>JALGQJ010000003.1:44966911-46416911 GCA_023055345.1 Quercus wislizeni | reverse complement strand
AGCACAGAACTGAAAAAAAGCTTGTAGTTCCTTAGGGTCTTTCCAGTCAGCTCTCAGATCATTACTACCACCGTCTTTCGATTTCTTCTTAACCATTTTTCCTACAACTTCCTTCTATACTCATTGACGCATTTCAAAAAGCAGTTCGTGTGCATAATCATAATCAGTTAGGCATGCCCACATGAAAAATGAAAAGTAAACTCACACATATATCCAAATACCACAGAGGTTTACACGGAGGATTAAGAAACCTACTTTTATAGTGTCATGGAAAACACCAAAAAAAAAAAAAAAACGCACAAACATTGAACACAAACAGATCAGAGAAAACCACAGATTGATGAAAAGCCTCATGGAAAACAATATAACCACACCAACAGATCAGAGAGCATGAGAAGTTATTTGACTATTTTCGGTGAATGTAGAGACCCACAATGGCGACAACGGTGTCCAAAGCGGAGAGGAGGTTCGCTCGAGTGAAGGAAGGACAGAGGGGAATGGATCAGAGAGGAATGCGTAATGGGTTTCTGAGTTCCTTTCCTTCTCTGTTTTGATGGTTTTGTGGTTCGTGGGTAAGTGCAAAGCATTGAAGACAATTTGGATGGAGCACCAACCAGCATTGAAGGCATTGAACCAAGGTAGTTGAGAGAGGAAGAAGAAAAGCAAGCTTTCAGCTTCGTGAAAATTGCCGTTGAGAGGCAGCGCACCGTTTTGATGGGCTTTAGAACAGCTGTGTGGTTTTGTTCACATAGGACGCGCAAGAATGAACAGGAGGTGCAAGAATGAACAGGACGCGTAAGACCATAGGTTCAGTTAATGAGACGATGTGTATTTGTGAGAATGAAGCAACTTATTTTCAACGCGCAAGAGCCTGGTCCATGAACAATACAGAACACAGCTTTGGATTAATGAAACGGTGCGCTGCGAAGAAAGAAAAATTTTCGTTTCAGCTTCAGCTTTGCGTTTCTCTTCTCAGCTTC
This sequence comes from Quercus wislizeni, assembly GCA_023055345.1. Classification (NCBI taxonomy): domain Eukaryota; kingdom Viridiplantae; phylum Streptophyta; class Magnoliopsida; order Fagales; family Fagaceae; genus Quercus; species Quercus wislizeni. The sequence continues at coordinate 46,415,931 of JALGQJ010000003.1, read as the reverse complement.
CGTTTCCACGTTTTGTAGCATAGGTCCCAGCAATTATATCAAATGTAAACGCAAACGTGGATCCAAACTAAACCTTAAGGTCCGTTTATTTTGCCGAAACTGAAAACTTTTTGCTGAAAATACTATAGATAAAGGTAAAAGTTAATTGAAATAGTACAGTGGAACTCGTGAATAGTACCAAAAAGTATAGTGAGACCCATAAATCATAGCAAAATAAGCTGAATAGTATAATAAGTTGGCAAAAATTGTCTTTGCTAAACGGACACTCAACGTGCATTTGGGTAACGCATTTTGTAACATTAGGCACTGTTCACGCGTTTTAAGCATGGGACCCACAGAACTGTTTCAAACAAATAAAGAAAAACATAGACCCACGTCACAGTGTGAACAGTGTTTTGTCATTTAAAAAATATTTTGTTACAATGTTTTCAGCAATAAGTATTCAATTTTCTGTAAAATAAACGGTATCCAAACAGCTCCTTAGTATATATGTCTATAATATCAACTTATAATAAGCGTTGAGGGAGGGGATCATGTATTCGGTAAATATATATATATATATATATATATATATATATATAATTTTATTCTTATGAGTTTGTTCATGAATACATTATTATATTTGGGCATGACTTGTTTAATAATTGAGGGAAAATGCTAAAGTTACAAACTATTTTGTAACATTTTTACAAAATGCTAATGTGAAAAGTAGTTATTGGTATGTAAAAAAGTGATTTAGTACTGGAGCCAAATGAGAACCAGTATGAACTGACAACATCAATAATTTGTAAATATGTTGTAAAATAATTTGTAACGGTAACATTACTCATAATTGAGTACAAACTTAAACTTGAAGTTGACTCACTAGCTAAAAAAAAAAAAAACATAAATAATTTTTTCCAAACTGAGCCCTAACTTTTCGTAAACAATTTGATACTTTGCTTAATTTGAAGCCTCAAAGAAAACCCGAGGGACCAAAGGTAAAAATAAAATCAAATATCACCTTCATACAGGGACGGAACCAGGATTCGAAGTAGGGGGAGGCCAAAATATAAACACAAAAAAGTTTATGAAAATCAAAACTAACATCTACTCAAGCTTTGTCAAATTTCATCACATTCATTACATTATAATCTCATATTTTCACAATTTGGATTGATACTAATTTAATCGGTGGTAATTTTTTGGAATTTTGTTTGAAAATTTTCATGAATTGGGACATCAACACTAAAGGCAATGCTGCATTATCAGCTTCAAATTATTTGTAATTTTTTCTCTTTAAAAAAAATCAAATATTATAGATAATTTTAACATCATCAACCATTCAAATAAAAGTTTCATTATTTCCATATTATATAGCTCTATAGTTTCAAAATTTAGTCCAAAAAATAAACCAAACAAACATACCCCACAAGCTACAACAATATTAATGTTAATAAATTATTTTCTAAAAATAGTTAATAATTCATAAAATAAACCAACAAACAAGCATCATCAATTAATAACATGTATTACTATCCACTGCACACATTTGATTCATAGTCCCCATGAGCTTCACTTTTCGATTGCTAGTTTCCAGTTTTTCTATTCTATTCTATTCTATTTATTTATTTATCTCATTTGTCCTTATTTGACCATCTCTTTTTTCAAATTCAAGAGTCTAGTCTCAATCATTATTACAAAGGATGACTTCTTAAAAAGTACACAGTAAATTCACACACACAAAACACATTACACTATCAATCTATCACAGTGGCAAAATAGAGACAGAGAGGATAGACATCATAGAGAGAAATAAACTCATATCAGAGTAGAGAAAAGACATTAAAGAGAGAGAAACCAACTCAGATTTGAGAAGAGAGGACATACCTCAGTTGATTCAACTCATGTGTTAGTGTGGACACAGTAGACCGAAAGAGACCAAGCCACTAGCTGAGAGCCAAAGTGCGATTGCCAATTGCCGACTGCAGTTTTATTTTTATTTTTCATGGGTTATATGTAAATATTTGAAGGAGGGGAGCCAAAAATATATTTTTTGAGGGAAATTTTTAATTTTTCGGTTAAATACGTATACAGTGCTATATATTTTTCAATTTTTTTTTGTGGGGGGGATGGCCCCCCTCTACCCTAACGCTGGTCCATCTCTGCCTACATGTTCCCAAGTGATCTCCAGTTAACCAACAAAATGCAGCAATGAACTTAGACAGGTTTTAAACGCACCCAAAAAACTGCAATGCAAGATGCAAGGGCTTTTTTATTTTTATTTTTTATATATATGATAAAAATTTAATTTGTCATCCACATTATGATGATTACTCTTTATTATTAGACTAAGACACTCAGTTGAGTTACCTGTATCCCACAACAAGTGTTTTATATTTTTAATTAAAATCATTTGTACTAAGTTAATAGTTGGCCAAGAAGGTCATGCATGTTGGTATCTCTTAACATGATTTGCATAGGATTGTTACCATAAAGTCCCATAATAAATAAAAATCGGATAGTATTTTCCCACAAACTGGTTTGAAGAAATTTCCTTCATCCCATCACTTAATAATTCATAAAACCATTAATTAGTATTATTATTTAAACAGATACATGACTTATTTAAATATGTCATTTGGCTAAAAGTATACGCGGATAGTTTTATTAATTGTCATGCAGTGGGTTTGAGGAATTTTCATCCAAACCGGTTTGGATATATACTTATTTCCATTAAATAATTTGGATTGAAAATTTTCCAAGGAAAAAGTTTGGCTCTAAAGTACAAGCATGTTTAGAGCTATCTTTTTCCAACACACTATGTAGCGACCAAATAAACTAATTTTAGACACATGGCTTTGTTAATAAGTCATATAACTTATTTAAATAGTATACATTTATGGTCTTATAAATAGCCACATAATGAGTTGAAAAGGTTTACTCCAAAAAATATGTTTAGAGGCTAAACTTTGATCATTTCTAAATCAAATCTTGTTTGACGCGGTGCTTGGCCCAGTGTGTGATAGAGGAGACTTTCATTTCATCATTGAGGCCCAAGGATGGAGCATACTTCCTAGTTGGATGTGAATGTTTGTTTCGTTTGCCAATTGCATTGGTTTAAAAAGCACCAAGAGGTTTTTGTACATAACAAAAGAATGGCCATTTTGAATAGGCCTGTATATTATGATTTGAAGTAATTGAGATCTGCACCACTCTATGGCCACATTTCTTGTGCTAGTGACATTTGAACAAAGCTGAATTCTAGGCCCACCCAATCGTAAGCCCATTTCGTTACCAATGGATTCGGGCCCAATTCTCAACCCTATTACCCAACTCAACTTCCCCTCATCAAAATTAGCGGGGGTATTTATGTCATTTCATATCCAGACGAATTAGGGTTAGGGTTTTAGTTCCGGGGCCTATAAAAGCAACTCTAAATCATCGTATTCTGACCACAACACACTTTTACATCTCCTCCTCAAAATCTAAGGTTTCCAATCTCCTAGGTTGCTAGAAAATACGAGTAAAGTTTCGTTCGTTTTTGTTTTGTTTTTGTTTTTGGTTTATGTTTCAAAATTTTTGTGAGATTGAATATGAAAAAAATATTGTTTTATTTATTTTCTTTTTTTTAAAAGAAGCCAATTTGCAGAGCAAGAGCGTCTATGATAAAAATGGCGCAAATTGCATTGAAGGTTGGCAATATAAATAAACGATTCTCCGTGCCTATTCTTATTTCACTTTTGATTAAGGCCTCGAACAAGTCGCTACATTTTAATTTTATTCCACACAATTTCGATTTTTTTTTTCTATTCTTTTTTGTGTGTGTTTGTGTTTATCTGGATCGATCATATTAGAATATGTTTCTTAGGTTAGATCCGATTTGCTCTGTGCTTGAATTTATGGGTTTTTTCTTTAATGCGTGTTAAATTTTTTGAATGTTTTTAGTTGCTTACATCTTTGTATAATCTGTGAAAATTGTTAGGCTTTTATGAACTTTTTTGTTTTTGACTTAGCATACCAGTATTTTTAATTTTCTGGGTTTTTTCTTCTTTCAAAATAATTTTAGCGTTCCTTATAAAAAAAAAAAAAAAATTTGTGCATATTAGTATTAATTTTAGTTTTATTTTTTATTTCTTAAAAATTATGTTTTTTTTCTTTTATGTTTATGGTGTTTCTCTGTTTCCGAACCATTGGGTCCTTTTCGAAAGATCTTAAACCAAAGACAGATGCCTCTAATTGCCAAAGAGCTTTAACCATTTAAGATAGATTCCTAAGAGCGCTTCCTAATTGAGACATTTAAGATTCAAATTCTTGTTTGGCAGAAACTATCAAATTAATTAAAAAATGAAGGCAAGTTAACTGAGGGCATAGGATTTTGATTATTATGAACATTTACATTGGGCACAATTGCTGCTACAAAATTGGCAACGTGTAGAATGCAGTTCTTCATACCAAATAAACTCATTACCGCATTTGTGCTCTGACCTCTGACTGAAACATGTAGCTGACCAGGAGCCTAACAAGAAAGTGACTTCTGGGTGTAGCAAATTGTCCTTTCAAAAATCACCTTATGTAAGCTTAATTTGCGCACCTTTGATCAAGCCCAAATTGCTTGCTTGCCAATGAAGCTGCAATCACATTAGCATCAGAATCATGCCCGCTACTTGATACCATTTAGACTGTTAATTTTATATTTGAATACATCAAAATATTAACCTTATCAACAATATTGAGCTCGGGTACCCCCCATTTGCCTGGCATATGATCAAACAGAAATAATTTCTTTGGCTGTGCATCAATATATTCCATAGCATAAACACTTCTAGCCAACTTTGCTTTGTTTTGTGTCATGCACTCATGCTTATATACTTAAACCTCGTATCTAAACGGGACATATTCCCTAGCAAAACATACCGAATGACAGCGCAGAAATCATCACCAAAACACACGAGTCACATGACCCATCATCATTCCAATGATGAGGCAAAGGGCTGGATTGGTTGGGTTCTAGGGATTTCTCTGTATTGGCCTGGAGAATAATTAAACCAAATCATACCAATCCTTTAGTGGGGGATTTGGATTGTCAGTTTGAGCCCAAACCATTACTAGTATTTGGACCTTGTATCTTTAGTCACATATCGGATCATTTTGAATGAAGGATTATTCATTTGAGCATCTATACTGTTACCTTTAATAATACTGGTTTTGAGGCATTGCACGTGACAAACATTATCAAAAAAGGTTGATAATAAACAATACTACAATTATATCTTGAATGACTTTAATTAAAAGCTAATAGAAGATAATTAAAGCAATACAAGGTAACAGAGTTAGTTGAGGACATTGAGAGAGGAAAATGAATATATGACCAAAGTATTGGTGTCCTTAAGGATTGAATTGTAGGGCTAGAGCATGAGACAAACGTAATATATCATGTGGAGGACATGTTTCCATTAATTTTGAAACCTCAAATTCATAACAAAATCTTCAATACAAACCCTCAACACTCATAAATCCCAAATCAACCACGTGAATAAATTTCCAAGTGATCAATCTATACATAAGCTCCAAAAAACCAAAATTCATAATAAATTTCCATATTGTTTGTAAATCTCATACCAATTATTTAAGATTTAAGCCCAAAAAAAGTTACAAATTTACGAATTTTCTTTCTTTTTCCTTATCTCTATCCCTCACGGTGTCTTGTGTTTATGCTATCAACAAATTTGCTGGCAAAACAAAAAGTCAACAAAGAAATAAGAAGAAGCAGTGGTGTGGTGGTTGCAAATTAAAGTGTAAAAGACAACGAAAAAAAAAAAAAAAACCCAGCAACGCTTAGGACTTCACTGCTTTTTATGGTTTAAAAAGTAATTACATTTCATATAAATAAATAGAAGCATGCCGTTTAAATCCTTCCTAAGTCGTTTTGTCAAACACAAGCAGCTAAACTCTTTTTTTTTTTCTCTATAGAGATATAGATGTATAAACATTTTGAAACATTTGTGCTAAAAGGCCCAAAACGTTAAAATATAGGCACAAACAAAAGACATTTTAAGAATCCTTCAAAATTTTTTAAAGGATTGCATAGTACGGAGAAATACAAAGTGAATCCATTTCCATTCTCAAGGTAAAAGCAAGAAATCAAATTTTAAATACCAAGATTGGACAAATCTCAGATGCTACAAGTCGTGGTGGGAGGGACTTCAATGCTACAAGTCGTTGTGGGATTGTCAAATTTTAAATACCAAGATTATAAAATGTAGGAAAGTAAAATGTACATTCAGAAATTAATTTCAAAAAATTAATTATAAGTTGTAGTGGGATGTCACAGATTGTTATTGGTGAGATAAAAAATTAATTTTAGAGGTAGGTTTAAATTAGAACCAATAATAACAACTAATCACTTATAATTTGTTATGAAAATATTGTAGACATAACATTTTTCAAAATGAAGTGTTATGTCTACACTGACAATCTAAATCCCCCACTAAACGATTAGTATGGTTTGGTTTAATTATTCCCCAGGCCTACATAGAGAAACCCCGAAAAGCTAAAGAACCCAACCAATCCAACCCTTATAGAACCCCATCGGCCATATGCATGATCGATTGATTCATCAATGGAATGATGATGGGCACTGTGTGTTTTGGTGATGATTTCTGATCAGATGCTAGGGAAATTGGGGTACCGACCTCACTATTGTTAATAAGGTTAATTTCGATGTATTCAAATGTAAAAGTAACAGTCTAAATGGTATCAAGTAGTTGGGTATGATTCTGCTGTTAATAAGCTTCATTTACAACCAAGCAATATAGGCTTCACCTTGATGAATCAAAAGTGCACAAATTAAGCTTACACGAAAGTGGTTTTTGAATGGATAAGCTACACTCAGAAGTCACTATTTTCTTAGTTTCATGGTCAGTTACTTGTTTCAGTTAGAGGGGTCTGAGAATAAATGTGGTAATGAATTTATTTGATTTGAAGAGCTGCATTCTAAAATTTCCAAATTTGAAGAAGCAAATGAGCCCAATGTACACGTCCATAACAGCACTAGAAATCCAATGCCCTGAGTTAATTTGCCATCATTTTGAGACAATAATCACGGACATTTTCAGGGCACTTATTTAAATACAACCTATCAATTAGGGGTAGGATATCCTAAAAAGCACATTTGAGACTATAATCATAGGTTTTCCGAACCCAAACAAACGGGCCAAAACCAGATTGACCGGTAATCATAAAGGATCGAAAAGGATTGACTCAATGGATCAGAAACTGGGAAACACAAAAAAACAGAAAGGTAAAAATATATTATTTTATAGACGAAAAAATTTATAATAGAAATAACCCCGAAATGTCCCCGTTTATATTTTATGGGCCGAATGGATGGGAGGTGGGCCAGTTTGGGAAGAGGGAATCATCGTGGGCCTGAATCCGTTGATAACAAACTAGGCTTGGGATCTGATGGGCGTAGAATTCAAATGTCAAAACTTGTGGCCATACTTAAAATGATCATAAACTACAACATCAAGACCAACAAAGAAGAAAAGTAAAATCAGACCAGAAATACTAATTAATATTTAATAGAAACCTTTATTAGGAAACGTGAATAGTACATAGTACGTACTCAGAATCAACACAACTATTGTTCCCCAATGACACAAACAACGCAACAACGAAAACATTTATTACATTTAGAACTAGACTCGATCATCTTCAGGCTCAGGAGGCATGTTCAAATCAGGAACACGGCCATTCCGTTGGGCCTCTACCATAACAGCAGGCACGATATTCAAATCAGGAAGACCGCCATTCTCTTGGTCCTCCATCAAATCAGGAGGCTCATTCAGATCAAATATGGCAGCAGGACGGGCATTCTCTTGGGTTACCATCACAACAGCCTGGACTACCATCACAAATTGCATTCGCTCTCTTACACGACGACGTTGCCCTGGACGTCTGGGATGAATTCGCATATGACCACATAAAGCCATTATCGAGGAAAATGGTCTTCCACAATCCTCACAAGTGAACTGTGGAGCGAAGTCCATAGGATGGTTGGGAAATGAAGAGAAGAACAAAGAAAGGAAAGTTGGGAGTATCGGAGTGAGTGTGTGGGTGACTGAGTTCGAGAACGATGCCATTTTTATATAGATAGAGTGGTGTGGAACCTCTTCTCGTTATGCATTAGAAGAAGTTCCACACCGGCCACTTTTAGTCATGCATAAAGAAATTAATGGGCCCCCCACCCCAAGTGGTCATGCAACTATTAAAAACATAGATTTAAAATTGTATCAAATTAGCAATTTGTTGTAGACATGTGTATCTTTACCAGAAAATTGTATAACAAAAAAATTGTATCTTTTCTGGTTACAGTAGAATTAAAAACATAGATTTAAAATTGTAGATATGTGTGAGAAATATTCACAAGTGTTAAAATAGTGAAGCCTAAGTATCAAATTAGTATAAATTATGAATGCTTAAACCTATTTTTCAACAATTTATGTCCAAAATAAACGGTTTTTCAAAATAAATTATGATATTTCCTAGAGTGTGTGTTACTTAAGAATGATATGATATTCAAAAAAGAGACCGTGTATAAATAAGTAAACAATCAAACTTTAATATATATCTCAAATTAAAATAGAGTGTCAATCACAATTGATAATAGATTATAAAATTAATTTTCAAGATTGTAAATTTCTTATATGTTTTTATTGTTTGTCAAATGAGTTATCCCATAAGTTATTTGTAATTTTGTTTTATATTTTGGGATGTTGATATTGTGTAGAAATAAAACTTGTGTATTTGTTTTACTTATCTTTATATTATTTTGTTTTAGATAACAATGTTAGGATTTGTATAATTTTAAAATTATTGAATAAGTATTAATAAGTTTAACTGAGTTCATTCTTGATATAAGTGGTGAATTCAAAATAATGCATTTTACATTAAGCAATTTGTTGCATAACTTTCCAAATGATAAATACATAAATTAGCAAGGAAAAATGTGACAAATTTGGGTTTCAATAATGGAGGTAGCATAATCAAAAGAGAGATTCAACCAAAAAATAATTAGAAGAGATTCTCCATGGTCTCCTAATGCCAAATTAACCGTTCATGATGAGCCCCCTAAAAGTGGTGTGGAATCTACGGCCCAAACTTGTGAATCAGTGATAAAACAAAAATGAACGGCCACATCACCCTCTGCCACATGTCACTCATTAAGAGGACACCCATCCCAACCCCACCAGTCTTTTCTTTGTCTCTTAGTACATAGATTTAAAATTGTAGATGTGTGAGAAATATTCACATGTGTGAAAATAGTGAAACTTAAGTATCAAATTAGCATAAATTATGAATGCTTAAACCTATTTTTCAACAATTTATGTCCAAAATAAACGGTTTTTCAAAATAAATTATGATATTTCTTAGAATGTGTGTTACTTAAGAATGATATGATATTCATAAAAGAGACCGTGTATAAATAAGTAAACAATCAAACTTTAATATATATCTCAAATTAAAATAGAGTACCAACCACAATTGATAATAGATTATAAAATTAATTTTCAAGATTGTAAATTTCTTATATGTTTTTATTCTTCGTCAAATGAGTTATCCAATAAGTTATTTGTAATTTTGTTTTATATTTTGGGATGTTGATATTGTGTAGAAATAAAACTTGTGTATTTATTTTACTTATCTTTATATTATTTTGTTGGCAAAACTATACTATTGGTCCCTGAAGTTTACCCTGTGTGCGTTATTGGTCCCTTAAGTTTGAAGCGAGCACAATTAGTCCCTTAAGTTTTAAAACTGAGTTGTATTGGTCCTTTTACTAATTGCTGTTAACGGTGTTACTTACGTAACTAACGGAACAATGATTTGACATTTTTTTTAATGATATGCATATTTTTTAATAACGTGACATGTTTTTAATTAAAAAATTATAGAAAAGCTGTCAGATTCCAAAATATCCGGACATTAATTTCTTTCCTTACAACCTTCTCTTTTTCTCTTTAGATTCATAGATAACCCCATATACCCACCCGTGTGCTCCTTCCTTTCCTCTCTTTCTCTATCATCCATTAATGCTCTCTTATTGATAACTTCAACCCCTTCTTAAAACCACTTCCTATATATCCCACATGTGTTACCTACACCAATTTTCACTGTAAAAACTGAAACTTTTTCATGGTGGTCTTTTTGTACTCATTGCTCTTTGTGGTTTTCTCTACCACCCTTTTCTTCTTTCTTCGTTCCTCACGTTGCCAGAGGCTAAGATTGCCACCTGGGAATCTTGGGCTTCCCTTTATTGGTGAGACTGCAGCTTATTTCAATTTAAAAGACTGAGAACCTAGAACCCTTTATCGATGAGAGGCTGAACCAGTTCGGCCCCATATTGCACACTACTATTTGGAACAATTTGAAGTAAAGGTTATTTGATGTTACTATTTTGAACATGTAAATTTAGTTAGTAATTTTTTAATTAAATACATGCCGCATCATTAAAAAAAAGTACTAAGTCATTATTCCGTTAATCACGTAAGTAACACCATTAACAACAGTTAATAAAAGGACTAATACAACTCAGTTTTAAAATTTAAGGGACTAATTATGCTCGCTTCAAACTTAAGGGACCAATTGCGCACACAAGAAAAACTTCAGGGACCAATAACGTAGTTTCGCCTATTTTGTTTTAGATAGCAATGTTAGGATTTGTATAATTTTAAAATTATTGAATAAGTATTAATAAGTTTAACTGAGTTCATTCTTGATATAAGTGGTGAATTCAAAAATAATGCATTTTATATTAAGCAATTTGTTGCATAACTTTCCAAATGATAAATACATAAATTAGCAAGGAAAAATGTGACAAATTTGGGTTTCAATAATGGAGGTAGCATAATCAAAAGAGAGATACAACCAAAAAATAATTAGAAGAGATTCTCCATGGTCTCCTAATGCCAAATTAACCGTTCATGATGAGCCCCCTAAAAGTGGTGCGGAATCTACGGCCCAAACTTGTGAATCAGTGATAAAACAAAAATGAACGGCCACATCACCCTCTGCCACGTGTCACTCATTAAGAGGACACCCATCCCAACCCCACCAGTCTTTTCTTTGTCTCTTAGTACATAGATTTAAAATTGTAGATGTGTGAGAAATATTCACATGTGTGAAAATAGTGAAACTTAAGTATCAAATTAGCATAAATTATGAATGCTTAAACCTATTTTTCAACAATTTATGTCCAAAATAAACGGTTTTTCAAAATAAATTATGATATTTCCTAGAATGTGTGTTACTTAAGAATGATACGATATTCATAAAAGAGAGCGTGTATAAATAAGTAAACAATCAAATTTTAATATATATCTCAAATTAAAATAGAGTACCAACCACAATTGATAATAGATTATAAAATTAATTTTCAAGATTGTAAATTTCTTATATGTTTTTATTCTTCGTCAAATGAGTTATCCAATAAGTTATTTGTAATTTTGTTTTATATTTTGGGATGTTGATATTGTGTAGAAATAAAACTTGTGTATTTGTTTTACTTATCTTTATATTATTTTGTTGGCAAAACTATACTATTGGTCCCTGAAGTTTGCCCTGTGCGTTATTGGTCCCTTAAGTTTGGAGCGAGCACAATTAGTCCCTTAAGTTTTAAAACTGAGTTGTATTGACCCTTTTACTAATTACTGTTAACGGTGTTACTTACGTGACTAACAGAACAATGATTTAGTATTTTTTTTAATAATATGGCATATTTTTTAATAACGTTGCATGTTTTTAATTAAAAAATTATAGAAAAGTTGTCAGATTCCAAAATATCCAGACATTAATTTCTTTCCTTACAACCTTCTCTTTTTCTCTTTAGATTCATAGATAACCGTGCTCCTTCCTTTCCTCTCTTTCTCTATCATCCATTAATGCTCTCTTATTGATAACTTCAACCCCTTCTTAAAACCACTTCCTATATATCCCACGTGTTACCTACACCAATTTTCACTGTATATAAAATATTTTTTTTGATAAACACTGTATATAAAATATAGAAAGTCGCCTGATTCACATTCATATGATTCATAGAGTCGTATCCACGGCGACTACGACATCTATATTCCCTTGATTACAATTAAAGGTTGAGGACTAAATGTGTACTCTTTTTTTTTTTTTTTTTTTTTTTTTTTTTTAGAGGAGAAAAGAGATTGTTCCATTTAAAAAACATTTTTTGTTTTCTAGACCAAGTGTTACATAGTTTTTATTTTATTTTTTTTTTTAAAATAGCGGTGTTTGATTATATATTTTTATTATGTGTGATGGAAATAAATTGTTGGGGGAAAATATATTTTAGAATTGACACATGAATTATAAAGGAGCAAAATTTGAATGTGGAGGACCCATTAAAACTGTACACTGATCATATTGTTTCCTTCAGGCAAAGGTTGTTCCTTTTTACACTGATAGCCATTAAAACTAAATTTATTTTACTGTGGTGGTGGTGGTGGTGGTGGTGGTGGAGGAATTTGCCAGGTGTTGCCAGCTGAGTGGGCAGCCTCAGCGCCATGCTCTCTGTCACTGTGTGTAGTAGAGAGAGAGAGAGAGAGAGGAAATGGATATTTATAAATGCATACGTTTGTATACAAAGTCAAGTCTTTTGAACTTAATATGAAATGATGCCTTTTTGGGGTTGTGAGTAGTTGGGTGATCAAATTAATGTATGAGGCGAAAAGAGGACCCCATCTTGGTCTCATCAATAATATAGAGCAAGTGCCTCTAGAAATTTTGTGGGGTACTTTGTAATGAAATATGAAATGATGCCTTTGTGGGCCTAATTGATTGACACTGCATGTCATATTTTGTAGTCTAATATCCCAAAAAAGGTACTTTGTGAGATTAGTGGATCATGTGCTTGAACAGTGAGAAAGTACATGCTCAATTTTGTTGAGTGATATTATGTACACAAACTATTTTATAACAATTTTATAAACTGTTGATGTGGTCAAATTTTTATTGGTTTTCATCTAGACCCATAATTAATATTACTTTTTTATTTACCAATAATCACTAACCACATCAACAGTTTATAAATTTTTTTGTAAAATAGTTTGTATCTCTAGCATTATTTTTATTTGTTTAGGAGGAGACTCTAGTCTCTAGCATAGTATTAGAGGTACGGCCGCTTTGGCTTTCCTACTTCTTTACAAAATCTCACTACTTATATTTTTTGGCATCAAACTTGTAAGGGTCTGATTAATGTGTGCCCTAAGGACACACATTAATAAATCTATTTTTGAAAAAGTTTTATTGGGAATTGAAAAACTATTGTGTGCCTAAGGGCACACATTAGTAAAATCCAACTTGTAATAGGTTTCTGCCAAAAAGGTTGGCGGCCTCTTAATAAACGATTGACCGTACCCAAAAAGTGTAGTACCCCACGAATTGTTCAGACAATTTACATGGTCCAGACTTTAATGCATACTTTTTAAGCTACTACAAAACAAATTTTCTACAGATATGACATAGCAGCCTACTGATACGATGGACAAACCATCCAAAGTAAACCCCTCCAAAAATCCAATTTTATAAGTGCATGTCAGATGAGTAGTACCCCACGAATTGTTCAGACAATTTACATGGTCCAGACTTTTGGGTAAGCAATGAGTGGATATAAATTCATCTTAGAACAGTAAAGCTGCCTCTTATTAACGGACAAACAAATAATTTTAGTGATAGATTTAAATGTGAACCAATAGCAATTAATCACTTATGATTTGCTGTGAAAATATTATGAACGTAACACTTTTTATATAAATATGATAAATGCTACATCTACAATATGCTCTAAATCCACAAAAATCCATCACCTCTGCCCACATCACCCACACTCATGCATGGCATGGGATATTAATCTATTGAGAGTAGTCCTTTCCTCCTCTATAAAATGGCAAAGTCAGTCACACACACACACTCACTCCAATACTCTTAAGATTTCCTCTCTTTGTTTCTCTCTTCATTTCCCCAGTATCCGATGGACAACCTCTCTTGTAAGCAAAAGTCAAGTTTTGGTAGATACCTATTACAAGTTTGATGCCAAAAAATATAGGTAGTGAGATTTTGTAAAGAAGCAGGAAAGCCGAAGCCGCCGTATCTCTAATACTATACTAGAGACCAGAGTCTGTCTCCTTCTAAACAAACAATAACAATGCTAGAGATACAAACTATTTTACAAAAAAAATTTATAAACTGCTGATGTGGTTAGTGATTATTGGTAAATAAAAAAGTGATATTAATTATGGGTCCAGATGAAAAAAAATAAAAGTTTGACCATATCAACAGTTTATAAAATTATTGTAAAATAGTTTGTATATGTAGCATTCCTCAACAAACAAATCCAAACGGCCCTTTTTGTCTATATCGTACTCGTACATCGCATTTTACAAACTGACGTGGTACTATGCCACATCAGCATTTACATGTGAAAATTTAATAAAAATCAAATCCTTAAAAGTCACATACTTTTGGTTACACACGTGTCGACTTCTCAGTAGTGGATCTTTTAATCTAAAAAATATATATTAAAATTAAATACTGAGACAGGTGGGGTTGTCCTCTACGGCCCACCCCACCAGTCTTTTCTAATGCATAAGTAACCTAGTCTTTAAAAGTCACATACTTAGAAGTCACATACTTCAAGTACTTGAGTTGGGTTTAGATGGGTATGAGAGATTGTGAAGTGGGTTGGGTTGGTGTTAGATTTTGTAGAGAGAGAGAGAGAGAGACAGAGAAGACGGAAAGGAGGGATTTTTGGAGTTTTATCTGTGTTTTGTGTGCAGAGATTCTCTGAAGGGAAAGTTTGTGTTTTTTGGGTTTTGGGAGAGAGAGAGTGAGAGTGAAATTTTTACAGAGTTTAATCACTTTTGCTTGCTTTGTGGTGGTGACTGGGCTGTTTGTTTACTAAAATGCCCACCCTTATTACCTTTTACCCTCTCTTGTTTCTCCCAAGCTACATTTTTAATCTTTTGATGATGAAGTAATTTCCTCCTTTAACTTTTATGATGAAACTTAAAAGTCAATTTTCTTCTCAAAAACAAAAAATATAACTCAATTTTATTTATTGATTAAATCAACATCTTAACTACTCTAAAATTTCTTTAAAAAAATCAACATCTAAGTAATTTTGAAAGACTTGACTTTTGCTAGACTACCACAGACTGACGTTACCTACTTGCCTTTAATGACCAGTAACTACCATTTTCTCCAAATCCAAAAAAAGAAAAAGAAAAAAAAGAGCACCATTTTCTAAAGATGATGCATTTATCATATTTATATAAGAAATGTGACGTTCATAATATTTTCACAATAAATTATAAGTGATTAATTACTATTGGTTCTAATTTAAATCTATCACTGAAATTATTTGTTAGTCCATTAATAAGAGGCAGCTTTACTGTTCTAAGATGAATTTGTATCCACTCATTGCTTACCCAAAAGTCTGGGCCATGTAAATTGTCTGAACAATACGTGGAGTACCACACTACTACCACCACCACCAGTCATTGTCAAGTAACCAATCAAAAACGCATCTGTAAAAGTGGTGTGGAATTCTACGGCCCAAACATGTCTATCTGTGATTACTTGGAATTCTAGCCACTGTTTAGCACCGGTTCAAGTTCAAGTTCAACCATTTCAATTATAATTATAAAATAATGAAATTATTTTTTAAAAACATGATTTTACCATTTTAATTGAACATAATTTTAGTTGTATATATCATCCACACCGTGTATAACTATCACAGTTCTATATGAAATAGAAATAGAAAATTGTTAAGTAATAATAAGCATGATTTTAAAATTCAGTCTATTGAGTAATAATAATTAATAAGTATGATTTTAAAAACCAAACCAAATTAATCGGTTCACCATATCCTAATTTGGTCTGAAAATTTATCAAAAATTGATAAAAACTGGAAAACTAGATATTTTTTTGGTTCTTTGACCGGTAGTAAAGATTAACATGATAAAGTGCATGAATGAATGACTTTTGCCCATCCGGTTAGTCACGTTAGCAAGTTTGTTTTTATTCAGCATTGCGAGTGCTACCGACAAGAACAGATTTTTATTTGGTATTTATTCCCTGGACAAAACAAGGAGGCCAAGGTAATCATTTATTGTATGAAAATTTTTATAAAAAATTAAAAAAATTGTTAAATTAATTACTTTTTCATTTTCTTATAAAAAGTTTTATAAATAGTTTATTAATGTATGCTCTAAGGGCATGCATTAGTACAATTGTAAAACCCTATATTTAATATAACAACAATATGATGATGATTCTTTGGCTATAATTCAAATTTACTTTTTCTGTATTATTAAGAATAAAGACTTTATATAAATAAATAAATAAATAAAAAAGAATAAGGACTAATAATTTATTCCCAATAAAATTAATTCTCAAAACTTAGTCCATGTGGGTGCTAAAAAACAGAATTAAAAGTTTATAGTCCGTGTTTTATAATGAGAGTGTATAATCTTATCTCTACCAAAGCAAATTGACCGGTCACGGTAATTAAAAAAAATATAAGTTGATTTTTAGTTGAAACGTCAAAACTAAAAAAATAAATAAACAAATCATTAAAGTTGAAAAATGTGATAGACAAAAAAGAATGGAAAATTAAATTACAATGATAATAAAAATTCTAGACGTAAAATAGCTTTCGTTATTGTTGTTTACAAACTTAAAGCTGTCGTTTAAAGCGAATACCAAACAGCCTCTAATTTTTCATAAAATAAAAGCATCAAATTAAAGTCTTTACAAATATGAAAAAGAAAAAGACTATATATATATATATATATATATATATATATATTAAAGAGAAAATGGTGCTCTTTTTTTTCTTTCTCTTTTTTTTTTGATTTGGAGAAAATGGTAGTTGGCATAGGCCATACTGGTCATTAAAGGCAAGTAGGTAACGTCAGTTTGTGGTAGTCTAGCAAAAGTCAAATTGAATTTATTTACGTGGTTGATTTGGGATTTATGAGTGTTGAGGGTTTGTATTGAAGATTTTGTTATGAATTTGAGATTTCAAAATTTATGGGTCTTGGATATGCTGATTTACAAAATGTTTATTTTTGTTTCATTTATCATGAATCATAGCCTTACCTGATTGACATGGTTAATGTGATGTTAATTGAGAATTTAATCAAAACCTTTAATTTTCAAGTTTCCTACACCTTCAGATTCTTTCATTTCAACTTTAAAAAAAAAAAATTAGTAATATATATTTTTGGGTGAAATAAATCCTGAAATCTTTACATCAATGATTATTGCTTAGGGTTTTATGACCTCTCTCTAAATATCATTGTATTTATTTTTTTTCAGCCTATTTGTCTATTATTTGAAATTCATTTTGGTTAGTTTTTGGTGGGCGATTTTATTTATATAAGTTTTGCTCAAATATCTTGTAGCATTAGTATCCTCAGATATTTTTCTAATCTATCTCAAGAAGATAGAGGATGAAGATTGAGGTGAAAATCCAACTCAAAAGAATGATTACGTATTCTTTTCATTTGAATAATGGAAACATGTCCTCCACATGATATATTACGTTTGTCTCATGCTCTAGCCCTACAATTCAATCCTTAAGGACACCAATACTTTGGTCATATATTCATTTTCCTCTCTCAATGTCCTCAACTAACTCTGTTACCTTGTATTGCTTTAATTATCTTCTATTAGCTTTTAATTAAAGTCATTCAAGATATAATTGTAGTATTGTTTATTATCAACCTTTTTTGATAATGTTTGTCACGTGCAATGCCTCAAAACCAGTATTATTAAAGGTAACAGTATAGATGCTCAAATGAATAATCCTTCATTCAAAATGATCCGATATGTGACTAAAGATACAAGGTCCAAATACTAGTAATGGTTTGGGCTCAAACTGACAATCCAAATCCCCCACTAAAGGATTGGTATGATTTGGTTTAATTATTCTCCAGGCCAATACAGAGAAATCCCTAGAACCCAACCAATCCAGCCCTTTGCCTCATCATTGGAATGATGATGGGTCATGTGACTCGTGTGTTTTGGTGATGATTTCTGCGCTGTCATTCGGTATGTTTTGCTAGGGAATATGTCCCGTTTAGATACGAGGTTTAAGTATATAAGCATGAGTGCATGACACAAAACAAAGCAAAGTTGGCTAGAAGTGTTTATGCTATGGAATATATTGATGCACAGCCAAAGAAATTATTTCTGTTTGATCATATGCCAGGCAAATGGGGGGTACCCGAGCTCAATATTGTTGATAAGGTTAATATTTTGATGTATTCAAATATAAAATTAACAGTCTAAATGGTATCAAGTAGCGGGCATGATTCTGATGCTAATGTGATTGCAGCTTCATTGGCAAGCAAGCAATTTGGGCTTGATCAAAGGTGCGCAAATTAAGCTTACATAAGGTGATTTTTGAAAGGACAATTTGCTACACCCAGAAGTCACTTTCTTGTTAGGCTCCTGGTCAGCTACATGTTTCAGTCAGAGGTCAGAGCACAAATGCGGTAATGAGTTTATTTGGTATGAAGAACTGCATTCTACACGTTGCCAATTTTGTAGCAGCAATTGTGCCCAATGTAAATGTTCATAATAATCAAAATCCTATGCCCTCAGTTAACTTGCCTTCATTTTTTAATTAATTTGATAGTTTCTGCCAAACAAGAATTTGAATCTTAAATGTCTCAATTAGGAAGCGCTCTTAGGAATCTATCTTAAATGGTTAAAGCTCTTTGGCAATTAGAGGCATCTGTCTTTGGTTTAAGATCTTTCGAAAAGGACCCAATGGTTCGGAAACAGAGAAACACCATAAACATAAAAGAAAAAAAACATAATTTTTAAGAAATAAAAAATAAAACTAAAATTAATACTAATATGCACAAATTTTTTTTTTTTTTTTATAAGGAACGCTAAAATTATTTTGAAAGAAGAAAAAACCCAGAAAATTAAAAATACTGGTATGCTAAGTCAAAAACAAAAAAGTTCATAAAAGCCTAACAATTTTCACAGATTATACAAAGATGTAAGCAACTAAAAACATTCAAAAAATTTAACACGCATTAAAGAAAAAACCCATAAATTCAAGCACAGAGCAAATCGGATCTAACCTAAGAAACATATTCTAATATGATCGATCCAGATAAACACAAAAACACACAAAAAAGAATAGAAAAAAAAAAATCGAAATTGTGTGGAATAAAATTAAAATGTAGCGACTTGTTCGAGGCCTTAATCAAAAGTGAAATAAGAATAGGCACGGAGAATCGTTTATTTATATTGCCAACCTTCAATGCAATTTGCGCCATTTTTATCATAGACGCTCTTGCTCTGCAAATTGGCTTCTTTTAAAAAAAAGAAAATAAATAAAACAATATTTTTTTCATATTCAATCTCACAAAAATTTTGAAACATAAACCAAAAACAAAAACGAACGAAACTTTACTCGTATTTTCTAGCAACCTAGGAGATTGGAAACCTTAGATTTTGAGGAGGAGATGTAAAAGTGTGTTTTGGTCAGAATACGATGATTTAGAGTTGCTTTTATAGGCCCCGGAACTAAAACCCTAACCCTAATTCGTCTGGATATGAAATGACATAAATACCCCCGCTAATTTTGATGAGGGGAAGTTGAGTTGGGCAGTAGGGTTGAGAATTGGGTCCGAATCCATTGGTAACGAAATGGGCTTACGATTGGGTGGGCCTAGAATTCAGCTTTGTTCAAATGTCACTAGCACAAGAAATGTGGCCATAGAGTGGTGCAGATACTTCAAATCATAATATACAGGCCTATTCAAAATGGCCGTTCTTTTGTTATGTACAAAAACCTCTTGGTGCTTTTTAAACCAATGCAATTGGCAAACGAAACAAACATTCACATCCAACTAGGAAGTATGCTCTATCCTTGGGCCTCAATGATGAAATGAAAGTCTCCTCTATCACACACTGGGCCAAGCACCGCGTCAAACAAGATTTGATTTAGAAATGATCAAAGTTTAGAGCCTGATTGGATTCATTTTTTTGTCACTCAATTTTCATCACTCATAACTCATCACTCATCACTTATCACTCATCACTTAAAATACCATGTTTGTTTGGCACCATCACTCGCTTCCCATCATTCAATATTTTTCACACTATTTGTGGGCCCCATACCTGTCACCGGTGCAGCTTTTTCTTTTTTTCTTTTTTTTTTTTCTTTTTTTTTTCAGTACCCAAACTCACTGAATCCAGTGAAAAAAAAAAAAAAAAAAAAAAAAAAAAAGCCCAGACCGAACTAGTGAAAAAAAGAAAAAGAAAAGAAGAACCGCACAGCTAACCCAGGCAAAAAAAAAAAAAAGAACGAACAGCCAACGCCAGCCCAGGAAAAAAAAAGTCAAAAGGTGGTCATAAGTTGGGCTGTAGGTCCCCTATATGTGTTTAATTACAATATTGCGATTGAGTTATGAGTTATGGAAACTGAAAACAGCCAAAAGTTGTTTTCAATTTCCATAACTCATAACTCAAAAATCAGAGAATTGAATGATGGAAACAGAGTTATGGAAACAGAGTTATTGTTTGCCAAACAAACTTTTTGCTATGTGTCCCACCATTTTTGAGTTATGAGTTATGGAAACAGAGAATTAAGTTATCAAAACTAGCAATCCAAACGGGCTCTTAGCCTCTAAACATATTTTTTGGAGTAAACCTTTTCAACTCATTATGTGGCTATTTATAAGACCATCAATGTATACTATTTAAATAAGTTATATGACTTATTAACAAAGTCATGTGTCTAAAATTGGTTTATTTGATCGCTACATAGTGTGTTGGAAAAAGATAGCTCTAAACATGCTTGTACTTTAGAGCCAAACTTTTTCCTTGGAAATTTTTCAATCCAAATTATTTTATGGAAATAAGTATATATCCAAACCGGTTTGGATGAAAATTCCTCAAACCCTGCATGACAATTATTAAAACTATCCGCATATACTTTTAGCCAAATGACATATTTAAATAAGTCATGTATCTATTTAAATAATAATACTAATTAATGGTTTTATGAATTATTAAGTGATGGGTTGAAGGAAATTTCTTCAAACCGGTTTGTGGGAAAACATTATCCGTTTTTTATTTATTATGGGACTTTATAGTAACAATCCTATGCAAATCATGTTGTCTGCCAGTGCGAGAGATACCAACATGCATGACCTTCTTGGCCAACTATTAACTTAGTACAAATGATTTTAATTAAAAATATAAAACACTTGTTGTGGGATACAGGTAACTCAACTGAGTATCTTAGTCTAATAATAAAGAGTAATCATCATAATGTGGATGACAAATTAAATATTTATCATATATATAAAAAATAAAAATAAAAAAGCCCTTGCATCTTGCATTGCAGTTTTTTGGGTGCGTTTAAAACCCGTCTAAGTTCATTGCTGCATTTTGTTGGTTAACTGGAGATCACTTGGGACCATGTAGGCAGAGATGGACCAGCATTAGGGTAGAGGGGGGCCATCACCCCCCCCCCCCCCAAAAAATTGAAAAATATATAGCACTGTATATGTATTTAACCGAAAAATTAAAAATTGCCCTCAAAAAATATATTTTTGGCTCCCCTCCTTCAAATATTTACATATAACCCATGAAAAATAAAAAGAAAACTGCAGTCGGCAATTGGCAATCGCACTTTGGCTCTCAGCTAGTGGCTTGGTCTCTTCCGGTCTACTGTGTCCACACTAACACATGAGTTGAATCAACTGAGGTATGTCCTCTCTTCTCAAATCTGAGTTGGTTTCTCTCTCTTTAATGTCTTTTCTCTACTCTGATATGAATTTATTTCTCTCTATGATGTCTATCCTCTCTGTCTCTATTTTGCCACTGTGATAGATTAATAGTGTAATGTGTTCTGTGTGTGTGAATTTACTGTGTACTTTTTAAGAAGTCATCCTTTGTAATAATGATTGAGACTAGACTCTTGAATTTGAAAAAAGAGATGGTCAAATAAGGACAAATGAGATAAATAAATAAATAGAATAGAATAGAATAGAAAAACTGGAAACTAGTAATCGAAAAGTGAAGCTCATGGGGACTATGAATCAAATGTGTGCAGTGGATAGTAATACATGTTATTAATTGATGATGCTTGTTTTTTGGTTTATTTTATGAATTATTAACTATTTTTAGAAAATAATTTATTAACATCAATATTGTTGTAGCTTGTGGGGTATGTTTGTTTGGTTTATTTTTTGGACTAAATTTTGAAACTATAGAGCTATATAATATGGAAATAATGAAACTTTTATTTGAATGGTTGATGATGTTAAAATTATCTATAATATTTGATTTTTTTTAAAGAGAAAAAATTACAAATAATTTGAAGCTGATAATGCAGCATTGCCTTTAGTGTTGATGTCCCAATTCATGAAAATTTTCGAACAAAATTCCAAAAAATTACCACCGATTAAATCAGTATCAATCCAAATTGTGAAAATATAAGATTATAATGTTAATGAATGTGATGAAATTTGACAAAGCTTGAGTAGATGTTAGTTTTGATTTTCATAAACTTTTTTGTGTTTATATTTTGGCCTCCCCCCTACTTCGAATCCTGGTTCCGTCCCTGTATGAAGGTGATATTTGATTTTATTTTTACCTTTGGTCCCTCGGGTTTTCTTTGAGGCTTCAAATTAAGCAAAGTATCAAATTGTTTACAAAAAGTTAGGGCTCAGTTTGGAAAAAATTATTTATGTTTTTTTTTTTTTAGCTAGTGAGTCAACTTCAAGTTTAAGTTTGTACTCAATTATGAGTAATGCTACCGTTACAAATTATTTTACAACATATTTACAAATTATTGATGTTGTCAGTTCATACTGGTTCTCATTTGGGTCCAGTACTAAATCACTTTTTTACATACCAATAACTACTTTTCACATTAGCATTTTGTAAAAATGTTACAAAATAGTTTGTAACTTTAGCATTTTCCCTCAATTATTAAACAAGTTGATGATACTAGAAAAAATTACAACTCTATGTTCGTCCATGATGGGTCGTCCTGCTCTACGACCTCAGCACATGGAAGTCAGGACGAGGAAACTCGTCCTGAGCCGAGCAGGAAGGACGAATTTCAGGCATCCTCGTCCTTAGCCAAACCTCGTCCTGAGTCAGCCAGGCAGTGAATGGTACAAACCAGACATTGGGCATCACACCTTTCCGTAATCGACAAAATTGATGGGAACCGTTGCCAACGACGGTTAGATGAACTGGGCCAAACGATACGGTGTCAAAAACAGTTAACTTACTGTTAAAACCGTTGACTCACATGAAGGGAGACGACTGTTCCGTGGGTATGCTATAAAAGCAATGATCTACGAACAAGGTGATTCATTCAGAACTTCGATAAACTTTTCCTTCAAACCCAAAATCACAAAGAGACTAACTTTGTCATCGGAGGATTTTTGGCCGGCCTCCACCGGTCGCCTTTGATTTGTCTTTGTTTTCAGGACTTGTTAGCAACCTTTGGCAGTGTCGAAAGTTTCAGCCCACTGATCATCCAAGCATTATCACAAGTCATGCCCAAATATAATAATGTATTCATGAACAAACTCGTAAGAATAAAATTATATATATATATATATATATATATATATATTTACCGAATACATGATCCCCTCCCTGAACGCTTATTATAAGTTGATATTATAGACATATATACTAAGGAGCTATTTGGATACCGTTTATTTTGCAGAAAATTGAATACTTATTGCTGAAAACATTGTAACAAAATATTTTTTAAATGACAAAACACTGTTCACACTGTGACGTGGGTCTATGTTTTTCTTTATTTTTTTGAAACAGTTTTGTGGGTCCCACGCTTAAAACGCGTGAACAGTGCCTAATGTTACAAAATGCGTTACCCAAACGCACGTTGAGTGTCCGTTTAGCAAAGACAATTTTTGCCAACTTATTATACTATTCAGCTTATTTTGCTATGATTCATGGGTCTCATTACACTTTTTAGTACTATTCACGAGTCCCACTGTACTATTTCAATTAACTTTTACCTTTATCTATAGTATTTTCAGCAAAAAGTTTTCAGTTTCGGCAAAATAAACGGACCTTAAGGTTTAGTTTGGATCCACGTTTATAACCACATTTGCGTTTACGTTTGATATAATTGCTGGGATCTATGCTACAAAACGTGGAAACGGAAGTTGAGAAGAGAAACGCAAAGCTGAAGCTGAAACGAAAATTTTTCTTTCTTCGCAGCGCACCGTTTCATTAATCCAAAGCCGTGTTCTGTATTGTTCATGGACCAGGCTCTTGCGCGTTGAAAATAAGTTGCTTCATTCTCACAAATACACATCGTCTCATTAACTGAACCTATGGTCTTACGCGTCCTGTTCATTCTTGCACCTCCTGTTCATTCTTGCGCGTCCTGTGTGAACAAAACCACACAGCTGTTCTGAAGCCCATCAAAACGGTGCGCTACCTCTCAATGGCTATTTTCACGAAACTGAAAGCTTTCTTTTCTTCTTCCTCTCTCAACTACTTTGGTTCAATGCCTTCAGTGCTAGTTGGTGCTCCGTCTAAATTGTCTTCAATGCTTTGCACTTACCCACGAACCACAAAACCATCAAAACAGAGAAGGAAAGGAACTTAGAAACCCATTACGCATTCCTCTTTGATCCACTCCCCTCTGTCCTTCCTTTACTCGAGCGAACCTCCTCTCCGCTGTGGACACCGTTGCCGCCGTTGTGGGTCTCTGCATTCACCGAAAAGAGTCAAATAACTTCTCATGCTCTCTGATCTGTTGGTGTGGTTATATTGTTTTCCATGAGGCTTTTCATCAATCTGTGGTTTTCTCTGATCTGTTTGTGTTCAATGTTTGTGCGTTTTTTTTTTTTGGTGTTTTCCATGACACTATAAAAGTAGGTTTCTTAATCCTCCGTGTAAACCTCTGTTGTATTTGGATATATGTGTGAGTTTACTTTTCATTTTTCATGTGGGCATGCCTAACTGATTATGATTATGCACACGAACTGATTTTTGAAATGCGTCAATGAGTATAGAAGGAAGTTGTAGGAAAAATGGTTAAGAAGAAATCGAAAGACGGTGGTAGTAATGATTTGAGAGCTGACTGGAAAGACCCTAAGGAACTACAAGCTTTTTGTCAGTTCTGTGCTGCTTAAGTGCTAGCCGGCCAGAGGAAAGGAGGATTTCTGACCAAAATTGGGGTTGACAACGTGATTGAGTAGTTGGGTGACATGGGAAAAGTGGTGACTCACCTTCAGATTAAAAACAAATGGGATCATCTGAAAAAAAGTTGGAAGGATTATAACCGGTGTTTTGACAATGAGACTAGGTTAGGTTATGATGCTGGAACTGGGACGCTTGAGGCTCCTAATGAGTGGTGGACTCAAAAGATTGCGGTTAGTTCACTTTACATAATTATGAAATTCTTTACTATCTACAACTATATTATTGTATTCCAACTACTGGTTGTCCACACGTAGGCATGTCCCATTGCAAAAACCTTTAAAAATAAAGGTTTGCTGAATCTTGACTTCCTGAACATCATGTATGGAGGCATGGTTGCAACAGGGAAAAATGCGTTCTGCACAAGCAGTCAAATACCAAAGGAAACCACCAAAGGGTCTGGGGACTCCGCTGATAACACAAAATTTGTTGACCCCCAATATGAACCCTTTGTGAATGTTGACGTAATGGAGGTTGAAGGTCCATCATCGTCGAGGGCAGGACCAACAATAAGTAAGGGGAAAGGCTTGGCAACCAGTGTCCACCTTTTCAAGCCAATGTACAAGAAATAAATAAATAAAAAGCGTTCAGTTGCACAAGAGATGTCTGACTCTTTGAAAAGCATCTCAAATGTTATTGTTGAGAGTAGAAGTGTAAGTACACGTATAGATATTGCTTCCACAGCAACTACTCAGGTTAAAGCCATTTTGGACATGGTGTTGAGTCTTCCAGGGGTGCACTCGGGTCATTACTTTCATCTGTTCAACACCCTCTACTTCATGGAAAAAGAGCGGGGTAGGCACATGTTTGCTGCACTTGGCGATGACAAGGATGTCCAACTGAAGTGGCTAGAAAAAGAGTACCAAAGGCACCCTAAATTTCATTTTGAGTGAAGGAAAGAAAATTGTCTCGATAGGAACACGGGCTTGGCGTAGTAATTGCATTTTCCGTGTTGTACTTGTTGCACTATTGTTTTCCTTTTTTTTATTGGTAGAAACTACAACTTACCATAGGTGTGTATGTAAGACAATGCTCAGCATTCCTATGTCAACTTTTTGGTATATTTATATATGTTTTCCCAATGCCTCTTTTAGCTTACTTTTTTGCATTTTTGATGGTTATGCACTGTTATTTGTGGTAAACTTTGATGATGGTCGTTTATGTTTGGCAAGAAGAAGTCATGGGATATATATATAATCCTTGAAGCCTGTTCTATGTGCTTTGGTTGTTTTTCTGGTTCTATCAATAAGTCTGCTGCAACATTTTGTTCATTAGGGATGCCTATTTTTTCTGCCCTTGCTTTTTTGTTTGTAAGATCTTTAATTTATCTTTCTCATGGTGCTGAGTTTGTGATTTTGAGAAACTCATTACTTTGTTTGTGGGAGAAGATCCTATTATTATGCATACAAGGTTTTTGTATTAGGATGTATAGTGTATCTCTATGAATTGCAAACAGATGTGGTGGCTCTGCTAAATGCAAGCTTCATTTGCAACCATTGCGGTGTGCCTTTTCAAGTATCTAAAGGGCAGGTGGTACCTTTAATTCAAAAACAACAAAAGAGAGAGTCAATACTATAGTGGTCTGTTTCATAACATTATTTCTCCTCTGAACTCCAGGGCTGGTTGTTTGACTAATTGCAACCATTTAGTATTAAACAAGGCTAGTTGTTTGAATATAATAGCCCTGTTGAATATAATTTATCAACCTTGTTGAATATAATTTAACAGCCCTGTTGAATATACAATTTGTCCTCATCCATGCTGAATACTATAAATGACTAAATGGTTGTTTAATTGATTGCAGCCATCCCTATTAAACTCATCCATGTTGAATATAATTTAAAAATCTAATGCGCTATAATTAATCAAGTTTCCTTAAGAAGTTTTGTCATTTTCCAAACACTCTTACAATATTCTCTTCCACTTTATAGCCACCGAAAAGATTTTTCTCATCACTGGTGCTCTCTCTTCAATTTCAATTTATTAGTTCTTCCTTACAATGCTCTCACATATATAATAGTCACATTTTTATTAACTTCTCTATGCTAACAAAGAGTTTTCTTACTTATTAACTCCTCTAGTCATAGTACAAACCTTTTAGTCATAATTTATATTAAAAATATATATAGCATAGTATTACATATTAGGCTGTACAAATTGAACTCTAGGGCTGGTTGTTTGACTGATTGCAGCCATTTATTAGTCCACTTTTACACCCTAATTGAGTGTATATACAGTAAGAGAAGCTGGGAGTGTATATGAGAGTGTTGGTTAGTAGTCACTGGTACTGTTCACACAACCCTTACTGTTTTTGTGCCCGTATTGTTCACACAACCCATATTGGCAGTAACATTGAACATTGATTTCTAAACTTCCTTTTCAAGGCATGATTTTAACATGGTTGTAGGATATCTATTTTGCAGTTCAGACTCAAACTTAGGGGGTGCATCAGGGCTGTATTAGCTGCTGCATCAGGTGCTGCATTAGGGGGTTTATCAAGATGTAAATTGAAATGTAACTGTAGCAGGATTAGCTAAAGTCACTAATAGGTATTTTGGTTAATTTCAATATTTTGCAATATGTCAAAGGATAAAATGGAATTAAAGTAATATGTTGCAAACATTCTGAAATAAATTTTAATGTGACTCCTTAGTTGTGAATTATTCCATGAAAAATATATACCAATATTTTGACACTTAGGAAGATGTGATTGGGTGGAAATGGTGGGCCTTTTATTTTCGTTTTTAATTTATAGGTCCATATTTACCTTTAAAACTATGATCAATTTTGTGTGTTTATGAGTAAGCATGCTGTTGTGTGGAATATGGCTTCCCTTTTGTCTGATATGAATTTTGTGGAGGTAGTGAAACGGCCACTCCTTTGAATATGTGTAAGTATCAAAGTTTCTACTGAAAAGTTCCTTCATTGCACAGCTTTGTGTATGGTTGAATGTTATCTTTGTGATAGTGGCACTATTACAGAGTTAATAGATTTGCTTTCGTTTACTTGTAAAATTTGGTCTATTTTTAAGCTTTCTTGTGTTGATTTTTATGCATGAGATAATTCTTTCGCAATAAAATCCCTTACTAAAAGGGGGGGGGGGGGGGGGGAAGTGACTAACCATGCTTTAATGTTGTCTACTATTAAATATGCAATGTTTGTTTGTTTGTTTGTTTGTTTCTTTTTTTTTGTGTGTGTGTGTGTGTATGAAACAAGTTTACTCCCAGGACTATTGAGTGGTCCAATCTAGTGAATTTTAACGCATTAACTGAAATATTTTGTCATTACATTTTATCATTATTAACATGTCATGGCCATTAGATAAGTTTTTTCAGTTCCCGGTATAAATTGGCATTGTTAGCATTATTTTTTAGTATGCTTTTGGTTACCATTGCAGTATATCATATTCCTTGCTATTTCACATGCTTAATTGATATTTGAAATAAAAAGCTGTGCTAGATTATTAGTGTTTTTGGCAGTTATTAGTGTCAGTATCTTTGATCTTTTAAAGATTTCTTCATATTGCTGGTTTCTTCTCAGAATCTTATTCAGTTTTGTGCATATATGATTCATTTCAAACTCAAATTACTGAAAATTTGATGGAGATTCTGCAATTCCACTTGTGAGAGTAATATACTCCTATTATATTTATGGTGGGAAGTTTCTTTTTGGTGGTTGTTAAAAAATATTGACTTTTACACTGAGAGACAATTTCTCAATGATATTTACCTGTGCAAGTATCACAAATGCTTCCCTTTTTGCACATTGCATTGAAAAAAACACATCCTTGTGAGAGTTTTCTTTTAAAAATTATAATGGGCATACACTATTTAAGGCATTGACTTAAATATTTTGAATTCACTCAAACATTATGATTGTTCAAAATGGTGCTCATGATAAAATTAATGTATATAAGGAAGCATTAGACCATCAACCCTCCGTTTTTTGTTTTTTTTTTTGTTTGTTTCATAATCGTTTGACCCTCAACCCTCATAACCCTTGAAATAGCTCTCAGTGAAACCAGCTAGATTTGCTTTTTCTTCTTCTTGTTCAAGAAATGGGTACAGCTATCGCTTCTTGTTCAACAAGATCTATTGTTTTATATGCAATCGTTTGATTATTGGAGTAAGGCTTCCATTTCATCCTTTACTTATTCTACTAAAAGCAACAATAGTTAACCAGGACCAGAATCAGTTATATAGTTTACAGATTAGTGCTGCTGATGGTATTGCCTCTTCTTTTTAGTTTGAATGTTTAAATATTTTTCCGAGGGAGATTGGGATTTACCACGTAGCTAATGCTTAAGTATTAATATCTGACATGATGTTCAATGGAATTGGTTTTGTATTTCAATGTTTTAAATCAATTTGCTTATGCATTTTGGGAAACTTCTGTATATATATATATATATATATGTAAGCAAGTAGAGATAATAATTAAATATTTTATACTTCTGAATTCTAAGGTTTTTGTTTATACTTAAAATCTCTTCTAAGATTGTAGAAATTTTTCTTGTGTTGTCTAAGTGTTGAGAGTTTCTTCAGTTGTGTTGGGATATACAAGGAGAAATAGGCATTAATGTAGACTCAAGGTATACAAAGGATGGATTTGCTAAACGACTCATCTGATTCCCAGCACCAGTGAGTTTCTATACTTTCCCCTCTAGATGTGAATATACAATTTGTAGAAATCTTAGATGAAATCGTGAAAGCATATGCTTAGGATTGTTAATTTAGCCTACATTTTTTTTTTTTTTTTTACTAACCTACGTATTATAGTATCACATTAGTATTTGTACATATGCAGGGACAATGACTTCGACATGAGCAATGACATTGTACTTGTAGCATATATAGCTGGGTGTTCATGTGCAGTTTACGTGGAGACCTATATGACCAAAATACCATTGCATACGAATATACAAAGTGGGTATGAATGGGTACATTATACATTAACTAGAAATGTCGAAGAAATTTTAGAATGTCAAGCCATGTGTTTGGACAATTGTGTAATACATTATGCCAGTATGGATATAACGGTACCAGAAGAGTTTACTTGGAAGAGTCTCTGGCAATAACATTGGTGGTACTTGGTCATGCTGAGGGTAACAGATGGGTACAGGAAAGATTTCAACACTCGGATGAGACAATGCATCGACACGTGGCCACGGTAGTTACATTGTTAGCCACCGTTATGGCAGCGGGCATTATCAAGCCTGTCGATCGTACATTTTAGGACGTGCCAGAACATATTCAGCATTCAGGTCGATATTGGCCACATTTCAAGGTACTTTGTGAATTTGGTATCTTGACTTGATTTTATTCAAATTATCTTTATGGTTATACCACGTATTTAATTTCACATTTGATTTTTGTCGCATTGGTTAGGGTTGCATTGGTGCGATTAATGGGGTCCACATCCCCGTGGTCGTACTAGCTGAGGAGCAACACCCGTACTATGGCAGGAAGGGGATCACCATAACAAATTGCATGTGCGTGTGTGACTTTGACATGAAGTTCACATTTGCATGTGTTGGATGGGAAGGGTCAGTGCATGACATGAGGATTTTTTTAAGCTGCCTCAATAATAAGAGTGACAACTTCCCAAAAGCTCCAGCTGGTTTATAAATATGCAGTTTAATTACAGTATTAAAGTATGTATTAATGTAGTGAAAATGCTAATGTAATAAATGTGTTCATCTGCAAGAAAATATTATCTTGTTGATTCAGGGTACCCTATGAAGAAAGGCTTCCTTGCACCATATAAGGGGGAGAGGTACCACATCCCCGAATTTCAGCCTTATGAAGTGCTGCATCGTCCAGAGGAGAGATTTAATTATCTCCATTCATCACTCCATTCGGTCATTAAACGAACTTTTGGCGTTTGGAAGAATAAATGGGAAATTTTGAGAAATGTGCTAGGGAAGAGTGTACACACTCAATTGTAAATCATTGTTGCTACAATAGTTCTTCATAATTTCGTTAGAGCACATGAGATAAACAATAATGTTAATAGTTCCAAATATACAGGGGGCACATTTGGACGTAGTGAGAGAGGTCATTACGATGCCATGGCACATGCAATCTCAATCTTGGACGAACCTAAGATGAAACAAGTTTGTGACAATATCACAGCATCGATATGTGTGGACGATAACTGATTATGGTGACTATTATTTTTGTCACAATAGAAATTTAGTGTGGTTGAAAATACCATTGACATTATGGAAATTTTTTTATGGGGACCAAATTGGACAGTTGACAAGGTTCAATATTGTAATACCATTTTTTGTTATATTGTTGGTAAGCACAATTGAGGGCTCACAAAACTTGATTGTAATACCATTGTAGTACGCATTTGTATATAATCGTTACACGTGAAACTCATGGGTATTGCAACAGTAGATGTCAAGATTACAGGGGACTTATAAATATACCCCAATCTTATTTGAACAAGAGTTAAACAATACTAGAAAACATAAAACCCGTTTGTATACAGGAGAGAGTATAGCTTCAACATAATTAAGATTGTACTCTTTCTACTACTTTGCAACCTAGCTTTGGGTCACAGAGTACCATTACAGAGCAAAGCATCACACCCAATTAAAACTACATGAAAAAAGCCATCAACTTCCTTTGTATGAAGATCTATAGTCCCTGTGAAAGTCTCTCTGCTCTCCTTGCCAAATCTGAAACGGAATTATGGAATGCTTCCACTTTACACTTGTATCATGGGATACAATTTCTTTACACTTGTATCAACTGCTTCGAGCTCTTTCAAAACTGTAAATCTTCCACTTGAATATAAATTTCTAATTTCACTATTAATGCTAGTTTGCAAATCAATAAAGGCTTGAGCCCACAAAACCCTTTGTCATTAACATTCAAATCAAACAACTTTCTTGCAGAACCAGAGAAGGCTGAAGCAAAGACACTGCAGATAAATACCATCTCCACCTTAACCCCATACATAGCACGCATTAAAACCTTCCCTTTGGCTTAGTTCGTAACCTTGTCCTTTGGGTTAAGCTTTCTCAGCCTCCCACCCAAGGTTTCCTTAAAATTGTTCAACAGTAAAAGAAGCCTTTTAGACAAATTACAAATCTTGGGTGATATCATCCGGAAAGGATTTCCAAAATGGAAGAAGGGATGGGGTAAGTCATGTGGACGACTCATGTCAATGAATTAACTGCACAAGAAAGTTAAAACAGGCAAGGATGACATTAGAAAAAGCATCAGAAAAACCATAAGACAAAGCACCAATTTCCTGCACTATATGAAAATAATTATTACAATTCAGAATTTTTGCATGCAGCATGTTCAATTCCTTGAGACAACAGCAGGA
This sequence comes from Quercus wislizeni, assembly GCA_023055345.1. NCBI lineage: Eukaryota > Viridiplantae > Streptophyta > Magnoliopsida > Fagales > Fagaceae > Quercus > Quercus wislizeni. The sequence continues at coordinate 46,383,294 of JALGQJ010000003.1, read as the reverse complement.
AAGTAATCATTTCAGCAAAGATGTTTCTACCTAAACACCTACCTATGGATAATAACTAGAACCAAACAAAATACTTCTAGAATTCCATTTCCATTTCGTGGATCATAAACGTAAGTGCAATTATCATTCTAAACTATAAAAGTAGAGATTTTATTTTTCAGATTTTAATAACCCACCATCAAGAAACAACAAAAACAACCATGCCATCTCAAAATTTCTGGGTCGACTATATCCGGCACATGTAATCATTAGTTGATGAAAATTTCGATCTTGCACATTTCTTTTTTCTTCTCAGCAATATAATCAAGCTAAAGACTAATCCCTTGACTTCCTTCAAATCATATTCATACAACAAATCTAGATCCCATAATTTCCATTTTCACAGGGGTAGTCTTATGAACCCAACTTTCAAGAGCAAAACCAAAACCAAAAAATTGAAAGAGAAGTCTTCCCTTCTCTTCTCCTACATTTGTTACAAATTTATAGCAAATAATTAAAAAAAATAAAAATAAAAAAAATAAAAACAATGAAGATCCAAAACCCAAACCCTGTGCTTGGTATAATTATACATCAACAGCAAAAGGTTTAAACTTTTAACCATAAATCGCTTGCATCCAAACATATATCATCAGAAATTAAAACAGAGCTTTCATTATCAACCATAAGTATTTGTGTCACAACTTGAAGGTCCATGTTCAAGATTTACAAAAGAATATAGAGCTTTCATTATCAACTATTGATATCAAACAAGTTCATAATTTTGCTAGTAAGACAATAACACATGCAAACCCCCAGTTGACAATTCAGCTCAGTTATGATGCCATTCGCAATCAAAAGGGAAAGGAAGAATGCTAATTTTGTAGTAGTAAAAAAAAAAACTTGTCAGCATGACTGAATTGCAATTGCCAAATCTGTATGAGAGTAAAATTTTCTACATAGGGCTGCTTCTTGGAAACAAAATAATAAAAGTAGGCACTCAAGAATCTTTAATTATTTTATCCATGGATCCCAATCCGAAGGACAGCAATTAAAAAAAAAAAAAAAAAGTGTCATCTGACCTAGATTAGGCCAATCTGACCCAAAAATTTCCTCTGGATGTTACGGAAAAAAAAAAAAATCAGCTAACAAACTTTTAGGTGCTATTTATTTCTTGACACCTGAGATTGTGTAATTCATAAACACATACCCAAAAAATAATTACTCAGCTAACAATCTTTGGGATTGTGTAATTCATAACCTCACAAGTTTCAAGAGCTTTGTGGGGAAGAAAGAATGGGTCAGGTGAGCTATGGTTGTGAGTCGTGTCATTGTTGTTTTGATGTGATATCCCTATTCTGAAGGAAGAGTACGCGCAAGCGTCGGACTGGGGTTCTCTTCTTTAGTAATCGGATTTCTCACTTGAGCTCTTTGCCGGCATTGGACCGATGTAGGTCTTCTCTGGTGGGCGTGGAACTCTCTAAGGCGTTAGCTAGGGTACGGTGAGGAGTGAATAGAGAAGGAAAGGAAAAAAGAGTTTAATTTTGGTATTTATATGCTACAGTACTTTTAGTTCCGCTATAGTACCCGCGTTTGGTTCTTTTCATCTACGTTTTTTCACTTATTTGCTACAGTGTTTTCAGCAATAAGTTTTCAGTTTCAGCAAAATAAGTTCTATCCAAACAGACCTTAAATATCTTCATAATTTTAATTAAATGAAAATACAATATGAGAAATGTTATATCTACAACATTTTCATAATACTTATACAACAAATTCTAAGTGGTAGGTTGTTATTAACTATTATTTGTGAGCAAAAAAATAATTTTAGTGATGAGTTCAAATTAAAATCAATAACAAGTTATTACCTAAAATTTGTTGTAAAAATATTATTAAAATATTGTGTTTGTAACACTTCTCTTTAAATACCACATCTTCCATAAAAATATCCTTTTTTTGGGGTTCCATGTCACATTGTACTCATTCATCAACAGTCGCTTAATTTGTTTCAGAGATTTTCTGCACTTTTGTATTCACACCGAGCGCTCCAAGTGAAATATTGATCGAACCGTTGAAGAGGACTTTACCATAAATTATGCGATCCAGGTATATGGTGCTCACTAGATTAGGTTACTTGCTTCCCCTCCCAAAAAAGAAAAAAGGTTACTCGATGTATACTTTTGCTGTATAGCTAGCCCATCGCAAGGAAGGGGTTTAAATGGCAACCACATCCCTTTTTTTCTGGGGATGAATAAAAGATTTGTTTTTGTTTTTTGTTTTTTTTGTTTTTTTTTTAATGGAAGGACTTTTTTTTTTTTTGAGAGAGTTTTAACTTTCAACTTATGACGTTCTCTCCTAATAATAGTTCTTTATTATCAGACCAAGACACCAATCGGTTTTTTTGGTGTAAGTAGGGATTGAACTTCAGATCTCTTATACAACCATCAGAAATTTTACGAACCCACTTTAATGGAAGGACTTTATTAAAGAAGAAAAGAAAACAATACAAAAGGGTTACGCCCCTTTACGGTATCACCTTCAACACTAGGAGAACAATGACCAAGATCAAGACTACCAAAATAAAATTAATTGTGTGACCATTTAGCTAGTTCATGACTGCTAAATTTACTTCACGATGAACCCAACTAAAGGATACAGAACCAAAATCAATAATGCAGAGTTCCATGGAACTTGATCAACATGGGCTCTTAAAAAAATTATAGGTGTTGGAAAAAATAAAATTAAAAAATCATTAGGAGAGAAGACGCATTGCTAAGATTATTTTCATTGGGTGAGATTTAGATCCAGTGCATATAATGCACTGACCCATTAAGATGGTGACATGTGTTCAAAAGTGAACACGTGTTATAATCTCAACAAATCTATTGTAACTGGACACTAGACCCAAACCTCACCCATTTTCAATGTATTGCTTTCCAGTTGTTTCTAGACTGGAATGCTATAGCCTATAGGTGCTTTTATCCACACACACACAAAATGCAATAGGTGCTTCATAAGTTGCACGCTTAGGTTACTAATAACTACACTTAACCCATGAGTAATATCTCTACTGTTTTCAGAGAGAGAGAGAGAGGGGGGGAAAAAGGAAAAGGAAGCTTTGGTGCATGCAAATGCAATAGGTGCTTTCATGTTGGTGTTTTCACATTTATTGTACTGTTTACAAATACCCAAAATATGAATTTAATTTGTAGAAAAATTATAAATAATTTTTTTAATAATAATCCCACTTTATTTAAGTTTTTTTTTCGTTATTAAAAAAGCATATTAAATTCATTATTATTATTATTATTATTATTATTATTATTAGCTGTAATTTAATAACGATACATTGAAAATAGGTTGATACTGAAATATTTCATCCCAATAGACAAACCGAAACAATGACTGAAATGGTATTTATAACATTGTTTTCACATAAATCCTCCAATTTTTTTTCTATTTTTCACACTCAACCACATAGGTAATTATGATAAAAATTGTGTAAAAATTTGTGGTCTTAGAATTTTTATTACAGAAGACCCAAGAAGTTTCCTCTCCCGATTTCTATTGATTGGAGTTTTAAACGTTAAAAAATTGTAGACAGCATGCTGCCCACAAGCAACTAGCCCCTTAAGCCCTAACTCATAACCTATTTTCATCTTAAACCTTTTTATTAGGCAAAGATCATTATTGCTTTAATAACATTCAAACGTCAGTTTTTTTATATAAAAAAAATCTTGAAACATTTGAACTTTTGATTTGTAGGTGCCAGTTTAATTACCAAAAGTAACAAATATATATTGATTTTACTAATAAATTTTTTTAAGAAAATTTTTATAGAAAACTAAAAAGAAAAAAACAAGGTAAAAAAAAAAACTGGTTACTTTTTTATTTTTCTATAAAAAGTTTGAGTGTGAAACTAGAGCAATTTGATTGGAGTGAATGCCAGCTAAGAAAAGATTGGAGTGATTCGTAGTTGCGTACACAAAAATAAAAATAAAAAAACCAAAAAAAAACTCCTATATATATATATTTATATATATATATATCATTCAATGGTCATGCGGTGAATTCGAAGTTTCATGTCATTTGGGGAATTCTAAATGTGAAACGAAAGGAATAATGAATGCGAAATTAAATACAAATCACTCTTGAATCTAGTCCAATTTTGTGAAATGATTTTTCTCCAAAAAAAAAAAAAAAAGTGAAATGATTTGAGTGGTGTAGGATAAGTGGGACGCAAGAGGTGATAATGAAATACAACTACTTTAATCAATATTATTCTACTTGTCCCCTCCTTATCAAATTCAATTCATTTAACAATATCTCTTTTTTTTTTTTTTTTCTTTTTTTTTTTTTTGTTAAACAAAAATAGGGGTTCGTTAGGTTACACTAGCCCCCGGACAGAGCGCTAGAGTTGGACTTATGTGTGAGTCAACTTGTGTGAATGTCCACCAATAGACTCCTACTGACAGTGGAACTCTTGACATATATATATATATATATATATATATATATATATATATATATATATATATTATACAACTATTCAGATTCATTCAAATACAACTAATTTTTTATTTTATTGAATAAACACGTGGATTTGAGGGTTATAAATCCTAGTTTTAAATTCCATCTAAATAGGCAAAATTCGATTTGGAGGTTGTTTTGCTCTTGGGATTGCTCCAGTTGAGTTTTCTAATATTATTCTCCAAAGTAAGCTCACCCTTGTTGATGAAAAATCATATCTTGTTTTGGGTGTATACATTATATCTCTCACAACAGGTGGAAGAGTAATAGAGTTCAAACACAAAAGTACACCATCAACTTCACTCAAAACCCCTAATAACTTTACTCCTTTTTACACACCTAAATCTCATTTCATTATTCATTCTATTTCATTTAATTCCCTCTTTCCAAACAAGGGAGGAGTGTTTATTTATTTATTAAAAAAATATTAGCTTAATTTGTGACTGTATTTTAACATTTTGGGCCTTTTGGCACAAATGTTCCAAATAGTAATATTTAAGGTAACAGTATTGAATATTAATGCTCAAATGATAAATCTTTTACCAAAATAATCTGAATTGTCACTAGAGAGTAAAGATGAGGTCCAAATGCTTCTAACGGCTTGGACTCAAACTGACAATCCAAATCCCCCACTAAAGGATTAGTATGGTTTGGTTTAATTATTCCCCAGGCCTGCATAGAGAAACCCTGAAAAGCTAAAAAACCCAACCAATCCAACCCTTACAAAACCCCACCCACCATATGCATGATTGATTGATTCATCATTGGAATGATGATGGGCAATGTGTGTTTTGGTGATGATTTCTGATCAGATGCTAGGGAATTGGGATACCCGTCACTATTGTTAATAAGGTTAATTTCGATGTATTCAAATATGAAAGTTATAGTGTAAATGGTATCAAGTAGTTGGGTATGATTCTGCTGGTAATGTGATTGCAGCTTCATTTACAACCAAGCAATTTGGGCTCGAACTTGATGAATCAAACGTGCACAAATTAAGCTTTCAAAAAAGTGGTTTTTGAATGGATAAGCTACACTCAGAAGTCACTATTTTCTTAGTTTCATTGTCAGTTACTTGTTTCGGTTAGAGGGGTCCGAGAATAAATGAGGTAATGAATTTATTTGATTTGAAGAGCTGCATTCTTAAATTGCCAAATTTGTTGAAGCATATGTGCCCAATGTACATGTCCATAACAATACTAGAAATCCAATGCCCTGAGTTAATTTGCCATCGTTTTGAGACTATAATCACGGACATTTTCAGGGCACTTATTTAATTACAACCTATCAATTAGGGATAGGATATCCTAAAAAGTATATTTGAGACTATAATCATAGGTTTTCCAAACCCAAACAAACGGGCCAAAACCAAATTGACCGGTAATTATAAAGGATCGAAAAGGATTGACTCATGGATCAGAAACTGGGAAACACAAAAAACACATAGGTAAAAATTTATTAATTAGTTTACTTAAATTAGTAAACTACAACATCAAGCCCAACAAAAAAAGAAAGTAAAATCAGACTAGAGAAAGTACTATAATTAATAGAAACCTTTATTTGGACACGTGCATTACGTGGTCAGAAAAAACATTTATTATATGCGAGCTAGAGTTCTTAAAACTTAAATTCACACCATTTATTCTAACAAGATGTGCACATAACATGGTACATACTCGGAATCAACACACCTATTGTTCACCAATCACAACCAACGCTTCACTGATTCTCACCACAGAGAGAGAGAGAGAGAGAGAGAGAGAGAGAAAGAGGGAGAGAGAATCCAAGAAGTCAAAAATCTCTACCTTGCTTTCCTTAGCTTTTGAAGAAAACAGAGGTCTATTAAGCGTACAGCGAGAGCGATTCCAGTGCGGGCTTGAGTGCTTCGCGGAAGCTACCGGTTCGCAAGTGTTATGCCCAATAGCGTTTCGCCACGTCGGTAAATTGACGTCAGAGTTAATTCTGGTTCCCACACCAAAGTGATCACATTCCAGATTTAATTTGTTTTTGAACGAAAACTAAATGCCTTTTTAATCTGGTGGTGCACATGTTGTGTGATCTATGATGTACGGTGGATCGTGCGTCGATGTGGAATTCACATACGGAATATCCTCTTTATAGAAAGGATATAATTGGGATTAAATTTTAGCCATAAACATAATAATAAAAATAATTTAATTTAATCTCTCTAACCTCGTGTACCGTGATTAGAGGATTACGTACCTACCTGTACTCTGCATATTGTTTTTTTTTTTTTTTGGAGGAAAAAAAATTAACATATGCGGGTATCAATTGACTAAACTTGTATAAAAAGATTTGTCTAGGATCGAATCCTGTTTTAAAAAATTGAACTTCATTGATGGTAGTTGGGTATGATTCTGCTGGTAATGTGATTGCAGCTTCATTTACAACCAAGCAATTTGGGCTCGAACTTGATGAATCAAACGTGCACAAATTAAGCTTTCACAAAAGTGGTTTTTGAATGGATAAGCTACACTCAGAAGTCACTATTTTCTTAGTTTCATGGTCAGTTACTTGTTTCGGTTAGAGGGGTCCGAGAATAAATGTGGTAATGAATTTATTTGATTTGAAGAGCTGCATTCTTAAATTGCCAAATTTGTTGAAGCATATGTGCCCAATGTACATGTCCATAACAATACTAGAAATCCAATGCCCTGAGTTAATTTGCCATCGTTTTGAGACTATAATCACGGACATTTTCAGGGCACTTATTTAATTACAACCTATCAATTAGGGATAGGATATCCTAAAAAGTATATTTGAGACTATAATCATAGGTTTTCCAAACCCAAACAAACGGGCCAAAACCAAATTGACCGGTAATTATAAAGGATCGAAAAGGATTGACTCATGGATCAGAAACTGGGAAACACAAAAAACACATAGGTAAAAATTTATTAATTAGTTTACTTAAATTAGTAAACTACAACATCAAGCCCAACAAAAAAAGAAAGTAAAATCAGACTAGAGAAAGTACTATAATTAATAGAAACCTTTATTTGGACACGTGCATTACGTGGTCAGAAAAAACATTTATTATATGCGAGCTAGAGTTCTTAAAACTTAAATTCACACCATTTATTCTAACAAGATGTGCACATAACATGGTACATACTCGGAATCAACACACCTATTGTTCACCAATCAAAACCAACGCTTCACTGATTCTCACCACAGAGAGAGAGAGAGAGAGAGAGAGAGAGAGAGAGAGAGAGAGAGAGAGAGAGAGAGAGAGAGAGAGAGAGAGAGAGAGAGAGAGAGAGAGAGAGAGAGAGAGAGAGAGCAAAGTTATCAATTCCGTACCGTACCGGCCGGTACGGCCGGAATATACCGTACTGGCCATTAATCCGGTACACTCGACCCCTCTATTTCGTACGGGAAAAAATACCGGCCGTACCGGCCAATTTCGGGCAATACCGGCCGGTACCGGGCATACCGGCCAGTACAGAAAAAAGTTTTTTTTTTTTTTTTTTTTAAAGTTTTGTAATTTTTGAATTTTTGTTAGGATAGAATGGTAACTTATTTGCATTAACTTATTAGTATTATTTGTTTTCTTAGTATGCAATGGTAACTTTTAAGCTTTCTATTTTTTTTTTTCCCTTTTAATTGATACTAAAGTCTAAAACCATGAATAATTAGTTCTGAATTGAGAAAATGTTTTATGGTAAACTTTTATATTTATTATAATATATATACACAGACACGTACATACATACACACACACACACATATATATATATATATATATATATATATATATATATATATATATATATATATATATATATATATATATATATATATATAAAATAGCGGTAAACCCGAAACGGTACACCGGTTTTGACTGGTATCCGAAATATATCGTACCGGTGGCCAAACCGGTATGGCCTCCGGTACGGTATTGACATCCTTGAGAGAGAGGCATCTCTGAAAACATTTATTAAATGTAGAGCTAGACTTCTTAAAACTTAAATTCACACCATTCATTTTAAGAGAAATGTTAACGAATGTCTTTAGAGTAATAATTAATAATCTATTAAAAAAAATTTTTTATGAAAAAAAAAAGGTAATTAATATTTAGACTTTTTTTTTCACTTCTTATCAAAATAGTGTCAAAACTTTTCTAAAATAGATTATTAATCATTATTCTAAAAGCATCCATTAACATGACTCTTCGTTTAAACTTGATCATCTTCTGGCTCAGGAAGCTTGTTCAAATCAGGAACACGGCCATTCCCTTGGGCCTTAACCGTAACAGCAGGCACCACATTCAAATAAGGAAGACCGCCATTCTCTTGGTCCTCCATCAAATTAGGAGTCTCATTCAAATCAAATATGGCAGCAGGACGGGCATTCTCTTGGGCTACCATCACAACAGCCCTCGGCTCGCTTACACAACGAAGTTGCCGAGGACGTTTGGAATGAATTCTCTTGTGACCACATAAAGCTCTTATCGAGGAAAATGGTTTCCCACAATGCTCACAAGTGTACTGTGGAGAGGTTATCCATAGGATGGTTAGGAAATGAAGAGAAGAACAGCGAAAGGAAAGCTGGGAGTATTGGAGTAAGTGTGTGGGTGACTGACATCCATAATGATGCCATTTAATTTATAGATAGATGATGAAGGGGCCACAATTTTGAAATAAGAAGATCAACAAAGAATATCCGACTTTTTTGTACTCTTTTTTTAAGTGCCGTCTTGGACACTTGTCCGCGGGTCACCCTGAAATAAAAACCTTTTCTTTTTTTTTCTTTCCTGAGAAACTGACAAATGAGGGATCTTTATGCCTTTCAATCACTGAAAATTATATGTTGTACCCGGCATATATGCCGGGTACACCATATACTTTCTCCACAATCACGGTCTATAATAGAAAAAGGGTAATGCTTCCTGAGAAACTGACAAATGAGGGATCATTTATGTCTCTTAATCACGGTCAATAATAGAAAAAGGGTAATGCATTGCATTTAGGGCATTAATTAACAATCAATTTTAAGAAAATTTTAACCTTATTTTTATGAAAAATAAAAAAAACTGTTAAAATATTAATTTTTTTTTTCTTTTTTTATAAAAGTTTCCTTAACTGAATTGTTAACCAATACCTTAAAGATATTCATTAATATTATCTATTTGTAGGAAAAGTATGTCATCATGCCATTAATAATCTGTCGTGGTCTTTATAAAAAATAATAATAATAATAATAATCAGGCGTGGTCCATTAATACGAAATAGAATCTTCAAGTCCCAATCAATAAGCGTTAACCTCAGACGCCATCATATTTTCGTATCCTGTTTCTTTTCTTTTGACTTTTGACTTTTGTTTTGTTTTTTTGGTTTTTTTTTTTTTTTTTTGGCTTTGCCCACTTTGATGTGAATCATTTTTTATATTAAAAAAAAATCAGTCCCTACTCTACAAGAAATCTTTATAGAGGTTTAAATGATGGATTTCATGGATTTGAAATTGCATTTATAACTCATAAGTAAAACCTTTATAAAACACACAAACACACACATAAAAACAAAGAAGAGAAATACATAATGGTAATAGTTTGGAAGGTATGTTTGATAAAGACTTCTATTATGGATTTGACAAACATCAAATTGCCTAAGTAATAAGAAAAAAAAAAAAAAAAAAAAACAAAGGAGAGTTGGATTTCTAAACAACATAAAAATTGCAAGAGAATGAGAATTATTGATAATGGGGGAGAGAAAAGAAGAAGAAAAAGCTATTGTGTCTAAGAATATACAAGAATACACTAAAAAATAGAATATATATAGAGAATTTTCAATTGTAAGGAAGTTATATTTCTAATCATTTTAGGAATTATAAAAAAAGAAGAATTAACTTAGGATGTATATTTATTCTTAAAAAAAATGTCATATAGATTGAATGAAAAAAAAAAAAAAAACAAGTGCAATCAAGTGCAAATAAGTACGACCACGCGTTCGGAAAGTGTTTCGGAAAACCCACGTGTTCACATAGTGATTGTTGAGAACGGGTTTTTATGAGAAGTGCGTGTTTATCACTCTCGAACAAGAGCGTTTTGGAACTGTTGAAGCACTTTAACAAGAGCGCGCTGTGTGATGCGTTTGTGTAATTGTCAATTCACACTGCTTGGTTTTTGTTTAATTAAAGGAATAAAGTCACTTTTAGTCCCTACATTTTTAGGCGATTTTCATTTTAGTTCATAAGTTTTATTTTTACCGCTTTTAGTCCCTATTCTAAAAAACGCCTCCATTTTAGTCCCTGCCGTTACATCAGAAACAGAGAAAGCTGACGTGACAAACGACAGAAATAAATAATATTAAATCTCTCCAAAATGAGGAGAAAATGAGAGAGAAAAGAAGGAAGTGTTTGCTGGACAAAATTGCCCTTCTCCATCTCATGACCAATTTTTTGTCTTTTTCTACTGTTTTTGTCTTTCCCTTTTTTTTTTGTTTTTTTTTTTTTTTTTTTTCCTAGATAAAATCTCTTCAAGTTTGCACGGTACGTTCACATTGGTTTTGGTTTTGGTTTTTTTTTTTTTTTTTTTTGATAAAATTTTGCACAGTAGACCTTGGTTCTTGTTTGTTTTTAATAGTTTTTTTCGACGGAAATAGAGAGGAAACTGATCCTCACACACAGCGGGTCCAGTCCCCACACACTGTGGGATCCGTACTCCGGGTATTCCGTGTTCTAACTCCTAAATTTTGCCCAATCTTCTCTGTCACACCGGACACCTCTATGACAAACTTCCACACCGCTATCAAACTTCCACACAGTTTTCAAACTTCAGGAAAGATATGTCCTACCAGATTTTTTTTTTTTTGATGTGATGTCCTACCAGATAAAATAGAGGACAACATCCACACCATTAAAATTAGATTCATATGGAATATGCTACAATAATTAAAAATTTTCTTTTTTAATCTACACTTAGTTTTCATTATATTTATTAATTCAAAAATCACATTAGTAGAACTAATAAAAAATGACATGTCAATTAATAGAATAACAGAGAATATGACTTTAGATAAAATAAAATGAATCCAAATAATACATATGGGATATGGCCAACCATAATTAATATGTTAAGGATTCATAGTAAACTCTCAAAATTACAAAATAAAAAACAAAACAAACGAACCAAAACAAAAACAGAAAAAGAAAAAGCAGCAAATGCAGATCCCGTAATAAAAACCTCAGTAGTCATTGGCTTCGTCCTCTTCGGGAGCTTCATTTAAATCGAAGTTAAACTTCTCATGAGAATCAAGGTCTGCCTCTGGTGGATCTGCAGTAGGAGACAGAGAAACATTCAAATCAATTTTGGGAAAAGTAAGGACTTGACAAGTTCTGGAAAAGGCTTACTTTGTTTAATAGTCTAAATTAAAAAGATAATTTAAGGAACAGCACGTACTTTGTTGAAGTTTTAGAAAATAAAAAATAAAACAAACAAACCAAAACAAAAACAGAAAAAGCAACAAATGCAGATCCCGTAAAAAAAAACCTCGGTAATCATTGGCTTCATCCTCTTCGGGAGCTGCATTTAAATCGAAGTTAAACTTCTGATGAGAATCAAGGTCTGCCTCTGGTGGGTCTGGAGTAGGAGACAGAGAAACATTCAAATCAATTTTGGGAGAAGTAAGGACTTTCTCTTTTGGTTCTGGATCAGCTTGCATTTCTGATTTCAGAAAGACAGGCACTTTCTCTTGTGGCTCAGTAGCAGGAAGCATATTCGAGTCAAATTTCGGAGAAGCAAGAAAGCCTTTCACTTGTGGCTCTGGAGTAAGCATCTCCAATAAGTTGGGAGAAGCGAGAAAGACTTTCTCTTGTGGCTCCCTCTGAAAATCAATCCCTAGTTCCCCTCTCATCCCTGTAGAAGTAGAAGCCTCATATGTTGGAGGACGAGGATGAGGATGCTGTTCAGCCTGTTCAGGAGGAGGAAGCAGTCCCCGCCATCGTCGGTCACTGTGCTTTCTCATATGTGCACATAAAGCTCTCAACTTGTCGAACCGTTTGTCACAAACCCTACAGTAATATTCTGCAGGATTAAGCCACATCGTCAACTTTTCTTTCCGAGCCCTGGAGTTGCTTCGTGCTCGAGAATCACCCCGAGCTTTTTTTGTCATGAATCTCATGGTCTGTAGGCAGTGAATGAGTGAAAGGAGTCAAGGATTCTGATGAAATTTATTTCTTTCTGGTAAAATGTGGGTTTTTGTTTTTCTAAGTTGTGTGGTGTGACTCGGGGGGTTTATATAGCCACATACTGGGTTTGCCGGCAGATAAGAAATATATTGTGGGTTTTTGTTTTTTCTCAATCCGTGCGAAGAAGAAGATGGACCCTACGGCTATGTTGAATGGAGGAGTGGAAAAGTGGGAGGGTGGAAAATTGTAGGAGGATGGAAAAGTGGGAGGATAGAAAAAATTTAGTTTTCCCTCATTTGTGTTTGGTTGGAAGGGTGGAAAAATAGAGGATGGAAAACTTTTTTGTTTGGTTGAGATAAAAAATGAGATGATGAAAAATAAAGTTGATATAAATTTACTATTATATCCTTACTAAATATATAAACAAAAAGTAACACATTTATTATTAAAAAAAATTTGTATGGACACTTTAATTTTTTTATTTATTTATAAAATAAGCAAATGCTAAAAGGATATTAAAAAAAAAAACTAATAAAAATAAACAAAAAGAACCAAGATCTACTGTGCAAAATTTTATCAAAAAAAAAAAAACCAAAACCAAAACCAATGTGAACGTACCGTGCAAACTTGAAGAGATTTTATCTAGGCAAAAAAAAAAAAAAAAAAAAAGGGGAAGACAAAAACTGTAGAAAAAGACAAAAAAATTGGTCATGAGATGGAGAAGGGCAATTTTGTCCAGCAAACACTTCCTTCTTTTCTCTCTCATTTTCTCCTCATTTTGGAGAGATTGAATTGTGGTGGGCCCAGAGAGAAAAGTGGTGGGCCCAGCCATTTTCTCTCTGGGCCCACCACAATTCAATCTCTCCAAAATGAGGAGAAAATGAGAGAGAAAAGAAGGAAGTGTTTGCTGGACAAAATTGTCCTTCTCCATCTCATGACCAATTTTTTGTCTTTTTCTACAGTTTTTTTTTTTTTTGTTTTTTTGGTTTTTTTTTTTTTTTTTGGCTTTGCCCACTTTGATGTGAATCATTTTTTATATTAAAAAAAAAAATCAGTCCCTACTCTACAAGAAATCTTTATAGAGGTTTAAATGATGGATTTCATGGATTTGAAATTGCATTTATAACTCATAAGTAAAACCTTTATAAAACACACAAACACACACATAAAAACAAAGAAGAGAAATACATAATGGTAATAGTTTGGAAGGTATGTTTGATAAAGACTTCTATTATGGATTTGACAAACATCAAATTGCCTAAGTAATAAGAAAAAAAAAAAAAAAAAAAACAAAGGAGAGTTGGATTTCTAAACAACATAAAAATTGCAAGAGAATGAGAATTATTGATAATGGGGGAGAGAAAAGAAGAAGAAAAAGCTATTGTGTCTAAGAATATACAAGAATACACTAAAAAATAGAATATATATAGAGAATTTTCAATTGTAAGGAAGTTATATTTCTAATCATTTTAGGAATTATAAAAAAAGAAGAATTAACTTAGGATGTATATTTATTCTTAAAAAAAATGTCATATAGATTGAATGAAAAAAAAAAAAAAAACAAGTGCAATCAAGTGCAAATAAGTACGACCACGCGTTCGGAAAGTGTTTCGGAAAACCCACGTGTTCACATAGTGATTGTTGAGAACGGGTTTTTATGAGAAGTGCGTGTTTATCACTCTCGAACAAGAGCGTTTTGGAACTGTTGAAGCACTTTAACAAGAGCGCGCTGTGTGATGCGTTTGTGTAATTGTCAATTCACACTGCTTGGTTTTTGTTTAATTAAAGGAATAAAGTCACTTTTAGTCCCTACATTTTTAGGCGATTTTCATTTTAGTTCATAAGTTTTATTTTTACCGCTTTTAGTCCCTATTCTAAAAAACGCCTCCATTTTAGTCCCTGCCGTTACATCAGAAACAGAGAAAGCTGACGTGACAAACGACAGAAATAAATAATATTAAATCTCTCCAAAATGAGGAGAAAATGAGAGAGAAAAGAAGGAAGTGTTTGCTGGACAAAATTGCCCTTCTCCATCTCATGACCAATTTTTTGTCTTTTTCTACTGTTTTTGTCTTTCCCTTTTTTTTTTGTTTTTTTTTTTTTTTTTTTTCCTAGATAAAATCTCTTCAAGTTTGCACGGTACGTTCACATTGGTTTTGGTTTTGGTTTTTTTTTTTTTTTTTTTTGATAAAATTTTGCACAGTAGACCTTGGTTCTTGTTTGTTTTTAATAGTTTTTTTCGACGGAAATAGAGAGGAAACTGATCCTCACACACAGCGGGTCCAGTCCCCACACACTGTGGGATCCGTACTCCGGGTATTCCGTGTTCTAACTCCTAAATTTTGCCCAATCTTCTCTGTCACACCGGACACCTCTATGACAAACTTCCACACCGCTATCAAACTTCCACACAGTTTTCAAACTTCAGGAAAGATATGTCCTACCAGATTTTTTTTTTTTTGATGTGATGTCCTACCAGATAAAATAGAGGACAACATCCACACCATTAAAATTAGATTCATATGGAATATGCTACAATAATTAAAAATTTTCTTTTTTAATCTACACTTAGTTTTCATTATATTTATTAATTCAAAAATCACATTAGTAGAACTAATAAAAAATGACATGTCAATTAATAGAATAACAGAGAATATGACTTTAGATAAAATAAAATGAATCCAAATAATACATATGGGATATGGCCAACCATAATTAATATGTTAAGGATTCATAGTAAACTCTCAAAATTACAAAATAAAAAACAAAACAAACGAACCAAAACAAAAACAGAAAAAGAAAAAGCAGCAAATGCAGATCCCGTAATAAAAACCTCAGTAGTCATTGGCTTCGTCCTCTTCGGGAGCTTCATTTAAATCGAAGTTAAACTTCTCATGAGAATCAAGGTCTGCCTCTGGTGGATCTGCAGTAGGAGACAGAGAAACATTCAAATCAATTTTGGGAAAAGTAAGGACTTGACAAGTTCTGGAAAAGGCTTACTTTGTTTAATAGTCTAAATTAAAAAGATAATTTAAGGAACAGCACGTACTTTGTTGAAGTTTTAGAAAATAAAAAATAAAACAAACAAACCAAAACAAAAACAGAAAAAGCAACAAATGCAGATCCCGTAAAAAAAAACCTCGGTAATCATTGGCTTCATCCTCTTCGGGAGCTGCATTTAAATCGAAGTTAAACTTCTGATGAGAATCAAGGTCTGCCTCTGGTGGGTCTGGAGTAGGAGACAGAGAAACATTCAAATCAATTTTGGGAGAAGTAAGGACTTTCTCTTTTGGTTCTGGATCAGCTTGCATTTCTGATTTCAGAAAGACAGGCACTTTCTCTTGTGGCTCAGTAGCAGGAAGCATATTCGAGTCAAATTTCGGAGAAGCAAGAAAGCCTTTCACTTGTGGCTCTGGAGTAAGCATCTCCAATAAGTTGGGAGAAGCGAGAAAGACTTTCTCTTGTGGCTCCCTCTGAAAATCAATCCCTAGTTCCCCTCTCATCCCTGTAGAAGTAGAAGCCTCATATGTTGGAGGACGAGGATGAGGATGCTGTTCAGCCTGTTCAGGAGGAGGAAGCAGTCCCCGCCATCGTCGGTCACTGTGCTTTCTCATATGTGCACATAAAGCTCTCAACTTGTCGAACCGTTTGTCACAAACCCTACAGTAATATTCTGCAGGATTAAGCCACATCGTCAACTTTTCTTTCCGAGCCCTGGAGTTGCTTCGTGCTCGAGAATCACCACAAGCTTTTTTTGTCATGAATCTCATGATCTATAGGCAGTGAATGAATGAAAGGAGTCAAGGATTCTGATGAAATTTAATTCTTTCTGGTAAAATGTGAGTTTTTGATTTTCTAAGTTGTGTGGATTGTCTGGGTCAGGACTCGGGGTTATGGTGGGGGGCTGTGGTTGGAGAGTTAAGAAGAGCTTCTAAAGCCATATCTCTCTTCGATGATAAGTTTCTGATCTGAATAAAAGAGCTATTAACCCCAAAAGGCACTGAGAGCCAGTGAGAGAACCAGAGAGAAGATCTAAGAAAGAGTGCTTGACATTTTTTTTTTTTTGGGTTGTATGAGTTTTGAGTGAGGAAGTGTGAATGAGTGGGTATATATAAAGAGTTATTATAACATTAAAATATAAAATATAAAATATATAAAGAGTTTTTTCTTGGTGGCTAAGGTCGACTGAAATGGGTGTGTGTGTGTCAGTGTGTGTGTGTGTGTGTGTGTGGTGGGGGGGGGGGGTCCAGGGGAATAGTAAGGAACAGTAGTACTTTGTTGAAGTTTTACAAAATAAAAAATAAAACAAACAAACCAAAAGCCAACAGTAAAAGCAACAAATGCAGATCCCAGTAAAAAAACCTCAGTAATCATTGCCTTCGTCCTCTTCGGAGCTTCATTTAAATCCAAGTTAAACTTCTCATGAGAATCATGGTCAGCCTCTGGTGTGTCTGGGTTTGGACTTAGGAGTAGACGTGGCAAGACGTACGGGTCGGGTCGGGACAATTGGGTCACAGTTCGAGTTAACCCGTATTTTTAAACAAGTTTTTTTTTTTTAAATAGATGCAATCTGTCAATTATTTATGAGTTCTTTAACTGTGATTAAATTCTCACTGGTGATACTATTCCTAATTACCACTAAACACTTGATACCCAAATTTGGTACAACTTTTGTTTCAGCTTTCTAGAAGTTAATCTTGGTATAATATTCGATTTGTTTAAAGTAGGAAGAGAAAATGAAGGTGGCAAGTAAAGAATGATAAACTATAATGGAGTATATAACATATTAAGTAAAGAAAAATTAATAAATATTTTATAAGAATTACACCTCAATCTCAATCTACTCAACATTGGTAGACATGACAAAACGGACGAGTCGGGTTGGGTACAGGTCGGATCAAAATGGATTACGGGTTAAAACGGATAATTTTTAAATGAATTAATCAAGTTACAGGTCAAACAGGTTGGGTCAAAAAATTTTAACCTGTTTTGTCATGTCTACTTAAATATCATAATATCTACTTAAATATCATGATATAATGAGTAGGGGTGTTCAATTATGTTCAATTTCCCCCAGACAGGATAACGTTTGACGGTGAACTTTTGAGAGTGACATGTTGTGGTCCAAAAAAAGGAGAGGCCACTTCTGGACCAAACAACACGTCCTGCCAAACTCAGAACGACTCCACCGCATGATATCTAACGAGTGTTTCACCGTACAAATCCAGTTAGCCCTTTTTTTTTCTTTTTTTTGGTAAGCTTTTGAGAGTGACACGTTGTGGTCCAAACAAGGCATGCCCAACAAAATTTGGGGCCTATATGAGGCATTTTTATATGTAAATATTAATTAAATTAAATTATATAATAATAATTAAATTAAGACTAATTTGATGTAAATACAGAAATTGTTGAATAATACTAACTAAACTAATGTTAATTTCATATAGAAGATTGAATATCATTATTTGGTGTGTGGTTTAGTGGGAGATTAGTTTACAAAAATTAAGCTCACAAACTATTAGAGGAGATTAGTCATCATTGATGATTTATCACATCTGCAGCATTTTTTTTTTTGAAACATTTTTAGGTTTCAATTGGTTTAAATTTTTATTGTTCTTTTATTTTTATTGTTCTCTTATTTTGGAAACCTTGTTAGAATCAAGGTCTGCATTATTTGTACGAATTTCGTGTACAAAGATTCCCTTGGCTTGGCTGGGTTTTTGAAAGTTGTTATGCACAGAACAGTACAGGTCTGAGAAGTTTATAATTACTTTTAAATATATTCCCCATGTTATGTGCCTTTTCTTTTCAAACCCTTGATCATGCAATAATAAGCCCAAACACCCAAAAGCCGTTGATGCAAGGAATTTAAAGCCACCAGATCTGTCTAAATAATTGACATCATCACAGTTACCGCTTTGGACTCAACTGGACAGACCGAGCCAAAACACAGAGCCATGTCGCCGTTAAGTAACACTTTCATTTCTTTCTTTAGCCAGTTAGACTTATTATTTTTATATTATTTATTTTTATTTTTGTACAAGGTACAAAACTTCCACTTTTAGAGGAAAAAGAAAGCCATGATAAATAGTCTTATGCATATATATATATATATATATATATAATCCAAAAAAAGAAAAAGAAAAAAAAGAGCACCATTTTCTCTTTAATATATATATATATATATATATATATATATATAATCTTTTTCTTTTTCATATTTGTAAAGATTTTAATTTGATGCTTTTATTTTATGAAAAATTAGAGGCTGTTTGGTATTCGCTTTAAACGACAGCTTTAAGTTTGTAAACAACAATAACGAAAGCTATTTTACCTCTAGAATTTTTATTATCATTGTAATTTAATTTTCCATTCTTTTTTTTCTATTACATTTTTCAACTTTAATGATTTGTTTATTTATTTTTTTAGTTTTGACGTTTCAACTAAAAATCAACTTATATTTTTTTTAATTACCGTGACCAGTCAATTTGCTTTGGTAGAGATAAGATTATACACTCTCATTATAAAACACGGACTATAAACTTTTAATTCTGTTTTTTGGCACCCACATGGACTAAGTCTTGAAAATTAATTTTATTGGGAATAAATTATTAGTCCTTATTCTTTTTTATTTATTTATTTATATAAAGTCCTTATTCTTAATAATACAGAAAAAGTAAATTTGAATTATAGCCAAAGAAGTATGACATACAATCATCATCATATTGTTGTTATATATTCCCCATGTTTTGTCTCCTCTGTTTTTTTTTTTTTTTTCCCCTTGAGAATTGGAATATGCTTACATGTATTTATTCATTCATGAATACGTGCATGATTTGGATCCTTATCTTTGCCCCCACTGACATGACTTAATGCACTTAACTTTTATTAATATCTGTCTTCCCTAAGCCCAAATGAAATCTATAGGAAAAGACTTTGGCTCTATCATCAATCTTTTAAGAACAAGACAAATTTGCTTTGACTGAAAGGGCCAATGGTTTTACTCCTTCGGGCTACAGAGTTGTTGGTCACTACTACTCGATCCCTATTTGAAAAGACTTCTAGCCTGCCATTATTGTACGCAAGCTTTAAATAAAAATTTTTTTTTCTTCTCATTTATGCTTATGGGCCACTTACACTTTTTTGTTCTCCAATAATACATACTACCACACACTCACTCCGACACGTATATATTATATTAATATATATTATTAATATATATTAATAATATTTTTATTTTTATTTATCAAAAATAAAAATATTATTGATAGAAAGATAAATGTTTGTAAAACTTGAATAATAATTTTGCATACCAAAAATGAGAATAATAGATTTTTTTTTTGGCTTAATACCATATGTCAGAACCAAAAGTGCATGCAGAATAATAGATTTTTTTTCAAACTGAAAATCATTATGGTTTAGAAAGTTGAATAAATATAATTTAATTAATAATTAATTGTAAAAGTGTTATCAATTTAAATTTTCGCCATAGGCCTAAAAGACGTAGAGATAGCCCTGTGGCTGTGGACAAGTACTAAGTAACAAAAGCATATACAAGTAGAAAGTAATGCAAATGAGGCGATCTCTCTATATTAAAATTATAATTTATTAGTTTCATCAAATTATAATAATTTATTAGAGGAATGTTGGTGGGTGTCATTGATTTATGAATTTGAAATAAAAATCTAAGATGTCAGGAATGTTGGTGGGTGTCATCCATTTATTAATTTGAAAAAAAAAAATTCCTAAGGTTTCATAAGATAAGGTCAACTAATAAATTGACAAATCTAAGATTTCAATCAATACTTAATCCACGTGGGGCAAGCCCAAATTTACGCTATATATTATTAGTTGTGTTCACAATTAGACAATTAACAAAAGTGTAGACAAGGGGAAGGCATTGGAATAATGCACACGAGGGTTGATGGACATGTCTCTATTTCGAAATGGGAAAAGCTTTCACAATGCCATCAATAGTAAGATGTGGAAACCCTGGTACAAGAAGAATGTTGCTTTTGACAAAAATGATATCAACATATCTTGCTTAAATCCCTTTAAAAAAAAAAATTATGCTTAAAAAAAACAAAACAAAAGCAATAGTAATTTGGTTTGGCTAAAACTTAAAGAGAAATGCTAAGCCATAACATTTTCACAATAAATTTTAGGCCACAGGTTGTTACTAGTTCTAATTTAAATTCATAATTGATATTACTTTTTTGATAACCAACACCAACCCACAACATAGAAAAAGTTATAAATATGGTATTTCTCAAACTTAATTAAAAGGTTGATTGAATCCCTCAATTTTAATCAACCACATGTAACTTTTTAGAGTTTTTCCTTTTTCTTATGGCTTTAGATTTCTTGTAGAGTAGGGACTTATTTTTTATTTTTATTTTTTATAAAAAATGATTCACATCAAAGTTGGCAAAGTCATATAAGCTTCTTTTTTTTTAGGAGTTAGATGAACAAATGCCCCGTCATCGCTTGGGCCATCCTGTCCCATCAACGAAGACAAACAAAAACCCAAAAAAAAAAAAAAAAAAAAACAAACAAACAAACAACAAAAGTCAAAAGAAAAGAAAAGAAACGAAACGAAAATATGATGGTGTGCGGAAAGGTTTACGCTTACAGATGAACAATAATTTTTTGCAGCTTTTTGCATAGTCTTTTATACTTTTTACAGTTTTTTATTTTTATTTTTTACAATTTTATAGTAATTTTTTTGGTGGTTCTTTTAATAACTTTTAGTCATTTTTATTAACACAACCTACTAAGGAAAATTTTAACAAGTACCGCCTGATATTTGTTAACATTCCCTTAGTGGACCAGAACAGATTATTGAATGACTATTAGTGTTACTTTTTTCTATTACAGGCTGTACATACACAGTACATACAAGGTTCCTTCATATGTCAAAGTCAAGAAATCAGGTTTCATTTCAATCCTGTGGTAGACGTGAATCAAGCCATCGACATCAAATGATAAATGTTTACGATGGACAAAAGTCGGATATTAGTCTATTCAGTATTCATCCGTCCAAGTACAAAAAAGTAGTCCCTTCGTCATCTATAAATAAATGGCATCATTCTCGAACCCAGTCACCCACACACTCACTCCAATACTCCCAACTTTCCTTTCTTTGTTCTTCTCTTCATCTGGCAATTTTAGAATGCAGCTCTTCAAATCAAATAAATTCATTACCACATTTATTCTCGGACCCCTTGACAGAAACAAGTAACTGACCATGAAACTAAGAAAATAGTGACTTCCTGAGTGTAGCTTATCCATTCAAAAACCGCTTTTGTGTAAGCTTAATTTGTGCACATTTGATTCATCAAGGTCGAGCCCAAATTGCTTGGTTGTAAATGAAGCTGCAATCACATTACCAGCAGAAGCAGAATCATACCCAACTACTTGATACCATTTACAGTGTTACTTTTATATTTGAATACATCGAAATTAACCTTAATAACAATAGTGACGGGTACCCCCATTTCCCTAGCGTCTGATCAGAAATCATCACCAAAACACACATTGCCCATACTCATTCCAATGATGAATCAATCCATCATGCATATGGTGGGTGGGGTTCTACAAGGGTTTGATTGGTTGGGTTTTTTAGCTTTCGGGGTTTCTCCATGTAGGCCTGGGGAATAATTAAGCCTAACCATACTAATCCTTTAGTGGGGGATTTGGATTGTCAGTTTGAGCCCAAGCCGTTAGGAGCATTTGGACCTCATCTTTACTCTCTAGTGACAAATCGGATTATTTTGGGTAAAAAATTTTTCATTTGAGCATTGATGTTCAATACTGTTACCTTTAATATTACTTTTTGGAACATTTGTGCCAAAAGGCCCAAAACGTTAAAATACAGTCACAAATTAAGCTAATATTATTTTTAATAAATAAATAAACACTCCTCTCTTGTTTGGGAGGAGGGAATTAAATGGAATGGAATGAACAATGAAATAAGATTTAGGTGTGTAAAAAGGAGTAAAGTTATTAGGGGTTTTGAGTGAAGTTTATGATGTAATTTGAACTCTATTACTCTTCCTCTTTGTATGTGTTTGTTTTGGCTGGGACTCACCTACTATGAGAGAGATGGTATGATGTGTGAAATCCACCTGTTGTGAAAGAGATAATGTATACATCCAAAACAAGATATAATTTTTCATCAACAAGGGTGAGCTTACTTTGGAAAATAATATTAGAAAACTCAATTGGAGCAACCTCAAGAGCAAAGCAACCTCCAAATCGAATTATGCCTATTTAGATGGAATTTAAAACTAGGATTTATAACCCTAATCGATGTGTTTATTCAATCAAAAAATAAAAAAATTTGACTTGTTTATTTTCCATTCGGAAATTGTAAAATTCTAAATTCTACAGTTCTGAAGCCAAACTAGGAGTTAAATTAAGAAATTCTATCCTCCCAAATCCCGATTTCTTTATAAATCCTGTTCTCACCATACCCTTCCTCAAATATGGATAGTGACTTTTTTTTTTTTTTTTTTCAATGGATTATGACCTTGAAAAATCTATCAAAAGGGATAGTTTATTGTCTGCATGTCTTTTCTTTGGGTAAATATTGTCCACCTGTCAAGATCATGGACTTTATTAATTTTTGGTGGCTACAAATCACTTTTCTTGGTTGGCATTCTTGTGTGGCTTTCACTTTTCTTGGTGGTTAGGTTCCTTTCTCGGTCCAAACACACGGTCAAGGTCGTCTTACCCTCCCTTAATTAAGGATGACGACTTTTTTTCACAATGAACCATGATTTTGAAATATCTTTCAAGAGTTAAATGAATCTGAATTTGATAAGGACTAGACAAGTAAAGTAGTTGTATTTCATTCACTTTTCGCCTTCTACAAGGATGGAACTAGGATTCAAAGTTGGCGTGGCCAAAATGTAAACATAAAAGTTCATGAAAATCAAAACTAACATTTACTCAAGCTTTGTTGAATTTCATCACATTCATTAACATTATAATCTTATATTTTCACAATTTGTATTGATACTGATTTAATTGGTGGTAACTTTTTGGAATTTTGTTTGAAAATTTTCATGAATTGGGACATCAACACTAGAGGCAATGTTGCACTATCAGCTTCAAATTATTTGTAATTTTTTCTCTTTAAAAAAATAAAATATTATGGATAATTTTAACATCATCAACTGTACAAATAAAAGTTTCATTATTTCCATATTATCAACAACATTAATATTAATAAATTATTTTCTAAAAATAGTTAATAATTCATAAAATAAACCAACAAACAACTGTTATTAATTAATAACATTTATTACTATCCACAACACACATTTGATTCATATTTTCCACATACTACACTTTTTGATTGCCATTTTCCAGTTTTTCTATTCTTTTTATTTATTTATTTATCTCATTTTTCCTTATTTAACCATCTCTTTTATCAAATTCAAGAATCAAGACTCGATCATTATTACAAAGGATGACTTCTTAAAATGTATACAGTAAACTCACACACACAAAACACATTGCACTATCAGCCTATCACAGTGGCAAAATAGAGACAGGGAGGATAGACATCATAGAGAGAAACAAACTCATATTAGAGTAGAGAAAGACATTAACGAGAGAAATCAACTCAGATCTGAGAAGAGAGACATACCTCGGTTGATTCAACTCATGTGTTAGTGTGGATACAGTAGGCTGGAAGAGACCATGCCACTAGCTGCGAGCCACAGTGTGACTGCCGACTGCAGTTTTCTTGTTGGCTTTCATGGGTTATATGTAAATATTTGAAGGAGGGAGGCCAAATATATTTTTTGAGGGAATTTTTAATTTTCCAGTTAGATATGCATACGGTGCTATATTTTTTTCAAAAGGGGGGTTGTGTTGTAGTCCCAAGTGATCTCCAGTTAACCAACAAAAAGCATCAATGAACTTGGACAGGTTTTAAAGGCACCCAAAAAACTGCAATGCAGGATGCAAGGGCTTTATTTATTTATTTTTATAGATATGATAAAAATTCAATCTGTTATTCACATTATGATGATTATTCTTTATTATCAGACTAAGACATTCAGTTGAGTTACCTGTAACCCACAACAAGTGTTTTATATTTTTTAACTAAAATCATTTGTACTAAGTTAATAGTTGGCCAATAAGGTCATGCATGTTGGTATCTCTCGCATTGGCAAACAACATGATTTGCATAGGATTGTTACTATAAAGTCCAATAATAAATAATAACTAGCATTTAACCCGCGTAATGCGCAGGATCATTTTACATAGTATAAGACAATCAACTTAAAAGTTATTTACAAAAACACCACATAAATAATACTTTTGTGTGTGTGTGTGTGTGTGTGTGTGTGTGTGTGTGTGTGTGTCCAAAAAAACACAATTGAATGATGATTCTTTCTTGGACCAATCCAATTATGATTCTGAAATCATAACATGATCGAGTACTAACTGAATAAATAGCAATACTGCTACATGCTTTTTTGGTAGGGATATTCAGTTGAGAATAATTACACATAATGCCTTGGACAATGTTTCCTAATAATTACAATCAATATATATTAAATGAAACTGGTGCAATCAATCATAGTAAATATAAATTGTATCAATCTTCTCTACAATAAGCTAGGAATGCAACTATATCTATACATCAGATATATTTGCCCACGCAACTTGGATAGACTTGGATCCAGAATTACATCTTTTTCTCTAATTTGTTTCTCTCTTCAATTTCAAAACTATTAAAAATTCACAAAGCATCGGTTGTTACTATAACCTTAAATCGTAGACAAAATGTAAAACTTAAAGCAATGGGAACAAAATATTTTTCTCAAGTAGATTTCTTGCATCATATTCAAAGTTCAAAATAACATTTATAATATTTAACGAATGCATTATAGTATACAGTTTATAAAGAAATCAGTAAGTGTGTTTTGTTGCTAGTTTAAATAATACAAAACGCATAATATAACAATACATATAAGTAATAGAAATAAAGAAATGCACTTATCCAAAAATAATAATTAATTATAATAACTGCATATTAAAATCTATCAAATATTTTATTCCTTGCTTAATGACTTCATGCTTCATTTCTAAATCTTGTAGGCCCAAAGTTGTAAACAACCATGCCTTTGAACATTGCATTTAATCTCGTAATTTCTTCATCAGCTAAACATATCAAAAATATCATCAGCCAATATCAAAAATATTCCTAAACCTAGAAAAGCTTACATAGTGCAAGTTCAATCTTGACAAAGGAAAATCCAATAAATAAGAAAAACAAATTAAAAGTGAACATGATATAATAAAAATTCTAAGATAGCTTTGTTATATTTATACACACAAAAGTAAATGTAATATTTCAGCTTGGTTATATTTATACATATAAATCATAAAGGAAAAGAAAGTAACAATAATTAATTTAAAATACCTGCAATCGCCTTTGTAATATACATTGGTTACACCTCATCCACATAAGTCAATTGTCTTTAATACACGTGTGTGCACCAACATGTAATTGTTGAAACAATCAGCCACCATAAACCTAAGTATGTCTCTCATCTTCACATTTGTTTAAACCTTTTCTATCATCCATATTTAACTAAAGAAAAAAATCCCATTAAATGTCAATTCATAAAATTTTAAAATACATATAATAAGAAGGACAAAGTTTAACTACAAACTCACTTGTAGCCAATGTCAAATTTCTTACTAATTAGATGTTCTTTACCATTCAATATGAAGTGAGATTTTTTGCAAGAAAATCTGTAAAATAAGAAAAAATGACCCTTAAACAGCTAAATCAGGTTGTTGCATAATACTACAATTTTACAAAGTACTATGAAATCATAGGCCAGTACTTTGGTGACACATAGTGTGAAATTATTCAAGTTTTCGAAGTGCTACATAAAATCACAATGTCAGTCAAAATTATTCAATACCTTTAGAGAGAATTTAGTACCAATTTAGACTTGATAATTCAGCATTTATAAATTAGAAAGCAAAGATAATCAATATTAAATTTGGAGTATTTCATGAAAAACTGTTCATATCCTAACACTGATTAATCAAAAGAATATCTATATTAGAATTAATTTCATTGAACCAAAATAGACATGCCTTTTCACAATTACTTGGAGCCAAACAAATTAACCTTTAATGCAATATAATCACAATCATGTTGAAATAGTCTTTGAAGGCAAGAGTTATGAAATAAAACCTGAACGTAATTAAATCAATGAGTTAAGAAAACAATATATATCTTACCCTTTTCTCCTTAACAGTTGCATACAGTTGCATTACACATTTTCTTTCTATTTCTTTGCTTCAAATTCAGGTCCCCAAAAAGAAAGTTATTGAACCCAATCCACCACTCTTATTGATCTGCATAACAAAAAAAGTAAATCACAAGCAACTTATGTTGTTAGTACTTCCTAAGTCCAACATTTTTTTTTTTTCTTCCAAATAGGTAGAGATGACAGCCAATCAAGTGTTTTTCTAAACTACAACTCACATTTCGAGATACACTTTCAAAACTACATTAGAGAGTCTCGGTTGACTGGAAACTATCTACATCAATAGATTTTTTTCTTTTTTGCTAAGATAGTTCAGTAGAATTAGAATTTACCATTTAATTAAATTTTATTATAGATTTTCCACCTAATCAATTTCATAATGTCTTCCTTTATTTTAACTCAATAAGAAACTTTGGAAGTGTACTATCTTACATATATTGTAATTATGGTAGTGAGTACTTTATAAGAGCACAATGTTTATCAAATTTGTTTTTTTAATATGTATGAATGTTTCATAATGTATATGCTTCTTCTTCAATGAATAATTCGTTTTATTCCTTTTACTCTAATACAATCATTTGAAACAAAGTTCACATGTTAAAAACATATCATGACTATGCCAATGCAATTGAGGGACTTTAGTAGTAAGATTTTTAGAAAAATGCAGTAAAATCAAGAAGTTTCTAAATATCAGGTCAGAAGCAAGGTTTCTGCAAGTGACAGAAACTGATCCAACATACTTAATAGATATAATTATGAACTTCATCATAGCTGGAAAAGGAAACAACGATTTCTAAAAGTTAAAATGACTAAAGCTCCTTGCAACTGGTATACCTTCTGTCTAGTTCTCTCTAGCATGTGATCTTTCTACACTTGTTTAGAAAATTCATATTGTTCTTTACTTCAAATGATCATTAAGGGATGCAAATGTAGATAAAATCATTGTTTGCTTAAGCTTTGAGACCAACTTAAGTAGATAGCCAATTGTCTAAACCTACATTAGAATGTTAACAATTCAATAGCCAAAATAACAAAGGCTTAGAAAGAGTACTTGACTATTGAGGATCACACCAAACCAACTTTAAATCTTTGAAAGTAGAATCCCAGGCTGGTTATGATTTTTCCTTTTTTTTTTTGCACACTGAATTTGCACTTCACTTTTGGTCATTAGGGGAAAAAAGTAGCAATGTTGCAATGCTTATAATTTTCATGTGACACTGACAGACTTTGTGAAAAATTAGGATGCTGAGAAAGCATTGGTTTCATAAGTAATCTAGCTTCTTTTATATAAAGACATGCCTCCCACGTAATGCAAAGACCAAATAACATGCAGAGAAAAGGCACAACTGACATTGTATTAGCAAATAAGATTTAGCTAACCAACTCCAAAACTCAACCACCACAAAACAGGTTCCAAAAAAATAACAAATTGCTGTATAACGTCATAGATACAGTTGATCTACTTACAAAAAAGGATTCTTTCACACACAGAAATAGTCATTGATTAAAATGCATTAGGGAAATGAACAAACAAAATGTGAAATTACTGAAGGATCAAACCTCATCCAATCAACAAAAACTAAATCAAGAACAAAAAAAAGAGTCAAGTAGGTATCTAACTGGAAAATAGTGTTAATGAAAAATATTGATTTTACCCCAGAAAAAAATTGTATTCTTTGTAATAGGTGCAGATTTTTAAACCCGTCAAAAATTGATCTGACAGAAAATATTAATAGGTTGTAGATTCTTACATGTTTTCTCAAGGTTGTTCAGCACCCTTTTGTCTTGTCATCTCACTCTAGTATGCTCCTAAGTCAGATTGAATACTTCCTTAACTTTTCCAGTTGTCATAACTATAATACCATTCATTTTCATGTTTGGAAGCCTAATAGAGAGAACCCTCAAAGATCACAACATAGCAGTAGTCTTCCTCTGCACTTTCCAACTCTAACAGCCCCTGAAAATATTGCAATCTCTTTGATTCCTACATTGAAATAATACACCAATCCAACTGCCTTTCTTAAACTTTGAAGCTTGAACTAAGACCAAGATTTACCAAAAATAGAAAAAAGAATTCCTCCGTGTCAATGCTGCTGTTGTCCCTATTTCCCAGCAACTCTCCTTCCAAATGAACTACATCAAGAATTCCAAATGCACTAAATCAAACTACATAAATATAGCATTCTCATAGACACCACCTCAAAGACAATAGGTCAGCATAAAAAGTTTCCTTCTCAAAGACAATATGGTCAGTAATAAAAGTTTCATTCTCCTTCCATAAGCATCTAATGATCCTCTATTTCTAATTTATAACCCAACTTACGTCAAAATAACTCTGCCGCCTCCACAATAAGTCAATAACACACCAAGGGAAAGGTACACTCCAATAAGAAATTGAACTAATAAGAAATTGAACTATTAATTAAATTTCTTACTTGGTTACTGTGCTTGGTTGTGCCCCTTTTTAGTGCTTTATTGTTAAATCTCTTATGACGGAATAAGAAGAAAAATAAGTAATTAAACTATTAGACACATTGAACTACAATGAAAAATGCAATTTTTTCATATCAATGTACAACAGTGTTAGATAATTGGTATGACAATAAACTAATTATTGAGTATAGTCAGTCAACCAATTACTTAAATTTGAAAACAATTTACAGAAAAGCAAAAGTAGTAAGACAGTATAGAGGAAGCTAATGCTTGATCTATGATAAAAATAAGTGGCAAAGTGCAGATAAAAGAGCAAAACACTGCAATATGCAGCATGCATGTAACAAAAAGTTGCGGTAGTCACGTCAAACCAAAATATTAAAGCAAAATTTTAAGAGAATGGCAAAGAGATGATGGTTTTCAGAGATTATATTATATACCCATCTGATAAAAAGAGGAAAATAAAATAAATCATAGGAAATACCTTGAGCATAGCCAGGAAGGATGAATGGTACAATCTAATTTTGGATCCGAAACACAAAGATATAATGCTTGAAGCAGATTGGCATTAGTGGTGGAAGAAAGGCATTTTAATGTTCAATACCTTCTTATTCTCTGTGTTCTAGGGTTTTATTTTTTCAAATCAGAGCAATTGCAAACGAAAACTTTAAATATATACTGCAAAAACCTTGACAACAATGGTTGAAAAGAAACATGGGAAGCAAGAGGGGAAAATATTTCAAAAAAAAATTAATAAAAGCATAAATGAAATGACAGAGCTTTATTTTTTGGCAACATATAAATCTATGTGCTTCAACATTAAATTGATTCACGAAGATCTCCAGAGATTTCTATTTAGAGCGAAAACATATACTCAAAACGAATTTAACCTAAACATCCAAAAGAAAACCAAATCTAACACAAATAACTGATATTAAAAACCATTCTAACCCAAATTCCTTACTCAAAACTGAATGTAAACCAAAACTTGAATGCAATCCAATACAATCCAACCCAATCCAAATACCCAAATTTAAAGAACCAAAAAACAGAGACTAACCGGTGGAAGATACGGGATCCGATGGTGGCAGAGGACGAACAGAGGTTTTCACTGTTGCAAACGCTTTTTTTTGTTCGTCTGTTTGATGGGTTGGAACACGCTAGTCTGATTTGTGTGTATATGGATTTGCAGCGGAGAATCGCAAGTTATAATCAGTCTGAATCTTGATTGGGATATTCGGTTTGGGTTTTTGGGTTTGTCTTTTTTTTTTTCTTCTTTTTTTTTTCTTTTTTGTGGATAAGCGGCTTGGTCTTTTTTATAAGGGACCACGTTTTACTTTTTCGCCTCTGGATGAGCGGATTGATGTCTGAAAGTGGGTCTTTCAGACGCACCGTACGAATATTTTTAAAGGATTTTTATGTGTCAGTTTTTTAAGGGAGTATTTTTGTTAACGTGTCAACACCTTATTAAAAGCTTCTGTTTTTATATATTGTATTAGATTAGATGAGACAATGTTTTCCTACAAACCGGTTTGAAGAAATTTTCTTCAACCCATCACTTAATAATTCATAAAACCATTAATTAGTATTAGTATATAAGCATTTACATGACTCATTTAAATATGTCATTTAGCTAAAAGTACATGCGGATAGTTTTATTAATTTTCATGCAGTGGGTTTGAGGAATTTTCATCCAAACCAATTTGGATATATACTTATTTCCATTAAATAATTTGGATTGAAAATTTTCAAACGAAAAAGTTTGGCTCTAAAGTACAAGCATGTTTAGAGCTATCCTTTTCCAACACAGTATGTAGCGATTGAATAAACCAATTTTAGAGACATGATTATATTAATATGTCATGTATCTTATTTAAATAGTATCGTAAATAGACACATAATGAGTTGAAAAGGTTTACTTTTTTGTTTGGAGGCTAACTTTGTTCATTTCTAAATCAAATCTTGTTTGACGCAGTGCTTGGCCCAGTGTGTGAAAGAGGACACTTTCATTTCATCATTGAGGCCCAAGGATAGAGCATACTTCCGAGTTGGATGTGAATGCTTGTTTTGTTTGCCAATTTCATTGGTTTAAAAAGCACCAAGAGGTTTTATGTACATGACAATAGAATGGCCATTTTGAGTAGGCCTGTATATTATGATTTGAAGTAATTGGACCAAAACTGGCTCTTTTTAAGGGCTCTTATCAATTCACTTTGAAGCCATTTGAGATCTGCACCACTTTACGGCCACATCTCTTGTGCTAGTGACATTTTAACAAAGATGAAATCTAGGCCCAAAAAATCGTAAGCCCATTTCGTTTCCAATGGTGCAAGCCCAATTCTCAACCCTACGGCCCAACTCAACTTCCCCTCCTCAAAATAAATGGGGGCATTTATGTCATTTCACACTCAGACAAATTAGGGTTAGGGTTTTAGTTCCGGGGCCTATAAAAGCTACTCTAAATCATTGTATTTTCACCACAACACACTTGTGCATCTCCTCCTCAAAATCGAAGCTTTCCAATGTCCTTGGTTGCTAGCAAATACGAGTGAAGTCTCGTTGGTCGTTGTTTTGTTTTTGTTTCTGGTTTATGTATCAAAATTTTTGTGCGATTGAATGTGAAAAAGTATTGTTTATTATTTTTAAAGAAAAAAGCCAATTTGCAGAGCAAGAGCGTCTATGATAAAAATGGCGCAAATTGCATTGAAGGTTGGCAATATAAATAAGCGATTCTCCGTGCCTATTCTTATTTCACATTTGATTAAGGCCTCGAACAAGTCGCTACATTTTAATTTTTATCCACACAATTTCGATTTATTTTTTTTTCTATACTTTTTTGTGTGTTTGTGTTTATCTGGATCGATCATATTAGAATATGTTTCTTAGGTTAGATCCGATTTGCTCTGTGCTTGAATTTCTGGGTTTTTTTTTTTTTTTTTTATAATGCGTGTTAAAATTTTTGAATGTTTTTAGTTGCTTACATCTTTGTATAATCTATGAAAATTGTTATGCTTTTATGAACTTCTATGTTATTGACTTAGCATGCCAGTATTTTTAATTTTCTGGGTTTTTTTTCTTCTTTCAAAATAATTTTAGCATTCCTATCCAAAAAAAAAAAGTTGAGCATATTATTATTATTTTTTATTTCTTAAAAATTATCTTTCTTTTCTTTTATGTTTTTGGTGTTTTTCTGTTTCTGAACCATTGGGTCCTTATCGAAAGATCTTAAACCTAAGATTGATGCCTCTAATTGTCAAAGAGCTTAAACCGTTTAAGATAGATTCCTAAGAGCGCTTTCAAATTGAGATATTTAAGATTCAAATTCTTGTTTGGTTGAAACTATCAAAGTAATTAAAAATTGGCAATGTATAGAATGCAGTTCTTCATACCAAATAAACTCATTACTGCATTTATGCTCTGACCTCTGACTGAAACAAGTAGCTGACCAGGAGTCCAACAAAATAGCTTCTTTTGGGTAGCAAATTATACATTCAAAAATCACCTTATGTAAGCTTAATTTGTGCACCTTAGATTTAGCCCCAATTGCTTGTTTGCCAATGAAGCTGCAATCACATTAGCATTAGAACCATGCACAGCTACTTGATACCATTTAGACTGTTAATTTTATATTTGAATACATCAAAATATTAACCTTATCAACAATAGTGAGGTCGGGTAAACCCCCATTTGCCTAGCATCTGATCAAACAGAAATAATTTCTTTGGCTGGGCTTCAATATATTCCAAAGCACACAGCTTCTAGCCAACTTTGCTTCATTTTGTGCCATGCTTGTATACTTAAACCTCATATCTAAACGGAATATATTCTCCTAGCAAAACATACTGAATGACAACCCAGAAATCATAACCAAAACATACGAGTCACATGACCCATCATCATTCCAATGATGAGGCAAAGGGCTGGATTGGTTGGGTTCTGGGGGATTTCTCTATATCGGCCTGGAGAATAGTTAAACCAAACCATACCAATCCTTTAGTGGGGGATTTGGATTGTCAGTTTGAGCCCAAACCATTACTAGTATTTGGACCTTGCATCTTTAGTCACATATCGGATCATTTTGAATGAAAGATTATTCATTTGAGCATCTATACTGTTACCTTTAATAATACTAGTTTTGAGGCATTGCACGTGACAAACATTATCGAAAAAGGTTCATAATAAACGATACTACAATTAAATCTAGACTGGCTTTAATTAGAAGCTAATAGAAGATAATTAAAGCAATACAAGGTAACAGAGTTGGTTGAGGACATTGAGAGAGGTAAATGAATTTATGGCCGAAGTATTGGTGTACTAGGATTGAATTGTAGGGCTAGAGCATGAGACAAATGTAATCTATCATGTAGAGGACATGTTTCCACAATTCAAGTGAAAAGAATACATAATCATTCTTTTGAGTTGGATTTTCACATCAACCTTCTTCCTCTATCTTCTTGAGATAGATTAGAAAAATATCTGAGGATACTAATGCTACAAAATATTTGACCAAAACTTATATAAATAAATCGCCCACCAAAAACTAACCAAAATGAATTTCAAATAATAGAGAAATAGGCTGAAAAAAATAAATACAATGATATTTAGAGAGAGGTCATAAAACCCTTAGCAATAATCATTGATGTAAAGATTTCAGGATTTATTTCACCAAAAAATATATATTACTAAAACTTTTTTTTTAATTTTTTTTTTAAAAGTTGAAATAAAAGAATCTGAATGTGTAGGAAACTTGAAAATTAAAGGTTTTGATTAAATTCTCAATTAACATCACATTAACCATGTCAATCAGGTAAGGCTATGATTCATGATAAATGAAACAAAAATAAACATTTTGTAAATCAGCATATCCAAGACCCATAAATTTTGAAATCTCAAATTCATAACAAAATCTTCAATACAAACCCTCAACACTCATAAATCCCAAATCGACCACGTGAATAAATTTCCAAGTGATCAATCTATACATAAGCTCCAAAAAACCAAAATTAATAATAAATTTCCATATTTTTTGTAAATCTCATACCAATTAATTAAGATTTAAGCCCAAAAAAAGTTACAAATTTACGAATTTTCAATCTTTTCCCTTATCTCTATCCCTCACGATGTCTTGTGTTTATGTCTATCAACAAATTTGCTGGCAAAACAAAAAGTCAACAAAGAAATAAGAAGAAGCAGTGGTGTGGTGGTTGCAAATTAAAGTGTAAAAGACAAACCAAAAAAAAAATCCAGCAACACTGAAGACTTCACTACTTTTTAAGGTATAAAAAGTAATTACATTTCATATAAATAGAAGCATGCCGTTTAAATCCTTCCTAAGTCGTTTTGTCAAACACAAGCAGCTAAACTTTTATTTTTTTTTTATTTTTTTTCTATAGAGATATAGATGTATAAACATTTGTGCTAAAAGCCCCAAAACGTTAAAATATAGGCACAAAGAAAAGACATTTTTAGAATCCTTCAAAAAATTTTAAAGGATTGCATAGTACGGAGAAATACAAAGTGAATCCATTTCCATTCTCAAGGTAAAAGCAAGAAATCAAATTTTAAATACCAAGATTGGACAAATCTCAGATGCTACAAGTCGTGGTGGGAAGGACTTCAATGCTACAAGTCGTTGTGGGATTGTCAAATTTTAAATACCAAGATTAGAAAATGTAGGAAAGTAAAATGTACATTCAAAAAATTAATTACAAGTTGTAGTGGGAAGTTACAGATTTTTATTGGTGGGATAAAAAATTAATTTTAGAGGTAGGTTTAAATTAGAACCAATAATAACAACTAATAACTTATAATTTGTTGTGAAAATATTACAGACGTAACATTTTTCAAAATGAAGTGTTCAAAAAGCTAATAAATCAATCTAATAGACTAAATGATAACATTTAAAATAAAAAAAGTCAATAAAAAAAAAAAAATCTTAGAGCGATCCTGTCAAAATTAAAATGTAATAAAAGAAATAAATTCCACTTCAAAAGAAGTCACCACCACATATATCTTTAACTATCTCTTGTTACTTTTCTTCAGGAACCAACACTTCTTTCATTCTCTTTCATCACCTTGTAACCTTTAATTCTATAATTAATGCCCAAATCTTACATTCAAAGTTTGTATTTTTTTTTTTTTTTGCAAGTATTTCAAATTTAATAATATTCTCAAAAAAAAAAAAATATATATATATATATATATTATGCTTTTATATTTTTTTGATTATCGAAAAATATATGGATTGGTTTGGTTTCTCTGGTTTGTGAAAAATCCCAAATTCGAAACCAAATCCATAAATTTTGAACATTTTTAAAAACCAAACCAACCCAAAGAAACACGCTTGCTTGGGCTAGATTGGTCGAGTTGGTGGGCTAATGGTTTTGCGGTGGGAATGACTTCAATGCTACAAGTCGTGGCTCATGTTTTTGGCAACATTGCTACTAAAATTCGTTCCTATTTATGAGTGAGACCCTATAGACTTTGGTGTCCACCGACAAATGGAACCAATAAAAAGCAGCTCATTAAACTTATAAATTCCGACAACGATTTCTACCTTTCCCCAAAATTTGCACCAACTTTTAAAGACAGAGAGTCAAGCTAATAATAATTGGGTGGCTTTAAATCTAGAATTTCTATCTTCCTTAAAATATACATCAAGTTAAACAAACTACACAAAGAAAAGTCAAATAATATTAAATGAATTGATATAAACAATAAAAAAATGTTTACGAATGTCTTAAAAGTATTGATTTAAAAACTATATATTGAAACATTTTATAGGAAAATAATAAAAAAAATTAATTTTTTAACAGTTTTTTATATTTTCCATAAAAATAGTGTTAAAACTTTTCTAAGGATACCTATTAACATGACCAATAAACTATAATATTGAATTGATTCTAATTAGTTCTACTTTCTCCAAAATATGCACCAAATTGAAGAGAGAGAGAGAGAGAGAGAGAGAGAGTATGGTGGAGTCAAGACTATAATGAATAATTGGATGTTGAGTATCAAATATTTGGCGATGTTGAGTATCAAATATTTGGATTTTGGCCTACTAAATAAGCAGCCTATATAGACTTTGACACGAAACTAGCACCAAAACTTGGGGTCACCCTTGATCATACTATAACTAAGTAGACCTACTGGACTCTTGATTGGCTGGATTGGTCCATATTTGTCTTGTCTTAATGAATTTTGGAATTGCAAACTCGCCAGCATTTGAATGTGGGTCATGCTAACGAATGTAAGGAAAATGCTAATGAGTGTTCTTAGGGTACTGGTTAAGAATTTAGTTAAAAAAAATTTTTATGGGAAAAGAAAAAAAGCAATTAATATTTTGATAGTTTTTTTTTTTTTTTTTTTTTCATAAAAGTGATGTCAAAACTTTTTTTAACTAAATTCTTAACCAGTACCCTAAGGACACTCATTAGCATTTCCCTTTGAATATTAGGGTAACACAACTCATTATTTCATCAGTGAAAAACTAAAAAAAAGTACTGTTTATTAAATGTTATACTTTAAGGTCGCTAATTAAATTCAATAATATCAATGCAATGTAAAAGACATTGTCTTTTTGTAAGAAAAATTATAGCTCGTTAATCAATAAAACCACATGATTGAATTTAATTAAAGACATTTATATGCTTATACCATTTCAAATGACGTAAACTTACATTAACGCGCATCTAATCTGGTGGGCGTTTTAAAACATCCAGCTCATCTGTTCCCAAGCGTAGTCATAATTTTGTAACCAAACAACCCGATATTGACATGTTTTGTCCCAAGCCTATTCATTCATACTTAATAAACTGTACATCTGTACTTCATTTTCTGTCATTTTCTATACCGCAAGCAGTTGAAAACTGACCTAACAGTTCGTTATTGGGAAACACTAATTGCCCCTTATTTTATTCCAATAACTAGTAATTAAAAAATGACCCAGCATTTTATCGGTTTGACAATTTTGGTTTATTTGGTTGTTCCTTGTCTTGTAAGTCATTATCAAATCCTCTAAAGCATGGTTTGGTCTGACCCTTTTTTTTTTTTTTTTTTTTTAACGGAAGATTATAATAATTAAAATGAAGAACCATTCGTGTTTGATTCTATACATTATTTATGTTGCAGATACCAGTTGAGTCCATCATAATGTTTAAAGCAGACTTGCATGATCAAGATGTCATTTCACTAGAGGATCATGATAAAATTATTGCGGGACAAATTTTTGCAAAATGAAATTACATATCATTTTTTGCATTTTTTCCCCCTCTAATTCATATTAAATTAAATCCTATTCATGTCAGAATCATGTCAATAATAACATATAATTTTATTCGTTTTAAATGTCACGGTACTATGGCAATTACTGAGGTTATCCATTCAGGTTGTTCTTAAATACAATGGCAGTTTCAATAAATCTTCAATACCATATTTCAAGTTCTCAATACCATAAAGATTTTTTTTTTTTGGGGGGTGCAAAATAAAAAACATTGATTAATCTGACTTGTTACATAGTACCATATATTTTCAATGGCCCTATGGCCTTTGCGGATTTCATATAGATTGTTCTTCACAGAAAGGCTAATGAATTAAACTGAGCATTTATCATACGAATGTCAGTCATAATGAGGCAAAAAAAATAGGACAACAACTTAAAGCAGTACTTGAGATTGCCATCATCATCAAAATTGCCATGAAGATTGTTTTCTTACACTCAGAACAAACTAAAAACACTATGGAGGAACAGAGACTCATACAAGACATAACACTGAAAAGAACACAACATTAAAACTACAGCTGCCCCTCTCTGCATATATCTAATGACACCACACAAGAAACAACTGTATCTACAGCCAGAGTCACTCCCCCAACAAATTCTCTCCACACTAGGAGGGAAGAATATAATAGGGAAACAAAATGCAACTTGAAAACTTCTACCTCTATTTATGATTTAGTGAGAAGGTATTTGCTGGGGAGTAAACCTTTTTTTTATTCCATAATGCATTTAGAGCTTCACTTCTCTATCAAAAAGCCAACTGAATGGAACAGTGGGTGCCTCCTTGGCCCTTCCTTGAGCTCTTTCCTCTAGCCTTCTGATTCTTGGAGGTAACCTACAAACATAATCCTGTGCTTTCCGCCCCTCAGCCGAAAGTCCAGTCATTTTCTCCACATTCCATCTGCCCACCAAAAACTCCAATATATCAGCATAGTCCCTGGCAGTGTAGACACCCAGCCGTTGTGCAACAGCAGAGAAGTGCTCAAAAAGGTTATCATCACGGCCATCATACATCAAGTGGGCTGGCATGGAGATTTTCTTCCTCATCATGTCGGCAAATGCCATGACAGTTCCATCAGGATCAATCTCAAATAGCTTTTCCACTATCTTGGTGTAGGCAGTTTCATGGCGCCTCTCGTCTGCGGCAATTGTGCCACATATTTGTGCCAATTTTGAGTCTCCATGTTCCTTGGCATGCCTGGCTGTGTTCCCATGGGAGATAAAGGTTGCCCTTTCTTGGAATGAAGTATAGATGAAACCAAGGTAGGGACTATTTTCAGTTCGGGGATCCTATCAAAAAAGATTTAGAGAAAATTAAAGTTAGGGATCAAAGGAATTGTCATGGACTTGAGAAAAGAGTTAAAGAGAAAAGAAATCTATTAAGACAACTAGATCGATTACTAATTTTTTTGGTGACATCCAATCACAAAAGCAAACATTTTGGAGATAATAATTTGACCTGTACAAAGGATTTGTATTTTGGTTCAAAAACATGATGTTAACAGGCAAATAGTGGAACCAATGCATGAAAAAAAAAAATGCAATTAATAATAGTCACAACCCTCCAGCAGTTGGAATACCAAACCAGTAACAGACATGAAGTGATTGATCGTATTTAGCTTTCCAAATGTGCATGTTTGTTTGTGTATGAAGCCTTAATCAAATAGTACACAAGTACATGTGAAAATGATTTCAGCAAGTCTACATGTGGATTATGTGTGGGGTGCATGCATGAACAAGCAAAGAAGATTTAAGAAAAGACTCATTAATTATGTGGCAAGGATCTCACCATTCCTGACCCAATCAAATACTGAATTGTCTTCTCAATTTGTCGCATGTCTACTCGTCCAGTCAGGTAGAGATACTTATTGAGTAGGTCCCCATGCCTGTTCTCCTCAGCAGTCCATGCCCTAGTCCAAATTCCCCAAGAAGTAGGGCTGGCACCTGTTTCATCCCGAACTCCATCTAAGGTATTAAGCATAGTTTGATAAGTGGGAAGAGCTTCTTCTGTAATCATATCTCCAACTAAAGCAACAAAGTAATCATCTGGAATTTCCTTTGCCCTCTCCCGTAGTTCCTTAACTTGATCATGAAATCCATCAGAGGCAGGATCTGGTAGAAAATCCTGTGGTTGCCAACACTTCTCAACTGGCTTCAGGTGAATCAAAATGTTCTGTTCAGCCCAATTCTCCATAGATTTAAAGATTTCAATCTTTTGAGGTGGCATGGAGTGGGTGACTTGAACATGCACCTCCCGAGGAGGCATAAAAGGCTTCTTGGGATTCTCAACCTCCCTGCAATAAATGAAGAATGTGGTGTTAGATTGTCCTAGGACCTACTTAGAAAAAAAATAATTCAGGTTCTGCCCATCATATGGCAACAGTTCACAATGCCCGAAAGAAGCACATGTGCAACTAATTATATGCAACTTATTTAAAGGAGAAGATCATTAAGGAGATCAAGTCTATGGCTACCTCTCCAACATCCCCGACCCTCCTTTCTCCCCACTATATGAAAACAGTACAGAACTAACAAGGATGTGTCCTCAGATTTTGTTAATCCTATGAGGTTAAGTTTTCTAATGGGTGTAAAAGCCCATAGATACACTACAAGATCTTAAAGAATAATGAATGAAAATTCACAATATCATATTAAACCACCAACCAATTGGAAAGCGATCATGTAGGAAACATTTTAAGCCACAAGTAATAGTACTATGTCATAAAATAGATATATATATATATATATATATATATATTATTAATATATATATTATTAACACCCACGAAGAAAAACCAATAGGTGAAATGAAAAATAATGAATTTTTAAGTCCAAGAACCATTTAAAAGTGACAACATTGTCTCAACACATACAAACATGATGAAAATATCATCCTTCATTATAAATAATGTGTCCTACAGGCTACAGCTGCAACCTATAATGGAAGTCAGAGGGCTGTGAGTGCAGGGACAAAGAACCAGTGCACAAAGTATAGGATCACCAATTCAAATAAGCAAATCCAAAGAAAATTTAGAAAATATAAATAAGATTAAACCAAAAGGCATGTAAGTTGCAGGGTTCATATTGAAAATCCCAAAGAGAAATTTTGGGCAGGGCTAACAGACCATGGGCTAAAGCAATACAAGCCCACAGTAAAATGATTTTTTTTTTTTTTTTTTGGTGAGAAAGGTTGAATGTTTCAGTAAAGCAGACCATGCAAAATCAATACATCAAGTCATTTTGGGTAGCCCACAGTGAAAAGGTTAACTTAGTAGAACTACCAGGGAACAAGAAAAGAAGAGCCATTAAAACCAGACAGTGGACAAGTACAGACATGCATCAAGAAAGCTTCCACACGTAGACAAAACCAATAACACTGCCAAAAACATGAGAAAACAACAGGTGGACAATCATGCATCCATCAAATAAAACCAATACATGTTGAAAAAAAAAAACCCCAAATTCTCAGAATATACTCTTCCAAAACTAAAACCACTAATCAGGGGAAGACTTCAATTTTAGGTATATAATTTGTTTATTGTATGCTGTAAGTTTCTAACACATTCCACCAAAAAGAAATTAGATATAAAAAACTGACACATTCATTAACACAGATTAACTAAAAATTCAATAAATCAACCAAAACCATTACTGCCAACATAGTCAAACCAAAATATTTTGGGGGAAAAACTAAAAAAAGAAAAAAAGATGTTTGATGACGTGTATCACGAATTTGTGGGGCTTCAAGAAAGTACAACAATATAGTGACTAACAAAA
Source organism: Quercus wislizeni (assembly GCA_023055345.1). Lineage (NCBI taxonomy): Eukaryota > Viridiplantae > Streptophyta > Magnoliopsida > Fagales > Fagaceae > Quercus > Quercus wislizeni. The sequence continues at coordinate 46,341,843 of JALGQJ010000003.1, read as the reverse complement.
AAAAGAAGAAGCGTTTTTTGCATCAATATTCATTTCTCCTAACCAAGCAGTCACCAAGAAGAACAAACAAGATAATCCACCATTAGAATGTTATCAATGTCGCAAGCTAACCTTTTTTTAGCCCGAAAAATAATTATCAAGTACATTAGAAGAAAAGGCGGATACAACAGAAACCACCAAGAAATAACTACATATAAGAACCATTCCTTCCACAAATAAAGAAATATTTCAAATTGCATACATTTCATAATTGAATCATCAAATTGAATTAGACCCATCAAGAAGATCTAAAACCCTGCATTTGAAGCTACAAAACCTCTCAATTAGCTCACTACAAATATGAAGTACTAATTTTTTTTTTTTTTTTGGTCTTAAAGCATCTCAAATAATTCAATCTAGAATGAATAAAGAAAGAGAAAGACCAATACAAAGAAACAACATTCATAAAATTAAAACAAATGGGACATTAATCAAATATGTACCTCCACCTCGGTAATAACGAAAACTTACTGTTAGAATATGAAAGCAATATTATTGAATTTGAATTAGCTAAATAACAACATAACAAAGCAATAGAGGAATATCAGACAAAGATATAGAAACCCTTTGAAGATAAAAAAAGAAAACCCATTTGACACAATTCAAAGATCAATCGTTTGCACACTCAAAACCCAAAAATAAGATGTAAAAACAAAAACCCAGATCCAAAAACAGCTCCGAAACAAGAAACAACACAAAGATCCACTGATTATTCAAGAAAAAAAAAATATGAATGGCTCTGGAAAAAGAGACTCACTTAGAGGCAGAGCTGAGGGTGGAAGCCATGAAGAACTTGGGAGATCTGAGAGTGGACTTTTGCTGGAGAGCAAAAGATGGCAGCTTTGGAGGTTGAGAGGTGAAAAGACTGAGTTTGAGAGCCATTGCTTTTTTTGGGGTTCTCTCTCAGCACTCTGTTTTTCCTTTTCAGCCTTTTGTTTCAGCTTTCAGTTGTTTTTCCTCCACAAAAAGAGAGAGAATCGTTTGTTGTGTGAGGAATTTATAAGCGAGAAACGCAAAGAAAGAGCCATTTATAGCTGGCCATAGCTATACGTGTCATTATCTTAGTAAAATACTAAAATGCCACTGCTTTTTTTTTTTTAATTAAAATTAGAATAACTCAATTTTTTTTTTTTTTTTTTTGAATATTCCTACCAAACTCCAAAACTGAAATACCATCACTTTCTTAATTTTTTATTATTATTAAAACTAGAATAACTCTTTTTTTTTTTAAGAAAGTGATGGTATTTCAGTTTTGGAGTTTGGTAGGAATATTCCACCGCCTATTTGTGAAATACTTCAAAAATCTTCTGTATGGAAAACATAATGAATTAATTTACACTCATTTTGATATTGATATATTTTTTAAATGAATTATTTTGAAAAAAAAAATATTGTTTAGAAAATTTCATTCTGTTTTGTTTGATAATAAATTAATAACTTTAAAATGATTTGAAAAATTATTATTTCATTTTCTTTATTTAGCTTAGTGCGTTTTCAATAAAAAATATTTAGTAAAAAATTTCATCTCACATTAAATAAAGGAATATAAGAGATAATTTTCTTTTTATTTAATTTTGTTATACTACCAAACACAAAAAAAAAAAAAAAAAAACTAAAAATTATCTTTTATTTTTATTTTTATTTTTATTTTATACAAAATAGAAATTCCACTTTAGTATAATCTAGGTGTATATGTGTGTGAAACTCTCTCTTGAAAACTTAAAGCCCGATTTTTGCTCCCCACACCTCATAATCACTTATATTTATAGAGTAACTATTACACCAAAAGTGTGCGATAATACTAAAAATTATCTTTATATAAAGCTTTTTTTATCAAAATAAATGGTAGAACAAATCTGCGCCGATAGTATAGCAAATTGAACCTAGAATATTTGGAATTTACGTCTCGTACCAATGAATTTTCCCTTGAAAGTAACGAAGTAACCATATGAGGCTCATTTTCTCAATTTATGGCTTTTCTAAATTTCGGTGGGTTTTTGGCATACTAGTATTAGCATCTGCTACTACTAGTGTCGCATTCCTCTCAATTTATGGCTTCTTTATATTTCGGTGGGTTTTGGCATGGTATTAGTAACAGTATCTACCTGCTATATAGGACTATTGTCGCTTCCTATGCATTAAATCGTGGACAATGGACTCTTTTTTTTTTTTTGGCTAGAATGGGCGATGGACTTATAGTCCTAGACTCCTATACATAGTACATTTTTGATGTACCAAACTTCCAATATCCATTGGGGACCGCAGAGACTTTTACATGTATAAAATGTATAGAGAGCGATATGACTTATGTCGAATACATCAATGCATTAGACAAAAGCCTAACTTTATATAAATATGCTAAAATTGAACTTAGATCCAATTAACCCCCCCCAAAAAAAAAAAAAAAAAACCTCAAACTTAAGAATATTGGTCCCGTAAGAAAAATAAATCGACTCAAACTTGACTCGTTGAAAGGCCAAGTAAGGTTAGATGAGATGATCTGATTTTTAAAAAAGAGATTAAAAAAATAATTGCTTCTTTTTTTTAGTGGACGAAGATTTCATTCAAACCAATTTAGAAGAATCTTCTTAAACTTATTGCGTAGTGACTTATAAAATGATCAACGTGTATTATCTAAACAAATCACATGATTCATTAATAAATAGGTCATGTGACTAAAGTATTCGTTGATGGTTTTATCATTTGTCATGTAGTGGATTGGAGGAATATTAGTATATTACTCCAAAACTGGTTTGGAGATAAAGTTTTTATTTATTTATTTATTTTAAGGTAAAATGCAAAGTTGGATGTTTTCTTTTGGAGGAAAAAAAAAAAAATTACATTCAATTTTCTAAGCACTTGCTACTTAATAGCACACGACCTCCCCAACCTTCCTATAACTCTACTTGCTTCTAAATCAAATTTTATATTAGAGGTACAATTCTTACTAAATATTGATATTAATTCACTTTTATTTTAATATTTTGTTATTTGCTCTATTATTTGTATTAGTAGAAAGACAAAGACAACCATTCCAAATTGTTGGTCCAATCCTATATTCTATTTTGAGATGTCTCAAAATTTTGTTCCGTTTCTAAAATTAATAGTTAATAATTTACTGAGTTTTCTATTATGCCTCTACCAAAGATAAGTACTTTAAACGATAAAATTTTTTGAGAACTTTGTTAAGGGTAATTTTGGAAAATTTTATTTATTTATAATTAAAAGACAAGGCAATAAATGATATTCATTTTAAAATGTGAGGTTTTTTTTTTAGCATGACCAATAATTTGGGAAGAAAGATTATATATAATAAGTACTCTATAATAATTAGGATAGAGAGCTAATTTTAATATGGATATCTTAAAATTTTTCTCAAAAAAAAAAAAAAAAATCTTAGTTAGATTTTGTCACGTCATTGGCATTTAAACTAATCCATTTAATTTATCCATAATATGATATAAAATATAATCCAAGGTGAATATGCTTTATTAACTTTAGAGGGTATTAGTTGGTAATAACATGAAATCAATGTCTTCAATATGGAAAATTATTAGGTGCTCCGGAGTACCATAAATGTATACTCCCTCCTCTTACATGAATAGTGGGTCCTACTATGAATTTAATTAGTGAGACCCACCATTTATGTGAGAGGAGGGAGTACGCATTTATGATACTCCGAGAGTGCGCAATAATTTCCCCTTCAATATATATATATATATATATATATATATATATATATAATTAAAATATGACTTTTTGGTGCCCATTTTCCACAATTTTCAAAAAAAAAAAAAAAAATCATTTTTGGTTTAGTTCAAATTGATTTTCCCAAAAGCATAAATCAAGGGGTAAAATGGTTGAATTAAAAAATCTCTTCAAATATATCTCACTTCCAACCCCAATTTTATTCATAGTTAAAATTACCCAAACTTTTAAAATACGTTCCCATCCAGATGGTTACTTATTTTGAACTAAAATATTATTATACAATAGAATTTACAAAGGAAAAAAAAAAGAAAAAAAAAAAAGAAAAGGAGAAGAACTCCTTAAGCATGTGCATTAAGTGTAGTATAAAAAAGGTCAAAATGTAAAATTAACCTTCTAGGTTTCACATTTTGTCATTTTCAAGTATAGTCAATTCAGTCATCCTTTAATTTTCTGTTAATTTACCAAAACAACGCCATTTTGGAATTTTTTTTTTAATTTTTAATTTCTTAATTTTAAAAAATTGAAAAACATTAATTAAAAAAAAAAAAACTAAAGGGCTAACAATGTCATTCCCAACCCCCTAAATATCAAAAATCATCCCCACCCCCACTGATACCCTAGTAGCCCGTGACTTGAGAAATTTGAGGGACGACAGGAGAAAGGAAAGAGGGGGAAAGAGAGAGTGTGAGAAATCGACAAGTGGAAAGAGAAAGATTGAGAGATCAAGAGAGAGAGAGACCAAGAGAGAAAGAGAGATCAAGAGAGGGGGAAGAGAGACCAAGAGGGAAAAGAGAGATTTTGCAATGGTTCCGCTCCACTCATTTGGGCTAGGGTCTACTTGGCAGCTCCGGCCAATACAAATTTGGGTAAGCTTTGAAAATCCAATATTTTTGCTTTTCAGTTTGATTTGTGTTATTTTTGTAGATAATAATAATAAAATAAAAACATGTCAACAAGATGATGTGTTATTTAATTACCAAAACTAACCAAGGGTGCGGTTTTGCTAACGAAACCAAACTTCAAGGTGTAAATTTAATTTTCTCAAAGTGTAAAATCCAATAATGCTAAATTTCAATGGTGTAATTTATAATTTATCCTATTTTTTTTATTTAATTTGGGTAAAGGGGTAAAGAAGACTTAATTAAAATATACATATAAATATATTATACTATATTAGTTAAAAGATATGTATACGCTGGAGCATGGAGCAGCCTTGCAAGTCTTTGAACTTTAGTAATTTATTTATCTATATACATATAAATATATTATACTATATTAGTTAAAAGATAAATATACGCTGGAGCATGGAGCAGCCTTGCAAGTCGTTGAACTTTAGTAATTTATTTATTTATATACAACCTTTTAAATCTCAGTTTTTTAAGGTATTATTTTATTTTATTTTCAACTTTCAACAAATAAAATTTTCAATAAAAAACTAACCTGAAGGCAGATCATTCATTTTGGTTTTCACAATGGGATCCATCAACGGTGAGAATGGAGAGCATATACCCGATGAAGGGATATATTTTCCCCCCTTTCTTACTCTCGTTTTTTATTTATTATTTATTTTTTGATGAACATTACTCTCATTTTTTATGAGGTCACTGTATCAAATCAATCCTCATCTGCCTTATATGTATACCATTTTAAAAATCATTTTTCTGGTTTAAAACTGAAAAACTGTTATTGTATTGGAACATTAATTCGGCAAGTTCTATCCCAAAAACTTGTTTATGAAATTAATAATCAAAACTAGAAACTTTATTAAGCTTAGAAACGGAAGACGTCATTTACTTGATCCTGAGAACAAGTTATTCGGAAGACTAATGAACAGTGTACATATTTGTACAGTAAGCACTTTTATAAAAAGTTTTTTTTTTTTTTTTTGGTATTTTTATTTATTTATATAATATACAAATTTTACTCTAACCTAATCTATGTATATAAAATTTCCTTCTAAAGACTTGAACTCTAGCTTTACTCCTCACGTTACAAAAACTTTGTACTTATAAAGTGACTATTACGTTAAAGAAATGTGATAGTAAAATCTATGTATTTATGTGGAGTATAAAATATAAATTATGCTGATCGTGTTCATTGTTGCGATGCTTCACAGTTGTATACTAAGTTTTTTTTTTTTTTTTTTGGGTAGTTTCAAATCTATGTGTGTATGTGGGGCATAAATTATGGAGGGCATGTGGTTGGAATGGAATGGACAACATTGCAGGTCTTGGTGGTGGGTAGATTTCCCTGGGGCAATTCTAACTTTTATTTTTATTTTAGAAGAGGAAGCAATGTACCTGAAATATTGAACAAGTAATTATTTTCTATACACACATGGCACAATTGCCAAATTAGTAGCTTTCTCTATCCTGTCACTTCCCTATCATTTTTTATACTTTACCTATCATTTTTTATACTTTACATCTTTTTACTTTTCTTTCCTTCACAAGAAATATTTATGTATATTTCATTTATGTATATTTCTTTTGAAGAAAATAAAAGTAAAGACTATATTTATGTGTTTCTTTGAGTATAAACTAAACTTATGCCTTTTTTTTTTTTTTTTTTTGGGTGCTAAACTTAGGCCTGTACACGATGCAATGCGGCTGGTTATGGGGGTGATTTTTGCACCACACCTATAGGGTGCGGTTTTCCCTCGTGCTTGACCGCACCTCACCAATGGAGGGGTAGAACTGGTTTACAAAAGTTGTGGTGCACGATATTGGTTCGATGTGGTTAGTTCGGTGAACTCCTCAATTGTCTCATGATCCAAACAATGTAGTTAACACTCCCAAACCACAACATAATCATTAAATAACCCAAATATTCCAAACACGGAGAAAAAAAAAAAACAAACAAATAATCACCACAGAAAACAAACAAAAAATATCTAATTTCAAATAAAATAAAATAAACTAAACTAAACCTAAGTCATAAAAGATGAAAATAAAAACTATCAAAAATAAAATACATAAACAAACCTGTAGAAAGCATTGCAATGGGGAGCATTAAAAGTCAAAACCTTCTCTAAATACCCATGACAAAAATGGGGAGGTGAGAGAGGGTGAAACTCCAAGAACAATGGCATCAAGCGGTAGACTATGGTGACAACAAGTGGCAGAGGCTAAGGAGTGAAGGGAGAGAGAGAGAGTGGAGAGGCAAAGATGTTGTTTGGACATGGGAGCTTGGGCGAGAAAGATCAACGGAAAGAGAGAGAGGTGGGGAATAAGGAACTAAACTCAATTGAGGAACTCATCTAATATATTTAGGGTTTATAATTGAAATGATGTTGTTTCAGTTTTTAATTTTTAATTTTTAATTTTTAAATCTGATACTAAAACGATGTTGTTTTGAAACTAACATTAAAATTTATATCAAGTTCCAATGACGTCGTTTTGGTTTAGAGTTAAAATATTAAAACCCTACGTTTCCTATTTCTCATTCTCTAGCGCCGTTAGTACCCTTCTTCCTTCTGCCTTCCTTCTTCCTTCTATGCCTCTTTCAAACTCTCATAATCTCACATTCACACATAGACCTTCTCTTTACTGAAACTTAAGAGTAACTTTATGTATAAATTATACAACATTTTAAATTATTGCATATAGATATATATACTCTTCGGTGCGGTGTGGTTTCTCGACGGAGTGCAAAATGGCCGCCAATCACCACATCGGCCATCTTCGGTATCCCTAGATTGCTGCCGACCACCGCTTCGAGCACCTACGGTGGAGCTTTGAATGTTTCGGATCGGTTCGACACCAGTCGGTTTCATCGGTACTGGTCAAATCCTGAACAGGCTTAGCTAAACTAACTAAATTTATGCTTATTTTGAATATATATGGTTTTAAAATAATAGGTTTGGCTTACCATTAGTACTTTATTAATAGGACATGTCCTTTTGTTTTAAATAAACATTGACAAGTGGTAATGAGTTGTAATTCTCACATTTTATTTAGTTAGTGGGTGATGTGACAGTCTCTCATCAAAATAAAAGGAGTTTCCTTTTAAAAAGTATTGGAGTCAAACCCTAAAATAATAACTTTGGCTTGAATATGATGCAATTACTTTGATCTAGTTTAGTTGGAATTGATTTACTTCAATCTAGTTCGCTTCCATATGATGTAGTTCAATTCAATTTAGTTTGTGTTTGTTTGTTTAGACCCCTTAAAGCAGATTGTTTAACCTAATATATTAGCCAAGTGATTACTTAGGTTAATTATGAGATCTAAGTTAAACAGGGAAAGATCATATCATGCAAACAATGGAAAAGTAAATAACACACAGACATGATCACCTAAGAAAACTAATGAAATGAACTGTTTCAAGGTAAAAACTTAGGGAAGATTTGACCTAACTATCTTCAAGGTAAATGAATCCACTAATAGAGAATTGAAGTTTTTACAAAAGATTTAACCCTAAATCTATTGCTATCTCTAGTAGTAACTTACTAACATGACCACATGCGAACTTTGAATCCACGAACTCTTCTCTCTTGAATTTGCAGCACACAAGTTCCCACACTTATGACTTTGAGATCCCACTCAAAGGTTTCAAATCACCATTTGTTGATCTTGCAGCAACTAGATTTCATTAGCACTTGATTGTAGTCTTGTTCCAGTAGACACTTGTAGAGTTAGAAGACACATAACCTCTCAGATCTCACATGAGTAACTCACAAGTCTTCCAAGAGTCTTCAAAATGTAGTTAAGGTTTTCTTTTTATACTTAGGAATGTTGGACTAAAACTCTAAACGTTTTCATGGGCTTGGGCCTGATTTAAATTCTGTAGAAATTATTTTTCGTGATTTTTGATCAGTTGAGCCTGATCTTTAATCGATCGAGCTTCAATGAAATTTAATTCTTTTTCCTGTAACTTGAATTTTCTTTAGACTTGACTTGAAACACATTGAGAAATGTCTAACACTTATTCTAGACATGTTTTTGTTCTCGGTTTGCCAACACATACAAATTAGAACCTAAACATTTAATCCTAAATCTTTAGAATCTAATCGTTTGATTAGGTTTACTTCAAATCAAAGCACTTCAATTCAGTCTGTTTAAAAGAATTAGGGTATAATTCACTTTAAACTAGTTTACTTTAAGTTAAGTCATGACTTTGAAATAATAGCATTGGAAATAACATAGAATTAGGAATTTCACTTTGTCTCTTGGTAATGGAAGTCACTTAGGATGTCTCATCTTTCATTATTAACTTGTGCATTTTCTCAAAAATTCCTCTTAATTGAGGCATTTCCAAACCCAAACCTTAATCCTCGAAGTTAGATTTCACTTCAAATTGGGTTTTGCACCTCAACTCTCAAGTGACATGCAAACAACAATAAACGACCAAACATAATTAAAAATTAATTTCTACTCGAACATGTTATCTTATTTTATTTAATGTGGTACGTGTTTAACATTATTTGAGCCTCAATAGTCAGTAGGATGCATTGTGGTACTATGTAAAGTTTTATTCTAAAGGTTTTGTTCAATTACTTTTCTCTCATACAAAGAGAGAAGATAACTCAGTTGCTTATAGTTTAGCTAAATATGCTAATAATATTCTAGACTTTTTAGTATGGATGGAGGATGTTCCACCATAATTTTATTCTTACTTCAGGCTAATTTAGCCATTCTTTCTTAATTAAAGTTTAGTTTTCCCGTAAAAAAAAAAAAAAAAAATCTCATTTATGAACAAAAAATGAACAATATCACTAAACTATAAGTTTAAATAAATTTAATAGACTAATTAAATCAACGAAATAAGAGAGAACCCAAAATATTATACTACTAAAATCTACTCACTGCCCTTCAACTTACAAAAACAATCAATGAGATGAAGTATATGGAACCCAAAATAGTATGTCACATTAGTAGTTGGCTCAATAAAAAGGAGTTTGTGGGTTCTAGTTAGCTTGACTGATAAAGTCTTTTGTTATCGAATAAAAGATATGAGGTTCGATCTTTGTCTATACCAAAAACTAATTGGTGTCTTGGTTTGATGATAAAGAGCAATCATCAGAAGTGAACGCTATAAGTTGAAACTATTTAAAAAAAAAAAAAAAATGTTGGTGTTCAAAATACTTGCTAATGCTTAAAAATTCCATGCACATGCATGTTTATTTTACTTAGCTTTAGGTAGATTTGGGTGATTTCTTCACAAAATGACGGGTTAGTGAATAAATGGGTTAGGTCAACTTTGAACAAATCAATTTAATAATAAGGTCAGGTTAACTCATTTAATGTTAGGTTAGAAAAAATCCCTCCACGTACATGTTTATTCAATCTATAGGTTAGAGTGGGATAGAAAGTCTAGGTTAGGGATCAACTAAATTTTCTCTTATTAATACACGTTATATCTACCATTAACCATTGGATTGATTCCTTCGTACTGTTTATAGTTAATTTTTTAGTAGGGAAAACTTCAAAAAATCTCCCACTGATTTTCCTCTGAAATATGGAACTCGATCCCTTCAGATTTTGAGTATAACACTTAATTGTACTATTGTTTTATGTGTAAACTGTCAATTGTATAACACTTAATCGCCTAGGGTACGTTTTTGAGTATAATACAAAACTCCCTAAAAGAAACCTTGCATACTTTTATATTTTGGAGTTACAAGCTTACAAGCTTACAACCTTTTTAAATAGCCATTTCACATAGTTCATGTTGGCCCATTTCCTTCGTTCCATTTAATTGTTATAGGCTTTTCACTAAAATTTCACTTTTTCAGCAAGATGAAGTGAGCCTGATATGAATCTTGAAATACCTTAATATGAGTTTTTTTTAGAAACTACTTAATATGATTTTTTTTTTTTTTTTTTTTTAGAATACTAAATATTTAACACACACAAATGAGGAGAGGGACGACCCTCAATATGATTTTGATTATTAGCAATTGTGGAACCATCATAGGATATAGTATATATAACTTAAAAAAAGAAGAAGAGATTAATGACTAGTTAGTTCAACAAAATGGAATAAGTGCCAATTTAGAAGCAACAAGTCTAGCGACACAATATATATATGCATGACATGTTGTGATTAGTGAATAAATGATGTGATATTAGTGGTGAACCTAAGTGAAAGTGATGTTACTAATTACTTCAATAACAAAAGATTATACCAACAGTTATAAAATATCCAAAAAAAGAAAAAAGTTATGAAAAATGTTATGTTGCTAGCATTATTCTTTTGGAATGGCTTTGGGTCTAATTGTTTCAAGGGCTCGAAACAACACTTTTTTTATAAAATAGTTTTTTTGAAAACTCACCATTTCTTAGATATAACATTTTTAAACATCTGTAATATTTCCACAAAACAGAAAAAAATAAGCAGTTCCAAGATGAATATAGAAATCGGAACCAAAAGGGATAAAATAATAAATTTTTATGGCAGGATATTTTTCTTTACAAGTTTTCCTCTTAATTTGTGAGGATGTGTTTTTGTGGAGCTAGGTGAAAAATCTCTAGCCATCCCCCTTTTCACACACCAAACAAAGGAAAACCAAAAACTTCAACTTCTTTTTTGGGGGTTTTTTTCTATTATTCTTTTTCCATCGTCCAAGTTTTCCTTCCAACCAAACATATCACTAATGACACAATAAATTTGACTATTTGTTTTTCACAACTAATTGAGATGACAAGTTATAATTGTTGAATCATTATTTTCACATGCACCTACTATTAATATTATTTTATTATATATTAATTAAGAAAAATGTTAAATTGTAAGGTGTTCGTTAAGAATGAGTTATAGTGGGGTTTAATTAATAAAAAATTAGAAAGATTGATGATGAGGGAAATGAAAGTAATACTAAAATAACAAGTAGAACTCAAAAAGTTATTTCTTATAGTACTTGAAAAAAATCTGACATAAACCAAAAAATTTTTTTTTGATATAAAGCTATTTTTTATGGTTCTACACTGTCATTAATTAAAACAAATCACCTCAACAAAACAATAGTTATAAAAGAAAAAACTGTAAATTTGTTGCGTGACCACATAGACTTAGAATATGGTGTAGAATACAAAGCTGATAGCTCCCGTAGATGCTAGATACAAGTTCACATCACATCGCATCACATCTAGGTTTAAGATAGTCACTTCATTAATTGATTCTTAGTGAACAATTTTTTATATATATTTTTTTTTGGAGAAAAATTCTTTGTGAACAATTAAATAGCCGGTTTGGTAAGATATAATAAATACATACGTCCATCTATTTCGTGAGTCAAATATCTACAATTTGAGAATTTTGTTAGAACGACGCCTTTAATATCACTAACAATTCTCTTGTTTTTGAGCTACTATAATGTTATAATGGTCAATGGACTTATAGCTGCCGACAAGTAATAATGTGATATTTTGAAGGGTTTTGATTAATCGTAATCTTAGGTCTCGTTTGGGAGTTCATAAGGGAATTGAATAGAATGAAATTGAATTATCATAAGGGAATGAGAAGTAATGGAAATGAATATAATGTATTTAAGTAAGGGTAAGAAATGAAAAAGAATGGAATGGAATGAAATTAAGTAACCTTGATTGGATGTTTTAAAATAAAAGAATGGAAATGAATGAAAATGAATAGAATGTAAATAATCTTGATTGAGAGTAATATGGAGGGAATGAAATGAAATCATTTTATAACAATATTACTATTAGACCCCTATTTTAAAATAAATGGTTGAATATATAGAGGTATTTTGAGAGTTTTAGTTAAAAAATCATTAAATTTAATTCCATTCCCTCTCATTCCTCCCAATTTTGGAGGGAATGAAAGTTTGAGGTTTAAAGGGAATAGAGAGGAATGAGTGTTTCTTCCTACTCATTTCATTCACTCCCACTTAAACTCCAAAACAAGAGAATGAGCTTTCCATTCCCTTTATTAAAACTCCCAAACAAGGGAAGGGAAGAATATTATAAAATTATTCTTTTCATTCTTTTCCATTCTATTTCATTCCCTTATTCCAAACGAGGCTAAGCAATTGTTAATAATTCATTTTATAAAAATTTTAACATAATTTTTATGAAAAATTAAAAAAAAAAATTAGTTATTTTTTTTCTTTTACCATAAAGAGTTTCTGAATCAATGTCTTAAGGCGTCCATTACTTTTTCTGTTTTTCCTATCTTCAATAGTAGAACATTTCTTCTTCTTTTCTTTGTTTTTAAAGGAGAGACATAATAGTTGGCCTAATAAACATATGATATAATGGTATCACATCATGTCAAATTTCTAGAGTAAAACCTTTTGGGTTATCATCCCCCGTTCTAAAAAAAAATCACCCCCCCAAAAAAAAAAACCCTATTGATTAGGGTTATGAGACTATCTTATGAATCATTACTCTCATATTTAATTGGTATATCCCACAAACCAATGAGAATATATTTTGAGAGGGAGCGTTGCATAAATTGGCCTCATAAAATTATAAATTGTGATTAGGAGCGTGCATAAATCGCCAAGTCAGGTTGATCGGTTTCTTTTTTTCATCTAAACTACTTGGATTGATAAATCTCTAATCCAATTCAACCCAATCTGTAAAGGTTGAGTAGTCTTGGAGTCTTTTTGTTAAGCATAGTAGAAAACTCTTCATAGTTTCATTTAACTATTTTTAAGCTCATTATTCAATAAATAATTGCTATAAATTGGATCGAATATTTTAACTTCATCAAAACTAAGGGTGTGTTTGGTAGAGTGGATTTTAGGGAGGATAGAAAAAAAAAAAAAAAAAAAAAAAAAATGAAGAGGGAAAACTTTTTGGAGGGTGTTTGGTTGAGAGGGGGAGAGAGGAAAATAACGGTATAGCCGACCTGAACCCACAAAAAAATTTTCTCTCCAAAATGGGGAGAAAACTTGGTGGTGGAAAATCTTATGGGTGAAGGACAAAAATGCCCATGTGCAAGTTGCACATGGGCTTCTGTACGTGTTGTGTGTGTGTGTGTGTTTTTTTTTTAATTTAAAAATTCTTGTTTTAATATCTGTATGATTTTTGCTCTCACTTTTTTTTTCTTTGCTTTGTTGGGCTTCAGTACACTTGTTAAATGTTTCTTTTGTTCTCATTCCAAAATTTTTTTTAAGGCATACTTTTTATTTTTATAATAAATTTGGGTGATTGTATTTTTTTTTTTTTGGTTTTGTTTTAATTGGACATCATTTTTTAACAAGGGTATATGAGTAGATTTATGTAAATTCATTTTTTCCATCCCTCCACTTTTTCACTCCCAACCAAATAAAAAGGAGAGAAATTAAAATTTTTTTTTTTCTATCCTCCCACTTTTTCATTCTCCCATCATTTTCTATCTTTCCACTTTTCTACCCCTGACCCTAAGTTCAAAATACCAAAGGGACAACAAATCAAAGATCAAATGGTGCCATGTTGGGGGAGTTCATATTTACCCATATTTTCCTAATAGACTATACTCCATTTGACCCAAATGTCCCTGTGTTTTCGCTAGGATCCACTTTTTGTGTGGTTCTACTTCTAGTGGTGCCATGGTGGGCAAATGGGGAAATCTCTCTCTCTCTCTCTCTCTCTCTCTCTCTCTCTCTCTCTCTCATGTGTTACCTTTCTTTTTTAGGAAAAAGTTTTGAAATGATTTCATGTGTATGTATATGTACAAAATTGTGTGTTTGGAATTTTGTTTGGATGTAATGAAAATTAGAACTTCTTTATTTTTTGGGCAAATTATAATTTACTCACATGTGGTTTGACCGAAATTTAAGTTACCTACCTGTGATTTGAAATTTAATACTTTACCCACTTGAAGTTAGTTTAGTTAGAGTTCTGTAATCCACATTTGTTAAAAACATGGCTAAATATGTAATTTTGCTATACTTTTATGTCTCTCTCCTCCAAAAACACAAAAAACATAAAAAAAAAACAAAATTAAATAAGGTCAAAAAGAATTTAGTGGAACACTTACATCATGAGATTTCAAACCATAGATAGACAACTTAAATTTCAGTCAAAACTCAGATGGGTAAAGTATCAAGATGTAACAAAGGTTCATTTTCCTTCTATGTACTGTGCACTGTGAAAGCTTGGTATTTTTGCTAGAACATAAGGTAAGTTCTCAAACATAAAGAGAGACCCATGTTTTTTCTTTCTTCCTTTTTATTTGTTGTTGAATAACACATTTTATTCAAGAAAGTGATGAACCCAACCCAAGGCCCATGCTTAAACGTGTTTATTAATTTTTCCTACAAGATATATAAGATCACGTTTCTTAGGATTTGTTTGAGATCCACTTATTTTGCTGAAATTGAAATTTTTTTGCTAAAAGTACTGTAGATAAAGGTAAAAATTAACTGAAATAGTACAATGGAATCCATGAATAGTACAAAAAAGTGCAATGGGGTCCATGAATAGTAGAAAAAATAAACTGAAGAGTAAAATAAACTAGCAAAATTAATCATGCCAAACGGACACTCAGTTATGTAATTAAGTGAAGAAGGAGATAAGATGAGACCACATTAATTCAATTGGATATATATAGGAAATACTAACGGATGCCCTTAGGACAATGGTTAATAATCCATTTAAAAAAAGTTTTAATGGGAAAAAAAATTAATGTTTTGACAGTTTTTTTTTTTTTTTTTTTTCATAAAAATAGTGTCAAAACTTTTCTAAAATAGATTGTTAACCATTGTTTTTAAGACACTCGTTAGCACGATATATATATATATATATATATATATATATATATATATATATATATATATATATATATATAAAGAGAGAGAGAGAGAGAGAGAGTTGGGTATCAAAGCCATAAACCTTAGATGCTAAGGGCTTTTTTGGTTAAAAAAAAATGGTTACTCATCACTCATCACTCAGTTTTCATCACCCATCACTCATTACCTATAACTCATTACTCATCACTTAAAATACCTCTGTTTATTACCCCCACCTGTTTGGCACATATTTTCAGTTTCTCATCACTCAATTTTTTCTACTTTTTGTGGGACCCATGCCTGAGCACCATGTCATAAGTTCTGTTAGCCTACCCGCCTCACCCTCGCTCTCTTCATTTCATTTTCTTCCCCTTCAGTCACCATTGCCCTGTTACTCTCACTGAAGCTGTCCTCTTTCTCTTTCATTTCTCATATACACATACATCAACAAGAACAATCCTATCCCAAACCTATGGCCAAACCATCATAAACATACAAACACAAATGAATACAAACATAAACTCATAGGTACCCACAGATGTTCAAATCAAAACCCACAAATACCCAAATCAAAAATCACAAATACAGACCTTATGCCCAAATCAAATCTGAACCCACACCACAAATCTGAACCACACACACACACCCATGTCTCAAAAATCAAAATCCTATAACCACATCTCAAATCCGAACTCCACACCCACAAGATAGAGAGAGAAAAAAAAAATTGATCTTACCAAGGAGATAGAGAGAATTCTGCAAATCTGGTGGAGGGTAGAGAGGTGTAGTGAGAGGACAAGAGAGAGAGGGAGAGCTTCGATTAGCTGATGGGTTTCGGTCTTCGCCTGGGTATTGTTCTTTTAGATGGGGATCTTCGCCTGGGTATTGTTGTTCTTCAGATGCAAAGAGGAAAAGTACAGATAGGACAAGAGAGAAAGGAGTAACAAATTTATGAAGAAACGTTGGTTTGTTGCTGGGAGAAGGAGAAAGGGGAAAGAAGAAAGAGAAAGGGGAAAGAGAGAATGAGAAAGTCGTTGTGCTGAGGACTTGAGGTTCACACGTCCTTGACGCGGGTCCCACAAAGATGCATGTATTTACAATATTGCCACTGAGTGACTAGTTTTGAGTTTTGAAAACAGTTGAAATGAGTTTTCACTTTCCCTCACTCACCCATTTTTTTGAGTCACTGAGTCATGAAAATGATGATCCAAAACTCATCCAAACAAGTGCTCTTTCGTGGGACCCACATGATTTGGATGATGGAAACAAAAAACTAAGTGATATCACTCAAAACTCATTGCATCCAAACAAGCTCTAATTCTTCTATAGGATCTTGACAACTTTAGGCGTCTTGGTCTTATTTCAAACTTCAAAGGCCGGATCAAGTTAGGTGCTTGGATTCAAGGACTTCGTCGAAATACCTACTGTAAGGACCAGATTTCGACCTGAATCCTGAACAGGAATCGATCCAGGCCCATGTAGCCCAAACAATAAATTTATAGAGTGCGGGAGAGAAAGCTAGTCTGAATCTTGGGCCAAGATCTTGGATTTTAGCGTCATGAGGCTAGAGCTATAAGTGTAGTTTATACAAAGAATATCCTCGGACATGCCCTAGTGCTGTGATTTTAGGATAATTTTTCAGTCCCCTTTCTTTTCTCCTTCCTTTGTCTTATATACTATGGCTTTTCTATCTTTTTCATCATCCACGTGTGGACCTGGCGTTCAAAGTTCTTTTTCACCATCCCTCCTGCCCTTTCTTGAATCTTCCATTCTTAGCTGGAAGGCTGTCCGTTCACTATTCAGGTATCACCTCCACATTAATGCGGCCAGAAGGTTAGCTGGGCGGCATTTAATGCGGAGGTGACAGCACCTTCAGATATTTGTTCCTGCTTATTATTATCTTTTATTTGATATTTTTCCCTTTCACTTTGCTGTAAGGTTTATCCGAGGTGTTACTTTAAATGACTGATAAGTTCACCAGACACCTCGGATAGAAGTCCCGAGGTGACTATAGTCCTCGGACACGGTCAACTCCCCCTCGAGCATTCTTTACCTCTCCTCGGAGGATAGTCTTATCTTCTTCTTTTGTTGATTGTCCTCGGATATTCTCTCTCCCTCAGATTGGACATTGGGCCTGGCCCTTCCCTACACAGCTCGTACATATGAGATCAGATATTGGGCTTGGCCTCTTCCAGCGTAGCTTGAATACCGGATACAATTGGTCCCCACAATAGCCCCTCAAAATCTTGCTTTTCGGCTCCTCGGCAGAAAATGAGGATTTTGATTCTCTCGTCGGATCTGCCTTGTGATCTAGTTTTATTGGGTCAAATCACCACAACACGTGTTTGTCTTCTCGCGACTCGCTCCTGACTCTTCAGTTTCCAGGAAGCGCCTTCATTTAATTTTGGCAACTCCTTTGTCTCCCACGTTCAACGGTGAGATGACAATCCAACGGCGGTTGGGCCCTTTGGGAATTTGGGCGGGCGAACTCCCGCTCCTAATTTTTGCGCAACTATAAGTAGACTTTCAAATCAATTTCTTGTCACTTTTGAACGATTGCGCTATTCTAGAACCTGATACTTTCCTTCTTTCTCTCGCTCCTTTGCGTGTCTACAAATACAAAAATCTTGTCCGAGGACCATTTATTACACCTGTAAGTCTTCCTAAACTATCTCCAGCTCTTATTCCTTTTATTATAAAATTTCCCCTATAGGACCTCTTAGAAAATGGGTAGGTTTAAGGAATTAGTTGATACCAAGGAGGGAATGAGAAATTTTAGGACTAAGTATAACATCCCTCCTCATGTGGGCGTTAGGTACGCGGCACAGGGCGAATGGTATGACGAAAGAAAAACAAACGAGGTTGTCATTCCTATGATCGCCTTCATAGAAGGGGGGATGACCATTCCCATGGGCACCCTTACTAGGAACTACCTTAGGTATTTTAGGTTATCCCCTACATAATGCGCGCCGAATATGTTCAGGGTATTAGGATGTATAGAAGCCCTGAACGAAAGAATGAACCTGAACCTGACCCACCATGATATAAACTGGATTTACAATCTCCAGCACCTAAAAAATCAGGGGTACTACTTAAAATCCAGACAAGCAGAGGTCAGGCTGATTCAGTGTCTCCCTCAATCTAATAAGGGATTAAAAGAAGATTTCTTAATCTTCTCTGGGCAGTGGCATGATGGCTTACCATGCCCAGTTAAAGAGGGTAAGCCAGGTAGGGATCTAATTTACTTAATCTTCATGTTTAACTTTTCATATTCTAGTATTCCCATTGTCGTCGGCTGATACTAAAGTGATTCTTTAATCTCTCTACTGACACTGCAGATCCTCGCGCCACTACGCCATCGTTGCGCTTAGTTAACAAAGCTAGCTTGGACAGAGTTCTCTGAGCCGAAATCTACGTCAACCCATCCGATGGTCAATTAAGAGCAGCTCATCTCATCCTCAGCTACAATCCTATATCACGTGCATTCCAAGCTCCCTCGTGCGTGATAAAGGCTAAGGATCCTCGGCTTCGCAGAATTAGCGTTGCTTACGAAGGGTTCCTAGTCCCCCAAGGCATTCCTCTTCCAGAATACACCCAGCATACCGAGGCATTGCCCGTTGCCAGCCTCGCAGAAGTTGTTTCATCTTCTCCCCACGTTTCTCAAGTAAAGGAGGAAGAAGAAGTTGAACGAGAGGAAGAAGGTTTTGTAGATCTTGCCTCGGCCACAGACGACTACGAAGTTTTCGACTTACTCACTCCATCACCAAATACTCCCGAGGATATGGGCATTCAAAGGAAACCCCAACGCAGTCTACAGGAACTCTTGGAGAGCCAGCCTGGAAGGGGGGAGGCTGGGAGGCCAACCTAACAAAAACTTCCTCCCCCTCCTCCTAAATCTCCTTCACGTGCCCCTCAGCCAGCTCCTCCCTCCAGGACCGAACAACCTGACCCTAAGAGGAGAAGGGAGCCCAAGGGCAAGGAGGTAGTGGAGACTAGGAGGACTCACTCTTCTAGTGAAGAGGAGGCCCATAGGCCAACAAAGCAATTGAAAATCGGCCATGCCCCCAGCCGAGGACCAGAAATGGGAGAGATTCAACAGTCTAAACCCCGAGCATGGCTTCCAGCTCCCATGCTTGGGGGTGAGCCTCTGACCGACGATGCGTCGATCAGAGATTACAACGGGGGCATTGGCTGCCAGGTGGCTTCGGCGTTGGAAGAAACCCTCCTGCTCCCCAAAGATATGGTGGAACTACGAGGATTGAGGAGGAACGAGGTCTTTCTCCAAGCCAAGCGATGTTTAGGGATGGTATGTATTGTTATTATTATTATTTTTTATTATTTATTATTATTATTATTATTTTTTTTTTTAACCCCTCCCCCTTTTTTAAACAGGCTGTTCAAAGCACGTTTAGGATGGAAGAAATTTACCATTCCGTTGCACAGCAGCTGGATGAGGAGAGAAGAAGAAGGATTGCTGCGGTGCAAATGATGTCCATCGCTGAGAAGAGCAATACTGACCTCAAGGAGAAATTGAAGGCTGAGGAGCAGCTAAGGAAAAGTTCCGAGGCCGCATTGAAGGGTGCCGAAACTCAAGCTGAGAGCCAAAGGAAGCTGGCCAACGATATTAAAGGGCAGTTGGTCACAGCCAAGGAGCAGATCGCTGCCCTAAAGCAGCAATTGGAGGAGGCGAACAAGCTCAAGGCCTTGGCTGAGAATGCCAAAGTGCAGGCTGAGGAGGACAAGCTGAAGGCCGAGAAGGAAAGGGACGAAGCTGAACAACATGGCTACGACGTTGGGGTAGCAGAGACCGAGGACGCTCTTCGGGCTGAGGTCCCTGCTGTTTGTCGTGCATATTGTGCCCAAACTTGGGAAGAGGCTCTCAACCAGGCTGGGGTTGAAGCTTCATTAGGGCTAAGGAAACCAGAGAGCATTATCTTTCCCTTAGCCCTGCAAACTCCTAAGCAGGCTGAGTCAGCCCCTCCTCCGCCACCAATGACTAATGAAGCCCCTCCTCAACACCCTCCTTCTGCTGCTCAGCCAGAACAGGGCGTCGCGCAAGAGACCTTGAAGGGCTCTTCATCGGATAAAGTGACTGAGGCCCCTCAATCTGAGGCAGCTTCTCAGGACTTTGAGAAGCAACTGGCCTTAGTTACTGTACCTGTTGAAGGGTCTCTTCAAGAGAAAGAGAAGAAGAGCCCCCCAGAGGCAGCTGACCAGGCTTCTAAACCTAAACTCCAGATCAAGTTGAAGCCTTAGATTTTATATTTGTTTTAGGATAATGATAATTGTACTTTCATCTTTTGTACTTAGAGATCAATTTTGGTAATGTATGAAACGTTTTTCTTTATTTGAAGTAATACTTTGTCAGAATTATTATTTTACTTAGTTGTATGATACCTGCTTTGCTTTGTTCCCTATCTACTTCCAAAACATAAAACGTTATCAAGGAACCAACTTGTATTTTTAAGGAGTATGGTACATTAATATGACCTAACGTCAACTTTCAAAAATGGATTTCCCTTTTGCCAAGTTCACTAACAAGTTCTGCAATTTGCAAACAATATCACAACACCTAACCAATAAGCAGGATGTGAATATTTTTGAAACACACTTATATTTATTTGACATTCATGAACTCAATCAAGACCTATGAAACAGGCCAAGACTTAATCCAGAAAATAACAACTTGTATATTCTCAATCATGTTCTAAAGACTTTGGCACAACATATATTCCATAGAATATGCTCCTCAGCACTGTAAGGACAACGATTTTTACAAGGTTCATAATCCGAGGACAAAACAAAGATGATTTACTATTTCTTATTTTAAGAGATGTTCTGGGATATTAATGTCCACTAAGTTTGTGGTCCGAGGACCTGACTTAACTTAGTTTCTGTTTAATATTTCAGTAGATGTCATAGGATATTAATTTCCACTAAGTTTGTGGTCCGAGGACCTGACTTAACTTAGTTTCTCTTTAATATTTCAGTAGATGTCATAGGATATTAATTTCCACTAAGTTTGTGGTCCGAGGACCTGACTTAACTTAGTTTCTGTTTAATATTTCAGTAGATGTCATAGGATATTAATTTCCACTAAGTTTGTGGTCCGAGGACCTGACTTAACTTAGTTTCTGCTTAATATTTCAGTGGATGTCATAGGATATTAATTTCCACTAAGTTTGTGGTCCGAGGACCTGACTTAACTTAGTTTCTGCTTAATATTTCAGTGGATGTCATAGGATATTAATTTCCACTAAGTTTGTGGTCCGAGGACCTGACTTAACTTAGTTTCTGCTTAATATTTCAGTAGATGTCATAGGATATTAATTTCCACTAAGTTTGTGGTCCGAGGACCTGACTTAACTTAGTTTCTGTTTAATATTTCAGTAGATGTTATAGGATAAATAAAAACAAGGAAAAAAACACAATGTAACTTTTTTAATCAATAGTAGTATCTTTTCAGATTATTTACATTCCAAGGATGAAGTACAGCCCTTTTATCTAAATCTTCTAAGTAGTAGGCTCCTATTCCTGCCACCGTTGTAATGCGATATGGCCCCTCCCAATTGGGCCCCAATTTTCCCCAGGCAGGGTTTCTAGTGTTTCCCAAAACTTTCCTCAAAACCAAGTCCCCTGGGGCCAATGGTCTCAACTTTACGCTCATATCGTAGCCTTGCTTCAGCTTGTGTTGATAGTAGGCTAACTGCACCCTAGCGTTTTCTCGTCGTTCTTCAATTAGATCCAGGTTCTTCTTTAGCAAGTCGTCATTTCCATCCGAGGTAAATGCGCCTGATCTCATAGTAGGGAAACCGTTTTCCAGTGGGATTACAGCTTCAGCCCCGTACGTCATTGAGAAGGGGGTCTCCCCAGTAGACTTCCGGGGTGTCGTCCTGTAAGTCCAAAGAACGTGTGGTAGCTCTTCAACCCATCTACCTTTGGCGTCATCCAACCTCTTTTTAAGTCCGTTCACAATGACCTTATTAACAGCCTCAGCTTACCTGTTTACTTGCGGATAAGCCGGAGTGGAATACCTGTTCTTTATTCCCAGGTCAGAACAGTACTTCCTAAAAGCTTTGCTGTCAAATTGAAGACCATTATCCGAGATGAGGACGTTGGGAATCCCAAATCGCGTAACTATGTTCTTCCAGATGAATTTTTTGACATCCACATCTCTGATATTGGCTAAAGGCTCAGCTTCAACCCACTTGGTGAAATAATCTGTGCATACTAGGAGGTATTTCTTGTTCCCTACAGCCTTTGGGAAAGGACCCACAATGTCTAGGCCCCACTGAGCAAAAGGCCACGAACTAGACAAAGGGTTAAGCACCCCTCCAGGCTGATGAATGTTCGGTGCAAACCTCTGGCATTGATCGCATTTCTTGACATATTCCTGCGCCTCTTTTTGCATGTTTGGCCACCAATATCCCTGGGTAAGAGCCCTGTGAGATAGTGACCTTCCCCCTGTATGACTTCCACAAACCCCTTCATGCAATTCCTCTAGAAGTAACTCCGATGCCTCTGGGTGGACACACAACAAATAAGGCCCAGAGAACGAACGCTTGTACAGTTTTCTGTTCTCGGATAACCAAAACCGAGGAGCTTTCCTTCGTACCTTATCAGCCTCAGACTTTTCTTCAGGCAGCACATCTTTTTCTAAAAACAGTGATACAGCATCCATCCAGCTTGGACCCAGCTTAACCTGATGTATCCGTGGAGCACCATGATGCGTCAGAGCTTGCGTATATAGGTCTTCCACCAATACTACCCGAGGCAGACCCTGGGCCGAGGACGTGGCAAGGGTGGCCAACGAATCTGCATGGGTGTTCCCACTTCTAGGAATATGAGACAAGTCAAAAACTTCAAACTTCTCTTGTATACTCCTGACCTGACATAAATATTCTAGCATCCTTGAATCTCGCGCCTCTAGATCACCTCTGACTTGTCCCACAACCAGTTTCGAGTCCGAAAAAGCTCTCACTGCCTTTCCCCCCATTTTTTACACCATCTCCATTCCTCTCAACAAAGCTTCATACTCTGCTTCGTTATTCGTAGCGGAGAAATTCAGTCTTAAGGACTTCTCTATGGTAATCTTTTCAGGGGATACCAGTACTAGTCCCACCCCTGATCCCCGTTGATTTGCTGCTCCATCAACGTACAATTCCCAAGGCTGTAGGCCCTGAATAGAGGCTACACCTACCGACCTTTCATCCACTGATCGGTCTCCCATTTCCACCTCCTCTGGAGATTCAGCAAACTCAGCCACCAAGTCAGCGAGCACCTGTCCCTTGATAGAGGTACGGGGCATGTACTTTATATCAAAAGCCCCTAGAATCGTACCCCATTTAGCTACCCTCCCTGTATAGTCGGCGCTTCTGAGCACTGACTTGAGGGGGAGTTGAGTTAGAACGACCACAGTATGCGCCTGAAAGTAATGAGGAAGTTTCCTCGTGGCATGCACTACAGCCAGTATCGCTTTTTCTAGTGGCAGATAACGCACCTCAGCCTCGTTGAGCGACTTACTCACATAATAAACTGGTCGTTGTACACCATCGTCCATCCGTATGAGCACAAGGCTTATGGCATGTGAGGCAACAGCGAGGTAAGAAAAAAGGACCTCGTCCACCACTGGGCTAAACATTATGGGCGGATGGGAAAGGTAACGTTTAAGCTCTTGGAATGCCCTGACACACTCCTCGGACCATTGAAACTCCTTCCACTTATGCAACAAAAGAAAGAAAGGTCTACACCTTTCTGCCGATCTAGATATGAACCGATTTAAAGCTGCCATCATCCCAGTAAGCTTCTAGACTTCCTTTGGATTCCGAGGTGGTTGCAAGCTACTGATTGCTTTAATCTGATCTGGGTTTACCTCAATCCCCCTATGAGTTACCATGTATCCTAGGAACTTTCCTGACCCCACTCCAAAGGAGCACTTAGAGACATTCAGACGCAACTTGTGCCACCTTAGGATTTCGAAAACATTTGTAAGATCTGCTAAGTGTTCAGATACTAACTTGCTCTTCACCACCATATCATCAATATAGACCTCAATAGTTTTTCCCAACCGTGATTCAAACATCTTTGTCATCATCCGTTGATAGGTCGATCTTGCATTTTTCAGGCCAAAAGGCATTACTTTGTAGTGGTAGTTCCCCACAGGAGTGACAAAAGCCGTTTTTTCCTAATCTTCCGCTGCCAATGGTATTTGGTGATAACCTTGGAAGGCGTCCAGGAAACTCATCCGAGGATGGCCTACTGTCGCATCTACCAACTGATCTATTCTCGGCATAGGGAAAGGATCTTTGGGGCAAGCCTTGTTAAGGTCTGTAAAGTCCACGTAGACGCGCCATTTTCCTATCTTCTTCACCACTACGGTATTAGCCGGCCATTGGGGGTAGAAAATCTCTTTAATAGCCCCTGCCTGTTTGAGTTTAGCCACCTCAGTCTTTATTGCCTCCACGTGTTCACTAGAGGGGCGCCGAGGAGGTTGCTTTTTTGGAGTCGCCGAAGGATCTACATTTAACCGATGGCAGATGAATTTTGGATTCAGACCAGGGGCTTCATAGGCGTCCCACGCAAAAACGTCTACGTTTCTCCTCAGAAGCTCAACCAACTCTTCCTTCTCCTGTAGGGGCAGCCGAGCCCCAACCTGGAAGAATCTCTCAAGGTCGTCCCCTATAATCACCCTTTCCAGGCCCTCACAACTCATCTCGCCATCTGGCCCCCCGCGCAGCGACGACGAGGCCCCTAACTGCTATAAGTCATTTTCCTTACTAGCTGAGGCGCCAGTCTCTGGTTTGTGCTGAATTGCTGCGATTAAGCATTGTCTAGCCATAGACTGGTTTCCCACTATCTCCAGCACTTGTCCTTCAGAAGGATATTTTACTTTCTGATGAAGGGTGGAAGAAACGGCGCCCAAGGAATGCAGCCATGGCCTGCCCATAATGGCCGTGTACGGAGAGAAGGCGTCTACCACGATAAAATCTACCTCAACAACATCCAATCCAGTTTGCACAGGCAGTCTGATCTGGCCCCTAGGGACCACCATCTTACCTTCAAAACTCACCAAAGGCGAACTGTATGTAGATAAATCCTCGGGCTTTAAACCCAGACCCTTAAAGAGGTCAGGATACATAATTTCCGCTGCACTTCCCTGGTCAATCATGACCCTCCTCACATCATATCCGCCAATTTGAAGGGTAACCACCAGAGCATCATCATGTGGCTGTATAGTTTCCTGTTTGTCCGCTTCTGAAAAACTCAGCACTAGAGGGACATTTGTCTTGGCTCTCTTCGGCACTGAATTAGGCTCATCATCGGCGTAACGTGATACTGACATTATCCTAGTTGGGCAGGATCCAGTCCTCCCTGGGGCGGCGAATATAACATTGATGGTTCCCAGAGGAGGCTTGGATGCAGGATTTCCCTGAAACGCTACACCAGTCTGGCCTCCTCGGCCACTGGAATGATGCAATAGATGCTTTAATCTCCCTTCTCAGACCAGTTGCTCTAAATGGTCCCATAAGTTCCGACAATCTTCAGTAGCATGACCATGATCTTGATGATATTGGCAATACAGGTTTTGGTTACGATTACTTGGATCTCCTGCCATCTTATTCGGCCATTTAAAAAATGGTTCGTTCCTTACTTTCTCCAAGACTTTTTGCACTGGTTCTCGAAACACAACATTGATCGCTTGAGCGTTGGCAGATGCAGGCTACCCCAAAAAGTCTCTCCGAGGACGATTGTTCTGCAGCCGATCCGACCTGGAATCCCTCCTCTCTTGGGGGATCACCTTCGCTTTCCCCTTACCTTGCAATTGATCCTCCTCAATTCTCCTGTACTTATCAATCCTATCCATCAGCAAGCGTACACTGGTGACAGGTTTGCCAATGAGTGACTTTCTTAGATCATGCTCCACCGGCAACCCTGCCTTAAATGTACTAATGGCCACATCATCATAGTCCCCATCTATCTCGTTAAACATCTCCCAATATCTATCCGAGTAAGCCTTCAAGGTCTCTCCCTCACGCATAGACATTGATAGCAAAGATCCTAAAGGCAAAGGTACCCTACTGCATGTGATGAAGCGTGCTCCAAAAGACTGGGTAAGTTTTTTGAAAGAATCAATGGAATTTGCCCTAAGGCCATTAAACCATCTCATTGCCATTGGACCCAAGCTGGACAGAAAGATCTTACACATCAAGGCCTCATCCTTCGAATGGACGGCCATTTTTTGATTAAAATGGCTTACATGCTCCACTGGATCTGTCCGGCCATTATAAAGAGAGAAAGTTGGTTGGTTAAATCGCCGAGGAAGGCTGGCACCCTCAATCCGTCGTGTGAAAGGCGATTTGGCCACTTGACTCAAGGTCTCGTTCATAGCTTTGTTTCCTAGGCCCTTATGCAAGGTACTTTTGCTCTTCCACCTATAATTGCTGTATTCTTCATCACCGGAGAAGGTTTCACTAGGTGGAGTTTTAGATCTTTGCCTATATGTATCATCCTCTGTATACCCAGAAGAAGACTCAGATTCAAATGATGCCCGTCTCCGCTGCGCGCGGCGTAACTTCTTTTTCAATTCATCTATCTCATGTTGCATGTCTTTCTCATTCTCTGCATGGGACACGTGACTTTTCCCACACGATTGGCTTCTATTAGTGTGCATGGTTTGCCCACTTTGCTCACAACCTCCCCTCTGTTGAGGGTGGACCTTCGAGTAGTTATGCTGCGAACCTTCTGATGCCGCCTGGTGCGGATTGTCATTATCCTGATGTGGCCCTACCGTTGGTTGATGCGAACCTGATTCTTCCATTTTATGCGCTAAACCCAAATCTCTTTCTGATAAGATCAAGCAGCTTCCCATAGATGGCACCAATTGTAAGGACCAGATTTCGACCTGAATCCTGAACAGGAATCGATCCAGGCCCACGTAGCCCAAACAATAAATTTATAGAGTGCGGGAGAGAAAGCTAGTCTGAATCTTGGGCCAAGATCTTGGATTTTAGCGTCATGAGGCTAGAGCTATAAGTGTAGTTTATACAAAGAGTATCCTCGGACATGCCCTAGTGCTGTGATTTTAGGATAATTTTTCAGTCCCCTTTCTTTTCTCCTTCCTTTGTCTTATATACTATGGCTTTTCTATCTTTTTCATCATCCACGTGTGGACCTGGCGTTCAAAGTTCTTTTTCACCATCCCTCCTGCCCTTTCTTGAATCTTCCATTCTTAGCTGGAAGGCTGCCCGTTCACTATTCAGGTATCACCTCCACATTAATGCGGCCAGAAGGTTAGCTGGGCGGCATTTAATGCAGAGGTGACAGCACCTTCAGATATTTGTTCCTGCTTATTATTATCTTTTATTTGATATTTTTCCCTTTCACTTTGCTGTAAGGTTTGTCCGAGGTGTTACTTTAAATGACTGATAAGTTCACCAGACACCTCGGATAGAAGTCCCGAGGTGACTATAGTCCTCGGACACGGTCAACTCCCCCTCGAGCATTCTTTACCTCTCCTCGGAGGATAGTCTTATCTGCTTCTTTTGTTGATTGTCCTCGGATATTCTCTCTCCCTCAGATTGGACATTGGGCCTGGCCCTTCCCTACACAGCTCGTACATATGAAATCAGATATTGGGCTTGGCCTCTTCCAGCGTAGCCTGAATACCGGATACAATTGGTCCCCACACCTACCATTATGATAAGGGAATCATTAGGAATGATCTAGTGGAGGCACGGCGTGTTAGTGAAGGGATCATATAACCTGCAATGTATTAATATGCCTGCAATTCTCACAATATAACTTAGTTGGACCTATAAAAACCACCCATGTTAAATAAAAAATCAACTCAATTCTGTTTTTTAATGTTGAAGCTACCTCGTTAGAGATCACAAAATGCCTTTAACACGCCCAAACCTCAAACTGCCTTACTCCCGTCTGTCGTAGGTTGGGGACGGTAGGTAGGCACCACTGATCTAACCTCATCCCATCTCGTTGTCATCCATAATTCTAGTGCGAGACGTGTGAACAGTTAGGAGAACTACCTCACAGTTATTGACCATTTTAGCTTGATCAATTGCTAGCAAGAATTGCTCTCTCTTTTCATACTTATAATTCTTGCCTCTTGGCCTTTGTCCTCGGCTCTGCAATCATAAATGAGGCCAAATTTACCTCTATTCATAGGCAAAGGTTTCTAAGATACTCGATTTTGGCATTTATGGATTTGTTGATCGTCCTCAATCCAAGACAGTTACATGTCACACAAATAATAATTTGTTATCATCACTTGTCTCACTTATACGGTGCCCAGGACACCAGAGTAATCCAAATCCAAAGCCACCTTGATCCAACCCGATCATCCTCAGCGAGTTATCTTATTGGGTAAACGGTGGCGACAGGCAAAAAAGCCAGTCTAAGGTTGTATCATCCGCCTAAGTTATTTGTATTTTCTGGTTGGGTCCATGCCTTGAGCGGAATAAGAGAATTCCCATTAAACAATGTTACTGAAATTTATGAGAGATACCTCTAACTAAAGAGGACAGACTTACGGACCCCATACTTAATTAGCTAGAGACCCCAGCAAGAAAAAGAAAAGAGAAGAAAAAAAATATCGAGTTTACATAGGCAGATTGTTAATTGGTTTCCCAGACGCACACTGATACACATTCACACAATTAGACAACACTAATTAAAGGTAAGAACATTGGCCAGCCATTTTCCTTTGGTAATGAGATCCAACATGTTAATGAAAGAAACAATGTTTGTAAACTTTCTTTTATAAAATTTGGCATAAAAAGTGAGCATTATTACATTGGCCAGCACCATAGCTAGGCTTCTCAACCAAAAACCCAGCTGAAAGGAATAATTTGCATTCCCTTGACCCTTTTTTCATTCTCTCCCCCAGCTTAATTTCTTATTCTTTGGGCAAATCCACAGCATAATCCTTGCGCTTTTTGCCTTCCCTTGAAAACCCTGTTAGCTTTTCTATTTCCCATTTATCCATTTTATCAAGGTAGTCCAAGGGAGGAGTATAGTCCCCAATTCGAGTGGCAACAGTGGAAAAGTTCAGAAAAAGATTTTGGTCATAGCCATCATATATATATATATCAGGTGTGCTGGCATGGTAATTTTCCTTCTCACTATTTCAGCAAATGCCATGATTGTTTCATTAGGATATCGAGCTCGAAAAGCTTCCCCACCATTTTGGTATAAGCATTTTCATCATGGCGCTTCTCATCAGAGGCAATTGTCATTGAGCCATACATATTTGAGCTAGCTTTGCGTCTGGTCCCAATGTTTCATGAGAAGCTTGGCCTTGTTAGGTACCATGGGAGACAAATGTTGCTCTTTCTTGGAATGATGGGTAGATGATTCTGTTGGAAAACATACATGTTTATATCTTATACAAAACATACACAATGGAAAATTAACGGAGCTACTTCATTCGCAATTGATAACATGTACTATGTAAATTTCAGAATATAAGATCACGAGAGTGTACCTTGGTGCGGTGAAATTCAAAACCAAAGATTAAAAGTATTTTAATCTTCACTTCAATTCCACTTGTGCCCAAGAAGTGTGGCCTCTTAATCAGTTTTTATGTGTGTATTCAAGGGAGAATAAGAGAGTGTCCTACACTCATATACAAACAATTTCATTCTAATACAAAATTATGTATGTTTCTCTCCTTATAACTGATTATATAATTGGGCTAGCCTTTTGGGCCATTTCAATTGGGTTTAAGTATGTGGCTTGGAGTGAGACTAAAAAGGAACAAATAAGACTTTAGCTCCAATGGGTCTTGAGCTTTTTCTGTCAACTTTTGACAAGTCCAAAATTACCATTAATTATATTTAATATCACTATATAAATATAATTGCACTCTACGCCTTATTAATAAGTTATATCTCAAGACTTTATTATACATGCAACATCTTCATAAAATATTCGTAGTAATACAAAGTCATGAATGTAGACTGCCACTTTGAAAATTACTACATTTTAATCCTTAAGTACCCGATTTAATCCTTTAAGTTATTCATCATATATTTATGAAATCTAATTTCATAAATATATACTTTAGTAACTCCTTACTAAAGTGGTTAGGCCTAACACTCTGAATAACCGAACTCATTAAACTTATCTCAAGAAAATATTTTATATCTTCGTTAAGAGATTATGAATTCCATTTTGAGAATATATGTTCCTTTAACACTAAATGTGGCTACCCAACATACTGAGATTTTGATCGTGACTTTAGATCCCACTTCTGATATATCAAAGCAACATACATTTCATGATCAAGTTCATTATTCTTTCTGGATTAAAAGTTGATATAAATAGAAGTCGTGAAATTTATTATTCATTTGACAGTCGTTAGGAGAATAATAAATCTCACAGCAGTCCAGTTCAATATGTCTTAACACTTAAAATATATAAGCATATTAACTAGAAGTCTCCACTTCCATGATCAAGACAAATCATCTTAATTGATATGTTATAATTTTCGCAGATGAAATATCCAATTTCATCACCGACTACGAACTTAAATTCTGAGTTTATAAAGAACTTGTGATTTATATCTTCTGTGACTATATCACATTATCACATAAATTACATATTATGCATTTCATGGACTATATGATAATGTCCAAATATTCATGTTACTATTATTTTAGATAATAATAAAACAATTTTATTAATTACAACATAATGTTATACATAATATCATACAATAGGATTTAAGGGCACATATCCTAACAAATTCGAAGGTAAAGATTTGTACCCATGCCAACTTCCTATGGAAAATTATAAGAGCAAAGATATTTAATCAAATTTAGTCATGTAATTATAGTACTATAAGGACCGTACATGCATCTTCTTTAGCAAATAAATAAAGGACCAAGAATCTTAGGTTTTTATTTAATGAGTTGCTCTAAAGTATGTTCAGCACTTTTTAAGTATTGAAATGTGTTATTTTCATTTTATGTTAAATAATTGAATTTATCCATTCTTAATAAATTAAAATTTTAGGACAAATGATAATTTATCAAGAATAAGATTGAAACAACAATTTGTTTATATATATATATATATATATATATATATATATATATATATATATATGTATATTCTTTTAAGTTTTTTGTTTCATACCAATCTTAACGTTGTTTCTCTCTTTCTTACTTATCTAAAAAGTAGTCAAGTGATTCAACTTAGCTAAACTAGTTTATTAAGTAAAATTGTAAGGTATGTAAGACCAAAATGCCACAAAAATAATAATTTTCTCAATTTTTTTCACAACTTGTGGTGGTAAATTGTAATTAGTGTAATATTAATTTCACATGAAACCACCAGTAATATTATTTTTAATTTAAATCAATTATAACTTGTCATTTTAACAATTAAAAAAAAAGTTAGTGAAATTTAAATCGGTTATAACTTGTCACTTTAAACATTAAAAAAAAAAAAAAAAGGTTTGTGAAATTTATTATCTCATTCGACTTATTGGTGAGAAGGGCTAAATCTAGGGCCTTCCATGGTCTAAACGACCATACGTTGTCTGGACGACCATACGGTATTGATTACACTGCAATAAATGATTTCTTAACCGACAAGCTTCAACGGTCAAAAAGAGCAATTATGAGCCAATTAAGTCTCCATTTAAGCTCATACATACATTACTCAAAACAGCCAGGAGAGCCATAATGGGGCTCCCAACAACTACACTCATAATGAGGCTCCTATTAGCTGTACTAAAGCTATAAATAAGCCATCAAGCACCAGGAGAAAGATATGCACATTCAAACACACACAATTACATTTTGATTCTATGAGAGATATTGAGAACTCTACTGACTTAGTCATTAGAGAACCATTGGCTAACGCCACTTCGATGCCTTTCTCTCTCATCTTTGCAGGGAACATAATCTCATCAAAGCCTTGACGAAGTCCTCGACTAACGACCATTTTTGGCTTCATCAATTGGTATGCAAAAATGTCTCAGTTCCAAGTATGGTAATTTTCACAAAACAAAGGGAAAATGTCAGAAAGATGTTACCATTCCTAACCCAATTAGATATTGAATTGTCTTCTCAATTTGTTTAATGCATCACTCATCCTGAAAAGTAAAGGTACTTATTGAGGAGATCACCATGCCTATTTTCTTCAACAGTCCATGAACTTGACCAAATTGCCCAAGGCGTGTTATCTACGCCTGTCTCATCACGAAGTGCATCATAGCCTCACAAGCATTAAACCATGATTTGTACGTTGAAAGGAGCCTCTTCAGTTATCATTTTACTAGCCAAAACAACAAAGAAATCATTTAGGATTTCCTTGGTTCTTTCCCTTAGTTCATTCACTTGCTCAAGAAAACCTTCTAATCAGATTGAGTCTGGCAAAAAGTCTTTGTGGTTGCTAACATTTTTCAATTGGTTTAAGTAGAGTTAAAATGTTATCTTTAGCCGAATCCTCCATACACTTGAAGATTTCAACTTTCTTAGGTGGCATGGAATGGGTTACTCTAAGCTTGAGCTCTTGTGAAGGGTTAAACGATTTCTTGAGATTGTATTCTCCCACTCCAACATTGAGCAAAAGCAATGAAATTAATTTGGGTGTTTGTATGTGCAAAACCCTAGTTGGCTTGACTGCATGTATTAAAAGTAATTGATTTTGATGTCCCAATTTTTTAATTTAATTGTATATGTGTGTGAAGCTCCTTTCTGGAGACTTGAATCTTGGCTCTTGCCCTCCATACCCCACAAGTATTCATACTTGTGGAGTGACCATCACACCAAGGGTGTGCGGTGGTATGTCCCACATCAATTAATCCTTCATATTCTTGTCACACACACATTACACCCTTAAAGCTTGTGATTACTTCATATGAAAACCAATAATTAGTGACAAAAAGTAGCAAGAAAACCATGATATGAACCTCCATACAAGACAGTACTTAAAGGGGGTCTATAATTTACCCCAAAAAATGAGGTCTATGCAGTACAATAATTATTTAATACATCAAATGTATGCATAATTCCTTTTACTAATTAAAACCAATATATATATATATATATATATGTACTAATTAGTTATTCTCACAATTCTTTTGAATAGAAAGATTGTGGTTGAGGAGGAGGGGAGTTTCAAAGCTAACCCATTTTTACGGGCCCAATTTTTTTTATTCATATTCATTTTTATATTTTGGGTTCAATAGGTTTGGATTTAAATTTGTTAGGTATAATAATAGGTTCTAGGTTCAACTAGCTTGTCTTGATGTGCGAGTGGAGAGAGAAAGAGAAGGCTAACCTTATTTATGTTGCCTATTATTATTGTGGAAGAAAAAAAAAAAAAAAAACGCTAGTTTCCAATTCATGGGTTGTTTTGTTTCATTCAATCGGTGCAAAAATAAATATTATCTGTATCATTAAAATTCAAATAATATTAAGAGTCTTGTGATTCAATTGACACTTTTTAATGTTTCAATAAATACATCTAGGGTTCAATTAATTCCTCTCACCCCAACTATATAATAGAAAAATATTTTAAATCACAACTTGTTAAATTGGAACACGATGTTATTTTTTAAATCCCAAAAATCTACGAATGATTTTGTACTAAAATTCATTGCAATTTTTTTTTAAATATATAGAATCAAAGATTACGTAAATCATTTTCCATTTTATTGTAAAATCTAAGTTTGATAATATTTATGGCTGCTTGTTCCATATTTGTCATAGACTCTATAACAATGAGTACACGTGCAACCACTTTATAAATTAGTTGGTAGACTATTAATTTTTTGATCCCTACTAGTTATTGTTATTGTTGGGTCACGATTTGTAGCCTAAGTCCAAAAGAGTTGGGATATGAGCCCAATGAGCTCAACACAATAAATTTGTAGATAGTGGGTGAAAGAGCTGGGCTCTTAATGAATTGGACAACGGCTAGCAAGGATTTAAAATATCAATCAACATAGAAACACATGTAAAACTTGATAAAATGGTGATCCGAGGAGATGAATTGTTATTTGATTCACTATTTCTGGGAGCAAATATAACACTTAATGCTACAGTAATTCTTTTTCTTTTTCTTCTTCCTCTATTTTCCGATCCCCATCTTATGGGGGGTCTTTTACATTATATAGTTTCCATTTTCACCATCTCAATCGTACATTTGTTAATCATCTAAACCTTCACTTGAGTACATGTCCCATTAGACATCTTCTCTGGCTCTCTGTGAATGGTGGTGGTTGAGACTGCACTGTTTAGGAGTCTTCTCCACATAAATGCGGCCATAAAAGTTGCTGCAGGGCATTTAATGCGGTGGTAACAGTTTTTCTCTTAGATATTTCTGCACTCTTATCCTCTTCGTACGTGCCTGAAGTTCATCTTTATCGTTGGAAATTCCTGGAAGGTCACCTAAGTTGCCCAAGTACTTGCTTGACCGACATTCATCCTATTCGAGAAGAATAACCTCCTCGGATTGTACTCTTTCACCCTTTCCATTCGTGATCCTCCATTCTGAGGCCTCTCTAATCGTTTATTACTCCTCGGACATATCCACGTCATCAAATAAGGCCCAAGGCCCAGTATACAAATTTGGGTCCTTGTCCCCACAGTTATAATTCAGAATTCTTTTTAATAAAAATTTGAATTTAGGATGTCGAACTACATTATGCTCATAATTATATATAATACTTAGTTCCTACAAACAAATATCATCAATTCTAAAAGATTCATTTCTCTCTTTAAGGATCCAAAACTAGGTTAAGAATAAATACCTCTAATGCATGCTTCTTGCAATTAAGAATTTATTGCATCATAAAATATATGAAATCGTTAGTGAGGGTCTATAATAAAGTCATCTTACTCAAAACCCCAAAATTTTTTTTGTTGTTGTTGTTGAGAATCCTCAAATAATCATTTAGGTGGAGTTATACAGCATGTCAGGATCCAAAATGTGCGTACCCATAAGAATTTTGTTTTTATTTTGGGAGAGAGCCACTGGTCATTAATACGAATAAAGTCATAGGTAGCCATATTATTTTTGAGTTTTTTGGGTACTAGCTTTCAATTTGGGAGGTAGGTACATTTTTTTCGGTCCAAATTTTCAAATATTACCTCATAATAGTTCCGCCCACAAAGATTGGTACTTAATTAAGTATTAAGATGTGACTTCTCAAATTATTATTATTATTATTTTATAAAAACAAAGTGGTATTTTAGTTGTTGGCTAGATTAATCTATTCATTGTCTATGAGACGTCTTGAAAATCTCATTTATTGATGTGTAATGCATTGAACTTGGGACCATGAGTGGAGCGAGTGGAATTGAGTGGGGGCAATTGCCCCTAACCCCACCACAAATCCCTCCACCTTCATACTTTTTTTTCCAACTTTTTTTAATGTGTATCTTTCAAATCTCAAACCTCATTGAACAAAAATAGTAGAAGACTTCATTTTTTTTTTTTTAATGTTTTTTAAGTTGATAAGTATAAAATTAAAGCAAAACAGGCATCGGAAAAAGAAAAAGAAAAAAAAATTGGTCTTTTAAGTACTATATATAACGGAGATGCTATTCTTTACGAGTTTTCTAATGATAAACACTGGTTTGGATTCACATGAGTGATATTTTATCATCTAAATTTGTTTTAAGTATTATATATAGTGGTTTCTAATTAACTCAACGGGTAAAATTTATTATTGTTGAATAAGAAATTTGAAATTTGAACCCTGCCTATGCCAAAATCAATTGTTATCTTGGCATGATGATTATTTAAAAAAAAAAAAAAAATTATTATAGAGCAGACGTCATAGATTGAAATTTTGATTATTGCTCATTTCTCATTTATTTCCAATAACTCATATATACTAACTACTAAGACCTAAGTCTTATTCATATGTAGATGGAGCTTCAACATAAGCTAAATCTAAAGGAAAATTATGAGCATTACATTCATGCATAACTTCCATACCAAGGTTAGCACAGTTAATAATATCAGCCCAGATATTAATATCTATCATAATATTAATATATTAATATATACACACACATGTCATGCATGTTTGGGACTTTAGATTTACGTTATGCTCTAGATGAACAAGAGTGATATTGTATTATCTAAATTGGTCTTAAGTTATTATATAAAATGGTTTCCATTCATATTTATGTTATAGTACTCTAGATAAACAAGAGTGATATTGTATTATCTAAATTGGTCTTAAGTTATTATATATAATGGTTTCCATTTTCCAACTAGTTTCATTGGTAAAGGTATCATTATCACTACTTTTATCACTTGAACCCCACTTTTTTTTTCTTTTTTTAAGAGAGTTTCAACATATGGCATTTGCCCTTAATGATAGTTTTTATCATCAAACTAATACATCAATTAGTTTTTGGTGTAGACAAAGATTGAACCCCAGATCTCTTATTCAATCATCAGAGATTTTACCACTTAAACCCCACTTAATTACACGAATTTGAGATAAAATGTAAGTGAGACTTAAGTTTTCTTACGGTGGATAAATGTTATTATTATCATAATTGTCAAGATCTAAATTCTGAACTTTGGAGCAACAACTTCACATCAGATTCTATAACACATATTAGGGGTTTGAAGTTTGATCTTTGAAAGACAATGGCTAAATAAAAATGATATATATTTAACTCAATTAAACAAAAAAAATAAAAAATGGTAAATTTTACTAACATACCCTGAGGTTTGGGTTAATGCCAATCAGGTCTAAGAATTTTCAAAATTAGCCAATTTGGTCCCTAAAACCAACTTAGTTCTTAAACAATTAGTTATTTTTTCTCAACTATTTTAGAGACTAAGTTGGCATTAGGGATCAAATTGGTTAGTTTGAAAAAGTCTTGAACCTGGTTGGCATTAATTCAAACTTCAGGGGGTGTGAATGGAATTTACTCAAAAAAAAAATTTCGAATGGCAAGTGAAAGCATATATATATATATATATATATATATATATATATATATATATATATATATTTTGAAGAGTGGAAGCCATGCAAAACTTAGATGTCATGTTCACACCCCGGGTGGGCTACCACGGGAAATGTTGGATGGGAGTATAAATGTATGATTGAGTTTTAAAACCATTTCTTCTCTTTTCAGCCTTTGATTTCATTCTTAGTCCTTATTCCTTACCAAATACACCAACTTCACTTATGTAAGTGACAAGAAAGCCTAACTAAAAACCATCTAGATGAGCCTGAAAAAAAAGTGGAAGATTGTTAATCACTCTCTATGTGTGATTATGTATTTCGTGCTCTGAATTTTCTTCCTACATGGAAATGACAATTTCAATTTTGAAAGTAAAGGATAGAGCTATTGTCATTTGGAATTGACATGTATGAGAGAAATGATAATAGAGATCCATATCGTATTGTTTCCTTTTTTCTATTTTATTTTTATCTACAATCTACATAACATGTCAATTACATTTCTTTTAGGAGCTTATCCAATTAAGACAAGTTAACTTAAAACATGCCATTATTTATTTTGGACTACCAATATTCCTCTGTAGCCCAATATTAGGTGTATTCTGTTAAAAGCATTGATGGAACAACGTTTTCCAAATAACATCCTATACCACCAAATCCACGTTAATTACATGGAAATATATCATTTATTCATTTCACTTCTACTTGTAATGACCATCTTCAAGCCTATATCTTTGTGGTGCACTCTAAACACGTCCTAAACTGGTTAAGAGAAAATAGGAAGTCGGGCTTGATACTCTTGCAAAATGGGCCTTTAATTAGGCCATATCTTGCCAATTCCAATCTAAAAGCAAACATTAAAGCCCAAAATCCAAAATAACAAACAATATATGTATAGAGTGGGTTAATCAATAAGGTAAAAAAGTACTTTTCTTGGCTTAGCTACAAGGAGTTTTGATCCCAACCCCCCACAGGTTTGTGGCTTAGCTTGTGCCATTCAAACCTATAAGGTTTGGAATCTCATTTGGAGTAGCCTGCATATCGAATTATATTGGAAACCAAACTCTTTGTGAATAAAGAAAGGCACAGGTGAGTAAGGTTCTGGTGAGAGTGGAAGAACTAAGCAGTGCATGTGCATGCAATTAGATTTTGATGAGAGGAGTTATTATCCAATTTTTTTCAAAGGATGGGATACTGTCATACTTATAAATTTGTTTTGGAAGCTTTTAGTCTCTATAACTTTCTATTTTGGCCGGTTAGTCTCACTTTCTTCCTTTTTGTGTCCTTGAGCTGACCGAAACCTTCACTTATACCCAAAATCATGGGAATCCCAAAGGCCAAAGCCCTTGGACAATGGACTCTTGATTTGTCCCTATACTTGTAACCTTTATTTCTGCGTTGGGTAATTAGTGATGATGAGATAGTATTCCTTCATTCTAGTCAGCAATGGAAGATTCTTTCTCTCGACTGAATGGGTAGCAAGTTGCAGCAAAAACGGTGGTTAAAGGTAATAAATGATAATGGGAGAAAAAATGTGCATACGGATGTTGACTTTAGTATGAACAAAAACGGTGGTTAAGGGTAATAAATGGTAATGGGATCAATTCAATGTATCGAGCCCAAGGAATTAAACATGCATCTTGTAGCAACTTTCCTTTGATTCTTATGAAACATGAGTTCCTATATATATATATATATATATATATATATATATATATATTATTTTATTTTTTTATGAGAAATGTTATATCCACAACATTTTCACAACAAATCCTAAGTGACAGGTTGTTATTGGTTAGAACGGATGGATAAAAAAATAAATTAAGTTTTGAATTCAATTTAAAACTAATAATAACTTTCCATCTATGATTTGTTATGAAAATCTTGTGAACGTAGCACCTCTTTTTTTATTTATTTATTTTTATTTATTAGAGGTGTGAGTTGAGTTACAAATCTCTTGACATGTGAAAACCTCATTAATAGATTGACATCCTCAAAATTTTTAGGATTTTTTTTACCATAACAATTTGAAAATACCAACCATTTATTAATAAATGAGTGGTTTAGATTTTTCTCACATCATCGGTATCTATATATGCATTAATTAACAATATTTCGATCCTTACCAAAACTCCAAAACTTTTTCTTCCACTTAAAGTTCAAATCAAGATATTTATATTAAAAAAAAAAAAAAATTAACCTGAAATTATAGCAAGGAATCAACCAAATGTAAGATTTGAGAAGATTAAAAAGTGAACCGCCAAGGAGATAAATATCTAACGAGTCCACCGACTCATAGATTGTAGGTTTGTGGACTACTAAGAGATTATGGGTCTCACACATGTATGGGTCCCACAATATATGAGTGGCTAACTCCACGAAACATAATCACAAGATATTTACTGGTTACGGTGGGATTATGGTGGTGGTACAAATGTATTTAAAATTTTTAACAAAACAATCAATTTGGTATTGTATTTAAGAATAAGTAAAACCAAATCCAATCAATTTTAATATCCATATATAAATTCAACTAAATTAGAAGTTTATTGAGATGTTTTTAGGTGTGGTGGGATGTATTGAATTTTAAGTAAAATGATGATATGACAATCTCTTATTGGATAGTATAAAACATAAGTTTTACATCCTGTCTTAACTAAATTCGAACTCTGTAACATAATTGCCATGTCAATCTATAAGATGACACAAACTTTGGAGAATGGTTTTATTCTTTATAAATCTAACATTAATCTAAGTAAAATTCTTTGGTTATAATTAGAGAGGGCTAAGATTGCGATTTTATTTTAATTGTAGCTAATTGATATTGCTTGGACTTCTTTACTTGGACAACTAAGTTTCAGATCTCCTTGCCTGATTATTGTAATATTTAAGATCTTAAAAAAAGTTAAAAGAACCGCAATTTTCGTGTTACAACTTTCACCATAACTTTGATATAATAGACAATGAGTAACTAGTTTTTACTTTTACAAAAATTCAACTTTTCCTTTATAACTCATAATTAACCACATTAGAGTTGTAATAAAAATTGAAGCACAAAAGTTGCGTCCACATATTTTTTGAATTGGACCCGTCTAATAAGCTAGCTACACCACTCTACCTGAAATCCAGCTGAAAGGAATAGTGGGTGCTTTTTGGGCCTTTGCTATAGCTCTCTCCTCTAGCCTTCTCATCCTTTGAGCCAACCTACATACATAGTCTTGGGCTTCTCGTCCCTCACTTGTAAGTCCAGTAAGCTTCTCTACCTTCCATATAGCCACCAAAAGTTCCACAATTTCTCTATAGTCCCTAGCTGTGTAGACCCCAATCCTTGATGCAACAATTGCAAAGTGATCAAAAAGATTATGGTCATGGCCATCATACATCAAATGGGCTGGCATTGAGATTTTCCTCTTCATCATGTCTGCAAAGGCTATTACCATTTCATTTGGATCGAGCTCAAAAAGCTTCTCAGCTATTTTTGTATAAGCACTTTCATGGCGCTTCTCATCTGAGGCAATTATACCACATACTTGGGCAAGCTTTACGTCCCCATGTTGCATGGCCAGCTTGGCTGTGTTCCCATGGGAGATAAATGCTGCTCGTTCTTGAAATGATGTGTAAATGGTCCAAAGGTATGGATCTTCCCCGGTGCCAATATCCTAGGTGCAAAATGCAATTAGACATTAACAAGAATTATATGAATTTTAAGACTATAGATCTCCACTCAACATTATAACTTTTAAGGGCATTACATGTGGAAATCGTATAAGGAACATCTTAAGCAAGGTTATCTAAATGTAATATGATAGCAAGGCTTATCTCCTCAATGGCAATATTAGGCTTAGATGCAAACTCCATGTGACATAGTGTCAAAGAGAGTTATAATTATTGTATTTGAATTAGGTTAACAGTTTGGTCAAAGATAGTGGACATTGAAGGAATTTTTGTTGGGTGATCATTAAGAAATTTAAATTAAACAAAATATAATAAAAATAAAACTTGAATATAAATATATTATAAAATAAATAAATAAATTAGCACAAATACATAAAGTTTAAAATTTTCATTCTATGAGTTTTTTTTTTTTTTTTTAAATCATTGTATGTTAACTTCATTATTAATACTATCAGCTACATCTTTTCAATGTACACAATCAAATAATCATTAAATTACTAATTTCCTATTCAATTGCCAACACCTTGCCTAAATAAGTAACAATATAAACAAAACACGTCATACTTTTTTTTGGTGATATTTTCCATACATTTTTTTGTATTATTTAAACTAATTATGATTAAATTGATGCAAAGTTCCACCATTTTTTTAAAATGAGAAATCATGACCAAGAGGTTGACAAGAACTTCTTTGTCAATACGCTCTTTTTAATTATTTCATCTTGATCATTAGGATAAAAAGATGAAACATTTTCTCATAGCCTAAGATCCAAAAAAAATATTATTCAAGTCAATACAAATTTTCTTAGAAGATAAATCTTGCAATAGAAGTGATAGCAAAAGAATAAAAGGTAAATTATAAGTTCATTCAATATATTCAACTTAGTATTAAACCATTATATTTAATCATGTTCAATAAAGTATTGGTGCATTATTTTAGTGCATATGCATATATACAAGATGTATTAGATAAATCCAACAAATTTAAGCTAAAGACTAAAACAAGAACTAAATGATTAAAAATTAAAAAAAAAATGCATTTTTTATATAAAAAAATAGAGATTTTATTTTGAAAAAAAATTTAAAACATCACAAGCTAATTTTTTTGTTTGGAAATTTTTTGAGAAATGCTACGTCCACAAAATTTTCATAACAAATCTTATGTGGCAATTTATTACTAGTTATAATATATATACCACTAAAATTACTTTTTTTTGTTCATTAGTAACAACCAGTAACAATTAAACACTTAGGGTTTATTGTGAAAGTGTTGTGGAAATGTTGTGAACATAACATTTCTTGTAATTTTTGGTTCAATCTTCAATAGACCACAATTTTTGAAAGGTCAAATTTTATTTTTAATGGGCTCAAATTTTTATTTAGGATGTTCAAGTTTTTTTTTTTTTTTATAATTTTTTTATAGGGTGGTCAACAACCCATTTTAATTTAAAATTCTTATTTTTAAATACATACATACATACATATATATATATATATATATATATATATATATATATATATATTTCTTTTCAAGTAGGGTGGTCCTGTGGCCACCCTGAATTACACTTGGCTCTACCCTTAGTCAAAGAACTTATTGCACTTTTGAAAATGAATTTGACTTATCTTCAGTACTTTTTCAACTAGATATCTTTTATTTATTTATTTTATTTATTTTAAGGTATACAATGACAAATGATATTAGGTTTTAATCTCCACATTTTATTTAGTTAGTGTGTAATGTAGCAGTTTCTTATTAAAACAAAAGGAGATTCCATTTAAAAAAGTACGGGAGGTAACCAAAATCCTTTGAAAACCAAGAAGTGGTTTGATAGGAATTGCATCTATGTGATAATCAAAAGTGAAAATTAGAACAATTATGGGCAAAGAAGCATGAACACTTCAAAACCTCCAACATGTCCATGTTGGACAGGCTAGAGACTCTTCTTCGTACTTGTTTGTTTTAATTAGATATGTTTTTAAAGATTTTAATAGTTATTATTTATTTTGAAAACTTATACATAAAAATGAAATATGCCTATTAATATAATTAATTAATTACTACATCTCTCTCTCTCTCTCTCACTCACACACACACACACACACACACACACACACACACACACACACACACACACAATTATATAAATATATATTTTTTATATAAGATGGTGTAAAAGAAAAAAAAATTGTTAAAATAATAGTTAAATTATTAAAATCTCAATTTCTTAAAATTTAAGAGGTTTTAAAATAATTATGTTGCATATCTTACCATTCCTGACTGAATTAAGTATTGAGTTGTCTTCTCAATTTGCTTCATGTCCACTCTTCCAGAAAGGAAAAGGTATTTATTGAGAAGATCACCATGCCTGTTTTCTTCTGCACTCCATGCCCTAGCCCAAATTGCCCAAGGAGTGTTATCTACACCCGTTTCATCATGAAAACATTTTGTGGAATTAATTCGAGTTTGGTAAGTTGGAAGGGCTTCTTCTGTGATCATATCACCAACTAAGGCAACAAAGTACTCATCTGGAATGTCTCTTGTTCTCCTTCTTAGTTCATGGACTTGCTCAATAAATCCATCTGAGGTAGGATCTGGCAAAAAATCTTGTGGTTGCCAACATTCCTTAACAGGTTTTAGGAGAGTTAGGACATTGTTTTTAGCCCAATTCTCCATAGATTTGAAAATTTCAACCTTCTTAGGTGGCATGGGGCAAGCTAGGTTCACATTGAATTCACCAAGATGGTCTAAACCCCCTTCTGCTCCTCTAAATTCCAACAAAAAAGGAGAGAGAAGTAATTAATGTCAGGATATTGAAGCTAAAATGCAATATGAAAACAATTGTTTGTTTATGTATATCTGTTTGGTACACATTATTTTTTTAGCTTTATGAGAATGGAGTTGTTTAATTTTTTTTACCTATTTAAAAAAAAATGTTTATTAAAATTGTATCATAAAAAGCTGAAAATAAAATAAAGTGATTTCGATCTGCTATGCCAAATAGCATGAACAAATGCATGCATCATTTACTAATAAGGTATATAATTTAAGCTCCTTGCAGGGGTTGATTTTAGGTGAGCCCAAGCAAAATGGGAATTGGCCCAACTAACCTCAGGAGTCTAGTCCAAAACTCATTATAGATGTCCAATAGAGGGTAATGACACATAGCAAAGAAAACAACTCAAAAACACGGAGTCACAATAGCTAAAATAGATGAAAATACTTTCAATATCTATCAGTGTCAAATACAGCAAGACGAGGAAAGCAAATAAGAT
This sequence comes from Quercus wislizeni, assembly GCA_023055345.1. Lineage (NCBI taxonomy): Eukaryota > Viridiplantae > Streptophyta > Magnoliopsida > Fagales > Fagaceae > Quercus > Quercus wislizeni. Next base: position 46,297,502 of record JALGQJ010000003.1, on the reverse strand, counting down.
GGTAAAACTGTAAGAGAGAGAGAGAGAGAGAGAGAGAGAGAGAGCACTATTGTGCTGCCACATGTACAATTTACCCTTAAGAGCTCCTATCTCAGATGTTCTTAAGTGTTTGAGTTGAGTAAGTGTCTTAGGTAAGATGGGTATTATTGGGTTATTAATGCAAGGCTTTTAATTGAATCTGAGATGCTCTTAAGATCCATGATAGGATGGAAAGCTTCAATTTTGTTTTTGCTTAGGTTTTATGGTGGGTTGGTTTAATCATAGTTTGGGTAATTTTTTTTACTAACCTTAATTTGTTGAACTCTTCTAGGCCAAAATGACACCTGGAGAACCTGTTAAATTTGCCAAAGCTTGTCATAAGGCATTAAATGAACTTGGCATGCTTCTCATAACTAAATGCGGTCAGACCGAGTTTTTAGTCACATAAAAAAAAAAAAAAAAAAATGAAGAAGAAGAAGAAGAATTTTTAGTCACATAGAGCAACTCTTGAAGGTATCTTTTTGCATGTAAGTGGCCAGCATATGGGTATATTCATAGGCCTTTATATTTTGTAAGTGTCTTTTTTTTTTTTTGATAGATATATTTTGTAAGTGTCACTAACCCACTTTATAAGTGTTAAATCTTATATTTTAAGCTTAGGACCATGTTAAACCCAAGATAGTCCCAATCTTTACCCTCCACACCTATTTCATTTACTTTCCCCATTAAAATACATGGACTTGAACCACACATACGATAAAATAAGATATTTCAGAGCAAAGATAATTGGTCTCAAAGGCCTGGGATTTGCTTTGCATGGGCCTATCAAGTCTTTAGCAAAAATGAGCATCAACATATCTTTTATAATTTCTAAAGAATTAAGTGACCATACTAATCATTTAAAAAAAAAAAAAGTGAATGTATCATTGTGACTTTGTGCATGCGCGTATATACCATGTTTAAAGAGCAAATAAAATATATCAAGATATTATAATATATGACATGAAAATCAGCAATTCAAATGAGTTATTGATCTATCTTTCATTCTAATTATGAAATATGTTAGTTCATGTGAAAAGATGAGAGAATTTGAAGTTTAATCTTACTTCTTGTTGGAGAAGAGTGGGGAAGTCATAGAAATCTTAAGAGATCTGTGAGTTCTCATCGGTGAGAGAGCAAATGTTGAAGGAAAAAAGTAAAAGTTGAAGGAGTTGAGTATTAAAGCCATGTCTTCTCTTTAACCTCTCTTTTAGCTCCTGAACACCAAACACTAAGATAAAGGGGATTGGGTAGTACTTAGTTGTTATGAAATTAGGAATATATAGATATATATAGAAAGCAGTGAGGGAGAGAGGTAGAAGAAGACGTGGTGGATGGTGGAAAGAGTTTAATGTCTATTTGTTTGTTTTTGTTTTTGTTTTTTTAATTAAGGGAGTTTAATGACTTAATGGAATTACATGATTGATGTCTAGAAGGATGATGAAATGACCACTAGTGTTTTTTTAAATGTTGGACTTATTAGAAATTAATGATTATATACTAGGTGTATTTTTTTTTTAAATTTATTTATTTATTATAAATATTATAAAATTTCAACTTATAATATCTGTTTTATAATGATTGCTTTTTATTATCATGACAAAATACAAATCATTTTTTGAAATAGGCAGCATTCGAATTTAGATTTTATATTCGACGTCAAAAAACTCTATTAATTTTATTTTAGTTTTTCTAGGTAATTGCTTATGCAGGGGCTAAACCCCTGAGTTGAAGGTCACTAGACAGGGTACCACTTGGGCCAGCAGGCCCGGTGGTAAAAAACTCTACTAATTGAGTTCACCTAAAGTAGTCTATGTATTTTATATTGTTTGATTGAGGTTACACCCATTTTAGAAGGTTGATTCTTGTTAAATGTATCCAACCACAAAAAGTCTCTCTCACACTTGTTCATTAACTTTTTATTATAATTTGCCTTGTCAAGTCATTCAAAATTCAACAATCAACATTTCAACAAACATATTCGACTCCCCACCAACTTCTGTCCCTCTGCAGTGAGATATAATAACAGCAGGCGCTTAGACAATTGCCAATTGGAGACGACGACATCACCATGATACAAGAGCCAAGAGCTGTCTCAACTTGGGAGTGGCCAGTGAGCGTTCGACCTCTATAATTTTATTTGAAAGAAGCTAGCGGGTTTGTTTTTGGGTTTAAGTTTGAGTTTTAAATTTGATTTTTTTATTAATATATTAATATAGTCCTCTAATTTCACTGGGTACGAAGATTGTGGCAAAGATGGTGGTTCCTTGGACCTTGGGCAAAGATTGTGATTCCTTGCTTCATAATATCTACCATATTAATAAGCGTAGTGTCTACTATCATTTTAGTCAAAAAAAAAAAGAAAAAGCGTAGTGCCAGCTAGTGTACAGTATATATTTAATATTTATAGTGTGTCTATCATTATGGGGTGGAAGTTAGGCATTTTTTGGAAGTCATCCAATTCCAATGAAGATAAGTTTTTTTAGTCCAATTATGATATGTTACTTTAAAATTTTAATTAAAAAAAAAGTCACTTCAGAAAGTTTCATTATTTATTTTTGGAAAACCCATTCCTTCTAGGTATCCCAACAAAAGTGAGATATTATACGGATTTGCAACCATTTGAAAAAAAAAAAAAAAAGAAAAAAAAAGAAGAAGAAGAAGAAGAAAAAGAAGTAATACATGAACTTTAAATATTCAATGAATAAATCGCACACACTAAATTTTTTTTTTTTTTTAAGATTAAGATAAACATGAAATTTAGTTTGTTTTTTATTTTGCACATAGGAAAGACATCCATTAACTATTTAAAATTTAAAATTTAAAATACTCAACTTCTACACAAATACAAACTTCCACCACCACACACACGTTCTCCCATTTGAACTGGCAATTCAAGTTGTACTCTTAGTCTTAACTTCTAAGTTTTTTAACAAAATAAAACTTTTAAAATTGTTTAGAAATTTCTCTTACTCGATTATTGCTTAACTAAAATTTAAAATTTTAGATAAGTAACAACTTAAAAATCTTAAGTTTTAGCTTATCTAAAATATCTTTCTCAAAAAAAAAAAAAAAAAAAAAATCTAAAATTTAAGAGTTTTAACTATTCACAAACACATCTGCTGGTATTAGCACCAAAAAAAAAAAAATTCTTACACCTACACATTTAGGGCTTAATATAATGATGATACCTTGAAGAAAAGTTACATACCTTTTAATGAAATTAGAAGTTGTGTCACTGATTCTAGTTCCCAATAAATAATCACCAAAGCTTTACTATTGTCATAACACTTATACAATCACAAAAAAAAAAAAAAAAAAACAAAAAAAGCGTATATCATGCAAAATTTCAGCGGTCTTATGATTTGCTAAACCTCAATACTACAATTCTTTCTACTCAGACATGTAAAGGCACCAATAAGTATTTAACGAAAGGATTTTGTAGAGAAGCGTGACTGTTCAATTTCATAACAGAGCAAATTACAAAACTTAGCAAAGAAAAATAAATTAATTGATTAATTAAACATAAGAAAAAGCTTACAATTTGAAAAATCTTCTTCTTCGTTCTCGTTGAAGGATAGAATTTTGAAAAGTTCCTCAGCACTAATAAAAAGTCATGTGATCCATGTGTTTTTCTCTTCTTATTCAATTAAACCATATGCAAGCTAGTGTATTCAGATAAAAACATTGATGGGACAATGTTTTCCTACAAACATCTGATGCTATTGAACCTACATTAATTATCAAGGGAGTCAATACCGTACTGGAGGCTGTACCGGTTTGGCCAACGGTACGATATATTTCGGATATCGATCAATACTGGTGTACCGTTTCGGATTTACCGCTATATATATATAGTGTTTAAAACCCATATATATATATATATATAAATTCATAGATTAGACTAATTTGTAATCTTAAACCCCACACAAACCCAAGCTCAAGCCCAAGTCTATACATTTGTATCTATAAAAAGAATTAAAAATCAAGTTAAATTTAAAATACCAAGCTTACCTTTACACGTGAACTAACTGAGGGCTTAAAAAAAAAAAATATAGAACAACTGTCATGTGAGAGGACTTTTGACCCTTTTTAGGGGCTATGAAATAATTAAAAAAATGAAAAAAATTTGACATATGAAAGTTGTTTTTGACTTTATACATCACTTTTGCAAGCTGTCAACTTATCAACTTTATTGGGTGTTTAAAGAAGCTGAAATTCAGGCTATTGAGCTTACATTGGACGCAACCAAGAAAGAGTAAAAAGAAAGTAAATCTAAAAGAGAGAAGGAGAATGCTGGTCAAGAAGATCTGGAATTTGAGGGAGGAAAGACCATGCGCTATGAGTTTGAGAAATTACGAGTGACGCCGGTGAGTGAAGAACGTTTTTTTTTTTTTTTTTCCTTCGGTTCGGTATGCATTTACTGATCGAAACAGCTGGATTTTGCCGGTATGACCGGTATTTTTTCAAGTATGAAACAAAGGGGGTATCTATACCGGTTTACTAGTCGGTACGGTATATACCGGCTGTACCGACAGGTACGGTATGGAATCAACTTCCTTGCTAATTACATAATTTACATGTAGCTATATTATTTAGGATAAAACTTAATTACATACTTGGTAATTGTCGAACACTTAATTACCGCACATCTTTGATGCGATGATCACTTCATAAGTATAAGTGCTTGTGAGGTGTGAGAAGTAAGGGCCAGGGTTCAAGTCTCTTGGAGGGAGCTTCATACACATATACATTTAGATTAGGGTAGAGTAGAATTTCTATTTTGTAAAAAATAATAATAATAATAATAATAATAATAATAATAATAATACAATTTCAGGTAAATTGCAAATTACACACCTAAAGTTTGGGAGTGATTGAATTTTACATCCTGAAATTTTAGAATTTGGATTTTACCCCTTAACTTTTGAGAGTTTTGGATTTTACACCCTGATGTTTCAGAATTTGGATTTTATCCCCTATATTTTAAGGGTGTTTGAATTTTACTTTCTAAAATTTGGGAGTGTTTGGATTTTACACTCTAAAGTTTCATAATTTGGAGGTGTAAAATCTAAACACTCCTAAACTTTAGAAGGTAAAATTTAAATTTTGAAATATTAGGGTATAAAATCCAAACACTGTAAACTCTAGGAGGTAAAATCCAAATTTTGAAATTTCAGAGTGTAAAATTCAAACACTCCCAAACTTTAGGAGTGCAATTTGTAATTTACCCTATAACTTAAGTACATAACTTAATTAGATTCAAACATTTGGTTACACTGTCCAATAAAGTAAATTCAATAGTATCATTTAAAAAAAATTAAATTAAATTTCAAGCAATTATGTGTTTTAATCTAATCGAGGAAGCTAGCTCACTGCACCTAAAATAATATGCCAAAGAATTAACTTATTATTTATTCACTGCTACAAGTAATAACCATCTTCATGTCTATATTGTGAGGAGATTTCCAAGTTTATGCTCCTTATTTTTTCTAAGATAAAATACAATTTAATCTCTAAAAAAAATTGCACTTTACTTCCTTCAATTTTGAGATTACTTATAAATCAGTTGTCAATTTTTAAAATTTACAATTTGCATCATCAAGTAAAACTATATAATAATAATAAAAAAGGTTAAAGTGCAAACTACATCTCTGAAATTTGGGTGTCTGTAGATTTTATACCCTAAAGTTTTAAAATTTGAATTATATTTGCTAAAGTCATATTCTATTTGCATCAATAGCCAATTTGTTCATATTTTCTGTTAAGTGTCACATAAACTTGCTATGTGTGTTTAGTTCATCCAATAAAGTGACGTCATTTGGCGTAATAAAAATGGCATGGCATAATGACAATGATGTGACATTATTTTATTGGACGAACTAAACATATGTGACAATTTTATGTGACACTCAATGGAAAATAGGGAAGAAAGGGCTACTAATACAAATAAAATATAATTTTAAGGATAAAATCCAAATTCTAAAATTTTAGAGTGTAAAAAATTCAAAACCCCCCTAAACTTTAGTTTGTCTTTACCCTAATATATATATATATACTCCCTCCGTCCCACTTTGTTTGTCCTGTTTGAAAAGTCAAACATTTTAAGGGAACATCATTTATTGTTTTGTCTACCTTATAAAAATGTATAAGTTTACAAAACTACCCTTAAATAAATTTATCAGCTTTTTTAAAAAAAAGTTATTCTTAATGAGACTTAGGGGTATAATAGGAACATTAGTAAATTAATAACTTTTATTTTTAGAAACAGGACAATATTTTGGGACATCCCAAAATGGAATAAAGGACAAACAAAGTGGGACGGAGTGAGTATATAAAAGTTGAAACTCTATTGTTAAGGCATTAAATGAAATTAATTATTTCTTAAACCACTATGGATTAGGACTAGATCAATAGATAATTCATGCCCATAGCTAATTCTATAAAAGGGTTTGTAAATGGACATTGAATTGTGGAACAGTATGACGACCTTAAGTTTAATCATAAGCAAAGATACATGTATGTTTCTTGATTTTATTGTTTCTGATCAAGAATTTACAAGTAGTGATAAAATGTTTGCACTTACAACTGTCCAACTGTGTGAGATGCAGAAACTTGCCTACTCCCAGACAAGATTAAGATTGTTCTTCCACTGAATTTTTGGTTAACTCTACCATGATAGTACTATCATGGCCTCCTAGAATCAAGAGCACAAATACACTTCTATAGGTACTACATCCTACCAAAATGATCATATCTATTAAAATAATCTCACATCATTGTCACTATTAATAGGAATTGCCACACTTCTATAGGTATTACATCCTCCAATATTTTTTTAACTTTTAATTTTATATATATTTAGAATATATTTTTCATTCTCTTTGAGATATAAAATTATTAATTAAGTTTTTACATACAAGTTTCATTAATATTTCCTTTTTAATTGATAATATTACTTTATCTTTTAGTAAATAGTTATAATTAAAATAAGGGTCTGGTTAATGTGTAATCTTGGAGCATACATTAATTTTAATACAAAATATATTATGCTATTTTATAATTTTATTAAATTAAGATAACCCTCATACATATAACAAATTAAATGACTTTCTAAAACATGGATGGGGAAAAAAAAATCGCTAGGCGTGGGTTGAATAAATAGAAGCACTAAAAAAAATATAAGTGACCGCCCACTCAGTATTAAAGCTTGAATTAAAAAAAATATATATATAAAAAGCAATTTTCAAAAATTTCTTAATTGTAAGAAATGTGTAACTATAAGTCTACAACCTAAGGATTGACATGATAACTCATAAGGGCAATAGTATCGGTCAACACAGAATTTCTGTCTATTTTGCACACAAAAAAAACCTACTTTTTCTATTTTAAACACCCATTTTTACCACATCAGTTTGTCTATTCTACCATATATTTTATTTATATAATCATTTTCCTCACTTTTTAAATTATTTATCTCAACTCTCTCTCTCTTCACGATTTGAAACTCTCTCTCTCTCTCTCTCTCTCTCTCTCTCTCTCTCTCTCTCCATTTCCCATCTAAAACTCTCTCCCCATTCACGGTCACAAGCAATGATCCAAGCATCAATCCACTATGGTTGAAACTCGTTGATCCACAAGCACCAATCCACAAGCACCGATTCACCACAAGCACTGATCCACAGAGATTTTTTCCAATCGAACCAAACATTCCGATCCCCTCCAAACACCAACCCACAGCCACAAGCTCACAAAAATGCTCTCTTTGTCTCCGTTGGTGTGTTCGCGTGTGGGTGCGTTTGATTTTTGGTTGATTTGGTGGTGTGTCTATGGTTGATTTTGTGGTGTGTTCGTGGTTGATTCTGTGGTGTGTTTGATTTTGTGGTGTTGGGTCTGTGTGGATGGTGTGTCTGTGTTGATTTTGCGATGTTGGGTCTATTGGTGTGTCTGCGTGTGTGGGTGTGTTTGTGTGTATGAGAGGAGGAAGAAGATGATGAGGGAGAGAAGATGCTTGAGTTGGTTTTGTAGAGGGAGAAAAGAGAGAAAAAAGGAGTGAAATGTGAAATTAATAAAATATTAATATGCAAAGCTACGGGAACTGTGCATATATGCATGGTTATTGTAGCATTTTTGTATATATGCACAATTTTACAAGCACTGATGCAGGTGTTTTTTATTTAAAATGTGTAAAATTAACCAGTTTTTGTATTTTGCACAATTTTGCATTGACTAATGCGGTTGCTCTAACATAGAAAAAACTAGAATGCTTCCCAACCATAAATGTACAACTTGGACTTGGGAGAAAAATATTAAAAATTTTGAAAGTCTAGGAAAAGGATCCGTGGCGCTTTAAAGTTTTTCCTAGGTGAATGAGCCATAATTAATTTGTATTGAGGGCCTTCTTTTATTTGGCGGTCTTAAGCTATTGCCTCAATTGCTTATATGATTAAGCTGACCTAATTGCCAAAAAGATACATGTGTTGGAATTTAAATCATATATGGGAAGCATGATCTTAAGATGTTTAGGGGTGGTAAAATTTGACACGACCCGAGAACCTGATATGACCTGCAAACTCGACGCGTCTAACTCGTTTATAAATAGGTCATGGTTTAAGGCTAAACGAGTTCGGGTTATATTCAGGTTGACATGGCTAACCAGTTTAATAAACGGGTCATGTTTTGTTCAATAAACGAACCCGTTTGACCAATTTAGCTTAAAAAGTTATTAGTTATTTTGATATTATTGCTTGATTTATGGTTGTTTTTATATGTTTATTATTATACTTGTGGTTGTAATTGTATTTTAATTTTAGATATATGAAAATTATATAGGTCATATTAATCAAATAGATTATTAAACAGGTTATTTGTATTGACATCTACATGACTTGTTAATTAAATAAGTTAAATGTATTGGGTTGGGTTAACCTATTTAATAAACAAGTTGTGTTCAGGTTGAAGATTCTTAATGTGTTTACTGAACAGGTTGGGTTCAGGTTAACCCATATAGCCGAACACTCATGGCTCGACACAGCATAAACCCAACCCGTAAACACAAATTGCCACCTCTTACATATATGTGAAATGGAGAGTGCAGACTATAAAAGAGGGAGAATTAATGAAAATAAATATTTATTAGGGACATAGTGGGAAGCAACAAAAACCAAAATGTTAATTTTAGTACCTACAGTGTAATTTCACAAATAACAATAAATTCCCAATAAGTTGGAATTCTAGGTAGCCACCGTAGGATCAACTAAAAGACAAAGGGTAAATTATATATTTAGTTATTAACTTTTATACTATGTGTTAATTTGGTCTCTAACTTTTCAAATGTATCAGTTTGATTCTTAGCTTTTTGGTATTGTGTTAAAATACTCTCAGTTGTTAAATGATGAATGAAAAATACTGACATAACTAAAAACCAAAAACCAAAATTATTTTTATACCACATCAAATGACAAGTTTGTTGCCATGTGGAATAAAAAAATATTAAATTAGATAAAGAATTTGTTAAAATATAATATATATTTTAATCAAAATATGCTTCTTTTTTAATCAAAATTTGCTTTAAAAATTAAAAATATAACATCATTCTAGAATGTTCTTATCACTTGCTCAGCATTGGAACAGAAAATCTAAACCAAATTTGAACCTTATGCACCCTTTAGACCAAGACCGGAGACCCACTATAACCCCTTTCCTAAACTACTTCTCAAATCCAAGTAAACCATCATTGCAAAATGTAATTTTTGCATTTTCAAATCCCAGCCTGAAAATTATTCAAACAATTGCGATCTTCTTGATGGTATGGATGTTGAGGAGCAGGACAAGAACGCTGACTAAATGGGTAATATCACCAGCTAATCTGAATATATTCGTTTTCGATGTTCTTTGAGTTCTTGTCCTCGTTTCTTTCTCAAATTAATTGTCTTCATGTTAAAGACATTCAAGCAGTGAGTGATATTAATATTATAACCTCCCCAAACGCCATATGGAAATAAAGCTAACTTCAAATTTCACCAATCTACATCGACTTTATCAACACGTTTTATCTGATACTTCACATATTGATTCCAATAAAACCAAAAACAGACGCATTTCATTTTAATGAATAAGAATAATTAGCTGCGTTGGGTCCTTGCCGTTCCAATCAACTAAAACATTATTTGTTTAATTTGCATTAGCTTCTCACACTGAAGTTAACTGGTTTTCCTATTTTACTTTTTACTTTTTATTTTTTAAATTTTTTTATTTTTTTAATATATATTTCATATGGCAGTACACATGGGTGCCAAAAACTTGTTTATCAAAGTATAGTTTGATAAGAACAATGTCAAACCTACAAAGGCTTATATGAATGGAGGAATATTAATCAAACCTTAACAAAATAAATAAATTTATTTATTTTGGAATTAAATAAAACAAGGAAAATAATTAAACTAAGCAAAGATATTATTAAAGCAATAAAAATATGTAGAAAATCAAAAGAAAGAAATTATAAAGTTTTGGAATCCATCTTGTAATTCATATAAGCAAATATTTATAATCATTAATTTTTTCCAACTACTACATGATAATCTAAAAATTAATCTTGCTATTAAGGAAAATATTTTCACTAAAATCCCTATTTTAAAAATTTTAAAAATCTAAAGCATGCTAATATAAAATCAAATCATCAATTATATCTATTGACAAACAAATTTCAAGAGATGTCTAATTTTAAAATCAAGAAATAACAAACCAAGCATTCAATCAATTAAGATAAATCCAAAATTATGAGAAAAACTTGATTGGACTCATATTAAAAATCTTATCTTAGTCAATTGAGATAAAGCAAGAACAATTTAAATCATTAAATAATAACTATTGAGTATTGTGAGAAAAATTAAATCTCATAAATAAAAATGATAATCCTTAACAAAATTTTATCCTTGTCCTTAATTATAAATTTAGCTACACATGGTTTTTGAAAGAAAACATTAAAAAAAAAAAAAACCAAACATCAAATTAAACAAATAAATAAAAATAACTGTCATGGAGGAAAGTCACAAAGCAGCCGCGGAGTGATCTTTTCATTTTTAACCCTCCATCCTTATCGAACCCCAAAACCCTTTGACAACAAACTCTTGATTTTTCCCTATAATTGTAACCTTTATTTCTGCTTTGGGTAATTAGTGATGAGAAAGTATTTCCTTATTCTAGCCATGAATGGAATAGTTCTTTATCTTGACGAAATGGGTAGCAAAGTTGAGGGTAATAAATGGTGAAACGATAATAAATGGATTTGACATGCACCTTGTAGCACCTTCCCTTTCGTTCTTTTGAAGTGTATGTGTTTCCCTGCAAACACAATATCCAAAAGCCACAATAGGATGCTACAATATCTTTCATGTCTTCCTCTCCTTCCTACCAAAGTTTACCTTCATGGACTTTTGATTGTGATGGACCCTGCTTTACTGCATGCTTGGGTTGCAGATTGAGCCATTTTTCCTTATAATAACATACGTATTTCAACTGAGTTACTGGTTGTACTGGTCCATTGTGGCATATTATGAGGTTACTGAACCCATTGTTGGGTCACTCTCCATTTTGCCACACGTACCTTTTTTAGTTCATCATGGCAGGACTTGGGTTGATTTCCTTAGGTTTTATTGGTTCGCTTGTTTAGGTTCACTTCTTGGGCCCTTGTGGGCTTTTGATGTGGGGCTTGGTTTAGCAAGCTTAGAGTTGTTGGCCTGTTTTTATGGGAAGCACTTATTTATTTGGATTTGGGGTCCAAACCACATACTCATTATGAAATTATTTAGTGCACCCACTGTATTGCATTTTCCTCTCTCATAAATTTGAACCCCTCACTTGGCATCCACATTAATACGAGAGGAAAGTGTGTTGCACCAAGCGAATTTTAATAAATTTTTTTTAATAGATAGATAGTGGGAGAGAGGAAGATAGGATGCAATCCTTTAAAATTCTTAGGTGCTGGTTAACATAAGCGAGAGTGGATTTAAAATTTGAATATCTCAATTGAAAACATCAAAGATGTTAGTTGAGTTATAAGACTTCTGGTGAGGTAGAAACTAACTTAATAGATTGAGATTCTCTAAAATTCTTAGTATTTTTTTCACCATAAAGTTTTTAATATACTAACCATTTATTAGTAATAATGGGATTATAGCGGTGGTGCAATTAAGTGTATGTAAAATGATTACCAAAACAACCAATGTGGTAATGCAATATAAGCTGTCACATCTATCTAAAGACAATAAACTTTGGAGAATAATTCTAACATTTTTCTTAAGTAAAATCTTTGGTTACAGTTAAATAAGACTAATTAAGTAAGAATAGTACCACCTTATCCTTTATGATTTAACACATGATTTGTACTTCATTTTGCTCATATAATCCGACGTTAGGATTTATTTTTAATTGGTAGTTTATTTCATTTGTAGCAAAGTGACATTGTTTGGAATTCTTATAAAGAGAACTAAGCTTCAAACCACCCTCCCCAATTATTTTAATATTTAAATTATCCACACACAAAAAAAGCAAGTAAAATAGAACCCATCAAATCTAGCTACACCACTCTACCAGAAATCCAGCTGAAAGGAATAGTGGGTGCTTTTTGGGCCTTTGCTATAGCTCTCTCCTCAAGCCTTCTCATCCTTTGAGCCAACCTACATACATAGTCCTGGGCTTCTCGACCCTCACTTGCGAGTCCAGTCAGCTTCTCTACCTTCCATTTAGCCACCAAAAGTTTCACAGTTTCTCTATAGTTCCTAGCCGTGTAGACCCCAATCCTTGATGAAACAATAGCAAAGTGATCGAAAAGATTTTGGTCATGGCCATCATACATCAAATGGGCTGGCATTGAGATTTTCCTCTTCATCATGTCTGCAAAGGCTATTACCATTTCATTTGGATCGAACTCAAAAAACTTCTCAGCTATTTTTGTATAAGTAGTTTCATGGCACTTCTCATCTGAGGCGATTATGCCTCATACTTGGGCAAGCTTTACTTCCCCATGTTGCATGGCTAGCTTGGCTGTGTTCCCATGGGAGAAATGCAGCTCGTTCTTGGAATGATGTGTAAATGGTCCAAAGGTATGGATTTTCCCCCGTGCCAATATCCTCGGTCCAAAATGCATTAGACATTAACATGTTGAACTATATGAATTTTGAGAGTATAGATCTCCATCCAATAGCTTTATAAATTTGCAGAGCATTTAACGTGGGAATAATATAGCAAGACTTAACTCGTCACTGTTAGGTTTTAGATGCAAACTCAATGTGAAATTTTGTTTAAAGAGAGTTGTAGCTATTGTATTTGAATTATGCTAGAAGTTTGGACAAAGAACTGGCTGCAATTTTGAAAACCTAGATCTGTTTTGATTGGAACTGCACCTATTTGATAATCAAATCTGATAATTAGAATAGTTAACCCCTAGGAAGCATGGATACTTAAAAATTTCTAACGGTTACATGTCGGACATGCCAGGAACACTTTTGCATGTATGTTCTTATTAATTAGATATATATTTTAAAATTTTGATAGTTAATATTTGTTTTGAAACTTATAAATGAAAATGAAATGTGCATATAAGTAAATAAAATTAACTAATATATTAATTCATTGTGGTATCTCCACCATATTGAGTCCTAATTTTTTTAAAGAATTATTGTGCCATCATGTCTCATGTCTTCACAAAAAATATATATAACTATTTAAAACGTTTTTCTTGCAAACAATAGGTGCTTTAGACTAAATCGTGTTAATTTTTTTCTCTCATAAATTTATTTAAGTTTTTTTTTTTAATTTAATATTTTAAGGAGGTGTAAAAGGAAAAATTTGTTAAAATACTAGTTAAATTATTAAAATCGTCTCACATCTTCACAAAAAATATATATATATATATATATATAATAATTTAAAACTTTTTTTCTTGCAGACAATAGGTGGTTAAGACTAAATCTTGTTAATTTTTTCTCTCATAAATTTCTTTAAGTTTTTATTTTATTTTATTTTATATTTTAAGGTGTAAAAGGAAAAAAATTGTTAAAATACTAGTTAAATTATTAAGATCTTCATTTCTTAAAAGTTAAAAAAGTTTTGAAATTCTTATGTTGCATATCTTACCAATACTGACCTAATCAAGTATTGAGTTGTCTTCTCAATTTATTTCATGTCCATGTTTCCAGAAAAGGAAAAGATACTTATTGAGAAGATCACCATGCCTATTTCCTTTTGAACTTCATGCCCTAGCCCAAATTACCCAAGGTGTGTTATCTACACTCGTTTCATCATGGAAATTTTCTATAGAATTAATTTGAGCTTGGTAAGTTGGAAGGGTTTCTTCTGTGATCATATCACCAACTAAGGCAACAAAGTACTCGTCAGGAAGGTCTTTGATTCTCTTCCTTAGTTCATTCACTTGCTCAATAAATCCATCTGAGTTAGGGTTTGGCAAAAATTCTTGTGGTCGCCAACATTCCTCAATAAGTTTTAGGAGAATGAGGACATTGTTTTTAGCCCAATCCTCCTAGGATCAATGAAAGGATGGCAAGCTTCAATTTTGTTTTTGCACAAGTATTAGGGTGGGCTGGATTAATCATAATTTAATAAATATTTTGCTAACCTTGTTTTTATGAACCCTTTTAGGCCAAAATGGTACTTAGAGAACCAAATAAATCTGCCAAAGCTCATCAGAAAGCATTAAACAAAGTTGGCATGATTCTCATTGCTAAATGCGGTCAGGTAGAATTTTTAGTCAGATAGAGAAACTTGTGAAGGTATATCCCTTTGTGTGTAAATGTCTAGCACATGGGTTTATCATGGTTGCTCAAATTATGCAAGTGTCACCGTCCCACTTTGGAAGCTTTATATCTTGGACTATGTTAAACCCAAAATAGACCTAATCTTTACCCTCCACACTATACCCCTTTGCTTTCCCCCATTAAAGTACCTGGGCTTGGGCCATGTGTAGGATGAAATAAGATATTACAAAACAAAGATAACTGGAACTAAGGGCTTGGGCTTTGCTTCTTATGGGCCTATCAAGTCTTTAGCAAAAATAGGCATCAGTATATCTTTCAAAATTTCTAAAGAATTAAACAATCATACCGATAACAATATAATAAAAGTGATCATCATATTATTATAACTTTATATGCACGCATATATACCTTGTCTAAAGTGTAAATGTAATAAATCACGATATTATAATATATTATGTGAAAATCAACAATTCAAATGATTTATTGATCCATCTTTCATTCTAATTATAAAAAATGTTAGTTCTTGCTCAATAAATTTATCTGAAATAGGATCTGGCAAAAAGTCTTTCAGTTGCCAACATTCCTCAATAGGTTTTAGGAGAGTTAGGACACTGCTTTTAGCCCAATCTTCCATAGATTTGAAAATTTCAACCTTCTTATGTGACACCAATTCTTTTTTAGCTTAAAAAATAATAATAATAATAATAAACTGTAACTAGATAAACAAATAAATAAAAGTCAATAAGAGTTGTGTCGTATAGGAAAAATTAAAAGAAAAAGAAAAAGAAATAAAGAGGTGATTTCGAACTGCAAGGCCAATTGCATCCATCATTTATTAATAAGGTATATAGTTTAAACATCTTGTAGGGTTGATTTTGGGTGAGCCCAAGCAAAATGGGAATGAGCCAACTAACACGGGTTGAAAAGAGAAGGGAATCAAATTCAAAACTCATTCTAGACATCCAACAGAGGCTAATGGTACATGGAAAAGAAAGCATCTTAAAGATACGAACTCACAGGAGGTAAAATAGATTAAACAATACTTTCAACATCTATTAGTGTCCAAAAAAAAAAAAAAAAAGAGAGAAAAGCAAAGGATATGGTGAGAGAGAGAGAGCACTGCTATGTCTTAAGTGTTTGAGTAAAGTAAGCGTCTTAGGTAAGATGGGTATTACAAGGGTTCTAATGCAAGGCATTGTAATAAGATTGAGATCGTCCTACACTATAAAATGGATTTGCTATTTGCAACGAAACTTTTTCAACGGCTACAAAAGCTGTTGGAAAAACTAGCTTTTTCGCCGACAAATCTCTTTCATCAAAAATAGCACTTAGAAAATGGTACTTAGAGACCCTATTAAATTGGCCAAAGCTTCAATTTTGTTTTTACTTGGTATAAGAGTGCGCTGGTTTAATCACAATTTGGGTAAAGCTTTTACTAACCTTGATTTGCTGAACCCTTCTAGGCCAAAATGGCACTTAGAGAACGTGATAAATTGGCCGAAACTCATTAGAGAGCATTAAATGAAGGGGGCATGCTTCTCATGGCTAAATATGGTCAGGCAGAGCAACTAATGAAGGTATCCTTTTTTGTGTAAATTGTCAGCACTTGGGTTTATTCATAGGCCTTTAGATTTTTCATGTGTCACCAGCTCACTTTGCAAGTGTTATATCTTGGGTCCATTTTAAACCAACATGTACCCAATATTTACTCTCCATATCATACTCCTTTACTTTCCCCCAGTAAATAAATTTCATGACTTTGGACATTGGCAAAAAAAAAGTACATGACTTTGAGTCATGTGTCGGATAAAATAAGAAACTACAAAACAAAGATAATGGGCCCAAAGGCTTGGGCTTTGCTTGGTGCAGGCCTACCGGGCCTTTAGCAAAAACGGCATCAGCATATCTTTTATAATTTCTAAATAATTAAGCAATCACACCAATATAATGGAAAAAATAATAATACTTCCTCCGTCCCACTTTATTTGTTCTCTATTTCATTTTGGAATGTCCTAAAATATTTTCCTGTTTTTAAAAATAAGAGTCATTAATTTACTAATGTTCCTATTATATCCATATTTACTAATGTTCCTATTAATAATTCAATTTTTTGATAAATTTATTTAAAGGTAGTTTTGGAAACTTATATATTTTTAAAAGGTAGACAAGACAATAAATGATGTTCCCTTAAAAATTTTGACTTTTCAAACATGACAAATAAAGTGGGACAGAGAGAGTAAGCATCAGGGTTGGCTTAAAGCCCAAACTACCCTTTTGTAAATGAAAAGTTTGTCCTTTAAAAATAAATAAAAGAGCCTCAAAACATGTAAAGAGGCTAGTATATATATAAAAGTGTTTAATTTAGATCTTTTTTACACCATCAGTATTTAAATATGTAGTAATTAACAATATTTACGTCATTACCAAAGCTCCAAAATTCTTTTCCACTAAATTTCATATGAAGATCATTAAAAAAAAATTAAAAGCAAAAAAAAAAAAAAAAAAAAAAAAAATCAGCCTCAAACTATAGCAAGTAATCAAATATAAGTAAGATGAAGATTATATAGAGAATTGTCGAGGTGGTGATATCTATTGAGACCACCCCACTCACATGTTGTGGGGGTGAACCACTCACAGCCTCTAACTACTCAAAGACTTTTACAATGGGATTATAGTGTATGTAAAAAGTTTACCAAAACAACCAATGTGGCAATGTAAGATAAGCTGCTACGTCAACCTAAAGATGATTTGTACTTTATTTTCCTCATACATTTCGGTAGTTTATTTCATTTGTAGCAAAGTGACATTGTATGGGTCGAGAATTCTTATAAAGAGAACCAAGCTTCAAACCACCCTACCCAATTATTTTAAAATTTAAATATCCACACATAAAAAGCAAGTAAAATAGAACCCATTTAAGAAGCTAGCTACACCACTCTACCAGAAATCCAGCTAAAAGGAATGATGGGTGCTTTTTTGGAATTTGCTATTGCTTTCTCCTCTAGCTTGCTCATCCTTTGAGCCAATCTACATACATAGTCCTGGGCTTCTCGTCCCTCACTTGTAAGTCCAGCTAGCTTCTCTACCTTCCATTTAGCCACCAAAAGTTCCACAATTTCTCTATAGTCCCTAGCCGTGTAGACCCCAATCCTTGATGCAACAATAGCAAAGTGATCAAAAAGATTATGGTCATGGCCATCATACATCAAATGGGCTGGCATTGAGATTTTCCTCTTCATCATGTCTGCAAAGGCTATAATCATTTCATTTGGATCGAGCTCAAAAAGCATTTCAGCTATTTTTGTATATGCAGTTTCATGACGCTTCTCGTCTGAGGCGATTATGCCACATATTTGGGCAAGCTTTACGTCCCCATGTTGCCTGGCCAGCTTGGCTGTGTTCCCATGAGAGATAAATGTTGCTCGTTCTTGGAATGATGTGTAAATGGTTAAACGGTATGGATCATCCCCAAAGCCAAGATCCTAGGTGCAAAATGAACATCAAGTTAATCCATATAAATTTTAAGAGTAAAGATCTCCATCCAACACTATAAACTTTAAGAGCTTTGCATGTGGGAATAGTATAATAAGGAACATCTTAAGAAGGGTTTATGTAAATGTAACATGAAAGCAAGGCTTAACTCGTCAACAGCTATGTTAGGTTTGAGATGCAAATTCCTTGTGACAGTGTTAAAGAGAGTTGTAATTATTTTATGAGTTAGAGATTCAAACTTGGTCAAAGAAATTATTGCAATTTTGAAAACCAGGAACTGTTCTGATTGATTTTGCACCTATTTGATAACTGATAACCAAATTTGATAAATAGAATAGCAAAGGGTTAAAACTGATTTTTCAAACTACAACTTGAAAATATATAGGATTCGATAGTAAAAATTAATGATTGTTTTCACAAAATAAAAAATATTGTTTTTATAACTTAAACTTTTCCAAAAATCAGTATTGTTGCATATCTCACCGTTCCTGACCGAATCAAGTACTGAGTTGTCTTCTCGATTTGTTTCATGTCCACTCTTCCGGAAAGGAAAAGGTACTTATTAAGAAGATCACCATGCCTGTTTTCTTCTGCACTCCATGCCCTAGTCCAAATTGCCCAAGGTGTGTTATCTACACCAGTTTCATCGTGAAAAATTTTAGTAGAATTAATTCGAGTTTGGTAAGTTGGAAGGGCTTCTTCAGTGATCATATCACCCACTAAGGCCACAAAGTACTCATCCGGAATGTCTCTTGTTCTCTCCCTTAATTCATGGACTTGCTCAATAAATCCATCTGAGGTAGGGTCTGGCAAAAAATCTTGTGATTGCCAACATTCCTCAACAGGTTTTAGGAGAGTTAGGACATTGTTTTTAGCCCAATCCTCCATAGATTTGAAAATTTCAACTTTCTTAGGTTGCATGGGATAGGATTTGTTGACATTGAATTTAGTAGGATGGCCTAAAGACTTTTCTGCTCCTCTAAATCCAACAAAAAAAGAGACAAAAGTAATTGATGTTAGGATGTTGAAGCTAAAATACAAGCCATGGTCAAATTAAATGCAATATGAAAAAAATTTCTTGTTTATGTATGTCAATTTGGTATATATTATTTTTTAGCGTTATGAAAATGGATTATATATATATATATATATATATATATATATATATAAATATAAATTGTACCAAGATAAATAAATAATAAAAGTCTATAAAGTTTGTATCGTGTAATATATGGGATAGGATTTGTTGACATTGAATATAGTAGGGTGGCCTAAAGACTTATCTGCTACTCTAAATCCAACAAAAAAAGAGACAAAAGTAATTGATGTTAGGATGTTGAAGCTAAAATACAAGCCGTGGTCAAATTAAATGCAATATGAAATTTTTTTCTTGTTTATGTATTTCATTTTGGTATATATTATTTTTTAGCTTTATGAAAATGAATTTTTTTATATATAAAAATTGTACCAAGATAAATAAATAATAAAAGTCTATAAAGTTTGTATCGTGTAATATATACAATTGGTCCTATGTGCTTAAGCTTAGCTTCACCTGCCAATCGATTCTTTAGCAAAAATGGACATCAATATATCTTTTATAATTTCTAAAGAGTTAAATGATATTATTTGAGTTTCTCAACCAAAAAAAAAAAAAAATGATATATTTTTTATAATAAAATAAAAAAGTGATCATCATCATATTATTATGACTTTGTGTGCAAGCATATATACCGAGTTTAAAGAGCAAATAAAATAAATCAAGATATTATAATAGATGATATGAGAATCAACAATTCAAATGAGTTATTGATCTATCTTTTCATTCTAATTATGAAAAATGTTATCCCTGTGAAAAGAGGAGAGAATTTGAAGTTTAAACTCACTTAGTGTTGGAGAAAAGGGTAGAAGTCATAGAAAATTTAGGAGATCTCGGAGTTCTCATTGGTGGGAGAGGAACTATTGAAGGAAGGGAGTAAAAGTTGAAGGAGTTGAGTACTAAAGCCATGTCTTCTCTTTAACCTCTTCTTTAGCTTCAGAACACCAAGTAATGAGATAAAGAGGGAATTGTTAGTACTTATGAAATTTGGAATATATATATATATATATATATATATAGAATTCAGTGAGAGATAGAGAAAGAGAGAGGGAGAGGTAGAAGAAGAAGACAAAGAGTTTAAGATTTTTTTTTCTTTTTTTTTAAAGGGAGTTTAATGACTTAGTGGAATTACATCACGCATATCTAAAAGGATGAGGACATGACCACTGGTGTTTTTTTAGCCTTTGCATTTATTAGAAATAAATGATTTAAAAAAATGTGTAACTTTATATATAGAGATGTACATATATGAGAAGTGCTATAGATATTATAAATTTTATTACATTGAGCTAACAAATTAATGTGTTACTAATCACAAAAAGAAAATTAAAAAATACTTCATTTTGGAGGTGATTGAAGCTCACCATTGCATTGATTCCCGCATTTATAAGTTTTATGTAGTAAAATTTGTAATACTTTTAGAATTTTCCTCCATACTAATAAGTGTAGTGCCAGTTAGTCTACTATCTACATGATATATGTGGAAATTAGGCATTTTTAGGATGTCAACTGTTACGTCTACAACATTTTCACAACAAATTATAAGTGATTAGTTATTATTGGTTATAATTTGAATCTATTATTAAAATTATTTTTTTATTCCACCAATAACTATCTGTAATTACTTACCACTAAGGATTTGTGATGAAAATATTACGAACATAGTATTTCTCATAGAGATGTGTTACTTTTAGAATTTATATATATATATATATATATATATATATATGGGTTATGTTCAAGTTACATCTGGTGTAATTTTAAATAATATTGCACCATTCAATATTTTTTAATTATATGTAAATTTTGATAAATCTACTGTTGGATAATACAATCTTCGTATATTCTTCATACTTATAAAATTTAAAGATAATAAAAAATTAATAATTATATTATTAATTAATTATTTAAATTTAAATTTTTGTAGATTAAAATAAACATAGAAAATGAAGTTATAAATGGAATGATAAATTACATTCCTTCCTTCAAAAAGTTCCAGATATTTATTATGACCCATTCCTTGCAGGTAGCACAAATTTAGCTGTATTCAGACAAAAGCATTAATGGAACAATGTTTCCCAACTAACATCCACCTCCACAGGATCCACACTAATTACATGAGGCTATATATGCGCTCGTGATTCATGTATTTTCCAACGAAGTTAAAAAATAAAAAAATAATAAAAATCTAGCCATCATTTTGTGAAAAATTATTGTGTACTTTTTCCTCTCATATGAATAGTGGACTTCACTAATTAAATTCATGATATGACTCATTATTTATATGAGAAGATGAAACACGCATTTATGATACTTTGAAAGTACCTAATAATTTTCTTCACCCTGTACTTATCAATGTGGCCATACTTATAATCACGCTTTTCTCTAATACACCACTCCGTCGGTGTCTCCTTGAAGCAGGGGCAGCTCAACAATATGGGCAATATATACAAACAATGATGCCTTCAAGAGATTTTTTTTCAGAATATCATTAAAAATTTTAAATTATACAAAATATAATAAAAAGAGAACTTCATAAATTGGGCCAAAATTGAGTTTTATCTTTTTCAACCAAACTTTTTAGCCAAATGGTCCCTATCTGAAATTATTTAGGGATATGCCCCTATTTTGAAACTAGATTTTTAGAAAATCGAGTTTCAATGAAAAACTTGATTTAGTGAAAATTGAGTTGTTCAAATTTTTTTTTTAATAATTTTTAAAGTCTGATTGGAT
This sequence comes from Quercus wislizeni, assembly GCA_023055345.1. Classification (NCBI taxonomy): domain Eukaryota; kingdom Viridiplantae; phylum Streptophyta; class Magnoliopsida; order Fagales; family Fagaceae; genus Quercus; species Quercus wislizeni. Next base: position 46,275,389 of record JALGQJ010000003.1, on the reverse strand, counting down.
ATAACTCGATTTTTGCCCAATTGAGTTTTTCATTGAAACTCGATTTTTAGAAAATTGAGTTTAAAATAGAGGTATATCTCTAAATAGTTTCAGATAGAGAGCATTTTGCTGGAAAGTTTGGCTGAAACAGATATATCCCTATTTTGGCCTCTTATATTGACAATATCAAAATAATAATAATAATAATAATAATAATAATAATAAAACACTCAAATACATAAAGTTGTACAATTTTTTTTTATGAGTTTTTTAAAAATTATTTTGAAATCATTGCATGATATTTTTATTATAAATGTTGCAAGTTATATCTATTTTAAAATTTTAGTTCAACAAAAATTTTCTTGGGTTTTATTTTTTTAATTTTTTAATTTGGTAAGGGCCTAATATATTGTTAAGGGGATCAAAATTTGGTTATAAACTTAGTAGTAGCCTAAAGACTACATCTCTCACTATACAAATTAACATGACTACATGTTTTGAAAATTTAATGTTGAATTTTATATTTTTTATATTCTTAACACACTTGTCAATTTTCATGCCAATTGAATGTTATTTACTATTTGATCTATAAATTTATTTTTTATGAATAATTTTAGACTACAAAAACTTGAAAGTAAAACATTTGATTGATGAATAGAGTTATCAAAATTTATATCTAATAAAAAAATATTGAGTGGAATTGTAGTTTTAATTTATAACCAAGTTTATTACCAAACTTTGTCAAAAGTGTAATTATGTTCGGCCTAAAACAATTTAGGATGGTTACAAATTTTTTAAGGATAAAAAATTCAATTTTTTTTTTTTTAAATTTGTATATAATAATATATTTTTTTTCTAAGTCTGGCCCATCAGAGCGGTCAAGTGAAAGAAGGCCCCCCTCTTTTAACTAATATAATATATTATACTTATTTATTACAATATTTTAATTAAGGCTGCTTCACCTACAAACAAATTATAAGTCCCTGGCCTATTAAATGCATTGTTATTGTCTATTAAGATGTGAAGAGAGAATATTAAGGACCCTATTTTATCCAAAACACATAAGTATTTGTGGGGTCACGTCCCCAATTAATCGGATTTATCCGCTTTGGGGAGCCAGTCCCTCACGGTTTATCGGCTCATCCCCGAATGTGGGTAGGACCAACCAAGGGCTAGACCTTGTAGTTGTAATCGCAAGTCCCACATCGGTTAGAGTTCCCTCCCACATATGGTTTATAAGCTTCTGGAGCGACCATATGTGTACCACCTCCACACAAACCGTGAGGGACTGGCTCCCCAAAGCGGATAAATCCGATTAATTGGGGAAGTGACCCCACAGTATTTTTTTAATTATTAAAACGCTTTTTTTAAAAGATATTTTGAACTAATGACATTTGTTTCTAATGGTTACTCTTTATCATTAGAGCAAGACATCAATTTGTTTTTGGTGTAAACGGGGATCAAATCTCAGATTTATTATTTAATGATAAGAGATTTTATCAGTTGAGCTAACTGGAACCCACAATTATTATTAAAACATGAAGAGAGAAAATTTAATGTCACCAAGTGTCCCAAAACATGTGAAGAGGCAAAATTAAAATCAAACAAAAGATTCCTAACAAAATTAAAATCTCAATTAATAGCAGACAAATTATTTAATAAAATCTAATGTTCATATGCCAAGAGAGAGTATATATATCTCTAATTAAAAAAAAAAAAATCACTGTATCTTTCCATCTTAATTCTTGAAAGAATTAAATCCCAAAATTTTTTCTCATTGATCATTTTTTTTTTCTTTAAATTTATAATTCATTTCTCTCTTTTTCAGGTTGAGTTATTCACAAATCTATTGAATTGTATAAAGGCCAAATTGGATGAGTGCAGGTGAGAGACGTTATTACTTGGCTGTATTACTTCGAGGATAATTTCGAGTGGTGGTTGTTAAAAATTAGTTCTATAGAAGAAAGAGTCTAATTATTTACGGGACTCTTGAGTTTGATAACTCAAATTCTAGAAAGAGCTTACATAACAAAATAATTTCAATAGCACGTTATTCTCTTAAAAGTTTTTATAGAAAGTACCATTCAACCAATTTTGTCCTATTTTTTTCTTTTTTTTAAGGAAATTTAATAATTTTATGGAATTTTGTCCGCTTTTGATATTATTTTTTTATTATCAGATCAAGACACTAATTAATTTTTGATATAGATAAAAGTTAAACCATAAATTTCTTAATCAACTATTAAAGACATTACATGTTAAACCAACTGAAACTCATTATAAAATTACATCAATGATATTTAGAAGGACGATGGCACAACTACCGGTGTACTTTTTGTCTCCTGGATTTATTAGAAGTCATTGACTTAAAAAAGATGTAGCATTGAATAGGTACAACTCTCTAGGTTGAAAATTTGCCGTTTTAGCGTAGTACGTACTGGCTACTCTGTCCTTGCAAAATAAAGTCTCCCATATTGAAAGTGTAGTGTCGGCTAGCCTACAATCAACATGGTATGTCATTGTCAACTATATTTCTAGTGTGTTTATTATTAGTATGTCATTGTCAACTATATGTTTTTTTATACAATTATAATTGACTTTAAAAAGTTAATTATATATAAAAAAAATTACTTTACAAAGCTTCATTATCTGTGAGAGTTTTAATTTATAACGTTCGTTCTTGATAATAGTTATTTATTATCAGATTAAGACACCAATTAATTTTTGATGTAAACGAATATTAAACCCCAGATCTCTTATATAATTATTAGAAACTTCACAAATTAACCTAATTAAAACACACAGTTTCATTATTTATTTTGGAAAACTCATTGCTTTCAAGTAGCCCAAGATTAGGTTTATTTAGATAAATAGTAAAAACATTGATGGAACAATGTTTTCCAACAAACATCTTTTACCCCTTTGATGTGGAGTATTAGTTTCGCAATTAGATTCAAACACTTGGTTACGTTGACCAATAATAATTCTTTATTATCAGATCAAGACATCAATTAGTTTTTGGTATAAGCGAAGATTGAATCCCAGATCTTTTATACAACCATTAAAAACTTTACCAGTTAAGCTAACTAGAACCCACAGTTCCATTATTTATTTTGGAAAACTCATTGCTTTCAGGTAGCCCAATGTTAGGTTTATTTAGATAAATAGTAAAAACATTGATGGAATAACGTTTTCCAACAAACATCATGTACCCCTTAGATGTGGAGTATTAGGGGAGTTATTAGTTTCGCAGTTAGATTCAAACACTTGGTTACGTTGACCAATAAAGTACTTACTATCATTTTTAAAAATAATTAAATTTAATGCAATTATGTATTTGAATAGAACCAATGAAGCTAATGTACTGTACCTAAAATATTATGTCTAAATTTTACCATATTATTTATTCATTTCACTTTTACCAGTAAATCTTCAAGTGAGATTTTCCAATTTATGCTATGTAATATTTCAAGGGGAAAAATGTACATATACCTCCTGAATTTAAAGTTAGTGGTCAAGGCATCTCCTGAACTTTTATTTTAACCAATTTACTTCATGAACTTTACACAGCTGTCACGTTAACAGCTCTATTGGTCTCTTGTTTAAACACAAACATAATACCTTTTTATGGTCAGTGTAAATCTCACATGTCTCCCCATATAAGTAGTGCCTCCATATCTTCAATGCAAAAACCACCGCTGCTAACTCCAAGTCATGGGTAGGGTAATTCTGTTCATACCTTTTTAACTGCCTAGAAGCATATGCTATCACCTTACCATGCTGCATAAGCACACAACCAAGACCTTTTTGTGATGCATCACTATAAATTACAAATCCTCTTGAACTTGTTGGCAATGTCAAAACTGGAGCAGAAACCAACCGGTCTTTCAATTCTTGGAAGCTCTTTTCACATTCATCTTTCCATAAGAATTTAGCATTCTTTTGGGTCAACCTAGTCAAGGGACTTGCTATACGTGAAAAACCTTCAACAAACCTCCTATAGTAACCTGCAAGACCCAAGAAACTACGAACTTCAGATACATTTGTTGGTCTCGGCCAATTTACCACCGCTTCCACCTTTTTAGGATCCACAAAAATGCCATCCTTAGATATTACATGCCCCAAAAACATTACCTCATCTAACCAAAACTCACACTTCTTAAACTTGGCATATAATTTTTGCTCCCTCAAGATTTGCAACACCGTCCTCAAATGTTCTTCATGTTCCTCCTGAGTTTTAGAATATACTAAAATATCATCAATAAAAACAATAACAAACCGGTCCAAATGAGGCTTGAACACACGGTTCATTAAATCCATGAAGGCAGCAGGGGCATTAGTCAACCCAAATGGCATCACTAGAAACTCATAGTGTCCGTAACGAGTACGAAAGGCAGTTTTAGGTATATCCTCTTGCTTAACCTTGAGTTGATGATAACCTGATCTAAGGTCAATCTTCGAGAAGACTTTAGCACCTTGTAATTGATCAAACAAATCATCAATTCTAGGTAAAGGATATTTGTTCCTCACAGTGACCTTGTTCAACTGCCTATAGTCAATGCATAATCTCATAGACCCATCCTTTTTCTTTACAAAAAGAACAGGAGCACCCCAAGGAGATACACCGGGTCGAATGAATCCCTTTTCTAAAAGCTCTTGCAATTGCAATTTAAGCTCCTTCAACTCAGCAGGTGTCATGCGATATGGTGCCATAGAAATAGGTGCAGTTCCTGGCACTAAGTCAATGGCAAATTCTATCTCCCTATCAAACGGTAACCCAGGAAGATCCTCAGGAAATACATCAACAAAGTCCCTCACAATAGGAATGTCATCAATCTTAATCCCTTCCTTCTAGTTATTCACCGCATATGCAAGATAACCTTTACAACCTTTTCTAAGTAATTTATTAGCATGAATGGCAGAAATAACATTAGGCACGAGGCTTTCTCTTGACCCATGAAATACAAATTCAGGTCGACCCGGAACACAAAACACCACTTCCTTCTTGTAACAGTCAACATTAGCATGATAAGCTGCTAACCAATCCATGCCTAATATTACATCAAATTCTTGAATTTCTAAGAGAATCAAATCAGCCAACAACTCATTTCCTCCAATCTTAATCACACAAGACTTACATATAAACTCAGCAACCATAGTTTTACCCAAAGGAGTAGAAACAGAAAGTTCAAAGTCCAACAATTCAGGCACACAATCAGCATATTTCATATAAGCACAGGATACAAAGGAATGAGTAGAACCAGGATCAACAAGAACTCGTGCAGTATGAGAAAATATGGGAATGGTACCTGTTACCACTGACTTGGATGCCTTAGCATCTTGCTCAGTAATAGCAAACATGCGTCCTTGGACTTTTGGCCTTTGCTTCACTTCAATAGGCTTAGCCATCAACTCACTCTTCATGGATGGGCAATCTTTGATACGATGACCCATTTGACCACACTTAAAACAAGCCCCGCTTTCACGATAGCAAACACCCTTATGCTTTTTACCACACTTCTAACAAACCTCTATTACCTGTTGCACCATTTTAGTCTCTGGTTCTGTTGTAGTCTTCTTCTTAAATGGTTTATTGTGCTCATTCCCTCTATGAAACCCTTCAGTCTTAGGCCTTTTGTTATTCTGGCTCCTAATCCTCTGATAGTCTTCACACTCCTTCTCAACAACCTTTGCAGTCTCCACAACCTCAGAATATGACTTCAATCGTAAGGCTGCCATCCTAGTTCTGATACTTGGTCGTAGTCCCCTTTGAAATTTCTTAGCCCTCCTAACATCATCAGCCACAATGTGAGGGGCAAATCGAGACAACTCAGTAAATTTAGCCTCATACTGTAACACCGTTTTATTCCCTTGAATGAGCTCCATAAACTCCACTTCTTTCTCATCCCGTAAACTTTCTGGAAAATATTTCTCATAAAAAGCATCAAGGAAAACAGTCCAAGTTAATATTTCATCTTCCTCAAGTGGCACAGTCTTTTTGGTGGATCTCCACCAATGCTCTGCTTCTCCCTTCAGCATAAAGGAAGCAAAAGAGACTTTTTGCACTTCAATACAACCAATCACATCAAAAAATTTCTCCATTTGCATTATCCAGGATTCCGCTTCTATAGGATCAGGGTTGCCCAAAAATGAAGGAGGACCCAATTTCCTGAATTGCTTAATAGTACATCCTTCAATCTCAGCATCTTTGGGCTTAACTGTTCCACTAGTACTAACATGCTTCTCCACCACCTCAGCAAGACTTCTGATAGCACTTAAAACACCCTCAAGGCTTTCAGATTTTGGTTCAAGACCAGAAGGGGTAGAATTGTGGGGTGGCATTTTCCTATAACCAAACAAACAACACTTTAGAGTAGGATAAACCTCAAAGAAAAATCATATAATACAAGACATACTAAAGCTTTTACTATTCTTATGATCCTAAGCATATAGGCACATAGCTTCTAACAATTATCAACCCATAAAGATACCCTTTGATTATCCAGTGATTCAAGCCTATTCTTCCACATCCTATACAAAAACATCATAAATCCTAATTGTCTACAGAATCATAACCTAGAGCTCTGATACCAACACTGTCACAACCCAAATCCATTGAACATGAATTTAGATACATGACGAACTTGCTGAACTTATATAACTTACTAAACACAATTAATCCAAAATAAATTAAAACTCCAAAATAAAAATACTCTTAAAAATCTCTTACAAAAATCCAAACTCCACAAATTTAGAATAATCTCCAAAATACAGTGAAATCTAAAGCGGAATAACAAAATAACTAATAATCTTTTAAGACTTCAAGTACTATTGACTTCACCTAAAACTCCCACGCTCTACCTTGCACCTTACGAAGCAATCCAAAGGTTCTGTTCCCCAACTAAACTTTAATCTGAAAATGGTAATTGATGGGGTGAGCCACACATCCAGTAAGCAATTATACACAACATACAACAGAATAGAGTCAAGCAAAGCACGAGTTTGATTTCACAATTTCACTCAAAATATTTGATATAGTTCTCCAAACATATAAAGAACCACTGAACACGTATATATAATCATATCTTAAAGTTATTCGAAAAATACATACAGATAATTGATCAAAGCACAGTATCACATATACACATCACATATTCTCACATACAATCCTGTGAGCGGATACCAACACTGCTGGTGAGGGATCAACACATATTCTCACATACAATCCTGTGAGCGGATTTACACACATATCTGATATATCTGATCAATTCTAAAAACACTTATTTTAAGTCACATATCACAAAGCAAAGTTTATACAAAATATAGTAATTTACTTGATATTAACAATTTATTTTCAAATATAGAGGCATATCAAAGATCACAATATTGAATAGAATATAAATCAAAGGATGCTTGACTCTCTTGGGGAACGAATAGAGACTGGGAAGTTTATATGAATAAATTACAATTCTTGAGTAAATTTGAAAATTAAATTTGCTAAAAGAAACATTTTAAATACCATTTGGAGAGTAGGAATATGACCTTGAAATCACTTGGTTTTAACAAATTTGAAGAACAAGAACCTTTTTAGAAATCTTACATTGAAACTCAATTATTTGCGGAAAATAGATTAGTTTAAAAATCATCTTTTAAGTGAGATTTGGCCATTCAAAACTTATTTAAATAAAAGTATCTCCTTAAAACATTATTTAATAGTCGAAATTTCTCTTTCAATGATACAAAAATACTTTTGACAATCTTTAGAAAATATAAGTTTGAAATGCAAAACTTTTGAAAACTTCTAAGAACCTAATGAACAAAACTTGTGCACATTATGCATAATTACTTACAACACTTGGATCAATCTGAAAGTCCAGCTGAAACACCCTCCAAATAGGTCTCAAAATACTCTTAGACAGGACCTAGAATCAATCACGGAAATTACTTAATATCCTCCATAAAATATAAATTTTACTAAACTATACAAATTGACTCGCTAGTAAAATACTTTGCTGAACTAAATGATAGCACTAATGCAAAGCATCTCTACCCAAAAATATGTGTTTTCTTGAATTTATCAATCTCATAGGCAGCAACTAACACTATAGGATTCAAATATATAACCCCAAAGAAAAACTGTGGGCCAAATCTATAATGACTTTGTTCAAGGACTTAATTTCATTGACCCTAATGGATTTAATACCACAATATTACAATTTGGATAAAAGACACAATCTGATATTGACCCTTTAAGAATAGTAGTTGGACCTTAAAATATCACTTTATTTGGACTTAGTCAACATCTATGTAGAAGACCATTAAAGCTACAATAAAGCCTACGTCCTTGACAAAAAAATTGAGAGATAACAAGTGACAAAAGGGTGAAATTTCTCCAGCCATTATAATTAAAGTTGCAGTAGCCCAAAAGTTCCTATGCCCTACAAAAGTGACGCAAATCTTGATACAAGATTTCAACAATTTCGGCTTTTGCTCAAGGGTTCACACAGTGGCAGCCATTGTTGACTTGAACTAATTATATTCATATATATATATATATATATATATATATATATATATATATATATAAGCATATATATCTCAATGAAATAATGTTAAAGCCATCCTCTTTTCTTTTTCCAAATTGCAACTATCTTTAAAGATTCAGCAGCTTTTGGATTAACCTTATTGAGGTCCATCCTCTAATATGTATATATAACCCAAGAAAAAAACGATGAATCTATCTAATATATAACCCCAAACGTTAAAGCCATATTCCTAATTAAAATTTGAAATTTCCAAGATAAGATTCTAACTTCTTAATTCTTGTTTCTAACGGTGAGAAAATCATACCTTTAAAAAAAAAATCTGATTGCCTCTTCAATGGTATGTGCTCTAACTCCAAGAAAACCCCTTAGCCTCTCTGACAAAACCCTTTCTATGAAAATTCTGATTGTCTTTTCCTTTACCTTGTAGTTTGTATTAGAGATGTGGGCTTAGTGGGTTAGCGGGCTGCAATTACTAATAAAAAAAAATACCTATGGCCCATCAATTATTATTATTTAAAAAAAAAAAAAATATTATTATAACCTCAAATAAAAGTATGTGGGGTATTACACTACCCATCTACCCACATAACCCAATCCCCATTTCAACAAACCCACACCCACCTTGCTCGATCCACACCCACCCGATCTAGTTGCCGCCGTCCTCTGTTGGTACTGATCTCTCTCTTTCCCGATCTGGCCGCCGTCATCCTTCGTTGATACCGATCTCTCTCTTTCCCGATCTATCTCCCACTCTTTCTTCCTCCTCTCACCGAGTATATTATGAATATATTGTGAATAAATTATTTTATTTTGATTTTTGGTTGTGTTAAGTGTATATTTTGAAATTTTTTGTTATAAAATTTGTTTGGAAGCTGAGAAAATGTGAAGTATTTGTAGGAAATAACATTTTCAGAATGTTACCAAACATCGAAAATCATTTTCTGAACTATTTTTCATTGCAGAACCAAACACCCGGATTTCATTTTTCTTACGGGAATTTATTTTCCCCCGCATTCATTTTACACTTGGAATTCGATTTACATCGAACCAAACGCAGCCTTATTGTTAAGGTACTTTTTTTTTTTACACCTAATTTTAGTTATCACCTATTCACTTTCAAATACACACACCTTATTATATTTAAAGCCCAAGAATACTTATGCTTGGCAATATTTGAAAAACCCATGATTCAAGTCCACGGCAAAACAATTTTATCAATGGAATTCAAATCCATAATCAAAGCACATGATTCAAACCCATGGGGATTTATTCATCCAAAACCCAATTTTCATTGGTAATATCAAAAGCTCAATTCTTATTGGTAATATCAAAAGTCCAATTCTTATTGGCAATATCAAAGCCCAATTCTTATTAGCAACATCAAATCCCAATTTTCGTTGGCATTACTTTATCAAAAATAAAAAAGCCCAAGCTAACTATTTGGCACTATTCTATCAAAAGCCCAAGGTTATTAATACCTAGCAAAATACTATATCATAATTATTTCACTTAAAAGTCCAAAAATGAACAATACTTTAAATTCTTAAACATATTATTATAATATCACAAGCTCATGGAATTTATGAATTATCTATTCTCAAAACCCATGGCAATCATCTTGTAAAAGCCCATGAAAAGTTATGATTGTTAGACCCATGACATTTATACATGGACATCATTTGCATCGCGACATCCATATATACGCCTTCGACACTCATGGTAAACATTCAAACCCACAAGATCATCATTTAAGTTATGATGTGATTATTAGAAACCATGAACATTATTGCAACATGGAATTCATCAAAGTAAATATTATTTACAAAAGCATTTTGAAACTTGTCATATTGTTTCAAACATTACAACTAATTGCCCAAGGGCCCATTGCAAGTATTTATGAAAAACCCAAAAATATTTACTAATAAAAGTTCATGAGGAATGAAAGCCCATGGCAACATGTGCATACAACCTAACCCATGTGAGCAAGCCCAAGTAAAAAACACCAGCAGGAGGCAAAGGAGAACAACCGTTGTTCATTCCTAACAAAAAAGAGCAACTAGGGACTCATATAAGGGAACTAAGCCTTTGAGAATGGACTAAAGGCTGTACCATCAATTTTCTGTCACCCTTTACCTGACGTGAACAGTGTCCAAGGGCTATCACATCAGCTGAAGTCTAAAGAATGATGGAACTCCATCATCTTCCTTAAGACTGCACCTCCAGCGGAAGAGGAGTTGAAATCAAATTATTCAAACTCCAACAAATTGATGTTAAAAATGTTCAAGACGTGATTCATGTGCCAAGCCCATGAATCCTAAAGGAGAAAAATTGGGAACATGTGGTTTGGAGGGCATAAAGGGATCTCCAGTGGAACCCCTTGAAGTAGACTAGAATTTGACACCTGGCTTGGGGTGTTGAATCTTACTTCTTAGGGGCCTGAATCTTAGTTGTAGCATTAGGAATTCACTCTTGATACACGCTTCAAATCACAATAAGCAAGCTTAACCCCAAGAATCTTGGCATTTAATGCAAAAAGCTCTAAAATCTCATCATTACCCAAAAAAGCAAAGCAATCCCTAAAATGGATTTTCCTACTTCTGATAAAAAATCCCAGGAAAACTTGACTCTGATTCATCACCTTTGAGTGGTCACGCGTTTTTTGGATTCTTGTCAATAAATGCTTCTCTGAAAACTCCATTATAAAAGCACAAGCAAACTAACCAAAAAACCAACTTAACCACCCCTCTGAGACTCTAAAATTTGTTGGCCATCTTTACAAGTGGTTCAGCTCTCTTTTAGCTCACCACCCATCACCTTTAACTTAAACCCATCTAATCCCAGATATTCTTCTCCTTCCTTTACACTACCACAACTCATAAGTGTCTTCCAGCTAACCATAAACAACCCATTACCCATAAAAAACTTCAGTCTCAGCATCAACCCCATCTCACTAACTCAAAAGTAGCCCACATTCATCTTATTCATGCCTTATAAATTTACACTCACTAAAGTCTTAACCTAAAAATTGTTGCACTGAGCTGAGGATTTTTCTCTCCCTTCACGCCATACCAATTAATCCTCCATTTTTTCTTCCTATGGAGCCTTTAATTTTTACTTTTTACTTTACTGTTGAAGGATATAATGTATTTGTAACAACTGAACTTTTCCCTCACATTGATGTAATGATGGCTGAAAGTAAAATAAATTCCTCTTGAATGAGACACATAAGGACCTAAAATTTGCCTAAATCTATCTAATTATTGATGGTTGGACTATGTAATTCCACCCCTACCATTGGACAATTTATCTTTTGGACTTAAGTATAACTTCACCCTTACCGCTAGAGAATTCGTTTTCCCTTGGACTATTAAAACAGGACCACTAATGTACTAATTAAGTATTGTAACGTATTTTTCATTGGGCCTTTGTTGCTGTTTTGTTGAGTGCAGTCCTTGTTTCTTCTTGCTTGGATAGGCTTGTCATCACACCGAAATCCTATGGGTGTTATCTCAAGAGCCCATAGTTGAGTCTCAGTTTGGTTTCCCAACATTTAATTCAGAGGCATCAATTTCCTCCCTAACACTTAGTAATAAATATTTGTTTACTTGTTTTTTACAGCACTTTGAAAGGTATGTTTGTTTACTCTGAAATTAAACATTTTAAAGCTAATGCTCTGCATGCTTTAGTACTATATTGTTAAATTCAAATACCTTCTTGCATTGCCATTAACCAATAAAACACAAAAATTATTATATTATTATATAATTTGCTAAAAATATAGTCTTACACGGTTACACCCCTTGATTTCTTCATGTAGCTTAGAGCATTAGCACTGGGAATCGCAAATGCTAAATGTAAAGAAAATATGGCATTTCAAGCCCAAAAACCTCAGCATCTGGAATTGTAAAAGCCAACAATTGCAAAAGAAAATATTAATATTTTATCTCTATCTCTCTCATCTGTGTCTCTCATCTCTCATCTATGTCTCTCCATCGCTGAAGCTGACAACAACCCACAGCACAACCAACCTAGCACCACAAATCAGACACCAAACCACCGTTGTAGCCAGACACTGAACCACCATTGCTACTTAGCAACCCAAGCAAAAAACCCAGCACCACAACCACAACTGATGGCCCTTGGCCACACTGACAGTGACACCCACAACCCACGGCCAAACCGACAGCGATGCCATCGAGCATGGCCAAACCCACAAATCTGACCCCCATAACCAACAAAAACCCACCGGATCACAACCAACAAAAACCCACATCACGAATTCACGATCAACGAACCACGATCCACAACCGGAGCACAGACCAAAGCATAATCAAACCCAAATAAGTAACAAAGAAGTGAGACAAGAGAGTGAGAGGAAGGAAGGAAAAAAATGAGAGAGGACGAATAAAAAAAAATGTTTTTTATGTTTGCCTTTGGACTTAAAAAATAATATTTTAATAAAATGGTAAAATAATAGAGTTTTTTGATGCTGGAAGTATTGTAAAATGGTATGTCATAAGTGATAAAGTGGCTTTTTGAGATGGTAAAATAGAGTAGAATTGCAATTCCCAATGCGAATGCTCTTAGGGACTATATTGTTCAATTACTATTGTAAAGTATGGAGATTTTCCTTTCTCTTTCTTTTCCCCCTCAAGTTTTTTAAATAAAAATTTCAAAATAATATGATTTACATAAAAATATATTATTAAAATTTTCAATAACTTTAAAGAATTATTCGAGTTGAAACTGTGTCTTTTATAAACATAAAAAGGGGAAAAAAAAAATTATTAAACCACACCAATTTATTAGTTCAACTATTAGTTTTTAGTTTACTTCAACTAAATCATTAATTTTGTTTAAACTTGTTAAAACATTAAAAGTTAATCTCAATTCTTTAACTAAACATTGATAATTTTTTTTTAAGTTATATTTATTTTATTTCTATTTTACTAAACCATATCAATTTTAATTTTAATTTTTCTTTGCTAAGTGTAAGAACTATGAAGTAAACTACTTTTTCTTTTATGGTCTAAGAAAGTGAGTGAAATAGAAGAGTGGATAGAGTTTATAGGTTTTAGTTTTAAGTTCTGGGCAGATTAACCTTCTTGTGCGCCAAATGTACAAAGTAAACCACCTATGGATGCTCTTCTTGGTACCAGAAAATGACTCTCCTATTGAGAAGAAATTAAACTAGCTAACCCTTAAAGAGAATAGTCAATAGAGAAAAAGAGAGGGCTAGTTGGGTTTTGCTTATTAAACTAGGTTGTGTTTTGATTCATATTAAATTAGCCCATAAATTTCGCATAAATACTATTGAAAAATGAGCCAAACAAGTCAAGTCTGACCTCACATGCATGATGTAACAATAACATTTGTCTTAAGTAAATTCTTTGGTTACAGTTAGATAGGGCTAAGAACAACACCAACTTATCCTTTATCACTTAACATATGATTTGTACATTATTTTGCTCATATAATCTGACATAAGGATTTTTTTTTTTTTTTTGGGTAGTTTATTTCACTTATAGCTAAGTGATATTGTTTGGTCTTCTTATAAAGACAACTAAGCTTCAAACCTTCCTCCCCAATTATTTTAATATTTAAATTACCAAAAAAGAAAAGAAAAGGTAATGGTGGAAAGAAACTAGGAAAATAGAACATCTAATAAGCTAGCTACACCACTCTACCAGAAATCCAGCTAAAGGAATGGTGGGTGCTTTTTGGGCCTTTGCCATAGCTCTCTCCTCTAGCCTTCTCATCCTTTGAGCCAAACTACATACGTAGTCCTGGGCTTCTCGTCCATCACTTGTAAGTCCAGCCAGCTTCTGTACCTTCCATTTACTCACCAAAAGTTCCACAATTTCTCTATAGTCCCTAGCCGTGTAGACCCCAATATCCTTGATGTAACGATAGCAAAGTGATCAAAAAGATTATGGTCATGGCCATCATACATCAAATGGGCTGGCATTGAGATTTTCCTCTTCATCATGTTTGCGAAGGCTATTACCATTTCATTTGGATCGAGCTCAAAAAGCTTCTTAGCTATTTTTGTATAAGCAGTTTCATGGCGCTTCTCATCTGAGGCGATTATGCCACATACTTGGGCAAGCTTTACTTCCCCATGTTGCATGGCCAGCTTGGCTGTGTTCCCATGGGAGATAAATGCTGCTCGTTCTTGGAATGATGTGTAAATGTCCAAAGGTATGGATTATATCCGGTGCCAATATCCTAGGTCCAAAATGCATTAGACATTAACATGTTGAACTAGAACTACATGAATTTTGAGAGTATAGATCTCCATCCAATAACATTATAAATTTGAAGAACATTTCATGTGGGAATAATATAGCAAGGCTTAACTCATCAATGTTAGGTTTTAGATGCAAACTCAATGTGACATTGTGTTAAAAGAGAGTTGTAGCTATTGTATTTGAATTATGTTAGAAGTTTGGACAATTAAAAAGCTGAGCGCAATTTTGAAAACCAAGAACTGTATTGATTGGAATTGCACCTATTTGATAATCAAATCTGATAATTAGAATAGTTAACCCTTAGGAAGCATGGATACTCCAAAACTTCTGACATGTCCATGTCGGACACGTCAGGAACACTTTTGCATGCTTTTCGTCATTAATTTGATATATTTTTAAAATTTTGATAATTTTTATTTTTAAAATTACCTAATATATTAATTAATTGTGGTATCTCCACCGTATTGAGTCTTAATTTTTTTTTTTTAAGAATTATCTTATCATCATGTCTCATGTCTTCACAAAAAATATATGTAACTATTTAGAACTTTTTTCTTGCAGACAATACGTGCTTAAGACTAAATCATTTTAATTGTTTTCTCCAATAAATTTATTTAAGTTTTTTTAATATTTATTTTAAAAAGGTGCAAAAGGAAAAAATTGTTAAAATACTAGTTAAATTATTAAAATCGTCTCATGTCTTCACAAAAAATAAATAAAACAATTTAGAACTTTTTCTTGCAGGCAATAGGTGGTTATAAGACTAAATCATGTTAATTTTTTCTCTCATAAATTTCTTTAATTTTTTATTTTATTTTATATTTTAAGGTGTAAAAGGAAAAAATTGTTAAAATGCTAGTTATTAAAATCTTCATTTCTTAAAAAATAAAAAATCTTTGAAATTCTTATGTTGTATATCTTACAATTCCTAACCCAATCAAGTATTGAGTTGTCTTTTCAATTTGCTTCATGTCCACTTTTCCAGAAAGAAAAAGGTATTTATTGAGAAGATCACCATGCCTGTTTTCTTCTGCACTCCATGTCCTAGCCCAAATTGCCCAAGGTGTGTTATCTACACCCGTTTCATCATGAAAATTTTTTGTGGAATTAATTTGAGTTTGATAAGTTGGAAGGGCTTCTTTTGTAATCATATCACCAACTAAGGCAACAAAGTACTCGTCAGGAATGTCTCCTGTTCTCTTCCTTAGTTCATTGACTTGCTCAATAAATCCATCTGAGGTAGGGTCTGGCAAAAAATCTTGTGGTTGCCAACATTTCTCAACAGGTTTTAGGAGAGTTAGGACATTGTTTTTAGCCCAATCCTCCATAGATTTGAAAATTTCAACTGCCTTAGGTGGCATGGGATGGGCTTCGTTCACGTTGAATTCACTAGGATGGCCTAAATGCTTTTTTGCTCCCCTAAATCCAAAGAGATGGAAGCAATTAATGTTAGGATGTTGAATCTAAAATACAAACTATGATCAAATTAAATACTTATGAAAACAACAGTTTATTTATGCATATCAATTTGGTACAAATTAATTTTAGCTTTATGAAATTATAGTTGTCTAAAAAACCTGTACCTAGATTAAAAAAAAAAAAAAATGAAGTTTATAAAAGTCGTATCATGAAAAAAAAAAAAAAAAAAAACTCTTTCTAGATGTCCAATAGAGGCCAATGATACATGGCAAAGAAAATGGCTCAATAACATAAATTCGCAAGAGGCAAAACAGATTAAACAATACTTTCAATACCTGTTAGTGTCAAATACAGCAAAATGAGGAAAGTAAGGGAGATGGTAAAAGAAATAGAGAGCACTATTGTGCTACCACATGTACAAAATACCCTTAAGAGCTGTAATCTTAGATGGTCTTAAGTGATTGAGTAGAGTAAGTGTTTTAGGTAAGATGGATATTACTTGGTTATTAATGCAATGCTTTGTAATAAAATTTGAGATGCTCCTAAGATCCATGAAAGGATGGCAAGCTTCAATTTTGTTTTTGCATAAGTACTAGGGTGGGCTGGATTAATCATAATTCAAATAATTTTTTTACTAAACTTGATTTTATGAACTCTTTTAGGCCAAAATGGCACTTAGAGAACCTAATAAATTTGCCAAAGCTCGTTAGAAAGCATTAAACGAAGTTGGCATGCTTCTCATTGCCAAATGCGGTCAGGCAGAATTTTTAGTCACATAGAACAACTTGTGAAAGTATCCATTTGTGTGTAAATGGCTAGCACATGTTCATGGTTGTTCAAATTTTGCAAGTGTCACAGCCCACTTTGGAAGCTTTATATCTTGGGCCATGTTAAACCCAAAATAGACCTAATCTTTACCCTCCATACTATTCCCTTTTGCTTTCCCTCATTAAAGTACATGGGCTTGGGCCATGTGTAGGATGATATAGGATAAGAGCATCCACAACAGTGGAGCTAAAAATTTAGTTTTTTAACTCTACCAAAAGTTATTTTATCTATTTTACCTACACACATGTTGCAGCAGTGGATCTATTTTAGCTTTCAACACAATAAAATAATATATACATCACAATAAAATAATATAACCACTACAATAAAATAATATATCCCATTAAAAAAAAAATACATAGAACCGGCCACAACCACCTCTCCCATCACAACCACCTCTCCCATCAGCCACAGCCACAACCACCACTAGCAGTACACAACAGGCAAAAAAAAAAAAAAAACCCAAATCTCGAATTTTTTTTCCTCAACCTAGACCAAACAAAATAAAAAATCACTAGAAACCCACTCGATCGGTGAGCAAGCACTCCGATCGGCGGCGTGGGTCTAGTGAATCAGCACTAATGCCAGCGTGGGTCTAGTGAGGCAGCTCTAATGCCGGCGTGGGTCTGGTGAAGCAACACTGATGCCAGCGTGGGTCTTGTGAAGCAGCACTAATCGGCGAGCAAGCACTGAGGCGATTGGCAGCTGGGACGGCGGTCGGTCAAGCTTCGGCTGGGACGGCGTCTGTCTGAGAGCTTGAGCTTGAGAGATGGTGAGTTTCAGGTGAGATGGTGAGAGTGAGCTTGGGAGTTTCAAAGAGGTGAGAGCTTGAGAGAAATTTCTCTAATGGGAGCTTGAGAGTGAGAGAGAGGACGGTGAGATGAGAATAAAAGAATGAAAAAAAAAAAAAAAACTAGTATTATTTTAATTGGAGGTTGAATAAAAAATTATTTTTTCGTTTTAGATGTCTGCTACAGTGCACATCAGACAACCCTAATCCAAACTACTGATCCTACAGCCAGGATTAGTATCCCCAAAAACCTTAAATGGAATGAGATCACATTCCCAGCCAATTGGACTCTAGAGAATGAGAACCATGCTCTACAGATCCAAAACCCAGCACAGGATCTAGATTTGGATTTTGTCCAGCAACTAGCCGACGGCACGGTTAGATTAAGTTTTGATAGATCTAGGTTGAGTACTCCTCTAGACTATGAGTATAGACAACCTCTGGATACATCCCAGTTTAGATCTCCGATTAATAGGTTGAGTTTCGATAGATCTAGGCCTAGCACTCCTGAGTGTAGACAGCCTCTGGATACATCCCAGTTTAGATCTCCGATTAATAGGTTGAGTTTCGATAGATCTAGGCCTAGCACTCCTGAGTGTAGACAGCCTCTGGATACATCCCAGTTTATAGATGTGCACTGTAGCAAATCAGCAAAAATTTATAACTTTGCCTCCACTGTTGCAAGGCTATTTTTGTATATTGCCTCCACTCTATATTTGTAACTAAACTTTATCCATTAAGTAATCATACTGATAATAATATAATAAAAGTGATCATCATATTATTATAACTTTGCATGCATGCATATATACCTTGTCTAAAGAGCAAATATAACAAATCATGATATTATAATACATGATGTGAAAATCAACAATTCAAATGATTTATTGATCCATCTTTCATTCTAATTATAGAAAAATGTTAATTCTTGTGAAAAGATGAGAGAATTTGAAATTTAAACTCACTTAGTGTTGGAGAAGATGGAGGAAGTCATAGAAAATTTAGGAGATCTCTGAGTTCTCATCGCTGGGAGAGAAAGTCTTGAAGGGAAGGAGTGAAAGTTGAAGGAGCTGAGTATTAAAGTCATGTATTCTCTCTAACCTCAGCTCTGGAACACTGAGCACTGAGATAAAGAGTGAACTGTTAGTAAATAGCTATTATGAAATCAGGAATATATAAATTCTTTTTATTGTGGTTCCTTGCCTAATAAAGTCTCACATATTAGTCTTTCTCTAACAAAAAGTCTCCCATATTAGTAATTGTAGTGCCGGCTAGTCTACAATCTACATGGCATGTCGATTACATTCTAGCGGTCTATTATTAAGGGGTGGAAATTAGGCATTTTTAGGACGTCATCTAGTTAAGATAAGTTTTAATTTTTGATTAGTCCAATTAAGATAAGTTACTTTGAAATGTTAATTATGAAAAAGAAGAAAGTTACTTTAGAAAGTTACATAATCCATTATTACATGAAGCTATATTATTTAGGATAAAACTTAAGTATAGCCCCTTAGATTTAGTTTATTAGGTTCTCAATTAGATTCAAACACTTGTTTACTCGTGGCAGAGCTAGAGGGGGAGGCCATAGGGAGCCATGGCCCCCTTAGCTTTTTGGAATTCTCATTTATGGTAGTGCTAAACTTAAAAATTATCTAAAGCCATCTCTAAATATACTTACCCACCCACCCCCAGGAATTTGAAGGAAAAAAGAAATACTGGTTTGGGTTTCACTCAAATTTTAGAATTGGTTTAGAAAATAACCCAAAACATAATACAAAAATGATGGAACTCCAAAAAAAAAAAATCCCTTACGCTGCTCTACACACAGTATTGCACACTTTGCCTCAACGACTTGCCAGTAAGCCCACGCCTAAGCCATAGACGGACTCCAGTTCAGTCATTGGTGTGCTGTGTGTAGTGGATTATCTCTCTGTGTTTATGCCTTTTTTTTTTGGGATAGATCTTTGTGTTTATGCATTGTCCTGTTTGGTAACGGTGATTAAACAATCATAATTACAACAACTTTTTCACACATACGTACTTGCTCAAAACTTAAACAACATTATTAAAAATCTCTTACCAAACCGGTTTTTGACTTTGAGACTTTCCTAGCTTTCTGTACATTTTGTTGTGGTTTATACTTCCCGCTTGTATATTATTTTATATTTAGTGTTGATAACAGTGCAATCTCATTTCAATGGTGGCTTTTAAGGTTTAAATAATACTTTTAGGATTATAAATTATTTCATAATTTTTTTATCACAATTTTGATATAGCAGACTATAAGTAGTTAACAATTACTTATTTGTGGATCTACAATTTTTTCTTCACTAATCATACTTTACCATATTACAGTTATGATAAAAAGTTGTGAAAATTTTTATGTCCTTAAAATTTTTCAAATTTAAATAATAGTGTGTATGTTTTGTGGTTTACAACTACCCCTATTAATGTTTTATAATTTTAATTTACATTTAGTTTTTTGTTTCGTTTATTTGACACACACATATATATTGATAATAGTGGTTTGAGTAATTAAATTAATTTATTGTTGTAATAATATATTAATATGTTTGTTTATGATATATATATATATATATATATATTAAATAGTAATCCGTACTTATCCATTTATTTTATTGAAGTAATCTAGCAAACACAAATTCACTTTAATTGTTTGGTTTTATTATAAATCATTTTTGCACTATAGAAGAATGTTAATTTTTTCATACAATAAATTTTTGGGGAAATTTCACTTTACCACCTTAAACTATGCACTAGATTACACTTTGCACTATAAACTATCTGATTGCATACTTTGCCCCCTAAATTATCACACTTATCACATTTCGCACTCCGGTGTCATTTTTGTTGTTATATTTAACAAAATCTTACTGCATGTGACAAGCACATGCTTCTTACTTAGGTGGAATAAAATTAAAAGACTGAAACACATTTCTTTAAAATCAATTAAAACAAAACTCAAAAATTTTCACATCTCGCTTTGTCTCACGTAGTGCCATCCTCTTCCCCATCCACCTTCCCTGGTAAAAAGAAATGTCACCTCCCTTAAAGCTTGAGAATCCACAGATGTAATTCTTTGGCTGATTTTTTTTCTTTTCTTTTTATCGTTCTCTCCTTTGAACGAATTCACAGACGAATGTAGACTTAAAATAAGACTGCACAACTATTAAAACCAAAAGTAACCAAACAAGCCCATTAATTTATATGATCCATAACAAAACAAAAAATATATATATATATATATATATATCAAACAAAGAGGTCAAAACTAACAAAAACACTTAAAAACCGTTTATTTATGGATTTAACAAAGTAAGCATTTTTAAGCACAGAATTAATCAGAGAAAAATAGAAAAGATTAAAAAAAACCATAAACACAAATCTCCTAGTGGACAATCGCTTCCAACAAGAACAGTAACAGCAACCTGAAAGCAAATCCAGATACCAAAAACATTAGTAAAACAAAAGTCAAAAGTTTAAACCAAAAAGTACCCAAAAGACAAAGACCCATGTTTTTGTTTTGGGTAATGAAAAAAAGAGATATATAGAATGAAGAAAGAAACGGGTAGTGAACCTGAGATGCGGCCAATTGAGCCATTAATGAGATCAATTAGAGAGGTTTGAGAGAAAGCTGAGAACACTCTGAGAAGAGAAGTGTTGTCAATAGTATTTTAAGCTGACAACACTTTGAGGTGTGACTCTCTGAAAGGATATCATTTCAATAGTGCTATGAATTATGCTATGGAATTAGAGAGGTAAATTTAAATAGTTTGAAATTGAATCTGGGGAAGAGGATGACAACACGTGAGACAGAGGGAGATGTGGAAATTTTTTAGTTTAGTTTTAATTGATTTTAAAGAAGGGTGTTTTAGTCTTTTAACTTTGTTCCACCTAAGCAAGAAGCATGTGATTGTCACATGCAGTAATATTCTGTTAAATATAACAGCAAAAATGACACCAAAGTGCAAAGTGTGATAGTTTAGGATGCAAAGTGTGCAGTCGGATAGTTTAGGGTGTAAAGTGTAATCTAGTGTATAGTTTAGGGTGGTAAAGTGTAATTTCCTCTAAATTTTTTTATGAGATAACGCATTTTGGACAAGTGTTTGTTTGTTTTATTTATTTATTTTTATTTATTTATTTATTTTTTGGCTATACTTAGCTTGGCTTCCCTAGGAAAAATTTCTAGCTCTGCCATTGCTTATTCCATTGACCAATAAGGTACATATAGTGGTATTACTTTAAAAAATAATTAAATTTAATGCAATTATGTGTTTGAATAGAACAAGGAAGTTACTGTACTACACCTAAACTATTAAGCCTAAGTTTTATCCTATAATTTTTATGGCTTTTGTTAACGGATATCGTCTGGCACTCAGTTAAGTTTGCATTGGCATCAGTTAAGATTTTTATATATTATTTTAGAATCAGGTGGTAAGATCGTTAGAGTTGATTTTTCAGGTTAACTGAGTTTGTGTTTGTGAGAAAAGAGAGAATGACAGATTCCCTAAAACATCCATTAACTGGACCGTTTATTTATTTATTTCACTTCTACCGATAATAACCATTTTCAAGTGTATATTTTTAGGATATTTCCCAGTCTATTCTCTACAAATTTTATAAGCTAAAATACACTTTACCCTCTCAAAAGAAAAATGCACTTTACTTCCTTCAATTTTGAGATTACTTCTAAATTAGTCCTCAATTTTTAAAATTTACAATTTACACCATCAAGTATTCTAAGGTATGAGTGTGAGCCTTCCATTAGAGTCCTTCATTTTTTTTCAACCAAACCCAGTAAAAATAACTCCATTTTTAATATTAAAATTAGAAAAGAAATAAAATTATATATAAAAAATGAATATAAAGTTGAAACTCTATTGTTAAATCATTAAAAAAAAGACATTGTGTGGAATTCTTAGAGCATTCCCATCAGCAATTCTATAAAAATGCCATTTTGACTCACCAAAATGCCTATTTTATTATTTTAGCACATCATTTTACAATATCCTCTACATCACATGTATTATTCTTCAATTCTATATATTAAAATAATATTTATAATACATTAAAATAATATATTAACTCCTCAATTCATAATACAAAGTACACAACCAGTGTGGCTGCGGCCACCAACAACAACCACTGCCGCAACCATACCACCTCGGCACAAAACCATAACACTACCACAACCATACCACCACCGGCACAAACCCATTACCAAACTCATACCCATAACAAACCCACAGCCACCAATGCCACAAATTCACAGCCACCACCACCAGAATCCTCCCAAAAATTAAAAAAAAAAAAAAAATAGAGAGTGGTTTGAAACCCCAATCCAACTGAGCAATCAATGACTAAATTCAACTAACCACCAACTTAAAACCCCAGCCCAACTGAACCAAAACCTTGACCCACAACCCACACAACATTGCTGAATGCCGAATCCACCATCAAATCACAAAAGAAAAAAAAAAGAAAAAAAAAATGAAAGAAGAAGAAGAAGAAACCACTACGATAGGGATCGGCTTGGGTTTCGTCGGAGAGGGAGGTAGAGACGTCGAGCAGAGGGAGAGAGAAAGAGTAGAGAAATGGTCGGAGACTCAGAGCAAGAATGAGAAAGATAGGGAAGAAAGAAAAAATAAGAAGAAAAGAAAGTGGGCCCACCTGAATAAAAAAATAATATAAGTTTTACAATTCGTGAACAATGCGATCTCAAATTTGAGATTGCACTATTCGTCAATGCCAAATATTTTGACATTTAAAACACTTGATGTGAGTAGTTTTTTAGTGTTTGGTGTGACAAATGCCAAATATTTGGCATTTGACACACCTGATGAGAATGCTCTTATAAAGAGAACTAAATGTCAAATCACCCTCCCCAATTATTTATATATTTAAATTATCTACACACAAAAAAACAAGTAAAATAGAATCCATCAAATCTAGCTATGATATTTGGCATTTCACACACTTGATGAGAATGCTCTTATAAAGAGAACTAAACGTGAAATCACCCTCCCCAATTATTTATATATTTAAATTATCCACACACAAAAAAGCAAGTAAAACAGAACCCATCAAATCTAGCTATGCCACTCTACTAGAAATCCAACCGAAAGGAATGGTGGGTGCTTTTTGGGCCTTTGCAATAGCTCTCTCCTCAAGCCTTCTCATCCTAGTTCATTGACTTGCTCAATAAATCCATTTGGGGTAGGGTCTGGCAAAGAATCTTGTGGTTGCCAACATATCTCAATAAGTTTTAGGAGAGTTAAGACGGTTTTTTTAGCACAATCCTCTATAGATTTGAAAATTTCAACCTTCTTACGTGGCATGGGAAGGGCTTTGTTTGCATTGAATCCACTAGGGTGGCCCAAACACTTTTCTGCTACTCTAAATCCAACCAAAAAAAAAAAAAAAAATAGAAGTAATTAATGGTAGGATGTTAAAGCTAAAATGCAAGTCATGGTCAAATTAAATGCAATATGAAAACAGATATTTGTTTATGTCTGTAAATTCAGTTCCAATTATTTTTTAGCTTTATAAAAATGGAGTTAAAAACAAAATACAATTCCCAAGCCTTTGTATAATTAAGCAATCACACCAGTTAAAAAATATTTTATAATTTCTAAATAATTAAGCAATCACACCAATTAAAAAAAAAAAGAGAGAATCCGGGTCGGTCTAAAGCCCCAACTACAAAAAGTTTCTACCCTTTTGTATAAAAGGTCTCACCCCAATTATAAAAAGGCCCCGATTTTATGATAATAGTTTTCTTTTTTTTAAATGATTGCACACTATTTACTCATGAGTGATGCTTGATATTACAATTTTTACTACATAAAACTTACAAATTAATATATCACCAATCATAGAAAATAAAATTCAAACATTCATTAATTAGGTTGTTGTAATTCAAAATTCACATTCATTGTGACATCAAATTATGAACATTTTGTACTAAACTTTTTTGTAACTTTATCATTTCTTTTTCTCATCTTAAAAAAGACTCCAAAAATACTAGACCAAAAACTATCATCAAGAGTGGACACCATAGGTTGAAACTCTATCTCAAAAAAAAAAAAAAAAAAAAAAAGTAACGTAACCCAATTAAAACCGTAAAATGTGGGAATATATATATTGTAGATGTGTTACATAATCATTTTCCTTAATACCTTGAGATTTTTTTTTTTTGTTTTTTTTTTTTTTTTTTTGTGAGCCAATATCCAACATGTTAAATCGTCAACATTGACCACTCATCTCCCACATAGTATACAACTATAATATTTAATTCTCAATATGATAGTAATTAGATTAGCTAACATTAATTCATCAAATTAACCATATGTTAGTTAATATAAATTGATAAAATTTACTTTGATTTGGCTAGCATAAATAAATTAATTTATTTGATATTTAAATTTAAAAGGTCCCATTTAAATTCATCATCTTATGCCTCAGATTATATCAAGCCCTCCATGGATAGTATCTTTGTGACTTTGTGTGTGTGCTCATACACCATGTTTAAAGAGCAAATAAAATAAATCAAGATATTATAATATATGATATGATGAAAACCAACAACTCAAATGAGTTATTGATCCATCTTTCATTCTAATTAAGAAAAATATTTATCCTCGAGAAAACATGAGAAAATTGAAGTTTAAACTCACTTAGAGTTGGAGAAGTGGGTGGAAGTCATAGAAAACTTAGGAGATGTATGAGTTTTCATCGGTGGGAGAGTAAGTACAGAAGGAAGGGAGTGAAAGTTGAAGGAGTTGAAAATTAGGGTCATGCCTTCTCTTCAACCTGTCTTTTAGCTCCAGAACACCAAGCATTGAGATAAAGAGGGAACTTAGTTCTTAGTTGTTATGAAATCAAGAATCTCTAATCTATATTTATATATAATATAAAATCGAAACGTTTGACTTTTTCTTGAACCCTCTTTATTGTCCTATATAGCTACATAAATTAATGTCATATATACATTTAAAAACACCGAATAATAGTGATTTTTCATTTTTTGATAGACACATTTTCGGTCATTAGACACATTTTCATTCAATAGGGTATATCTAATGTGGAGTTATGACCTTTCAATATACACATTTTGATAGGCAACTTTTCGGCCAATAGACACATTTTCGGTTAATAGGTACATTTTCGGCCAATAGGTACATTTTCATTCAATATGCACTTTATCCAATATAAATGGTTATGACATTTTAATAAATACTTTTTGACACACCTTTTCGGTCAATAATTACATTTTCAGTTAATAGACACGTTGTCTTTCAATAGGCACTTTTTGGCACATATATTACAACCTATATTATATATACCTATATATACAACACAAACTAATGAATAAAACAACATTACTTTTTTCTGCCTAACTAATAAAATTTTGTGTTATTTCTTTTAATATCATTTTTAAAAAAAATTTCATGCATTTTTTTTTACTATTCCAACTCAAAAATAATGATATTTAAAAAAAAAAAAATTAAAACTTGAAAGTAAGAAAGAACCCATGACAGGCAAAAATAAAAAGACGATGAAGTGGGGGTAGGTGGGCAGTGGGGTGGGTGAGTTATTTAATGGGTTTTTGACTTTCCCTAATTAATAGAGATTTTTTTATTCATTTTAGAGAAGAGGCACGCTTACATGACATACTAATCGTGAAAATAAATGTTATTAATATATACTAAATCAAGAATAAATTTAATATTCAGCAAAAAAAATATTTAATATATAAATGAATTAATAATAATTAATTTTTATACAAATTTATTATTATGTATGGTATTAAAACTTTTAGCTTTATTGAAACATGGTTCTTTTCCCATGTATTGAAAATCTGGTAGTTTTTAAGTGTGTTAAGAAATAAAAAATACTTTGTAGTCCTTAGAGATGTATATTAGGTCAAATTTATCATTTTTCTTTCATATTTTTAATGATTTTTAAGGTTTATCATCATTATTAGTGATTTTCACCTTATTAATGATTTTTCTCACTAAAATTTTTGGAGCAAAATGTGTTGAACATTAAGTATATCTATTAATGTAAAACTATTTTATTTTAAACATTCTAAAGTTGATTTTGTTTTTTCAATGGATCATTGTTGAGGACAAATTTTTCATGCCACATGGCTTTATTTCATTGGCAACTTGCGCCACATCAACACTATCATAAATTTTGGGAAAATCTCTTCTAAAGACCAAAAGAGCTCATATTTACACAAAGAGGCGTCAAATCCCATGGTTGAAGCTCATAGCACATCATCTCATTTTTTGGTTCATGATCCAAGCTTATGAGTCTCATTAGGGGAATTTTGGAAGTCGTGGTTTGGAGGGCCAAGAAGTATGTTCAGTAAAACTCCAATAGTTCAAAATTGATAAAGGAAAGCATGTTACTTGGCGTGTCTTCCCCAATTTCCTGAACTTTGACGGGTTAATGTGCAATAGGTAACATTTGGGTAAGCCTCTTATATCACATAACACTTAAAATGATAAAACTCCCCATGCTCTTTACATAAAAATTAATATTCATCATATAATATAAGTTTAGAAATGTAATTATATCATTTCATATTAATTATATTATTATCATCTAAATCAATTCCAAGCACATGGTTAAAAATATATTAATATCTCATATCTAGCATTAAAATGCTCTCCTAAATCTCCAAGATTTGGTTAAGACACAAAAAAGACCATAATTACATCTCTAAAACTTTGTTGAATATCAACCAACTAGTTTATTACTTACCAAAATTATATATGGGCTAAGCATATAATTTTCAAAAAAAGAGAAAACTTAACCGAAAACACCAAAAATGGCTCCAGCGAAAGCTACAACAGCTTTTGCACAAGCTGTAACAGCTTTTACAGAAGCTAAAACGGCTCCAGCGGAAGCTACAAACATCTTCTGCAGAAGCTGTAACAGCCCCAGCAGAGGCTGCAGAAGCTCTAGCAGGTTGACACATGTCCTAAAACGATGTTATTCGCCCATTAATGTCCAATCCCAGCAGCTGTGGTACTAGAAACAAGAGGATCTCATAAAGATTATCTCACCATCTTTAGCCAAATTATGAATTTAATGCAATATATTTTCCCTCCAAGCAAAAGATTTTATTCATATGGCATCATTTGGCAGCTATAACAGCTATGATTGACAGTTGTGACAACAGCTCCATCAGCCTTAAGGTCCCTAACTTTCTTCTTTTGGCCAAAAAACAAAAGACCACTTACTTTGTCAAAGATTTTTCCTGATTTGCTAAATTTCCCTTCAACCAGTTCTGATCTAGTTACATAGCTTGGCTCTATATAAAGAGGACCAAGCTACACACTAAAGGACCCCCACCTCTCTGCTCTCTCTCTCTTTGAATCCCCAATGTTCTAAAATTGGATTCACCTTGCTGCATATGTCTCAAAACTCTTCTATACTTCTCCATCTCCTTTACAAAAATATCTCTTACTAGATAGCACCATTACATCACACCTCTTACACCACACCATTACACACTATCCATCTCTCCCACACTTCAATACTTTGAAACTTCATCATTTTGCTACCCAAAAACACATTTTCATCTCATTCTTTATTTCTCATACAAAATCTCCATTCTTAGAAAGCAACATAACCCATAACACAAATAATCTCAAGTATTCACTATATTTAACCTTCATATTATCTATCTCACACTTCCATATATTTTATAAATACATTACTCACAAAATACCCATACATACTTATCATATATCTTTAAACTTAATGTCTCACAAAGTATACATATACAAGAATCATGTCCAACAAAGCATCTACATGTAATTCCTATACATATTACAAACACCATATCTCACAATATATATATATATATATATATGTATTTCTTACCATCTCTACACATCTTAAAAACATATCAAACACTCTTCCAATAACACATTACAAAAACCCTTTCTTATGGAAGATATATATTTATAATGCTAAAAGCCCTTCTTATGAAAGGCAAAAACTCATAAAATTAAAAGCCCTTCTTATGGAAGGCAATATCACTCATACTTGGCTAAAAAACTAAAAGAACATTACATGGGGAAAATTATTTAAGTGCATGATAAAAAGGATGAATTTAACCAACCTATGCACATGGCTGGACATATTCTCTCTCACTCCAGTTGCACCCATTTTTCCCTTTCAAACATGAAGTTACCATGAAAGGATTCACTTCATCATGCTGCTGAAACATTAAGTCCATTGATGTGATACAGCTAGAGCTGCAAAACATCATATTTTGTCTTCAAATATATATTATTAAGTATATTTTATTCATTGTTATTATACTACTTAACTAATGTTATTATGCTGCTGGACTCTTTTTCTCATGTTGCTGAAATGCTAAGTCCACTGATGTTATGGTGGGAGCTGCAAAATATGAAGATAAGTCATTATATTTTATCTTCAAATTTATATTATTAAATATATTTTATTCATTATCGTTTTACCGCTGGATGCAAGCTATTTTAATATCATCTCACTATTTAATGAACATGATCTCACTAATACTTCATTAATGAATATAGATATTAATAAATCAATGAACCACCCTTGGACACATTTTTTTGGAAGTGAACTACCATTGGACATATGTTATTTGGACATAAACCATCCTTGGACACATATTTTTTTGGACATAAACTACCATTAGACAAATATTATTTGGACATGGACCATTGCTGGACATACCTTATCATGTTGAACATGAACCATGGACTGCAACTAGACATGGACTACTGGACTCATCCCATTGTTGCACATTAGACACCTAATTAAACACTTTCTAATATTGAACATCACTTAATAAACATAATAATAACGTATCAACTCACCATTTGATCAAAGCTATCATGCTAAGCATATTATTTATTTATTTCAACCATTATCATGATTCTAAGACTTTGGATTTCATCTATTTTGTAGGCTTAAAAATACACCGGAAGCCATTGGTCTATATGGCCCAATGTCGAGTTCTGGGTTGACCTCCTCAAAACAAATCCGGACTTAGCAAAGTCACACCTCCAAATGCACGTGGCTACGTGCAAAAAACCGCCCCCAACAATCATTTTGAATTTTGTTCTTCAATTTTCATTGTTTAATTGTAATGTGATTAGCATATACATAGAATTATTAAATACTTTTTTTTTCTTATATTAAATACTTGATGACATTCATAGTTTCTTAGTATATATTATATATTTATGCAAACCTTCACTGTGCATTGCACGGGTTAGTGACTAGTCTATATATCAATATAATAACTAATAGCCGTAACGTTTGACTTTTTGTTGACCGTGCTTTATTGCGTCATGTGGCTACATAAATTAATGCCACATATACATTTAAAAACATTGAATAGTTGTGACTTTTCATTTTTCAATAGGCATCTTTTCGGTCAATAAACACATTTTCATTCAATAGACAGCTTTTCGATCAATAGGCACTTTTTCATTCAATAGACACATTTTCTGCCATATGCACATTTTTGGTCAATAGGCACCTGTTTCTATATCCAACACCAAAACATTGTGTCTTTTCATTTGGTGGAATAAAAGAAACGTTTTAGTGATATTTTCACAATATTTTGTCTCTTGGGTTTGGTGGTAGTTACCAATTAACAAACAAACACTTCTCTCTCTCTCTCTCTCTCTCTCTCTCTCTCTCTATTATTATTATTTTGATAAATCTCCCTCCTTATTATTTAGTTTTAAGACCCGACTCCAAGTTTCTAAAAAAAACCTAAAGAAACACACGGTGAATTATGCTTCAATTGCCTCCTTCCCTCTCTCTCACTCCAATCTCTATCTCCAATGAAGATCCAGAAAATCCAATTGCTTCGGTCCAATGAAACTGCCAAACTTTTAATAATGCTTCTTTTTCTCTTTATCCTTTCTATGAATTTTAGTTTTTTTTTTCTTAACACAAAGTCTCACTTTGTTAATTCTCACGTGCTTGTGTGCATAAAGTACTCTATGATCAGATCTGTTATTATCTTCTTTTGCCACAACACAATTTTCTCTTTAAAACTTCTTTTTCTTCAAGATTTTTTTTTAGGGTGGCTCATGCTTCACAATTCACATATTCCACTTATGTATTGGAATCCTCCTCTCCTTCTTTGGTCAATGCATCAAGGTTAGGGTTTTTGATTTGTTCAATAAAATTATAGTTTTGTTGCCTTTTCTTATAAGTTTGTCAATTGTTTGTTTTGTTTATTTAATTGGTAGGCCTGAATCTTTTAATTAAACCTTCAATTTTTTTTTGACCTTTTAAAAGTTTTAATATTTTGAATTTTAACATTTAGAAGGTAACTCATATTTCTCTAATGTTTCTATGTTGTGTAGACATTTTTTTTGTTTGTTTGTTGATTTTTGGTTTTTTTTTCTTTTTGCCTTTCAGAAGTTTTAACATTTTTTGTTCAGTTTTTGCAATATCTAAAACTGTCTGGTAGATTTCAAAATTCAACACCTATAGACATATATTTATTTTTAAAGGCTAACTCATCATTTTATTATATTTTTCCATTGTGTAGTCACATAATTTTTGTTTTGTTTCAATAAATTATAGGCTCAAAAACTTCTAATTGTTTGATTTACATATGAATTTTTCAGTTCATTTTTTGCAATACATTTAATTGGCAGGCCAATTTCAATAGTAGAAAAGCTATAATCATCTTTTGAGAGTAACCCTTCTTTCTATTATATATATATATATATAATTTTATTTTAATACTTTTGAAGCTTTGAATTTTCTAATTTTTTTTTTTTTAATTTTGTTAAATATTTTTTGGCCTTTTGAAAGTTTTAGCATCTTAACTTTTGGGTTTATTTTTTCCATTATCTGAAATTGTCTAGAAGATTTCAATGAATATCCATGAATTATTATTTTTGAGGGTAACCCATCTTTATCTTATATTTCTATTCCTAGCTTTTTTTTCTATATTTTTTTCTTTGATTATCCATGTTTATGTATCTTTTGTTTTTCTTATGTTTACTTTCATATCGTATGTACATGTTGTGTATGTTCTTTGATTCTTTCTTTAACTGTTTGTGTGTGAATATGTGCCATCGTGTCTTGGTACTTATGCAAAATCTGTAAAGACTAAAGATGCTTCTTTTTTATAATGAATCCTGTGTTTTTCATGACTTTAGTGAGTAGTCGTATTCTTAAATGATCGAAATGGTTTTCTTTGACGTGGATTTCGTTCATATTGGTTTCAAAGTTTATTTCTTGGCTTATATTATAGATTGTAATATATTTATTCATCAAACTGTTTAGTTGAGTTTGTTTTCGAAGTTGTTTTCAGTGTTGGACATTTTCTTGAAGCATATTGGTATCATATATTTAAATACTGTTTTTATAAAAAAAAATACTGTTAAGTTGATATAATAATAATAATAATAATAATAATAATAATAATAATATATAGTTTAATAAATGTCTGAAATGTATAGCTGTTAGCAAATGTTTTGGCTACATGATTATATTTTACAAATTCAATTTTGGTGTTGTAGTAAAATAAACCAATATTAAATTATATATTGTACTCAATACCTTTCCCGTGCGTCACACAAATTAGCGACTAGTTTATATATATATATATATATATATATATAAAACCGAAGCCTCTGCTAATACCATAATTTTCCACGTAAGCACGACACAATATTTAAAAAATTAACAACACTATTTTCAAAACCTAATACTTATCTCTTTTTTTTTTTTTTTTTTTTTGAAACCTAATACTTATTTCTCTCTTCACGCTGCCCCTCATTCATTTCTCTTTGGCTTAAACGTAGAGCATCCCTGTTCTCTCAGTCTCTCTCTCTCTCTGTATACTTCTGTCAGGTTTTCTCGGTAAGCCTCTTTGCCTTTGCCTCTCTAAATTATCAAAACCCAAAAAGTCTAAAACCAACTATTCTCTCTGCCTTTCTAAGCCGTTCTCTCTATATCCCTGATAGTCCACAGTAGCCATCTCTCCCACCCATGACTAAGCCGTTACCCATCATAGCCATCGCAAAATCTCTAATGTCGCAGGCCCAGTTACGTAGGTGAGATGCTCTTAATATCATGTATCTAATCTTTCCCTCTCTCTCTTTCTCTTTCTAAATATTTTTTTTCTAATGTTCATTGGCTTTGCTTCTTTTTGTTGATTCCTAGACTGAATTACTGTTATTGCGTAAGTAATATTTTGATTTTCTATTCAGTTCTTTTGCTAATATTGTTGTTGTGTTAATCTAGATTTAATTAATTTGACTAAGTAACAACTTGGCTAAATTCCTAGATTAATCCAATTGTGTTTTAAGGGGTCTAAAAACTAACAAACAAGATGGTTGATAAAATTCAACCTTACAATCTCCCCCTTTGGCTATTTCGTGATAAAACCCTAAAACAGACTCTAGACTTAACATATGAGTTGGGAACAGTTGAACATAACTCACTCATACCTAACTCTAGAAGCTATGAAGCTCTTGAATCATATGAACATGAATCTCCTGAAACACAACTATACACCATGATCATTGTATGCAGAAATGCATATGAAGCAGGTATGATGTGTTCAAGCAAAGATGAAGTTAAGAAACAAACCATAGCTTGATCAAATAAGCAATCACTATAAGGTAGTGACGACAATGCTCATTCACACTTGGAATGAACACTTGGACATACAAGCTAATAAGCTCAATGCAAATCACTTGCATGCCCAACACTCAACCAATGCATAATACACCAAGTATATGCATCTAGGAACAATCCTACAAGGGCACAAGAGTGACAGTACTTAAAAGGAAAATGCATGACATTTAGTTAGAAGTACTGAATAGACAATGCATAAAAGTTGCTTAAAAGCATGGTACACACCATAAAGCCTACAAACCTATGCATAAAACATAACCCTAAAAGCTTACAAAAGCAACATCGGTACAAACACACATATATATACTGAAAAACATCATCAATATATAAAATATACATCATCAATATATAAAATATACCAAAGTTTCAAAACCATCCATGAGTTATAAGTTTAAACCAAACATTAACCATAACCACAATGTATCAAACCCAACCCATAATAATAACAATTATCCAAAACATAAAACTATAACCATAAACAAAAAGACAGTAAAGATAGGTATAAATATATGTGAGCACACAACTCCCCCTTTCAATATGCACACTCATTCTCATTCTTGTGCTGCTCTCCCCCTAACTATATGCTGCTCTCCCCCTTTTTGGCATTAATAGTTAAAGGCTTTCTTCCAGCTTCTGTTGAATAGCATCCAGTTGTGTCTCAATAGTTGTGAGACGTATTTGAGTTTGATTGTGAAAGGAGTGAAGAAGTCGCTCTAACTCGGATATCTGATGAAACACATTCACAATCAAGTGGCTTTGCTTGGCTGTTTGAAACCTAGGGGGAACAGATTAAGTGCCAGTTGATTGGGCTGGTGTAACTAGAGCAAGAACATGTGGAGTTTCATAGGTGGATGGCTCACTCTTAGGAGTTCTAGAAGAATGACTTTTGCTTGCTTGGAGAGTGATCATGGAAATTGGACGCGGACGGGTCATCATTTTTCCATCTAAGGGAGGATTAATACCTTCACGAAAAATGAACTTCATAATGAGATTGCAAAATGGAATACATCCTTATGTTGCTGATCGAGCCGCGGTCTTCCTTATAGTTTGAAAAATGTGGGCACAAATATCAATGGACACTCCTGTAATAAGATCACATAGGAATTGATCTCTTCTGAGATTGATGAAAGTTGTGTTGGACAGCGGGTAAAGATTAGAGAATATGATCAGCTTTAAAGTGGTCAGCTCAGGTGCAAACTTGGCAGTACTTAAAGATGTGCCTTTACTAGAGACTTCATGGTCAGGTCCAAGAACTTGTAGAATGTCTTGAATCTCTAGAGTTCTATCATCATAAGGAGTTAGATTCACATTTTGAGGTCTTGTGATATGGAGAATTTCGACTATGGAGTTCGGGTTTATGATAAATTCCTTTCCTCTCACCCAGCAAATCAGTTCAACTCCAAGGTCGCTTATATTGGAGTAGCATTCTTTGACCAGTTCATCCATTGGGTCTTCAAAATTCCCGAATAAGGCTGCCCAATCTCTTGATTCAAAGATCCGAGGGACAAAAGTGGTTTTCAAAGTGTTAAACTCAACCACACGTTCCACTATAGGAGATGCCATGTCAAAGATGCTTGAGTAGATGTGTGACTTAAGAGGAGTTCTAAACCTTTCACAATTGGAGTCTTTAGGTGATTGAGATGATAGTCGAGTTTGTTTAGCAACCGGAGTTGATTGATCACTGGTTACAATATTTTTGCCTTTAGGAGAATGATGAGTCATCTGCAAGAAAACAGTCACACTGGAAAGAGCCAAATGCAATACCACAAGGTACACACATCAGTTTGATTAGATTTAGGAATAAGAATGTGAAACAGGGAGATTTCACTCAATCACAGAAACAAGAACGAGGTTAAAGACAAGAAATCATAAGCAACATGGACATAATAAGTGGAATAGGCAATCAAATATGATGATGAACAGTAATAGCTCAGAATCAAGTGGGCACTAAGCATTACAAGGATTCAAATGACAAATAATGTGACAGAATACCACAAACATGATATGAATGAAACAACACTATCATTAAACAGAGCACAGACCACAAACTTCATATAAACACCAGAAATAAAGTCAAAAACACTAACTCTCAATCAATGAACACTCACTAAGATAAAGCAAACCCTTGAACGAGTATGATACTTTTCAAAACATAATGACAACAACACACTCACAGAATTAAGAAAAGCACACTCAAAACATGAAAGATGAAGTGAGACAGAGAAAACCCATACCTTTTTATTGAAGATTGGAGAAGAAATGATGCAAAAATGGAGTTTGAGGAGTGTTTAGGTCGATTTCAATTGAGAGAGAAATGGGGAAGACAGTGAACAATCACAAAAAGTCAAGGGAAAAACTGAAAAAGTTTTAAAAATTGTCTTTGAAACACAAAACACGCGTTTTTCGCGACTGAAACAAGTCGCCAACAAGTTGCTAGGGCAAGTCGCCAAAACACTCACAGTCAAAATTGGGAAAAATTTTCTAAGTGTTTTTTGTGACTAGAAGGTCTACTCGCGAGGGAGTCGTGAGCTGAACCGCGAAAATCTCTGTGTACCCCTCACGACTGGATCTTTCACTCGCGAACAAGTCGCCAAAATCAACCCGCGAGCTCGTGGCTGTAGCATGCGACTTGGATGACCCGCGACTGAGTCGCCAAAATAGGGCAACACTGTTTTTGAAATTTTTCAGTTTTTGTAAAAACAAAGTACTTTCCAAAAACACCTAAAACACTCAAAAATCTTTTTGTATTTGAATCAACAAAGATTGAGCATGTGAAAATACATTTTAACAATTACAATCACACAAATGAATATGACATTCATTAAACATAAACTTGTGTGTTGTGTGTGGATATCAATAATGAGATAGTCATTAGTCTAATGTGAAACTTCAATGATCAATTCAACCAAGACATACACAATTAGCACTAGATCATATAACCCATCTCAATTATAGAAGTATGCAAATATGACCTCCTACATGACTTGATAACATAACTTGAAGATTTACATTTGGCTCCATTTTTCAGTCATAACATTAGATCTTTTTGATCTTTTTGGAACAATTACATCTCATTGTGAGAATGACTTTTGATATTTCTCCTTGATGGGATAGCCTTTGGCTTTTTGAAGAATCATAAACTTTATTTTTGGTCGCTTTTCCTTTTTCCTAGTCGAATATTAGTATGTGCGACAGGCTTTTGTAGCTCAATATCTCTTTACATTTGGAGATTTACATTTGGAGAGCTCTTTTTAGCAAAAACAAAAAATAAAGAGTGGGAAGATATATAGGCACAAATCTATGCATGTCTCAAGATCAACAAAACCATTCACTAATCATTCATGACAAGTTTGAAGATCTATTTACAATAGTCACATAGATTTCAAGATTTCTTCCACAGTAATAAGAGTGCAAAGGAACAAGCTACGCTCGTAAATGTACAAAGCCATTAGCACAAAGGTACAAGGCAAAACAAGTTTTGAGACAAAACTCAACAATGTCAATCAAACTTTTGATTTTCTACTTTTTATGTGGTTTTTGGATTTTTGACACATAAGAATGAAAAGATTGATCAAAAGCAACAGTAAAAAAAATTTGTATGAAAGAATGCAAAAACAAACAAATATATTTCAGCTCACATAATCAATAAGCAAACAACCAAAAAAAGTCACAAAACATAGGAAGTATTGATGCATGGACATGTTGTAATGCTCATACATGAGTAACCTTTTTCACCTACACGTCACTTGCGTTTGGGGTGATATCCTTATAGGATTGGGTACGAGAGTTAGGGCTTTCAAACCTTCGTGTGAAGCTTTCCAAGCAGTTGCTGAATTCACCAATCATCTTCATCACGTTCATCATTTCGGGATCACCACTTCAACCTCTTGACGGTTCACTAGCCCAATTTCTCCTGTCATTTCTAGGTCTTCGAGACCTTGGAGAACTTGCATTATTCATTGCTCTCAACTTTTGACAATTTGGTCGAGTATGCCCTTGAAGTCTGTAGTGGTGACACACATAGTTCGATCTAGGACCTCTTTGTGATCGTGGATGAGACTTGGCTCGGGATTCAAACCTGCCCACAAATTGCTTACGGGAGTTGTTCAACATCCGTTGGTCATCCATATTCCTCTTTTCCTCCATCTTGGGCTTCTCAGCAGTAGGACTAACTTCAATTTGCTCTTTGGCCTTTATAAACTTCACTTCTTTGGTGACATTGCCCGATGAGCTACTTCCTCCGGTATATCCCAACCCGGACTTGTCTAAGAACTATTTTTGAGATGAAATGACATCATTTAGCTTCTTGGTGGAGACTTTCTCTATCTTGGCATTGGCTTGAACAACCTCTTGCTCAAGAAATCTCACTTTGGTGTAAGCTTCTGATAGCTCACCATTCAGCTTCTCTATCTCACACTTAGCTTCCTTATGATGCATTAGAAGACTCCTATAGTCCTCCTCGGCTTTCTTCATCTTCTTCACACCCGCCTTGGCCACACATGCATACTTTCCTGATTTTTCAAGAAAAGAATTATAATTCTCTTGAAGATAGGCTACATTCTCGTCTTCTTCAATAACTGACTCTTCCACAATTCCTATAGATTCTTCATCACTATGTTCCCCAAGTTCTTGCACAAGCAAATTCAAGTCCTCCGAAGACTCATCATGAGCAATAGTCATGAATGCGGAGTAATTTCCTTCTCCGTCACAACTCTCATCAGAATCAGAATTTGAAGAGTTCGAGTCACTAAGTGTTGTGCCATACACCTTGCCTTTCAATTTCAAATAATTCGGACATTCTTTCTTAAAGTGTCCATGCCCGTTGCATTCAAAACAAGTGACACCTTGTGTAGATTGGAATTCTTTTCCATCTTTCTTTTTGAATTCCCTTTTCTCCCTTCCTGAACTTTGGAATTTCCCTTTATCACCAAATATACCACTGTTCTTGAACTTCAAAAATTTTCAGAAATTCTTTGCAAGATAGGCAACGTCTTTCTCGACTGCATCATCATCCGAAGAGTCATGAACATCCACCCTTTCATTTACGGTCTTGAGAGTAAGGGATTTGCTCTTTCTTTGATTGGGCAATGACAATTCGTAGGTCTGAAGAGAACCAATCAGCTCTTGGACTTTGATATCATCAAGGTCCTTGCCCTCTTCAATCGCTGTCACCTTGGCTTGAAATCTTTCCTTCAATGACTAAAGGATCTTCCTTACTATTTTAGAATCCTCTGTTTTCTCCCCTAAATTGAATTTGCTGACAACCACCTCATTCAGCTTGCTATAGAAAGAGTCAAAGGACTCATCCTCACTCATTTTGAGCTCCTCGAACCAAGTGGTCAGCATTTGCAACTTGGTGTCTTTCACTTTCTTCGTTCCTTCGTAGGTGGTTTCCAATATCTCCCATGCTTCTTTGGCAACGGTAATGTGTGAAATCCTGTGAAACTCATCTGGAGAAACACCATAGAAAATTGCATTCAAGGCTTTACTGTTAGCATTAGCTGCCGCAAGGGCTGCTTCATCCCAAGTGGATTTAGCAGCCTCCGGCCTTGTCCAACCTGTCTCTACGGCATCCCAAACAGTATCATCAATTGAACACAAGAATAACCTCATCCGGACTTTCCAAAAAGCATAATTGTTTCCATCAAAAAATAGTGGAACATTCAAAGATTGAGACCGGTCCATCTCAAAACGGGGTCAAGGATCGCACTAAGGTGTTTAAACCACAAAGAGTGCACCCGCTCTGATACTAATTGAAAGTTCAAATAGTGTAAAATACACTATGAACGTTTAGACCCCCAAAAATAAAATTACCAATTCAAGCTTTATGGCAAACACAAAGTGTGCGGAAAATGAATACAAGCTATAAACAGAATTGATAAACAATCTAAGCCAATTAAAATCACATCCACAGTAGAAAATAAAAGTCAGAGATAAGGAAAGAGAGATGCAAACACAAGGACAATACAACGATATGTTATCGAAGAGGAAACCGAAGCCCTCGACGTAAAACCTCCTCGCCGCCCTCCAAGCGGTAAGTAATTCACTAGAAAATGTAGTTGGGATACATGAACAGCAATAGACCCTCCAAGCCTAATCTACCCAATGTACCTAAGCCCTCCAAGTTTCTTGCTCCAACGAGGTTGCCCCAAACCTATTTCTTTTCTAGCTTCCCGGATTCCGCTACTTGACCATAGCATTAACCAATGTGAAATTGGTTCCTTCCAAATTGCTTTCCAAAGCACCAAATAGCCCTCTCACAGAAATGGATATGGTGAGAAAAAGTTTTGGTAATAAGTCTCTCAAGGATTTGACAATGGAGAGGAAGAGAGTAGAGGAATTTGAAGAGTCTCTTAGGTAAAGATTGTGGATGAGTCAATCTTGTTTTTCTTTAGGGTTTCTCTCTCAAAATTCTCTCTGGAAGCTCTCTCTAAATCTTGGGTATAAGGGTATATATATAGTAGGGTGAGAAGGAATGTGAAAAGTCAGTTTTTCCCAAACAGGGTGTTCTGGCGACTTGACCTCGCGACTAGGTTGAGTCGCAAGTTCAAGCCATGAGTAAACAGCCTGAGACTTTTGTCTTGTAGTGCAACAGTTAGTGCGACTCTTCAGCTTCTAGCATGCTTGGCATGTGAGCATCATTCTAGCTGCTTGTAGCCGTGAGTCACCTGTGAGATCCAACCGCGAGTCCCTGTTTCTTTGCACAATCTTGAGCAATTCTTCACACTCTCTCACACACTACCCTTACATGATTCCCACCTAAATACAGGGTTACTAATTGCTAAAATATAAGCAAATTTGGCACGGAATAAAGCCAACAAAATGGTTGATAAAATTCAACCTTACATGAACTTTGTAAACCGTGTTCTCATAGAGGGGATGAATGCAACTTTAGCACAGCCTTACACTAAGGAAGAGGTATGTCTCCTTTTTTCTTTCAAAAGCTCCAGGACCAGATGGTATGTCTCCTTTTTTCTTTCAAAAGTATTGGCATATTGTTGGGTGAGATGTTACCTCTGCCGTGCTCTCTTCTTTACATTCAGGGGAGATGCCTCCATAAAATGAACTTTACTCACATTGTGCTTGTCCCAGAAATGAATGACCCCCAGCATATTACTGAATTCTGCCTGATCGGCCTGAGTAATGTGGTCTTTAGGGTGAGTTTGGTTCAGCTTTTTGAAAAAGTGCATAATGAAAAAAGTGGAGTTTTGTAAAAGTGCATAATGAAAAAGTGGAGTTTCAAAAAGCTGAGTGTTTGGTAAAAGCTGTTAAAAAGTGCATAATGAAAAAGCTGAGTGTTTGGCTAGCACTTATAAAAGTGACTTTTTGAGGGGTAAATAACCAAAAAGGACAATGTATATATAAGGGAATTTATTTCATACTTTTTTTTTTTTAATGTGAGTTTGTTTCATACTTAAATCAATTACTTCATCATACTTAAATCAATTTTTCTCTTTCTAAAAAAATTATTTTTTTCTTACCAATATTAGCTAATAATAACCTACCACTTAAGATTTATTGTGAAAGTATTGTAAAAATATTTTGATAAAAATTGATAGTAATTTTAATTTTAACATACTATTAAAATTATTTTTTTCTCTTTCTAAAAAAATTATTTTTTTCTCACAAATATTAGCTAATAATAGCCTACCTTAAAATTTATTGTAAAAATATTGTGAAAATATTATAATATAATTTCTTTTTTCTCCCTTTTTTTTTCTCTCCACACACGTGGCTCTACTTCCTTTTTTTTTTCTCCTCTTTTTTTCTCATCCACCCACGTAGCCACACTCTTTTCTTTTCCTTTTTCCTTATTTCCTCTACTATCTTCAGTCCAGAACATTCCCAGCTCTCTTTCTTTTCTTTTCTTTCTTGCCTCTTAGCACTTTGGTCCAGAACACAGCTCTGCTTCTTCTTTTTTTTTTTTTTTTTTTTTCCTCTTAGCACTTCGGTCCAGAACACAGCTCTGCTTCTTCTTCTTTTTTTTTTTTTTCCCTCTTAGCACTTCAGTCCAGAACACAGCTCTGCTTCTTCTTCTTTTTTAATGATGATGATGATGATGAAGATGAAGATGAAGATGATTGAAACATAAGGATTTTGGGATTTTGGGTTTTTTTTTTCTATGGATTTTGGGTTGATTTTGAGTTGGGTTTGGGATGGGTTTTCCAGATTTGAGTTGATATTAAGTTGTTTTTGTGTTGATTTTGAGTTATTTTTGGTTTGGTTTTGTTGATTCTGTGTTCAGAATATCAAAGGTTGAAATGGGTTTTGTTGATTGTGGGGGTAGACCGGTGAAGAAGCAGAGGAAGATGAAGAGGAAGAAGACGAAGAAAGAAGACACAGATGAGAGATGAGGGCGTGAGAGAACTGATGAGTTTGTGAGTATGTGTGAGGGACATTTTTGTAAATGCACATACCAACGGTAATAATCCAAAAACGCCCAGCAGCGCGTTTTCATTTATGGACCTCAAAGGCCCATAAATAAAGCGCGTTTTGGACATGTATTTTTCCTGAGCTCAAAACGCAACTTTTTTTAAAAAGTTGCGTTTTGGGCTCAGCCAAACGCATTTTATTGCCAACTTTTTCATTTATGCGCGTTTTGGGCTTCAAAAAGTCCAAACAAACGCACACTTAGAATTGTGTCCAAGGTGTTAGCAAACAGGTTGAAAACTATCCTCCTTAATGTCATCTCGGATTCACAGAGTGCTTTTGTACCAGGTAGACTTATTACTGATAATACAATTGTGGCATTTGAGATGTTGCATCAAATGTGAAATAGGAGGCGAGGCTGTACTGAGCACATGGCTGTCAAGCTTGATATCAGTAAAGCATATGATCGAGTGGAATGGGTTTTCCTTAGAAGGATAATGCTCAAGTTGGGGTTATCCGAGCAGTGGGTAAATTTGGCCATGGAAACTGTTTGCATAACCTCCTACTCCATCCTTATAAATGGAGAGCCAAAAGGTTTCATCACTCTAACCCAAGGGATAAGGCAAGGGGACCCCCTATCTCCTTATTTATTCTTATTGTGTGCTGAGGGTCTCTCATCTATGCTTAGGAAAGCCACAGAAAGCAATCAGGTACATGGATTATTGTCATGTCGTGGGGGTGTAAAGATATCTCATATTCTCTTTGTTGATGATACTTTGCTTTTTTGTGAGACTTGCACTAGGGAGTGCCAAAACCTTTTGGCCATATTGGCACAATATGAAGTTGCTTCTGGCCAAGCTATCAACAGGCAAAAAACAACTCTCTTCTTTAGCTGGAACATTGCACCTAAGGTTAATCAAGAGATTCAAGCCTTACTTAGTGCACAAGTGATGAATGACTGTGAGAAATATTTGGGGCTACCAATGGTAGGGGGGCAATCCAAGGCGTCTACCTTTAAGGGGCTGCTAGAACATATAACGAATAAGGTATGGGGTGGAAGGAGAAACATATTTCAAAAGCTGGTAGAGAGATATTAATCAAGACCATGGCACAAGCTATCCCAACTTATTCTATGAGTCTTTTCAAAATTCCTAAGGCAATATGTGATGGTATAAATTTTGTCTTGGCTAAATATTGGTGGGGTCAATCTTGAAATGAGAAAAAAATTCATTGGATTAACTAGAATAAGCTTTGTTCCCCCAAGAACAAAGGTGGCATTGGATTCCGGGACATTTATGCTTTTAACCTAGCCATGCTCGCCAAACAACCTTGGAGTCTTATCCAAGGTTCCCACTCTCTGTTTTATAGGGTGTATAAAGCTTGGTACTTTCCTTCTTGCTCATTCATGGAAGCTGAATTGGGTAGCAACCCCTCCTTTGTCTGCCGCAGCCTCCTTTAAGCAAGAGAGCTCATCACTGCAGCTTCTATATTGGCAATGGCAAAACTGTAGGTATAGAAAGTCATAAATGGCTCCCACGACCTCCTAGTTTCAAGCCTGGAGCTGACAAATCATTAAAGGTCAACTGTTTGATGTTGATACCAGACAATGGAATAAACCTTTGATTCAGTCACTGTTCCATGCTTCCACAAGAGATGATATCCTGTGGATTAAGCTTGGGGACGCACGGACATGGGATAAGCTCCACTGGATTGAGACAAAGAGTCGAGCATTCTCGGTCAAATCCACCTACCATGTTGCACTTCATCTTTCCAATGCAGCCATGGGGGAGCATTCTCTTTCTAACCAGGATAAGGG
This sequence comes from Quercus wislizeni, assembly GCA_023055345.1. Lineage (NCBI taxonomy): Eukaryota > Viridiplantae > Streptophyta > Magnoliopsida > Fagales > Fagaceae > Quercus > Quercus wislizeni. Next base: position 46,231,679 of record JALGQJ010000003.1, on the reverse strand, counting down.
TTTGTGGAACAAGGTTTGGTCCCTTAATACTACCCCGAAAGTTCAAAACTTCATTTGGCATGCTTGCTCTAACATCCTCCCTACCAAAGTCAATCTTCGACGGCGGAAAGTACAGGTCAACTCGAAATGTGGCATTTGTGGACAGTAGGATGAGACAATAAGCCACGTCCTTTGGGAGTGTCTGTTTGCTCAGTGCACTTGGTCTTATGTCCCAGGCAAAATTCAAAAGTCTAACTCCATAGCTTCATGTTTTCACCTACTAACTAGGCATATGATTGGTAGATTTCCAAGAAAGAGCTGGAAGTGTGGGCTATGATTTCCTAGTCCTTGTAGAATGCTCGCAATAAGTTTCATTTTGAGCAAGTCCAAACTCACGCAACTGGGACTCACCGTGGAGAGATGGCTTTCCTTGAGGAGTATCAGCGGCACATGGCAGCTCTCCAACGTATTTAGCAGTGATAGTTCACACGTCTTTTTTTTTTTATAATCTTTTTTCGTGTTTGTTTTTTCTTTTTTCTAAGCCCAGTAGCTAGTAGTGCCTCTGCGAGGGTTATTTTCCTTCTGACACTCTTCTTACTGAGTAGTTTGTACTATTTTTTATTATTTAATATTATTTTATCGCCTTTGGTTAAAAAAAAAGAAAAAAAGAAAAAAAAGAAATGTAACTCAATTGAAACCCTAAAATGTGGAAAAATTTTATATATTGTAGATTTGTTACATAATCATTTTCGTTAATACCTTGAGATTTTATTTTTTGTGAACCAATATCCAACATGGTAAATCAACATTGACCACCTAATCTCCCACATACTACACAACAAACAATCTCCATCTCTCTCTTAACATCAAATATAAATTTGAAAATTAAATTACAACTTTACTTAATTATACATTGCCTTATATCTGAGATAAAGTAAACACTTTTTTTGTAAAAAAATAAAAAAATAAAAAAAAATTTCTTATTATTAAATTTCATACCCCAACTATAATTTTTAATTCTCTATATGATAGTAATTAGATTAGCTAACATTAATTCATAAAATTAACCTTATATTAGTTAATATAAATTGATAAAATTTACTTTAGTTTGGTTAGCATAAATAAATTTACTTATTTGATATTTAAATTTAAAAGGTCCCAATTAAATTCATCGTCTTAGGTCTCAGATTATATCAAGCCCTCTATGGATAGTATCTTTGTGACTTTGTGTGTCCGCTCATATACCATGTTTAAAGAGCAAATAAAATAAATCAAGATATTATAATACACGATGTGAAAATCAACAATACAAATGAGTTATTGATGCATCTTTCATTCTAATTAAGATAAATATTAATCCTTATGAAAAGATGAGAAATTTGAAGTTTAAACTCACTTAGTGTTAGTGAAGTGGGTGGAAATCAAAGAAAACTTAGGAGATATATGAGTTCTCTTCGGTGGGAGAGCAAGTGTTGAAGGAAGGGAGTGAAAGTTAAAGGCGTTGGGTATCAAAGTCATGCCTTGTCTTTAACCTCTCTTTTAGCTCCGAAACACCAGGCACTGAGGTAAAGAGGGAACTTAGTACTTAGTTGTTATGAAATCAGCCTAAGCATGCATATGCATGTTCAAGGAGATGAGTACACACACGTACCCGGCCCTACCTGGAAATGCAGCAGGAAAAACTTAAACAAAACTACACCTAAGCTATTATAGCATGCTTCTAATTATCAAAGCAATAAATCTAAACTACACAGAAGATGATTAAAGTAGAAAAATAATACAAAAAACTAAAGAAATGAAAGAGATAAGGTTAGATCCTTATCTCAAACAAGAGAACTCTTGTAGCTTTGATTTTAACTGTTCATCTTGGTCTATTTGTCAAGACAAAACCAAAAGATCAGTACGCTTAACGAGAGGGCTTATAAAGAAATAATTCCCGGCCAATAAACTTTAACTTGAGGAAAAGGGTCATAGGGCCCTTTTATAGTGTTCAGAGAGAAGTGCAGAGCTCTTCCCAAGAGATGTGGGATTAGCTCTGACAAATTTTCCATCAAAAACATTATTGACATGGTTTACTAAAACACTTGATAGGTCACAAACTGAATGACTACTTGTGATAGGAATTAATTAATTAATTAGTCAAGTTATTAATTAATCAATTTATCATGCAAACGCGTGATAGTACAAACAAATCACCAATAAACTAAAATTGCAGTGGAAAATAAAAGACACGGTGATTTGTTTACGAATAGGGAAAAACCTAACGGCAAAAACCTCACTGGATGATTTTCAGGTCACCACTCCCGAAACTCCACTATTATCATAACAAGCGGTTACAAGCAAGGAATCCCAAGTACCTTACCAACCTATAGTTAAATCCTTACCCTAATACCCAATCGGACTTGTTCTGTAGTGACAGTTCCCCTTTCTGATGCACGGCTTCCAAGTACGTGACTAACCAATTGCACGGATCTCAGTACGCGACTTCAAAAACACCAATCTAAAAAGATTGTTGGCTGCAAAGTTCTTCAGTTCATCCACATGATGAAGACCAGGAAGATACTTGGTCACAAAACCCTATAGTGCAAATACACAGCAACTTCTCCAAGAGAGAGATGAACTAGGTCAAGAACTTTGTTTCCGGTCACAATTTGCTTTAACAAAGTTTGCTCAATGCTTGTGCAACTTGTGTACCGTTTGATAACTCTTAAAACAATCCTTTTATATGTCTAGGGTTAAGAGAAAAGAAGGCCCATAGACAGATTCACGGATCCCAAGAAAATCAGAGTTGAAATCTGAAATTCTTAAATCTCGACAAATAGGAGGTGTCAAGCAAGTATCAACTAGCTGTTGAGCTTTAATGAATTTACACTCATTGCTTGATTTCTTGAATAGACTTGAAGGCTTTAATACTAGATCTTGAAATGTGGTTTCTTGAAGTAGTTAAACACATCATAAGTCTACCCAAATACAAGTAAAGTGCGTTTTGTCAAAGGATAAGCCAATTACATAAAATCATGACATATGATCTATAACATGAGAGACACATATGTCCTAATAATCTCCCCCTTTGGCAATCCGTGACAAAACCACAACTAACAAATGAACATATGAGAGAAGTCATAAATCACTCAACTCATATTCACTTGTTGAATACAATAAAATCTATCCTAACACAAACTCTTGAAAAATTTTGCAAAAAGAGAGTTTATGGCTAGTAGACTTTGACAACCTGTATTTCTGAAACACTTTAAACAAAACTCATCAAGGCATCTCTGTGTGAAACAGAAATAATAGATTGCATACAAATAATAAGAAGCATGTATATAAAGAGAGAAAAGAAACAACACATGAAAGGGTAGGTGAAAGAAAAAAAACATACATCAACAATATATAAGAGAAAATGAACAATGTATGTTTATAAATGGTCATAAGACCTCATGTACAAAAACAATATATCTAAGAAAGAAAGAAAAGATAATATCTTCACTACATCCCTCAAAAAAATAATAACAACACTCCCCCTGACAAAATGATCCCAAAACTAACTCTTCCCCTAAGAGTGACTACTCTCATATCCAAAACTACTCCCCCTTTTTGTCACAAGTGATAAAGGATAGAGTGTCAAGTAGACATCTTATCGATAGAGCTAGCATCTCTATCATCATCTGAAGCGTCATTGTCATCACCATCATCATCATCATCATCATCCTTAGCATCAGATTCAGAAGCAACTGAATGAGGTGGTGAAGGAGTAGGCTCAAGTGCAAAGCCGCCCATAGCCGCCTGCCGTCGTGCAATATGACCGACACGAACGTTCACCTGATACAACTCCGTAAAGAGTGTATCCAAGCGAGCATCCATGCGCTGTAGCTGCGCCATGACGTCTCCTAAAGACACATCACTGGAAAAGGAAGGAGTAAATGCAGATGAAGTAGACCGGGATAGTGCAGAATGAGAAGATGGTGCTGCTGAATCCGTCTGTCGCGACCGAAACTGGGCCTCGCTACGTTTAACGGTAGCGTAATCTATGGCACACATGATGGAAAAATGGTCGGAAAAGGGAAAAGGAACGGAAAAATGGTGTAGAATCCTCGTGATAGCGGAAGGAAAGATGAGCTTATCATAGGACGCCAAATCCAAATGAACATATATGATAGACAGAATGAATTGAGAGGGAAAATCTATAGTGAGATGCTTAAGAAGAGATAGCAAAAATCGAGCACGAGGCTCTGTGATGGAGTTATAGAGAGAAAGAGGATGTACAACAAATGTCATCACCATGTTCATGAATCTAAGACCTTTAGCAAAAGGTCGACATGGTGTAAAAAGACGTTCACCCCAAGCAGTAGGGCACTCACAAAATGAAGACATGAGCTCATCCCTGGACACTGTCCTCAGACGCTTACCGCTAGGATAGTTAGGAAACTCTATCCTAGGGACATGAAGCACATCCACAACCAGCTGCGGTGTGACAGGAATGCACGTACCTCGAACGCGAGTGAAAAAGAGAGGTACTGAACGATCTATCTCGTGCATGTTGGAGTAAAACTCCTGGATAAGCATGAGAGGACATGTGACCGGGACGTCACACAGTGATTCCCATCCCCTATTGTGAATGATAGAGGGAAGGTCAGTGTCGGCAAAGTCCGACAAAATGACTTGGCATTCCGAATGAATGCCTCATCTAGAGAAGTTCTTCGAGAGTGCCTTAAAGGCATCATCATCACGGAACCAGAAAGTAGAAGGAGAAGGATCAGTAGAAGAAAAAGCATCGAAACTAAGAGGGTTTCGGGCTGAAGTGGATTTACGTTTAAATGCCATAGACATGACTAACGTAAACTAACAGAGAATGAGAGAAAGAATGACAATCAGAAAAGTACCAAGCAGTTTCAAATATAACAAGTATATTGAAAAGAAGTACGTATGTATGGGAAATGCATGAACATGTGACATGCAAAAGAAAATGCATCATGGGCTCAGCCCAATCCAAACCTATCAGCACACATCTAAATGCATGACAATATCATTATAATGCTAATGTGATGCAATGTATGAGGTTTTAAACACATTTAAGTGAAAACCCATCCCAAAATTTCAATGAAAGCTCATCAATTTTGAAAAACCCCAAAAGTTTTCAAACAAACCCCAAAACTTAGGTTTCAAAACATGAAATGCATGAATGAGAAAGGATTAGAAGCTTACCAAGTAAAGAGAAACTTGAAAAAGGTTGAAGAATCCTTGAAGAACAAGTTTGGAGTGAGATGAGAGTATTTTGGGAAAGAAACAAAGAAGTTTCGAGAGAGAGATCGAAGAGAAATGATTTCCGAATCACACAGAGGCCTTATATAGAGCAGCTAGTAAATCTCGATAGATTCAGGTATTGAGAGGTATCGAGGGATCTGTAAAGGAAGTGTCGAGATAATGCTCGTCGACAGTTGAGGTGTCGAGAAGGTATCGAGGAACAACACATCAGAATCAAGAACAGAAGCTCGATCGATCCACCAGGTGTCGAGAAGCTATCGAGGAGGCAGGAGCTTTCTCGATCGATCCACAAGGTATCGAGGAAGTGTCGAGATTGCGTTAAGAAAAAGGCTTGAGAAGCTCGACAAATAGCAAGGTATCGAGGAGGTGTTGAGCTAGCTTTTCAAAACAGTTTTTTTTTTAGAGAAGAAAAACACAGATATGAATGCAATCCAACATACAACTCAACCAATGATCCAATCAACACAAAAAATCTCTCAAAATAGTCTCTCAATTTAAAAATTTTGAGCACAAGGATCTCCAAACACACACACACACACACACACACACACACACAACAAGTTTAACCAATTTTATATTTCAAAAATAATTCAAGACAGTTTAGAGAGCATACATTAACACATGTAAAATTTGTGATGGCCAAATCACATTGGATCTGTACATATATCAAGAATAGCAAAGAGTATTGCATGTTGTGTGTGAAAAACATTACAAAATTGCATAAGTGTATACATGTTATGACGATTTGAGATATGAGAAAATCGCTTTAACTCACACAATCATAACTGCTTGATGGGGACTATTACTTTCAAGGTACATCCTATAACTCCCACATCTCCTAGAATACACACTTGTAATCATATTTAAAAGCATTTTTGATCTTTTAGCTTTTGATTTTTCTTTGCATATTTTTCTTTTAAGTATATCATACATGGGTTTATTAGAGAGAGAAAAGAAATACCCAATGATTTTTGACATTCCATTTTTGCTATGCTTAAACACACAAATGTCATTGACATCACTTTTGCTATGCCGAAACATACAGATGTCATATATGATTGGTAGGCAACAGTGGTGAGATGGTTATTAATGCCTTTCTCTCAGGATTTTTTAGTCATTCTCGTCAAAAAGGGTGATATGAGTATTAAGTATAAGAGACAACTCAATCTTACTCATCACAAACAAGAGCCACAAAGCTCACTTACTTAGTTGTGCATAGAGATACTCATCTGAGCTACAAACGATACAAAGTTTAGAAAACTTTGTTTCAATGGCCATCTAAGGTACACAAGTACCAATGTACACAAAACACACACTGTTTTTGTATTTTTCTGATTTTTCAATTTTTTTTATATCAAAAAAAAAAAAAAAAAAAAAAAAAACATGTTAAACAAAGCAAAGCTTAAACCTAGATGCAGATGCATGAAGGGAGAGGAAGAAAGAAAAAGATCATCCCATGAAAATATCACCAATGTTTTGACGAAGGAATTCGAAACGTTTACTGTCAAGAGATTTGGTAAACAAATCAGCCTTCTGATCATCGGTGTGAATAAACTCAAGAGTGAGAGTACCATCTTCGACAAGCTCCCTAATGAAGTGATGTTGAATCTCTATGTGTTTGGTTCTAGAATGTTGAACCGAATTGTTAGAGATATTAATGGCACTGGTATTGTCACAATAGATTGTAAGATGCTCTTGACAAATACCATAATCATGGAGGAGTTTTTGCATCTATAGGAGTTGGGTGCAACAGCTACCGGCAGCAATGTACTCAGCTTCAGCAGTAGATAAAGAGATGGAGTTCTGCTTTTTACTCATCCAAGAGACAAGATTATTTCCCACATAGAAACAAACCCTTGAAGTACTCTTTCTATCATTAGCATTCCTTGTCTAATCAGCGTCAGAGTACCCAGCTAAGACATCACTTGTGTCCTTGCTGTACCACACACCAAACTTAGTAGTGGTTTTGACATACTTTATGATTCTTTTTAAAGCAGTCATGTGGGACTCCTTGGGATTAGCCTGATATCTAGCACACACTCCAACACTGTAACTAATGTCAGGTTTACTAGCAGTAAGGTAAAGAACACTACCTATCATGCTTCTATATAGAGAAGGATCAACACTTTTTCCTAACAAGTCAACAGTGAGTTTAACATTAGGGCTCATAGGGGTTCTAACAGAACTAGGAATTCTAAGCCAAACTTTTTCACAAGATTCTTAGCATATTTAGATTGAGATAGAAATATACCTGAATCTTGTTGACGAATCTGCAACCCAAGGAAGTAAGTCAGCTCTCCAATCATGCTTATCTCAAATTCGGTCTGCATGAGTTTTGAAAAATCATGAGCAAGTTCGTCCTTAGTTGATCCAAAAATGATGTCATCAACATAGACTTGAGCAACTATTAGTTCGCCATCTTCTCTTTTGATGAAGAGAGTCTGATCAGCCTTTCCTCTAGTGAACCCATGTGACACCAAATATTGTGTAAGCCGATCATAACAAGCTCTGGGGGCTTGCTTTGACCCATAGAATGCCTTCTTGAGATATAGTACATGATCCGAAAAATGTGGATCAATGAATCCTTTTGGTTGAGCCACATAGACATCTTCTTTAAAAATCCCATTTAAGAAGGCAGTCTTTACATCCATTTGATAAAGCTTGAATTTCAACTGGCAAGCCAAAGCAATGAGAATTCTGATGGGCTCCATATGGGCAACTGGAGCAAATGTTTCATCATAGTCTACTCCTTTCATTTGTGAGTATCCTTGAGCTACAAGCCGAGCCTTGTTGCAGATCACAATGCCTTCCTCATCAATTTTATTGCGGAATATCCACTTAGTGCCGATGATGTGTTCACCCTCCGGTCTAGGTACCAAGGTCCAGACATCATTCCTTTGAAATTGAAGCAATTCATCATGCATTGCTTCAACCCAACTTTCATCTTGAAGAGCTTCTTCAACTTCAGTGGGTTCAACCTGTGACAGATAACAAGAATACGACACAAAGTTAGCAACACATTTGTCAACTGTATGTTTCCTTAATGTGAGTTCATTCATGTTTCCCATAATATCTTCTAGAGGATGATTTTGCTTAATTCTGGAGGAAGCTCCTTTCTCCTTATGGGATTCAGAATTTGGTGAAGTGGTTATATCTGCGGAGTCTTCCACAACACTAGGAGTACCTGGAGTACTAGGAGATGCAAGTTCTTGTTCAACAACTTCTTGGACTACTCTAGGTTCAGGAGGAATAATTTCTCTAGGTAGTTCCTCAATACCTTTTTCAGAACTAGATTCTAAAGACTCATCAATAACAACATTCACTGTCTCCATTACCTTCATGGTTCTTTTGTTGTATACTCGATAAGCCTTACTTGTGGAGGAATAACCCAGAAATATTCCTTCATCACTTCGCGAGTCAAACTTTCCCACATTCTCCCTATCCTTTAGGATGAAATAGGTGCTTCCAAAGATTCTGAAGTACTTCACATTAGGCTTCCTATCTTTCCATAGCTCATATGGAGTCTTTTTGGTTCCGGGTCTAAAATACACCACGTTAACCGTATGACATGCAGCGTTAACGGCTTCTCCCCACAAGTTTCTAGCCACATTCTTATTGTATAACATGGCTTTGGCCATCTCCTGAATCACCCTGTTCTTTCTTTCTACTACACCATTTTGCTGAGGAGTAATAGGAGTAGAGAATTCTTGAGAGATGCTTGATCTTGTACAAAATGACTCCATATACAAGTTTTCGAATTCTTTACCATGATCACTTCGAATTCGATCAATTTTCAAGCTCTTTTCATTCTGCAGTCTTGTACACAAAGTTTCAATGTGCTCAGGAGCATCAGACTTGGATCGTAGAAGAATGATCCAAGTGTACCTAGTGAAGTCATCTACTACAACCATGATGTATCTCTTACCACCAAGAGACTCGGTTATGGTTGGACCCATAAAATCCAAGTGCAGAAGCTCCAATGGTCTAGATGTAGCTGATGTCTGAGTGCCAGGATGCTTAGCTTTTGTCTATTTTCCTAGCTGGCATGGTCCACATACCACGTCGTTCATTCTACTAAGCTTTGGTATCCCCAACACTGACTCATGCTTAGATACAATGGAAAGATGTTTGTAGCTAGCATGTCCCATTCGTTGATGCCATAGATCTTCATTTGGCAAATGAATGCTATTACACACAATATCAGCATCAGGAACCAGTCCATAGTAATTGTCAAGAGTGCGAACACCACTTATGAGTTTCTTTCCAGACTCATTTATGACAAGACACTTTCCTTTGGAGAACAGCATCATGAAGTCTTGATCGCATATCTGACTTATACTCAGCAGGTTCACCCTTAGACCTTCTACATATAGAACGTTTGCAATGTCCAGTAGTCCAAGTAGAGAGATGATTCCCTTTCCTTTAATCTGTGATTTGCTTCCATCACCAAAAGTGACATTGCCACCCTTTTTAGACTCAAAAATCTTAAAGAGAGATCGGTCTTCAGTCATGTGTCTAGAGCAGCCACTGTCTAGGTACCACAAACATGTGTCCATCACTTTAAATGCAGACTTCATCATAAAACACACTTCGTGCTTGGATGACAAATCAGTGGGAATGGTACTTTCCCTCAACTGCTTTATATGAGCTAAGCCTTTAACTTTCACTATTCTCAGACGAACTCCTTTGCACATCTTCATTTTGAGACAGTTTAGTTTCTTCTTAGTCAAACTGAGATCTTTTCCAATGGTCATTAGAAAAGAATTCAAATAACTTTTAAACTTATGTTTTCAAAAACACTCAGACAAATAGAGATTAGAAAAACAAGATGTATTTGAAAGCAAAGATCTCTTCAAGCCGGTTACAGCCATGACAATAGGGGTCAATGGATCAACACAGCAAAGATTAAACCCTAATCAGAGTGTGCCCGCTCTGATACCACTTGATAGGCCACAAACTAAATGACCCCTTGTGATAGGAATTAATTAATTAATTAGCCAAGTTATTAATTAATCAATTTATCATGCAAACGCGTGGTAGCACAAACAAATCACCAATAAACTAAAATTGTAGCGGAAAATAAAAGACACAGTGATTTGTTTACGAATGGGGAAAAACCTAACGACAAAAACCCTACTGGGTGATTTTCAGGTCACCACTCCCAAAACTCCATTATTATCACAACAAACGGTTACAAGCAATGAATCCCAAGTATCTTACTAACCTACAGTTGAACCTTTACCCCAATACCCAATCGGACTTGTTCTGTAGTGACAGCTCCCCTTTTTGATGCATGACTCCCGAGTACGTGACTAACCAATTGCGCGGATCCCAGTACGCGACTTCAAAAACACCTATCTGAAAAGATTGTTGGCTGCAAAGTTCTTCAGTTTATCCACACGATAAAAATTAGGAAGATGCTTGGTCACAAAACCCTATGGTGCAAATACACAGCAACTTCTCCAAGAGAGAGAGAGAGAGAGAAAGATGAACTAGGTCAAGAACTTTGTCTCCGGTCACAATTTTCTTGAACAGAGTTTGCTCAATGCTTGTGCAACTTGTGTACCATTTGACGGCTCTTAAAACAATCCTTTTATATGTCTAAGGTTAGGATAAAATAAGGCCCATAGACAGATTCACGGATCCTAAGAAAATCAAAGTTGAAATATGAAATTCTTAAACCTCGATAGATAGGAGGTGTTGAGCTTTAATGAATTTGCACTCATTGCTGGATTTCTTGAACAGACTTGAAGGCTTCAACACTAGATCTTGAAACGTGGTTTCTTGAAGTAGTTAAACACATTCTAAGTCTACCCAAATACAAGTAAAGTGCGTCTTGTCAAAGGATAAGCTAATTACATAAAATCATGACATATGATTTATAACATGAGAAACACATATGTCCTAACAACACTAATGCATATGCATGCTCGAGCATGTGTACGCATGACTTAAGCATGTATATGCATGCGTATGCATGACTTAAGCATGTGTGCAAATGCTTAGGGTTCACGCAAAGTGTTTCTCTTCCAAAACATCTTTCAAGTTAAAGATTTTCGTTAGCTAGGCCCTGAACCAATCATACACTCTTCTAGTGATATTGTCATTGGGGAACAGAGGTTAGAGTTGTAAGCGATGTGGGATTTGTTTTGACACATTTTCCATCAAAAATTTCCTTACATAGTTTTCTGAAACCATAATGCATATGCATGCTCGAGCATGTGTACATGTGACTTAAGCATGTATATGCATAATTGAGCATGCGAATGCGCGGCTTAAGCATGTATATGCATGCTCAAGCATTCGTACACATGACTTAAGCATGCATGCGCATGTTTAGGGTTCATGCAAGGTTTTTCTGTCGTAAGGGGTGCGAAATGAGATGTCTACACTCTCCACACACAATAAACCCTTCTTAGTAACATATCTGTTTACTTGTTTTTTAGAGCACTTTGAAAGGTACTTAGTCATGTCTATTCTGAAAGTCAAAATGAAACTATCAAAACCCAAAAAAAAAAAAAAAAAAAAAAACTTCTTAGTAACATATATTTGTTTACTTATTTTTTAGAGCACTTTGAAAGGCATTAGGTATGCCTTCTCATAAATTCAACATTTTGAAGCTAATGCTCTGCATGTTTTAATATTATTTTCTGAATATATGTTTTAGTAATTATCACAAAGAATGAGTGGGGGTAGTTCTTCTTGCTATGAATAGAAATCTTCTAACCCATATTTTGAGTTCCATTTTATGCTCTATCAATTGTGTGTGTCATGTGAATATACTTCCTTTAATTTTAAGATCACTTCTAAATCACTCATCAATTTTTAAAATTTACAATTTACATCATCAAGTAAAACTATATGATAATAAGAAGGCTAAGGTACAAACCACGCCCTTGAAGTAAAATTTAGTTCAAATAAAATGTTATTTACTATTTGATCCATAAACTTATATTTTATACATAATTTTAAACTAGTTAATGAAAAAATGGATATAATATCACAATTGCAAGTGAGTCCATTTGTAACAATTAACTTCAGCACCTTTTGTACTTTATAAGCCTTCAGCTTTGAATAGTTCCACCTTTGAATAACGTTTCGGTCTGACATTCCAAAAGAATAGTGGGCTAGCTATTGAGTGAAGAACGTGCGGAACCTTTTTGTGTGGACTCAAAAATTCCTAGAGGAGGACAGCATTGATTGGGGATTTTTTTGTCTCTCTCTCTTGTTTCTCATATTAAGGGTAGCATTCTTTTGTTTGATTTGGGAATACCTGTTTGTAAACTGGTTGCAAGATGGTTGAATGATTTTTTGATTGAGTCATGGGATTTTTAATAAAAGAAATTGATGCCACATCACCTAAATTTTGTCATGTCATTTTTCCGTTAGCCACGTAAGCACTAAGACTAACACCGTTAATAGAATGATCAATTGTGCTCACATTTTAAACTTGAGAGACTAATAACACTCACTTGAAACTTGAGGGACCAATTGCACTTACAAGGTAAACTTCGGAAATCTATAGTGTAGTTTTGCCAAAATTTAATGGAGATACCACATTTTGCTTTACTAGTGGTTGGAATTCTTAACTTTTTATGTCTATTTATTTATTTATTTTTAATTTTAGGAGTAATGCTATAGGAACAAACTATTTTTCAATATTTTTACAAATTGTTAATCTATGCAATTCTTACTGATTCTCATCTAGGCCTACCACAAACATTACTTTTTTACTTACTAATAACCACTCACTACATCAACAGTCTGTAAAAATTATTGTAAAATAATTTGTAACTCTAGCATTTTCCTTATTTTAAATAAAATAATTGATTCCTATATTCTTAGTGTGCCATGTTGTGGACATGCAACACAAATAACATTATATATATATATATATATATATATATATATATATATATATATATATATATATTCCAATTCTTATATTATTATACTATTGTTATCACAAGTTTACCCAATCAACATAAAAAATACTATATTTATATTTGCTTAAGATTTGATATTTCTTATTTGCCTTGGGAGAGTTATGATATGAAAAATACATTTGAAAGACAAATCCCAATTTTTTTTTTTAAAGAAGAATATTTCTCTATATTTAATTGCACTATTTTAGTTAATTTTCTATTTGTACTGATTTAATAAATTTATTTATATTTTAAATAATTATTAAATTAATTATGACGTCATTACGGTTCGACCTCAAAAACCTTAAACCTTTTCCTTTTACAACTCATTGAACAGTCTAGTCTAAAAACCATGTATTGGATGCGTGAGGCAAAGCCTTAAAGGTACAATAAAAATTGTCTATAAGTATAGTAGTTTTGTGAATAATGAATATAATAGGCTATAGCCTATGCCTAATTGCCTATATGTTCCACCTTAAACACTTAATTCTTGAGTTCTTATTGTTAAATCATCTGATTAAAATCATCTTTCATATGAATTTTAGTTGAGTCATAAAATAAATATTGTTTAGACTACCAATAGATGTGTTAGGTGTGGATCCCTAAACCTTAGCGCCTTAATATATTGTTATTTTCTCTCAATTTAAATTACCTTTACTAAACCATCAAAATCTCTTCAATCAAACTTTATTATTTTAGTTTTATTCTCTTGTAGTTTGCTAATCAATTCCCTTTTCCCTTTGGATTTGATCTTGGACTTATTGAATTATTACTTCATGACAATCTTGCACTTGGGAGCATTATTTATGTCGCAACATTTTCAATATAGTATATGTATCTATGCTTTATCAATGCTTTTACTAAACTCAGATTTGATACTCGTTTACAAAAGAATATTATGCATTGATTCAAAAACAGACTTTGGAAGATTCCAGTTATGACAGTTTTTAGATACCAATTGTGGATATGCTATGAACTTTAGGCCTAGTAAGGCAAGAGAGAGAGATTTAAAGATGAAAGCATGATTCATTTTAAAAATGAAGATCATTTTTGAGAGTCATGTCCTTGAAGATTGACATCATAGGCCATGAGGGGACAGTGATCCTTGTAGATTGGCAACTTTAGACCTCAAGGGTTCAGGCAGCATTTTAGGCCACTAGGGGCTATATTCCCTGAAGACATGACAATCTAGGCCCCAAGGGGATCGACGAGTCTCTAAAGACTAGCAAGCAGTAGGCCACTAAATGAACTTCTGGTCTTTGAAGACTGGCAACCATTAGGCCTTGAGAGGATCTTTGAATCTTTGAGGCTTGGCAACCTAGGCCATGAGAGGATTGTGTTCTCTGAAGATTGGCACCCATTAGGTCACGAGAGGCCAAATTTCAAAGATAAAGTACAGTTTCATGTTCCATATAGTTTTGCTATATTATGCAATAGAATGAGTATGTTTTTATACAAAACAAATCAGGGAACATGTTATGTTTATATATAATAGAATCATACTATATGTTTAGAATTTAGTAGTAAATAGTACACCATATAGTTTACCAGAATTATGTTCACAAGTACAGTATGTTATAAATTTCCAAGAAGGAATTAGAAAAGCAATGAAGTATATAAAAGTAGGTTAATGCAATGACACAAGTTAGATGATAAGAAATAATAAGAAGAAGAAGAAAGAAAAAAAATGATTATACTCCTTGCAGTTGGTTCGTGTTAGTATCAGGCATAGACTTGGTATTTATGATTTTACGTATGGACAATTCCTCAATATCTTGTTCATTCGCAACATGCTGGTCTATCCCAGATCAAGGAGTGACACTTACACCCATATCTTTGGCAAACTACACCCCATACTCATACGCTTTTGCTTCAATCTCAATAGCCCCCAAAGGAGTTTTTATCTTCTTACTGAAAGCAGCAATCACCAATCCTTGAGCATCCCTAATGATCACCCCTACCCTGGCCTTATTCTGTGTAGCAAAGACCGCACCATCCACATTCACTTTAAACAATGGACTAGGGGGTTTCCATCAGCCATCCGGTGTCTCTGTTTGAATTGTATTGTGTAAGTTAGCAACCCTATACTCCTCCAAGTTTAGGCCCCTAGAGTTCATTGATATTATACATAGTTAATTACGATCGTTAAAAGGATAAACTTTATGTTACTCAAATTTATAAGATAGAGTTCATTGATACAAAACACTATAAACTTGCATAGAAAAAAATAAGGGAAATGATATATCTACAACAATTTTACAACATTTTTACAATAAATCTTAAGTGGCAGGTTGTTACTGGTTGTTATTGTTAGGTTAAAAAAGTAATCTTAGTGCTAAATTCAAATTTGAACCAATAATAACTAACCACCCATGATTTGTTGTAAAAATGTTGTAAAATTGTTGTAGACATAGCACCTCTCAAAAAATAATAATTAAAAGGATAAACTTTATCAGATAAATTAATTTAAGAATTAATGTAAGTGTAGCCACTTATTGTAGATAGAAGATGACCACTAGGAAATTTTACAACAATACACTTGAGTTTTTAATCCGATAGATTTTCACATTTTGATTTTGTAAGAACTCACGTATTTTGGAATGATGTTATTACTCATTTAATATTTCAAATGACATTTTCATGGTTTTTAATCAAAATGGAAAAAGTTTGGCTACAAACTTGGTTGTAGGCTAAACTTGGAAGATTTTGATTCAAATCTTCTAAATTTCCTAGGGTACTCTACCAAATAAATTTCCTTAAATCTTAACAATTCTTTAATGATTTAATGGTTTAAATTCTGCCATATTAGCATTACACTAACAATAATCTTAATTATTTTGTTTGCAACATTATTTTATTATTTTAAGAATATTATTAGTGAAATGCTGACATGACAGAATCTAGACTATTAAATCATTAAAGAGTGGTTAGGATTTAAGGAAATCTATTAGTAGAGTACCCTAAAAAATCTAGAGAATCTGAATCTAAGTTACAATGCTCACTAAAAAAATCTATATGACTACATATTTTGAAAATCTTTTATAATTGGATTGCATGTTTTTTTTTGTTTTTTTTTTTAATGTTTTTAACATGCAAGTCAAATTTAATTCAAATCTGATATTATTTACTATTCGATTTATAAACTTATATTTTATACTACAAAATTTGAAATTTAAACATTTGATTGATGACATAAATATGAATCTTTGATATTTTGAAAATTTTGCAAGTACAAGGGATATAAGAATAAAATATTATCCAATGATTTATCAAAATTCAACAAAGTTGGTTGTAGACTAAGGGTGCAGTACTTAATATTTTTTTATTAGATGTGAATTTTGACAAATCCATCATTAGATTACATTTTCTTCTTATATCTTCCATACTTGAAAATTTTCAATAAAATCAATAGTTATGTCATCAATCAAATATTTAAATTTTAAGTTTTTGTACTCTAAATTTATACATAAAAAATAAGTTTATAAATTGAATAGTAAATAACATCCGATTGGCATGAAATTTAACATGTGTTTTACGCTCCGTTTGTTTCGACGTAAAATATTTTCATGTTCGTTTTACAGTAAAATATGTAGTCAAAAGTAAAATATTTTCAACCAAATTAACATAGGCAAAATATGTAGCCATATTAATTTGTTTAGTGAGAGTAGCAACAAAGTTTTTTTTTTTTTTTTTTTTTTTTTAATTTGGTTACAACTAAGTTTTTAATCAAATTCTTCTAAAAAAAAAAATTGTAATCGTAACTTAATCTACAATCAAGTTTGTTGCAAAACTTCATTCAATAAAAATGAAATTAATTTATTAAAAAAAAAACCCAATCCTAATGATGGTGTACAAGGCAAAAACGTAGCGTTTTGGTTTTGGGTGATCACCCTCACAGAAGTCTTGTATCTCGGTCTCGGAATCGAAGCAAATGCAGTGGTATCTGGTGGTGTCTCTGCTGACCATTCTGACCAGCTTTCAGGTCTTCTCTTCTCTTATTAGCAAATGTCTTCATTCATTCTGACTGATTTAACGTGGACTTTTATATATTTGTGTGACTCCAAAAATGAGCAACTAACAATATACTTAACTGTAACTTTTCCTATAACCAAATTTGGAGATTACTCTTTACAGCACCAAAATATGAATATCTTCTTGTTCGACGGGTAATTTTGACGACGCTTTCAAAGGATAATGCCAGATATAGGTATGACTACGCAACTGTTCCGTTTCTGGCCGAAGTTTTATAGGTACTTTTTTTTTTTTTTTTAAATTTTTTTAATTTTTTTACTTCTGTAGAGTCAAATTGAAGTACTTAAAAAAATATACACTCAAAGAATGTGAAGAATGAAAATTCTCTCTAAACTTTTGAATTGAAATTACTGTCAAAGAGAAGAATCAGAGAAAAAAAAAATTTGTATAGGATTATCATAGTGAATGTAATCTAGAAGCACAAACATTTCATTTGGCCTGTTGTTATAAATTTTTAGAAATTGTTCGTGTTGCTATGTCGTACCCATACTCGTACTTGTATCTGTGCTTCCTAGATTGTAATCCATCTTCTCACAGTAAATAATAAAAATTTGTTACATATTTTTCCAGTCGATTTTCAGACTAGAAACTTATTGTCTACACTGTCAAACTAATTCATTGCCTGTTAATATTTCAGCTTCTAGTATCAAGTTTTCTTCTTTGGAAAGAGATCCAGAAGTCACCATGCCACCTCCAAAGATGACTACAGATTGGAAGAGTGTTCGTTTGTTCCCTATTCCTTCAATCATATACCTGATCCACAACAATGTTCAGTTTGCTACCCTAGCATATGTGGATACATCCATATATCAAATCATGGGAAATCTCAAGATTGTCACAACTGGAATATTGTTCAGGTGCTTCTCTTGGTCTTTTAAGGAGCTACAGATCATCAACTATTTTTGCAATTCAAATTGTCTTCATTTATTGATGATTGAGATTACTTTAAAGGAAAAAAAACCATTTTTGGTCCCTACATTATGGGTCACTGTCAATTTGATTCTTACATTTTAGTAACAATCAATTTAGTCTATGTTATTTTCAACTTATAGTCAATTTGGTCTCTATTGTCAACTCACTAACGGAAATTGACTGCAAATTGAAAATAACAGGACCAAATTGACTATTACTAAAATTAGAGACCAGATTAAGGATACACACAAATGATATAGCAGCACCTGGCTCATAGTTGTTCCAACGGCCAATAGAACAATTGCCATCCACTGCAAAGTGCAAATTTGAAAGCTTTCTCCTCAAGAATAGCCTATAACAGGAATAAAAAATATTTGCTAATTTGAGAAATTAGATCAACATCAGAAAGAAAAAAACTACAATAAATTTGAAGTAGGCGAAAAACCATTTGTGTGTATCAGGTATATGATTGAAGGATGTGACTCCCTTTTCTCAGGGCCAATTCAGGGCTACATGTTCGGAATTCTGTCTGCTTGTCTTTCAGCATTAGCTGGCATGTACACAGAGTTTTTGATGAAGAAGAATGATGATACTTTATACTGGCAGAATGTACAATTATACACTTAGGTGGCCTTTCCCTGCATACTGCTGATAAACTCTCAGTTTTAAGAGAACAGAGGGTATGCATGTTTTTTAATGATGGATTCTTGAAAGTTCTTTTTTGTAAGTGGATTTTTCCTGCCTCCTTTGTTGCCTATGTGATTAGTTGCACAAAATTCTTGAAAGTTGTTTATTTATTTTGCATTTTTTTACTCCAGGTGGAGGTTACTAATTGTAAATAATTACTTAATAATAATGATAAAAAGTATAGAGAACAATTAAAAACCTTCAGGCAGAACAGCTTACATTGTCCATGGATTGAAAAATTGGAATTGTGTGGCCCTTGTGGCTTATTAAGTTTGTACCTAAAAGATTGGATTTGTGTTTGATCTTTACAACAATATTAAGATTTAGCTGTGTCCTCATAAGTACTCCACCTATATTTTTGCATGAGTTTTCCTTAGGTATCAATTTAAATGGTCAGGTGATGTTTGCAAGATGTTTTGCAAAACAACAATGGGTAATACAGATCTTCCATGCAAAACACCCTTGGCACTACTTGTAAAAAGAGCTCCATTTCTATCTAGTTTGGTAAAAATCCTCATTTTAAGAATTTGAATAAGAGGAATAGCCATAATCTATCTATGGATCGTAGTGTGGCATTCTGAAGCCAATTTCTAAAATTGCAGAAAATAATAAAACTATCATTTTCCCTTGCAGATAATTAAATAAACTTGTTTTGGAAACATCAGATTATGTTACATGGTCACTTGTCAACTAAAATGTTACGACTTTCAAGCTTGTGAAAGTTGATTACCATGAGCAAAATGCCTGTAGTTATTAGAAGCTTTGGGCTAGAAATAATTCAGAATGGTACATATTTTTTCCAGATTTGGGGCTATTTTCAATATGGCACGGCTTCTCTTGGATGATTTCAGAAATGAATGTGAGAAAGGGCCATGGTGGCAACACCTTTTCAATGGATACAGTATCACAACCTGGCTGGTGATGTTAGATCTAGGTTCAACGGGATTTTTATTTTCTTGGTTAATGAAATATGCTGACAATATTTTAAAGGTGACTCCTATCACCTGTTTGCAGTATCTGTGCTTTTGTCTGTTTCTCCATAAGTTTATATCGAGTCCCTGTTTGACTTGCACGTGTCTCATTGATACATTTTACCTGTGATAACTAGGAATTTATGGTATTTTTATTTGGGTACTTGGGATAAAACAACTCATTGTTCTCTTGCATTCCTCTTAATTGTTATTATTATTATTATTTTTTGCTTTTGCTTTAGGTGTATTCCACTTCAATGGCAATGCCACTGATGACGGTTCTGTCTCTATTCCTTTCGATTTCAGGCCAACATTGCAGGTAAGATTCCATGCCTATGAAATTGGTTTCTTCTGCATTTCCTATAATTTTCTTATTTTGTAGTAAGCATTTGAGTACTACAACTGGATTGAAATTGTTTTATGTTCTATAGAAATTTTTAAATCAATGTTTTGCCATTCTTTAGGACTAGTTTATGCCCTTAAATGCTATGAAAACATATAATTGGTTAGAAGTTTCAATTCATATCTTCGCCATTCATGGATAACAAGATCCTCGTAAAACTTAACTGTTTATCTGATGCTCCTTGTGTCACATTCACTTCCCGTTTCATCTCAAAATTGCCAAATAATAAGTCTTTCTTGTGCTGCAGCAGCTTTTCTTGGGTATTGTTGTTTGCATGATGTCACTACACATGTATTTTGCCCCTCCAAGTGTGCTATTTGATTTGCCGAAGATGATAAATGAAGATTCAGAGAGTCTTCTTGAAGTTTGTGTTGATCGAAGAACAGATTCGTCATGATAATTTATCTCTAAGTGGAGTGCAACATTCTCTGGTATCTCTTTCTTGAAAGGAATTTATATATATGCGTGTGTGTGTTGTCTTTTACTGTTTTACATTGCCTATTAAGATGTCTAGTTTAGAAGATTTAGACGGAGGGAATCCTAACAAATGTCCATTAACATGTAACTGGTCTTCTGTATTTCTTATAGTCTTGATTGAGCTTTACTTTTAAGAAAAGCATTCAATGTATCTGAGCATATCATTTTAAAGTTCTTTGCATGTAGTGTGATGTAGCACAACATTCTAAAAGAAATTTGTAGGGACAATAAAACAGAAAATGTATAAATAAATAAATAAAAAAGAGGGATGGATAAGCCTGAGAATCAAAACCTTAAGATTGTTTAGAACCAGCATCGAGCCGGGAAAAGAAAATAAAACATTGGAGTTGGCATCTAGGGCTGCCTGAAGTCAACGTCAAGCCATTGGAGAAAATTCCAACAGTTCATTTTATTAATCAGGCGAAGAAACCAATGCTAAGTTTTGGGGCCTTTAAATAGGACTCCCAAATTTCATCAGGAAAGGAACTAACTTGCTAACCAAGCAGGGAAGGGAAATGATACTTTGTTAACCAAGTAAGAAAGGAAATAACTCTTAAATAATTACATGAAATCCAATAATATTAAAATTTAACTAATTACATAAAATCCAATGACATTAAAATTCCAAATTAAACAGGATTTATTAAGTCAATTGGGCCTAACTAACAGCAAGCCTCCATTTTTTAGCCATGTGATTAGGGGCCTGCATCCGGTGTATGTGCCAACTACCTCAAAGTGGGAGAAACTCAACTCTGTAAAGTGTTGCTCTTTGTTGGTTCTAGTATCACTCCAAGAGTTCAAGGTCTTGTTGTTATGGCTCCTCTCTGGTGATCCAAGTGCAATCTAAGTTTGGTCATCTCTTCCAACGAACTAGTAGCGACTGTATCATTGATCTCTTCTGTCCCTGATGAAAATAATCTGTTCATCCAAAATAGTATCAATGTGTTCTTTACATTTTGATGGAAGGTTTATGGGTGCTGGATTAGGTAAGGTTCACAATTAAGTCCTGGGAAGGCTCATAAAAAAAGGCCATCTAGGATAACTGCTAGACCTCTATAAGATGAAACGTCAACGACATAAGCATTCGGTATGACCTGCTTCACCACTTTTAGTGGTCTACGACAACCTTGCAATTTCCTAGTGGTTTCAGAGGGAACCCACTTGGGCCTAATTGGAACCATTATATATTCCTCCAAATTCCATATAGCATGAATAAGCTTGACTTTTATATTGATGATCACTTGCTTAAATTTGTTCGGGGATCTCATGATGCAATAACATGTCCTGCAGATGCTCCTGCTAACTAAAATACTCTTAATATGCAGTCACATCGGGAGAATATCTGAAGGCATCCTAGAAGTAAAACCAAGCA
Source organism: Quercus wislizeni (assembly GCA_023055345.1). NCBI lineage: Eukaryota > Viridiplantae > Streptophyta > Magnoliopsida > Fagales > Fagaceae > Quercus > Quercus wislizeni. The sequence goes on along the minus strand of JALGQJ010000003.1, from coordinate 46,209,656 downwards.
TGACTTCAAAGAGACATGCATGTAGATCTATTGACAAAACTATTGGGTGCATGTTAGGCTACATGGAGAATGGACTCTTCATTTGATGTCCCTTTAAGCTCTTTTGGGCTTATGATGCTTAAGTTCTTTTCTTTTGTTGCCTCTTTAGGATTTTCTAATAAACAATTAACTAAATCCACTCTGGTACATCGAGACTATGCCCTTGGTGTTCTACTTGGAAGTGTGTAAATATATATATAACCTGAATGTCATCTTAGGCTTATAGATTTTTTTTCAAGGTCATTTTCTTTCATCTGCATGCTCCATCAATAATGACTTGATTGTCACATTTGGCAGCAGCATGATGAAAACCCTGGCACTGAAAGCAAAATCTGAGAAATCAGTTTGTGGAGCTATCAGTGGTATACTACCCAAAGGTTGAGAACTAAATGTAGGTTCGAAGCACCTCACAAACTTGGGCTTAGTGATCAGTTCATAGTTTCAGACTAAGCTGAATGCCTAATTTAACGTGGTTACCTACTGAAAACAAGCTCCTTTTTGAGGTATCAATGAGCGCTTTCCCAAACCTGTTCAAAACCATCGTCTCATCCTTAACTACATGACTTACATCTCATTATGTAATCATCAAATTGTGCTAAGTGGTCAGTATTACACTTTTCCCTTGTCCCAAAATGTTTCACTGATGTAGGTCACCTTGATAGGGTTGGGAATGGGTATTTTTCATTGAGTTTTTCCTTCATTGGACCCAATCAGTTATGATAGGTTGGTTTCCTCTAGCGAGGAGTTGTTTCATACTTTTTTGGCTCGAAATATGTGTTTCATTTTCGTAAAACTGAATTTTTTTTTTTTTTTTCCTAACGAGTTGATGCAACAAAAAATTCTTCAAAGAAATATAGGAATCAAAATTGACGGTTGCTCAGTGTAATTTGCCCTAATTAATCAATTTGAGTAATTGAATTAATTTACCATGGTCAATCTATAACCAACAAATGTCATATAATATTTAGGAAAAATAGTTTATATATATATATATATATATATATATATATATATATATATATGATGATCTTGTTTGTTTATTATATATTGATGTATAATTATTTATTTTTGAGATAAAAGAGAAACAATTGCTTATAATTGTTTGGTTTTATCTAACTTATCCAAATAGTAGTTTACACTAACTTTCACACAATTTTTCTTTTTCTTTTTCAATTTGTTCTATAACTAGTTTATAAAATTTAGAAAGGGCCAAAGTTTTTTTTTTTTGGTTAAGTGAAAGGGCCAAAGACTTTAACCTAAGAATAGATATTGTTTTCTTAGAACTTGAATTTGGATTATGGCAGTTGACTTGATAATATCCCGTAAATCAATGCAATGAAATCCGTCAAGCACTTCTTAAAGCTTCGTCCCCCTTAGAAAAAATTCATGGCTCCACCACTGAGAAGAGTGATGTGCAAGATAAAGGCATTGAAACTAAATGGTCTTTCACATTCCTTTTAGAATATTCCTTGTTTTTGGAACTTTGAGCATTCAAAGTTGTCCTAAACTTTGTTTTTGTTTTTGTTTTTTTTTTTAATTTTTTTAATATATATATATATATATATATATATATATATATATATATATATATATATATTTATTATAGATAAGTAGATAGTGAGAGAGGGGGGAGTCGGGGTTTAAACCTTAGATAAATGACACTATAAAGATTGTAGGGGTCTTTTGTGCTTTTGGGCTAAGGCTTTCTACAGTGGGTAAGAGAGTTGGCTTGGCTTGTTATTTCCACAGAATCTGCTCAAAACCAATTTGGCACAAGACAAGACACTCCAAAAGACAGGAAAGGAATATATATATATATATATATATATATATAGTAGCATAAATGAAAGTTAGTCCAAGTAACTTGTCAATGGTTAGACATAGTTAGTAGCAGAATCATAATATAAAGGGGAATCTCTGCAGGAAGTAGTCCAAACTCCAACTTATATAATCTTATTACCCTATTAGGCCATAAATTTATGCACTTTGTAGGATGGGTCAGAATAGTTACTTTGTCCAATGAGATTACAAAAAGTGGGTTTATTACGTGAGTGAGGGAAAATATTTGCCTATTGATGCATGTAGTTTCTATCGTAATCACTCTTCTTTCTTTTCTAAGTCTTACTTCATCTTTCCTTTTTCTCTCTTCTTTCTCTTTCAATTTCCTATTCAAATTTCCTAGGTCATTATCCTTGTTCTTCTTATGGGTATTGTTCCTATTTATATATCAAATCTAGCTTATGTGATTTCTCATTTTATCCTCATTGCTCACCAACCATTTTTTTCCGCTACAGACACTCTTCAAAGGTGCCCACTACCCTTCTGGTTGTATGGGTTTAACCTCCATTCTTCTCTAAGCATGTGTAGAATTTTCTCTCTCTTCTACTACTCATCCCATGGCAAACACTCATTCATTCTACCGTGTACCTCTCTCTCTCTCTCCCTTTAAATGATAATACCTTAGGTATCTTTCTACCAATTTTCTATAGCATGCATCAAGCAGCCCTAGCCGATTTACAACCTACTTTGGGTAGAGATGCTTTCCTAGCAAAGCACATCTCAAAAGAGGTCCTAGTAAGATATCGAAAATAGGTTCTTTTTCCCCCTCCACCAAACCACATCCTTTGTGATCCCTCAGGCCCTGAGCCCACCTTCCTTGCATTGGTTGGGTTACAGGTTAGTAGTGCTCCGACCATTACATTGTTGTCTTCTCCTTCATACCTTGTTTTCTTCTTTCTTCACGTGCTTTCCGTCACCGCTATCTAGTTTTGTCCCTTTACTTCTTTATCGAGACTAAGATTTTCCCATCCATATTCATCCTTTATAAAGAATTATGTGGGCTTATTGGGCATGCCTCATTTCATTTGGTTGGGTTGGGCCTATGGGCCTTTTGAAGCCCTTCCCTTCTTGCTTTCCATTTGTTCTTGCCGAATTGGCCTATTGGGCCTTTTGCTATATTCCTTCCTCCTTAGGCCCTTTCAAGGCCTATTCTTATTCCTTGAAGAGGGCCATCCCACTGTGGCTGACTCTTCCACATTGCCTATCTCCTGTGATCGGTCAATGTGTCCTTGTCCTTATTCTTTATGTGCATTCTCTCTTTTTTGGCCCTTGCTTGGGCCATGCTTATTTACTCTCTAGGCCTTTAGGATGTAGCCCTATTGCCTTACTTTCTCTACTTCTTAATCTCTTTTTCTTGGCTTGGTTTGGGCTTTTCTGTCATTAGGCCTTTGGATCCATATTATCAAAAATGGGTATCACCATTCAGCCCCCTAAGCATGTGAATTGTTCTACAATTCACATGTGAACATCTCTTCTATTTCTACTGTGAACAGAGCTGTCTTTTCCAGTTCCCTTGTTTAACTGCTACTCCAACACACAATCTCCAGTTCATTTATTACCTTACTTATTTTGAAGCAATTCTCATTGTTTCCCAACATTAATCTCATCCCAAACTCTTCTCTCTTTTCATTATTCTCATCTTTCTTTTTTCATGAAATCCCTCTCTCTCCTTTCTCTGCTTTGTCTTTCTCCTTTCTTCTTCACATCATACTCTTCTTTCATGTCTCCGGCCAAGAGTAAGGGTTCTTCCCACCACAAAGGGAAAGACCCCATTGTTAAGAAGTTTCCCTCTGAAAAGGAAAGGGATAAGGAGGTCTCTCTCGTTGAAATGGAACATTTTGACGGTGAAGAGACCATGCATGTTCCCAATAGGGAGTGTCTCCCTCTTCTTGACCTATGGTACAATGCGCACATCTATTTTCTATAGTGGCCAATGGCTATACATACCCTCCACCAGATCAGGTTTGGTTGTTCTTGGAGTGAAAGGTCACTAACGTATCTTGGGAGTTGTTATTAAGTACCATAATAGATATCACTGTTCGCTATGGGGATGCCCTACCGATTCCTATTCACTTCGAGTTTGGGTAGGGTACATCGATGAGTTGGAAGGGATGGGTAGACTAAGAGCTTTCTGACGTGGGTTTCATGGAAACACTTCAACAAGATGGCATTTTGAATGCCATCCTCTCTTCTCAGAGTTTGCACAATTTTGTGACTTGCTCAATCTCCGACACTAGGTTCGCTGTTGGTGTTGCATCACCCACAAGTTCTTCCTTTCCTACGGTGTACTGTTACTTTGGAGGATGTGGCTAACTAGTTGTTGCTTCCTATTCTTGGTGGTGGTAATGCGAAGCTTTTTAACTGGATTGGGGATTTTGCTGAGGCTTTTGTTACTGTTTATTATGTCACCTTTATCATGTTTTGGCTATGTAAGTTTGTCTTTGGTGCATATCCTCATTATGTTGTAAAGCCTCTGTATTTTTGGTTAGCCATTAAAATTTCTGCTAGGGTGAGTTTGCCATTGGCCCCTCTATTTCTTGGCCACTTGTATGTTTAGTTGGATATTCTACAAAATGATGAGCATGAAGAGGATTCCTGCCATATAGTCACTTCTTCTGTGCAGAGCACTATTTTGCATAATTTTCTTTGGAATTGCTCTTTCAAGCACTTGTCTAAGTGCAGGCTTGTTCGTTTTGCGAAGACTAAGTTTAAGAAATGCCCTAAAGTGATCATCGATTTCTATGGCAGTTTTGTGGATGGGTTTCCTATAGCTTTTCGTTTTGTTGGGTTAAAGCCCATTGGTCATCCAGTGGTAGAGTTTTTTTGATAAAGAGGTAAGGTTCTTTTGAAGGGCTTATAGGAACTTTGGGAGAGGTTTTACTTGTAAGGATTCGGTTATAAGGTCTTTTATGAGTACCGTTGGCACATCTAGCCCTTTGGGTTTTGGTCATGAGAAAGGACCCACCTATTTGACTACCACTAATACTAGCTAGTTGCCTTATCTGATTGATCAGGGGGTGAGGTATGTGGCTTACTCTGCCTATTGGGTTAGGTGGTAGTTTGGCCTTAATCAGGAGGTTCCTCGATGATCTGACTTTGGTTCTTGACTACATGACCTCGCTATATCCTTTTCTCTGCCCTCATGCCTTTGATTATTGGATTAGGTGTTTCCCAATTGTTACCATCCCTAGTTCGTAGTGACTGTGTCTCGATACTGCTTCCATGCATGCTTATTCACAAGAGATTGGACTTCCTTCCCAGAGTATATTAAGGGTGGTGTTGGCTTCTCGTGGATTCCCCATTTGCATGCTCTTTCATCCCTAAATGCACATCTACTTCTTCCCACCAAGTTAGTAGTTGGATATGCAATAGGCAAGGTTGGGCTGGCATATTTGAGTGGTGTGAGGGCCAACAAGATTGGTTCTGGTATGATGGTGATTTTCCTCCAGGCTAGGAGAAGAAGGTAAAAATTTCCAATGCCCCTCCCTCCACGTCAAAGAAGAGTTCAACTTGTCGATCTACGAAGCCCAAGTCTGCCAAGAAGAGTAAGGGTGTTGCTACAAGTACACCCACTGTTTGTTTTGATATCGTCCCATATGGAGAAAAACTTCCCCCTATTGGCAACATTGTTTTAGATGAGACCCCTCTTGTGTTGAAGACTCGTATTGCTAGAAAGTCTACAATAGTTAATTCTAAGCCTCCACTGCCAAAACAACCTTTGGATGCAACTCCTTCCAGCAGGACCAATGGTAGCAAGAGGAAAATTTCCCCTAAGGCTTCCACTACCCAGCTCGAGAGGAAGGTATGTCTCTTGAATACTTCTTTATTTCTCTCATTGGCATTTCCCGTCATTTCATTAGTGGCTAATCTTGTGTATGTGTCTCTTTTACTAGTCCAAGTTCAGGAAGGATGCCACTGTTGCCCGACCCATTGTGCTAGATGATGTAGAGGTAAATTTCTTCTTCACACTCCTTCTTTTTCCCATTTTCTTTTTGTTTTACCTTTTTTCCTCCCTTTTCTTTCGTGTGGTTGCTCTCCATGTTATGCCTTTTCTTTCTTTTTTGTTATTTTTAGACCGAGGTTGAGCCTATTCTTGCTGATGGTGCCCCTGTTGATGTTCACATTTCTGTAAGTGAAAATGTTCCTGTGGAGCTCACTACTAGTGTTAAGACAGTTTCTGCCGAGACTAGTGTTTCTATAGAAGAGAAAGGTTATGTTACAGCCAATTTTTCTATGAAGGAGTTTCTTGCTATGAATAATGTTACTGTAGACAAGGATTTCTGCCACTGATGTGCCTGTGGAGGATACTACCGTTGAGATCAACACTCTTATATGGCAGGCAATTCCTGCTAAAGAGAAGGCCTGTACTAAGAATGAGGTTTTGTTGAGCCCATTGCCCCCTAAAAGGAGGGTGCTTCTCCTATTGGTGGTCAACCTAAGGAGACTTCTTTCTCCACTCCCCTTCTCATCATATCTTCAGATAATCCCTTCACTTCTCTTCCACAGGTCGTTGGTGGTGGGCCTTCTCTAATGGTTAGCCCATCTTGCATTCCTTATTCTACCATCGAGATGCCTGATATTGAGATGTCACATGATGAGGTCTCTGATGAGGTTCTTGAGGAATTGGATGACGAGCCCATCATGAAGATCAAAGTTTTTGATTCCAAGGATTCATTCACCAAGGATACTAATACTATAGTTGTAGGTATTGACCCTTTTTCCTTACTCCTTCTTGTGTTTCTTTCTACGTTGCACCCGTTCCCTTCTCATAAGAAGATAACTAACTGCTCTGTAGACACTAAGAGACCTAAAGACCCAAGGGTCACAAATATTACTGTAGAGCTCATTCGTACTGAACATAGTACATCACACTTTTTCATTGATCCCCGTTGTCCCATTCTCTTTGCTTTATTTCCTTATCTTTGAAATTTTTTTGTTTTCTCTCTTTTCTATTTAGGTATTCCACCTTCCCTAGGAACTCAAGGTGTTGTCCTTCATTGGGGGAGCAATTTTGCTACTACTAGTGCTGGTGATCCTGCCAGTGAGATGGCTTCCTTTTTCATCCATTTTGACCAAGATGAGCGTAATGACTTCCGTCCAATAGACTTCTGGAGCACAAGAGGCCCATATGTGGACTTCCTTGGATATTTAATGCCTCAAGACTATGTTGACCTGCTTGCTGTTTTCAAGGAGCATGGGGACTTTACCCAAGGAGTTCGCCTTGGTCATACTGCAGGGGAACATTTTCTTAAGCTGCCCGGTTGCGTTCTAAACAACATTCAGCACAACTTTGTGGACACAGTTTCTGTAGAAAGGATTCTGCAATGGAGGGCAGCCATTCAAGATTTGATCAAGATTGGCTTTGCTATGCAGTTGTTAATGGATCATCTCCATTAATGCTAGGATTCAAAATTTAAGGAAAGAAATTGCTAACTTAGAAGTTTGCCATGACCGTCTTCTTTCTGCTAGGGCTACTCTCGATGGTTTCACGGACCATCCTCTTATTACTGGCCTTATTTGATTCCTACTATGCATTTAACTATCTTATCTTGTAAACTATAACTAGCTCTTACAGAATCTTGCCTATGTGTTTGGAACTTCTGATTATTTATATTAAGTCTTGTATGACTTATACTTCTTTTGTTTTTGTAACTTACTGTTAATTCTACTACAATGATTGGCATTATTTATAATATAGAGAATTTCTACTTTTTAGCTAATACTTCATTTGTCATAGCATTACTTCTCATTCATTGCTCTTTTGATGACAATATTTCCTTACAAAATACTAGATTGATTGCTTGTGACATGGGGTCTCTTGGAAGGGGAGTCACACAGAGGAAATATAAAAGAAAAAAGGAAAATTACATAGTACTATCTTGGCATGGTATTGCTTTAGCAATTTGCCATTGATGGGGTCCATCAAGTCACTCTCATCCATTCTAGCCAAGCGGTAATACTCACTTGCGTTTACTTCTCTTATCAAAAAAGATCCTTCCCACTTAGGTGCTAATGCAGCGTAAGCATGTAGAAGCAGAATCTATAACACACAAATACAGCAACTCTTTCACTAAACCTAAGTTCTACAAGAACACTAGGCTAATAAGCAAAATAATAGAGAAAACCTCTCAAGCAAACTTTTATTCAAAAACACACATAACATAAATAACCTCTCTATAAAGAGTATTTATAGGAATAGAATTTTTCCTACTCCTTTTAGAAAAAGAAATAATAAACCTACTTCTACTAGAGAAAGGAAAAACAATTTAACTAGGAAAAGAAAAACAATTAAAATCCCAATTCAACTAGGAAAAGGATTTTAATTCAAAGTACTAGAGTAAATAAATCCTAATTCAAATAGAAAAAGGAAAACAATAAAAACTCTTTGTTCTTCATAACGTGATTTGCATCATCGTCCCTGGGTTGGAAGAAACTCGTCCTCGAGTTTGGAGTCTGGATTGGAATTCTCTCCTCGATATGGAACAAGATGCTTAACATTGAAGACGTTAGATGTACGCATATGACTTGGAAGTTTCAATCGATAGGCATTAGGATTAATTTTCTCAAGAATCTCTAAAGGACCAATCTTTCTAGCAGCTAGTTTGTTGTACTCTCCCACAGGAAAGTGATCTTTGGTCAAAATTCCCAAACAAAATCACCAATCTCAAATTCTACTACTTGACGTTTCTTGTCAACGGTTTGTTTGTACTTAGCAGAAGTCTCCTGTAAATGCTTAGTAGTAGCTGTATGAATTTCTTGAATCTATGCGATTAGATCCTCAGCTTTCACATTGACACCTTTCAAGTTAGGGATAAATCGCCGGTAGAATGATACCAACCCATGGAAACTACGGACCTCGTGGACTGTGGTTGGTATTGGCCATTGTTTAACAGGGAGGATGATGCAAATCACGTTATGAAGAACAAAGAGTTTTTATTGTTTCCCTTTTCCTATTTGAATTAGGATTTATTTACTCTAGTATTTTGAATTAAAATCATTTTCTTTGTGTAGATTGTGTAATTGCACCATAAGGAGGAGCTACTGGTGGTAGTCGATTGCCACTACTATTTGAAACCATGTTAGTCCTCCTATTCATCATCTTCTCTAAATGCAAAGCTCTCTGATGGGCTTCAGATACAAAAATTGGGTCAAATAAATTCAAAGTATCTTGAAATTGTTGCCTCATGCCTCCAATATAACGTGAAACTAATTGATCTTCTGAATCTGCAAGGTTAACTCTAGCTACAAGTTGATAAAACTCTCGAGTATACTCATCTATAGATTGTGTACCTTGCTTAAGATTGTGTAGTTGTTGATATAATGTACGCATATAATTATGGGGCAAAAATGCAGCACGCATATGTTTCAAAAACTTTTCCCAAGTATTGATTTTAGACTTACCTTGGCGAATACGACTTTGCTCTAATTGTTACCACCATGCAGCAGCACATCCTTTGAATTTGGTCGCCACCAAAGAAACTCTTTTGTCTTGCGGCACCTCCTTAGACTCCAAAATTTCTTCAACCGCAACTACCCAATCTAGGAATTCTTCAGGTTGTAAACAACCTTTGAACTCTGGAATATCTAATTTGAACCCAAATTCCCATCTGTTTGAATTGTATGAAACCAAGGGTTTCTCCCTCCTCCTTTTATGTCCAACAAACAGATTTTCCATCTCATCCTCAACATTATAATCTACCTCATCTTCCTCTACAAAACGTAGAGTTGGACTACGGTTTCGAGGCTGGTTAACAACGGCTAAGACAGCAAGCTGCTTTGTTAGCACTTCAAATTGCTCTTCCATACTCACCATTTACAGTAGCATGCCTTCCCCCATGTGATCCTCGTGCCATGGTAGGAACCTAACCTGGGCTCTAATACCAACTGATGCAGCGTAGGCGTGTAGAAGCAGAATCTATAACACACAAATACTGCAACTCTTCCACTAAACCTAAGTTCTACAAGAACACTAGGCTAATAGGCAAAATAATAAAGAAAACCTCTCTAGCAAACTTTTATTCAAAAACACACATAACATAAATAACCTCTCTATAAAGAGTATTTATAGGAATAGAATTTCTCCTACTCCTTTTAGGAAAAGAAATAATAAACCTACTTCTACTAGAGAAAGGAAAAACAATTTAACTAGGAAAAGAAAAACAATTAAAATCCCAATTCAACTAGGAAAAAGATTTTAATTCAAAGTACTAGAGTAAATAAATCCTAATTCAAATAGGAAAAGGAAAATAATAAAAACTCTTTGTTCTTCATAACGTGATTTGCATCAGGTGCGAACTTGGACGGGCCAACCATTCCCCTTCTGACGTGTTTTGCCACTTTTAACACTAGTTATCCTTTTGTGAACACTCTTTTTCTCATAGTTTTTTTGTATGCCTCCACCATCCTTTGCTTGTATCTGCGGCCATGTTCCTGAGCTTCATTAATCTTTTCATCCAATCCTTCCAAATCTTCTTATCTTTTTGCTAGGAAAACATTTTCTTCATTTTCTTTCTTTTGTGCTTGGATGATCCTTAAGGATGGTATCAACAATTCTGCTGGGCTAACAACTTCTGTTCTATACACCAGTGAGAAAGGAAAGAATCCCGTGGTAGAATTTGGCAAATTGTGGTAAGCCCACAATGTGTCTGCCAAGTGTGAAACTCATCCTCCACTGTATTCCTATCTCATCTTACTGATAATCTTGATGATGGTCATATTCATAACTTCAGCTTACCCATTTCCTTATGGGTAGTATGGCAAAGATCTGCGGTGCTTTACATGGTAGTGGTCTAGCATTCTCCTCACCTCTCTATTCACAAAGGGTTTACTATTGTCACTTATGATCTTGTGAGGTATCCCAAATCTAGTGATTATGTTCTCCTTGATGAGGTTAGCCATAACTCCTCATGTAGCTTTCTAAAGTGGGATAGCCTTCACCCACTTAGTGAAATATTTCGTAGCTACCAAGATCTAAATGTTCCCATTTGATGGAGGGCAAATTTGTCCCACTAGATCCAGCCCCCAAGTGTGGAATGATAATGGGTTTACCATGCTATGTAAGCCTTGGAGATAGGTATGGATCAAGTTTGCCTATACTTGGCATCTGTGGCATGTTTTCACGAATTCTGCTGCGTCCCTCTTTATACTTGGCCAATAATAGCCCATTAGTAGAATGTGTCGATACAACTTCTTTCTCCCTTGTGTTCTCCGCATTCCCCATAGTCTACTTCCTTTAACATCTCCTTAGACTCCTTTGGCCCTAGGTATCATAGTGGATCTCCATCATACTCCTTCCTGAATAGGACACCTTTATGTAGGAAGTATCGAGTTGCTAGCCTCTTGAGTTTGTACTTACCTTCATGTTTCTATGACAGAGCATCGTTGCCCAAGTACTCAATAAAAGGCGTTCTCCAATCTTCTTTTGTGAATACCACGTAGCTTTCTTCCCGATCCATGGCAAGTTGGCAGGTCTCACATTGGCTTTGGATCTAGTCTACTTTCTTACTAATATTGGGCCAATAGAAGTCCACTCTCTATAGTCTACGGTACAAACTGATCTCTCTACAGAATCCATAAGTCCCTGTTGTGTGCCTCTTCTAGTCTCTTCTAGGCTTCTTTGTGTTCAACGCATCTTACCATGATCCCTCCAGGAATTCTGTGGCAAAGCTCTCCCTTCATTTGGGTGTAATCCTTCGTGCTCTTTAACCTTTCAATAGACTCTTCCTTCATCAATGCTTCCTTAATAGGGGGTCCCCTAATTTGTTTTTTTTTTTCACCCTTCTTCCTCCACAAACTTTTCCTTAAGGATTTCAATAATGGGTTCTTTCCTTCTTCTTCTTTTTTTTTTTTTTTTTTTTTTTTACACCATTGTGCTACTCATTTTAAAGCCTATTTGCGATCCCAATGCAACTAGTGCATCTGCATACCTGTTCTCATTCTGTTGAGAATACTGTATCTTGAATGAATAAAACTTCTCTTTCATTTTCTGGGCTAGCATCTTGTAAGGGGCCAAAGATGGCTCCTTTAGGGAAAAACTACTCTTTGTCTGGTAGAACACTAAGTTGGAGTCACTTATAACCCTTAAGTGCTAAATTCCCATTTCCAAAGCCACGACCAACCCAGTTAGGTAGGCCTCCTATTCTGCGGCATTATTGGAACATGTGAACTCCAACTTGAAGGACAAGACTACAGTCTCCCCTTTTCCATGATACAAAATTATTCCTTCTGCTCCTGAGTTTGCCATAGAAGAGCCATCAAATTTCATGGTCCATTTTGCTGCTGTTATTTTTGCCATAGCCATTTCTCTAGGAACTTCATCATCAAGCGGGAATTCTTCTTCTCCTAGGAATTGGGCTAATAGGTCAGAGCTACGGCTTGGACTTTTATTGCCTTGGGTGTCCTTGCCTTTTAGTCATATTATGAAAATTGCAACAACCACGGTGATATTCTGCCAGACAGGATGGGTTGCCGTAGAATTGCTTTGATGGCATGTGTAGACACTCGATTTAACACCCATGATTTAATCAAGGAAGACGACTAGAATGACTATTCATGTACCCAAACTTTATGATTGCATTACATGAATTAATTTGTTCATTACATATTATAAAAATGATTTTGAGATTCTAACGGTCATGACGGTATGTCCAATTTCCAAATCAGACTGTTGGATTGAAAGATATTGTATGATCAAGTTTGCACAGTCAGCATGCATTATGTCTAGGTAGAATCAACCATGCATGATTAATTTAAATTAATTCTGATTGGTTAAACAATTAAAATTAATTAAATGATTTTGTGATTGGTTGTTAGTTAGTGTCAAAAATAGGCTTGCTTGCATGGGAATAAAGGGGATAATTGGATAACAATAAAATTATGGATAATCAAGACTTTTAAAGTATTTATCTACAAGATAATCATTGTTGAAAAGATCTAAATGATTAGAGAAAGAGTTTAATTTTTAGAATGTGGATTAAAAACGCGTCTAAGTGCAAGTCCTAGCTCAAAAAACCTCAAAAAATGAGTCCAAAATGGACCAAAATTCATTCGGCACTTAGATTGAGATAAAACACATCCTTTTCGATTTTTTAGAGATAAGGACACGTCCCAGTTTGTATTTTGATCATCTAGCTAAATTTTTGAACACCCCAACCTCTATAAATAGAGGCTACATCTCAAAATTCAAGACACTTTTTCACGCTTTTAGATTTCCCCTCTTTTTGACTCTTCTTTCTATTATTCTTACTCTTACTTTAAAGAAGTTCTGGAGGCTCTAGCCTTAAGAATTTCTTTTTTTAAGCAAGGTATTTTAGGTTTCAAGGATAATTGAACACATTTCTTTATACTCTAAAATATTCCCTCAATAAGAAGAGTACGTCCACGCAAGAGGTAGTTTTTCTTTACTTTTTTTTCTTCTGTCTCTTTTAATTTGGTAATGTATAAATAAATGTTTTTTAGTTTTAATTTCTAAATGTTCATATCATGTGTGGTCAATGTTTTTTTTTTTTTTTTTTTTTTTTTTTGTGGAAATATGTTCTTGATGTCTTTATTGTTATGATCTTTTTTTTTTTTTTTTTTTTTAGTTTCAAAAATTTGCTTGTCATCACATCTTTTTCCAAATCAAAAACAGATTTGTGTCTTCCTTAGATACAATCTGGATTTTTTAACACAAAAATAGATCTATATCTTCTTTAGATATAGATCTGAATTTTTTTAAACATAGTAGATTTTGAAATAAAAAAAGGTCATGAGTAGTGATGTTTTGTCTTGTTTGATGCAAGTAGCGTAGATTTATTTCATGAATATATATCTCTTCTTAAAAAAGAAAAAAAGTTTTTTATTTCACATAAAAAACAGATTTGATTTTTTAAAGCTCTTTGCAAATCTAAATGTTTTATTACAAAACAAATCTGATTTTTTTATATACAAAACAAAAACCAATTTTTTTTTCTTTAGTTCCCAAAACAGATTTGATATTTTTGAACCAGAAGACTTTGTTTTACTTAATAAAACAGATCTAATTTTTTTTCTTCACCAAAAACTTTGTTTTTTTTTTTTTTACATATACAAAAATAGATCTGATTTTTTTAAAACCAAATCAATTTTTTTTTTTATTACAAGACAAATTTGATTTTTTTTCAAAAGAAGAGGATACACTCATAAATAGACTTACGTGACTTAGTTTGGTTGAAGTGTTTCATGTGTACAACATTTCATTCATAGCATGCATAAAGGGGTACATTGGTCATGAGAGTCTAGAAGACTAGACTCTGTCTAGGCGGAATGGGTTTCTAACACCTTTCCACTCTATAACCAAGTCTCCGAAATTAGTGTCTTTGGATAGGTAGACCTAGACTTTATCTTTTTTTTTTTTGGGTAGATTGTGACTAGGAAAAAAAAACCATGTAATTCTTTGGTAGTTTGTAACTAGGACCCAAAGCTATGTAATACTCAATTCATTAAGTTTGTATTTTTATTCAATCAATAAGAATGAAAAAATTCAGTTATGTAATTTAAGTTTGTATTTAATTTTTTTTTTTTTTGTATAAAAAATAAGTGGTGACTCCACACCACTTACCCAAAAAGAGAGGTGTCTTGAAAAAGCACCCAAAAATCTCTTTTTTGAGAGCACCTAATTCTCCGGTCTCTCATAGCATGAGACTTGGTCATCAGGTGTATCTTGTAGGCTAGGAAATAATGGTGGAGTCTTTGTAATGCATAGACAATTGCCAAGCACATTCTTTTTGCCCTTGGATAACATGTTTTAGCATCCTTTTAGGCATGGCTAATGTAGTACATGAGTTGCTCGATGCCTCCTCCGTCTTCTTGAACTATCAACACTCCAATGGCTAATTGGCTAGAGGCCAAATATAGTAACAAGGGCTTTTTGTGCACTTGGGCTTGTACCATGAGTAAGTTCATCATAATCTGCTGCAGCTTGTGGAAAGCATTCTGCTGCTCACTACCCCAAACGAAACTACGCCCTTTCCTCAACAATTTGGTAAAGGCCAAAGTAATTGATGCTAGGCCTAGTATGAATCTCCTAATGTAAGTGACCTTGCCTAAAAAACTCTTTGACTCCTTAATGGTGTATGGAGGCTTCATGGTGACTATCGTAGATACTTTTGCTAGATCAACGTCTATTCCTCTACTATGGACCATGAATCCTAATATTTTTCCTACAAAAACATCAAACACACATTTCAGTGGATTCATTCTTAGCTTGTAAAGTCAACACCACTCAAACACTTTCTAAGTGTTTTCATTCTTAGCGGTGCATCATGTCATGAAAGATTGCCGTCATAGTGTGTTTGTAAGTTGCACCCGCATTTTTTAGATCAAAAGGTATCACGATGTAGTAGAAATTCCCTATGGGAGTCCTGAAAGTTGTCTTCTCTATGTCTGTTGGTGCCATATGAATCTGGTTGTAGTCACTAAACCCATCCATGAATGAGAACATAGTGTATCCTACTCCATTCAGGTTCCTAAAATCCATATAGCACCTGATCTACCCATTCTTCTTCTTGACCAATACGATGATGGATAACCACTTGGGGTGTCGGATGGACTTGATGAATCCAACTGCAAATAATTTTTGCACCTCTTGCACTATTTACACCTCTATGCCCGTGTGGAACACCCTTGTTGACTGAGCAACTGGCTTGGTTCCAGGCTCCATGTTAAGTGTATGTACTACCAAGTTTGGGTCCAACCCAGGCATCTCAATATACTCCCATGCAAATACATCTCTGTATTCCCTTAGTAATTCTACCAGGCTTGTTTTCTCCTCTTTGGTTAGTCTCGAGCTGATTGAGATGGAGCTAGGTTTCTACGGGTCATCACTCAAATCCATTTCTTCTAACTTTTCTTCCGCGGACACTTGGACTACCTTTTCCATCAATACTGACTTTTCCTTTTCCATGTCATCTTCCTCTTTACTACTTTCTTGGGCTACATGGCATACATAAGGTTTATGCTTGGGCCCTTCCTTGGGACCCTCCTATAGGCCGCAAAGGGGTCTTGCACACCTTCATAATCTATACACTATTTTGTCATTGGGCTTCTTGACTCTGACGCAACATGGTGAACTGTCTGATTCTGTGGCTAATGCCTCCTTTTTTCTCTTTTGCTTTAACAACTCTCTCAGATTAGGCTCTAGGTCATCTTCAATGTCATCCCACTTTGGCACAAATGTTCCTAAGGTTTTTGCCATGGTGCTTTCTCTAGATGGAGCCCACTCATCGTAAAATATTATCTCCACCAAATGTGCTTCTGCTTGCTCAAAAGGGGATGGGTTTGTAGCTATTCGAATTGGTCTGCCATTAAGTCTTCCATTTACACACTTGTGGTACGTTGAAGGAATGAGGTGGTGCTTATGTAGCCATGGCCGTTCGAGCAATATGTGGTAGGAAACCTCTGTCTTCACCATGTGAAAATGAGTTAGGGCAGCTATGGGTCCCACTTTCAACCATAGATGTCTGTATCCAACAGTATACTCACCAGTTCCTCTAAATCCTGTTACCTCCATGGGAAATCCCAAAATCTTTTTTTTTTGGTATTTCCGCCACCTCTAAGGTGTTGACTGGTATTAAATTCACAAACACTCCAGTATCTACCAAGGCTTTCTTAATGAGAATTTGATTTATAGTGGTTGCTAAGTGGAGAGGCCTCCTATGGTTTAGGTTCCTCACCTCCATGTCTTCATCAGTAAAGGTAATTTTGTTGGTGTCTTCAAGGAAGGTCTGAATGGCACCGAGGGGCAAGGAAGGCTTTTCTTCATCGTCATCAAGGTCTCGCAGATGACCACCACTGCCACTCCTTTGCCTTTATGGTTAGGGAAAGGGTTCCTTTAAACCTCTGGTTGTGAGAGCTCAAGAGTGCCTTTTTTGATCCTATAGTGTACAAGTCTACGGAGGGTCCAACATTCCGCAGTGGCATGTTGCATACAGCAATGCAAATGAGAGAAATGAGGATCTCTCCACTCCTCCGTCGTAGGCTACTTGGATACCTGGTTGGGCTTAAAGACCCATCAGTAATCCACCAATCCAGGAATGCATCTAGTTCTTTCGCAGCGTAAGGTATTATTGGAGGATTTTTGAACTCCTTCCCCTCAGGTTTCTTCCTTTTTTTCTGATTTCATGTCTTTAGACTTCACTGAGTAAGGTCTTACAAACTGGGCCATCTTCCTGGCTTTTTGTAGTAGCTAGGCGAACTACACAATGTCCAGATTTTCGAGGACAGCTTGGTACTCCATGATCATCTTGCCTATACACATTTCCACCAATTTCTTTTCCTAAAAATGATCATGGAAGTCAAGTGATATGTCTTTGAACCTCTTAATGAACTCCAAAAGGTATTCCCCATTCCTTTGCTTCATACTTTGAAGGGTTTCCAAAGTGACAGTCTCTTCTCCATGGAAATACTTGCTGCATAAAACATCCACCATATCATCCCATGTAGGGATAGATCCCGACCTTAGCCCAATGTACCAGGTATATGCATGATCACTTAAAGACTTTGAAAACTTGCAAAGACACAAGTCTTCATCACCTGCATAAAGCCCTATAATGTCCATGAATTTGCTCATGTGTTCAATAGCACTTCCCTTCCTTCCGCTATATTGGGCAAATATGGACAATTCGTACCTCTCCGAGTATGACTTGTTGAGTAATTCCATGGGGTATGGTGGCCTTCTAGAGAAAAGCCTCTCCTTTGACATCTTAGCCTTCTCCCTTTCTAGCAGAGCTACTACGTTTGCCATGGTCACAATCCGAGACTCAACATTTTATAGGCATCCTCCCACTAGTATCTCTTCCTTGTCTGCCACGTTCAACATTTTATAGGCATCCTCCCACTAGTATCTCTTCCTTGTCTGCCACGTTTTCAGGGTTATGCTGATTCCACTTTTCCTTAGTCTTTTTGGCTTTCAGTTGACGAATCTCTTCCACCAACTATTGCTGAGTGTGTAGCATGGACTACATCATTTTGATGAAGAAGGTGGTGTTATCTCATGGTTCCTCTATTCCTATCGCGGCTCAACCCCCAATACGGACATTCCTTCCTTTTGATGGGGTGGGTAAGGGTTGGCTGGCCGAGATTTTGCTTGGGAGGGTACAACACTAGCATTTCGCATCATCTTTGATCTTGGAGGAATGGCTTGCGAGGGTTCTTTGGTCCTTTATTCCCTTTCTTTTTCCCAACTCCCAAATGGAGTTGCCAATTTAATGTAGGAGTCTTTTGCACTTTTGAGCTAAGGCATTTTACAATGGGTAAGAAAGTTGGCTTGGCCCATTATTTCCACAGAATTTGCTTAGAACCAATCTAGCACAAGACAAGACACTCCAAAAGATAGACAAGCAATAGCAATATATATATATATATATATATATATAACAACTCCAAGTAAAACCTATATCCAAAGGATATATCATTAGCAATGATGAGAGAATTAATCTAGGTTTTCAAAAGATTATCAACAACTGTGGCTCATTTGTTTTTAATAAATGTGTCCACCACAGGTACTTGAGCATGTTATGTCAACTTATGCACCAAACACAAGTTGATACTTAAGTAAGGTAGGAACTTGAGTGTAGAAAATGGTGTTTCAAGTTTTATTCATGTGAAAGACACCAAACATTCATGAAGAAGTTCCACCGAGGAAACTTCAAGGAATAAAAATCCTACATATATATATATATATATAGCAGCAGAAATGAATGTTAATCCAAATAACTTGTCAGTGGTTAGACATAGTTAGCAACAGAATCATAATATAAAGGGGAATCTCAGTAAGAAGTAGGCTAAAAAGAGCCCAAACTCCAACTTATATAACCTTACTACCCTATTAGGCCTTAAAGTTATGCACTTTGGAGGATGGGTCAGAATAGCTACTTTGTCCAATGTGATTACAGAAAGTGAACTTATTAGGTGAGGGAGGGAAAAGATTTATCTATTGATGCATGTAGTTTCTTCCATAATCACTCTTCTCCATTTTCTAAGTCTCACTTCATCTTTCCTTTTTCTTTTTTCTTTCTCTTTCGATTTCCTATTCAGATTGCTTGCGTTGCTATTCTTGTTCCCGTTATGAGTATTGTTCCTATTTATATACTAAATCAAGCTTATGTGATTTCTCCTTTTTACCCTCATTGCTCACCAACCATTTTTGTCCACTATAGACATTCTTCAAAGGTGTCCACTACCCTTCTAGCTGTATGAGTTCAACCTTCACTACCCTTTAAGCATGTACAATGTTTTCTCTCTTTTCCACTACCCATCCCACAATAAGCTCTCACCCATTCATTCTACCATGTACCTCTCTCTCTCTCTCTCCCTTTAAATGGTAAAACATTGGGGTCTTTTTCTACCAATTCCCTTTAGCATGCGTTAAGTGGCCTAAGTCGGTTTACTTCCTATTTTGAGTAGAGATGCTTTCCCAGTAGAGCACCTCCCAAAAGAGGTCCTAGAATGATACCAAAAATAGGCTTTTTCCCCCCATCCACCAAACCACACCCTCTATAATCCCTCAGGTTGTAGGCTCACTCTCTGTGGTGGGCCTTTTGTGTTGTTAGGCTTTGATCTCTTCTACTGTACCACGGCCCATGATCCTAAGGTAGAAGAGTTGGGATTGGCCTAAGTGAAACACACCATAGGCCAATTTGCGCACAAGTTGGGCCATCTCAGTATAAACGCATCTTGGTAGGAGTATTGAGTGTACGACATGCCCACGGTAGGAGCAACTGTTATAGACATTACAGCAGGAAATACAATATGGCAGAATAATTATAACATTTAACAGATAATACTAAAGCCTAAATAAAAGGACAAAGAAATCTAACGAGGTTATGGCAGAATAATTCAACCACAAATAATAAAGTTACAGCAAGCAGTTCAGTAATAAGGTAACAAGCTAATTGTTCATCAATCACAAAAGTAAAACTCATCTGCCAAACAAATGGGCTTAGCTTCTCAGCAAACACAAGTCCAAAAAAGGAGCCAATCTCCAATGAAAGTAACCTCAAGGAAGGCTTCTGCCATAAAGATTACGCACTTTGGAAAAAGGACTTAAATGGCTTAGACTTTAACTCTTAACTTCTCAAAGAGTAGGTCTATCAAGAGGGAGAGAAATGGGTAGCCTACTGATGCATGCCTCTATTCCTACCACTCATACTTTTCTCTGGTTTTTTTTTTTCACTCTCCTTTTTTTTTCCTTGTTCTACTTCTACTTCTTTCTGTGATAGTTGATCCCCTTTCACTGTTGACTGCTACTACTTTTTACACTGCCTACCATGACAAGATTGACCATTTTTACCCCTCAACCACTTTTGGCTCGTTATGGGCGTCCTTCCAAGACTACCCACTGGCTTGCCGGTTGCCCAACCATTACCATTGCACCGTGTTGGTTGCACCACGCCTCATTCCTAGACAAAAAAGGCTTGTCTTGTTTCTTAACCTCTTTCCATTTTCACTACTCTCCTCTGGATAAAGGTTAAACCTCTCCCTCACTTATCTGTATGGCATGCATTAAGTGGTTCCAACTTATGCTTGCTTCTTTGGTGAGATGCCATCCTAGCAAGACATTTCTCCCCAAAGAAGTTTGAGCGGGAGCCCTAAAATAGACTCCCTTTTTCTTCTCACTGCCAAACCACACCCTCTGATACCTTTGACCTATGGCCTGCCTCCAATGTATTGGCTGGGTTCATGTAAGCGGTACCTGGGCCCTGTGTGTATGCTCCACTTCCATCTAAATTTGTTCCTTTTCTGGCCTTCATGCCTTTGTTGTTGCCTTTGTGTTTGTCTGATTCTGCTGTACATTCTAGTGGGTGTTTAACTTTTACGGTGTGAAAGACATATGGGCATTTGGGCTACTGTTTTCTGCCTTTCATCTCTTCTTTGGATTGGGCATTGCTTGGGCAAAAGTCATCATCTTCTTACCGAGCCCATATTCACCTTTCTTGCCTCCGTGGGCCTCTTGGCCATTGCTCCTGCCATGTCATTCCACCATGCCTACTATGGCTTTGTCCTCCTTTTGCCTTCACATTTTTGTCATGGGCTCGCAATCAGCCCACCCTTTTGTAAATTTTTTGCTCAAGGCTTCTCAGACCCACTTTTCACTTCTTTACCTCTCTTGGGCTTTGTTGGCCAATATTCTTGCTGTACCAGCCCATTTCATTACATCATTCTTTGGGCTTCCCCGACCCATTTACTACCTTTATTACTCTCGTGGACTTTTTACTAACTTCTTTGGACTTCTTCGGCCCAATTACCACATCTTCATTTCTCATTGCTATTTGGGCTTATTAGCTCTTAGACCAGCCCATTGAGTTTACTAGCTCATTTCTTGGGCTTCCTCAGCCTATTTGCTTTCTGTCCACTTCTTACTAGTCTCATGGGCTTGCTACTTCATTCCTTGGGCTTCCTCGACCCACTTACTTCCTTTTTACATTCTTGTGGACCTACTGGCCATCAATACTGCCATTCCAACCTGTTGGGGCTTGCTTTACTATTTTCTCTTCTCACTTTCTTCATATTGTTGCGCTTCTTCTGTTGTTAGGACCTTTGTCAAAAGTGGGCATCAACACCCTCTTTGCATTGGTTGGGTTTCAGGTTAGTGGTGCTCTGGCCATTACATTATTTGTATTATCCTTCATTCCTTGTCTTTTTCTTTCTTCAAGCGCTTTCTGCCATTGCTATTTGGTTTTGTCCCTTTTCTTCTTTGTTGAGACTAAGATTTCCCACTCATATTCATCCTTTATAGAGAATGATGTGTGCTTATTTGGCTTGCCCCATTTTGTTTGCCTGGGTTAGGCCCGTGGGTCTTTTGAAACCTTTCCCTTCTTGCTTTCCATTAGTTCTTGCCCGATTGGCGTATTGGGCCCTTATTCCTTGAAGAGGGTCATCCCATCGTGACTGACTCTCCCACATTGCCCATATCTTGTGGTGGGTCAATGTGTCCTTTTTCTTGTTCTTTATGGGCATTCTCTCTCTTTGGACCCTTGCTTGGGCCTTGCTTATTTACTCTTTGGGCCTTTAGGACATAACCCCATTGTGTTACTTTCTCTACCGTCAACCCTTGCTTGGGCCATGCTTATTTCTCTTTTTCCTGGTTTGGTTTGGGCTTTTCCACCGTTGGGCCTTTAGGTCCATATTATCAAAAATAGGTATCAATAAGGATATCATTACCACTAAACTATCACTTGAACCCCAAGTTGCCGTAGCTTTTGGCTTTCAACATAAACAGCACACAAAGTTTACCCAAGTACATGGGAAATGGAAATACATTGCAAGATGTTGGAAATTCTAGTTTTGCATCTCATACAAAACAAGTAGTGGAAGAAACACAATGATTTACTTCATTCATGAGAAATAACATATAACTTTGAATTCTAGAACAAAGAATAGAAAGTATACTTTGATGTAGTGAAAATCAAAAACAAATGGTAGATGGTACCCTAAGAAGACCTTCAATCTTCATCCCAATTCCACATGATGTCCAAGATATGTGGTCTCTCAATCAGTTCTCACATACATACACTTTCTTATTGTTGAAAATTGTGTTCAGGAGAGATCAAAGAGAGAACTGTTTTCTCTTCTTTTAATCATACGTACGTTTTAATTGCCTAGGAAGTTACTTTATTTAATAATTCTTATTAAATAAACAACTGATTATCTAATTGGGTTAGCCTTTTGGGCTATCCCAATTGGGCTTTAGTGTGTGACTTGGAATGGGACCGAAGGGACAAATAAGGCTCTAACTCCAATGGGTTTCAAGCTTCCATTAACTCTTGACAAGCTCAAAGTTACCATTAATTACATAACAAGTACCACTATGGAAATATAATTGCACTCTAGGCCTTATTAATAAATTATATCTCAAGACTCTAATATATTATTTGACCCCTCCATGAAACATCCATAATGAACAAAGTCGTAATAAACTATGACTTTGTAAATCACTAATCTATTCCTTGAATTCTCGGTTTAATCTATTAGTTTTTCATATATATTTTATAAAATCTAATTTCATTAAATATAAACTTTAGTAACTCTTTACTAAAATGATTGAGCCCAGTACTTTGAATAACTAGTTCCCATTAAACTTATCTCAAAGTGATATTTTGTGTCTCTATAGAAAAAGATTATAGATTCCATCTTGAGAATATGTATTTCCTCAACACTACATACATTACCCAACATACTGAGATTTTGACCGTTAAATTAGATCTCACTCCCGATATATCGAAATAACTTACATTTCATGATCAAATTCACAATCCTCATGTAAATAAAAGACGTGAGATTTATTATTCAAGTGACAGTTATTAATTGAATAATTAATCTCATAGCGGTCCGATTCAATGTGTCTTACACACTTAAGACACACCAACGCATCAACTAGAAGTCTCTACTTCCAGTCTTCCATGATCAAGAAAATCATCATAAATGACATGTTATAGTCTTTGCAGATGAAATCCTTAATTTTATCACCTACTACGAACTACATTTTTTAATTTACAAGGAACTTGTGATTTATATTTTCTATAACTAAATCACATAAATTACATACAATACATCTTAATGACTATATGATAATGTCCAATTAGTTCATACAAAAATAGTCTTATATAATTAAACAATTTAATTATTTTTAACATGTCACTAAATTGGATTCTAAGGCACAAACGTAAATGGATGGATCCCTCCTCCCCCACCAAAAAAGAAGTAATGGAAGTTGTAGGATCGCACTGGATTTTGTGTGGGGCTATGTCATCTAATGCTGGTTGTTTCCTGCACCGCCTACCGACAGCTATGATACAAGAAGTCATTCCACCATATGTGGTCTACATTTCTTTCTGGTTATGCAATTCATTCATCACCACTAGTAATTTGGGTATGGATATATAATGATAATGAAGATGATTGTTAGAATGTATAGTTTCATACATATTGAATGCTCTCTCTGATTGATGGAGAAATTGGTTGCCATGCCTCCTACTCCACACAGTGATCGTGTGGACAAGAAATATTGAATGAACACGCTCGTATGGTTGCATTTAATAGACATATTGTAGTGGTAAAGGGTTACATCAACATAGAAAACCTTATTTTAATTGGTTCAGAAAAGATAGGCAATCCTTCACGATAGCATAGGAACAATTTAATGTACATCTAACTTTGTTTGTTTACCTGAAAATGAATGTTCCAGTACCCAATTAGAAAATGCCAAAACAAGTTGTATGTTTTCAGTAATTTTTTCCTATATATTTTAGGCCATAAAGAGCTATTGCAGAGAATGATCCTTTATGGTAGATTCATAATAATAGAAGCTACTAGAAGACCCAACCTCACGAGAGGTTGGCGATCTTTTTTTTCTTTTTCTTTTTTTTTTGATGAATATTTTAAAAACTTATATTTCTCCCCAAGAAATGACGGAAAAGGATGCCAACCTCTCGAATATAAATCTAATTTAGTTTGTTGGATCTGGCCAGAAAAGTGATTGTAAGGATATGGAAAAATCTCATATGCGTCATGTGCATGAGACTTGCCTCTTACAGACAAATGGGCTCCACACATCAGCGGCCTATCTACTTGTGAGAAGCTGATCTCATGCACCTAGCATGTAGGGCCTACTTGTCTATGAGAAGAAGGTCTTATGTGCTAGACACACGAGATACTAGCTCGTAAAGATATATAGTTTCTCAGAGATGCAACACGTTATAAATTTTAACTCATATTTTGTGCTCGTTGATAAAGTACAAATAATATTATCTTTGTCAAATGTCAACTATTTAGTTATATGTTTGAATTTAATTGAAAAACTTAATATTATTTTACTTAAAATTTTGAAAAATGAAAAATAAAAATCATATGTCAATGAGATTAATCACTATCAGAATGGCGTAAGATACCGCACAACTTTTGATCTTTTATTGTTTATTTGATAAGCTTCTTGAATCGAAGGGCAATGAGGGGCATGGGCCGCATGGCATGGCTTGCCTCACTTTTGCAACTTGCACCCCTTCCCTCTTTTACTTATTAAATAAATTAATTAAAAGGGTTTTTTTTTTAATTTTTTTAACCTCCCTAAATTTTTTTATAATATATACATATTATATATATTTAAATTCTAATGATCTTGTATAATATACATGTTTTTTTAACATTATCTTTATTTTAAGTTGTGCATTTTTAGAAATCTTTTAAAATTAATAAGAAATCATTTTTCTGGATCTCTTCTAAAATTAATGCAAAGTTGTTAAATATTTTTTATTTATATAAAGAAAATCTTATTGGCCTGTGAATCTACGGAATTTCTACATAAAAAGCAAGCCTTTCATAGGGATAAACTTGAGACCTGAATTAATACGATCACTCTTTTACTTGAAATTTGCTAATGCATGTAGTTCTCTTTTATGCATTCCAACTTCCAAAGGACTCGGAATTTTGGACTGTGTGAGGTTTATGGTCCGTTTGATATATAAACTTAAACACATGTTTTCAGCTTTTAAACAATATTACACTTATTTACACATACTTTTTCATCTACACGTATTTCCAAAAAAAATTGAAAACTATTGTTTAAATAAACCTATCAAATGAGCCCTTAATATTTCGAAGGTCCTAATTAATGATGGGGAATGCCAATACATGTAATTTTAGTCTGGGGATACAAAGCAGGTTTTGTTAATTGAAAGACCAAGATTTAAAACTAGTAGGTCTATTCACTTTCACTCTATTTAAGCATGGGCAAGAGCACCGATTGTGTAGGTCTGCTCAAGCCACGGTTGGTGCCTTGGTGGAAAAGTTGGAACTTATTAAAATGCCTTGGAGAAGGGGAAAAGAAAATATCTAATGGTGGACAAAGTTTTTTTGTTTTTTCTTTTTCTTTTTCTCTGTCTCTCTAAGTAATGGTGGAAAAGTATCACATTAAACATGGTGAAGTGACCCAACCCAATGTTGACTTTGCATTACAATATGATTATTTCTATCTTTTAAAGCAACGAAACTTTTAATTTTGGTAAAACTGCAATGATTCAAACGCCAAAACCTTCCCGGCATAATTCTACATTTTCTTGTGTACTACAGTAATTTTTTTACCACATAGGAGTAACTTCTGTGGAAAATCAATAACCTATTACAACTGTCAATAGTAAATTGCAATAACATCCGCTATGCTTGCAGAATATTCCCAACACAAAACTCTCTATAAATACTAAAAGAGGCCAGACCAGTTTGCCACAACTACTAAAAAGCAAAACTCTCTCTATAGTGATTTTAGAAACATGAGTGGAGGAATGGAGTCAATGAGTAGTAGACCCTCCCAAAAAATAGGCAACGGAGGAACCAACGGAGAGCAACACACGAGGGAGTGGTGTGGGCACTTTCAGATGCCACTGCACTATCCTAGGTACACTCAAGCTGACTATGAGACCATGCCGGAGTGGAAGCTTGATTGTTTGCTTAGAGAGTATGGGCTACCAATCATTGGAGATGTTGACCATAAGAGAAAGTTTGCCATGGGATCCTTCTTGTGGCCTCATTAGAATTCTTCATTTTTAGGGGTTGTGATGACTTGTGGTGCTATTATATTTACATGATTTTGTTATCTACCTTTAAATTTTTATCTTTTGTCTTCTGTGATGCACATTATTACATTAGACAAAGATTGAATTTCTGGGGAAGTAGCAAAAGCATACATGGAAATAGCAATCTTGAATCCATAAGTAATACTGTGGCAAGTAAAAATTAGGTATGTATATATAAATTTTAATTGCAGTATTGTGTCCTTTGTTTTGGTCTGTACCAGCTAGTAGTCTAGTATTCCCTATTTTCGGGGTAATGTCTTGGGGTTTGATGTGGGAATTTTGATATTACTTATGTTATGTATGGACTGTGAGAGTTTGATAATAGTGATATTTGAGGATTTATCCCAATTTATCAGTTAGAACTAGTATATTCTAATAGGTGTTTTGCAATTGGAGTGGAACTTGTTTTTGTGCCTATACCAATGTAGAATGATAGGAAAGAGAAGCTTATGAAGGATGTCGCCTAATTGTATTATTATGATTATTATAGTTCCTATTTATAATCTCTTTTGGCACTACCACTTAAAATTATATTGGATTTTACTAATGTATGCTCTTATGGCATACATTAGTAAACCATTTTAGGAAATTTTTTATAAAAAATGAAAAAGTAATTAATTGTTTTGACAGTTTTTTCAATTCTCCATAAGAACTTTCTCAAAATGAATAGTTAATGTATACCCTAAAAGTACACGTTCACCGAACCCAATTATGTATCTAGCCCAATGAAAGCAGAAAGCATTGAAAGCGACTGAATTGAAACTGGTGGTGGTTAGTAATTTGGTTGGTATTAGTAAGATGGAAGTAGGGTGTAGCCTTTTAGGGAGGAAGAATGGTAAAGCCCACCTTTCTTTCGTTTTTTTATCTTTCGTCTTTTCTTGTGGTTGTTTTTGACCTTTTTCTTCCAAATGTTTTTTTTCTTTGGAAGTGGGGAGGGAAGATCTATGTGCAGATTGCAAAACATCCAATGACTTGGTCAATCATGAAATGAATGTGACCAAAAAAAAAAAAAATATATATATATATATATATATATATATATACACAACAAAAGCAGGTATGAGCAATGTTTTGAATTTTGTTCCGTTCTGGTTGGAACCGATGAAAAATATTGTATTGGTATGCAAACTAAAATTATTCTGCATTGGATAAAATTTTGCCCCATTCCGAGTTGTTTTGGGTGTACATTTTGGGCTTTTTTGTTTCCCTTAAAAGTAAAACCACTACCATAAAACAATTGATCTTAACACGAGAGATGGGGAAAAAAGAAAACAAGATGAAGCAAAGTCAGTGTGAGATAAAAATAAAAAATAAAAAATAAAAATAATATAAGAAGATAAAAATATGAGAAGAAAAGAGCATAAAGCCACTAACAAACACAATGGAAATGCAAAAATTCTAGAATGTAGTTTCATGTAAAAATGATAAACAACCAATTATAGTCTACCACATAAAATAGTCGTGGAAAAGAATGTGATAAAAGTTGTGCTCCTAGAATAAATTTAAATGAGATGAGAAGAAAGAATAGTCA
The DNA here is from genome assembly GCA_023055345.1 of Quercus wislizeni. Taxonomy (NCBI): domain Eukaryota; kingdom Viridiplantae; phylum Streptophyta; class Magnoliopsida; order Fagales; family Fagaceae; genus Quercus; species Quercus wislizeni. Next base: position 46,181,666 of record JALGQJ010000003.1, on the reverse strand, counting down.
AAATTAGGTGAAATGAGGAAATAAATTGAGTAGGTCACGTGAGTGGGTTTGGGAAATGGAAAAAGTAAGTGGAAGGAAACTTCTTGGAAGGTTCTTGTATACAAGTACCCTATGGGTTTGTTTTATTTTGTTTTTGTTTTTTTTTTTTAAGCCATAAATATTTTTTTTTTTTATATAACAATCTACTCACTTTATTTGAGATTTTTCAAAAGAAAACTATTAAATTTATTATTTTATGTAATATATATATATATATATATTGTTAAATAAATATAAAATAGAGTTGCTCTAAACCTAATCTTTCAAGAGGTGCGAAACATGGCAAAGGACTGCACAAGTGTTTATGCAAACTGTCACTCACTAGATTATATTTTCCAAAAGTACCAAAAAAATGAATATATATTTATTTATTTATATCTGCAATAACCTTGAAAAGGTAAACTGATATAAGCTGATAATAAAGTATTCCACTCTAATGAACAAACTGAAATGAGATCGAGTATTCATAACTTTAGGTATGATATTGTTAAGGGTTCTTTTTACACTTCTTGTACCTTAGACACATGTCTTATTAGACAACATTTAGTCTATGCTTTTTATAAGAAGAAAGTTGGGTCTGACGCTTCGCAGAATAGGCTTCAGGGTCCCATCCTGCCATTGTCAATTTGTGCATGAACATTGTGTCCAAAGTCCAGAGGACAACGCTGCAAATTGGGCTTATTCTCCATTTCTACTGTAGAAGGAACATATCTCCAATATCTGCCGCAGGACTGACTTTTCTTAACTTTCTGCCATGCAGTAAAGTTTTCTACACTTTTCTACTACGTGAGTGACGTTTCTCCATTTTCTGTTGTAGAAATATTTCTTCACTTCCTTCACATAAACAACTCTAAAACTCAAAGAAAATGGCCATCAAGCAAATGTTAGTTTACATGGGTTAGTGTATTCTCAAATATATACATACATATATTCGTATATATACTTATATGTATAAATATAATATATATATATATATATGGCAGAATAATGATCAGTTCGTATTAAATGAAATGCACGTAATAACAAAGAAATACTGTAATAAAAGCTTCAACGGAAAAAGTTTAGCTAGCATAATAGCTAGTGTGATAAATATAATAAAAATTTGCTACAGTAGAATAACTAATTCAACAAATAATAGAAGCTACTAGAAGACCCAACCTCACGAGAGGTTGGCAATTTTTTTTTTTTTTTTTTGGATGAATTTTTTCAACAAAAAAAAACCTATATTCGAGAGGTTGTCAATCCTTTTCCATAATTTCTTGGGAAGAAACATACATCTAATTTAGTTTGTTGTATCTGGCCAAAAAAGTGATTGTAAGGATATATAGTTTCACAGTGATGCAATACATTATAAATTCTAACTCATATTTTGCGTTGGCCGATAAAGTACAAATAATATTATCTTTGTCAAATGTCGACGATCTAGTTATATGTTTGAATTTAACTGAAAAACTTAATCTTATTTTACTTTTAAAATTGCACTTAAATTATCTGAAATCACACTGAAAAATAAAAAATAAAAATCATAAGTCAATGAGATTAATTACTTGCAGAATGGCATAAGATACCGCACAACTTTTGATCTTTTATTGTTTTTTTGATAAGCTTCTTGAATCGAAGACCAATGATGGGGCATGGGCCGCATGGCATGGCTTGCCTCACTTTTGCAACTTGCACCCCTTCCCTCTTTTACTTCTTAGATAAATTAATTAAAAGGGTTTTTTTTTTTTTTTAATTTTTAACCTCCCTAAAGTTTTTTATAATATATACATATTATATATTTAAATTCTAATGATCTTGTATAATATATATGTTTTTTTAACATTATCTTTATTTTAAGTTGTACTTTTTTAGAAATCTTTTAAAATTAATAAGAAATAATTTTTCTGGACCATCTTATTAGTACAATTAATTGTTGGGGATCTGCTTGATTATGGTAGCATGTTTTGCTAGTTGCTACATTCTCTGAACTTGAAATTTGCTAAGGCATGCAGTTCTCTTTTATGCATTCCAACTTCCAAAGGACTTGAATTTTGGACTGTGTGAGGTTTAATAGTTCGAAGGTCCTAATTAATGATGGGGAATGCCAATACATGTAATTTTAGTCTGGGGATACAAAGCAGGTTTTGTTAATTGAAAGACCAAGATTTAAAACTAGTAGGTCTATTCACTTTCACTCTATTTAAGCATGGACAAGAGCACCGATTGTGTAGGTCTGCTCAAGTCACGGTTGGTGCCTTGGTGGAGAAGTTGGAACTTATTAAAATGCCTTGGAGAAGGGGAAAGAAAATATCTAATGGTGGACAAAGTTTTCTTTTTTCTTTTTCTCTCTGTCTCTCTAAGTAATGGTGGAAAAGTATCACATTACACATGGTGAAGTGAACCAACCCAATGTTGACTTTGCATAACAATATGATTATTTCTATTTTTTAAAGCAACAAAACTTTTAATTTCTGGTAAAACTGCAATTATTCAAATGCCAAAACCTTCCCTAAATAATTCTACATTTTCTTGTGTACTACATAATTTTTTTGGGGTCCAGCTTGTGTCTAGTGGCCAGTGGTCATTGGATCCAGTAGGATACGGACAGATGTCCAGTCTTGGACACGTGTCCGCATCGCAACGTATCCAGTGACACTAACCACTGAACACAAGCTCCACCCATTTTTTTGCCACATAGGAGTAACTTCTCTTAGAAATCAATAAAAGCTACTACAACTGTCAATAGTAAATTGCAATAACATCCGCTATGCTTGCAGAATATTCCCAACACAAAACTCTCTATAAATACTAAAAGAGGCCAGACCAGTTTGCCACAACTACTAAAAAGCAAAACTCTCTCTATAGTGATTTTAGAAACATTAGTGGAGGAATGGAGTCAATGAGTAGTAGACCCTCTCAAAAAATAGGCAACGGAGGAGCCAACGGAGGGCAACACACGAGGGAGTGGTGTGGGCACTTTCAGATGCCACTGCACTATCCTAGGTACACTCAAGCTGACTATGAGACCATGCCGGAGTGGAAGCTTGATTGTTTGCTTAGAGAGTATGGGCTACCAATCATTGGAGATGTTGACCATAAGAGAAAGTTTGCCATGGGATCCTTTTTGTGGCCTCATTAGAATTCTTCATTTTTAGGGGTTGTGATGACTTGTAATGCTATTATATTTGCATGATTTTGTTATCTACCTTTAAATTTTTATCTTTATCTTCTGTCATGTACATTATTACATTAGACAAAGATTGAATTTCTGGGGAAGTAGCAAAAGCATACATGAAAATAGCCATCTTGAATCCGTAAGAAATACTGTGGCAAGTAAAAATTAGGTATGTATCTATAAAATTTAATTGCAGTATTGTGTCCTTTGTTTTGGTCTGTACCAGCTAGTAGTCTAGTTTTCCCTATTTTCGGGGTAATGTATTGGGGTTTGATCTGGGAATTTTGATATTACTTATCAATGGACTGTGAAGAGTTTGATAACAGTGATATTTGATGATTTATCCCAAATTTTCAGTTAGAAATAGTATATTTTAATAGGTGTTTTGCAATTGGAGTGGAACCTGTTTTTGTGCCTATACCAATGTAGAATGATAGGAAAGAGAAGGTTATGGAGGGTGTCGCCTAATTGTATTATTATGATTGTTATAGTTACTATTCATAATTTCCCTTTGGGACTACCACTTAAGATTATATAGGATTTTACTAACGTATACATTTAAGGCATACATTAATAAACCATTTTATATATTTAGCCCAGTGAAAGCAAAAACATTGAAAGCAACTGAATTGAAACTAGTGGTGGTCAATAATTTGGTTGGTATTAGTAAGACGGAAGTAAGGTGTAGCCTTTTAGGGAGGAAGAATAGTAATGCCCACCTTTCTTTTGTTTTTATCTTTCTTCTTTTCTTGTGGTTGTTTTTGACTTTTTCCTTCCAAATTTTTTTTTTTTTTTTTTGGTTGTTGGAAGTGGGGAGGGAAGATCTATGTGCAGACTACAAAACATCCAATGACTTGGTCAATCAAGAAATGAAATTGACAAAACAAAAAATAAAAATATACAACAAAAGCATGGTATGATCAATGTTTTGAATTTTGTTCCAAATAAAATTTGTTAAAGATTTGTGCTAAAGAATTGTATTCTGCTGCAAATCTGTATTCTACTGTAAATCTATATTCTACTGTAAATCACTTTTCCTTTCATTTCTTTCTTAGCCCAGGCGTAAGTCTTGGTTTTTATTTCTTTTCTCTTTTTCTTGGGCCTTTCTTGCTTTTCGGTCTTTTTGGTGGGCCTTTGGCCTCACATTCCATTGGGCTTTCCTTCATATGAGCTTTTGGGCCTTACTTTTTGTTGGGCTTTCTTCTTCATGGGCTTTTGGGACTTGTTTTTCTTGGGCTTTTTCTCATTGGGTTTTGGGTATGGATTTGCAAAAATGAATATTAACAGATAGTAATAAAACTACCTATTGATCCGTGCAAAGCAAGTCATCAATGAAATAGAATATTTATATAATAAAAGCTATCAACTAGTACTTGGTTACTAGTTTATTTTGGTAAGAGATAAATAGGTAAAAATCACTTGTGATCCCTAATATGGTATGGTTTCATTTTGGTCTTTAAAAATTCAATTGTATTAATTTAATACATGGTTTGTTTGACATCATTTGGATGTTGTTCTTGTTATTATCTCACTTGTGAAAAATTTTGATGTGTCTTACAAATAGTATATATAATAATTAAATATCTAAATTATTTTTTGTAATTCGAAAAAGATCAGATTGCATTTTGTAATACTAGTCACTAACCCGTGCTATGCACGAAAAAGTTCAGCAATTTTAGTTTAATATATTATACATATTTTTTTTCCTTATTAAGTACTAATAAATAAATAAAATTTCAATTAATTTCATATTAAACATGATATAATATTATACTCCTTCTGTCCCAAATTGTTTGACCTAGTTAGAAAAACCCAATTATTTAGGGAAACATCATTAATTGTCTTATCTATTTGAAAAAAGTTAGAAATTTCCTAAATTACCCTTAAACAAATTTATTAAAAAAAATTTATTTAAGAAAAACAACATATCTAGTATTGGCGCCAACTGCCAAGCAATTTTCAAAGTTATTGTAGATTTCAAATTCTATTAGTATACTACTCTTACAATTTGTAAACCTATATTCAAAGCCAAATTCTATAGCCACCAAGCCTAATACAAATTTAATCTTTATCTTTAAATCAAATTTTAATACAGTAGATTAGAAACTTTAATGGTGGCAAAACAATAGATTTTTTTAATTTGAATAAAGATGGCATGTATAATGGATTTCAAAATTTAGGTTTTTAATTTTTTTTTAATTAAAAAAATGCTCTCACAAACAAATTAAAGGCATAAAGGGAATGTTAATAAATTAATTGTGTTTGACTTTTCAAACAAAACATAATTTTGGGACATCCTAAAATGGAATAGAGGCCAAGAAATTTGGGACGGAGTGAGTATATTTTATCTTTATAGTACATATGAACAAATAAATTGTTTGTTCGTTTATACCCCTTAAACCATATTGTTTAATCTAATCAATTAACCAAGTTGATTATTAGGTTTATTATTCAAATCTAGCTATCCTTAAGGTAAAGTAAATCCACTCTAAGAGAATTGAAGTTTTTACAATTAGATTTAACTCTAAATCTATTTCTACATCATGTAGTAACTTACTGCCATGACCACGTGCAAGGTCCGAATCCACGGATTCCTTCTCTCCTTGGATTTACAACAACACAAGCAACCTTACTTGTGACTTTGAGATCTCACTCAAAGGTTTCAGATCACCAGCAGTAATGATCTTGTAGCAACAACTAGATTCTACCAACGCTTGATTGTAAATCTTGCTCTAGTAGATTCTTGTGTAGTTAGAAGGTACAAAACCTCTCAGATCTCACAAAGAGTAACACACAAGTCTTCCAAAAGTCTAAAAAAACGTAGCTAGGGTTTCCCTTTTATATGTGGAGAAGTTAGAATGAAACCATAAACGTTTTTGCGGGCTTGGACCTTGTTTAAAACTTTTGCAGAATCTAATTTCTGCGATTCTCGATTGGTCAAGTCTAATTTCTTGATCAGTCAAGCAAGGCACAATGTTACTCCCTTTTTTTGCAATTAGCTGGAACTTGAAGCTTGAAACCTACACCTTTAAGCATTGCCTAATACATAGACTAGACATGTTTTGTTCTCGGTTTGCCAACACACATAAAATATGATTCTAAATATTTAATCCTAAATCTTCATAACCTAACAATCTCCCCCTTTGGCAATCCATGACAAAACACACATACACAATGAAATGCTTAAATTAAATACCAACCCAAATACAAGATATTGCCCTAATACAATTCTAACACAACTACTAACTATTAATTGCTAGTATAGACAGCAGCTGTTGAAAGAATTAACCTATAAATTCCTAAAACACTGAAAACAAACCATAAACGCATGTGTGGAAGATACAGTACCAAAATTAAAGTAAAAATATGATCTTTAATTCACAAGAGATGGTAATATCATAATGAATAACCTTATCATCAATAACTATCATAAACAAGAGACACGTCAATGTTTGTGAAACAAGAACAGTAACACTACATATATATAAACAATAACACATGAGGATAAAAGGAAATATGAACATCAAACTAGAAAAAAAATACATCAAACTCCCCCTAAATACAAAAACTCTACTCCCCCTACGTACAATAAGTTCTAAAACCTACTCCTACTTTTTGTTATGAATTCCCAAAGGCAACATCAATCATCAAAGGGTGGAAAGGGTGGAAACGCACTCCTATAGTCAGCAAAATTAGCTCATAAGGTAGCAACCTTAGTCAACAACTCATCCAAAAGCTATCCATGAGTTGCCTAAGTAGTCATGAAAGACTCCATCATGGCACAGAGCGAGAGAGGAGGGGTAACAATAGGGTTAACATTATCAACACCACTAGAAGGATCCATAATAGCAATTGGATCCACAAAAGTCTCCTCAGCAACAGGCATAGCACCAAAGGCAAGAGCTGTAGTAGAAGCTTCACCTCGTGATCTCTTTTAAGTCCCAATGCTTGGTTCAGCACTCTTCATTTAAGCCTATCGCTGTCTAAAAAAGGTGGCTCCTATAGGGGCAGTGATGTGGACTAACTCTAAGGGAGGAAAAACTAACAACCTTAGAAACCTCAAAATCCTATATATGTACATAGGAAAGAACAATTTTTGACCTTTACTCTTACTCCTATAAATATCAACAATGGTTTGAATAAATAAAGAGGAAAAACACATAGAACCATCAGTAACAAGAGCAAAAAGAAATGCACACCTATCTACAGGAACAATATGAACATGAGAGATAGGATAAATGTTATGGCAAGAAATCTGTAAATACAAAGAGTTAAGCTCAGTAAACTCACAACAATTGATTCTTGGTTCAGTTCCCCAAGAAATAGACCTACCACAGAGTAGAGACATGATATCATCAACAGGAGGAAAATCAGTGTATGCATATGTGGGTTTACAAACTAAAGGCACCCCTAAAGCTTCAAAAACTATTTGCTTAGAGATGGTAAACTCTTGACCTCTAATCCAAGAAGTCAAGTAAGGACCACTTGTCACCTCAGAATAGATAGAGAGGTTTGAATAAAACTCTCTAATCAAAGCAGCAGCAGGAGGATCAAACACCTCACACAAAGAAACTCAGTTCCAAGACACAAAGTTCCTATGGATGGAGGGATCTAACTCACTCAACACAATCTCCCTTTCACCCCAAATAGACCTATATTTAGTTAAGGTCTCATAGGTCTCTTCACATTGAGCAGACAAAAACCTAACTCTATCAACCAAAGTTGAACCAGAGGAGGATGACACAGTGTTCCTATTAGCTCTAGTCTTAAACTTCCTACCAACCTTAGGAGCCGTGACCAAAGACAAAAACAACAAAAACCAAGGGCAGACTGCATCAAAATTGGTTAAAGATAAGGTAACATAGAATTTTTTAAAAACTATATGATGCATGACACTAGTATACATATGATGCATGATCTAATGTTCTAAAACAATTCAATTTTATCACAATCTTGAAAATTGACCAAGAAAATTAAGAATTTAACAATATCCCCAATTTTGAAAAACCTAATTTTCAAAAATTCTTATATTGATCAATTGAACAACACAACAAGTATAAAACATGTTAGAATCACTCAATCAAACAATATCACAACCAATTTTACTCAATTTTGCCGAATTTAACAAAATTCCCAAATCTCTCAAGAACATAAGAACCCTAATTTCAAAAAATTTCATAAACCATAAACCATGAAAATTTTCAAATTAAAGCATGTGAATCATGCTTAAATGATGCATGAACAAAACCCCATGAATCAAATTTGACCAAAATGCACAAAATCATCAAAAACCCCAATTTTCCTTTGATGCGAAAATTTTAGAAGAATGCATGAAAAGTGCATAAATGCATGTAATTTGATCAAAAAGAAAGAGAAAACGTGTCTTACCTTAGGATTTAGAAGAAAACCTTTGAAACTTTGACCAAGAAAAAGACCAAAAAAAAAAAGAGTAAGAAGGAATCGAGAGAGGAATCGAAGAGAAAAACAAAGGAATAGTGAAAAAGGCTTATCTAATTCTTATTTGTTTTTTTAAAAAAAAAAAAAAAAAAGAAATTCGAATGGTCGGAAGGAATCAGGACAGGAATTGAAATTCACTTAAAAATAGGCTCGACTGATCGAAAGAAATCGGGAAGGAATCGAGCAAGCCCGAGAGTTTTAGCTTAAAACTGGAATTTTCTTTTTCCTTTTCAATCGATCAAAAGACAAACTTGATCAATCGAATCCTAAAGAAACAGAATTTTTGAAAAATCTGGAAAAAGTTTTTGTAGAAACATTTGAAAAACAGTTTTTATGATATGAGATGCATTTTCATGATTTCAAATGTTTTACAAAACCAAAATTTTCTAAGAAAAATGCAAACCTTAGCAAATTTCATCAAACTTTTCTTTCCTCACTCCCCCAAATCGCATTAAACACATCAAGAAGTTAAATTTAGGATGGCCACAAAACTTAACACACAATCACATGTACAGAGTTTAACAAAGACTTGCTTGTGGTGTGTACAACTAGTAAGTGTATGAGATACTCACAAGGTGATATGTAGACAAAAAAATAAGCACAATTTCTACATTATCGATAACATAAGTTTGAAAGTGACTATCACCTAAAGAGTTACATCATATGACTTCCACATCTCCTAGAATACACACTTGCAACCATGCAATTTTTTATATTTTATATTTTTTTTCTTTTGCTTTTTTTTTTTTTTCTTTTAAAGCATATTTTTCTTTGTTCTTCATTTTGCTTTTTGCTTCTTTTATTTTTTATTTTATAGCAACACCTTAAATATCTTACTATGCAAGTGCTACACCTTACCGAGCACGGCTTTTATGATTTGCACACAAGTGTTCATGATTGGCAAATAACAACAATGAGATGGTTATTTAGTCCTTACAATCAAAAGAATGTGACTTCAAAATCAAGAGTATGCGTTTAAAAACCATAAACAACTCACACAATATAAGCACTACATACTACATAGCACAAACTAGCAAAGTGCAAAAAAATAAAGTTCATCAAAGCTAAACAAGGTACATAGTCATGAAATGTAAATTTCATAGGTCAATCTTAATTACAAATCTTAAAGATGTATAATACAAAATCCTTTTTTTTTTTATGTTTTTTTTTATTTAAAAAAAAAAACTGAAAAACATCAAAAACAAACCTAGAATGAAGTGTATGAATGTAATGCAAATGCAAACCCTAAAGAAAAACAGTTTTGGTCACAAGAGATTGAAAGAATTAACACAAGGACCATGTCAGACAAACTCACTAAGGCTAAGTCTTTTGCACCCAGACTCTCTTAGATGCAAACTTGGAGTTGGGATTTCTATTTGAATTGGCCCTAATTTCAGCTCCAATATTGGCATAAAGGTTAAGAACCTTTACTAGTTCATGGATAAGTTCCATAAGATCTTGTGCTTTTGACACGGGGACTTTTTGTTTGGATGCTTAATTTGAAGCTTGCAACTTAAAGTAATTTGTTCTAGTATGCCCAGCCCACCACAAAATTGACAAAACCACTGAGATTTATGGTGTTTCTCGCTTCCATATTGATTGGGATTCATAGGTTTAGACTCACTAGATCTACCCTAGTTCTTCTAGAAGCTAGAACTTCATCCTTATGTACCTTAACTTCAAACACAGATGGATGAACAACAGAAGAAGATGTAGCAGGTACAAATTTGGGAGGATGAACAACAAAAGAAGATCTACTCTCAATAAATCCTAATCCTATCTTATCATAAACAGATTTTTGAACATTTAGCATATTATCAAGTTTAGAAGTAGAAGTCCTATCTATTTGTTCTCTAGCAACAGATAATTCTAATTCTAAACTTTTAAATTTTTCAAGTAAAGTCATGTTCTCAATCTTAACAAAATTCAAGAGTTCATTGTCGTCAAATAGTTTTAACAGCAAATTTTTCTTTTCTTGTTGAGGAGTGTTTATTTTTTTCAACCCTAACTCAACCTCATAGCATCTTTGGTTGCAATCTTGCATAGCTTGTTATAAGCCTCTTGTAAGTCAGCATTCTCAAAGAGTTCCCCATTAGAAGGGTTCTCATTTGCAGTCTCAATTTCACTTACTACAGTAGTAGCAGTGAAAGCCATAAAGTTTCCTTCTTGATCACTTTCAAAATCATGATCAGAAACTTCATCATCACTCAGAGTGACAGCCATAGCTTTATCTTTAAATCTCAAAAATGTTGGACTCTTAGATTTTCGATGCCCATAACCCTGACAACCATAACATTGTTGTCCTAAAGAACTGTTAGAAGATTGACCTACTTTTTCTTTTGATTTTTCAGAATCGTTATTTTAGGCAGTGTCATTCTTCTTCACATTCTTAAGGTCAACATTGTTTCTGTTTCTTGCCCTTCTATTATTATTTTTTAGAAAATTTCTAAAGTTCTTGGCAAGATAAGCAATCTCAGTGGATAAGAGTTCATCATCAAATCCACAATCATCAACATCATCAACAGATTTCAAAGCCATATATTTGGATTTATTAGTTTTTGGTAAGTCAAATTCGTAGAACTGAAGTGATCCTACAAGTTCATCTACAAGAATGGAATCAACATCTTTACTTTCTATTACGACAGTCACTTTAGGTCTAAAGTCCTCAGTTAATGATCTTAGAATTTTCCTAACAATTTTAGGTTGTTCATAAACTTCACCCAAATTAAATGCAGAATTGACAATATCATTCAACTTAGCATAGAATTCATCAACCGACTCATCCTTAAACATTCTAATGCTTTCAAATCTAGAGGTCAATTGCTGCAATTTATTAATTTTTACTGGCTTGGTGCCTTCATGCACTGTTTGTAAGATATCCCATGCAGTGTGAGCAATCTCCATATTTGAGATTCTCTTAAATTCTTCCATAGAAAGGGCATTGAATATAGCATTCATAGCCTTACTATTAAAGCTTGCTATTTCCTTTTGGGCAGTGGTCCATTCTCCTATAGCAGTGGTTGGTCTTTCCCAACCGTTTTCTACAAATAGCCATACTCTCTCATCAATGAATTTCAAAAAGGCTTTCATCCTAACCTTCCAATAAGCATAGTTATTCCTATCAAAGTGTGGAGGGATCACAAAAGAGTGACCGTGTTTCTTGACAACAAGGGGTCAAGGATCAACCTCAGGTTAAGAAACCTATAAGCAAGAGCTAACACACTCTAATACCACTTGTTTGTTCGTTTAGACCCCTTAAACCAAATTGTTTAACCCCAAGTTGATTATTAGGTTTATTATTTAGATCTAGGTTAAACAAGCAAATATAATATCATGCATAAAAGCAGAAAAAGTAAATAACACCACGATATGATAACCTAGGAAAACCGATGAAATGAACTGTTTCAAGGTAAAACCCTAGGGAGGATTTGACCTAACTAGTAAAGTAAATCCACATTAAGAGAATTGAAGTTTTTACATTCAGATTTAACCCTAAATCTATTGCTTCCTCATGTAGTAACTTACTGACACGACCACGTACAAGCTCCGAATCCACGGACTTCTTATCTCCTTGGATTTATAGCAACACAAGCAACCTTACTTGTGACTTTGAGATCTCACTCAAAGGTTTCAGATCACCAGCAGTAATGATCTTGTAGTAGTAACTAGGTTCTACCAACGTTTGATTATAGATCTTGCTCTGGTAGATTCTTGTGTAGTTAGAAGATGCAAAACCTCTCAAATCTCACAAAGAGTAACACACAAGTCTTCCAAAAGTATGAAAAATATAGCTAGGCTTTCCCTTTTATATGTGGAGAAGTTAGAATGAAATCCTAAACATTTTCACGGGCTTAGGCCTTGTTTAAAACTTTTGTGAAATTCCATTTATGGGATTCTCGATCAGTCGAGTCTAATTTCTCGATCGTTCGAGCAAGGCAGAATGTTACTCCCTTTTTCTGCAGTCAGCCCGAACTTGAAGCTTGAAACCTACACCTTTAAGCATTGCCTAATATAAAGACTAGACATGTTTTGTTCTCGGTTTGCCAACACACATAAAATATGATTCTAAATATTTAATCCTAAATCTTCAGAACCTAACATAAATTCAAGGTTAATAGTAACTTGTGGGTTATATCATAGGTTCATATAACAAATTCCACATTAAAATTGCAATAATATAACAACAAAAACTAACATAAAAATAAGTACAAAAATAATTTGTTTATGCTTTTACGCTTCCACTTCTCATGGATGGAAATCTTTATTACTGTATACAATTGTATCTCTATATTACTATACATTTTGTAGAGGATTTATATTTTTGTAAGATCTAGTCTCATTTTTTACCTTAAGGCAAAGTTAAACATAGCCACCAAAGAGCAACAAAAAGTTGTTTTTAGACCCCTAGAAGTGTTCTTTCTTTTCCATGGTACCACGGCCGACTGAATGCCAGAAGCAATTGATGCAGTCACCTAAGGCCCCAAGTAAAAAAAAAGGCCCCCAAGTTTTAACCAACAAGATTATTTATAACCAATAAATAAAATAATATCTTTTTATCAAATGAAAAACAAACAAAAAATAGAGAAAAATGCTACATCCACAACATTTTCATAACACTTTTATCACAAATCCTAAGTAGCAACTTAACACCTAAAATTTGTTGTGAAAACTATTGTGAATGTTACACTTCTCAAAAAAAAAAAAAAAAAAAAAATCACACAACTTTTTTACAATAGTTGAGTTAGCGAACTTTTACTAGTCCACCATTAACATCACTCTTTTACTTACCACTATCAATCTGCAACATCAACAAGTATGAAAAGTTTTGTCAAATTTTTTGTATCTATAAACTTTATAAAAAAAAAATAAAAAAAAAAAATCTATGTGGTTCATGTTAATTAGTAGTAATTTTGCATCTAAAACAAGATAATCGGTTTTCGTCTTAGGCCCCCAAATACATCAAGCCGCACCTGCATGGTACCCTAGATACTCCCAAAAGTGCAGCTTATATGCCTTGAAAATGAAAATAACTTATTAAATTCCTAGACAAATGACAATAACGAATAATAACAAAGACCTCCCATGAAAATGTCCACTTAACAAAATAATAATTATATTCTTTAGTTTCACTAATCCATAGCTGAATTTAGTAAGTCACATTAATGATAACACCAAAAACTTTAAATTATATACACCTTCATTCTCATCATGAAAATCAAAAGATATGAGCATGTGGCTTGAAAATCATAATCTAAAGGATTGCCATGTTAAATACAAAAAGAAATATATTAAGCATTGAACACACACTTGACACGAGATGTAAAATATATATATATATATATATATATATATATATATATATATATATATATTATTACACCTTTTAGATATGAAAATCAAAGGTTGTAGAATAAAACTTAAGATCTCTCCATCAAAACATAAATTGTAAAATAATTTGTGCAATAAGAGGGGAAAAAACCCCGTCGAATGTCTTTACAGTTGTTGAGGCGATGAAAATGATAATGAAGGGCCCTGATTGTTTTTGAAAGGTTATCAAACATTTATTAAATAGAGGCCTAGATTGTTTTTATTTGGTTCAAGCAACTATTCAAAAATTTTAAGAGAGAAAATAATACAAGTCCTCAGAAGTGGAAGTTTTGTGCACTGAGTACAACCTTTAATAATCAATGCTAAAAGAATAATATTTATTAAAAAAAAAAATAGTCTAAAAAAATTTGATAGTATTACTTGAAAAATGATAGAAATCAGCTGCCACTTTCTCATTTTCTTCATCCTCCACAAATTGCTCCAAGAATTCTTCACGACCAATTGAAATATTTAGGAATAAATATTTAGGTTCTAATTTTATGTAATATGGCAAACAGAGAACAAAAATATATCTAATTTAAGTTTTAGACATTGCACATGTTGGTTCAAGTCAAGATTCAAGAATAGTCAAGCTACATAAAGAAAAATTTAGAATCTGCCAGGCACAACCGATCAAAAGAAAGGCTCAACTAATCGAAACTCGTTTTTTGCAGAAATTAAATCAAGTTCAAAACCCACAAAAACGTTTAGGGTTTGTGTCCAGCACTACTAGGTATAAAAGGAAAACCTTAAATATGTTTCAGAGTTCTTGGAAGTCTTGTGAGTTACTCCTGTGAGATCTGTGAGGTTTCTTTAGCCTTCTAACTCAAGAAGCATCTATCGAAAAGAGGATCTATATTCAATAACTGGTGGTATAAGTTGCTGCATACAAGATCAACAAATACTAATGATTTAAACCTTTGAGTGGGATCTCAAAGTCACAAACATGGGTGTTTGTGTGCGACAAATTCAGATAAAAGAGTCCGTGAATTCGGAGCAGTACGTGGTTGTGTGAGTAAGTACTACAAGAGGTAGCTTTAGATTTAAGGAAAAATCTACTGTAAAACTTTCATTCTATCATAGTGAATTTGTTACCTTGAGGATAGTGTAGGCTAAATCCTCTCCAGATTTTTCACCTTGAAACTGTTAGGGTATGTTTGGTAGACTATAATAGGTACTGTAATGTAATAATTATTTCTATGGTTAACTATTCAGTAGTTTAGTTATGTTTTTATTACAATGAATAGTTATTCTTTAAAATGAGGAATAACTATTCATCTCTAAAAGTGATGTAATAGTCAGTCCTTAACAGGTGTATTAATTTTTACAATTAATATATTTATAAATAAACAAAATTTTCAAATGCACATAACAATTATGAAAAAAAAAAATCATAAAAATAACTAATCTCTCTTTCAAATTGAAAAAAATGTTATTTTTTAGGAAATATAATTATATGAGTAAAATATTTACTAAAATATATCTTAAGTTTGATTTAAAATGCTTTCATTCCATTATCTTCAAGGTTCTATTATTATATTGTCACCAAACAAATAAATAGTAATAAGCATTATATTATAACATTTTGTATTCCTTCTAATATCTATTCCTATTCCTATGTAATTAACGTTACAGTCTACCAAACGTGCCCCTAGTTTCATTGGTTTTCTTGAGTCATCATATTAATATCTTATTTATTTTTCCGCATTGAATAATATGATTGTTTGTGTCTAACCTAAATTTGAAAAATCAACCTAAGTATCAACTTAGTTAATTAATTGGATTAAACAATCTGAATGTACAAAGGTCTAAACAAACAAACAACTACAAAGACTGCACACCAAGTCTTTTGAACAACACTTTCACCCCAGATGAGTACCTTCAAATTTCAATTCAACCTAAACCCATTTTAATTTTTTTTTTTTTTTAATTTTATGAATAACCCATTTTATATTTCCCAAAACCAAACAAAACCCACAACGTAAAACACAAGATTAGAATCAAACACTACAAAAATTAAACAAAAAACTAATAGCGAAAGAGAGTGAATGAGAAAGATCTGATATTCATTCAAATTTATGTGGAGTGGAACCTTGTGGGCGCTTCGATCATGAGAAACTTGAAGAGGGAACGAAGGGAATGCCAAAGAGAAGAACCTGTCTACGATTCTATGTTTTAATTTTTGTTATTTTTGCTTTTATCCTCAACCTACTTGACCGGTAAAGAGCATTAGTATTGGTGGAGGAAAATAGGTAAAATGCTAAATTTAGCAGCTAAATATAACAAAAGTGGAACAAAAATGTATTGATGGAGCAAAGGCCATATTTTTTTGTTAGAGCATTCTTATCAACACTTCTAAAAAATTTAGCATTTACCCTTTCAAAACCTATATTTATAACATATAACACACCACTTTACCATACAACCTATATCAAAACTTCTATTTTTTTTACCATTTCATTTAAATAATGTTTCTTTATTATTTTTCAATAATTTTTTATTTTTCCTCTCTCTCTTCTGTCTCTCTCTTTCTCATAGCACTGCTAGCGCCACACTACCAACAGTCACCACAAAACCCACCTCCCAACCACCCACCAAAAACCCACCACCCATACCACAACCACCACTAACAAAAAAAGAAAAAAAAAATCACAGCAAAAAGAGACCTACACATCCACCCACAACCACCACATCCACTCACCACCACCAACCAAAGCTGAAAAAAAAAAAAAAAAAAAAAAATTCTCCACCATCGCCGCCACCAGCAAACCCACCACCACAAACTATACCCATCCAAAACCAAATCACAAACCTACCACCTAAAACCAAATCACAAACCCACCAAAATATGCCCAAATCGGAACCCCTGTACAAACCCATAACTTGCAAATCGGAACCCAAGGCGTGAGAGAGATAATCATAAATCTGAACCGGTGAGGGCGAGTGGGAGGGCGACGTGCTAGCGATGGGCACCCGGCGACGTGCAGAGACCGGCGACATGTAGAGATCGGCGACGAGTACAACAAATCATGAACCACGAATAGATAAAAGAGAACAGAGAACAGAGATGAAAAAAGTGAGAGAGGAAAGAGAATGAGAAATAAAGAAAGAGCCGGGGTGAATAAAAAACCATTTTTTATTTTACAATACAGCTACAATGCACTCTCAAAAATGAGAGCGCACTGTAGCGGTATTGCAAAATTTTTAGGATATACCATCTTTGATGGAGCAAGCTTTTGGGTTATAAATGCTAAAAAAAGGCGTCTTTTAGCATATACCATGCTTGATAAGAATGCTCTTATTAAGCCATCATTGGTTGTGCACGGTAGCTAAGATGGTAAAAAAATATTTTATTAAAATATATATTACTTTATTATGTTGGTGGTGTTGGTTGTTTATTGTAGTAAATATATTATTTTATTATGTTGTTTATATTATTTTATTGTGTTGAATACTAAAATAAAACCACTGATGCTGGATATTTTATAAAGTGGGGTGGTAAAATAAATAAAATAGCTTTTTGTAGAGCCAAACTGCTAAATTTTTAACACTACCAATGCTGATTCTTAAATGAGTACCATTAACATAAAATAAACTATTAGGATTAATGAAAGTAAAATCCATGGTCAAGATTTGTGTGGATACTATACCCACTGAAAAAACTAGGGGTACGGTAGAAAATGATTTATTTTCCAAAATATTTAATGGCAAAACAATGGGGGGTGTTTGGTTTGCTGTAATGTGCTCTTGATGTGATACACATTACGATGATGTGATATTAATATTTTTTTTATTTATTTTATTTTTTATAACATTACCACAATCTAAAATTACAAAATATATCACATTATATTAATTTTATTACATTCCTAAACAATGTAATATTGTATTCGATCTTATATTGAGATTACATTATTGTAAAATTACAATAATATAATATTACAGTGCAATGTAATATCACAAACCAAACGGCCCCTCAGAGTAAAGTTAAACTACACTCAACTAAATCTCATAAACCATACTCGTAGAGTCTTACGAACTTTACAAATACGTACACTCAAAACCATCAACACAACGACATAATGTAACCCAAACTCTATTACACCCAAACTCTATTACAAGCCAGAATCCCAAAATAGTCAATAATGCTTTCATACTAAAACATTAAATTAATTCTCAACTCATACACTTCCCCCCCCCCCCCCCCCAAAAAAAAAAAAAAAAAAAACTCATGCACTTGAGCATCTTTCAATCAAAAAACAAAAACCGAGCATCTTTCAGCCTCTAAACATAATATACAGTGCCTATGTCTAAAATCCAATATATTTTAATCTCAAAATAATTATTAAATAAATCTTCAAAGAGACATTTTATATTTTTGTAAGAGTTTTTTCCTATTCTCATATGGGAGTCCTCTAAGAGCTTTCTTAATTGAACTCAAGAAATAATTTATTATTTCACATTTTTTCACATTTTTTTTTCGTATAATTTGATAATAACAATTTTTTTTTTTTTGAGAGAGAGAATTTTAATTTATGAAGTATGTTCCTGATGATAGCTCTTTTATCATCAAATCAAGATACTAATCAGTTTTCGATGTAAGCGGGGATTGAACTCCAAATCTCTTATTTAACCATTAACTTTACCAATTGAGCTCACTAAATCTCACTGATAATAAAAAAAAATTCAAGATAGAATTTTGAAATAATTTTTAGCAATAATGGTGTGTTCTAGGGTCTATTTGGATACCGCTTGTTACTAAAAACTAAAAACTAAAAATTTATTACTGAAAATACTGTAGTAAAATAATTTTTAAACTATGATTAGTGCCCGTGGGACCCAAATTTATTGCTTCTTATTGCGATTTCTGTATTTGCGAATCCGGTGAACAATGCGCAAGACCCAAGTAAAAACGCAAAACGCCTGTCGCATTTGCTACACAAACACACACCTAGAGTGTGTTTGGATATATACCGCTTATTTTGCTGAAACTGAAAAATTATTGCTGAAAGTACTATAGATAAATATAAAAATTAGTTAAATGGTGCCAAAAAGTACAGTAAAGTCTATGAATGATATGAAAAATAAGCTGAATAGTAAAATAATTTTAATTTTTAACCCTTAATGCACATGGTTCAAAAAAAGCAACAGAAAAATTATATGTTGGACACTGATTTGCGTTTGACGGTTTGACCGTATAAAGCAAATTTTTTTAATCTTTCAAAACTGTATTTCTGCCAATAGAAAATCCAAAAGCAGACAAGAATATAAACTTTGTTGCTTTTAGGTAGTGAAAACTTTAATGTTCATAGAGCTAGAATCGGATTGTTAATGCAGAGTTCACGTAAGAACTGTCCCACCCGCCCACCATCAACAAATAAGGTTGGAAAAATGTGTTATTGAATAGAGAGATTCATGAATTTGTGACCCATATCTTTCCGCATTTGAATCCAGTCCGGATGGTGTATATAATATGACATGATACAAATATTATGCTTTCTTTTTCCCCTATATTAAGTTCGGGTTGGGAGACTCTCTCTGATAGGAAGACCAAGAGGTGACAACTAACCTAAAAATCAATAGAGACACACATTATATATATATATATATATATATATATATTTGGACAAAACTTAAATACAGTATCTTAGGTGCTATTTTTTAGATTCCCGATTCTATTATGTGGCTACTTAACTAAAAAAATATATTTTCATCCCATAAGAAAAAATCCACATAGCAAAATATTAAAAGTAAAACTTAAGAAACAGTACATAAGTACTGTACCTAAGTCTTACTCTATATATATAGCCATAGTTGCTCCTGACATGTGTTACACTTCATATAATGTTTTTTTGTCATATGAATTATTAAAATAATTTATCTTAAATAAAACTTTATTAGTCAAGAGCCTTATAACTCAATTAGTTAACACTTTTTAGTGTTTTTAACAAAGACATTTAATATTCAAATCTTCCATCTCCTATTAATATTATAACTATTGAATTAAAAAAAAATATATTCTACTCTAACTAAAATTTTTATCACCAAAAGTTTGAATAAATTTGAAATAGAATCAATTATTGTTTTAATAATTCTTAGCATCTATTCTAATTTTGTGTTTTGGTATAATAAACTTTAACCCTATCTATTGTGTTTACGATTGGATCATCATATGCATTACACACTATTAAAATAAATAAAATAGCAATGTTAAAGATATAATTATTTTCATAATTTATTTCGCAACTTGCGAATATAGTCAGTTGCGATTAGAACATCACTTTCACATGAATTCATCGTTGACACAATTTTTATTATATATCAATCATATTATATCATTTTAATAGCTGTGAAAAACGTTATAAAAAGTTTTGTCATTAGATTTATTTGAATTATAAAAATCCATCTTCCAATGGTTAGGTCAATTTTTTTAATTTGATTATCAAATCAGATTCCATCACTTTGGGAAAAGATGTTTCTATATGAGGGCATATTAAATATTTCAAGGTAATGGACCACTATGGAAAAGCAAGTAGCATAAGAACTAATTTCTACAAGATAATTTATTTATTTTAATTCCTTTCGCCCTTAATGGAGATAACATGGTTGCTTAAAGTTGTCACTCTCAAGTCTCAAGGCTTTATGAGTTGTGTCGCTTGTCTGGTGCTAGTGAAAACAAGTAAACAACAGTACTTTGTTTACATTTATTTTTAAAAAAAATGTATAGGAAACCAGGAAAGTGATGGTGACAAATGTAAAGAAACGCAGATCATGACATAATGTTCATCCGAGCTGCTATTTGACCTTAGAAACTTTTTTTTTTTTTTTGAATATATATATATATATGTACTTGTTAAAATACTTATTCTGAATAAATAAATATACAAAGTCCAAACAAATGGACAACGCCTGTGTAATATTTTTTGGAGAGGTATACAATGCACAAGTTGACTTAAATGGAGAATCTCACTAGCTTGCTCAATGAAAGGATTTTTCTCATCTCATCTATCTTGTATCCTTTGGAAATTTTGTAAATGGGTTTGGAGAATTTCTAAAACTCATAATCTCATAAATAACACACCATATAGTAGCCAAAGCACACCTATA
The DNA here is from genome assembly GCA_023055345.1 of Quercus wislizeni. NCBI lineage: Eukaryota > Viridiplantae > Streptophyta > Magnoliopsida > Fagales > Fagaceae > Quercus > Quercus wislizeni. The sequence goes on along the minus strand of JALGQJ010000003.1, from coordinate 46,160,539 downwards.
TAAAATGCATCCTTGTGTCTAGGTGTGAGTTTGTTCGATCAAATTGCAAATCCTTACAAAATGCTGGCATGATCACAACTGGTGTTTATTTTCTTGATCTCTTAAATTTAGCAGGTCCAGATGTTGTTGTTCTTGTTTCCCTTAAAGAAACAAACTGAACCAAACCAGACCAACCAAATTACCTTTTCCGGTGCAAAACTAGATTAGTCAAATTTCCCGAAACAAGAAGCCACATACTGCCCAATACTTGGGTTGTTGTGAAGTCCATTTCAATTTTACTCTCCTTATTTATTGCTAAATGCCTTTACATGAAATTGCCAAATACATTTATTGCATGGATTTGCTGCTAAATATATATATCTACTTTTTTTTTTGAGAAAGAAATATATATCTTCTTGGGCATTGACTAATGTATATGTTTTATCTCACTAAATATATTTATCTAACCTTACTATATATAAACGTTTTTATTCATCTTTGTTTATATGCTTCATGGCCTAAATTACTACTTGAGCTTGAGAAGACCGGTTCTCTCATTAATTTGTTATTTTCATCACTAATTACATTATCTTTTGCCTAGGAGAAAACTCAACGTTAACAACTAATCGGTGATTCATTGACATGAGTACCTGACTCAACTATCCCCAAAGAAACAAGGCCTAACCATTAACATATCAAAATACAATGGGTACTACAGTGACAAAAATGACCATAACATATTAAAAAAAAATTAAATTTAAATACTTTTTTTTTTAGAATTCTTTCTTAAAAGATCATACCTGAGGAAATAGTTAGATATTCAAAAAATTATGAATACCTCCGTTTAAAAAAGGAAAAAAGAAAAGAAAAAAAAGGATCATTCTCAATTCTAAAACCAAAAAATGAAAAAACAAAGCAATAAGGTGATAAAAGAAACTTTTTAATTTTCTTGTATATTGCCATTTTCACTCTCAAATTTCCATTTTTAAATTGAAAATGCTAATATATAAAATAATTAAAACTTGGTTATATGTCCAATCACCACAATTAAACCATTTCAAATCTTAACCAATCTTGGTTTACCAAAGTAAAAAGTAGTACTAATCAACAAATATATAAAAATAAGCGGGAATCTAAACTGTTAAAAGGAATCAATTTTTGAAAAACGACTCTCTCTTTTATGGTAAAATATGATAATTATAGTAATATATATATATATATATATATATATATATATATATATATATATATATATATATATATATATATTTGTTTGATTCGAGATAAGGATAGTAATATTGTGACATCAATTCCACTTGTCATATTAAACACAATTTTTTTTGGCAAATAGGAAATCAACCAACCAAGTGGTCATGGCCACACAAGCACCCTTAAATAGTCTCTCTTTATTGGGACCGGAAATTGTACTCTTGTATCTTTGAGATGTACGACCAATATAATATAGCTATTTGTGTTTGTATAATACACACCAACCAATAATAACGCATATATAGAAAGCTACAAACAAAAAAGATGCTCAATCAGCACTAATTTCGCAAATAATGCAACGTTTCAAAAAGCTTAGATAGCAAAATCCCCTTCAGATTCTTGCTATAATTATTACAATCTTTCAAATTCAACGGTCAGGATTCTTTTTTTATTATCAAGGGCCAAGATTTCATTTGTACACTCCTGGCCTGAGCCTATATAAGGAACCCTAAGTTTTTCTTAGTCTCACAAACTTTTCTTCCCCTAGAGTATTTCGGAGTTTTGTGTATCTATGACTCTATATATATTACACAATTTGCCTCTACGTATTTAGTCGTGTCTATCTATGACTTATGTATTAGACAATCTGCCTCTAAATTTTTAGTCCTGTCTATCTGTGACTCTCTCTATATATATATATATTACACAATCTGCCTCTACATATTTAGTCGTGCCTCTACATATATAGTCGTGCCTCTACATATCTAGTTGTGTGTATCTATTTGTTAGTGGTGTATATGTATTTGTTCTAGGGTTTTTGAAGTGGACCCATTGGAGCTCTCTGCACTCCAACTCTGAAAGGTGGTGATGGTAGGCCACGGCTGCCAGTTCATGAATACCCCTAGTTACGCAGAATGATCATATATAATAAGAGTGCGTAGTCTAAGGGTTTGCATGAACTGGGAGACGAGGTTACCTGATCTTTTTGGTATTGGAGTGAAGGGAGCTCCCATGGTCTCTACGTGTGTGATGTGATAGATATAAATCTCTCTATGATTGTCTTTCTTTCTTGTTACTATATAGATTTATTTATTTATTTTGGCTTTTTTTATTTTTTATTTTTGGTGTGTATTTCCTGGTTCAATCCAAGCATCTTCATGGCCTAGCCTGGGGGAAAAAAAAAAAAAGTAACTCAGAATATTAGTTAATTTATAACCAATTCTGTTTTCATTGATGGAATTCTTTTATTGTTGCAGGGCACTGACCAGCAGGTTTGGACTCGCTCTGCATATGAAATCTTCCTCAAGTTGATTGTGACTCAAAAGCCAGCCATCTTTGGAGAAGCCATATTATAGATTCTCATGGTAAACAATGTCTTCGGAGGAGCTGGCAATGTATCGGCTAGTTCTTTTTAATGAAAGTATTTTGTACTGTATATCTCTAAGAAATTCAGAAGAATACACAGGAATCATATAAATTTTTATTAATATTCGAGGCCGGAGAGAACCAATGTTTTTTATTTTAAATTTTATTTCTTTATATTGTGTTATGACATAATAGTATTATGGCGCATCTTGTTATTTTCAACTGAGGCGTTACTTGTTTAAATCCCCCTCCCAAAAAATTGATTTTTTTTATATCAAATTGTCATACACAAAAAAGTTACATCCAGAACAACTCTAGGTAAAATGCAACCAGAGAATTCCCTCTTCATATCCTATTGTCCATGACATGAGCAAACCCGTTGCTTTCACTGTTCAAAGCCAAATACCAAGCATTCTCTTGAGAGTTCAGCCATTTAGGACCATTTGGTTAGAAGATGGAAAAATGGTAGGGTAAAAAATGAAAAGATGATAGAAAAGTGGAAAAATTAAAGAGATTTTAATTTCTCTCATTTATTTTTAATTGAGTGGGTGGAAAACTTGTTCCTTTGATTGAAAGAAAAGTAAAAGGATAGAAAGTATAGTATGTATAAATTTACTTTTATGCCCTTACAACAAAATATATAAAAAAATAATTTATTTATACTTATTAATTAAAAATATTATTTATTATTTAAAATTAATAAAATGACACTTTTTTTTAATAAAAAAAAAAGTTGCACATTCAACGTATACTGTTACTCAAAAAATTTACATAATTTTGTACGTTCAAAATATGCCATTTATCGAGGAACGCTGAAAATTTTGCACATCCCACAAACAAAATGTTTTGAAAAATTTTGCACAATCAACAAACACAATTGTTTCTCAAAAAAAAAAAAACACAATTTTGCTCAAAGAAATTACATAATAATGTGTGTTTGAAGTACGCAGTTTTTCAAAGAATGATTAATATTTCGCACGTTCAACATACACAATTTTGCGCAATCAACAAACACTATAATTCAAAGAAATTACATAATAATGTGTGTTTGAAGTACACAATATTTTGAAGAATGCTCAATCTTTCGCACGTTCAACATACACAATTTTTCAAAAATAAAATTGCACATTCAACAAACACTATGACTCAAACAAATTATATAATTTTGTTAGTGCGAATTACGCAGTTTTTCGAATAACTCTCAAAATTTCACACTTTCTACATACACACAATTTTCCAAAAAAAAATAGAATTGTGCATTCATCAAACATACTCTAAGAATTTACATAATTTTGTACATTTAAAGTATGCAATGTTTCAAAAAATGCTCAAAATTACGCACATTCAACGTACACACTTTAAAAAAAAAAGTTGTGCATTAAACATACATTGTTTGTTACTCAAAGAAATTACATAATTTTGTACGTTCAAAGTACGCAATTTATCGAGGAATGCTGAAAATTTTGCATGTCCTACGAACACAATTTTTCAAAAAAATTTGCACATTCAACGAACACTATTACTCAAAGAAATTACATAATAACGTACGTTCAAAGTACGCAATTTTTCGAATAATGATCAATCTTTTGCACATTCAATGTACACTACTTTTCAAAAATAAATTGCACATTCAAATAACACTATGACTCAAAAAATTTACATAATTTTCTAAGTGGAAATTATGCAATTTTTCGAATAATGCTGAAAATTCCGCTTTCAACATACACACAATTACTCAAAGAATCTACATAATTTTATACGTTTGAAGTACTCAATGTTTCAAAGAACACTCAAAATTGCACACATTCAATGTACACACATTTTTTTTAAAAAAAAAAGTTGAACTACTCAAAGAATTTACATAATTTTGTACGTTCAAAGCACGTAATTATTGACAGACACTGAAAATTTTGCAAGTTCAATGAACACAATTTTTCAAAAAAATTTGTGCATTCAACATACACTCTTGTCAAAAAAATTACATAATAATGTACATTCGAAGTAAGCAATTTTTCAAAAAACTCTCAACCTTTTGCATATTCAATGTACACAATTTTTCTTAAAAATTGCACATTCAACAAACACTATGACTCAAACAATTTACATAATTTTGTAAATGCGAATTACGCAATTTTTCGAAGAACGCTCAAAATTTCGCATGTTCAACACACACAATTATAACCAAAAAAGAAAAAAAAATTTGCATTCATCAAACACTATTATTCTAAGAATTTACATAATTTTGTACTTTTGAAGTACTCAATGTTTTGAAGAACACTCAAAATTATGCACATTCAATATACACACTTTTAAAAAAAAGTGGTGCATTCAACATACAATGTTACTCAAAGAGTATACATAATTTTATACGTTCAAAGTACACCATTTATCAAGGAAAGCTGAAAATATTGCACATCTTACAAACACAAATTTTCAAAAAAATTTACGCATTCAACGAACACTAAATTATACTCCCAAATCTATTACTTATTTTTATTTTTATTTTTAAAGATCAAAGGATTTTTTTTGAGGGGGTCAGGCCCTACTTTGTAAGCCAATTCTTCCAAATTATATATATATATATATATATATATATATATATATATATATATATATATATATATATATATTTGTGGGGGCTGTGGCCCCGATACAAATGGTTCTACATGACCAACGTCCTGAATTTGTGTTTCTAAAACGTAAGTTTATATTATAAGTACAATGTAAACATTTAAAGATCCCATGATATATGTCTCTGATTTTTCTCTCCCTTGTAGGAGTTTTTTCTCTCTCGTCATGAGGCGAGATTTTCCTCCCTTAGGTGTCAAAGCTTAAGGGTTTTCTTTTCTTTGTCCTGCCTTTGCTGTCACTAGCTTATTTACCTCTCTGTTTTCTCCTTTAGTTTTTCTCCTTTAGCTCTGCCATGGAGCATTCAATAGTTGATAGTTTAAAAAACCTACAGCTTACTAAAGAAGAAGAGGAGGAGATCTTCATTTCTTCAAACAGCTCACCGGACCTGTTGGAGGAGTGTGCTCTGAGTTTGTTTGGAAAATTATTAGTAGATCGTAATCAAAATCAGAGAGTTCTTAAGAATACCCTGAGAACAACGTGGAAAATGGGCTCAGACCTTAGAATAGTTGAGGTTGGAGATAATGTATTACAGTTCAAGTTCAACTCAATGTTCCAGCTAGAGTGGGTGGAGCGAAATGGGCCATGGAACTTTGAGAATAACCTCCTGCTTCTAAGTCGATGGAGGAAGGGCTTAACCGCAGCCAACTTGGTCTTCACTCACGCGCCTTTTTGGATTCAAGTTTGGGGATTACCTTTTGAATACATGACAGAGGAAGCTGGGCGCGACATTGGAAGCAAGTTAGGAAGAGTAATGGAGGTTGATAAACGCTCATGGCAGGCTGACCAAGCAAGGTTTATGCGCGTAAGGATTGATTTACCACTTGAGAAGCCTTTGAGAAGAGGAGGATACATCTCTAATATGGATGGGGATAGATGTTGGGTGTCCTTTAAATACGAGCGACTTCCAACTTTCTGCTTCAGCTGCGGGAAATTAGGACATGATGAGAAGCACTGTGGAGTGGTAGTTGAGAAGCAATCAATGGAAAAACAATATGGGGATTGGTTGAGGGCTGGAAGCACGTCAAAAGGACCAAATGAGGGACTTAGAGATTCGGGGAAGAGCAGATATGGCTTAAGAACTGATAGCTTCAAGGGCTCGGGCAGTGGTGGTCATGGATCAAATATGGGTGATGATTTGGGGAAGACGGTTCAGGCCATGGTGGGGGAGATGGAGGTCCCTGTCCGTGTTGATAGTGAGACGAGGAACAGCTGGGGCGGAAGTGTCAGTCTCGAAGGTTGGGAGAGAGCTGAAAATCCAGAAAAGCTAGGACCTGTTGCTCGGGCAGAGGGGAATGCAGCAAGTTACCAAGGGAGATGTGACAATGCAAGAGTTGAGAAGAAGGAAGAAAACAAGGAAAGGGTGACACGTAGCAATCCAAGGCAAACTGTAAGCCAGCCGGGTGGGATCCTATTAAAAAATAAAGGAGAAGAGAAAGCCATTTGGATGGGCCTGGCCGGGGAGCCCAAATCAAAGGAAGGAGGGGCTGCTGTATCTTTTAAGCCCAAAATGAATACAACAGAGGTAGAAGAGGCCAGCTCACTTAAGCCCAAGGAAACTGAAATAAATATTTCTGAAGAAGAAGAGCAGGCTGGCCCAAGAAAAGGGAAGAATAGAACGGGGAAGGGAAATTTAAAGAGGGTAGCCAGAGAGGCAGGAAAGGCTCGAGGTGTTGGTTCATCGTCCCTGGAGATTGTAGTTGGCGCAAAGAGGCGTGAGGATACAGACACGCTTGCAGAAAGGGAGGGGTGACCTCAGAAAAAAAGCTGCGAAAAGGAAGGTAAGAGCAATGTTGTTTTTTGCGAAAATTTTGTTGAGGAATCGGCGGTGGCTGCTAGGCAACACCGCCGGGAGCAATGATTGCCTTGGGGTGGAACTGCCAGGGGCTTGGGAACCTCTGGACAGTTCGTGTGTTAGGTGAATTAGTCCAACGTTGGAATCCCAAAATTATTTTTTTGTCGGAAACAAAAGTTAAAAAGAATGCTATGGAAAAGATTATGGAAAAAATTAATTTTGTGAATGGGTTGATTGTGCCGAGAAAGGGTAGGGGAGGAGTTTTAGCTATGTTGTGGAAAAGGGAAGTTGCTCTGGAAATTATGGGATATTCTAGAAATCACATTGATGCAATTATTTCAGAACAGGACACGGGATTTAAATGGCGCATGACTGGGTTCTACGGAAATTCAGAAACTCATAGAAGGCAGGAATCCTGGGATGAACTTGTTGCTCTAAACCGGAAATTTCAGCTTCCTTGGCTGTGCTATGGAGATTTTAATGAAATTCTGTCTGGGGAAGAGAAGATGGGTGGGGTGCCTCGGCCCCAAAGGCAAATGGATAGGTTTCGTGAGGTGGTTAATTCTTGCGGGTTCAAAGACTTGGGGTATTGTGGTCCGGATTTTACATGGTGCAACATGCAAGAGGGGATTAATCGCATTTACTTGAGATTAGATAGAGCTTTGGCTACTAATGACTGGATTAGCTACTTTAGTGGCGCTAGAGTCCTCCATTTGGTTGATTCGACTTCTGATCACTGCGCGCTGTTGATTGCTGACTCCATTGCTTTGCAGCCCTCCAGGAAGCGCAGATTCCATTTTGAGGAAATGTGGACAAAAAAAAAAGGAGTGCAAGGATATTATTAAGAACACATGGGAAAGTTGCTTGCATGGGGGCACTCCGGGTAGTATTTCTTCTAGTCTCCAATGTTGTGCAGCTAAGTTGGAGAAGTGGAATAAGGCGATGTTCGGTTATGTCCCGAAGCAAATTCAGAGCAAAAGGAAAGCCCTTAATGAATTAACCTTGCAAGATAGAGACGGAGTTTTGGGAAAGGAGATAAATAGTTTAAGGAAGGAGATTAATGACCTTCTTGATTGTGAGGAAACCTTTTGGCACCAAAGATCAAGAGTTTTCTGGTATGGCCAAGGGGACCGAAACACTAAGTTTTTCCACTCAAAGGCCTCACAAAGGAGAAAGAAAAATACTATAAATGGCATTTGGGATGAAAATGGGATTTGGTGTGATACAAGTGAGGGCATTGCGGCGACGGCTATAGCTTATTTTGAGGCTTTGTTTACTACTTCCAATCCTTGCCGGATTTTGGAGGTCACTAACACAATCCCCACTAAAGTGACGGAGGAAATGAACCAAGGGCTGATTGCAGCATTCACAAGGGAAGAAGTCGTACTTGCGTTGAAGCAAATGCATCCTACAAAAGCGTCGGGTCTGGATGGTATGTCAGCTATTTTCTTTCAAAAATATTGGGATGTAGTAGGGAATGACATTACTTGTATGGTACTGAATGTGCTTAATTCTGATATGTCAATGGCTGATATAAACCGAACCAACATTACTTTAATCCCAAAAATTAATTGTCCCATGAAAATGTCTGATTTTAGGCCGATAAGTTTATGCAATGTAACTTATAAATTGGTGTCTAAAGTGATTGCTAATCGCCTAAAAAACATCCTGCCTCAAATCATATCGGAAAACCAAAGTGCCTTCTTGTCTGAGAGGCTCATTACTGATAATGTTTTAGTAGCCTATGAATTAATGCATTACCTAGAACATAAAAAGGAGGGTAGGGAAAATTTTATGGCGATTAAACTTGACATGAGTAAGGCCTATGATCGCGTTGAGTGGAAATTTATTGTAGATGTTATGGAAAAAATGGGATTCCATGAAAAATGGATCCAATTAATTATGAAATGCATCTCTACAGTTTCCTATTCTGTGATTATTAATGGAGCGGTCCATGGTAGTATTTTCCCTACAAGGGGTCTCCGTCAAGGAGATCCCCTATCTCCTTATTTATTTCTATTATGTGCAGATGGACTTTCCTCTTTGATCAATGAGGCAGTTAGGAGTCAAGGGCTGAGCGGAATTTCCATTTGTAGGGGCTGCCCTTTGGTGTCCCATCTTTTCTTTGCGGACGATAGCCTCCTATTCTGTAAAGCCTCTGAGCATGATTGTCGTAAATTGGTTGAGATTCTTCAGCTATACGAAGCTGCTTCAGGCTAAAAAGTTAATGCTGAAAAATCCTCTGTCATATTTAGCCATAATACCCCTGAGGAAAGCAGGCGCATGGTGTTGGATATCCTTGGTCCGATGCAAGACACAAGGCTTGGGAAATATTTGGGGCTGCCATCCATCATAGGAAGGTCTAAGACTGAAGTTTTTGCTGAAGTTAAGGAAAAGGTGGGAAGAAAATTGGCAGGGTGGAAAGAAAAGTTGTTGTCCATTGGAGGAAAGGAGATTTTGATAAAAGCCGTGGCGCAAGCGGTCCCTACTTATACTATGAATTGTTTTCTCATTCCAAAAGGGTTGTGTGATGAGATTGAGGGGATGATAAGAAATTTTTGGTGGGGGCAAAGAAAAGAAGAGAAGAAAATTGCTTGGGTGAGTTGGGATAAGATGTGTAAAGCAAAATCAAATGGTGGGATGGGATTCTGTAACTTCCAAGCTTTCAATCTAGCAATGCTCGCGAAGCAAGGGTGGAGACTTTTGTCAAATTCGGACTCCCTTTGTGCAAAAATTCTTAGAGCTAGATACTATCCGAGTGGTGACATATTGAACTCAAAACTGGGCTGCAGCCCTTCATACACATGGAGAAGTATCTTCAAAGGCCTTGAAGTGGTTCGGAAGGGTTCTCGTTGGAGAGTTGGTAACGGACGGCTCATCCACATTTGGGAGGATAAATGGCTCCCTACTCCCACGACTTATAAGGTAATTTCTCCTCCTCGGCTTTTTGGTGATTTTCCTATGGTTTCGGCTTTAATTGATGAAGATACAAAAAGATGGAAGGTGGACACTTTGAAATCCATATTTCTTCCCTTTGAAGTTGACACTATCCTCAATATTCCCCAAAGTCATAATCTTCCCGAGGACAAAATAATTTGGGTGGGAAACAATAAGGGAGTTTTTTCAGTCAAAAGTGCGTACTATGTGGCTCTTGCTATGATTAAGTCATTTGATTGTGGCGAGTGCTCTTATAGGGATCCTAGAACCCCCCTTTGGAAAAGGATTTGGCAGCTGAAAATTCCCCCAAAAATAAGAATTTTTTCATGGAAAGCTTGTGTTAATGCATTACCAACAATGTCTAACTTGAGGAAGAGAGGGGTTAGTTCAGATGGCCTTTGTCCGGTCTGTGGTTTGGAGGAGGAAACTGTCCTGCATGCTTTATGTAGATGTAAGGCAGTAAAGGAGGTTTGGAGATTGTGGAAAGATTGCCAAATTGATTTTGGGGATGATTTTCTTGATTTCTCGGATATTGCTATGAAAGTGTTAACAACCGGTGACCTTAAAGACTTGGAGTATCTTTTTGTGATGGCGTGGGCTATTTGGCATAGCAGAAATTCCAAGGTTTTTGAGTCGGTTTGGATGGAGGCTGATCAAATTTGGAATTCTGCAGTAAACTTGATTTCTGAATTCAAGGAAGCTAATAGTTTCTACTCCTTGGGCCCTATGGTTGGAGAGGTGAGTTGGAGAAAGCCTCCAAATGGAGTGTTAAAAATTAATGCTGATGGGGCAACGGGTGGAGATGGTGCGCGGTCTAGCATTGGCGTCATCATCAGGGATTGCAAGGGCCAAGCAGCTGCTGCTCTTTGCCGTGTCCTGCCTGGCTGCTTCTCGGTGGATGAAACAGAAGCTCTGGCGATTGAGGCAGGAGTGTTACTTGCTAGAGAACTGGGCTCTCAGCAGGTCATAATTGAATCTGATTCTCTGGAGGTTGTGCAGCGCATTTCAGCTAAGGATTTTGGTGGGGGTTTCGGTCATATAGTAAATGGTATTGTGAACCTTCTCAATGGTTTTGCGGGCTGGCAGATTCAGCATGTGAAGAGGGATTTTAATAGGGTGGCTCACGAGCTAGCTAAGTTTGCTCGTTGTAATAATGTTAGTCACCTGTGGAGAGGAGTTTCTCCGCCTATGGTTAGAACTCTGATGCACCTGGACTACTTGTAGCCGGGTCTGCTGTCTGTAGCTGTCATGTTTCTTGCCTGCTGTTTGGTTGTGTTAATCTGTTGTATTTCCGTTTGCTTTTAATGAATTTGTTCACTTGTCAAAAAAAAAAAAAAAAAAACTTATATAAAATAAATCAAAGAATATATTTTAATTATTGTGTTTCTATTTTATCATGTCCTATTTTTCTAAGAATTACGCTTTGTTGGGTCCCACATCATATTGGTATGCATAGTATTTTCTCATTGTGTATTGGGTATGAATAGTTGGAATGGTTCTTTCTGGAAAAAAAAATATATATATATATATATATATATATATATTGTGGGAGGGGGAAGTCCAAAGAAAAGGAATCATGAAGTAAGAATCCTCCCGAGGGATAACTAGACCCAACTACTCCTCAGATCAGGCCCAGTCCAGTTAGTATAACATAGTCAAGAAAACCAAGGAGCTTAGTCCGCTTGAGGAGCCCGAGGAGTAGATATTTCTCGAGAGACCAGAGATAACCTACCAACACTACAAAAAACTGGTTTTATAGCCGCGTTTTTCCCCGCGGTTGTAGAAGTAAAGAGAGACTTGAATGGGAGGCTTGAAAGAGAAGAGGTGGCAAAGATGATCAGAGAGGTTGTTGTGGAGACAAATGTTGAGAGGGTAAGGAGGAAGTCAAAAAGAATTGAAGGAGAACATAAGAAACAGGGGAGATGAAGAAATTGGAGTGCTGCCGGAACTAGTACAGCTTTGCAAGAAAAAAATTAAAAAAATAATAATAATAAGCAGTAGCAGGAAATTGCACACAACCATAATGACAAGAAGAAAAGGTAAGGTGGGCATATTCAATGTTTGCTTTCATTTCCATGGGAGCAAATATAGATCATACTATAAATGAAAAGGAAATTAGGAAGTGTAACCTTTTTTTCCTTAATAAAAAAAATGAATTTTTAAGTTTATACTGGTAGTACTAAAATGTATGATTTTTTTTTTTTTTTTTTTTTTTTTTTTTTTAGAATCAATTGTGAAACTTATATGGTTTAGGGTGCATGAGGTTGAAGTGGATAATCTAATTATGTCTTCATTGAATTTTGGTCCTAAAAATTATTTTCAATTGGTCAATGAGTTCTGTTTCACATGCACCAGTATCAATTGGATTTATCTAGGGTAATCTGTCAATTTTGTTTTGTATGAATAGGTTTTCTTAAATATTGGTATGAGGACTATATAATAGTCCATTTCACAATTTCAAATTGGAAAGTAGTTTCTTATTTTTAGGTTTCGGTCTCATGCAATCAAATTTGACTCTATATATTACACAATTTGCCTCTACATATTTAGTCGTGTCTATCTATGACTATATGTATTAGACAATCTGCCTCTAAATTTTTAGTCCTGTCTATCTGTAACTCTCTATATATATATATTACACAATCTGCCTCTACATATTTAGTCGTGCCTCTACATATCTAGTTGTGTATATCTATTTGTTAGTGGTGTATATGTATTTGTTCTAGGGTTTCTGAAGTTGACCCATTGGAGCTCTCTGCACTCCCAACTCTGAAGTTGACCCATTGGAGCTCTCTGCACTCCAACTCTGAAAGGTGGTGATGGTAGGCCACGGCTGCTAGTTCATGAATACCCCTAGTTACGCAGAATGATCATATGTAATAAGAGTGCATAGTCTAAGGGTTTGCATGAACTGGGAGACGAGGTTACCTGATCTTTTTGGTATTGGAGTGAAGGGAGCTCCCATGGTCTCTACGTGTGTGATGTGATAGATATAAATCTCTCTATGATTGTCTTTCTTTCTTGTTACTATATAGATTTATTTATTTATTTTGGCTTTTTTATTTTTTATTTTTGGTGTGTATTTCCTGGTTCAATCCAAGCATCTTCATGGCCTAGCCTGGGGAAAAAAAAAAAAAAAGTAACTCAGAATATTAGTTAATTTATAACCAATTCTGTTTTCATTGACGGAATTCTTTTATTGTTGCAGGGCACTGACCAGCAGGTTTGGACTCGCTCTGCATATGAAATCTTCCTCAAGTTGATTGTGACTCAAAAGCCAGCCATCTTTGGAGAAGCCATATTATAGATTCTCATGGTAAACAATGTCTTCGGAGGAGCTGGCAATGTATCGGCTAGTTCTTTTTAATGAAAGTATTTTGTACTGTATATCTCTAAGAAATTCAGAAGAATACACACAGGAATCATATAAATTTTTATTAATATTCGAGGCCCGAGATAACCAATGTTTTTTTTTTAATTTAATTTCTTTATATTGTATTATGACATAATAGTATTATGGCACATCTTGTTATTTTCAACTGAGGCGTTACTTGTTTAAATCCCCCTCCCAAAAAATTGATTTTTTATATATCATATTGTCATACACAAAAACAGAAACAAAAGAGGTACATCCAGAACAACTCTAGGTAAAATGCAACCATAGAATTCCTTCTTCATATCCTATTGTCCATGACATGAGCAAACCCGTTGCTTTCACTGTTCAAAGCCAAATAACTAGGGCCAAAATGGCCAAATACCACAATTTTTGGAATTTTTAGCAAAAAAAACACTGTTTCGGAAATAAATGGCAAAGTACCACTTTTTTTAGAACTCGAGTTTTTGAAACTCGAGTTCTAGAAAAAGTATATTTCCGAAACAATGTTTTTTTGCTAAAAATTTCCAAAAATTGTGGTATTTGGCCATTTTAGCCAAATAACTAGCATTCTCTTGAGAGTTCAGCCATTTAGGTCGGTTTGGTTGGAGAGTGGGAAAGTAGTAAGATAGAAAATGAGAAGATAATAGAAAAATGGGAAAATAAAAGAGATTTGTTATATCATATTGTCATACACAAAAACAGAAACAAAAAAGGTACGTCCAGAACAACTCTAGGTAAAATGCAACCAGAGAATTCCCTCTTCATATCCTATTGTCCATGACATGAGCAAACCTGTTGCTTTCACTGTTCAAAGCCAAATAACAAGCATTCTCTTGAGAGTTCAGCCATTAATTTCCCTTATTTATGTTTGGTTGAGTGGGTGGAAAACTAGTTTGTTTAGTTAAGAAAAAAGTGAAAAGATAGAAAATATGGTCTGTATAAATTTACTTTTACGCCCTTACAAAATAATATATAAAAAATAATTTCTTTATACTTATTAAATAAAAATATTACTTATTATTTAAAATTAATAAAATGACACTTTTAAAAATAAAAAAAAGTTGCACATTCAATGTAAACCGTTACTCAAAGAATTTACATAATTTTTTATGTTCAAAATATGCCATTTATCGAGGAATGCTGAAAATTTTGCGTATCCAAGAAACAAAATTTTTTGAAAAAATTTGTGCAATCAATGAACACTATTACTCAAAGAAATTACATAATAATGTGTGTTTGAAGTATGCAATTTTTCGAACAATGCTCAATCTTTCGCATGATCAACATTCACAATTTTTCAAAAAAAAAATTGCACATTCAACAAACACTATGACTCAAACAATTTACATAATTTTGTTAGTACGCAATTTTTTGAATAATGCTCAGAATTTCACACTTTCAATCTATACACAATTTAAAAAAAATAGAGGAAGAATTGCGCATTCATCAAACATACTCTAAGAATTTACATAATTTTGTACGTTTAAAATACACAATGTTTCAAAAAATGCTCAAAATTACTCACGCTCAACATACACACTATTTTTAAAAAAAGTTGTGCATTAAACGTAAATTGTTTGTTACACAAAGAAATCACATAATTTTTTACGTTCAAAGTATGCAATTTATCGAGGAATGCTGAAAATTTTTCTTGTCCTATGAACAATATTTTTCAAAAAATTTTGCACATTCAATAAACACTATTACTCAAAGAAATTACATAATAACATATGTTCGAAGTATGCAATTTTTTGAATAACGATCAATCTTTCGTACATTCAATGTACACAACTTTTCAAAAATGAATTGCACATTCAAAGAACACTATGAGTCAAACAATTTACATTTCTAAGTGGAAATTATGCAATTTTTCGAATAACGCTCAAAATTCCGCTCTTTCAACATACACACAATTACAAAAAGAATCTACATAATTTTGTACGTTTAAAGTACTCAATGTTTCAAAGAACACTCAAAATTGCACACATTCAACGTACACACATAATTTTAAAAATTTGTGCATTCAACGTACACTGTTACTTAAAGAATTTACATAACTTTGTTCATTCAAAGAACGTAATCTATCAACGAATGCTAAAAATTTTGCACATTCAATGAACACAATTTTTCGAAAAAATTTGTGCATTCAACATACACTCTTAGTCAAAAAATTTACATCATAACGATTAACATAAGTTTGAAGTACACAATTTTTCAAAAAACACTCAATCTTTTGCAAGATCAATGTACACAATTTTTCTAAAAAAATTGCACATTCAACGAACACTATGACTCAAACAATTTACATAATTTTGTAAGTACAAATTACGCAATTTTTCGAAGAATGCTCAAAATTCCACAAGTTCAACACACACAATTAAAAAAAAAATTGTGCATTCATCAAACACTATTATTCTAAGAATTTACATAATTTTGTATTTTTGACGTACACAGTGTTTTGATGAACGCTCAAAATTATGCACATTCAATGTACACACTTAAAAAAAAAAAAAAAAAAAGTTGCGCATTCAACGTACAATGTTACTCAAAGAGTTTGCATAATTTTATACTTTCAAATTACACCATTTATCAAGGAATGCCGAAAATTTTGCACGTCTTACGAACATAAATTTTTGAAAAAAACTTTACGCATTCAATGAACACTAAATCATACTCCCATGTTCATTCATTCTCCCAAGTCTATTACTTAATTTTTTTTTAAGATCTAAGGATTTTTTTTTTTGAGTGGATCAAGCCCTATTTTGTAAGCCAATTCTTCCTAATTATATATATATATATTGTGGGGGCCATGGCCCTGGTACAAATGGTTCTATATGACCAACATCTGGAATTTGCGTTTCTACAATGTATGTTTATGTGGGGATAAAAGAACCGAGTAGGGGAATTAGGCCGTGTGCCATTCCCAAGGATGCAAAAGAGCCCAAGGATGATTAAATAGTAAGATAAGTAAAGGGGATAAAGGGCCGAGGATAAGGACAAATAGCAACAAACAAGTGATGTCGCCCGACGAACCAAACGTCCTTAGGGAGCATTGTGGAAGGTTGGCTCCCAGCCGCCTAGAGGATACCATGAAAGAGGCAACCTGTTGACACCCCATTTTGCAACCTGCATTTAACCTCACATGGAGGGTAAAAGGGTAATTTTGCCTTGGAAATATACATCTTGATTCTGGCCATTAGATCTTTAATCTCATTTCACCAAAATGATCTTGATGTCATAACAGTCAAATCGACTGGTCATAAGCCCTAATCGGACCACCAGATTGAAAGTTATTATCAAATCAAGTTTTAATGGCTGAGATGCACTATCACAAATTGAGTCCGACTATATGTGATTATGAACAATTGATTTCAATTGGTTATAAGTGTAATCAATTTGAGATCAATGATGTGTCATAATTTGATTGGTTAAGACTACATTTTATGGTGAGGTTACATACACCTAATTAATTAGATAATTAAACATTAATTATTCAATGAGTAATTTGTGCAATTATCTTTTAATTAGAGTAAATTTAGAACCAATTAAGTCTGAAATGGGAGTGATTGAAGCCATTTAATGTTAATTGGGAGCTAATTTGGGACCTATTAATGTTAATTGTGCTGAAACCATTTTCTAACAAATGACTTCTGCTCACCATTTCATCCATATCTCTCAAAATATTTTGAATTTGTGAATGAGGTTAATTTTCTCAGAAACTAGACATCTGGGGCTTCAATTTGAGCATAAGAATGAGATAATTCTGATTAAAATTAAGTCAGATATGATTTTTTAAAGTTAGCTCTACAAACTGTTACAGTAGTTGTGGGAAAACTGAACTTGGCTTGCTCCTTACTCCCACCAATCTTTTCATTTAATGCACTAGATTTCCCCAAAGGCTAAAATGAGGTCTAGGTTCATGATTCTTTGTCAACCTTCATTAAATGGTCTTCCGTTCATATTTCTTCCACCACTACTATATATACCCCCTCTCTCATTCATTCCAAGACAGAAAAACCCCCTCTCTTCTCCTCTTTTGAGCTCTAGTGAAGTTGAGTAGTCTTGTCATATCTTGGTCTTCCTGAGACTTAAGGTATTGAGTGAGACTCACTCTTCCTCTCTACCTCTTCTTTTTCTCCACCCTTAGGACCTCTATCAAGAGTTTCCTCCTCCACCGTATGGATATTGCATGAAAGTATAATTCATTTCCTTAACTTGTTTTTTGTGTTGCCATGATGAGAATTTAGGATTAAAGCATGATAGTAATTATTTAAATTCTCTTGAATATGTTTGAATGTTCTTATGTGTTCTTCACATGTTCTTGGTTGTTCATCACATATTCATACATAAACACTAGTTTTGATCTTAAATTCACATCAAAAATATGAAAAACATGTTTATTTCATAATTCTTTCAAATCCTTGAATCTAGGATATCACCATACACACACATTCACTAGAATTTATTTTTCAATCCAAATGCAATGCATAATAAATTGAATTAGGGTCATCACATGCACACACTTCAAATTCAACATGTAAATTAATTGACATATTGAATGATATGATATGAATATTGGCCACCATAGTCTAGAAGACCGGTTTCACCGGACAAGGTGGGTGCCTAACACCTTCCCACTTTGTAACATAGCCTCCGAGTTTAGATTAAGGGTTAGTAGATCAAATGCTTATCCATGTAATTTTTCAACTTCTAGATTGTAACTAGGAAACAAAGCCATGTACTTTATCTTAGATTGTATCTAAGACCAAAGCCATGTAATTTTCCTATAATCAATGTAAATTTAATTTCAAATTAATAAAATGAGGAATTTTTCAATTATAGTTTTCTTATTTATTCAAATAATTAAATAAGTGGCGACTCCATTGTAAAACCCCTAATCTAAGGGGGAAAACATAATCAGTCGAACGTCCATTTTGAGGGGCAATAATACGACTCCACCCATTCACGTGGGTTTGGCCCACATCCTATAAAAAAGGGGGCTGGGGGCACGGTCTCTCACACAACCATACTTTTTGAGGATAAGTTTAAGAGAAACGAGTCAATATTAAACTAAGAAATATCTGAGAAGAAAGCTGCTACCACCACATTAAATGTTTTATACCTAATCAGCTGACCGCATTTATGTGAAAATGATGTCTGAACAGTGATATTTAGTCTCACAGCTACACACAAAGTCTCTAGGAAGGCTCTAATGGGACAAGCATCCAGGAGATCATCTACCTAATGAACAAGTGGAAGGCTGGGATCAAAAAGAGTAGGACTATATAAGGGAAGGGACTCCATGAAAACTGGGCATGTAATCTGAGAGAGAAAAAAAATAACATCTTGTGCTTAGATAAACTTGAGTGAATATAAGAACATTTCATCCTCGGACTCGACCAAGGAGTGTTGTTCCTGACTTAATTGTGTCTTTTTTTTTCTTCTTGGCATGAATCCAATCTATTGAGGCCCATATTTGATTTTGCTAAATCTTCTTTCTATAGAAATCCACTCCCTAACAAACAAATATGTTGTTTTGGGTCTATTAGGGCCCGATTCGACACGTGTAGCAGGGTTCCTTGTCCCCTAGGTGAGACTTTGAAGACTTATTCAGATAGATACTAAAAGATGTTTGATGAGATAGATGGAGATTTCGAAGATGTGGCAATAAGGACGTTTAAGGTCGGCCTTCCCATTGAGCATGACCTGAGAAAATCTTTAACCATGAAGCCTGCACGAAGTATGCGTCAATTAATGGATTGAATTGATGAGTATAAACAAGTTGAAGAGGATCAGCAGTAAAGGAAGAGGAAGGCAAAGGTGATCCCCCTGACCAAAGAGACTTTAGGTCAGAAAGATATAACAGCAATCGGCCCAAAAGAGATTTTGCTAGACATACTAGGCATCCTACTGCCCAAGTAGTTAATGCAGTGTTTAGGGAGCCTGTACATCAAATCCTTGAGAAGATAAAAAACGAACCATATTTTAAGTGGCCGAATCAAATGGACGGAGACCTTACGAAGCACAATCATATTCTTTATCACCAATATCATCAAGACCAAGGACACACTATAGAGGATTGCAAAACTTTACGCAATTATCTTGAGCAATTGGTTAAGATCGGGAAGTTAAGACAGTTTCTGTACCACCACCTGTACAAGGGAGTCAGGCTAGGTCGACGCATCAGTGAGACAACTCCTCGAAACCACCACTAGGAACAATTAATGTAATTATGGTGGCCCCAGGCCAGATCAGCACGTATTCATCCAAGGTCATGTCTATATCAAGTTCATACACCGAAGATCCGATCTCTAATTCCAAATGGGGGAAGATGCAGGTCCGACCAACATTGAACTACGAGGATAAACTTGGAACTTATCAGCCACATAATGACGCCTTAATGGTTACACTTCGAATAGGGGGTTATGATGTAAGGAAGGTCCTGGTAGATCAGGGTAGTAGTGCAAAGATCATGTATCCTGATCTGTAAAAGAGACTTAAACTGAAACTTGTGGATCTAGTCAACTATGATTCCCCTCTAGTAGGATTTGATGGGAAGACTGTTATCCCAAAGGGTTTAATTAAACTGTTTGTTCAAGCAGAGTCAGAAGTAGTGGAAATGAACTTCATTGTAGTAGATGCTTATTCACCTTATACTGCTATTTTAGCAAGTCCATGGCTTCATGCCATGGGAGCTGTTTCTTCTACTTTGCATTTGAAGGTGAAGTATCCCTCTGAAGACCATGTTGAGGAGTTGATTAGGAGCCAGGCCATGGCAAGGCAATGCTTGGTCGCGACTATTAGGCACCAATTCGATGGTGAACCCTTGGCCACCCCAGAGAAGGCTTTGTAGCAATTAATGGAGGTAGAAGTATCCTCGGACGTAGTGTATGATGGAGTGAAGTGTGAGGAGTTAGAGAAGGTTATTATCGATTCCAATGTGGAGAAATACTTCCAAGTTGGAGTCCAATTGCCTCCTCAGGAAAAGGAGGAGCTGCTGGCTTTCCTTAGAAAGAATGTGGATTTATTTGCTTAAAGTACCTATGAAGCTCCCAGAGTGGATCCCAATGTCATTTGTCATCATCTAAATGTCAATCCAACCATTATTCCTAAGAAGCAACCACCTCAGCCCTCTTCTAAAGAATATGTTGAGGCTGTCAAGGAAGAAGTGATGAAGCTTAAGCATGCAGGGGCAATTAAGGAGGTTTTTTACCCAAAGTGGTTGGCTAATACAGTTGTGGTGAAGAAGAAGTCAGGAAAGTGGAGAGTTTGCATAGATTTTACTGACTTGAATAATGCTTGCCTCAAAGATCCTTTCCCGATTCCTCGGATAAGCCAATTAATGGATGCAATAGTCGGTCATCCTCGGATGAGTTTTTTGGATGCCTTTCAAGGGTATCATCAAATATCATTAGCTTTGAATGACCAAGAGAAGACTGCCTTCGTGACACCCACTGGGAATTATCATTATCGGGTAATGTCCTTTGGATTGAAGAATGCATGGTCTACCTACCAACAAATGATGACTAAAATGTTTGAGCCTCAACTGGGTAAGAACATTGAAGTTTACATTGACAATATGTTTGTGAAAAGCAAGGTGGTGATTAAGCATTTGAGTGATCTTGGAAGTGTATTTAAGATACTGAGGAGACATAAGTTACATCTCAATGCTTCGAAGTGTTCTTTGGGGGTCAATTCAGGTAAATTTTTGGGCTACATGATAACCCATCATGGAATTGAGTTTAATCTTGATCAGATCAAGGCAGTAAACGACTTACAACCTCCTCAAAATCCCAAAAAGGTACAAAAGTTGACTGGAATGACTGTAGCCCTGAATAGGTTTATCTCCTGGTCAGCAGACAGATGTAGACCATTTTTCCAACTCTTGCACAAGTGGAAAGGGTTTGATTGGACAGAAAAATGCACCCCTGCCTTCCACCAATTGAAGGAATATCTTTCTCGACCACCTATTTTATCCAAACCCGAGAAGGAAGAGGTTCTCTTTGCCTACATTGCAATGGCATCTCATGCAGTAAGTTTGGTTTTGGTAAGGATGGAGAATGGTGTACAGAAACCAATCTATTATATGAGTAAGTCATTGCAGGAGGCAGAAGACCGTTATCTGCCATTGGAAAAAGCCATTTCAGTCGTAGTGCATACTATAAGGAAGTTCCACCACTATTTTCAAGCACATACCATCGTGGTCCTAACTCAACTCCCATTGCAGTCATTACTTTAGAAATCTGATTATACTGGAAAGGTTGCCAAAGGGGGAACGATGTTGGGAGAGCATTTAATATAAAGTACATGCCTTGTACCGCTATTAAAGGACAAGTTCTTGTGGACTTGGTAGCAGAGTTTACTGAATATCCTATAATGGTCAGAGTCAAGGAACAAGCGTTTAGGGGAGAGCAAGTTTCAACAATTTTTATCCATGGACATCTGCCTTGGACGCTCTATGTTGATGGGGCGGCTAACCAAAAGGCGTCTGGAGTGGGAATAGTGAGAATATCTCCAGATTCATGGCTTTGAATCTTTTTCCATACAGTAGGTCCCGAGGAGTAGGAACACTCATGCAGACTATTTGGCAACTTTGGCAACCTCTTCCGGGCAAGGCCTTCCTCGGATCATCCTTGTCAAGGATTTGGTAAGTCCTTCTAAGCTGGAATTGAGAAAGGTAGGGGTGTACCAAATAAAGGTTGGCTCTAGTTGGATGGACCTCATAGTTTTATTCTTAAAAGAAGGAGTGCTACCTCTCGAAAGTGAGGAGGCCGAGAAGATACGAAGAAAAGCTCCCCATTTCTAGTTGTCCGAGGAACAGAAGTTGTATAAGTGCTCCTTTTTAGGGTCGTACTTACTTTGTGTCCATCCCGAGGTGGTGAAGCCACTTTTGGAGGAATTTGTACGTTTTTAGACCCCTTAACACAAGTTGTTTAACCTAGTTATTTAGCCAAGTGATTACTTAGATAAATTATTCAGTTCTAGGTTAACACAATAATATCATATCATGCAAAATAATGCGGAAATATAAAGAACACTACGATATGATAACCTAGAAAAACCTAACCAGTAACAAACCTGGGGAAGATTTAACCTAGTTATCCTCAAGGTAAGGAACAAATCCACTATTAAAGAATTGAAGTTTTTACAATAGAACTTAGACCACTAACATCTTATTACTACCTCAAGTAGAAAACTTACTACCACAACCATGTGATAGCTCTAAGTCCACAGACTACTTCTTTCTTTGATCTGCAGCAACCACAAATTCTCCTACTTGTGACTTTGAGACTCCGCTCAAAGGTTTCAGATCTTTTTTAAAGTTCTTTATGTAGCAACTGAGGAGATCATCAAGTTCTTGAAGCGAATCTTAATCTTGACAACTTTATGTGTGTGTATGTATGAAGGTAAACACCTCTAGATCTCACAGAAGATTCAACACACAACTCTCCAAAAGACTACTAAAACGCAACTAGGGTTTTTCCTTTTATACTTGAAGTAAAAAACTTAACCCTACACGTCATATAGGCTTAGGCTAAATTGGAATTTCTACAGAAAATTAAATCTGTACGAGTTTCGATCGATCGAGTCTAATTTTCGATCAATCGAGCCTTGCAAATTTTGTCCAATAAATCCTGCAATCACTCGATTCCAATTTACATTAAATCACACTTTGAGCAAGTCTAAACTTAGACTCTATATTTTGTTCATGGTTTGCCAACATAATACATATTGAATTTCTAATACATTAGTTCATAAAGTCTTAGAACCTAACAGAATTGCATTAAGGAATTTGTGGAAGTCATACTGGGGCAAATCATTGTCACATAGAGCTCTTAATCAAGGTTACTGGTGGCCAAGTATGCAAAAAGAAGCACAAGACTATGTTAAAAAGTGTGATCAATGCCAAAGGTTTGCTCCAAACATTCATCAGCCAAGGGGCGTACTAAATCCTTTGTCTAGTCCGTGGCCATTTGCACAATGGAGCTTGGACATTGTAAGGCCATTTCCTAGAGCTGTGGGAAAATGAAGGTGGTTTCTTGTTGGAACTGATTGCTTCATAAAATAGGTTGAGGCCAAGCCATTGGCTAACATCAGGGATACTGATGCAAAGAAGTTTGTCTGAAAGAATATAGTTACCCAATTTAGAATTCCCCATACTTATATCTCGAACAATGGGCTTCAATTTGACAATAGGCTTCCAGGAGGTATTGTTGTGAGCTCGGCATTAGAAATAGATATTAAACCCCAGCCTATCCACAAGGGAATAGACAGGCCGAAGCAATTAATAAAGTTATAGTAAATGGGCTCAAGAAAAGGTTGGATGAAGCAAATGGTAGATGGGTTAAAGAGCTTTCACATGTTCTTTAGACATATTGGACAACTCCTCTCCGTTCAACCGGGTAAACGCCATTTTCTATGACATATGGTTTCAAGGCCATGATCCCTATAGAGACTGGGTTTTTGACATTAAGGACCAGTTTGTTCACCCCTAACAGCAATGATCAATTACTAGAGAAGAGCTTAGACCTAATCAACGAACGAAGAGACATGGCCATGGTCTAGTTGGCACACTATCAACAAGAGTTCAAGCAGGGATATGATGTGGGTGTGAAGGTTAGACCATTAGCACCGAGGGATTTGGTGTTGAGAAAAGTGGTGGGAACTGTAAAATACCCATCCTGGGGGAAACTAGGACCTAATTGGGATGGGCCACTAGGACCTAATTGGGATGGGCCATACCGCATCACTTCAATGGCTAGGATAGGAGCTTATTTTTTGAAAGATTTAGATGAAAATGTTATACCACGTCCATAGAATGTAAATAACCTTCGAATGTACTATTATTAATGAAAGGCACTCTTGCCATCCTTTATTTCCATTATTGTTGCCCAATTTTCTTTTTACTACTCTAAATGTTAAACAGAATCTCAGTTATGCCTAGTTCCTTAGACCACCTACCTTGGATAAATTAATGTTTTTTACTTTTTTAAGTGTTAAATAGAACCTCGGTTATGCCTAGTTCCTCGAACCACATACCTTGGGTAAATTAATGTTTTTTACTTTTCTAAATGTTAAACAGAATTTCGGTTATGTTTGGTTCCTCGAACCATATACCTTGGGTAAATTAATGATTTTTACTTTTCTAAGTGTTAAACAGAACCTCGGTTATGCCTAGTTCCTTGGACCACATACTTTGGGTAAATTAATGTTTTTTACTTTTCTAAGTGTTAAACAGAACCTTGGTCGGGTTCGATTCCTCGGATCACCTACTTTGGGTAAATTAACACCTAGCCTATTGTTAAGGGCTAAATAGAACCTCGGTCAGGTTTGATTCTACGGATCACCTACCTTAAGTAAATTAGCACTTGATTTATCATTAATGGATAATAGAGACTCTTAGTATAACACCCTAATTGAAGAAATCTCCATAAGCATCACTTAAAGCATCTGAAAGTACATCCATGAAATATTCTTTGGTGATAAACATAATTTCATTATGCATTGCTCCTTGGATTACACGCCTCGAGTGCATTCACCCTTTGTTTGATTAAATCTCAGGTATATTAGTATTTTATTAAGTATTTCCTTTGCTTTGTTGCTTAGGTATTTGTGAATATACTAGAATAGTTTTGTGCCAATTTATAATCTTTGGGGACTTACAAGCCATTTTCATACATTCAAATTTAGCCATGATTGAGATAAGGTCGATAACAATGTGTATTATGCTTTAGAAAAAAGGGTAGAATAGTAGCACATGCATTGAAGGAACTGAAACTTTTCATTGAATAAAAACTAAGACTTTTCATTGAATCATATAATCTTCCCTTGGGAAAAACAAGTACATTACACTTTGTATCACTTCCTTTCTAGAAACAACATATTAAAAAAAAAAAAAAAAAAGTATAAACTAGAGTTACAATGCCCTAGCTATTAGCAGGTGGAGGGGGGTCAGCCTTAGTTGCAGACTGAGAAGAAGGTTAGGCGCTTTGTTCTTGGTTGCCTCTTTCTCCTTGGAAGCCTCTTTGGCTGTTGGTGGAGGATCAGCTTTGGTTATTGGCGGTGACTCTAACTGTCCAGCTTCTTTTCCCTGGGAAACCTCTTTTTCTTTTGGTGCCTTTGGAGGTTCTGAGATGGCTTTGGTGGCAACCTCCTTTCCCTGAGAAACTTCTTTCCCTTTTGATACCTGTGTGGGTTCACAAATGGCTTTTGTGGTACCCACGCTAGCAAGTTGAGTGGTTGCAGAGGCTTTGGCAATGCCTCAGAAGACTTGTAAGCAATGCCCCAAAGCTCCTACTCCGGCCAGATTCAATGCCTCAATTTACACTTGTAAGCAATAGCCTCGGAAGACTCCCGTGACCTGGGCCCTGAGAGCGTCCTTTATTTCCTTCACCCCAGTGTTATAGTCAGATTGTTCAGCCTAAGCGATAGCTTCCTCTTTCTTCTCTAGCTCTTTTTTCTGAGCTTCGATCTGTTCATGAGTAATGGCCAATTGCTCCTCGACCTTGCAAAGCTACAAACGCAGATCCTCAGCCTACTTCTCAGAGCTGGCAAGTGCAGCCTCAGCACTTTTTTCCTCTCTATCTGCCTTAGTCAACTTAGTGCCAAGGTCCTTAATCTTTTTCTCGACCACAACTAGAGTCTTGACAGCAACTATGTGGCGTGCCTCCTCATTCTTCAACTGAGCATGGGCATCATCCACCCATTCCTTAGCAATGTTTATTGTCTGAATTGCCTAGAAGAAAGCAGCAAAGAATCTTTTAAAAAATAAATAAATAAATAAATAAAAACAACAACAACAACAATATATGTACATAACAACAATAATGAAAAGAATGTATGTATATGTGACACAAGAAATAGACTGAAGTGCATACCATGGCCAAGTCCCTCTTCAAGGTTAGGAACACCTCGTACATTTTAACAGTCCTCAGGTCAGCCATGGCTTAGGGCAGAAGCAGGGGCTGTTCCAAAGCGTTGGCTACGTACCTAGCTTTTCCTTTTTGGAAGTCCCTAATGGAAAAGTCCAAGGGGAGCGGGGCTCCATCCAGCTCGAGTGGTAGGTTCTAGGTTGGAACCTTAGGGCGACGCTCAAATACCATCTCTACGCCCGTACCGTCGGCCGAGGTCTTTCTTTGCACCCCTTTGGAAATTTTCATCCCTTTTGAGTGCTCAAGTTCTTTGGAATGAACAACTTCACCCTCTTAGGACACGTCCTTACCCTTCCTCTTTCTCTTTTTATTTGTTTGTTCGAGAGGGGAAGTATAGGTAAGGATGGGAGTCGAAGGCTGGGGTTGGGTAGCCACCTTGAGAGTAAACCCCCCAGCGTGTGATTCCAAAAGCTCGAGGAGGCTAGTGTCCTTTCTCTACTGGAGCACCATGGCTTCTAGAACGTCAAATGGCTCTTGACTGCTACTTACTTGAGCAAAAGGTAAATGGGAGAAGGTAGCGTGTGGAGACTCAATGGGGAATGGCTAATCAAAGACCTTAAAATCCTCCTCAAAGTTTATAACCTCAATTACTCTTATCGTTTCTTCTTTGGGAACTAAATGTGAGGAGGTGGCTTCTTCCTTGGAAACGTGTTGTGTGGGCAACTCAATCTACTGAGTACCTTCAAGTGGAGGGCTACCAAGGAACCCGGGTACCATGATGTTGATTCGATGTAGCCCGGGATCCTTCACCTTGATGACGTACTTGAGGGACTAAAAGCTAGTTGAAATCGGCTTATATCCGAGAATGACGTAAGCGACACGCAACTATCCATCTGTATGGAGAAAAATCTTAGATTTGAGTATTCTTATGAGATCTGGCTCGTTAACAAGGTTAAAATTGGGGGCTGTGAAATTCTTGTCTACAAAAATCCAAAAAAAAAAAAGCAAAGGATTAGTTAGAGGAGGGGTTTGATAAGTAAAAAGAAGCATGTCTCCGAATTACTAGAACACCCCACCTGGTGTCCCCTCTCATGTTGAACAATGAAGACCATCATACTACTCACCCAAGATAATTAAAAAATCTTGGTCCCCTTGTTAGATTCGGGGAGACATGAGATAAGTCTGACTTCAAGGACCCTAGTTTTGAGATAGTACCCCATACCTTTAAGGTGTTGGCAATTATACACCTAGTTAACATCATGATGGGTAAGATTTACTCCCATCTTTTCGTTAAGGGCATCCACACTACCTAATGTCCTAAATAGGTTAGTGGAACATTAGGTCAGACAGAGTCTATGGGCAATCAAAAAGTACCTAGTCACTCTCCCCATGGGAATCCTTATCCCTCCCTCTATAAAGGTGATCATAGGAATCACCACATGTCCCTCTAATCTTAGCTTATGCCATTCACCAAAAAGGCAGTGCTATATGGACACTCCAGGTGGGATATTATATAGAGCCTTGAAACTTTCTATACCTTCGGGAGTATCTACTAAACTAGCAAACCTACCCATTTAAGGAATAAAAGAGGACTGTTGAAAAGTGAGGTGAAGAATAAGAGGCTGAGGAGAAAAGGGTCCTAAAAGTTAGTATACAAGCTAAAAGGCACTTACAGTAAGAAAGGAGCACCTCAAAATGCTTCTTGAAAGATTGAAGGTTTAAAAAATGGAGGAACTGATTTCTCCACACACTTTATATAGGAAGGTAGGATGAGCGGGAAATTTCCCACTCGGATTTCTATAGAGGATCCCTACCATAGGATTATCATCACACCGTAGAACGTGGGGGACAGGGAGTCGTATGAAGCAATTAATGAAGCGTTGCGGATGCCGAAGCGTCAGGGACGTGTACAGAGTAAGTGAAAAGACGTTACCACGTGGGAATGTTTACCTAACGTGTGAAGTTTAATAACCAAGATCAAAACCCTATTTTTCCTCGAAAGAGAAGAAAATTGGAGTTTTTAGGGGCTATTGTGGGGATAAAAGAATTGAGTAGGGGAATTGGGCCGTGGGCCATGCCCAAGGATGCAGAGGAGCCCGAGGATGATCAAACAGTAAGATAAGTAAAGGGGATAAAGGCCGAGGACAAAAACAAATAGTAACGAACAAGTGGTGTCTCCCAAGGAGCCAAACATCCTCAGGGAGCATAATGGAAGGTTGGCGCTCAGCCGCCTAGAGGATACCATGAAAGAGGAAAACATACTTTTTGAGGATAAGCTTCAAAGAAAGGAGTCAACAGTAAACTAAGAAATATCTAAGAAGAAGGTTACTATCACTACATTAAATGTTCTGCACTTAACAAACTAACCGCATTTATGTGGAAATGATGTCTGAATAGTGATATTTAGTCTCACAGCTGCACACAAAGTCTCCAGGAGGACTTTCATGGGACAAGCACTAAGGAGATCATCTACCTAATCAACAAGTGGAAGGCTATGATCGAAAAGAGTAAGACTATATAAAGGAAGGGTATATAAAGGAAGGGACTCTGTGAAAACTGGGCATGTAATCTAAGAGAGAGAAAAAAGAACATTTTGTACTTAGATAAACTTGAGTAAATATAAGAACACTTCATCCTTGGACTCGACTGAGGAGTGTTATTCTTGACTTATTTGTGTCTTTTTTGTCTTCTTGGCATGAATCCAATCTATTGAGGTCCATATTTGATTTTGTTGAATCTTCTTTTTGTAGGAATCCACTCTCTAACAAACAAATATATTGTTTTAGGTCTATTGGGCCATCATCCATTATCGGTGGGTTGAAAGTCTAATTCTAGCCCTTACAGTTTACATTATAAATACAACGTAAACATTTAAAAATCCCATAATATATATCTCTAAACTTATATAAAATAAATCAAAGAATATATTTTAATTATTAATTAATTATTGTGTTTCCGCTTTATCATGTCTTATTTTTTTAAGAATTACGCATTGTTGGGCCCCGCATCATATTGGGATCCATAGTATTTTCTCATTGTGTCTTGGGTATGAATGGTTGGAATGGTTCTATCTGAAAAAAAAAAAATAATAATAATAATAATATATTGTGGGAGGGGGAAGTCCGAAGAAGGAATCATGAAGTAGGAATCCTCTCGAGGAACAACTGGACCCAACCATTCCCCAAATCAGGCCCAGTCTAGTTAGGATAACCTAGTCAATAAAACCGAGGAGGACAGTCTGCTTGAGAAGCCCAAGGAGTAGATACTTCTTGAGAGACTGAAGATAACCCACCAACACTACAAAAAACTGGTTCTACAGCCTCATTTTTTTCCCGATGGCTGTAGAAGTGAAGAGAGACTTGAATGGGAGGCTTGAAAGAGAAGAGGTGGCAAAGATGATGAGAGAGGTTGTTGTGGATACAAATGTTGAGAGGGTAAGGAAGAACGCAAAAAGAATTGAAGGAGAACATAAGAAACAGGGGAGATGAAGAAATTGGAGTGGTGCAGTAGCTAGCACAGCTTTGTTGAAAAAAAAGAATAAGCAGTAGCAGGAAATTGCACCCAACCATAATAACAAGAAGAAAAGATAAGGTGGGCATATTCAATGTTTTCTTTCATTTCCATGGGAGCAAATATAGATCATACTATAAATGAAAAGGAAATTAGGAAATGTAACCTTTTTTTTTTCCTTAATAAAGAAAAAATGAATTTTTTTAGTTTATACTGGTTGTACTAAAATGTATGAATTTTTTTTTTTTTTTTTTTTTTTTGAGAATCAATTGTGAAACTTATATGGTTTAGGGTGCATGAGGTTGAAGTAGATAATCTAATTCTGTCTTCATTGAATTTTGGTCCTAAAAATGATTTTCAATTGGTCAATGAGTTCTGTTTCACACCAGTATCAACTGGATTTATCCAGGGTAATCTGTCAATTTTGTTTTGTATGAATAGGTTCTCTTAAATATTGGTATGAGGACTATATATAGTCCATTTTACAATTTCAAATTGGAAAGTAGTTTCTTATTTTTAGGTTTTGGTCTCATGCAATCAAATTTGACAATTATCTTATTCTCAAAAAAAAAAAAAAAAAAAAAAATTAATAATAATACTTAAAAATTTGACAACTATCCTTGACCCTTGTCCTTGTATGGCTTAATGAAACATAGGTTCACAACTTTCTCTATACAATCGTAGAAGTTCCAAAATACGAATTTCTTGCTACGTTTTAGTCACCAATGTGCACTGTTGATGTATAGGAGGATGCCATTCATATCAAGTGCTTTCAATTATCTGAAAAATTGTTCCTTGTAATCGAAGTCTTTATGTCAATAGAACTCTTGTTTATTAGCAGTGTTATGTATGCAGCATTTATTGGTTGTACATAAAGATTTATTGTCATTGCAACTAAGTTTTTTAATTTAACTAAAAAAAATCTTTCTTTTGAGCCAAACCTCTAGTCTTTCCTTTAATTTCTAGCAAAAGAACTGACTCTTTTAGGCACAATAATGCTTTGAATTCAATGGCACATATGTTTAAAAGAAATTTGGTTTTTGCATAAAATTGGGGTTTTTAGCCTCTTATTGGGTGTGTTAACAAGATGAAGCCTTTGAATATATGATAAAAAGGATTTTATGGGAAACAACAAATAAACTTGACTGCTAATAAACCAAAATACAAGTTGCGGAGAAAAATATCTGATTGGTTTTAGGAAGATATATCCATAAATTTAGATGTAGCAATAGTCCAATTTATAAGAAAGAAGTGAAAGACAGTTTCTTCTAAAATCAGCTTGTTTTTATTACTCATGCTTCACAGCTTAAACACATTCTTCACCATCCAATTACAAGCTCAGCTGATAACAACAAATAAACTGAACTGCTAATAAACCAAAATATGAGTTGAACCACCTACTAAATCTTCCTAAAGATTAGGAAGTCTTTATTTGATAACCTTATGACATACTAAGAAATTTAATCTAACTATCATCAATTTACTGATGCCTCCAAGCCAATCCTAGACTCCCTTCAAGTATTGGCTCTATCTTGGTAACATGATCTGCAACAGCAACATAAACCTGAGTTTCCTCTCCATCGACCCCTGAATGAGTAATTTTCCACATATAGACCCACATTAAAAGGGAAAAAAATACAGATCAAATAAAGAAACAATAAACAAGGATAAATTAAAATAAAATCAACGAAAAAAAGAAAAAGAAAAAAAGAACGACTTAATAATCCTTCAAGGGTACATGTTCTACTTAGTTAAGCTCTCTAACCCCAAAACTATCCATAACAATAAATATGAGAGAGCAACAGAACTTATAGCTAGGAGGTACAGAAACACCATATCTATTTCGTAAAATTTTCATTTAGACAAAAAAATACAAAACAAATTTAGCAACAAAAGATCTCTCAACAAATTTAGCCCTAGAGATGTGTCACTTCAGTTTTTGCCACCTACCCTAGTATGCAGCAACTCCGGCAACCTAGTATGCCTAGTATGCAACAAATCCTTGCCCATAGTCTACTGTGGGTAATCTCTCTCTCTCTCTCTCTCTCTCTCTCTATATATATATATATATTAATACGTAAAACTAAGAGAAAATTCAGTTAGATTTCAATTTGGACTCTAATTGTTGTCTAATTTTGCGCTACGTATACTATCTATATTTATTCTTTAATTTCTAGGTGAGTTACTGTTGTGCAAAAGATTAAAAGTCTAATATAAATAAACCATAAAAAAAAAATTCAATAAAAATGAGTAAATTCATGTGTATATCCCAAAAAAAAAAAAAAAAAAAAAAAAAGAAGAAAGGGTAAAACTTACGTATATATCTTTGACTTAAACAAGGTATAATTGAATCCATATATGTGTAATTGTGTTGTTTTTAATTGTACCGTGTATCTACACGGATTATACACTAGTTTTTAGGAATTGAATGTGCAAAGTTTAGTCATTAGAGCACCCACAGCAGATGTGAGATATGTGTCAAATGCTAAATATTTGGCACATATCCCACACCAAACCAAGTTTGACCCCATTTATCAGATGTTGTAAATGTTATATTTTTTGCAACTTGCTACAGTACAATCACAAATATGCAAATGTACGGTAAGATATGGTATATTGGGTTTATTAATTTTTTATTTCTCTTTCACTCTCAGCAATTGTACGATACATTGAAATTTGAAAGAAAGAATAAAATGTTACCGTTGAACAAATAATAAAGAAAGAATAAAATAAGAATTAAAAAGAATAAAGAAGTAATATTTAAATGAAGTGGTAAAAATATAAAACATCTGATAAATGAGATATTATAAAATAATGTGGTAAAATAATAAAGTAGGATTTTAGTGTGACAAAATAGCATAATTTTTACAACGTCTGCTACAGATGCTCTTATGCCATTATATACAAAATGATGTGAGTGCTCTAACAAATGGTGAGGATTACAAGAAAAGACACCGTGTTTGTTTAAGTTAACCGTATGAAGAAGTGTGTTTTTTAAAAATTAAGATTTAAAAAAGTGCATTTTTAACTAATATTTTTTATAATATTGGTAAAAAAATTCTAACTACAAATAAAAAAAAATAAAAAAATACATATATATATGAAAAAACATGAATAGTAACATATAAAATGTACATTATATACAAAAATGTGGTAAATATTAGCCAATTTATATATATAGTTAAGGTAAACATTAGCCAATTTAATATATATATATATAGAATAATATAAAATAATATAATATTTAAGAAGTGAGAGGACAAGGGCCGAAGTTCTTATGAAGTGAGAGGACAAGGGCCGAAGTTCCAGTCTCAACGACAGAATTTTACACACATATACACTTAGATTATATTTCTATCTTGTATTAAAAAAAAAAAAAAATCACACATTTTTTTTAGAAGAAAAATCACACACATAGTTTCATAAAAAAAATATAAAAAATAAAAATAAAATAACACACATAGACACATTCAGCAACACATGCCCTGTATATAACAAATGATTTATGTATGGTTTTAAAAACCGCTATAGATAAAGAACTGGAATATGAATGGTTTTATGGTCAGACTGTGATGTCATAAATAAATAATTATTGTTATTATAATAATTTTATAGCTTAAAGTGTTTGCAAAAAATATCTAAATCTTTTAAATAATTTCTATCTGATTTTTACATTTTTTTTTTCTCACTAATATATACAGTATATATCACCGAAATAAAATAAAAAACGATCCACAAACTCGTTAATATTAGTTCACCTACCTCATCTATTTCCGTTGCCCTCACGCCCTTCTCAGTATTCTCATTCAAGAGTTTCAAAAGGGCTGGAGTCACCACTCACCAGAGCTCTCTCTCGGTTTCTCCATCTTGTTCTATTTTCTCTGTTTCTTCTTCATTTATTCAACTTAACACTTGTGAAGGGCTCACTCTCCTAGTGGCTCGGCTTGGTCTTGCTCCCTTCCCGCGGTGTGCCTCTGTAACTCTCTACTTTCATTTCTGTCCCTCCTCATCTATTTCTTTTCTTTTTCGATTTCTATAGATTATATATTATTTCTCTTTGTTAGTGTAACTCTGCCTCACAATGAAACCCCAACACTTGCTTTGTTCTCCATCTACTTCCTCACCATTATTTATCTCATACAAATATCCTTTTCTTCAAAACCCCAAACTTTCAGTAAAATCCCATTTCTCCCTATCAGACAGGTCACAGTTTTGGGGCACAAGTTTGGTTTTGCAACAAAGTAGTAATAGTGTTAGTTTCAGTAATCTGAGAAAAACCCCATCTGGACCCGGACCCATTAGAGCTGTTGTGAAGAGAAGAAAAGAGCTTCCTTTTGACAATGTCATCCAAAGGGACAAGAAGCTGAAACTAGTGTTGAAGATAAGGAAGATTCTAGTGAGTCAGCCTGATAGAATTATGTCTCTTAGAGAGCTAGGTAAGTACAGAAGGGAATTGGGTCTTGACAAGAAGCGACGGTTTATTGCTTTGTTAAGGAAATTCCCTGCAGTGTTTGATATCGAGGAAGAAGGGGTTTTTTCATTGAAATTCAAGTTGACACCCGAAGCTGAAAGGCTTTATTTGGAGGAGGTGAAGATTAGGAATGAGATGGAGGATTTGTTGGTTGTTAAATTGAGGAAATTGTTGATGATGTCGTTGGAGAAGCGGATCTTGTTGGAGAAGATTGCCCATTTGAGGACTGATCTTGGGCTGCCATTCGAATTTCGTAACACTATTTGTCATAGGTACCCGCAATACTTCAGGGTTGTTCCGACTGAACGAGGTCCTGCATTGGAATTGACTCATTGGGATCCCGAGCTTGCAGTTTCAGCAGCTGAGTTAACTGAGGAGGAAAATAGAGCTAGAGAACTAGAAGAGAAGAATTTGATTATTGATAGGCCCCCAAGGTTCAAAAGAGTATCGCTACCCAAGGGTCTCAGTCTTTCCAAGGGTGAGATGAGGAGGATATCTGTGTTTAGAGAAATGCCTTACATATCGCCTTACTCTGATTTCTCAGCACTCAGGTCGGGCACGCCTGAGAAAGAGAAACACGCTTGTGGGGTTATTCATGAGATTTTAAGTCTCACTGTTGAGAAGAGAACTCTTGTGGACCACCTCACTCATTTTCGAGAGGAGTTTAGGTTCTCTCAGCAGCTGAGAGGGATGCTAATAAGGCACCCTGATATGTTTTATGTGTCCTTGAAAGGGGATAGGGATTCAGTTTTCCTCAGGGAAGCATATCGTGATTCTCACTTGATAGAGAAGGATCGTTTGTTGCTAATAAAGGAGAAAATTCGTTCTCTTGTTGCTGTTCCTCGATTTCCAAAAAGGGGTTCTCCCAGAACAGATGAGGAGGGTGGGCCAGAAGGAAATAATGGAAGCGGTGAGGAGGGAGAAGAAGAGTGGTCTGATGTTGATAATTTAATGAGCAATGATGGCTTTGATGATGACCATGACGATGACAATGACAATGAAGATTATGAAGACGATTGGAGTGATGAAGATGATGACATGCCTCCGGATTTCGATGAAGATGGTGGAACTGTGAAGGTTGGAGTGAGCAGACCAATTAAACAGGTTGACAACTCAAAAAAAGATGAGGAGAAGGATCTTGTTCCTGTGCTCCCTGATGGTAGGCCAAGAGAACGTTGGTAAATTTTATAGATGGCTGCTTTCTTTTGAAGGCTCCAACCTAGAGACATTCACCAAATGGGCCTTATGCTGTGCTCTTTTACTGACTAGCAGTGTTTATCCTCCTTCATGGCTTCAGAGAAATATGCAATCTACTTTGCAAGGCTCTGCAGCCTGTACCATTGTAAGGCCAGGACTCCTTCCCAACATTTATCATTTAGGACAATCTTTAATAGGAGCAAAGGTGTAAGTTAGTTATCTCATATTATTCTCTGCCTGTATGAAACATATTTAGAGATAATAAGAGCACTGAACTGAAAATTTTGAGCCAATGGTAAGTCTTTGCAGCTGTTTCTAAATTAATGGTTTATGCTTCTAGAAATATAGTGAAGTAAAACATATCCTTTCTAAGTGCGTAATAAATATAGCTTGGTATGTACTATTATTCTTCCATCCATTCAATGTGCTGGTCTGAGTTTTTAAAGATTATTCTGCCTATGGGAAGAGTTATGATAAAAAGTGATATGGCAAAATTGGGCTCGGGCATCCAGCTCAACTGGTTGTAAAATTGATGTGAGATGTACTTAAATATTAAAAAAAAAAAAATTATGTGAGACTGTCAAGGTCTTTAGAATTAGATGATTATCTTTGTCCTAAACCCAGCCAACTTTTCATTTTGTTTCTGTCATCAGTAGTATGGAATAAAGGATTATTAGGTTCATTGAATAGAATAGATAATGCTTTGTGATTTCACATAAGGAGTTGCTTTTAGTTTCAAGTAACCATCCTGGAGTTACTGACTTCAGTGAATCAGACTGCTCATAATGTCAAGCCCTGATTTCAATATCCAAGGTCATGCACACATCTTTGATCCTTTGAAGTCTTACTTGGTGGTTGATACTCTGATTATAAGAAAGTGAGAGTATTTCACACACCACCACCCCCCCCCCCCTCCCCCCCCAAAATCTCCTCCTATGAGTAAGTTACTATGAGGTCTCTCTCCAATATGAAACTGCCTGATATGATTGTAGCTTCAAGCACTTTTCAGAAACCCAAGAAATATTATAGTGAGTATAAATTGCTGAGCTTTTTTGGTTCATCGGGTTTTTTTTTTTTTTTTTTTGGATAATTTTTTTGGTTCATTTGTGTGCAAGCAAATATAACTAAATTAATCATAGTAATTTACCATTAATTTCTACTTTTCATGCTATATCTATTTGTCTCTACCTACTTTTCTGCTTGCAATACCTTAGCTCAGTTTGTTTTCTTATTTCTTATTTTCATTGTGCACCAAGAAGTTACAATTTAACCTTACCTGTTTTATTGTTGAAGTGTGACTATGAGTATGAAGAATGAAAAGATGTTGTTAGATGTCAAATCTGAAGTTTGTTGGAGGATTTCTTTCTTCCCCTATTCTTGTCAGGGTGAAAAACAGTTAGAAAAGAACAAAGGAATGAGTGTCTGCACATATGATTTAGTTTGATTATTAAAAATCCTAATAAATAAGTTGTTATTCTTATGTCTGCCCCCTACTCCGCTTGTCATTCTCTCTTTTTAATTGAATTATTTAGTTTCTTGAGAAGGTAAGGGGTCAAATGTGTCACAGCTTGCAGTTCCATGCCATTTTCCTACAGCATACAGTGAATTGTTAACAGATCAGTCATCTTTCCAGAAGGTTGGGGACTTAGGGATGAGATGCTGAAAATTGTATGATAGGTGGATTTGTTTCTCATGGCATTTGATGAATGATAACACACTAGCATTAGTTATAATTTTCTTCATGACCTCAAGTATGTGGTGTGAATTGATAACGTTTTAAAAGCAAGATCTTTGACATTAGGCAGACTGAAATCTGATAGGTTAGAGAATTTTGCTTGATTAATTGGCTTGGAAATTTGGTTATTAGACTAAAAACTAGTACACATGTTCCAAACTCTTGATATGTTCCTACCAAAGCGGATATTAGGAATTGTTGTTGACAGGGCTTGAGGAAGTAAATATTGAAAGTTGCCTTCATTATGTGTGCATTTAGACACACACAAACATATTTTTAAGGATACATTTTAAGTAGGAGAGCGGGTTTGAACTCTGGATATCTTTGTTGGAAATACTAGGAAATGTCATTCTTGTGGCAAAACAAACCTCTTTCATTCTATAAGTAGGTATCTAGCTTGCTAACAAGTATGCCAGGCCATTGTGGCCTACAGAAAGGTTCTTGCTCATTCTTGTCAAGTCAGGCAAGCCAAGTCATTGTTCTCCATACAATGATCTTCAAGGCACTGGTTGTTCACACTCCCTCAACAGCTTCCATCTTGGTGAACTCCACATAGGGAAGCAACAGGCTGGAAGCACTTGGTGGGGGTGGGAATAAGCTGCCCCTTGAATTGAAAGCTCAGTTTATGATCTAACAGTTGCAACTGAGTCACTTTCCCACAATACTTCTTTAAATAAGCAGAAGCTTGAAGTTTTAGGCAGAGTGAACAAAAGTTGTCTTGCTTTTCTGATGGTTCTAGCACAAAGATTCAAAGGTATATCACTATCCCTTTAATTTGCTTTGTCAGCACGACTTCTTGATTAAGCTTCTAAGTCCTTGAAATGCTTCAGTTTAGTGCCAATCTGAACTATTTTGAGGTTACTAATTACTAGATTTATTTGCATATACACCAGATAGATTCTGTTATTGTTACGTATATTTTTCCTTGTTGGAGATTGTCTGCTAAATATAATATCTGAAGTTTGAAACTGCATAGTCCTTAATTTTTAAGGGCTACTACATGGTTTGGTAGACTCATGAGCACTCTATAGATGAAAAAAATTGCTCAACCTCGATTCTTCATAGGCTCCTTCAGAGGCTCATTCAAGATCATCAACCTACTACTCCACTCGTCCACGTTGTTTGCAATCCTATATAAAGTTTTACATAAAATTTTGCTCTCAAAAACTCATGAATCTTTTTTTTTTTTTTTTTGAAGAGGTGGAGTTTCACCTATAATGTCTACTCCTGATGATTGCCTTTTATCAACAAAATAAGACACTACTTGATTTTTTGTATAGGCAGAGATAGAATCTCAAATCACTTATTCAATAAGTGGAGATTTTATTAGTTGAGCTAACTGGAACCCACAAAATACTCATGAATTTAATGATATAATTAGTGACTAATTGAAGTCTCCCAAAGAATATATATATATATATATATATATATATATATATATATATTTTTTTTTTTTTTTTTTTTTTTTTTTTTCTGTTTTCCAAAAACAATGCTGCTAAGGTTGTCTTCTCTTCTTTGACACGTGATAAATTTGGAATACTGCTATGAAGATTAGAATGGCTATTAATGTTTCTGAAGCCTCATTCAGGTTATTGTATATACTACAGCATTCAGTTATCCTGATTCTCAATGAATTTGCTTTGTTCTTACTCTCTATATAATCTACGATGGTATTAAAGGTGTACATATTTCATATAGACCACATATTAGTAAAAAAAATTCAAAGTCTCTCCTCCAGCCAGACTCAATGACGTTGATCAAGAGCGGCATTCAGAAACAGCAAAATATCATGAAGCTCATCATAGTCTACATTGTGTCCTCCTTACTTAACTAGGGGTCTGTGACTCTGTATGGCTTTTAGACTGAGCTACATTATATCAACATTTCTAAGGAATGAGTAAACAACAGCTGTTTCTAAACTAGTTTAGGATGACGGCTTATAACTCTCATACATTCATTTCATTTATTAGTTACCAAAACAAAAACTATACTAAACTAAACTAAAATGTGCTCACGGCTGTCTATAAAAATTGAAAACAGGGACGGCTTATTTTCTTACTCGGAGGAAGGAAAAAAAACAGACATTTTGATTTCATCTTTGTTTCCACTTTCTAAATGGATAAAAACATTCTATTTTCCTTTTTGTTGTCGTTGTCGTTTGTTTTATGTGTTAATGAAATAGAAGCGGACTGTTATTTGTAATTTGTAACTTTTCCAACTCGGTTCAAGAGCACATTTTTGCTTTTTTTTTTTTTTTTTTGGATGAATAAAAACATTGGTAAAGGAGAATGACCTGAGTTAATATCTTCTACCTGCACATGACCATAATAATACTCTATCCATTGGACCCGGACTTATTAGAGAAGGAGATCCGGTTGAATAATAACTGTGCACCTACCTCCATCGAAAATACTTGTAAGTATGAGCCGAAAACATAAAGTTATTTTCCACGCGCTTTTCATTGCAGGATTCGAACCACCTCCATCTGTCGAACGAAGCCTTAAGAACGAGGATAATTGTATAAAATATAAAGTATAAACCTTATCCACAATTATGCTCATATTTATCAAACTTTTCATACCATCCATCCTTCGCTAACCAAAAATTCCTCTTTCCCCTGCGCGCCATTTCTTCAAAGCTAAAGCTAAGGCTAATCAGCCCAACCAGACTACCTTTACTTTCTTACCAGTTCTCTCGAAAGCCAAACCTCAATGGACAAAATGGCTCCATTTCACCACCTTAAGCCTCATATCCTTCAAAACCCAACACTCACTCACAACCACAACCACAAGCCACATAAAAGCCAGTCCTTCACTTCTCTTGCTCTTGCTCACTCTGTCACAGACACTACTTCTCCTGAAACTCCAGTCCTTGCTTCTCTTCCTTCCTCTTCGTGGAAAGTCTCCTCGAGCATGATCAGTGAGATAACATCTCTGAATTCTGCGAAAGCAGTGCATGCCCAGTTCATAAAATTGTCTAACA
The DNA here is from genome assembly GCA_023055345.1 of Quercus wislizeni. Classification (NCBI taxonomy): domain Eukaryota; kingdom Viridiplantae; phylum Streptophyta; class Magnoliopsida; order Fagales; family Fagaceae; genus Quercus; species Quercus wislizeni. Next base: position 46,120,483 of record JALGQJ010000003.1, on the reverse strand, counting down.
AACCCAGTTGGGATACCATTGGAAAGAGTTTGATCACATATTACTTAGAATTTGGCGATTTTAAGTCAGCTGCAATGGTAATACTCTTTCTGGGTTTTTCCAGAAATCATCTTATATGGTATTGGAATTCTATTTTGCAAGAGTTTACAAGTTTTGGTGGTGATACTCATGATATTCTTGTGGTTTTCAGAGACTTTCATTGTGCAGAAGTGGTGTTTGATAGTAAAGTTCTGGCCTTGGTTTTAAGAATTTGTGCCAGGTTAATGGATTTGTGGCTTGGAGTGGAGATTCATGCTTGTTTGATCAAGAGGGGCTTTGTCTTGGATTTGTATTTGAACTCTGCACTGATAAACTTTTATGGGAGTTGTTGGGGCATTGAGAGTGCAAATCAAGCGTTTGACGAAATGCCGGATACAGAAGATCCCTTGTGGAATGAGATTATCATGGCAAATTTGAGGAATGAAAGATGGATGGAAGCTCTAGAGTTATTTCGGGATATGAATATGTCAGGTGGGAAAGTCTATGGTGGAACAATTGTGAAAGTACTGCAAACTTGTGTTAAGATGGGAGCTCTCAATGAAGGAAAGCAAATTCATGGGTTTGTTTTACGATGTGGACTTGAATTCAATTTATCGATTTGCAATTCACTGATTAGCATGTACTCCAAAAATGACAGACTTGAACTAGCTAGGATAGTTTTTGAGTCAATGAGAGATCGTAACTTATCTTCACGGAACTCAATTATCTCGGGTTATGCTGGACTTGGTTGTTTGAATGATGCTAGGAATCTTTTTCATGAAATGGAAGTTTCTGGTGTAAGACCAGACATTGTAACTTGGAATTGCCTTTTGTCAGGCCATTCTCTTCATGGCTCATATAAAGAAGTCCTAAACATTTTGCAGAGAATGCAAGGTGTGGGCTTGAGACTGAATTCAGGCTCTATCACCAGTGTTATTAAAGCAGTTATCAAACTGGGCTTCATTAATATGGGGAAAGAAATTCATGGCTATGTGATAAGAAATGTGCTTGACAATGATGTATATGTAGGAACTTCATTGTTGGATATGTATGTCAAGAACAATTGCTTAACTAATGCTCGTGTGGTTTTTAACAATATGAAGAACAGAAATATTTTTGCCTGGAATTCATTAATTTCTGGGTATTCCTACAAGGGGCTTTTTGAAGATGCTGAAAAGCTATTGAGCCAAATGAAAAAGGAAGGAATCAAACCTGATTTAGTGACATGGAATTGCCTAGTTTCTGGGTATTCAATGTGGGGTTGCAGTAAGGAAGCTCTGGCTGTGATTCATCGCATCAGAAGTTTTGGATTAACTCCTAATGTTGTATCATGGACTGCTCTGATATCAGGCTGTTCACAGAATGAAAGCTATAGGGACTCTTTTGAGTTTTTCATCCAAATGCTGGAAGAAGGTATCAAACCCAACTCAGCCACCATATCCAGCTTACTTCGAACTTGTGCAGGCCTATCTTTGTTACAGAAGGGTGAAGAGATACACTGTCTCAGTGTAAAAGATGGTTTCACTGAAGACGTATATGTAGGCACTGCACTTATCGACATGTATAGTAAGTCAGGCAAATTAAAAAATGCCCACAAGGTTTTCAAAAAGATTCAGAACAAAACATTAGCCTCTTGGAATTGCATGATCATGGGGTTTGCCATTTATGGCTTTGGAAGAGAAGTGATTTCACTATTTGATGAGATGTGTGGAGTGGGTGTCCAACCAGATTCTATAACCTTTACAGCTATCCTCTCTGGTTGCAAGAATGCAGGTCTAGTTGATGAAGGATGGAAATACTTTGATGGTATGAGCATGTATTATAATATAATCCCAACAATTGAGCATTATTCTTGCATGGTAGATCTTCTAGGGAGAGCTGGTTATCTTGATGAAGCACGGGATTTCATTCGAAATATGCCACTAAAGCCAGATGCTACCATTTGGGGTGCTCTTCTTGGATCCTGCAAAATCCATAATAACATTGAGTATGCGGAATTTGCAGTGAAGAAGCTATTTGAGTTAGAACCACATAATTCTGCTAATTATGTTCTTATGATGAATTTATATGCCATTTCAAACAGATGGGAGGATGTGAAGCGTGTTAAAGACTTGATGGGTGTTTTAGGGGTAAAGAACCTCCAAGTGTGGAGCTGGATACAAATCGATTGCAAGATTCATTTTTTCTCTGCAGAAGGGAAGCCACATCCCGATGCAGGAGAGATATATTTTGAGTTATATAATTTGGTTTCTGAGATGAAGAAACTGGGATATGTGCCTGACATCAGCTGTGTATATCAGAACATAGATGAGGTTGAGAAGGATAAGGTGCTGCTTAGTCACACTGAGAAGTTGGCTATTACTTATGGGCTGATGAAGATGAAAAGTAGTACACCAATTAGGGTGATTAAGAACACAAGAATGTGTACTGACTGTCACACTGCTGCAAAATATATGTCTTTGGTACGGAACCATGAGATCATCATCAAAGATGGCATTCGATTTCACCATTTCAGAGGAGGAAAGTGTTCCTGCAATGATTGTTGGTAATAAGGACTGTCAATGGTTTTTGCCTTTCTGAATGCTATGTTGACATCATGTTGAGCTCTTAAATATGATGAATTAGTTGGCTCAAAGCCTCAAGTAGAAGACATATGTTTGTGGGGCAAGTCCAGGAGATCATGGAAGAGAGAAACTGGATGCATCACTGAGTCCATATTCCTCATATAAGAGGTTATCAATGAAGCATGGACGAGGATTCTATCCAATAGGTACACTATATGTACATGTTAATCCACAAGCTTCATTGGCCGGTGTTCATTATCTTTGTAATATGTTCTTTTTCGCAGAAAGTGTTGTCCATAATTATCTAAAAGTTAACAGGGGGTGAAATTACCTTTTTATTTTTGCCCCCTTTAAAGACTTGAAAGAAATTACCTTATCTATAAAGACTTGTTGCTGACGATTTTTGCAAGATATTACCTTTTTTTACAAAGACTTGTTGCTCTTTATTATTATTATCTGAAATTTTAATTTTTTTTTTAAAGAAAAATGAGAGTTTAAGACTATAGCATCATTTTGTAATTTTCCCTTGAGAGGTAGAGGAAAAAGAAATGCAAGAGAACAAGGTTGTTTATGTAGTAAAATGTGTACATTTTTGTAGTAAAACGTGTTTTTTAACGAAAAATGGAGAGGTGAGTGACAGTAGCCTAACGAAACATAGTTTAAGTGGGTAAAGTGTCAAATTACAAACCACAAGTAAACAATTTAAATTCAAATTAAACCATAGATGGATAAGTTGTAATTTTATTTACTTACAATCTATATATAAAGTGTAGTGAGTTCGAGCAAGGAATCAATTTCTTTAAAATTGTTGATAAGATGCTCCCACAATCATTTCTTCCATATCCCACAGAAACAAGAGCCTTTATTTATACTAGGGTAAGAATTTTTTTATAATTATAGATATTTATAGCCATCTCTTGAACTGAATACCAGCACTCGATAGTATTGACTAATTATTGTATAATATTCTTAAATGTGAAATGTTTCACACAATGTCTACACTTTCACACAAGATGCCACATTTTACATGTGATGATGATATAAAAGAGTGTGAACACAATGTGAAAAAGTGTGAACACCGTTAGATTTGAAACAATCAAAGCCTTTTGAGATTACAATGAGAGAATTTTGAGATTTTAGCAATCCTAAGAAATTAATGTCATGATACCTTTTAGAAACCCAATCCTATTACATTCAAACCATCATTTCCTATCGTTTCTTTATTATATTACATCAGTATTATATAAATCATACTATCACCATACACTCAATGAAAATAAACAACACGACGGATTTTTTTTTTTTTTTTTAAAGGTCAAAAATATACCAAAAGAAATCACACAAATCGGTTAAATGGCTTCCTTCCAATCCCAGCAGGTAAAGAAACAGTTGAATCCACACTCAAATCCCCTACAGATTGAAGTGACTGGTCCTTGTCTAACATCCTTTGAGAGCCAGAATCCTTGTTAGAGAACAAGGAGCCTTTGTTCCACTTGAAAGACCCAATGCCTTGTGTCAAAGGGAATGAAAGTCTCCTTTTTGACTCAGTACTGCTTGGAGTCCCTGGAAACCTCTCCTTGGGGTTACTATAAGCTCTTGCTTTGGCTTTGGCTGAAACTGTTGGAACCATGTAGTTTGGAACTGAAAATGGTGGGCAACTCATGAGGCTGTCGTCATCCTTTAGTGGCAGATCAAAGGGTGAATTACTAGCTCCACTAGCTCTTGGTCTTGAATACTTTGACATGCTTGAGCTGTTGGCTAGTGGGTTTCTATGTGGAGGTGGTGTTCGAGCTTGTTTTGCTGATGTGACTATAGTTGATCTTGTCGATATTGGTGTGGGCGTATCCATACTATCAAAGCCAAAAGGATTTTGCTTGTGGTTGCTTGATTGAGGCCACGGGCTTGGCTTCATTTCTGAAACAGGTCTTGGAGGTGTAATTTGAAAACTCTTCATGGCTTGGCCTTCAGGAGGATTTGCTGGAGGCTGCTGACGTTCCAACCAGTTCCACCACCACGGAAATCCCCCAGATCGGATATCAGCTAGAGGAGTGTTAGTTGATTTAGGAGTGGCTTTCCACAACTGTTGGCATAGAGAAAACAAACATTAAGATATAAAAGTATGCATAACATTGTTGCAATGACCTGGTCTCTTGAGTCTTGAGCTAGTTTTGAGAAACAAGGAAGCTAAATCCTTTGAAGTAGTTCATGGATTAGGCCTGGGTCAATAGATAATTCATGCCCATTGCTAACTATAAAGGTTCGTAAATGGACATTGATGTTTAGAACAGTATTACAACCTTAAGTTTATTCATGAGCAAAGATAACATGTTTCTTGAACTCATTGATTCTGAACAAGAATTGTCAAATAGTGATATAATGTTTGCATTTACAGAGGTACAACTTTTGTGAGATGCAGAAATTTGTTAACCCCAAGACAAGCTTAAGATTGTTCCGCCACTGTCTTTTGGGTTAACTCTACCATGATAGCCTTCAAGAACCAATAGCACAAATATGCTTCTTAACTCAATGCAGATCTATAGGTACTACATCCTAACAAAAAGATCATAACTATTAATTACCAAAAAGATACATGTGCTGGAATCTAGACCATATATGGGAAAGATGGCCTTAAGATGTCACGTAATATGTGAGATGGGGAATGCAAACTATGAAAGAGGGAGAAATGAAAATGAAAAGTTATTAGCGGCATCATGGGAAGCAAAGAAGACCAAATTATTAATTTCAGTACCTACAATGTAATTTAACAGATAACAATAAATGCCAACTAAGGTGAACTTCTTGGTGGACACTGCTGGATTTAATTGAAAAGACAATTATGCAAGGGGAGAACATCCCTCATGATGCAATTGAAGCAAGCTGGAATACATTAACGTAAACAAAGTACCTGGTGTGAATACGCATAGGCCATAGCTCTTTCTCTCTTGATGACTGCCTCAACCTTTCTCTGCAATCTTGCCTCTCTCTCCTCCTTTGTTATCAAGCTATCATCCCAGTCATCATTACCTGCCTCAGACTGTACCAATGCTCCAATTATGAATGTTACTTCTTGTAAAAGAACTAAAAAAAAAAATTCAATAACAGACACCGCACCAAAGTAGAAAATCAAATGATCCTTGGGTCTGTTAGTGAGATTCCAACAGACCAGAGTTCATTTTCATTACACCCAAAATGAAAATCAAAAGATAAGATGCATCAAGCTGTCAACTGGAGAGGCAAAGACCCAAAGCCATGCTTTTATAGCGGGCAGGCCAAGTGGCCAATTATGATAAATATGGCATAATGAATTATTGTTGAACGTATTGTAACCCAGATTAGAGCCATTGAACATAGTGATCAAATCTTCTATGATGCACCAACATTAGGCCACATAGCTTTAATCAAATTCACTAATCACACATAGGAAAACTTAAGGGAAACTTACTGCCTGACTCCATTTGCCAAAGGTACTATCCACTTCTTTATCATTCCTGAACTGAGCTTGACGCCTAGCTTGGTTTTCTAACATTTGGATCCTCCGAGACTGAATTTGAGATTGAACCCGCACCAAGAGTTGCATGTACTTCATCGCATTCACCGTCTGGCGCTTCACATTCTGTCCTCTCACCACTCCTTGTAGCCTCACCAGACCCTTTAAAGCTCTAAAGCTTCTCCTTGCCTGCATGACAAGTCCCACATAATGTGAGTTGGCTTATGGTCTAATGCTGATGCAGAGCATGCTCAGTCCCACATTATTTACCTAGAGCTGACATAGATAAGCTTCTATCAATTGATTCCTCATGCAAACCTCAAAGGGTACTGGGCATGTTTGAGACCCCTATATTCAAATTATGGTCAAAATAGTAGTGACGTGCCCTGTCTTAAAGTTCAGTTCCACTATCTCAAAATGCTGTGCCTTAAACTTAAGTCTTTTCCAGAAAAATGGACCAACAATTGTGGCCAAAATATATTACCACATGAAGTGCATGATTCTAGAGAGGCATTAATGATTGCTTTGCTTTTGGACATATGGGCAAACAATTACCTATGACATCAAGTGTCTCCATTACCTAAAATACATATTTTTATGATAGAAATTCATCTGAATTGTCATATGTAGTCCTAGAAATAACTTACTTGACAAAGAAAAATGACTATAAGGGATTAGGCACTCTCCATTCTGTATTGAATCTTACCTTCATATTGTCATATTTTCTTGTTAGATGTGCTGTGACAGCACAAGCCCTTGACTAATTGTCTTTAATAGTATCCAGATATTAAAAGAGATGGGCACTTACCATATAACCTCTATAGGCTGCTTGGATCTTAGTAGCTGAAGCATGGTGGGTTCTTAAAGTTGGTTCTGGTCTGTAGCTAATCTCCTTGTGATGATGAACAATCCGAGGAGAAGCAGCTCTAGGGGAAGTAGCTCTAGGAGAGGCAACCCTTGGAGAAGCAACCCTAGGAGAGGCAACCCTTGGAGAAGGAGCCCTTGGAGAAGCAACTCTAGGAGGCACAAAAGGTGGCGTTCTCGGTTGCTCAGGAGGAGTGGGAGGCCTAACAGTCAACTTTTGTTGCTCTCTCTCAAAATCCCCAAATATTTTCTCAATGCTGCTCGGCTCCCTAAAGAGGGGAATGAATGAGTTGGTCTCAGCATGCCTTAATTTTCCTAACCCCTTCTTTTTCTTGTCTTTTGTGCTTTTCCTCTCTGGGTCCTGCAACGTTATGGAATAATAATGAAGAGAAGTTATACATCAGATATACTTTTCATGCTGGAAGCAAGTGATCCTTGTTCTCTGAATCCAGAAAAGTACTTTGAAACACTAATTGAACAGAATGAAAGTTTAACAAAAATTATTGTTCCAGGGAATATTTGCTAGAAGAGATATTACAACCCGGTGGCTGAATATACAAGGGAAGCAACTCAAAATGAAGAATGACTAGTACTCAAATACTTGGACCACTTTATACTGTATTGTAAAATTTTAATCATGCGTCACCAACAGCCTTTCTTTTTTTTCTTTATTGATCTTTTAAACAGTAACAACAACCAAGCATTAGTCCCAAAATTTTGGACTCGCTATGGATCGTCAACATGCTAGTTAGGTCAGCTACATGTATTCTTTTCTGCCAATCTATTCAATCCAATGTCATACTCTTTGTTAATCTTTTTAAAATACTACACGATCTATACAAGGGGCAGTTGCTTCTTAATCGTAAAATACTTGCACAATTTTAGCCATATTAAATAGAAATTCTTAAAAAAATTTCTAAATTATAAACAGTAAGCATTTTTTCAGATGCTTCCCCAGCATAAGATATCAACTTACATTGGCTAGTTTCTCCTTGGAATGGGGTAAAAACACCCTCTTTATTGCAGAAAACCAACTGCCTTTTTTTCCCATGTTCCTAGCATTACTGTCTCTCCCTGTAGAGGAAGATGAAATCAAACCATTCAGTATATGCAGGTCCAAAAACATATGCATGCATCTTCATGAATTTATCTATGTATACATGTATGTAAGTATGTATATATGATTTTAAAATTAGGACGTAAATTATATGGCAATAGCATCTTTAGGTGGCTGAAACCAACAAAATAAAATGGCTTCCAGAGAACATCTAGAACAGATGAAATTTGAACTGCTCGTCCAGCTTACTGACACAATCATATTAAAAGTGCAGCATAAAGCTTTCCAAGAACTACACAATTTTAAATAATAATAAAAATGATCCATATTCCGAGGTGCTTAGTATCCTCTTAGTCTAATCAACATGGAAAAACATAGAGATGTGAGATAGCTAGAGTATTTTGAGGTGATTAGAACCCCTTTAGTCTAATCAACAAGGGAAAACAGAATGATACACGATATAAAGATATGTGATGGCTTTCAAGAGACAAATCTAAAGAATTAGCATGACATTTTCAAGGACCTAGTTTAACAATTTAACTTGATTCAAGATTAGCCATCGACATAAATTTTACACTGAAAAACTTACATTGATTAGCAAGGAGACCACCTCACTGGGCAAAAGATCAGCTAAGTAGTAGTTCTTTTGAAGAGAGAGAAAAGGAGGAAAAACAAGGTAATTGGCCGGTTGGATTCAAAATTTGTTTCATGTAAGACACCCTTAATAATTTTTTATAAGATATAACACAACCAGACGATTTAAAACATCAACTTCGCTCAACTGTCAACACTAATTTTATCAACATGACTGTCCCAACAAACACATACTGACAAGCAGAATCATCTACTTAGACAGACAAGAAAGATACTATTTTTTTTTTTTTTTTAATAAATAAGAAAAGGGAACAAATCGTTCACAAGGCTAATTCAGTTTCTCTGCAGAAGAATCGTCTCACTGCAGGAGAACAAAAGCTTTTTACAAGATGAAGAAAAAAACAATTAAGTACTACAAACTTAAATTTCCAAGAATACTTTCAGCCAGAGAGAGAGAGAGAGAGAGAGAGATTTTTTTTTTAAGGTGCAAAATCAGTTAGTTGTTGATAAAGAAAATTAATTTTAACAGGATAAAGACAATAAATTCTTCGAGTAAACGACATCTGACATTTCAGAGAGCAAAGAGATCCATAAAAACAAGGAATTCAGTAAGAATATTACCTTAAAACTAACATATGACTTCCAATCTCCATAACATAAACAGCCCACCTTTCAAAAAAAAAATTCTTTCTTTTTTTCATAAATTTCTCCAAAAGATTATATCTTTGATCATTAAATAACATAACTAACAGAACCCAAAATTCCATACACAAATATAATTAAGATAAGATCATACATATGTGTGTACCTTAGCTAAACCTTCCAACCTCCAAAGACCCTTCAAAAAGCTGTTTTAAACCAAAAGGAAGAACAAACCAGAGAAGGCTTTCAATCTCTCTCTCTCTCTCTCTCTCTCTCTCTCTCTCTCTCTCTCTCTAACCTCCCTCAGCCTTCCAATACCACAAGTTTCTTTTCCTCATAGCTTTTTAACAGAGTTTTTGTTTTGTTTTGTTTCTCTGTCTTTCTTTTAGCTGTGTATGTGTGTGTGTGTTTTTCTCTCTCTATAACTTTGAATCAGGTTCTCTTGCTTGTATGAATTTACTTTTCTTTCCTTTGCGACCTTTCACCTTTTGTAGGTTTTATAATTTTTTTTTTTTTTTCTTTTGGTTTCATAATCATAATGATGAGAAGGAAAGAGAGAGAGAATGGTGGCCACTTTCTCACTCAATGTGGCCAACTTCAACTAACTTTACTTCAATGGGAAGACTACTGACAGCAAGTATTCCCCACTTAATTAACGGTTAGGTTTGGTACACTGTTTTCTCTGTCTCTCATTCTTAATTTAATAATAATCTGCAATCATATTTTACATAAATTTCTTTTTGATGTATAATCCTATGTAGATTCTCATTCTACTCTACGCGCCAGTACAGGTGTGTGTAACAGTGTAAGTGTGTGCAATTAGTGAAGGCACAAAGATACATGTGTGTGCATTTTTAGTATTTCTGACATCAATCAACTAAATTTTAAGGCATTTGTAACATTATAGATTATTAAATTTGTTCAAGTTGCAAGAAAGTAGAAATATGTTGATCCATGCACGTGTGAGAAAAAAAAAATGTATGAGGTTTTGGAGAAAGAAACAATTGGAAAATATATCGAGTCTCTTTTAGTAGATTGTGTAATGTGGGGTTCTTTGTTTCTCTCTTTTCTTTTCTTTTTGGTGTTATAAAGTATTTGTAATCAGAAAAAAAAAAGGAAAATATATGATGGGTGATGCTAGTGTGAGTTTGGTAAGCCAAAAAGAAATTAAATTAAATTTTTTTTTTAAAAAAAAACTAGTTTTCTTTTGTGTGTGTGTGGATTTTTTGAGCTATCTTGGCACACGCCAAATAAACTGTCTCCCTCTCATTTTCTACCAGACTTCTTAGCAAATAAATAATTAGCAAAGCCCATCCAAAATCCAAATGCACTTAAGAGTGATACAAATCTTACTCGTATGGCATCATTTTTTTTTTATTATAAAAAATAACAAGGCTATTTATGATTATGGCAAGTGTAATGTGCTCCATACATCATATTCAACATGGATGAATCAATATAGCATGTTAGAATTCACAATTTTTAACTCTTTTATACATATTAGAAAAGAGTGAAAAAAACTAATTAATCCAAGATGTGAGAGAATTGAACAATAAATAAAAATTAGAAATAAAAGTAAAGTAAATATACACACAAGGAAATCAATATTACATGGTTGATGGTTCACTCGGATCTAGGGCTACGTAGATAAAATTATTGTACTTTTTATTATGACAACTACAAAATGAGCTAAAGGAATCTTAGACTATGTTGGTTATGGTCTTATTATGATGTTACTACAGTTATGTATTACACATCTGCGGCTCACAATGTATTCTCAAATAACCAACACATCATCTCAAATTCCACTCATATCTTATATCATTTTACATTCAATGAAATTTGTAAAATCAAACATTCATTCTTTGCTCATGGAAATTACAAATAGGGGAAAAAAACAGTACTTACAAAATGAAGTGCGGTTTTGGCAAATAATTTGCTTGATTGGTTTAAGCCAAATCATTAGAAATTGAGGCTAATTTGTACCAAAAAGGGAAAAAGGGTTGTTTGACGGGGCAGTAGCTATTGACAGAGGAAACATAAATGAGGGTTCAGACAAAAATATTCTTAACCAAAGTTCAAGTTGGGTCAAGTCCAAAAATGACACAAGTTGACCCGATCGATCTATTCTGTCTGCAATGACCCAAATATTACAATACCCTACAAAAAGTTTATATCTTTTTATTGTTTTTTCTTCCTTCCTTTCAGATGGAGCCAACCAGTTAAACATATATTGTGGCTTATGTTCTGAGAATAAAGTGTCAAAAAGGTTGGTATTTTTCAAAGTATTAAAAAACAATAATTAAAATTGCAAATGGGTTCCAATTAGCTCAGCTAATTGAGTCTTTAATGGTTGAATAAGAAATCTGGAGTTTAATTCTCGTCTACATACCAAAACCGATTGATGTCTTAGTCTAATGATAATAAGCACAATTATCAAAAGCGAACGATATATGTTGAAATTCTATAATAATAATAATAAATTAAAATTCCATCTTGTGTTTCACACTTTATAATTGTCCATGTTTTAGGATTCTCACATACTTGTATTCCTTGGACCGTTTCCTCTTATATTAAACACTTTTCTTTTATCATCAAGTCTCCTTGTAAATTGTCTGCAATTCAAAATTAACGAAGTCAAGGGTTCAAAAGTTGATGAAAATGGAAGAGAAATTCTTTGACCAAGAAATTTTCTTCTTGTTTTTTGGATTAAAACATGTGTCAAAACCAAGAAATATTCTTTGACCAAGTAATAATAGAACCATCGAAGAAGGACCTTGTTTAATTGTTTTTATACGCGTAAAAGAATGCAAAACCATTCTTTCTCTCTTCTTCTTCTTCTTCTTCTTCTTCTTCTTCTTTTTTTTTTTTTTTGTATATAATTATTTTATTCAATCACTTATCACAAAATCTCAAATTCACAATCCATCAAAAACGTTTTTTTGTACGTGGATAAAAATTGTCTTGAATCTTTACACGTTAATTAATGGACTTATTGGCTTACGTTACGGGGCATCTGCATAATAACATATTAAATGAGTTCTCAATATCACTTTGGGATCTTTGTAAATGTATAATTGAGTTTCCTCTTTACTCATCTCTTTTAAAAAAAGAAAAAAAAAGGTTTCCTTACTCTCTCTATCACTCATCCAAATCCTCTCAAAAAAGTATTTTAACCTCCAAAATAATTTATTATTTATAAGTTTTTTTTTCTTTTAATAAAATGAGGGATGGAGATTCGAATCTATATTCTTCCTATAAATGATATCTTTGAATTATAAGACTCTTGATTACAAATTAATATTTTTACTCGCCTTTCAATCATGTAAAAAATAAATAAATGACATGAGCACGTAAAAAAGCTTGAGAAAAATTCAATAACTTTGTCCTTATAACAAAATAAACCTCAACTTTTATATTTTGTCAAACCACTAATTTTGTGAAGAAATTTTTTATTAGCTGTAATAAGAATAAGTCATTACATCTCTCTCTCTCTCTCTCTAAAAAAAGGGAAATCCATTCAACAAAGAGAAACTTTGTTCAATGGGAAATCATGCATTGGTGGAATTAGAATTCCATTCTCGCCTCTTTCATTGTTGTATTTATTAAATTGTAAAAAGAAAAAAGAAATTTTATAAGCTATGACAATAATCCCTCGAAACCATATTTATTAAAAACTATTAATGAAATATATAAGCTATATGGGGAGAAAAATTTTCATTGACACCTATAAGAACAAAGTTTCTCTCCAAATTCATTCTCAAAAAAAAAAAAAAAAGTTTCTCTCCAAACTCTTTAAACTTCTCCTATATTTCTTTTTTGGTATGAATTTTAAAAATCTAACTGTTGAATTTCATGTTCCTTATGTTCTTAACACGCATATCAAATTTCATTCAAATCGATCAATAAACGTATTTTTTATATACAATTTTAAATCACAAAAACTTGAAATTTTAACATTTGTTTGATGACATAGCAATTGATTTTTGAATTTTTTAAAATTTTATAAGTATGGAAAATATAATAAGAACATACAATCTAATAGTTAAATTTTTAAAATACACGCTCAATATAAAAATATATGAGAAACATGAATAGTTTAAGAAAAAAACTTTGTCCCTTGCCACTGGTCCACAAAAATCTAACAAATTCACTTTTCTTTTTCTTTTTCTTTTTTAATCAAAAGAGACAAAACTAAAAAGCATCTTTTGCCAATTGGAGCGTGTAGTGCACTTGCCAAAGATTGAAGTGGGGCTAAAACTCCTAGCTAGTGACTCTCTTATAGACTTTGATAATATGAAAGAAAATGATAATGCAGTCGGTGTGGTCCCTACTCCCTAGTACAATATAAGGATGTCATGTCGGCCTATGACACAAAAGTGATCATGTAATATCGGCCATTGGATCGGAATAGATCTGAAAAAGGCTGTAGCCCTATGATTGTATTTACAAACTTTGTTGTAAAATAAGAGCGTGCTCTTTGCTGTACCATTATAACACTCCAAGTGTCTTGCTACACACGTGAGGTGTGTATTTTGCAAAATAAAAAATATCCCAAGCAAATTGGGTCCGACAGAGAGACAAGGCAATGCTTTTGTTTTCTCTGCTTTGCTTTGCCCCAGCTACGTTCTAGAACTCAATTTATTTAAAGAGACAAACTTTTGAATTCATCCCCAAAAAAAAAAAAAAAAAGAAACAAACATATCAGAATTAAGCAAATGAATTCACTCAATAAGTGGTTTGTGCAATAATTCTAACATAATCTCGGCGGTATATGTGGAATTACCTATTACCGTCATGGTTTTTAGAACCAGATCAGACCGAGAGGTCAGACCGTGAAAACCGGAAACCAAGATGAAAACTGATTTTTTAAGCCTAAAGAACTAGATTTTTTGTTAATTCGGTGAACCGCTAAAACCGGGGTTGAACCATACAAACCGGTGAGAACCGTGCTGTCCAACCCCTTAGCAATTTAAAAAAAAAATTAACACAATTTTATTCTACTTAATTAAATTATCCATCTCTTACAAGGAATAAAAAAAAATTATAATTAAAATCCTTCAAAGATATTCAACTTTATTTCAAAAATTAATCATAAATTTTAATATTTTCATGGTTATTATTTTATTTTATTACTTTCTTATTTAATTATTAAATATATGCTTGAAAGTCATTAAATTTCCCTCACATATATAGATATGTTGTCAATTTTGCTAGTTTTATAAATTTAATATCTATATTTAGGCTTTAATTAATTATTAAATTAATTATGACGTTATCACGATTCGACTTCGGTTCGACTTCAAAATCCTTGAACCTCTCCCTTTTACGGTTCAATGAACGGTCCTGATCTGAAAACCTTGATTACCGTCATATAATGTGAGATGAATGAGTCTACATCAAAGATTCTTTTTTCTTTTTTTATTCAGCAAAAAAATAAAAATAAAAATAAAACAACAAATGAATGCATGGCTTTCTAATTATTGAAAAAAGAAAAGAAAAGAAGTCATAGTACGTATGTTTGGGCCAAAAGAGAGAGGAATTGGTGACGGTGGGATTCGATTCTCAATTTCCAAAAACATTACAAGAGGTGTTAAAACCATTGATATATCTCTCAGCCCTAAATTAAAATTAGATCGTAATAATATCTTATAAATAGGTAACAAACATACTGTAGACATCTCATTTCAATTAATTTATAAATTGGTCAATTTTAACTACTAAACTGGATGGATATATATATATATATATATATATATATATATATATATATATATATATATATATATATATCTCAACCTATTATTTTATTTTTATATATAAAAAATGTCAATACGTCAAACATTGGTATGAATAAAATGGATGATGAATTTTTTTATATTGGTATGAAAAAGAAGTTTAATATTATACAGACATTGGTCAAATTAAATCCAACCCATTTACAGAACAAGAGCATGATGTATACAAGCTGAAAATTTTTCAACCCTAGTTTTCTTTTAATAATAGTTGAATTAGACAATCTATGTGCCCATGCGTGATTAATTTTCTTTTTATAATAGTTGAATTTCAAAATCTACGTACTCATACGAGTTTAAAATCCATTCCTAATGACTTTTGCTATAAGGATAAGAAGAGCTAAAACGAAAATTAAATTATTAATACAAAACTTCGTACTCTATCAATAATCAAATCGACTTCAATCCCAAAAAAAAAAAAAAAAAACGACTTCAATAAAATCTGAAAGATTATAGCCAGATGTAAGCTCAATGTTGAAGCTCAACTTTGACAAATTCAAGCCCAAATTTGACCGTTGGCTCCTTTAACTTTACATCGTTCCCTTTTCCTAAATTCATTCAGATGTGATAGATATTTTTTTTTGGGGTAACATATGTGATTGATATTAGAAACGCAAGCAAGTACACAAAATTTACCTATCAAATAAAAGTACACAAAATTTATAGCCGTTGCAGCCTAGTAGCCTACAACCAAGGAAGAAAAATAGCATGCATTTTATTTTTGACTCTTCAACTGAAATTCACCTCTTCTAAAAAAAAAAAAAAAAAAAAAAACTGAAATTCACCTTCTTCTTTTTTTTTAAGCTAAAATACAAAATTTACTCTCTAAATTTCTTCATTTTTCATTTTAGTCCTCTAAGTTTAGGTTTTGTCATTTCAGTCCTTTAAGTTTCATTCATCCTCAATTAAGTCTTCTGTTAACAATTTGTTAATTGCTGCAGTTATCCTACTCATAAGATACCATTTTTGCCCTTTATTTAATTCTTAATTTTATATTTATTTTTTATTTATTAATTTAAAAAAGTTAAAATAAAATAAAAAACCAGTAAGAATCAACGTCGTCCCCTCCCTCCCATCTAAAAGAACACAAAATTGCAACCCCACCCACCAATTTTCTTTCCATAGTTTTCTTTTTCCTATCCAACCAAATCCTAAGTTGGTAACAAAGCAGTGGAATCATTATAGAATTGCGGTGGTGGAAAGCAATAGATTCCCTAGAAACTTTTGATGGGGGATTTCCTCCTCCAGAGCTTTTCTTTCAAATTTGCTAAGGTGTAGAGACTGAGGAGTATCCCTTACATGTTAGAGTGCATAGAAACAATGTTAAGTTTTCTTGCAATCTTGCCACCCTATCATGTCAACTCATTTAGCAACTTAAGTGGGAGATTACTTAATGCCTTGGGAGGCCCATGTGCCCAAGACCAAGAGGGAAGACTTTGGGGAGCTTCGCTCCGATTGGAATGTACAGATTCGACGGCTCCAGTTCCCTATTTTCCCCTTCGATCTCTCTTTCTCTCTCTCCTTCTCCCTCTCGGTCTTTCTTCTCACTCACAGTATTGAGCTAGGCTAGGGTATCAAGTGGGTGGGATTGCAATTTTGTGTTCTTTCAGATGGGAGGGACAATGTCCATTAATTTCTGGCTTTTTTTTTTTTTTTTATAACGTTTTTTAATAAATAAATAAATAATTAAAAAATAAATAAAGGGCAAAAACGGTATTGTTTGGGTGGGATAACGACAGCAACTAACGGATTGTTAACTGGGGTCTTAATTGAGAATGAATGAAACTTAAAAGACTGAAATGACAAAATTTAAACTTAGAGGACTGAAACGAAAGTTGATGAAACTTAGAGGGTGAGTTTTGCATTTTAGCCTTCTTTTTCTTTATTCGCCGTGGCTTATATCAGTATACCTTCATATTTAAGGAAAAAAGTTTCCTTCAAACTAATTCAGGAAAAAAAATTAAAAAAAAAAATATATCCTTCAAACTTTTTCTATATTATTTTATTAGGTGTGAATTTTGAAAATTTAACAGCTGAATTACATGCAATTTCTTATGTTCTTAACATGTATATCAGATTTTGTTTAAATTTAATTTTATTTACTATTTGATTAATAAATTTATTTTGGATAAATTCTATTAACATATTATAAGATTTGGATTAATGCCAACCAAATTTAAGACTTTTCAAAATTAACCAATTTGATCCCTAAAACCAAATTAGTCCCTAAACACTGTTAGGCCAATTAGTTATTTCTTTTTTCTCAATTGTCTTAATTACTGACTAATTAACTTTAGGAACCAAATTAATCAATTTTGAAAAGTCTTGAACCTGGTTGGCATTAACTCAAATCTCAAGGTTTGTTAATAGAATTTACCAATTTATTTTTTATACATAATTTTTTATCACAAAAATTTGAAATTTAAACATGTTATTGATGACATAACTATTAATCATTGATCTTCAAGAAATTTTGCAAGCATAAAGGATATAATAAGAACATGCAATCTAACAGTTAAATTTTTTCAAAATTCACGTCGAATCAAAGAAATATAAGAGCAGTTTGAACTTTGATTGATTATTCTAATCCTTATTTAAATTTTGATCACTTGCATATCTCGTATAACGGTTAAAAGAAAATTATTGATCAAAGTTTCTTATACTAATCAAGTTTAGAGTGGCATAATATATTGCCTTGTAGATATTATCATGATCATAAACTGTCCCTTTCAGGAAATATATAATCAAACTCTTGGTGCTTTACATGTTGGTCCACTCATTTATAATAATTTGTTTGTTTTAAGACACATGCCCCTCTTAGCAACGGAGCGTTAGGCATAACAAGAAAAAATTGAAACATCAATATAGGGTAAGGTGTACATTTCATCATTATATGATACGGGAATCTCCACTCTGTCGATAATGTTGTAGTTGATGATGATAGATTCCTATTACTGTTACCATCATTAGAAAAGTTGTCATTTAAAAGAGTTTGTGCTTTGAAACATAAAGAAAATAAATGAAGATGTTCTCTCAAGGTGACCAAATTTAATTAAGCGGCGTCGAATTACATCATATCAATTCTATAGTTAAAAGTGCTTCAAAGTTGAATGTGATATGGTGCGAAACTGCTTTTCTTTTCTTTTCCTTTTTTTTTTTCATTGAGTGACTCAATTATCCATCTTAAATTCTTAATTGTGGTCACCAATTGTGATCTGTTTGCAACTTTTTGGTAGGTCAACCAAAAATATTGTTCAACCACACATTAGAAATGGTAATTTTTTTAACATAGCCTAATTGTTAAAGCATGATGCAAAGGAGACAATATGGGTCACTTGAGATGTGATATGTTTGGTGTGCTAGTTTTTCACTTTAAAAATATGAAAGAGTTCAGCTACTATACAACCATTTGCACTTTGTTCATACATTTGGATAGTTCATGTTGAGAGAATGAAAAACTTTCGTTAAATTTTAATTAATGTTACCAGACCCTAGTGGACTTGAGGGAGGTTTATAGCTGAATCCACCTAAGGAAGCATTAGAGACCTAGGTCATCTAAATCCCTATATCATTGGTTTCTCATAATATATGAGCTACTAGGTCACGTTCAAATAGAGTATCCAAGTTTTATAAATTATTAAAAAAGAAAAAGAAAAAAACATATAGAGTATTTAGAAGATTTTTTTTTTTTTTTTTTTGGAAAACGACTTGTCCTCTCTTGAGTCTTGAAAAATACTAATAGATAACTAGAGATTATAATGAATTATAAACAAGACAATACACCAAAGACCACTTTAATTAGATCATCTTTAAATGTTAGATTGCATTGATCATGGTTTTAAAAAGTGGTCAAGATATTGTGAAATCAATAATGAAAAAAGATTTGCAAAGGGTTTTGTAGCTATTGACTTTCCAAAGCAAATTTCGGATTGGCAACCTAATAGGATTTGCAGAATGATTATTCTTTACTAACATGGGTACCATGGCTTGAAAAAATTTAGTCAAGATGGTTTAACCCTAGAGGCAATTCAATTAAATGACGCATGTTGCCAAAAGTAGTATGGTTCTAAATCCTCATAGCATATTTAGTTGAATTTTTCACATTAAAGATATGAAAAATTATACAATATTTCGAGAGTAGAATAATATTGCACTCCCTCATCTCACGTAATAACGGATCCTCACTAAAGGTATAAGGGAGTATTGAAGTGATTTGTTCACCATTTTGCCTAATATATTAGATCTAAATACAACGCAACATGCTTATTATAGACAAAAGTTGTTAACATCTCAAACCACTCTAAAGCCATATATGATTATATGAAGATTTGGCTTATTGTTGCTGCATAGTGAGGACTTGTATATGTTGCTTCCAAGATTTGAAGCTTCTCATTTGATTTTCAAACATGAAAGCAAAAGCGACATGTCCACAATTGAAGTGACCTGAAAATGAATTTGAGAGCGAAATTTACAAATGCTTAAAGAACAAGAATTAAACGCGTTATCTTACAATAGCTTGAAATAATAAGGGAAATTCCATAACATATCCCCATATATGGATTTTTTTTTTTTTCTTTCAATGGTAAAAATGTTGTGAGTATTTTGTTACTGTGAAGTCCAAAAGGCACCCCAAAAATTTAATAATTTATAAAATACATATAAGAAATAAAGCATATATATATATATATATATATATATATAACTCTTTTTATTTTTATTTTTGAGTAAGCAAAGTAAGTATCTACGTATGAAATGAAATTTCCCAAATGTTCAGCATTAATATAGCTATTTTTTTGGGTAGAAATTAATATAGCTATTTACTAAGTAATACTGATTCTTAGAGCATAAAATGATTAAAGGAAAAAATTTTAAAAAAAAAAAAAAAATGAAGCAGATAAAGGTGGTAGTTGACAAAGCTTCAAAGAAGAAACATTTCTGCTTATGGAGGAGTGAGATACATGGTCACAAAACAACCTAACTTGGCAAGTGTGATACAGATTAGATAACCACTATCCTTGTTCTGCAAGTTCATTATATTTGTTTTGAGTGGCTTATAAGCAAAAATACAAGTAGGTTAGTTGGGGGTTGTTAAGCTAAATTCCAAGGTTCTTTAGGACCTAGCTAGTTGAAGGTTCAACAAAAAGTAAAATTGTGTCTCTTATTTGCATGGACTATGTGTTGCGTAGCAAGGTATATATGGTGAGGTCATTTTGCACCCTACTGCACTTTCTTCTCTTTTCTTTATTTACATCCTTCTTTTTTTATTCAAATGAAATTTCATCATACAAAATTTGTTTGAATTCCATTTAATTGTATCCATTTAGTTAGCCATTTATAATTAAGTAATTAGCACATGCATTTAGCCTTCTAATTTAAATAGATTTTCTCTTCTTTTTTTCCCTTAACGAATATCATGCTATAAAGTAATTTACAGAAATCATACATTTAAAATCATCCAATACAGCCAAAAACATTATAGTTTAATGGCATTATCCAGTTCTTCTATTGAGGAAAACCCGAGTTCAAATTCCTCTCGCCCATTTGCTGTTGGTAAATTAAAAAAAAAATTATCCACTCCAATTAATTCTGGATAAATTTGTTTCACAAGAAATTAGACAGCAAAAAATTGCCCATACAAGGTAAAACCCATTAAGCCAACTGAAAAATGAAGACGAAATTTTTTCCAAATTGTACTGTTTGGACACAAGCAAACTATAAACTATTCTCATCTAATTATTATCTTGTTCCTCCTCTGCCATAACCATTCTACTAAGAGGACTAGGCCCAAGATTCTTCCTTCTCATAATACTCCTCTTCCTTATCACTTCCATCTGATTCCTCCTTCTAATTTGCATCATTGCTTCTTCTTCAACAACAAATCTCCTCATTAAAACATCATCAGTCAATGACTTGCCCCGAAAAACTCTTCTCCCTTCCACACTAAGTCTTGCACTAGGAAGTCTCTCTTGTGGTGTGGGAATAAAAGGCTTTGATCTTGGGTAACTATTGCTTCTTCTTGGTGGAACATCAGCTCGGAAAACCTCATTGTAGGAAGAGATTGGTACACAAAGACAAACTCGAGTAAACGATGTGGCAACCTTCAAAGAGGTACATTTTCTTAGCTTGTTTCTATTGGAATTCGCAGCCGGAATTTCTGTGGAATTGGTAATGGTTTTCCATATTGTAGCATTTGTTGAAGGAACTGCCGTGGACTTGGACATGCTTCTCCATAGAGTGGCCATCCCAATTGCTCTTTGATACCAAGGCTTCCTATTACGTACGAAGTGCATGTCATGCTCATGCATAATTTCTGGGTGTCTTATATATGTGATGCAAATATGCAATGGCTTTTCTACATTATGCACTCTCTATAAACTATATTTGGGAAACATTTTTTACAACAATAACAAGATCATTCTTTATATTCCATATTATATATGTATAAAGTTATCATACCCAATTGGTAAGATTGGTTTGGAAGTCCAAACATAAGTTTGACAATTTAGCCTAAAGTTCAATATATCATAAACCAAAAGAGTCTCTTCCTTGGCGTTAACAATACTTTGTTCTAATTTCAAATTCTTCAAAAGAGAAATTTAGACTCAGCCTGGAGTTTTCTTCACGGCCGTGTGGCATCATAGTTGGCTGCCCAAAAACCTTATTATGGTCTACTACATTTTTTTCACATGTTGTTCGAATCAAACTCTGGATTTTGAATAAGTTTGACCTTGTAAAAGACTCTGGCTAGTTTTGAATATTTTCAGACCTTTTCATCAGGGGTAAGTACACAGGTGATCTGTTCTTATTCCAAATCTGAAAAATAAAAAATTAAATGGCTATAATTTAATTAGTTCTACTATCATACCATTGTTGTAATTTTTGTCACAACTTGATGAAATGGTCTACCATGAATGGTGGACAATCATTCGTGTGAACCAACCATTTTTTTTTTCCATAAATCACAATTGATCACCTCATAAATATAACAAAAGTTGTGACTATAGACTTTCTCTAATTTGATATGTACATGAAACAAGAATTAAAATAAGAGAAGATATGGCCCTTGGTAGCAAAAACTAGCAAAAACATGCCATGTGACAAGCAAACAACCTAGAAAACTCCATTGAAATCCAATGTGCGGATGGTGATGTCTCGCATTTATTATTAGATTACTGTGTTTGTCCTACATCTTTTGCCACCATAGAATCCAATTTTGATATTCTGTGTTTTAAAATAAAGTTAGCAGATTTAAACTTAACCTCTTTGGTGAACTCAGAAAATGCAAAAGAAAAATGAGCATTATCTTTTAAGATAAAGTTTGCAATTAATAACTTAACAAAGTCGTGCAAATTGTGACTATTGAGTATTGTCTTTATCTAAGTGAACAATATTTTGGGGCACCCCAAAATGATATTGTATAAACAAACAAAATAGAAATAGAATAAAAATAAATTATCCAAAATGACTAGAGTTGGTTTGGTCTAGTTGACAGACAAGCTTAAGGGGTTAGAAAAAAAAAACACAATATAACTCCTTAATTATTAATTTTTGGTATTAATAATAAATTATAAATTGAGAGAGCATAGTCTTTTTCTTTCAAAATTTCTTCCTTTCCATGAGTTGAACAAAGACCTTCCATTATCGCGTGAGAAGATTAACATTTGACTACAAAAAAATAAGTTTTTTATATTTTGAACGTCCTAAAGTTTTTTTTTTTTTTTTAATTGGGAGTATAAAAATTGATGATTACTTAAAGGGAACGTCGCAATGCAATTGTACACTTGTGAGAATGGAAGCACAAAAATGGGCTTTTGACTTTAGTACAGGATATCTCAGTTCAAGCCCAACAAAACATAAAGTTGGACTGGATTTTCCTTTCCCCACACAATCCTACTCGTTTTCTTTTTCTTTTGTGGAAATTTTGTTCGTGGCCCAGTCTTAGACTTCAAACTCTAGCTGCAATTCAAGCCCGACCACTTTACCAGTTGTATTGAGAATGGGCCCGCCGGGTTCCAAAGTTTAGTAATATGCTCCAGGAAAATTTGTCTAACGAGACAATCTTATAAGATATCTCTCTCTCGCACTATACATAGATTTTACATATGTGGATTTTACATGTCATGAAAGAGATGTTTCATGAGATAGTTTCTCTTCCGCCGCCCAAACAAACCCGTCCCACCTTTACAAGTTTTCCCATTTTATTTTGCCTATCCTATCTTGATTCCTATATATATATTTTATATCAATTCCCATTTTCTTCAATTCTCACTCATTTATCTTAGATCGTCTCATCAAAATATCTTCATTCTAACCTATCTTAGTCCTACCTGAAAGCAATGGATGGGACAAGTTTTTATGATTTTCCCCGTCTAGTTGTCCTACCCCATTATCATCCCTAAACGTGTTAAAGTCAAGTTTAACAAATTGAGGGTAAATTAGAAATACCCAATTACTGTTCCAAGAGTTGAAGTGGTTTGAGATTACGCCTATAAATTCCATCCATTTTCCCTTCTAATTTAGGGAGAGAAAAAACTAGTCCATGACACGATCTCTTGGGTAAAATATAGGACGTCATGTAAGCATCACGCTTAGATGTAAGTGTTCTACACAGAAGCCCACTTCAAATGTCTCAATTTTCACATATTTTAACATTTTAAATAATATAATGCAACACAAATCTGAGTAGCTTATAATTTATTATTTAATGTTGCACACATGTATGTAAAAAAATAAAAGCTATATGCATATATGTATAATCATAAGTAAATGCATCATGCAATAAATTTTGCCAAAATTTTCATGCCTAGCATCAAGTCATTGACACGGGGAATCAATTAACTTATTTATTACCCTTTTGGTTTTTTGGGTCAGAGAACACATTTGTACCATAATAGTTTAGCTAAAAGTTGTAAACTTTGACACAATACAGTTCTGAGAAATGTCTCAAGGAATCTCAAATTTGAGAATTTTGTAGCAAAAGAAAATTGTAATGTATGGTAAGAAGGGTAAACATGCAAACAATCTAACCAGAATTAATGATCAAGTAAAGTTTTTGATAGTTATGTTGTGAATATCACATTGAACACATAAGGCAAATATTGGAGAGAGTGAGAGAAGGCCAAAGACAAAGAGTGTTGTTTTGTTGGCATACCTTGTGTTTGAGTTCTTTGGATCTTGCATGAACCAAGCAAGCTGAAGTATGAGTGTGAGAGTGCTGGAGAAGGAGAGCAAAGAAGTTTCATTTGGGTTGAGAATGAATAGCCTTTTTCTTCAGTTTGTGACTCTAAGATGGGGTTGGCAATGTGCTTCTTTTCCTTTTCTCCATTCTTTATTGCAACCCACCCTTTCTTTTGCTTTGGCAGGCATGATTCTTATTGATTTTCAGAGAGAGACAGAGAGAGAGAGAGAAATTCCAAAGGCAAAGTAAACTGTGACTTTTTAATGCAATTACTAAAGTACCCTCATTCACTTTTAAAAGGGAAAATGCCCTCATCAAATTCTTTTCTTTTGCTAGGGGGTGGAAAGTATCAGGACCATTATATAATAATGTTTAGTTCCTGATCTTTATGATTGAGGGCAAGTGAGATTTGTTAGTGCATTGATTTGTTTAGGACATGCTTGGCCTGCCTTTCTGACAGAAAAATCATAGACTATCAAAGTAATCTTTTTAGTTAGGTATATAATTTTCCTAACTGTAAGAAATTTTTCTGATACCTATGCATGTTGGAGCTCATGATTCTGTTAGCCTTTTGATCATTAGTATTCTATATTCTATTCCACAAAATTATGAATGAGATGCACTTGAAAGTTGAAAGGGAGTTTTGCAAAGATAAAAATGTCCTTGCATTCGTTTTCTTTCCAAAACTGGAACCAATGAAAAAAAAATTTAAAATGAAAGAAAGAAAAGGACACATACATTATTATCATACACTTGATGATCAAGAATAAAAATGAAAAACTGTCCCATATTTAGAGGAGCTCAATTCTGTTCCAGCTTGTGATTAGAGGATTGTAGGAAATTAACCCGAAATTCCCAACATGTGAGAGACAAAAATAGAGAAAATACACGCCAAAGAAAAACAATCACAAGCACAAGATAATATTTACGTGGTTCGGCAATTTGCATACGTCCACAGAGTTGCAAGGATTTCACTATTATCAAGGAAAAATACAAAGTGCGGTAGTACAATATTTCAATCTCTCAAGATCAATGATAATACAAAACCCTAATCACCAAAAACGGTTTTACATCTTGTGCATAGGATGCACAATGAGCTACAAAACGGGATAAAAAATTTTCCCCCTAGGCCTCCATTCTATGGATTAAGTCTCAAAAAGTCTCTCATTAAAAGTCACGCAACATTATTCGAATCGGGTCAAGTCGTCAACTGGATCAAACATAACTAAATTTCACAAATCCCAACAATAATGGCTTTAAATAGCCAAGAAGAAAGTTATAACTAAGAAACCTATAAAAACAAATAAAAATATAGTGTCATACTCTTAGTAATCTAATTTGTGCTCCAACTTCAATATAACATGTGTGTAATTTTTTTCCATGTAAACTTTAGTTTACTTTATAAGGGGGAAAAAAAGAGAATGTGGTTGAGCATAAAATAGGACACTCAAAGCATAACAAATGATTGTTATTCTAATAGAACATATTTTAGAGAGAATTAATATTGTACTCCAAGTTTTAATATTCAAATACAATTAGAAATTATTGAGGAATAAAATATTAACCATCTTTTTAAGAAATTGTACAACTTTTGAATATAGGAAAAGGAACCCAATATTATAGTCCTCAAAAGAAGAGCAAAAATGAGCCAAGGTGCGGGCATGTATAAGGTCCAGTCTGGTTCTAAATAATTTGCCAATGGATGGCATCATGATTCAGTCTGTGGGTGGTGTTATATCCAGAACCCCAAAAGCTGCTGCAAAGAGAAAAAAAGACATGATGATTGGGGATGTTGGAATAGAGATTGTGCCTTGTACATTTTTTTAAATAAAATTTATTTGTTAATATGACAAAGCAGTCCTTGGAATATTTTTGATGCTATCAAATCGCTTTCAGTCTCAGGAGAAGTTGACAGACAGATATGGCAATGCTTATGTATTACCAAAAAAGAAAAACCTTTGAGACAAAATGGGATCATTCGTTCTAAGAAGATGTGAACATTAAGATGTTGCTGTTAAATATACCAATGACTTAGAAAAAAAAAAGTGTCAAGCTCAACCATCTTGATTATGAAATTTGTAGAGTATACCATTCAAAGTCTCAAACCCCAAATTTTAGTGCTACTTGAGAAGTCCCACTTTGACCCAGCTGCATCTAATTCAAATTTCTCTTCTTCTTTTTTTAATGGGAGAAAAAAAAGAGAGAACAAAAAATCAAAAGCTACAAACTGGGGAGAGTTGAAAATTGAAACCCATTTTTCAAAAGCAAATTGAAGAAAGAGAGGAGTGGTTGAAACTCATTAAGTACCTTTAGATAATAAATGACCAACGGCTCATTTTTCACCAATTTAATTAATGAAAAAAAGTAAAAGATTTTTAAAATTCGAATCAATAATAAAGAGCTTTTACATAAAAAGAGTAAATTTATTATAGGGAAGTAAAATTTGAAAAATGCTTTATTGAGTCAAAAGTCATCTTTTGCTTTTTCTACATTGTAGACCATGGAAATCATGTTTTCCACTTTTGCATTAGAATTAAGAGCTCCCCTTCAGAGGAGGAAAGGGACACTGTCATGTTGGTGACTATTAACTTTATAAACTTTCCTGAATTTAATGCCAAGTAAACATGTGAGAATAAGATGTACCTGCACTCATTTTTGGTTCCAATAAGTGATGTCTAGTTCAAATCCCTAGTAAAGATTATAGTCTCCCAATATTTGGCGGAGAAGTTAAGCAGTAACTAGCAGTCCACCTCCAACAAATTAAGTTTTGTTACTTTAGACCCTCCTCTTATGGAGATGTCCTTGCTTTTATTATATAACCTTACTGGTCTCAGATGTAATAGATTATACATTGAAACTATCTTCATGACTGTATAGTTTATTTGCTGATGGTTAATATAATATTCCCTATTACCAAAAAAATAATAATAATAAAGAAGGTAAGACTAGGAGTATATGACAGCAATATTCAGCAATAAATAAATTTTTGGCTAGCAATTTTAAATAAGATAAAATCCAAAAAAAAAAAGGGTAAATAAGAGAAAGCCATAACCAAGCTTATAATTAGACTAATTTAGAAGTCTAACAGTCTAATTTTCATAAATTTTAAAATTAAAAGAAAATTTTGTTATTTTTAGACAACTTCAGCTTGTTTTGTGATCAAATTTGTAATATCAAAACTTTTGTTCGATAGTCTTTGAATGCAATCTAATTTACTAAAAAAAGATAAATATTGAACTCACATGAACGAATTCTTACAATTTTTCAATTTCATCTATAAAATCTTTAAGCATCATTCATGTTCATGTCTAAATAAGATCATAATTAGTAACTTTGCTCTTTCTTCAAAACAAACACGCTTAAATTTAAACTTTTTTATGAGTTTTAGTTAGTTCAATTGATAAAATAATATCAAGTAGATTCAAATCTCGCTTACACAAATATATATATATATATATATATATATATATTTTGGTATATGATAAACAAAGAAGAATCATCATAAAAATGCATCATAATATATATATTTTTTAATAGTTCTTTTCTCCTTTAATCATTCTTACCTGTGTATTTTTTAACATATTACGTGCGAGTTAGGAATGTTAGGATGCCAATTCAGTTCCAATGAGTTGCCAACACGTGCAAGTCTGACACACACTTCGCAAAGCACCATGATATGATCTTACCCAAATAAACAGCACTGAGCCTGGCATTATGGAAGAAATCCCCACCCATTTTTATCTTTTGACTTTTTTGGGACCATATGATTGAATTTTATGAATCCACTCCAATTGCCAATCCACGTGTTTGAAAAAAAAAAAAAAAATTGTTTCTTTTTTTCACCTAGATTTCAACTTCCTTTTCTTGGTTTTCAACCTTATCTTTTTTTTTTCTTAATCATTTTTAATGGTATAAATATCTCTCTTAAACATAATAATGAAAATTGGGAATTTAACACATAAAACATGAGCTTTTGGAGATTTGGAATCTTTTTAGTCTTTATTGGGATTTATTGGCAGATTCATTGTGCTTATAATAATGAGAATAATCCTATAGTTTGTTCCTAAATTCCTAATCCTTAATGAATGCAACATTTAGTTAAATTTGTGATACAACATGAAGAAACTTTATTTTGGATAATAACCTTTTGTCATAAGGCAGATTTTTTACCCAGATTTTTTTTTTTCTTTTCTTTTTCATCTAGATTTCAACCTCCTTTTCTTGGTTTTTAACCTTATCTATTTTTTTCTGAATCTTTTTAAGGCATAGATATCTCTCTTAAACATAATAATGAACATTGGGAATTCAACACATAAAACATAAGCTTTTGGAGATTTGGAACCTTTTTGGTCTTTATTTGGATTTATTGGCAGATTCATTGTGCTTATAATAATGAGAATAATCCTATAGTTTGTTCTTAAACTCCTAATCCGGCCTTAATGAATGCGGCATTTAGTTAAATTTGTGATACAACATGAAGAAACTTTATTTTGGATAAACCCTTTTGTCATAAGGCAGATTTTTTACCCAGATTTTTTTCTTCTTTTCTTTTTCAGCTAGATTTCAACTTCCTTTTCTTGGTTTTTAACCTTATCTATTTTTTTTTCGGAATCTTTTTAAGGCATAGATATCTCTTTTAAACATAATAATGAAAATTGGGAATTCAACACATAAAACATAAGCTTTTGGAGATTTGGAACCTTTTTGGTCTTTATTTGGATTTTTTGGCAGATCCATTGTGCTTATAATAATGAGAATAATCCTATAGTTAGTTCTTAAACTCCTAGTCCTTAATGAATACAGCATTTAATTAAATTTGTGATACAGCACGAAGAAACTTTATTTTGGCTGATACCCTTTTGTCACAAGGCAGATTTTTTACCTAAATTTTGTGTTATGATATTATTAAGTATGCCCTACTTCTCTCTAAAAAAAGGGGGTATGCCCTACTTAGCCTCAGTCAACAACTCAACACTCACACCAAGGGACCTGCCAACAATTTGTATAAATCAAGTATACATAGCACATTCAAAACATACACAAAAATTAAATGGAGAATACTCTCAAATTTTATTACTTTATCACAAAATACAAAGGCCACTAAGACTTGCTTACACAAGGCACTCACTTGGGATATGCCTAAGTTAAAACCAATCACCAAGTTTTACAAAACTCACACAAATACAAAAAATACATTGTTTTCCCTCACATTACACTCTATTTTTCCTCTTGCACATATTGTTAACACCCCCAACAATTTAAGGAACATGAAGGAAATCATGTTCACAACAAATAATAGGTATAAATTATTATTGATTCTAATTTAAATCCACAGCTTAAAAAACTTTTTTCCCCACCCATAAAAACCAATAAGAACCCACCATTTAACATCTAATGACAATTACCAATAACTATTCCTAGACTATCTACACAAATTTGAGAACTACCTTTAAGAAACAACTACCTGCTATCTTAGGACCTTTTTTTATGGATTGGGTAATCTCTATTGGTAAAATCTCTAATAATTAAATAAGATATCTAGAGTTCAATCCTCACCTACACAAAAAATCAATTGGTGTCTTGGTCTGATAATAATGAGCAAACGTCATAACTCTAAAAAAAAAAAAAATGAGGAAGGTTTTTTCCAATATATAATTGCATACTAAACGCTCAACCATGATAGTGCTACCTGCCTAACACATGTGCACAGCTTATACACATGTTCCAGCCCACCATAGACCATGAAAACACATTTGCCAATCCAAGCACACGCCCAGCAATCAATCTTGACCCATTACACACCAAGTGGAGGGCTTAGCCGTGCCAATGGCAACCTTTTCAAATCAGGCTACGTATTCCACAAAGCAACATCACCAACCATGATTGGTCAAGCAAATCATAGCCTAAACTCATTTTTCCCACATGAACCAACCAGCATGCCCACACTCATGCAACCCAGGTAGGTCCTACCTTAGACGCAAGCAGGAGGAGCCACTCACTACTCATCAACTTTCCCAATTTGTTTTATGTAGTAAAATTAATAGTAAATTTAGAGTTCGTTTGAAAACAATTTATTTAGTTGAAATTAATAAATTTTTGTTAAAAATACTGTAAATAAAGATGAAAAGTAATTGAAATAGTACCGTGTGATCTATAAATAGTACCGTGGGATCTATGAATAGTACCAAAAAGTGAAATGGGACCTATAAATAGTACCAAAATGTATAATAGGACTAATGAATAATAGCAAAAATAAATTGAATAATAATAAAAATAAGCTAAATAATTTAAAAAAAAATAATTAAAAATAAGCCTTTTAAGCCAATGCCAGACGCAACCTTTATATATATTTTTTTTTCTTGAAATTGATGATGCATTGAGAAATTGGGAAAAGAATTGTGTCAATAGCATCACTAAGGGAAGATGGCCAAAGTAAAAATAAAGTAATCTGTGTTGGATGAAACGGGCCTACGTTTCTTCAGCATCATGATTTTAATCAATCAACTTTGTACGTAGTCTGGGCCGAAAGGAACCATTGCAACGTGAACTTGATCAACTTGAGTCCATTGTGTGTTTTGAGATGAACCCAAGCTAAAAAAGCCCACCTGGCCCAATTTAATCGGTCCAGAAGTTATTTCTCACATGAAAAGTAATATTTCTCATATGAATGGGTTGATTAAAAATAATAGACGTGACCGACCAACCTTGATTAGTTTGTTAAGAATCTATAACTAACCTCAAAATTTTGAGACAATACCCAAATATTTGGCAATGCATGGCAGCTGGGTATTTCTGTAATGAAACTAACCCCAACTCTACTAATCTTTTTGTTGTTGAGTTTTACATTTGAAAGAGAAGGGTTTTGTCAAGTAGAACAATCACTATTACATGAAATTCAAGAACTGCTTGAATGAATAGGTATAGCTTGGACACCTTGGACATAAAGTTGGGTTGAGAAAATTCATGACAACAAGCTTGCATAACCTGAGGTACTCATAGTGTAGCCTAAGAACCAGCAGACTTCCAAATAATTCCGGCAATATTGCTGACTAATTGTCTTACAGAAAATCAGCTTCTTATAACATAAAACTGCTGACATCTTTGTTGGATGAATGAGTTTTTTGGTCTACTGACCCCCACTTCAAAAAAAGAGGTCCAAAACCAATTACACAACCCTGTTAAAATTTGTGTAGTCTTTCTTATTAAAAAAAAAAATTTGTGGTCTTGTGCTATTATGAGTTTCCAACTAATAAGAGAAACTGTTTCTCTGAAAAAAAAAAAAAAAAAAAACTAATAAGAGAAACTGCAGAATTGATGGAGGAGCTGTCCAAACCACTGCATGATTCCCGGTCTACGAAAACTGAAGCTATATTCATCTGAAAATTGTTCATACATAATAACACTACACATTTGTTATCCAGCCCCATAATTTGCATGTTATGGGAAATACAGAGATTTTCATATTATTTTTCAGTCACTGGCTATCAGGCTCACCTGACGATCTCTTGCTCCAACCAACTGAGCCAGCTTTGCGCTCCCCACGCTTTCTCTTATTCTTAGGAAAATTAACATCTGATGCTAAACAAGTTTTCAGAGTTGATTGCTCCTGAGGCCCTACAGATTTTTCTACAGTAAGAGGTTCGGATTTTGGAATTAAAGGGACGATAAGAGGTTCTGATTTTGGAATTAAAGGAACAGTAAGAGGTTCTGATTTTGGAATTAAAGGAAGATTGGTGCTTTCTTGCTCGCCTATCTCTGGTTCCTGATGCATCTCAGTGGCTTGGTTACCTATCATTTTGAAAGTGTGCCTTTCTGCTTCAGCTGCCTCAGTATGTACCAGAACACTATCTACAATCTGCAGGTATTAAATATCACAATAATAAAGGGATCAATCATTTACCATTAGACAGATGTGACAGCACAAAAGATTTACTGAACATTTCAAGGGAGTTTATGAACCCATAAGAATCCCATAAAAATAGGCTTCTACAGAGACAAACATTAATAAAATGGTAGAAAATAATACATGTGGCTGACCTGACATATCTATTGAGGATCCATAATCAATTCCAAAAATTTGGGACTAAGGGTCTGTTTGGATTTAGATGGGGAAAGAGGGGAAGTGGAGGAGAGTAGAGTTAGCTAAAAATAGGCTAATTTTGGATCAGATCTACTCTAATCTACTTCCTCTCCCACCCCCTCAATCCAAATGGACCATAAGGCTTGACTGTTGCTGTTGTTAATGGAGATGTTATTATAGGAAATTATATTAATGGAGATGTTATTCTCACGACCTCATCCTAGGTGATGTGAGAAATGATACAATGGTATACCATTACTTTGTCAAGAATATTGCCTACAAATGTCAGTGCACCATTTACTGCAGAATACAGTGCAACATATTTCTTGAGCTGGTGTTTTCCAGGAGCATGACAAAGTGCAGTAGGACCTAAGTACCTAACAGTGTTGTGAAAACCACAATGAAAAAAAAAAAAAACACAAGGATTGAATACATATTCTTGCAAAGGACAACTTGAGGTTTTGATATTTGTCCAAGAAAAAGTGGAAAAGGTCAGAAGCCGGTTTACAAATTAGATTCGGGAAACAATCACACTCGTGCTCACACAGATACACATGTTAAAAAAGAAAAATCAAAGATGCATAGATGGTAAAAAGTAAAAGAAATTTTCCACCCCTACGTTATTTTGTTCAATTAGAAAGATTTAGAAGCAGCAACTATTTGCCACTTATCAAAAAAAAAAAAAATAGCAGAAACTATTTGCTGTAGTTGGAATACTTGTATACTCTGCTGGGGCTACTGAGTTTTTTATTTTTTGATAGGTAGAGATAGTGGGTAAGAGGAACGTGGCTATTGAAAATATAGAAGCAGCACTATGTAAGTTTAATAAAGCTTTAATTTTAGAATTTAAAGATTAGAAAGGGGATCAGTGGAACTTTTATATACTAACATTCAAGCTAAATGAAAAGAGAAGGCCAAATTTTATAAAAACATACAGTTAAATTAGTATGATACCATAGGAAGCATCTAGAAAAAATAAAATAAAATAAAAACCAAATTATATATATAATTGTTAAGGGGGGATGAGGCTTACATCTTCACATGAATCTCCAGTCTGTGGCTGATGGAGGGTGACATCAGCAGCAGACAACAGTCCAGCCGTGCTTTCAATTATATCAGGAACATGGATTGCCTCCTTATAACTTGAAATGGCACTTTCAGGCATAACAAGATCTCCATGATCATACTCTGATATATGTTTAGTTGGAGAATACATAGGTCCCACTGATATAGCGTCTCCATTGCCAGCAGAGAATGTAGGACTATGAGCAGAGCTGGTCTGTGCATCACCAGGTGCTAGAAGGCTCAAATTCTCTGAGGAAGAAAACCTAGCAGCATTTTTGGACATGACCACGTCAATCTGACTCTTCAGCTTGTGAACCCGAGAGTGCACCAATTCAATTTTCCAAAGGACTTGCTCCAAAAAATTATCACCATCTCTAAACTCAAAAAATGACCAATCATTACTAATGCCAAATTTGTCATTGCAAGGGTCATTTTGGTCTGTGATTACTGCCCAGATAATAGCAAGCAGCAGCATTCAGAGTTAACATTTGAAGAAAGACATTCATATCAGTAGAATGATCAACATTAACAGAAGAAATTCATATCATTTAGACTGAAATTAAAGGTGAGCATCAGAACATGGAAAAGAGCAACATGCGGTTAGCCGTATTGACAAAGATTGACAATATTGCACTACCTAAAATTTAGATGGTAAAATTAAACTACTCTATCTCAAAACTTGTAAAGGCGCACAAAGTCCATAAATACCAAAATGGAATAAAAAATCCTTAAGATACTTTACTGCCTCCCTTATTATTCAGGTAACATGACATGCTATACAGCACAAACAAAATACATGTGCAGTAGATCTTTTTTTGATGGATAAAACATGTGCAGAAGTAATTCTAACCTGGATTACCAAAATCGTCAGCCACTGAAATGCCATCTGGATCAGACTTCTTAAGCTCTGCGATATAACATAACGTCACACATTGACATTTATTTACTTCTTTTTTTTTTAGAGAGAAGGGGGGGGGGGGGGGGTTGTTGGCAGTGTTGTTGGAGAGCAAAGCACCAAAACCATTATAGTTAAAGAAAAAGCTTGTACCAAGATAAGAGAAAAGGTGATGTTTTGACATATATGATGTTAAATCAGTTGTGTCTTCAACTCTCTTTCGTTTCCTCCTCTTTATTGTCTTTTTTTTGAAGCATTGACTAGAAAATGGCAATGACTTTGAACCCAATCCTTCAAAGGTAAACTGATCAAATCCCGGTTGTTTTCTCTGGTCATATGCTGCAAGCTCTCTGGCATATTTTAACGCTTGCAACTCCATCTCCTTGATTCTCAATTCTGTCCATTTGCAACGCCACATCAAAGGGCGTATAAAGTTCCTCCAATGATTTGTCAATTTCTTCTTCCTATAATGGAAGAATTTTCTTGGGTAAGTGAAGCATACAAAGTTGTATTGTATAAAACATCTAAAAGATAATGATGAGCATGTACATAACACAATCGCAGATGCATATCATTTATCATCCATTTTAGTGAAACTAAACAATGATTAGATCATAATATTCCATTATTCACATTATTGTAGACCCAAAGACATTAGCATATCCCAAAGATAGCTAGACCCACACTCACTGAAGAAATGAAGAATTGGGTAAATACAAGAATCTGTCAGTGTTTCTGTGTAATGCTGTATGGCTCGGGGAACAGAATGTAGACCCACGGATTTGAATGGGAGGGGTTATAATACCCAATATTATGCGACAACGCTATGTGGACAAGAGTGTGTATGAAGTCCCACATTGGACATGTATTAGATTGATTTGGCTTATATAAACAATTACAATTTTTGGAAATTTTCATGAATAAAAATATCTAAGAAACAGCCAATGGTCAAATATAATCTATGAAGACAGAATTCCTTAGACTGGCAACATCTATACAGTTAAATATCATTAGTCAAGAATGAGCTCTTTATGACCTACAAAAAGATGCTTGTGTCAACATGATGGAAGGATAGAAATTAGATTCACCATTATAATTAATAACCTGATTTACAGCCCAGCAATGGTACTGTCATCTGATTTCATATAATTGAACACGACATCACTTACTAGATCAATTTATGGTTCCTTTATCATTAAATTCATTATCCAAAACTACTTATCAAATAAGAAAAGAGTACATTATACCAAAACTAACTTTTTTTTTTTTTTGATAGGTAATTATACCAAAACTAACTTAGGATAAGAGTTCCTATAATTCATTGATTTCATCAATAGCTAAAGCTTCGCTAAAGAGTATTAAATATTATCAATTCATCAATTTTCAACATAAAACTTTAAAAATGATAAACAATTATACACCAAAACATATGAATACGGTTTTTGTCGTAGGCTTTTCATTTCAAAATACACAAATAAGCAAGATAATAGAATTTAAAATGCCAATGTAGTGCAGTCATACTTCTTCATTCTAGGGTAGAGGTATGGGTTTCAACCTCTGGTAGGTGGGGACTTGTGGGGTTACAGTATACTCCATCTTATCTTTGACCAAGAAAGCAAGAGGAAGGGGAGGGAGAGAGAGAGAGAGAGAGAGATTAAAAGGTAAAATATATGGGATTAAAACAAACCTCAATTGGAGTGTATTACCAAATGTATCAAATGAAGAACCCAAACCGTTGTCCCCAAAGAATTGTGATTCCACTTCTCCTTCACTCAATCCAGAACAATTCTCTATATCAGATGCAGAGTCAGCAAATGAGCTAGAATAATCAGTTGCATCTGGATCCTCACTTTTAGTCAATCCAATGTCACTTTTAATTGTACTTCCAACTATATCAACCTCAAGATCCTCAGGCAACTTTGTAGCCTTACTTTGATTACCCAAAATAGATTGTGTCTCAATTTTTGTGCCTCCATTCCTGCAAATTAAACCCTTCCCACCTGAGTTTCTAAGGGAATTAATCTTCTCCTCATCGGGTGCTACTTTTGCTGTTATGTGAGGTTTAATGTCCAGGTCAGTGTCCATGAATAGTTGAACAGGACCCATACCACAATATTTCCAAACTCAGTTCATTTCTTCTAACACTGAAAAGAATTTCCTTTATAGTTAGCATGAACCAAGATTTGACCAGTATTATACTGAGTAAAAGCAATTTTATGAAATTTTAAACCCATCAAACTACTTTTGATGTTGTATCCAGTATCGCTTAAAATGATAAGCACAGTAAAAATCCCCCATCCCCCACCCCCCCCCCCCCCCCACCCCCAAAAAAAAAGAAAGAAAATACCTATTTAAGAGAAGAAAAAACAGCAAAGCACAGTATGAGAATGCATGATTTTGTTGCTAATTCAGAATCAATAAGAGAATTAATTTTATGCATAATGGAAAATAACAATGGCTTCTCATACAAACAACATACAGGAAATCATGCTATGAAGTATAAATTTTTTATTCCAATTCCAATCTTGAGTTCTACTATATTATCCCAATCATAAAATAACATTAATTTTCTTGCTTCCATTTTTTAATGTAAAAGTAATATCAAACTTGCCACCATATATCCAAAAAATAAAAAAGATTACCCACATAAAACAAAACCAATAATTCCCAACACCATAATTTTCTTTCAAACATACAACATGCATTAACAACCAAGAAAAGAATTCCATGACCAATTAACAATTCTCTATCCACAAACCTCAACAACCATACCAAACACATACACATGTCAAAATACGAAAGAAAAAGCCTTTTCAGGAAGTGGGTAAGCTAACATACAAACAATTAGCAACCACCACAAGCTACACACAGTAACACAGGCAATTTCACATACACCTAGCGTCCAAAACAACAAGAACCAAAAAAAAAATGCAGCAAGCTGAACGTACTAGACAAGCTACCAATAAGTCAAAAAGCATGGCTGCATATGATAGATAGATACATCCATGACAGTCATACATGGGTGTTGAATATGAGTGTGTGTATGCATGTGTTTGTGTCAATGTGTGTTTGAGTTATAGAGAGAGAGAGGTACCTCTATAAAGCGTGAAAATGAGGCAAGTGAAGAATAAGAGTCGCTCTGTCTGTCTCGGCGGCGTTCAAAGAGTGATAGTTAACGTTATAAACCTAGGTGTAAGATAGTGTCAAATTTAGTACTACTTCTACTTAGTATATGACGAGTACGCTTCCCGCTTTTTAGAGGACACGTGTATCTATCCAATTGTTTTCTAACACCTGGGTTCTTTCCATTGGGACACATATAGTGAATATTCTTAAATTTTATTCTCTTGTTCGTTTTTGTTTTTTTCCTCAACATTTTCTTTTAACAATTAAGTTTGTTCACATTGGATGCAAAATTCTGAAATCACTCACACCAATCATTTTTAAGTATGTGAAAATTTGCAAAATTGCTGCAATGATCGTTTATCAATTGTATATTTACATGGTTACTATAGCTAAGTATTTCTTCTTCTTTTTTTATACTTATTTTCTCATTTTTCTCTCTTAATTGATAAATAAATCATATTTTAATAAACTATAATGTAAAATAAATAATTTGATGTAGGTGTTTTGAAAAATAGTTGTGTAAAATAGAAAAAGTAAATTTGTATATGCTAAATTAGACAAATTTTTGCATGAGCCAATGTGAATGCTCTAAAATATGATAAGTCTACAATTTTCCCAACCAACTCCAAAAATACCCGCATCAAGCTTATGTAAAATTATGTGTTTCATTTACATGGTTACTATAGCTATGTGTCTCATTTTTTAATCATTTTATCATTTCTCTTTCTCTTAATTGATAAATAAATAATATTTTAATAAAATGTAGTGCAAAATGAATAATCTGATGTGTGGTGTTTTGAAAAATAAATGTGTAAAATAGAAAAAATAGATTCTTATGCTAAAATAGACAAAAAAAATTGTACAAGCTTATGTGAATGCTCTGAAATAGGATAAGTCTACAATTTTCCCAACCAACTCCAAAAATACCCATATCAAGTTCGTGTAAAACTACGCAACATAAGATTATAGCTATAATAACCATGCAAATATAAATTGTGGGGGAAGATTTTTCCAACCCGCAAGCAGTTTGTTTGCTCTGGGGCCGAAGGACCCGCACGGCTTTGTTCCTTCAAACAACATGAGCAGTTTTTGAGACCTGCTCATACATCTAAGAAAGATGCGCCCCACTCATGCCTTATAAGTCTTAGCTGAAGGCAAAAGTGTACCACTACAACACATGAGTTGTAGTGGTAGAGGTATGCCCTTCAGGGTAACAAACTCGTCGGGTCGAAGCAAATCTCAAAAACGGCCACCCAAAGCGGACAATACCTTTGATGGGCACTGCGCTCAAAAGCGCCTTTTTGTGGGGGAAGATTTTTCCAACCCGCAAGCAGTTTGTTTGCTCTAAGGCCGAAGGAACCGTACGACTTTATTCCTTCAAGTGACATGAGCAATTTTTGAGACTTGCTCCCACATCAAAGAAAGATGCACCTCACTCATGCCTTATAAGCCTTAGCTAAAGGCAAGAGTGTACCACTACAATAGATGTGTTGTAGTGGTACACTCTTGCCTTCAGCACACATGTATTGTAATGGTACATTCTTGCCTTTAGCTAAGGCTTATAAGGCATGAGTGGAATGCATCTTTCTTCGATGTGGGAGCAAGTCTCAAAAACTGCTCTTGTCGCTTGAAGGAACAAAGCCGTGTGGGTCCTTCGAACCCAGAGTAGACAAACTGCTTGCGGGTTGGAAAAATCTTCCCCCACAAAAATGATTATTGTTTATATGAAAATATGTTTTTTTTAATATTTTCTTTACTTGTAGAGAGAGATGATTTGGGAGAGTAATAAAAAATTGATAAAAATAATAGTTTAATGAAATATAGTATAAAATAGATAATTTGATACGTGTGTTTTTGAAAAATGGTTATGTAAAAAAGAAAGGTGGGACTTTATGCTAAAATAAGCGATATTTTTGCATGATCTGATTTGATGCTTAGAGGGCACAACAAATTTCTCTAATTTTTCACAATTGTTAAGATGATATATTAAAAAAAAAAAAAAAAATCTGATAATTAGGGGATGGAGGGATGTTGTTTTTGGAAATACTAAAAAGTGTCAACTAGTTGAAGTATAAGGCTCTTTCTAACATGGTAGATTATTTTTAGTAGGGGTGTTCGCAATGTGGTGCAGTACAATTTTAGGCCATTTTTAGCACCGCACTTTGCAGTGTGGTTTAGCTAAAACTATAACTATATCACACCTCATTTTGGTGATCACATGTGTGGTGCGGAGCGGTGTATAGTTTAGCCAAAACCATAACCGCACCACACCTCATTTTTGCAATCACATGTGCGATGTGGTGCGGTGTAAATTGAAATAGAATATCACATTCTATCATTGCTAGCTTCCTAATCTGCCTTTTCCTCTCCTTCCTTCTAAGCAAAATGCAAAGTTTATATATATATATATATATATATATCTATATACCCAGATTCAATATCAAACAAAAACAAAGAAAACTTTAACAAAGAAAAACTTGAATTGAACACATGAATACCTCAATAGTAGAAGCAACTGGTGCAACGGCAGTGGGTAGTCTAGGTGGAAGTGTGGCTAGGGTTTGTCTTCTGAGGGCTGAGAGAGTGATGATTTTTATTTTGTTTTATTTTTTTTACTAACAGAAGTTACATAACAATGA
Source organism: Quercus wislizeni (assembly GCA_023055345.1). Taxonomy (NCBI): domain Eukaryota; kingdom Viridiplantae; phylum Streptophyta; class Magnoliopsida; order Fagales; family Fagaceae; genus Quercus; species Quercus wislizeni. The sequence goes on along the minus strand of JALGQJ010000003.1, from coordinate 46,080,479 downwards.
GATACGGGTAGGGACTAGGGTATTAAATTATTAATGTATTGATCTTTTGTCCTTATTTTATATATATATATATAATATTAAATAAATAAATATATTAATATATATATAAAGGGTGTGGTGCGGTGCAGTTTATGTGGTTTTCATATTATAAAACCGCACTGCATCATGCGGTGTGGTGCACTATTACTTGCGGTACGGTGCAGTTATGCCATTTTGCGGGCGATTTTAGTACGATTTTTGCAGTTTCTGCGTTTTGTGCAATTTGGTAAACACCCCTAATTTTTAGCACTTAGTAATCCTTATGTCGCATTATAAAAATTTACCACTTATTATAAGTTATGAAATTCATTGTGTCTAACCAAATTTCATGCATACAATATTTATTAAAATACTATAATTATGCATTTATTATGTACGCTTTAACAAAGTTACATGACTAAAGCATATCGTATAAGACTAATTGCCCCCTAATATAATTTCAAATAAATAAATGAAACTTTTGATAACTGAATCTTAATCCAGGTAGTTTTTTATTTTTATTTTTTTAAATCTTTTGAGAAAGGATTTCACTTAAAGTAACATATGCTAATATTTTTTATGTAGTTATAATAAGTCACGTGGTTTTTTTTTTATTAAACAGACACACGGTGAAAAAAAATCATACAACTCGCAATAGTTAAACTAAGCCACATAATGCAAACACAATGTGTGATTTGAATTTTCTTATTAAAAGAAAAAATAATAGTAAATTGATAAAATAATAGGAAACAAATTGAAAGCTCGAAAATGTGTTAAAACACAAGAACTGTTTAGACCCCCAAATTAAAAATTACAGCTTGATAGATTTTACTCTAACTTATACTAAGTGCGGAATAAAGTAAATGCGAGCGGAAAAACAAATAAACTACTCTAAGCCATATTCAATATAACACAGCAGTAATATGAAAGCTAAAAGAGTAGGGAAGAAAAATGCAAACACAAGATAATACGCCGATGTGTTATTGAAGAGGAAACCGAAGTATTCGGCGTAAAACCTCTCTGTCGCCCTCCAAGCAGTAATTGATCCACTAGACAATCAGTTGGGATACATGGGTTAGCAGGAGACCCTCCAAGCCTAATCTACCTAATGCACCTAAGCCCTCTAAGCTCCTACTCCAACAAGACTTCTCGGAACCGTGTCTTGTCTAGCTCTCCAGATCCCGCAATATGCCCAATTGCATCTGTCAAAGCCTGGCTTCTTCCAATGCTTCCCAACAGCATCAAAATCTCACGGAACACTCTGAAAGGGTGTGGTAAGTGTTTAGGCTATCAACCTCTCAATGGTATGGAAATGGAGAGGTAGGAGTTGAGGAAAATCCACAAGTATTTGTGCAGAGAATTGTGGGTATAACAATCTCTAACTCTCAAGATTTGTGGCTAGGGTTTTCTCTTAGAAGCACTCCTCAACATCTGTGGGTAATGTGGATATATATAGTGTAGGCACAGAAAGTGTGTATCAGAAATGACAGTCTGGCAAAATAGAATGTTTCACGGGTATCTCGCAGGAAGGCCTTACCTATGAGACACTCGCGAAATACAGCTGTCTCTATCCTGTCCTGACTCTTCGCATTCCAGTCATGTACAAGGCACATGCATCACTTTACAGGATGCTTACTCGCGAGATACCCGTGAAAACACTTCAGTCTTCAATTTGCCTTAAGTCTTCACACACACTCTCTCTCTCTCTCACACATAACCCTTACAAATAAATCCCACATGAAATACAGGGTATAAAACATTGAATAGAATTACAATCAAATTTGGCATGAAATTAAAGCCAACAAAACACATAGTTGTAAATTACAACTTTACAATCTCCCCATTTGGCTATTCCGTGACAAAACCCCAAAACAGACTTTAGACTTAAACATGAGTTTGGGAACAGTGGCAAAACTCACTCATACCTAATCTAGAATCTGTGAAGCACTTGCACATATATACTTGTAACCTAAAACACTCACACACAAACAAAACTTTCATTAAGCTTATGACAAGTTGAATACATGGTACGTACATGAGCAAGTAAAGTGCGATTAAGTTTGTAAACACTATAGAACATGTAAGGATATCTTGATCAAACAAGGTCAGTCATTAAAGAATGACTATAATGAACATTTAACTAGTAAATGCTCATCCGGACATGCAATGTAATAAAGACCAATCACAATGATCAATTGCATGTATGACACACAACCAATGCAAAATACACGAAGTATATGCATCTAGGATACAAGATCCTACAAGGGTACAAGTGTGAGGTACTTAAGATATATAATCAACATCTAAAAGTACTAAAAAATGCTACAAAGCAGTAAGAGAAACACAAGTACTGAATATTAGACTAAAATAAAAAAGAGAGTACTTAAGCTTTAAAGAAAACCAATAAAAATTGTAAACAAACAGCAGCTTGTTAAACAAACAACAACTTCTAGCTTCTCCTCCCCCTATCACTACACTCCCCCTATCAATGACACCATCTCCCCCTTTTTGTCATGGAATAGCTAGTCTCCATGTTCTTCTAGCTTCCTTTGAATTTGGTCCAACTGAGTCTAGAGAGATGTGAACTTTGTGTCGAAGCGAATGTGTTGGGAGTGCATGATGGTAGCTAGTCCGAATATTTTGGTATTAATTACTTGAAGTGCAGCCATGATGTTGTCTAGCTGTTCATCACAGGCATGGGAGGTTGAGCTTGAACTTCCTAGAGCAACATGACTTTCTTGCTTGGTACTCTTTTTGGTGTGACTCATATTGGCATGAAGAATGCAAATGTTAATTGGACTTGGCTTTGGGTATGGATGCTTATCTTCCAAGGGATGCATGTCTTTGAGCTTCAAAATCCTTGAGATAAGGTGGCAGAAAGGAAGACAGTTCCTTGAAGTAGTTCGTTCAACCGTTTTTACCAAGATGTGGAAAATATGAGAACACACATCAATCTCATCGTTAGTGATCAGATCATGCAAGGAAGTTCCAATCCTTGGTGGCAAACCATTCAGGGATTTTGGTTTCAAGGAGAGATGGCTGGTCAACAGCCCTTTCAACCAACAACAGAGCGTCTTCAAAGTATCTCTTATAGTTCTGAAATACAACATAAGATCTAAATTTTTCAAGGTCATAAACTCCTATCGGTGATCGAGCTCTCTTTGGCCTTGGGGAAAGGTTATCAACATCAATCACAGGCTCTTTTCCTTTGTTCTTGCCTCCTTTCATGGCTAAGGTCTTGAATGGAGACATCTGCACACATAATTACCAAGCAAGAGACAAACAAGTGCAATAACACAAAAATAGAGCACGAACTTGATTAGATTCAAGTTAGTCCAAAACATAAGTATAAAAACTTAAAACAGAACATAACAAAGTTAAAACAACTTGCTTAAAGTGCTAAAGCATGTAAACATGAGCAAACTGCAAGAAAAATAGCAAATGTGCATGTGTGTGCAGGAGGTAATGCTAGGTGGTGCATGGCATGGCATTGAGGCACAAAATGGGCAAAGTGTGTAAAACACACACTCATTGACCAAAACATGTCAAACATGTTCAATCAAGAGTAAACCCAAGCAATGGAACTCATTTGAGTCCAATTCAACACAAAAATGCCACTTGAGCATTTTGTCAAACATAAAGCATGCAACACTACAAAACACCAGTGGACAATGCATGAACACATGTAAAAATGCCTTAATACATGATTAAAATGCCACAAGGGGCCAACACAGATAAACACAAACCAAATGGGACTCAGCCCAATCAAAATTTTGAAAATTTTTTGGTTAAAATCAAGAATCCCAACCCTTTTTCGAAAAATCTCAAATTTTAAAACCTAAGTTAATTTATGCAAAATCTAGACATAAATGAAAATAATGTTTAAGAAAACATACCTTGAAGTGATTTTGCAAAGATTTGTGCTTGAAAAATGATGGGGTTTGAGTAAAAATTAGTTTTGGGTTGAGAAGGGCTCGAGAGAGGGAAGACAAGGGAAATAGAGAGTGTTTAAAAAACTGTCACATCAGCCTTATAAAATTGAAAACACGCATTTTTTGCGGGTTAGGCAGTCGCGAAATTAGTCGTGAAAAATACCACTGAAGCACAGAAGCTTTCGCGAGAAGCTTTTAGTCGCGAGACAGTCACGATAGCCTCTGTATGAAATTTGTGTTTTTCCAGTTTTTGCCTAAAAATCATTTTGCGAGAAGGGTTTAGTCGTGAAATAGTCATGAGGCAGTCACAATACTTTCTGTATGAAAATGAAATTTTTAGAATTCCCTTAAACACTTTTTGCGGGAAGCTCTAAGTCGCGAGTTTCTCGCAAAACTGCCTCTGAACTAGTTTTTGAAGAAAAACACAAAAATGCATTTTAAACAAAAACTTAAAAACACGAAAGTATAAAATCACTTTCAAAAACATATAAAATACTCAAAAATATTTTTCGGTTTGATCAGCAAGCAATTGAACATACACATCACATTTGAACATGTACAATCATACAAATGAGATAAGTATTAATTGAACTAAACTTGTGTGTTATGGGTGAGTATCAAATGTGGAATAATCCTTAGACCAGAATGAAGCTTCAATGATCAATTCAATCAGGTCATACACAACTGGTACTAAATCAAGTGGACTATCTCAATTATAGAAATGAACATATATGACCTCCCACAAGAAAATGAATACAAATCTTAGAAGCTTTTCATTTGGCTTATGTACAAATCATAATATTTGATCTTTTTGAACAATACATTTCATTTTTGAGATCGGTGCTTGAAATTTTTGATATTTCAACATTGAGAGTTAGCCTTTGGCTTTTTGAGCACCATACATTTCAATTTAAAATGTCACTTTCCCTTTTTCCTTGTCAAATACTAGTATATGTGACAGATTTGCAGCTCAGAATCTCTTTTTCATTTTGAGATTTACATTTGGTGAGCTCTATTGCAAAAACATAAAAATAAAGGTGGGAAAATATATAGGCACAAGTCTATGCAAGTATCAAGACCATCAAGACTATTAACCAATCATTCATGACAAGCTTGAAGATCTATTTACAACAATCACATATAGTTTTCAAAATTTCTCTCACAAAGATATATATGAGCATACATAACAAGCTAAACTTGTAAATGCACTATGCCATTAGTACAAAGGTACTAGGCCAAACTCACATGTGATATACACAATACAAGCAATCAAACTTTTTGGAGATTTTTCAATATTTATGAGTTTTTTGAATTTTTGAACACACTCAAAAATAGAACAAGTAAAGTAAGATCAACAAAACAACAAGTACAAAACAAAACTTGTAAAAGAAACATGCTATAAACCGGAAGCAATGACACAAATTGAATTAGGCATGTCATGATGCATGAATCTATGACCCTAAACATTGGAAGTATTAATGCATGGACATAGGAAGTGATCATGCATAAGTACCCTTCTACACCCACACTTTACGAGTGTTTTGGGTGAGAGCCTTAGATGGCAAGGTACGACCAACATAACTTTCAAACCTCAGAGTGAAGCTATTAAAGGCATAGTGATATGTTCTTCAACATCTCCATAACCTCACTATCTTCCTTTGGTCTTCTCTTTGAAATTTCTTTGCCACGCATAGAGTCAGCCTTCTTGAATGCATGAAGCTTGAAACAGTTAGACCTGGTATGCCCTTGTGCGCCACAATGATGACACAGATGCTTTACTTGAGGCCCCCTTTGATTTCTGGGTAATGACTTCCCTTTTTTAGTTGGCTTTGCACCAATGGTTCTCTTTACTATAGCAGGGGTCTCAATCTCAGGCTTCACTTCTTTGAGTTTCTCTTCATTCTTGGCTGAAACGAACTTCACTTCCTTCTTGGGTTTGCTACTCGAACTTCCCTCTTCGGTATAGCCCAAACCGGTCTTATCATGTGAAGATTTTTGAGAAGACAACACATTGTCAAGTTTCTTGGTGGAGATGCGCTCAACTTTGACATTAGCTTGAATAATTTCAAGTTCAAGAAACTTGATCTTAGAGTAAGCTTCAACCAACTCTCCCTTGAGTCCTTCTACTTCACACTTTGCTTCCTTGAGTTGCACAAGTATTCCTCTATGCTCTTTTTCAACCTTTTTCATAGCAAGATTCACAACTTTGGCGTATTGGATACAATTTTCCAGCAGAGAATCATATGCTTCTTGTAGGTTGTTTCCCCTTCGTTTTGGCACACGTCTTCATCTTTTGATTCTTCAATTTCCTCATCCTCGGAAAGATCACCAAGTTCATCAACCAAATTGCTCAAATCATTCTTAGAATCAACGGAGGCAATTGTCATGAATGCTCTGTAGTTTCCTTCACTGTCACATTCTTCTTCCGTGTCTGAATTTGAGCTGTCAGAATCACTAATGGTTGTGGTAAACACTTTGCCCTTCCCTCTCAAATAGTTGAGACACTCCTTCTTGAGATGTCCGTGGCCATTGCATTTGTAACACAATTCCTTGAGGGGATTGAAACTCCTTCCCATTTTTCTTCTTAAACTCCTTCCTATCTCCCTTGGAGGATGAAAAATTTTTTGCTGAATGGCTTCCCACTGTTTTTCATCTTCAGAAATTTTCGGAAGTTCTTTGCAAGGAATGCTACCTCCTTCTTTACATCATCTTCTTCAGAGGAGTCATCCATTCTCTCGGTGATGGTTTTAAAAGCAAGAGATTTGCTTGTCTTGTGAGAAGGCAATCCCAGCTCATATGTTTGGAGAGATCCAATGAGTTCTTGGATTTTGATCTCATCCAAATCTTTACTTTCCTCTATGGCTGTGACTTTTGCTCGGAAACTCTCCAGTAGTGACCTCAAAATATTTCTCATCACCTTAGCATCCTCAATCTTCTCTCCGAGATTAAGCTTAGCAATTACAATTTCATTGAGCTTTCCATAGAATGAATCGAAAGACTCATCGTCACCTATCTTGAGCTCTTCAAATCTAGTGGTAAGCATTTGGAGCTTCGTGTCCTTGACTTTCTTGGTACCTTCATAGGTAGTCTCAAGAATTGTCCAAGCTTCCTTGGCTGTCTCTACATGCGATATCCTGTGAAATTTATCAATAGATACACCACAGAATATATTGTTAATAGCTTTACTATGTGCATTAGCCAAAGCAAGAGCTTCCTTGTCCTACTTGGACTTGGCTGTCGTGGGTTTAACATACCCATTCTCGACGAAGTCCCATACCAACTCATCTATAGCACACAAGAAAGCCCTCATACGAACCTTCTAAAAGGCATAATTGCTCCCATCAAAGAATGGTGGGGCATTGAGTGATTGTGATCGATCCATCACAAAGGGGTCAAGGATCACACTCAGGTAATAAAACCACAGCGAGTGTACCAGCTCTGATACCAATTGAAAGCTCTAAAATGTGTTAAAACACAAGAGTTGTTTAGACCCCCAAATTAAAAATTACGACTCGATAGATTTTACTCTAACTTATACTAAGTGTGGAATAGAGTAAATGCAAGCGAATAAAAAAATAAACTACTCTAAGCCATATTCAATATAACACAACAATAATATGAAAGCTAAAAGAGTAGGGAAGAAGAATGCAAACACAAGATAACATGCCGATGTGTTATTGAAGAGGAAACCGAAATACTCGGTGTAAAACCTCTGCACCGCCCTCCAAGTGGTAATTGATCCACTAGACAATCAGTTGGAATACATGGGTTAGCAAGAGACCCTCTAAGCCTAATCTATCCGATGCACCTAAATCCTTCAAGCTCTTACTCCAACAAGGCTTCTCAGAACCGTATCTTTTCTAGCTCTCCAGATCCCGCAATTCGCCTAATTGCATCCGCCAAAACCTGGCTTCTTCCAATGCTTCCCAACAGCACCAGAACCTTACTAAACACTCTAAAAGGGTGTGGTAAGTGTTTGGGCTATCAACCTCTCAATGGTATGGAAATTGAGAGGTAGGAATTGAGAAATATCCACAAGTATTTGTGTAGAAAATTGTGGATATAACAATCTCTAACTCTCAAGGTTTGTGGCTAGGGTTTTCTCTTAGAAGCACTCCTCAACATCTGTGGGTAATGTGGATATATATAATATAGGCACAGAAAGTGTGTATCAGAAATGACAGTCTGGCAAAATAGAATGTTTCGCGGGTATCTCGCAAGAAAGCCTTACCCGTGAGACACTCGCAAAATACAGCTGTCTCTATCTTGTCCTGACTCTTCGCATTCCAGTCATGTGCAAGGCACATGCATCACTTCGCGGGATGCTTACTTGTGAGCTACCCGCAAAAACACCTCAGTCTTCAATTTGCTTTGAGCCTTCACACACTCTCTCTCTCTCTTACACAACCCTTACAAATAAATATCACATGAAATATAGGGTACAAAAGATTGAATAGAATTACAATCAAATTTGGTACGGAATTAAAGCCAACAAAACACATAGTTGTAAATTATAACTTTACACAAATAATGAAACTCCTCTTAAATTTTTATAAACTTTTGGTAGTAGAATTTTTAAATCAAAGTAGTATCACTTTCTAAAACTTTGGCAATGAAGTTTAACCTAAAGCAACTATGCTAATTACTTTAATGTATTTATAGTGTACACATGACACAAAGAAGAAAAGTGAAAAATAAAGAAGAAACAAATGAGTCGGTGTCCATTATAACATGTAGGTCACAATTTTTATGAAAATTATATAATATAATATAATTTAAAGATGTGTTTAGACTAAAAAAAATTATTACGAATGTTTTGGTGACAATAATTACATGACTATTTATTATTTAATTTTATAATTCAATAGTTACAATGAAGACAAACAATTTGAACCTTGAACGTTTTCTTTGAAACATTAGGAAATTGGGAGTTGAACTACAAAATTTTTTAGGAACTCCAGTTTCCTACAAGAAAATTTGGGCTGAAGTGCTCACATTGGTTCATTTAGAAGTGGATGGACCATTTTGGAGGTCCAATGCACTTTGATTTGCTGATAGTGTGCTCAAGAGGCCCAATCCTTGTATGGAATAGTTGGGCTCAAGAACACTTTAATTCGCAGTTAGTTTATCGGCTTGGAGGAGCCCAATATCATTTAGTAGTTACTCTTTGTCTCTTGAGCTTTAAGGTGCAATTTTGTGCAATGTCATCTACTATTTCCATTTAGGTTGGGCCCCAATTAGTGTTGCACTTGAATTTAGCTTAAAAAAATAATTAATTAATAAATAAAAGGTCAACACTAAAAAAAAATTAGGGCTATCCCAGCGTTTTTAAACTGCTAGGATAGCCCGAAAAAGTGCTAGTATAGGCTAAAAAGGCCTATCCTGACACTTTTTTTCCCGACGCTTTGTAACGCTACGCAACAAGTGTGGCAATAGGTCCTCCTGACCTACACGAGCACTTTTAAAAGTGCCAATATGGGTTTCGGCGTTTTCGAAACCCTATTCCAACGCTTTTTAAACCTCTGCTATAGGGTTATTTTTTTCCTTTAAATATAGATAGCAGCGGTTTAAAAGCGTTGGAATAGGTTTTTTTTTTTTTTTTTTTTTTTTAATATAGCCTATTATAGCGGTTTTAAAAGCACCACTATAGGCCTTTTTAAATACAAGCTAAAAATGGCCTATAGCGGGGGTTTTCAAAGCGCTGCTATAGACCTTTTTTAAATATGGGCTATAGCGGCAATTTCAAAAGTGCTGCTATAGGCCTTTTCTTAATACAGTTTTATCAACAATTTTCAAAAGCGCTACTATAGGCCTTTTTTAATACAGACTAAAAATGCCTATAGCGGCAATTTCAAAAGCACCACTATAGGTCCTTTTTAAAAAAAAATTAGGCAAAAATATTTTCCCTACATTTTGTTTTCCCAACTTGTTTTTAGCTAAACAAAAATCAATATAAAATAAAGGACTAGATCTAGTTGACACATGCCAATATAGACCTCACAATAATCAAACATATTCAAACTATCAAATTAATGTAATACATGTAGACATTAAAATTTTATGATGTATTCACAATCGTCTGATTGTTCATGATAAAATATTTGTAATCAAATTAATATCCAATCGATGAGCTGGACGATCAGCAAATGAAATCAAGCCATGTGACAACATCAAATAAGAAAGCCATATGGCAATGTCAGAAGAAAAGACCTATATGGAAAGTTCTTATTAAATGGGAGACCAAATTAAATCCATAATTAGCTCTCAATAAATGCTGAGAGAAAATTCCAAATTAAATACGATTGAGTTGCCTATAAATGGGGGGCTTCTCATATAAGAAAAGGGAGAACACTTAGAGAGAAAACAATACTGACACTCTGCCAAAATAGAGAGTCATCTCTAAAGTTCACAAGAATTCCATTTTTCATCAAGACCTATTCCTACTTCTTCAAATCAAAGTGGAGATTCTCCTTTAATCTAGTTCGAGATCAAGCCAACAGCCCTCACATCAAATCAAGCACATCTAACTATTCATTCAACTTGGAAACATCAAAGCACAATTTAAGATCAAGCTTCATAGCCCCTTTGGATCGTAACGTTTCTTTTAGATCGAATCAGAGGAGTTTATTGTGCTCTTTCATTGTAAAGATTCATATAGAGGATTGTACTCACATTTATACAAATCAATATAAATTGATAATTTGTTACACTATTACGTTATCGTGCGATTTATGTTTTACGAAAATTATGTGTACAATACAATAATACAATTTTTAGCTATAATAATTGTTATGCCTAATACAAGAGATTCCAAATGTCTAGAATGTTATATCACAATTTCAAACTAAAAAAAAAAAAAAAAAAAACCACAAGCTTGATGATTGATTTTGCATAGTAGGAGAATGATCACCCACATCATCACCATCCTAAATATAACTAGTCGCTAACCCATGCGATGCACGGAATATATTTCACTTTGCTTAAAATAAAATTTAAAATGAAAAAACATCATAACTTATCAAAATAAACATAAAATATACAATATTCATCGCAAAATGTTATTTGAGAATAAAATTACCATCAAAATGATATAAAGAAAATTTCATGTCCAAACAACTCATCAAGGTGGAATTTTACTAAGATCCTATATGTAATTTACCAAAAAGATATCATGTCAGTTTTGATCTTCATTCTCTTTTTGCATATTAGTTATTACTTTTAACTTCTATGTAAAATTTTGCTTTAACTCAATTGTTATCTTGAGATAAATCTATGGTTATCTCATCTTTAAGAAGAAATTAATCCCATGTCTATTGCCATTGTAACTGTAAAATATAAAATAATACCTATTGAAGAAGAAATTAAAAGTAGTTCATCTGGCATTACACCAACAACATTCAAGGCAAAATCGTTCCTGTGAAGGGGAAAAAAAAATCAATCAACCATGAAAGCAAAGATTCTTAAACTAAAGAAGCTCAAGATAATTTTAGAACTTGTCAAGATATATAATCACATACCAAAAATTTTAAGAACCAAAAGGGGATTATCATAAGAAATAAATGTGCCTTAGTTTTTATATGAATTTAATTTGTGGAAAATATATAACCGCATACCAAAAGATTTAAGAACCAAAGGGGGATTATCATAAGAAATAATTTTGCTTCAGAATTTGTAGAGATTTATTGGAAATTCAACAGTGATTTATAATGGCACACTTGATTATCAAAAGCAAATTCCTAACTTCAAATTAAAGGGTTGCATGTTCTCTAACTCAAATTCCTATATCACAACTGCAAATAATTATATAAAACTAATACAAACCATGCATAGATAATCAATAGGCTCTGTTGCTGGTCTTTAGCACTAAGATTTGAATCGCATCGTAATCATAACTGCATAATACATAATTAGATGTCAAGGCTTTCTAGGGCTTCACATATACTTCTTTAGAATCCTCTACAACATTTGTAGCAATGCAAAAGTTAAAAATTATAATATATAAAAAAAAAAAGTAGTAGAGATTTGCAAACAGAGAAGAGAGAGTACCAAGTTTTTGTTAGGTTTTTGTTTCCAACTGTAATTCTCAATAAAAGCGTGAAAGGAGTAGGTTTTGCGGCCGTACAGTTTTAGTCGGATGAAACTTTATATTTTTAAATCAGATTTTAAAAAAAAAAAAAAAAAAAAAAAAACTTTAGGATTAAGGAAAAGAGAGAGAGAGGCTTCTGTTAGGACTCTCTCACTATTTAGTTTTAAAAAATTAAATTTTTTTTATAAATTAAAATGATGATGTGGAAAATTGTGGGAGCTTTAAAGGTTTCGGTTTTATATATATATATATATATATATATATATATATATAAAGACAATGTTATAAGTTCATTTAACAACAATGTTGCTAAATAACACAATAGGAATGCAACTCATAACCTCATATAACAATTATCACAACTAAAAGTCAAGTAATCTAATTGTATACCTCATAAAGGTAATTTACCAAACACTTGACATGCAACATGCATTCAAGTGAAGCAAGACGAGAAAATACCTTACATTTTTCACTTGTTTGTCTCTTCTAAGCTCTGCAACTTCCTAAATACCATGCCTCAAATTCCTAGTAAAAATGGACCAATGTAATGTACACACACATGTTAAAATGAATTTATGGAAAACTTTCATCACCAAAACTCAAAAGAAATTTCAAGATGATTCTTTTGCTACAAGAACAAGACATAATCTAAGCTAAGAATCAAAAGTGAAAAGATCAAAACTACTGTACGTACCCGAAGTAGGGTTAACGGACTTTACCTATAATTAGGCTCGCAATCTATTTGTATTGTGGGCTTTGGGTTTCCTACTATGGGTGGTCTTTCGCCTGGAGACCTAATTACTCACTCTTGATTTTACAACCCCCTCTCTCTCTCACAAAGCCACTTCCCTTTCTTTTGGGATAGTCCTTCTTTCTTCCTGTCTTCTTTTCAGAGTTTCCAACCCCTTAACTTCTCATCCAATCTCTTATTTATAGAGTGAGGTCAATGGGAGTGTCATGATTATTCCTGATTATAAGTGGAAATGGGGGTCTAATTCCATTGTATCTAAGTGGATATTTTGTTGGGAGTGGTAGTAGTGGCATTAGAACTGGTTCCCACCTCCGAAAGGATGTTCGGCAGCGATACTCCCCAAGGCTATACCGGGCAACCGAGACATGTATCCCCGAGCAATCACGTTCCCGTCAGGGATGCAAATGACTGGGCAAAGCCCGGATTGTGCCCCGAGGAATCTAGGCCAAGAATGCAGGTCTGACGTGCCTTAGGTCAAGAATCGTGGCTTGAGGCCTGGGCCCATGGCTTAACGAGCCTAGGGCCCTGCCCCATACAAGGGGTCAGGGCCAGGGTTTGTACCATTGGGCTGGGGTCAAATGCCCAATGGGCTCGAGGATCCCGTATCATACATTAGCCCCCCCTTGATTCGTGTCTAGCCCCCGAGAAAGAATCAAGGATGCCAAGGGCCAGAAGCTCTTCGGGAAGCTTAACGATCAACCGCGGAACAGATGGGATGTTCATTAATGCGCCCTTAAAAAATGCGTTGTGCCAGACTGTCACATTCGTCAGTAATTATGGCCTAACGGTTCGTGAACCGAGCCCACGCGAGTGGGGGTTACCAATAAGGATCAAAGGAGTTTTCCAACCTCCTCCTCCATTAAATGCTTTTATCCCTATAAATAGCTCCTCTTGATTTCCCACACCACTTTTTGCATCCTCTCTTCTCTAACTTCCTCTCTGCCGAGCAAACTTCTTGAGCGTAGTTTTCCTGTGCGTAAAATCTCCAACCCAGATCATCACTTCCTAGAGTCCCTAGTAAGTCTTCTTTACTCTTTCTTCTCATTTTAGTTTTCCTTCACTCTCAGAGTTGTAGAATGGGTTATTCTTACCTCCTTGCTCTTGAAGCGCCTCTGGCTAATTTTAGAACAGCCTATGGCATTCCTGAGGACGTTGATATCGCCTACTGTCACAAGGGCGATATTACCCTCCAAAGGTGCGCTGGTTCAAACGTAGCCTTTTTCCCTTTGATGGCCATTCTAGAGGGTGGGGTTAGGTTTCCCGTGGACCTTTTCATTATAAGCACCCTTAGGTTTTATGGCTTGTGTCCCGACCAACTCCCTCCAAATTTTTACCAAGTGGTGAGTTGTGTCAGTAGATTAAACCAAGTGTTAGGGTTAGAACTAAACCATCACGACATTAATTTTATGTATAGTTTGTGCAGCAACATTAAGTCTAACTACTACCTAAAAACTAGTGATATGCAGATACGGCTTATATCATGCCTTCCCGATTCCAACAGAAACTCGGCAAGAGAATTCGGCCGGGTAAGCGTTAATTGGCTTGCCGATAAGCTCCCCTGCCCGCTTTCGCCGCGTGACGTTGGTTGGTACCCAGTACTTTCATTTGTTTTAAATTTGATTCTTTTGCTTGGTTTTCTCGTGTATATACTAACCGATCCTTTTATTGATTTACTGTATAAGGAAAAAGATTCAAACCGGATATCAGAGTTACGCATGTGAGGGGTCTCAATTTTGTGCTTAGATCGGAGATCTTTGTGCACACAGACGGACAGCTCCAAGCATTTCATTTGATACTCGGCGTAAACCCCGTATATTCTACCTAGCAGTCATTCAACCAGGCCTTGCTAGTAAACAGCCTACTTCTTTCTTACATCGACGTCCGGCACGCCAACTTCCTCCCACCCTTTTTGACTGTTGGGGAAGCTTGGGATCTTGGTCCTAGATACACTACTATAGAGGATTGTGCCCCAGTGAGAGACGAGTCAGCTGAGAGCGTGTCTTAGAGCCATAAAACCCACATTCCCATTGAAGGGCCTGATGCTCTGGTTCAAGTAGCCGAACTAGTAGCAGCTAAGCCGACCAATCCCTCGGAAGTAGAGGCTGACCTAAGAGAAGAGATGGTGACCAAACGTACCCTAACCATTGACCGATTCTTGCCCGGCACCCGCCCAGCTGCTCAACCCTAAAAAGCTCCCGGCAAGGAGCGGATTCCTCCTCCACCATCTAGCCACGCTAAAAAGAAACAGCAAGGGGACGATCAACCTCCCTGGTAGCTCAGAGTTTGGTACAAGGCCTTCTACTACCTGGGGATGTCTACTTTTTCTAGGATGCGACCAAGGAGTCGTTGGCTAGGTGGCTACAGTGGCACACTATAGCGGTAATTTTCTTTCCCTCCCTTTTCATTGTTTTGATGCATGTGTACTTTCTTCATCTTTTTATCCTTACCATTGCCATGTTGTCAAGCCATGCAGCTGACCCACGTTCTTGACAGGAGGCTGAAGAAGCTTGCCGAGGATGTTGAAGGACGTGGTGGAGGACACGGCCAAGGAGAAAGGCAAGGCTGCTGCCGCCGCTAAGAAGAGGGCGTAATCCGCCAAGAAGGCCCAGCTGGTGGCTAAGAAGAGGCTAGCCGAGATGGAGACCAAGTTGGGAGGCGTAGAACTCAAACTGGCAGAGGCAGAAAGTCTAACCTTGGCCCAGGTTGATGAGATTGGTGATCTCAAAGCATTCCTTGATGCTTCTGAGGAGAAAGGGTACAATGAAGGCTTTGCAGGTACTGAAAATTTTGTGGAGCCCATTGTCCTCCAAGCTCGGCATCATGAGTTTAGCGAGGGGTGGCTGGCGGCATTGCAAACAATGGGAGTGGCAGAGGATTCTCCATTGAGGAATCCCGAGTAAATTCACTCCCGCCCTCCTCGTCTAAAGCCAAGTTGGCACTGCTGACGAAGAAGAGACCCTCAGCATGAAGGAGCTGGTTCATGCCATTGACACTCATGTGGATATGGTTGACCTTGAGGTCACTAGCAACCCTCATGCCGCTTAGGGCAGACAAGGCCAGATGCTTACTACCCATCGACTGACTAAGAATGCACCCGGCCAACATGCCGATGAAGTCATCCAGCTTCTGCCTAATGATCCCTATGTTTAATCCTTATGTTTTAATTTGCTTTTATTTTTTGTGTATGTTTGATTCTCTCTTTTATTTGTTTGGTCTACCCATGGTCACCGGGTTATGGTGATCGGACAATGGTTTTAACCCTTATTTTTCTAAGTCTTATTTTCCTATAGTCACCGAGCTATGGTGACAAAACAATGGTTTGCTTTATTTAATTGGATACTCGGATACGACGACCGAACATTTTATGGATGGTTACTCCATTACTACTGAGTTATTCTTCCCATCGTGTTTTTTTTGGTTATTTTGTTTGTTTGTTTTTATGTTTGTCTTATTTGATTAGCCTTATGGGTTTGATGTCTAAACATCTATCTTAGCTATTTTATAAATAACTGCTACATTGTTACTACTATGCTATGCCTTATTTATTTATTATTATTATGAATGCCCAGGTAGTCTGGTCAAGGCCTGCCTTTATTTAGTGGCCGAGACCAGGCCGAAAAAGGTTTTCTAGAGCCTTCCAAGCCTAGGGAAAGTTGGTACTAAGACTGTGTCTATTCGGCAATTATGAATAACTTAGATGTATACCGATGTACTTAATGAAAATGAATGCCAAACATTTGCATTTAAAAATCCCTGGCATTAGGTTTCCATTTTCCTGAATGGGCCGAGTCTTAGTCTCTAGGAAAGTTTATAATGTGGTTCTCATTTTCCTAGCAATTAAAATTAAACCGGGTAATAGGTTTTGATCTGAGTAAACTAGTGAAGAGTTTCCACCCACCTGGTGATTGAGATTGAACCGGGAAGTAGGTTCTCCTCCGTAGAGTTAATTTGACATAAGGTTTCCACATGCCCAGCGATTAAAATCGAACCGAGAAGCAGGTTTCTACCCTCAGAGCAATTTGACATAAGGTTACCACCTGCCTAGCAATTAAGATCGAACCAAGAAACAGCTTTCTATCCTTAGAGTAAATTTGACATAAGGTTTCCACCTGCTAGGCGATTAAGATCGAACTAAGAAGCAGGTTTCTGTCCTTAGAGTAAATTTGACATAAGGTTTCCACCTGTCCGGCAATTAAGATTGAACCAAGAAGCAGTTTTCTATCCTTAGAGTAAATTTGACATAAGGTTTCCACTTGCCCAGTGATTAAGATCGAATCGAGAAGCAGGTTTCTATCCTTAGAGTAATTTGACATAAGGTTTCCACCTGCTCGGCGATTGAGATTAAGCTAAGAAGCAGGTTTCTATCCTTAGAGTAATTTGATATAGGGTTTCCTCGCGTTTGTTGACCAATTTAATGAGTTAACAATGATGGAATTATAAGCACAAATACACCTGCATGGATAAACATCATTGTTGTATTAATTAATAATATGCATATATAACACTACACTTAATCCGTAACCCTGCGTATTGATAATCAGTGGTAAACAAATTTTTAGATTGTGGGCATTCCATGGTTGAGGGAGTGGTCGTTCATCTAAATCTTCCAAGTAGTACGCCCATGCGCCTGCAATGGTGGTTACTCTATAAGGTCCTTCCCAGGTTGGCGCTAACTTTCCTACGTTGACATCTCGCGTATTCCTTACTACCTTCCAAAGTACCAGATCTCCCGCTCTAAATTCCCATCTCCTTACATCCCTGTTGTGTCTTTGGGCGAGTTTTTATTGATATTCTGCCAGCCATATAGTTGCTAATTCCTGGTGCTCTTGCAACAAGTTCAACTGTTTTAGCATTAATTCCGAATTCTTGGTGGGGTCGAATCTTGAAACTCGAGCACTGCACAGGTTGTTGGTATAACTGCTTCGACTCCATAGGTTAGAGAGAAAGGAGTTTCTCCCGTGGACCTTCTCGGAGTTGTTTGGTATGCCCACAATACATTGGGCAACTCCTCTACCCACCTTTCCTTAGCACCTTCCAATCTCCTTTTCAACTCGTTCACAATGGCTTTGTTAGTAGCCTCAGCTTGGCCGTTGCTTTGCGAATATGCTAAGGTAAACTATTGGTTTGTGATGACAAGACTGCCACAAAATTTGTGGAAAGCTTTATTGTCAAACTGCAGCCCGTTGTTTGACACTGCAGACTCTAGTACCCCGAACCTCATCACTAGGTTTCTCCATACAAACTTTTTAACATCCACATCCCGGATGTTCGCCAACGCCTCTGCCTTCGCCCACTTGGTGAAATAATCTACGGCTACTAGAACAAACCTTCGGTTTCCTGTAGCTCGAGGGGACGGATCGACAATATCTAGCCCCCATTGCGCAAAGGGCCAAGGGCTGAAAATGGGATTTAAACTCCCTACCGGTTGATGTATCATCGAGGCGTGCTTCTGACACTGCTCACATTTCCATGCATATTCGGTTGCATCCCTTTGCATTCGCAACCACCAAAATCCCTGACTCGTTGCTCAGTGAGCTAAAGAACGTCCTCCCACGTGATTGCCGCACACTTCCTCGTGTAGCTTGGCCAGAAGTTCTTCAATCTTGCTAGGGTGCAAACATTGTAGGTAGGGTTCATCAAAATATCTTCGATACAACTTACGATCAGTTGATAACCAGTATCGAGCAACTGTTCGGCATACTTTTTCTGCTTCCTTATCATTAGCCAGCACTCGATCCTCGGCAAAAAAGTTGATGATCAGATCCATCCAACATGGCTCAACTGTTGTAACCAGTGAAACACCCACTCCTGAATTGATACTCGGCTCTGCTCCCAACTCTACTTTTATTAATCGAGGAATTTCCTCGGCTGATGATGATGCCAATGTGGCCAAAGAATCAGCGTGTCAGTTCTGTCCCTTGGCTATCTGAACCACTCTAGCACTCAGAAAACGATCCATAGTTTGTTTCACCAGCCGTAAGTACTCCATAATCTGGGGATCCTTGGCCTTGAAGCTTTCCTGCACTTGATTGATGACCAACCGAGAGTCTGAGTAAACCTCTACTTCCTTAGCATCTAGATCCGAAACAACCCTCAATCTGGCAAGTAAGGCCTCATATTTGGCTTTGTTATTAGAGGCCTTAAAGCTTAACCTAAAGGAATGCTCTAATCATATTCCTTCTAGGGTGATGACTACGATTCCAGCCCCAACTCCTAATGCACTGAACGCACCATCCACAAATACCTTTCACGGGATTACCTCTACAAAATAAACCATCTTCTTTACCCCCTTCAGGAAAAATTCTGCAACGAAATCGATAAGGACCTGACCCTTCACCGAGCTTCTAGGCCTGTATCTAATGTCGAAGGAGCCCAACTGAGTTCCCCACTTAGCTATTCTTCCCATGAAATCAGATCTTTTCAACAAGGACTGTAGAGGATATTCGGTCAATACATAAATAGTATGAGCCTAAAAGTAGTGGGGTAGCTTCCTCATGGCATGAACTAATAATGCCAACACCAGCTTCTCCAAAGGCAAATACCTCATCTCGGCATTGACCAAGGTTTTGTTGATATAGTATATTGGCTGTTGCACACCCTAATCTCTCAGTGATACGGCACTCACAGCATGTTTAGACACCAAGAGATACATGTATAGTCCTCTCCAGGCTCTGGGGCTATCAGCATAGGGGCCCGTGTCAAGTATTCCTTCAAACCCTGAAAAGCCCTTTCACAATCTTCGTTCCATTGGAATCCTTTCCCTTTTTTTAGAAGCTGGTAAAATGGGTGGCATCAATTGTTGAATTTGGAAATAAACCGATTAAGGGCAGTTAACATGCCGGTTAGCACTTGGACTTCCTTTGAATTTCTCAGTGGTTTGAGGTGTTTTACTGCTTCAATCTGGTCGAGATTGACTTCTATGCCTCGGTTAGTGATCAAATACCCCAGGAACTTGCCAGCCCCCACTTCAAAAGCACACTTGTTGACATTGAAGTGCATCTTGTGCAGTCGAAGTACTTCAAACACTCCTTTGAGATCATCAATATGCTGCATTTCCCATTTGCTTTTCACCACCATATCATCAATGTACACCTCAACTGTGCACCCAATCTTTTCTCTGAACATTCTCGTCATCATCCGTTGATATGTGGCCCTGGCGTTCTTTAACCTAAACGGTATCACGGTATAATGATAATTAGCATAAGGGGATATGAATGCTATCTTCTCTTGGTGGCTAGGGCAGTCTGATGATAACCCTGAAAAGTGTCCAGAATACTTATCCTCGGAAGCCCATAGGTGGCATCTACTAGTTGATCAATCTTCGACATGTGAAATGGATCCTTCAAGCACGCTCGGTTAAAGTCAGTGAAGTCAACACAGACCCTTCATTTGCCGTTCTTCTTTTTTACCACCACGGTATTCGTGCGCCATTCCAGGAAGAAAA
Source organism: Quercus wislizeni (assembly GCA_023055345.1). Lineage (NCBI taxonomy): Eukaryota > Viridiplantae > Streptophyta > Magnoliopsida > Fagales > Fagaceae > Quercus > Quercus wislizeni. The sequence continues at coordinate 46,060,248 of JALGQJ010000003.1, read as the reverse complement.
TCTCCTTTATAGCCCCAGCTTCCTTCAATCTATTGACCTCTTGCCTGACAATATCAACGTGCTCCTTAGCTGATCTCCTCAGCTTCTACTTCTTTGGAGCGTACAAAGGGTCCACGTTGAGCTTGTGTACTATGAACTCGGGGTCCACCCCGGGCACTTCATACGGGCTCCAAGCAAACACGTCTACATTCTGCATAAGAAACAGCAACATCTCTACCTTCTCTTTGTCCTTCACACTTGCTCCTATAAAAAAACTCCTGTCATCATCCGGTAATATCCTGACTCTCACGAAGTCTTTGGCACAGCTAGCCCCCGCTTCCTCTTGGGGTCCCTGTAATTGCTATAAGGGAGTCTCCTCGGTTGACTCCTTTTGCTTGATTCCTCGGTCAACTATAGCTGCCAAGCACTGCCTGGCCACTTGCTGATTGCCCCTTACTACGGCAATACCTTGCTTGGTACGGAACCTAACCTTTACGTGCAGGGTGGACGGTATGGCCCCTATTGCATGAATCCACAGCCTTCCATGGATCACTGTGTACGGAGAAAAAGAAGCAACCACTATGAATGTTACCATCACCTCCTTATCTTCCATATTTACGGGAAGTGAAATCTGTCCTTCTAGGATTACCATATGGTCATCAAACCCTATTAGGGGTGTATCGTACTTAGAGAGATCTTTATTCTTCAGGCCAAGCCCTTTGAACAGGTCGAGATACATTGCCTCGGCACCACTCCCTTGATCAATCAACACTCTCTTTACTATGAAACCATTTATTTGGGCTGTAACCACCAAAGCATCATCATGTGGTTGAATCGTGCCCTCCAGATCATCGTCATTGAAGGCAATGGGCTCCCAAGTGTACTTCAACTTCTTCTCGGAGAGCTGCTCACCCATGCTACTTTCCACCAACACCACAGCCAGCACCCCACTCCTCATGGACACCTGAGCGCCCTTTTGGGCAGCGTGGATGACTTCTATTACTCCCAATGGGGGTGGGAGAGGGTTCTCTCGAGGTCGAGCACCCTGCCCGGCTTCCTGATTCCTAGGGTCCACCACGAACTCTTTCAAATACCCCACCTTCACTAACTGCTCCAGATGATCTTTTAACACTCTACACTGCTCAGTGATGTGCCCTTTATCCCTATGGTAAGTACAGTATAGGTTCTGGTTTCTCCTTGAAGGGTCACCCCTCATCTTGTTTGGCCATCGGAAGTATGGATCATTCTTGATTTGATCCACAATCCTGTGCACCGGCTCCTTAAAGGCTACATTCACTTCCCCCATTTGTGGCCCTGGCTCCTGAATCCTCAAATCCTTCCTAGGCCTTGACTGTAAACTGCCCTACCTAGGATGACTTATGACCGGGGCCTTACATTTGCTTTGCCACCGATCATCCTCCAACCATTTATATTCTTCAATACGCCTCATCAACTGCCTCATATCCCATTCAAAAAGTGCTTACTATGATTTTTTCGTTACCTCTGCCAATCTCATTGTACAGTTGCCAGTACCGGCTACATAACTGCGAAGGGTTTCCCCAGCCCCCATTTTCATTGATAGCAACGCGTCCACGAGCTGTGGGACTCGGCTGTAGGTCATGAACTAGACATCAAACTCTTGAATCAACTTGGAAAAATTGTGAATTGAGCATTTCCTTAACCCATTGAACCACCTCAAAGCAATGGGAACAAGGCTCAAGGAAAACACCTTACACATTAATGCATTGTTATGAGTGTGCAAAGACATCATTTGAATGTAATGGCTTACATGTTCTATCGGGTCCGTCTTTCCATCGTAAGAATTGAACAGTGGCCGTATAAATCCGCTCGGTATAGGTGCCCTTTCAATGTCCCTCGAGAATGGTGATCGGGCCGCTCGACGTAATACGCAGCTTATGGCGTCCATGGCGGCATTCTGGGGTTGTCTCTCCTCTGGGGAAATCAAATCTCGGTCTACATATTCCCGCGAGCGATCTCGATGCTGATGAGATTCGGATTGATGGGACCCTGCTCCACGGTGACCCCCCACACTAGCTGACCCTTCTCCTTGCTTTTTATGGTCCCTTCCCTGACGCCTACCTCTTGCTTGCAACTCCAAATCCCTCACCAACCTACGAAGATGTTCAAGTTCCTCGTCCTTTTACTTAAGCTCTTCATCCCTTTTGTTGAAACAATTGCGCCTCGAAGTGCCGAACATTGTCCAATACATTTGAAACAACCCTTCTCCAAGGCCAAACTACCCTTCCTCATACTCCCTATCTTTGCGTCTCTTCTGACTTCTTTCCCACCAGTTGGATCCCCAAGAAGACCTCCTAGAGCCACTTTCAGCATAACTCCTTGATTAACCCCCAGACATTTTCCCGTACACGTCTTGGTAAAACCATAACTTCGTAGGAGATTCCCACAGACAGCATCAATTGTGCGTACCCGAAGTAGGGTTAATGGACTTTACCTATAATTGGGCTCACAATCTATTTGTATTGTGGGCTTTGGGTTTCCTACTATGGGGGGTCCTTCGCTTGGAGACCCAGTCGCTCACTCTTGTTTTTACAACCCCTTCTCTCTCTCACAAAGCCACTTCCCTTTCTTTTGGGATAGTCCCTTTTCTTTCTTCCTATCTTCTTCTTAGAGTTTTCAACCACCCCCTTAACTTCTCATCCCAGTCTCTTATTTATAGTGTGAGGCCAGTGGGAGTGTCATGATTATTCCTGATTATAAGTGGAAATGCAGGTCCAAGCATATAATGAATTATGAATTTCACCTACAACACCATTTCAGTAACGCACATACTAAGGTTAAATAATAAGTTGATAATGCCTAGATATATATGAGCACCTCACATATAGTTTCAAATATAATAGTCACAAAACAATAAACACTCCTAATAATACAAAATAGACCACCGTATATCACAATGCAAGCCATCTGCTTGCTTTAAATCAACAACCCACCACAACAGTAATTTTGACATAAAATTATAGACTAGTAGGGTATTATGAAGTAGATTTTACTCACCCTTTAGCAATTCACTGGTTTGCTCATGGAAAGAGGAACTCAAACATACAACAAGCTGCTAATCCTGCAAAATCTAGGTCTAAACTATAGACTACTAAGATAACTTAAAAGACGTAAATTAGGTGACTTCACATCCAAAATCATGTAAAAAGAGAAGAAACTACTAAACTAAGTACATTAAGAGAACAAACTGTAAACTAAAATAGGGAGAGGTGTGCAAAGATATACAAACCAAGAGAGAAGCTCCAATATTTCGCTAGTATGCATTTGTTCCACAAGTAGACATGAGCTATTTAATAATTTAATCATACATAGTCAAAGAATTAGAGATTAACTTACTAGTTGCTACCGTGCTTTGCTCCAAAGGAGATGCCAAAGATGAAAAGAACTTCAAGACCCTTCAATACTATTGCAGTAGCCACTAAATGTTTAATTTGGCAATAACAAATCCAATAGTCAAAATTTAGTTGTTTTTTATTTTAATAAAAAAAAACAAAATGGCAAAGAAAAATAAAATTATCAACTAATACTGGTTGTCTCCATAATTTATATATTACAGCCACACCTTTGAAATAACATTATGCTCTGTAAGAGAAACTGGTGCAAGTAAGCATGCAATGCCACACAACAAACTACTTCCAAAGCAAGAGTTGCCATTACACTGGTGGAGTCAAACCAACAACACCTGCATATATGCCTTGTAACCTAAAGTATGTGCATAGAAGAAACAAGTCCATCGATATCACATGTCCTAAGAAAGAAATTTGTGCTAGCCAAAATTCACACTTCTTTAGTTTGGCATAGAGTTGCTTATCCCTTAAAGTTTGCAATACAATCTGCAAATGCTTCTCATGATCTTCCTGACTCTTAGAGTATATTAAAATGTCATCAATGAATATCACCACAAACTTATCTAAGTAAGGCTGAAATACTCTATTCATTAAATCCATAAAAGTAACTGGTGCATTTGTCAATCCAAAAGGCATCACAAGAAATTCATAATGACCATATCAAGTTCGAAAGACAGTTTTCAGTATATCATCCTTCTTCACCTTCAATTGATGATAGCCAGAACACAAATCAATTTTTGAGAAAACTGATTCTCCTTGTAATTGATCGAATAGATCATCTATTCGGGGAAGGGGATACTTGTTCTTCACTGTTACCTTATTCAATTCCCGATAATCAATACAAAGTCTCAAACTTCCATTCTTCTTTTTAACAAACAGAACTGGTGCACCCCATGGTGAAACACTTGGCCTAATAAAATTCTTATCAAGCATATCTTGTAATTGTAGTTTTAACTCTTTAAGTTCAGCTTGAGCCATTCGATAAGGAGCCTTAAATAAAGGACTAGTACTAGGCAAAAGTTCAATAAAGAATTCAATCTCTCTATCTGGAGGTAGGCCAGGTAATGTTTTTGGAAAAACATCAAAAAATCCCTTTACAATAGGAATATCTTCTAACCTTTCATTAGTAGCTTCAGAGTTAATCATATATCCCAAAAAGCCAATACACCACTCTTTAAGCATACTCCTAGCTTGAAGAGCAGAAATTATACTCAACGGTTTAACCTTTCTATCTCCCTTAAAATAAAATTCAAATTGGCCAGGTATATGAAAGATTGCACGTTTCTTAAAACATTCCACAACTGCATGGTAAGTTGACAACCAGTCCATACCCAAAATGGCATTAAAGTCATGCATATGTAAATCTGCAATTAGATCCCTACCAGCAATATTAATAACACAACTTCGATACACCCATTGAGCACATAACATTACACCTAAAGGAGTAGACACCCATAGTTCACAATCCAACAACTTAGAACTCATGTGTAATATATCAGCAAAAGCGGGGGATATAAAAGAGTATGAAGAGCCAAAATCAAATAAAACATGGGCAGCTTTAGAGCAAATATTAAGAGTACCTAATACCACTTCAGGTACTGCTTGTGCATCTTCTTCTGTGAGGGCAAAAATTCTTCCCTAGACCATAGGTCTCTTTTGTCCACTTCCAGCTGTGGGGTTTCCTTTATTAGAATTATTTGGACAATCCTTAATAAAATGACTAGGTTTCCCACAACAGAAACATGTACAGTTGGTAGCGCAGCATTCCCCGGAATAAAGCCTTCCACATTGTGAACATTTTTCTACAACTTTTGGCGGGTATTGAAAGGCATTCTTCTTGGAGGAGTTAAGGGAGGATTTTCCTTTCTAGGGCTGGTTAAACTTTGTTGTCTTGCCTCTATTATGTTCCAATGCAGCTTTCATTTTAGTACGTTCTTGAATATCTTCTCCTACAGCTTCAGCAAGTATAACTAAATTCTTGTAGTCTTCAACTTGAGAAGTAGTCAAATGTTGTCTGATTTTGAAATCCAGCCCTTTGCGAAACTTCTTAACCTTTAAAGTTTCAGTAGAAACAAGGTACATGAGACAATTCTGTAAACTTTTCTTCATATTGAGCAACCCCCATACTCCCTTGGACAAGTCCATCAAAATTTGTAGCTTGTTTATCTTTGAAGTGTTTTGTAAAATATTGATTATAAAATTTCTTCAAAAATTCTTCCCAACTAATCCAGGCATTATCACATCTCCATTCTAATAGAAGTCTCTCTTCTGACTTCCACCATATTTCAGCAAGACCTTCAAACATGTATGCAACATAATTCACCTTTTGAGAATCCATGCATCCAAGGAATTTAAAAATCTTTTTCATCTTAAAAACACAACTTTCTACTTCTAATGGATCAGCCACTAAAAGAAGAAAGTCTTTGCTTTAGAAAAGCCTCTTGGGTAGAACCTTGACTAACTCCAGCTAGAGGATGGATATTAGTTGCCCTTTGGGCAATTTTCTCCAACACTTGGTTGCACACATTACTTATTTCTGCAGCTTGCATCCTATTAAGAAACGATATCATACATACTAGGATACCATTTTATTTTTTTTAACATATTCATAATTATGAACATTATAATAAACATAACATGTATGTGCGGTAAATTAGGCATACAATTATACAAACATAGAGCACAACAAAATTCACATAACAAAATTTAAATGTCTCCAAAGAGATATGCATTTACTAAACTACCCAAGCTACCCTTTCTGACTTCTAAAAACACTTACATCTATCTAAAAGTCTATAGAATCATAACCAATGCTCTAATACTACAACTGTCACGACCCAAACCTGTACTTCAGAATTTATAGTATGACCGGCATGTTAATATCAAGTTTACCTCAATACTAACACGAACCAACTAAAGCTGAAGGTGCTTATCAAAAATGGTTTCTTGTATTCCTTTTTATTTTCTTGCATAGCCATAATATACAAAATTGATAAAAACCTTGAAACTTCATTTCATTTCGAACTTTGCAAGATTACAACTTGGCTATAACTTAAAATATTCATGTAAATATTATATAACTAAACGTTTAGCAAAACTCTTATTTACAAACCTAACCCCAAAGACATACAATTAGGGTTTGAAACAAACTAAGGTTCTGAATTACTTATGTGCTCAAAAGGATCAATTATATCTTGATTCCTCCTATACAACAAAAGAACTAAACTACTATACAACAAAAAAACTATACATTCTAACAAACGAGAATCACAGATTCCTTACCACCTCTAATACTCTCACTGCTTCCAAGAAAGAACCTATGCACTGAAATATAATAGGGTGAGTTGTGAAGCCTAGTGAGGTTTTAAGCTCCATGAGCATTTAATAAGAATGCATGTAAATCAAATATTTTATGGATATGCCAGTTTTAATAAATAGTCTTCATACTATTCATATTATTCTTAAAACAACTTATGAACTTTCAGATGAAAATACATCATTTTCCTTTCATATAATAATAAAATAACATAATAAGGAACTTAAACATAATTCAGTAACCTTATCTTCAAATAAATTATAAAATACCTTATCATAAACTTTCCATCAAATTTATAACACATTCAACATACCTTTCTTATCATCATACTTATCTTATAAATTCCAAATAGCTTAATAACTCATTCATAATACATATTAGTCAGTCCAATTGTAAGTCTATCATAACTTTAGGAGGCTTCTAGCACATTGAGCCAGGCATCCAAATTCCCCACAATGCTAGGAAATTCCAGGATCATATTAGAAAGTATCACACCCCTTTCGGTGTGATCATATCATCAACCATGGGGGTCGATTGGCATCCCCACAAGTTGGCCGTTCCCAATGAGGGCAAGTACAACAAAGTCCTCACCACTTATAATGGCCAATCAAAATCTCCATGAAAATGCCAATACTATAACCCTTACTGGCTGAGTATAGATCATAACAATGGAATAACTCAAAAATTATATATATTTCTAATAATTATGCTTTTACATAAATATTTCATAATAGTAGCATATCCACTTCATTATTAAATATTACGTTTGTGATACAAGTAATAGCATCAATATGCTAAAATTATCATATATATATATATATATATATATATATATATATATATATAAGATTCAACAAGTCACGAACATATATCTTTACTTAAATCATGCTTATATGTAATATCTCTAATTAAAAGGTTTTAATGCATAATAAATTTTCTAAACAATCCTTATACTTATTAAACACACATGTCACATATCTCTTACCTGAAAACAGAAGATGCGAGAGATTTGTATAAAGGGAGTTTAAGTGTCCACATTCTCGTTCTCGTCACCTAAATGAAAGACCAAAACTTATTACTGACAAATTCTTCCTAAGTATTTAAACTTATACATGAATCACAACCTAACTCTCAAACTCAAGAAAATCTTAATTCCCATCACATAAAGGTTCCCACAGCACAAGATACAATCATCAAACACATTATGTACCAAACCATAGAGAAACCAATGCATAAAAATTTATCTATGATCTAGACATACCAAAAGATGAGCATACTAATTTATAGCTCAAAACATTCACCCTAACATTAGAATTAAATCCTCAAAGTCAGGTATATCATTTACTATTCATTGCTTATTTTAGCAGCATATACCTCATTTATAAAATACAAATGGGTTGTTCGTTCACATCCAATTTTCATGCAATTTTACAGAGCCACTCCTATGGATGTCTAATAGATACCATGTCAATTTCAGAGTCAATGAATAAAGCCATGATTTACTGAAAATTATACAATACAACATACTCAAATCTGTCCTAACAGAATTTCATGCAACTTAGAAATTAAACCATTATTTTTATATTGATCCAATTGTTGTGAGGCCACTTCCATTACAACCATGTGTGTCTTAGAATTCATAACTACTCCTAGCATCCTAATTCACAGAATGTGATTTAGTACAACTTTTTCATGTTGCAAACATTGAATCTATTACAGTGACAGCTTTAACATATTTTCTCACAAAATCATCAACTAATTGCAAATGGCCTTCATTTCATGTGGGTATTTTTATACCTATACTATACATGTTAGAATACATTAATAGACATCCAATTGACCATAATATCTTCAATCTTTCAAATTGCTAAAACAAAACCACAAATTTCAGCTTCTAACAATCAATTTAGAGAATATAGAAGGGAAACTAAACAAACCATTACACCATTAAAATTACCCATAATAGAAAATAATCTTATTTGCTTACCCACAACTGAAGTTGAGACTTTAGTAAGAGTTTGATTTCTTCTTAGAGAGAGAGATATAGATTTGGTGAGAGAGAAAATGAAGGCCGTTTGTATGAGATGGTGCTGCCGATTCAAGAACAAGGAAAGAGGAAAAGAAAGGAGAACAAAGAAAGATTTCTATTGCAGCAAAGAAGACAAGGGAAAAGAATTTGGGTGGGACACGTGTCTTACTAAGGGAAAAGTGAGTTGATAACTCACCGTTACAACTTTTAACATTTATACTTATCACCCTCCCATAGTTCTATATTCTAGAAAGGCCCAACTAATAAAATAACTATGCACATATATCCTTACATTTATAAAACTTCTTTCTACATCATTATAAATAGAACCTAATATTTTATAACATCAAAATATCAAAACTATATGCACTTAAAGCAATTAAGATAATACTAAGTATATAAATCCATAAAATTAATATGCAATTAGGCTGGGATGTTATAGTACCCCCAAACCTAAAAAATTACTAAAATACCCCCACAACCTAAAAAATGACCGAAATACCCCGAAACCTTAAAGTAACAAAAATACCCCCAAGACCAAAACACCCTCGATCACTTTTTAGGTTTATGAGGTATTTTGTTTAATTTTTAGGTTTTGGGGGGTATTTCGATCATTTTTTAGATTTCATGGTGATTTTGGTCATATTTAGGTTTTGAGGATATTTCAGTCTTTTTTTAGGTTCTAGGGGTATTACGGTCATTTTCTTTTTTATGTTTAGAGGGTAGTTTGGTCATTTTTTAGGTTTTGGGAGTGTTTCAGTCATTATTTAGGATTCGGTTCTATTTTGGACATTTTTATGTTTAAGGAGAGTATTTTGGTCATTTTTTAAGTTTATGGGGGTATTTTGGTCTTTTTTTAGGCATTGGGAGAATTTCGGTCTTTTTTTAGGCATCAGGGGTATTTTGGTCTTTTTCTAGATCATTTGCGAAAGAAAAAGAGTAAAGCCTATTATAGCACTTTTAAAAGTGTTATAATTGGGTATACTCATAAAGGAAAAGGGTATCTACTCAGAAGGAAAAGAGTAACCCATATTACAGCGCTTTTAAAGGCGTTGTAATAGGGTCTACTCTTTTCCTTCTGGGTAAACCCTATAGCAGCAGTTTTAAAACCACCGAAATGGACTGTTTACAAAAAAAAATAAAAAATCAATAAAAAATCAGCCCTATAGCGGCGCTTATGAAATGTCGTAATAGGTCCACCTATACTAGCAGTTTTGAAAATCGCCACTATATGAGACCTATAGTAGCGGTTTTGAAAGCGCCGGCTTTGACCTACTGTAATAGGTCAACTGATACCAACAGTTTCTAAAAGCGCTACTATAGGTTGACCTATTATAACGGTTTTGAAAAGTGCTGGGAAAAAAAACATTGGGGTTGGACGAGTTTTTTGTGGTGCAAAATGCAAAATTGACTCTCTAAGTTTCATATTTTGTTATTTCAGTTCTCTAAATTTTAGTTTTATCATTTTAGTCCCCAAGTTTCAAATATAGTCAATTTCAATTCTCATAGCATGATTTCATAATAAACTTAGAGAAATATTAAAGACACCTAATAAACAACAACCTTCTTCTTTCTTTTTTTCTTTTTTTTTTTTTTTTCCAGCAAATATTCATAGTTACTCTACGTGTAAATGCTAAAATTTAATCACAACTTGACAAGTTAGCATGTTATGAAATTAAGTGTAAGTTTAGGCACATTATCATGCGAACTCAGAACAAAAAGTCCCAACTCTTGAGCAATAATATTTTGTCAAAAAAAAAAAAAAAATCTGAATAGTAGAACAGGTTTTATTTGCACAGCTCGTTTCAAATGGGGGAAATTGGAGACAGCATTGAGTGATGAATCACACAATGTCTTCTGCAATGTACAGTAATTTAGCGTAGGGTTTATTCAGGGGAAAGAAAAAAAAAACAAAACAAAATGTTACCATTTACCAGCTTGCATAAAAAGCATAAAAAATGTATATTTCTTGTGGGCAGAAGATATATAATAAATTAGTAATTTAGCATCATAGACTTACATGTAAACATTCCAAAATTTAACCCTTTGTCATTATCGTTTGAACCAAACCCAAAAATTTATTTCCTTTGACATGTTCTTAATTATTCTTAGCAAATTTACATTGACTCTCAATTGAATCGTGCATTTAATTTTTTAGGATAAAAATGGTAAAATATTCCTCACTGAAATTCTTAGGATCCTACACCGTAGTACGGATAATTTTTTTTTTTGGTTATGACTCTACATACTTAAAATAATCGTGTAATGCAAAACAAACCATATAATAAGAGATGATAATTTTTTTTTTTTAATCTGATAATTAGGGGATGGGAATTTGTGCCCTCGATTTTTTTTTTATTTATGAAATATTAAATGGTGTCAACCAGTTGAGTTACAAAACTCTTTTTGAAATGATAGATTTTTATTTTTATTGTTTACATCACAGTAGATTGTTGTTAGTAGTCCTCATGTTGCTCTATCAAAATTTACCACTTTAGTAAGTTGTAAAATTCACTGTGTCTATAATATTGTTGTCCAAAATTTACCACTTTAATAAGTTGTGAAATTTTCATCTGAAAAAACGTTGTGAAAATTTTATGGTGTCTATAATATTGTTGTGTCTTTGATGATAACCAATGTTCATGTGTGCAATATTTATTAAAATACTATAATTATGCATGTATGATTACGCTTAAATGCGTGTTTTCATTGACTTTTGAAAATTAGAAATTGGAAACAGCATTTTGCATATTTTCAGTTTCTTTCATAAATTGAGTTTTGAAAACTTTGTTTTTTGTCCGTTTTGAGTTGCCAAACAAGTTTTTTAGTTTAAAAAATAGAAAATTGTTTTTGGGAACAGAAAACAAGAGGAAAAAACAATTACCAAACATACCCTAAGTCTCTTCCCCTTTCCTCCCAATATCATTCCACATAAATAAATGAAATTTTTTATAATTGAATTTTAATCAAGGTAGTTTTTTTTTTAAATTTTTGTGAAAGGATTTTAAAGTAACGTATGTTAATATTTTTAATGTAGTTATAAAAATTCAATGGTATTTTATGGTTTTTTTTTTTTTTGAAAGAGTCATAAATTCCAAAATTACTCATATCAGTCAATTAAAGATAGGTAAATTTGTAAAGTTTCTAAAGTAACCGTCTATTTACATAGTTACTGTAGTTATGTATTTCACTTTTTAATCATTTCTCATTTCTCTCTCTCTCTCTTTTTCTCTCAATTGATATTTGTAAAGAAATAATATTTTAATAAAATATAGTGTAAAACAAATAATCAAATGTGTGGTGTTTTGAAAATTGGTTGTATAAAATAGAAAGAGTAAGTTTTTATACTAAAATAGACAGAAATTTGTGCACGAGTTGATGCAAATGCTCTGAAATAGCATAAGTCTACAATTTGCCCAACCAACTCCAAAAATACCCACATCAAACACATGTAAAACTATGTATTTCATTTACATGGTTACTATAGCTATGTATTTAATTTTTTAATCATTTCTCTCTCTCTCTCTTAATTGATAATTGTGAAGAAATAATATTTTAATAAAATATAGTGTAAAATAAATAATCTAATGTGTAGTGTTTTAAAAATTGGGTGCGTAAAATAGAAAGAGTAAGTTCTTATACTAAAATGGAGAAAATTTTTGCATAAACTGATGTGAATGTTCTAAAATAGCATAAGTCTACAATTTGCTCAACAAACTCAAAAAATACCCACATCAAGCTCATGTAAAACCGTGCAAAATAAGATTCTAACTATAGTAACTGTGTGAATATAAATGATTATTGTTCATATGCAAATCTATTTTTTAATATTTTCTTTACTTATAGAGAGCAAGAGAGAGATGATTTGGGAGAGTAATAAAAAAAATAGATAAAAAAATATTTTAAAGAAATATAATGTAAAATAGATAATTTGATTTGAGTGTTTTTTAAAAGTAATTTAAAAAAGAAAAAAAAGTAGGGCTTTGTGCTAAAATAAACAATCATTTTTGCACTAATTGATCCTAATGCTTAAAGGGAATAACAAATTTCACAATTTTTTTCGCAACTGTTGAGATGATAGATTTTATTTTATTTTATTTGATAATTAGGCGATAAGGAATTTGAACCCTAGAAATTGTTTTTGGAAATACTAAGAGCTGTCACCCAGTTGAGCTACAAGTATCTTTCTGAAATGGTAGATTTTTATTTTTTATTTTATTTTTTTTTCATCATGGTAGATTGTTGTTAGTAGTCCTTATCTTGCTCTATCAAAATTTGCACTTTAGTAAGTTGTGAAATTCATTGTGTCGACTCTATAGTATTGTTGCGACTTTAATGATAACCAATGTTCATGCGTACACTATTTATTAAAATACTATAATTATGCATGTATGATGTCTACTTTAATAAAGTTACATGACTAAACCTAGTCCCCCCCCCTTGCAAAATCATTTCATATAAATAAATGAAATTTTTGATAATTGAATTTTATTCAAGGTAGTTTTTTAATTTATAATTTTTTTTTGTGAAAGGTTTTTTTTTTTTTTTTTGAAAATGACATCAAATATCATTCATTGATTAAAAACGATGAGAGTCAAGATACAATGCCTCAAGTGCTGGTGGTGGGGATTCCTCCAGCCAAACTAATTCATCCTCTACATTCTTAGCAAAACGAGCAAGTGCGTTTGCTGCACCGTTTGCACTACGTTTGACTTAAAGTAATGTATATTAATATTTTTAATGTAGTTATATTAAGTCACGTGGCAATTTTTTTGTTTTTCATTTGAAACAGCCACTTGGTGAAATTAATTCATACAACTCGTAAATTGTAATAGTTATATTACGATTTTTAATTAAAAATTACATCATATAATATAATTTATACATGAATTTATTTTTTATTTTTAAAGTTTATTACCAATGTTTTGGTGACAATAATTATGTGACTATTGATTATTTAATTTGATAATCCAACAATTACAATAGAGAAGAGAGATTTGAATCTTAGACATCTGCTTTAAAACATAATTAGAAAATTGCCGGTTGAACTACAAGATCCTTAGTGAAGAGTTTAAGACTTGGTTACCCAAATTTTGCAACTTGAGGAACTCTAGTTTCCTACTATAAATTTGAGGCTGAAGTGCTCACATTTGTTCATTTAGAAGTGGTCCAAAGCACTTTGATTTGCATATAGTGTGCTCAAGAGGCAAAAACCTTCTATTGGAGTGATTGGACTCAAGTCCACTTTAATTTGCATTTAGAGTGTGTTTGGATACTGCTTATTTGCTGAAAACTGAAAACTTATTGCTGAAAGCACTGTAGTAAAATAAATTTTAAAAGTGTGAATAGTGTTGTGAAATCCAAATTTACCTGAAAATCTGTGTTTTGCTGACTTTTGTGGGTTTGTAAGTAGTATCCATGAGACCCACTAAAAAAACACATACGCACAGATTGGGCAAAACGCCCCATCCAAACGCAAGCTTAGTTTATTGGCTTGGAGAAGCCCAATATAATGTAGTAGAAATTCTTTGACTCTTGGGCTTTAAGGCCCGATTTTGTGCTTTTGTCATCTACTATTTCCATTTGGGTTGGGCCCCAGTACGTGTTGCACTTGAATTTAGCTTAATTTAAAAAAAAAAAAAAAACCCTCCGGCCCTCCCCTCAACCCTCCCAAAATACAAAAAAACAAAAGAGAAATATTAAAGACACACCTAATAAACAACAACATTATAAGTTGTTGCTCTATGTGTAAATGCTGAAATTTATTTATAAGTTGACACTTAAACATGTTATGAAATTAGATATAAATTTAGGTTTATTCTTATGTGCACTCGAAACAAAAAGTACTAAGAAACAATAATTTGTCCAAAAAAATTCCTGAATAGTAGCACAGGTTTTATTTGTACAGCTCGTCTCAAAAGGTGAAAATTGGAGAAAACATTGAGGGATGAATTACACCTTCATATCTTCTGCAATGTACAGGTAATATGCTACTGGACTTATAGAAGTCATCGATTGACAATTTAGCATAGAGGTTATTCAGGGGAAAGAAAAAAAAAAAGCATAGCGTTTACCAGCTTGCATAAAAAGCATAAAAAAAAAATTGTATATTTCTTATGTGCAGAAGATATATATAATAATAAATTAGTAATTTAGCATCATTGACATAAATGTATACATTCCAAAATTTATATTTAAAAAAAAAAAAATTATATTCAATTGCCCGAAACCGACCCCAATAAATATTCAACCACTTTGTCATTATCGTTTGAACCAAACCCAAAAATTTATTTCCTTTGACATTTTCTTAGTTATTCTTAACAAGTTTACATCGACACTCAATTGAATCGCGCATTTAATTTTTTAGGATAAAAAAGGTAGAATATTCCTTACTGAAATTCTTAGGAACCCATTGTTTATTTC
Organism: Quercus wislizeni; assembly: GCA_023055345.1. NCBI lineage: Eukaryota > Viridiplantae > Streptophyta > Magnoliopsida > Fagales > Fagaceae > Quercus > Quercus wislizeni. Next base: position 46,045,115 of record JALGQJ010000003.1, on the reverse strand, counting down.
TTTTTTTGTTATGGCTTATTGTCTCTGCACACTTGAAATAATCGTGTAATGCAAAACAAACCACATAACATGCCTTATGTATTGAATGATGTGAAATTTTCCATTAAAAAATAATGATACATTTTTGTGGTGTTTCAAAGGATCATCAACATGTAATTTTTTAAGATGACTTATTAAGCTTTGGTTTGGCAAAGATTATTTTTGTCAACTTATTTTACTATTCAGCTTATTTTTGTTACTATTTATAGGTCTCACTGTATTTTTTGATATTATTCATGAGCTCATTGTACTATTTTAACTAACTTTTACCTTTATTTATAGTACTTTCAAGAAAAAGTTTTCAGTTTCAGCAAAACAAGTTAATCTGAAATGGACCCTAAATAAAAAGGATTTTTTTTTGGGGCAAAAAATAGGTTTCATTAAAGGACTAGTTAATAATGCTATTGTGGTTTTTTTTTTTTGATAATTCAATGGTTAAAAAGAGAATGAGAAATTTGAATTCTAGCTGTATTAGAAAGATTAGGATGTGTCAGCCAGTTAAGTTACAGGAATATTGACAATACTATTGTGGAATCTACTTATGGTACAAGTGATGTAGCGAATTATAAGGCACTCATTTATCAACCAAAATTTATTATACAATACTTTGGGAATACAATGATGTGGTACATCTCCTCTCACATCTTTGTCATACGCATGCCATGTTTCATACAATATATTTACTGGTTATATTTTAAACACATTACTACAATTATTTTTTTATCCACCAGTAACAACTAATAACAATCTACCATTTAAGATCTGTTGTGCAAGTGTTATGAAAATATTATAGACATAACATTTTTATTCTATAAGTTGAACCCACTACTGAAATTACTTTTTTATCCACCAATAACAGCCAGTAATAACCTACCATTTAGGATCTGTTGTGAAAACGTTGTAAACGTAATATTTTCCTTTTATAATTCATACCGAATTGAAATTAAATTCCACCAAATAAAAAATGATAATTAATTTTAAATAATATCATAACAGTTAGTAACAACCTACCATTTAGGGTATGTTGTGAAAACGTTATAAACGTAATATTTTTCTTTTATAATTCATACCGAATCGAAATTAAATTCCATGAAATAAAAAATGATAATTAATTTTAAATGATATCATATAGAGAGTGCTACATCCATAACATTTTCACAACAAAATCATAAGTGGATTAGTCATTATTGGTTATAATTTAAATCTATCACTTCAATACTTTTTTGCTCCACCAATAACAATCTGTAATAACTTGTTATTTAGAATTTGTTGTAAAAATATTGTGAATATAAAATTTTTCTGTTGTGTAATATTCGCCTTTAGAATATTTTTTAATTGCTCTTTACCGAGAATATTGAAATGAACTCTCTCCAAACTCCAATACAAAACAAATGCAGACACATTTTTCAATTCCGCACATCATATCCAAATTGCATTATCATATACTTATTGAGAAAGTCCACATCAATGTCATGATCAAATTTTGTGACTTCACATAATAATCAATTAATATCATCACCATTCACCAACATAACCGTCCCCTTTAAAACTCAAAAAAACCAAGAATCCCACCAAAATTTTCATCTCCTCCCTATAAAACCCCCCTCCACATTACCAAAAATTTCATCCATTTATCACAATTAAACCCAAACCCCCAAAACTCAAAACCAAGGGCAAATTAGTCAACAATAAATAGTCACAAAAAAACAATAAATACCCACAATTCCAACGAGTACTTTTCTTTCTCACACTCTATTTGAATCTTTCCCGTGCGTTGCTCTATTCTATTCCCCCACATTCAATTCGTGATTCTCTTTATTCCCAAAAAACCCTTTATATTCCCTGAAAATTCCCACGCGCTCTAATACAACAGCACCGATATTACGTAACAAATTGGAGGGCATTTCCGTCATGAAATACTAAATTTAATAATCATTAATCAATTTTTTCAACCTCTCCAACGGTCCAAGCCTTTGAGTCCTTGACTATCTTTCTCTCTCTCAGAGAATTTTTTGTGCTTCGTTGTTTCGAAATTTCATGGTTTTGAAAAATTCGAAACCCTAGAAATTTCAACGAGCGAAGCAGCCATGGACCGCTTCGTTTGTTTGACGTATATATGATTTTTTTGTTTCTGTTTTTTTTCTGGTATTTCGATTTTTGTGTTGTCGTTGATTTTCGTGGCTGTTGAGCTTGGTGGTGGTGGTGATTGTGATTGTGACGATGATGATCGAAACGGCAATGGAGTTTCTGGTACCGTCGTGGTGGGAGATCAAGGTCACGGTGGCCGCCTCGGTCTTCGTCATCGTTGCGTACTGGTTCTTCACTTACCGGACTGAGGAATTCGTTGCTGATCGATCACTCGGCGATGTTAATTCGCCGAATCTTGTGGATCATGTTAATCGAAAGGTTCAATTTCCAGTTCAATTCTAGCTTTTTTTTTTTTTGTATTTTGGTTAGAGATTCGAATTTCTAGGATTTTAGTTGCTAGTTGTAGAAAATTTCTTTTTTTTGATGAGAATTTTGATTTCTTTGTGGGTATGGCAATGAATTGCTTTGGGAAATGTGGGTTGGGTCAATTATAACTGTTTTTTTTTGGTTGGTTTTTTTATTATTTGATTTTCAAGGATTACAATGGTTGATTGTAGTAAATTTCTCGTTTTACTGAGAATTTTGATGTGAATTTCTGTGGAGTTTTTTGTTTGTTTTTTTAATTTGGATTTGAAGGGTGTCAATTGTAGTAAAGTTCTCGTTTTGATGAGAATCTTTGATTTGGACTTTTGTGGAAAATGTCAATTCTGGATTTTAAGGATTATAATTGTCAAATTTAGTAAATTTCTTATTTTTCTGGAAATTTTTTATGTGGGTTCCTGTGGGAATTGCCAATCCTAGTTATTTGGATTTCAATGGCTAATTTAGTAAGTTTCTTAATTTTCAACTTTGATGAGGATTTTTGTGGTACTTAATAAATGCGGTTGGCAATAATGTTAAGGCCAGTTTTAATTTTTCTGGGTTTGTTTCCTTAAATATTTGTTGTGAATGTATGTGGGTTTGTTATTGCAAGTTTAACATTCTTTGGTGTGCTTTTATAATAGGTTATAATAATTTTGTTAATTGTGTATTGTAAATTGTATATAGATGATAAAGGTTTAGGTTTGGATCCAGACCAGCTTTGTTTGGGTGCTGAAAAGACGTTTTAAATGAGAAGATATAAATTTAGTATTTTGAATGTTTGGTTATGATTTTTTTTTTTTTTTTTGATAGATAAGATTATTTTAATTGAAAAGAGAATACTTCATGTACAGAAGACTCAAAGAACCCTAAAGAATTTCAAAGGAAAGAATTATCTACAATTTTAACTTAGTATTTTCCACTTAACATTTTTTTTAAAATTAGTATTTTCCTATATCTGTACTTTTTCTATTTTATGTTTTTATTTGGATTTTTTCCAAAGTTAATTTTCTTTTCAAGTCTTTTCTCTTCTTTTTGTTCCCTTTATCATCCCTTGGGTTTTATTGACATTACAAAATGTATGTTGCTGTCCTAATTTTTCTTTGAAACTTGAGTTTTTATCATTTTTTATTCATGTTGTACTTAAAGTGTACATCTAGATATTTATTGGGTGGTTGCGGTGAATTACTACTACTTGTTGCCTTGTCCAAGGTCTTGTGATCAATTTAGTTCATACTTCATAAGGATTCAATTTTGGTTCAGAACCTGATATTTTTTTACTTTTGTATGCATGTGTTTTATATTTCTTTATAATTATTATTATTAAATAAGTGAGAAAAAATATTAAAGACACAGCTTTGGGGGGGGGGGGAGAGAGATTGAGATTTCGGGAAAATGTATTAACATACTGTCAATTATATGCTTATCATCATCATCATCATTATAATATATTTGTTTAAATTCATGCTGAGGCTGACAAATGTTTGTGCTAGTCTCTATGTACACGCTTATTGGAATATGTTTATCCCCTGCTGGACACAGTCTGCATTTAACCGTTTCATGGAGTAATTTTTAACTTGTTTGACATGCAGTTTTGCACTTATTTTGTAGATGGTCCAATTGAAAGGAAATCCCCAAACCAATTCAGCATATTTAATCAAGGTATATAAGATCTCTTTAAAATTGTGTGTTTCTGGTGTTTGTTTCCATCATAAAGATTGGCATTAAGAGATTATATTTTATTTGATATTTGCTTAATGAAATGGGATCATCTCTTGCTTGTTGACACCTATACTCCACTCATTTCATTTTTTTCCAGTTGGAATTGTTGGCAGCTAAGAATCTTATTGGTGCAAACTTAAATGGCACATCAGATCCGTATGCTATTATTACTTGTGGTACAGAAAAGCGATTCAGGTTACTAATATTTTCCCATCCTTTGTGCTTTGTCTGAATGGTTGATGCTCTATAAAGGATGTTTAAATATATATATATATATATATATCATACTCTTCTCCTGTTGCTTGATATGATGCTTAGAATAGATTTTATATATCTACTCTGTAATGTTTTTGTTTAGCAGCATTATATGGTTATGTTTTTCATAATTAACAGAACTGAAGATACTATAATTAACAGAACTGAAGATACTATAGTATCTTCAGTTCTGTTTTAAGGAACTAATGTGCTTTTAATTTTGCAGTTCAGGTTTATAAATTTATGTTTTACAGTGAATAGTGATTCAGCTGTTAGGAATAGGGAAGGACTAATGGTTTAGTGCATGTGAGATATGTGATCAACATTTGGAGTGATTTCAGTTTAATTGCTATAGCTAGGATTCTTGAGGTTTGTGGTTACTTAGTGTTCATCATCATGAACATGAAGTAAGTCTATTTCGCAACAAAACTTCAATGCTTATATAAAAAAGATGAAGCTAATTGTTGGCAGATTTTAAGGGTATTATTTAGATGGCATCATGGTTCATATACTTCAGGCACATTAGATTTGCCTGTACTTTTTCTTTTCTTTCAACAATATCAGGTTTATGAAACCATAATACCATAAGTTGGACTTTGATAGAAAGTTATTGAGGGGAAGGTGCATATTGAGTACGTATTCAGTATTGATAATTAATATTAGTAGAGAGTCAAAATACTCAGTTTGCAGAATTTGTATGCAAAGTATTGAGCTGGCTTATAAATCCTTTTCTCTATGGAAAAACACTACAGTTTGTTACTTAAATGTGGCTGTTTAAGTTTAACATATTGTCAATGTTCTGCCAAGAGGCTTGTAGCTCAATTAGCACTTCTTGGTGTTTCCAACTGAAACTTCTTGGGTTCAAATTCCCCTCCTTCAACTTTCAAATTATTGGGAAAACAATATTTTTCAAAGTTCTTAGTTCTCTCTCTTCATATTGATGCTTACATTTCATCAAATCAAGATTTATTGCTAGATCTTTCAAGTTATTTCGATAGCTTTATTTGACCTTCTGTTATCTAATTTTAATAGTTTCTGATGCAGCTCAATGGTTCCTGGCTCAAGAAATCCCATGTGGGGAGAGGAGTTTAATTTTGCTGTTGAGGAGCTTCCTGTTGAGGTAGTAATTATGATTTATGATTCATACTGGTCTTATAGTTATGGATCCAGAAAACATAGTTGTGGGACAATTTTTGAGAAAATCAGTGTCATGACCTTTTAAATCAACATTTATTTTTCTGTTCCTTTGTCATTATTGTGATTGTCATCACCATCTATGTTTTGTTTTTGCATAAATATGAACGTTCATTTTCTTCCAAAGGTAGGCATGCTGCTGACAGCCCACTTGTCCAACCCCGTCCCCCTCTTTTAATTGAAGTCATACGCATACATGTTATTCTTATGAAATAGAATCGCAGTGAGATGGTATGTTTTCAAAGGACATATTTTAGGGCTAGTTGGAGCTGGGGTAAGCAAGAATTTCTTATTCAATTTCTCTTTGGTTGGTCTCGGTGTTGGGGTCTCTCGGATTGTTCTACGCTTATGGATTTTCTTGTCTCTAAGAATAGTTTAATGTTTTTTTTGTTCCTCTTTGTTTCTGTTTGTTCTTTGTTCACTATCGTGAACTCTATGTATCTTTTGTTCTATTCCTTTTTTAATAATATTTCCTTATTACCTATCAAAACAAGAGTATGCAGGAAACTTAGACCCTTTTTTCCCCTGGTTGAAAGGATGGGATGGTTAATAGGTGTAGCCCTTTCCTATCTATTCAACAACAACTACAACAAAGTCTTAGTCCAAAAAAATATGTCCCAATGTCACTTGAGAAATTCAAACTCTTAAGGGGAAACCCTATGTATAGCCCTTCCCTATCCATAAATTCTCTAATCTGGGTGAGATATATAAAGAAGGAATAGGATGGGGAGATAGGATGGGAATTTAGGAAAAACTTAGGAATCAACACCCAACAATTGGAAAATTTCCCAAAAAAAATGTGTTTTCTATGTTTACTAGGGCTCTTTGAAATAGGCTTGCAAGGATTATATCAATCAGGGAAAAAATTTCGAAAACAAAAGGAAAAAATCCCATAATCCTAACAAAAATTAAAGTCAACGTCAAAATTCAAAAATAAATTGGGTTCAAAAATAAAAAATTGTGGAAGAAATCATGAAATGATATTGCTTGTATTCCTTGCATAAATATGACACCAAGATCCTTATATATCTTTCTACTAATATTTTTTTCCACATATTTATTTAAAATCTAGACGAAGGTTAAGTTTAATGTTGCTTGTTAAACTACCACTTGTCCTGAAAGTTTAAGCTATTAGGAAATCGAGAATTTAATTATTTAATTATTATTATAACACCTCCCTCACTTGTGGGCCTAAATTCTCCTTAATGATTGGCCTTGACCTGGTGCAATTTGGTGGGGTTGGTTGGGTGTGGATGTTCCGTTTTGGGCTTGGATGAATTGTGGTGTTTTATTTAAAATTTTTTTGAGGGCTAAATGGGGCCAGCTCAAGTGCCAAGTCACAGTTTTTATTTTTTGTACTGCTTTAAACGGGTTGTTTGGTGCCAGCCCAAATATCATATTTACATAGAAGAAAACTATTCGCCATACATTAATTAAAAATTTATACAGGCACATGGTTATGAACACAATCTGTTACCTAATATTGTAATTCCAGCACAGTAACCCACAACTTGAATCTAATTTACATTGAAAACCCAGCAACACATACATAAAAACATAGGTTAGCATTGGAACTAACAAAAAAAATAAAAAAAAAGAATTTAGTAGGAAGAAGAAATGTAACTTTAGTAGGAGCCATTGCAGTTTTGAATAATTCCAGCATATTAAAATAGCCTTAATAAATCAAATCCTTATAAATTATAGGGCAAGCATAAACCGACTTCACTAAACTTTAAACCAATTCACCGTCAAACATACTAGACTAGACTTGTAACAACTCAAGGTAAGCGCTAGCCACATTTGCGCTTATACCCTAAAAGGACTAGTCAAGTTACAATTAGGGCTCCTCGTAATCACTTATAAACCCAAGATCCGCCTAGTGTACAGCTGATGTGGGACTCAACGTATGCTTATACAACATGCACTTAAACAAGCTAATTTAATCAAACCCTAACAATTTGGGGTATCACAATATTCCCCACTTAAATTTCTAATATTATCGTCAGGACCACGTTGTGTTGCTATGCCCTTGAGCTACATGGTGTTACCAGGTTTGCTTTGATACCATTTGTTACGACACAAGGAAAACTCCTTTCAAATCTGCACTTATTCTCCAAATGGATTAGTCAAGTTACAATTGGGGCTCATCATAATCACTTGTAAACCTAAAATCCACCTAGCAAACACCCGATGTGAGACTCATCACATGCTCTCACAACACATGCTCAAATAATACAATCCAATCAAATTCGCACAATTTAAGGAATCACAAGACTACAACTCTACTAGTTTCAATATAGATGCACTAGTCTACCAGTCTATCTATATGTTTCATTGGACATACATGTTAAAATGTACGATGTAAAGTAAGAAAGATGACATATATATGGCCTGATTTTTTGTTAACATAGATCTCTCTATTGGCTTTGCTGGTTCTTTAAGTAGGCTTGGAATATGAAGCTGATTTTGTTCTCTACTGGGTAGCAGATTAATGTGACAATATATGATTGGGATATAATTTGGAAAAGCACTGTTCTTGGTTCGGTGACTGTTCAAGTTGAAAGTGAAGGTCAAACTGGCGCAGTATGGCATACATTGGATAGCCCATCAGGGCAGGTATCTTCCTTTTTTTTGTTTCACTTTAATAGTGTTTTAACATCATTGATCATACTTTATAGAGACCAACACAACTCTGGTATTTGCTTGTCAGGTTTGTCTGGACATTAGAACAATAGAACTGTCTGCAAATTCTCTCGGGTAGCTTTTTGTTGTACTTTTTTTAAAAATGTTTGCATTTAATTTTATTGGTTGGCTCATCAATCTCTCCTTCTCTCTCTCTCTCTCTCTCTCTCTAAATATAGACACACACATGTAATCCCAAATTTGAACTGTTTTTGGGGTACATGGCTTTGTACTTGTGCAGAGAATGTACCCTCATTTTGGAAATTTCATGTGTTTTGTATCCTGGAAATTGCTATAGAACATTTTTATATTGTCTGTACTTTAATCTTGTTAAATTTGTGATGCAATCCATCTAGATAGTTAGCACGTATTTCATTTGACTTGACTCCATGTTATGTATAGTAATGATGCAGTAGCCTGATGTATTAACATTACTCGTTAGCTTACAGCAACAGTCATTAGATTACAGAAGCAGCAGCAGTTAGAAGAATAATCTAGTAGTTTTAATGTAATATTGTAATAAGCAACTTTAAGTAACAGCTAGAGTTAGCTAGAGCTTTTGTAACTCAATTAGTTAGCAGCCAAGGCTGTTAGCTAGAAGTTAGTAATTCTGTTAGCAGTTTGTACAGCTGGCATTAGGCCCTGTACTGAGTATGTTAAAGTCCTTAGAAGTTAGTACTTAAGCATGGCATGTATAAATATCCCTAAGCTGTACAGATTATTCAGTTTTGAATGCAATTACATAGATTAGCCTAGTGCTATTTTCAAGAGATGGATTTCTTTTAAGAAGGTTTTGTCACAGCTTGTTCCTTGTTCTAAGCAACTCTCATTTCCCTTAATCAATTCTAAGCCTAAACAGCAGCCCCTTAGAATCCCTGCATCAAGTAATCATAGTGAAATATTTTTCTGAATAATTCTTTGATTGTGCTGGAAAAATACAGACTGCTGCCATTTCCTTTTTTTGTCTGGTTGATGTAACTTTGATTTCTTGCTAATGCAACTATAGCCTTTTTATGGAACAAATATGCATGTGCTGGTCCAGTTTATTTTCCTTTTAGATGTGTTTCATTCTTTATTACTAGGATGGAACCTTAATTCAAACATTGTTGTGTTATTGTTAGTATTATCATTTCATTTCTAATAAATTTAAATTTTCTGTTGTAATGACTAATAATTTACCATTAGGGATGTGAATGGCTATGCTGGAGCTAATGCTCGAAGAAGGATTTCTTTAGATAAACAAGGGCCAACTGTGGTTCATCAAAAGCCAGGGCCTCTTCAAACAATATTTGACCTCCCTCCAAGTGAGGTGAGTTGCATAAACACTGCTGTGGCGGTAATTTTTATCTCCTGAAGTTTCAAATTGCATATATATAACTAAGTATATATGATTCTTTATGTTCTCCCTCTGGTAATTCCAGTTGTGGGCCTAATTAATAGAGTACCTGTTTCAGGTTGTTCAACACAGTTATTCTTGTGCACTTGAGAGGTCATTCTTGTATCATGGCCGTATGTATGTCTCTGCCTGGCACATTTGCTTCCATTCAAATGTTTTTTCTAAGCAAATGAAGGTTAGCCTGTCATTCTTCTTTCCTAAGGTTGAGCCAATATTATTGTTAGCAAGCAAGTTTAAGACAATATTATATAGGTATATTATTTCTTTTGAGGATCTCCGGAGAGCATCATTGGTATGAATTACTTTTAGGAGGAGCTCTGTTCCTAAATCACCCATTCACTTTCAACGTAGTCATCTCACATATAAAGGTGCAAGAAGAACATCAAATGGCTTTTTATGTTTCTCTGCATTAGAAAGTTGCTGGTTTAGTTAAATTTATGAGTGAATGGCTTCTTTTATAGATTACTGAAATAGGCTGGAGTCATCCACAAAGTCTTATTATGAGCTTTTTTAAGTTATTGGGTTTTATATGGGTTGAAGTGGTAATTAGTTTCGACATGGTACTTAAAAGCCCATGGAGACAAAGTCCTAGTAGAGTTAGGCTTAATTTTCAATAAATATTGATTTACACTTCCAACTAATAGAACACGAACAACTATGCTATTGAGGTTTGTGTGATACCGATACAGTTCTTTTCCCAGAGCTGTGATGCTAGGGATACTTAAGTGTGATACTTAGGAAGCTAGGTGTAAGATTAATATTTATCTTTTTTTTATAATTTTCCATGAATCTCAAGTTAAGGCTAGATGTAAATTTCTACCTATTGTTTCTCTTAAATGCAAATCTTTAAACTCCCTAAAGAAAATAGCCCCTTAATGACCACAAGAGGCAAAAGCACAAGTTGAAATAAGAGTACAACCAAGGAAATTTCTTCTTTCAACCTCAAGAACAGCTGCTTATTATATACACATCCCTAAACTCCTGGTTCATGTATTATTTTCAAATACAAAAACTGAAAATTTAAACATTTTTATAGATGTCATATCTTTTAATTTTGCATGCATGGTAGGTATAAGGAGAAAATGTATTCTAGCGGTGGATTTGTCAAAATACACATCCCATAAAAAATTATAGTGGTGTAACATAACCAAATGTTACATTAGGTGTAGCTTGAACCCAATCCATAAATATTATTTTTATTATCTTGGTTATACTTTCATGTCAATCTATGTTGTTGGCTTCCCTTCTTAATTTTATGTTTATTCATCCTCACTGGCATAAATTCAATTCATGGATACACATAATTAGAGTGATTAAAAAAAAAAAAAAAAAAAACTTTCCATGGAACATTTTGTTGAAGGTAATTTTAGGATTTTAATTGTTATTATTAGAATTTTAAATTATTGATTGATTTCTTTATAAATTTAATAGGTGGTTGTATCATTTGAAGATATAGATGAGGTATGTGCTCTCTTGCTCTCTCTCAATTCACACGCTTGACCACCTTGTTGAATGATATGTAATGTTGAGTTATGGATTAATTTTTTAATTTTTTTTAATGAAGATACGAAGGAGTCAGCATGCATTCATTAATCCTGCTATTACAATTATTCTTCGCATGGGTGCTGGTGGACATGGTGTACCTCCTTTGGGAAGTCCTGATGGTTAGTGATTGTTTTTGAATGCCTGAAGGGCTTTTTATTATATATCTTTCTTGAAGTTAAGATGTACAAATCTTGTGCTTGAAATGAAAGTAGCTTTTCATGATAATTTTTCTTTTTTTGTTTGAAAGGCATGATTATGTTTTTATAATGATGCAGTGGGCTTAGATATATTGTGTAGGTAGTATCAAATTAAAATATGGTGCTAGAATGGTGCATCCATTGAATTTAATTGTAATGAATGTTAGTAGTTGACCTGATTTTTCAAGTTGAAAAAGAAATCTAATCATTGGTATATTTTATTAAAAAGTTGCTCAAATGAGAGCTTTCAGCAGCTCTATTGTGCTTGCTCATTTTGTTGGCAGTATCCACATGAAGGAATGAACTGATATTTAATATTGTGATATGCTAAAAGCTAGTCCACTCATCAAGGTCTTCTTTTTGGAGGTCTTGTTGAAACTTGTATGATTGAGAAACTGTATTTTGAAGTTTCTGTAGAAAAGTTGTGTAATTCCTTTGGAGTCAATGTTTCAGCTGGTTTCCGTCATATTCATGAGCTTAAAGTTCTCTAGACAGCAGACTGTAATACGAGTTTGCACGTTGAAAGTGGAAAAAGAAAGGAAAAGATTATACATAGTGAGAAATATACCTAACACCCTAGGTATTAATTTAGACCTCAATTTCCAAAGTTTACGGCTTAATCACTTTTAAGCTAAGTGAAACATTAATTCCAAATGTAAGTGATTATCCAATTTTATATTGATTGGATATTCATTTAAGCCTTCAATGCATTTAAAACAATTTAAATGGGCAGTAAAAACAATGTAAACCACAAAATAACACTGATATGTTATCGGGAAAACCCAAGATCCGGGCGGAAAAACCTCTCCATAGCACCAACATCGATATCAAAACTTTCTACTAGCGAACAGTTGCATTGCAATACAAGATACACAATAAGCCCTCCAAGTCTAAAGCTATCCTCGTACTTGGGCCCTCCATGCTCCTACTAGCAACCGACTTTGCTTAGTTGTTTCTTCAATTAGTCTTCGGAAAATGCGCGTTAAGCTGCCGACTGTAAGCTGCACAAGTCTCCTTTGATTTATGGTATTGCTCCAATGCTTCCTAGCTCCAAAAAACTTGCTACACTCAAGTATGGTGAAGAAGGTGATTGATATAATCTCCTCTCATTGATATGTTAGTAGTGAGAGGTAAGGAGAAGAGAGAAAAATGATGTGTGAATAGCTCTCTCAAATGGAAAATGGTTTTCTCTTTCTCTCTCTCAAAGAGGCAATTTGAAAGTTGCTCTCACAATCTCTCTAGGGTTTTTTGTGTATGGGAACTAGAGGTATGGATTGGGATTGAGCTGGTAAGAGATAAAAATGAAACAGTTGTTCTGTCCTCGAGCAACTCATAGGAATGAACTTCTTGTGAGTTGCCTGCGAGTTGTTCTAGAAAAGCCTCCTCCGTTATCTGCTACGCGTTGAACTTGTGGGAACGACTTCATCTCATGGGAGTGAAACTCATCTACCCCATTACAATGTAATCCCAAAAGTACAATGAAATGAGAAAAATTACAAGCAAATTTGGCACGGAATTCAGCCAACAAAAATTAGAACTTAACACTTAGAACTTAGTTTTTCAATTCTTAGGACTCAGGAGAATCAAACAAGGTCTTTTCACAAAATAGGAAAAGATGCTTGGATTTGTGTATGACTGGGTATTGATTTTCAAGGATATGGTGGATAAAGGCTCTGATGAAATGATTTTCTTTCAATTCTCTTGAATTATTCATCTATTATTCAGATTGTTTTTCTTTGAGTTTTGTCTTAGAGCTTTTTCTTTTGGTCTTGTGAACATTGAGACTAATTAAATCTATTTCTGAATGTTTCTTAAAAATTACTTTGATTGAAACTTTTTTGGATTATGTGAAGTTGAAGGAAAGACTGATCTTGGAGAGAATGATTATTTTGTCCTTTTTATTTTGTTGCTACCTACCATAGAGGTACTTATTTCCCTCAGAAAGCTCCTACCGCCCAGCTGGGTTTGCAGCCTCTCCATCCGTAGTAATTCCATTGGTATATTTGTATTGGAGCTATTTAGGTTTAGGGAACAATATATCTTGAATTTGACACAATTTAATCGGAAAAGGTGGTTCATGGTAGGCATAGGTATTGGTTTTAACATTCTTGTGGCTGAATATGTTTTGTGATATGTGCTAGCTTTATTGCTGGCTAAAATGTTTTTAGTCCTCCAATCACGTTTTTTAAATTCAATTATATAATATCTCTTTGTGGTATTTATTAAATTTTTGTTCAGTGAATTTTCCTTACTCTGAAATTTTATTATTTAGTCTATTAGGTTCTATCATGGCCAAATAGGGTAGATTTCTGGACTATGCTTTCCTTTATTGGTCGTCTTCCGATTGTGTGTTTTACTCCTAATCTTTATGTTTCTTATTTCAGCTTGTAATTAATAATGAATGAATCATGTCATAAGATGCACTAAGTATACCTCAGTTGAATGCAGCTTCTGAAAAAGTGCCTCTTCCAGTTAGAATCTTGATTGCATGTAAGATATCTTACAGTATTATGGACTATATTTCTTTCTTCACGATTGTCTCTCTAAAATACCCTTGTGCTTGTGTAGGTGGCATGCTTAATGTCAACCTTCTAGCATTTTGTTTTGTGTCCCTACCACATACATGTGTGCAAGTTTGGATGCATGCAGTATGGATCTTGTTTGGTAGTCAGTCTGCTAACATTTTATAATGACCTGTGTCTTTTCTGCCTAAATAAAACTTTTCCTTCTGTTACTGATTGCATGTTAAAGAGGTTTAGTTTTTGGAATGGTAAGTTAATTGGTTCACTTATCTAGGAGTGTTCTGTTGGCATTTTACAAAAATAATGCTCAAATTTGATGGTTAGAACTGGAGGCAAGTAAGAAAGATATTTTTATGAACTAAACAATTTGTTTTTCTCATTGTTACTTATTGGTAAAGCACATTTTTTTGCCCAATCCCACAGTGGGGGAGGTGCTCAGTTAAAGCCTTGTACTTTCATTTTGCACCTAAATTTGCTTTAATAGGCTATACTTTTATTTACGGGCACTTTATTGATTGTCTTTCCCTTTCTTTTTTCTTTTTTTTTTTTCCATTTTTTTTTCCTGGTTTGTATTTTTCCTTCCAACTTGATGAGTGTTTTAAGTTACCGAAGTGCTTTTAGGAAACATCTGTAATTGAAGCTATGCTATGATGTATTTATATGGCATTTATTCTGCTTTTCCATTTTCAGGTAGAGTCAGATATAAATTTGCATCATTTTGGAACAGGAATCATGCATTAAGAGCTTTACAGCGTTCTGCGAAGAACTACGAAGCTATGTTAGAAGCTGAGAAAAAGGTCCATTTCTTGTTCTGTGCGAACTTTAATTTAGCTATTGATACACTTTTAATAGAATTTCCATACATAGGTTTAGTCATGCTTATCGACTGTAAAAAAAGGAATCCTGATTTGGAATTTTGAAGAACAGTTATGTAAAAGTAAAATGTATATTTATAATAAAATAACAAACATTACATTATTTTGTGTGACCTTTTGGTATTCTGCAATATCATGACAATGAGTTTGGAATTAGAGACCCCTAAATTTGTTTGGCTTTGCAAATATCTCATTTTCGCACTTGCTACTCCCAACACAAGCGTTCATAAAATATGATTTTTTTTAAAGTATATTTATGTAATTTTAGATTATTTTAAAATTTAGATAGGATTGTATGTTTATATGCCATGATCGATGACACATGCTAAACTAGAATTTCATTAACTATCATGCTCATTAAATACTTTCGTAGTTGTTTAGTGTGATGATTAATAACGTCTATTTTTAAAACTGTTTGGAATCTTTTATTTTTTTGGGTAAGGAACCAAACAAGACTGGATCTAAATTGTTTATCTACCATTCATTTCATAAAAATTTCACAATTTATTAACAGGGGGTGAGGTTCCGAAACCTGCTCACTATCAGAAACTCAAATATTTTAATATAAGTGTTAGAAATATTGGTTAAATGATTAAATTTACCATATCCCAATAGCAAACAATTTCATTTATTTTAAAATAAAATCAAAATAATTAAAATTCAAACCATATAATAATCCATCAGCACTAAACCCTAAACCCTTGCATCGAATGTCCTCATTTCTCTTTGTTTCATTTTTACTTATTACTTGACAATGATGGTGAGGAAAACTATGATTTTTTTTTGAACTCTTGTTAGGACGCTGCTCATGTGAATTAATACATGTGACACCCTAGATTAGATTTGGATATTGTCTAAGAGTGTGTTGTGTGGGTGTGTGATGAGTCCCACATCGGACATTTACTGGGTAAAATTGCGCTTTATTAACAACTATAAGGAGATTTAATTGGGACTAGTCTTTTAAGGTATAGTGCAGATGTGACTAGCACATTTTCTTGAGTTGTTGCAAATGGTATTAGAGTTGGCCCAGCAATTATTTGTGGGCTTAGAGATACTACCCCACATTGTGGGCCCTAACGAGTACATTAAGGATTTAAGTGGGGTAGTTTGTGACACCCTAGATTTGATTTGGGTATTGTCTAAGTGTGTGTTGTGTGGGTGTGTGATGAGTCCCACATTGGGAATTTACTAGGTAGATTTGTACTTTATCAACAACTATAGGGAGTTTTTCCTTGGGTTGTTACAATAAATCAGTTATAGTGTACACCTTGTGAATAAATTCTTAAGGTCTTCTTTTCTCTTGTTGCTTCAATATAGATTGGGTAACTTAGGTGTTTTATTTTTGTTTATTTATTTTTTTAATTTCTGATATACAGGAGAAGGCAGAGTCAGCTCTGCGTGCACATAGCAGCTCTACCAGAAGAAGTAAAACACAGGTTGAGATTCCTGAAGATGTGCCAAAAACTGGAAAGGTTCAAGTTTTTATCAAGGAAGAAGCTCTTGTTGGTATATGCAATGTATGCATTGTTCTTTTCCTCTACCACTTAGATGTAGTTCCTTATTTTGTTATTAGCATGCAATTGATTTATCTTCTGCACAGGATGTTTTCCCATGCACAGCTGAGCAGTTCTTTAATATCTTGTTGAATGATGGTTCAAATTTTACAAATGAGTATCGTTTAGCACGGAAGGACACTAATCTTGTTGTAAGTAACAATCTAGCTTATGGTAATCATCCCTCTTCATATATTAGGAAGTATATAATTAGCTATATTAATTTGATTCACATGATTATGCATTGACACTTGTAAAAATCTATGGTATTATTGATTTCTTCTATGGGACACTTGTTCTTATATTGTGACCTTTCTGAAGTCTAGATAGTGATGGTGGACCAATGAAATTTGTTTTCGTGTCTTCATGAGGTTGAATCTCTAGGAATCAATGTGTTAAGTTTGTGCTCATATTCACCACGATAGTGACGATTACATTCCCTCCATATGCACTACAACAAATACAACGGTGCTAAATTCCAGATGTTTGATAAGTGATTCCCCAGCCAACTCCTCCAACCAAATAGAAGACAAACACCGTTTTTGGTAAGACCCAAGAAACCCAAAAAGATCGAAAGACGAAATGCTATAACTTTTGAGCCTTCTCACAATGAATCAACAAATGATCCAAGGTCTCCCCATAACAGCAACATATGCAACCCCAATCAACAAAATCAAACCCCTTACTCTTCATATTTACTCCAGTGAGTATTTTATTCCAAGCTGCAGTCTAAACAGAAAAGAAACTTGCCTAGGGGCCTTCACTCCCCAAATACCTTTCCAAGGAAAAGCGATAGAGGAGGAGCCTCATAGAGCATTATAGTGCGAGTGAATGTCGAAGTTCCCATTCTTCTTCAAAGTCTATCTCAATTGGTATTCGGTCACCATTTTCAGTCAAAGGGATATTATTCTCCAAAAAATGAAGAAAATCCACCTTAGAACCCACTTCCCAATCATTCACCCACTTCCCAATCATTCAAATCCTGGGTGAACCTCACATCCCAAGTCCTCCTTTCCCCCTTCCTCTGCCTAGTCAAGGATAAAGCAACAAAAACCTCTTTATTAGTGGCTATCTCATACACTACTAGAAATGTCAATCAAAGATGTGAATCCCCACACCAAAAATCATGCCAGAATCTCAATCTATTCCCCACCCGAATCTCAAAACGAGTATGTTGACTAAAATCCTCCCAACCCATACAAATGCCTCTCCACAAACCACATCTAGGAACACCTTTGCCCAACTTACAAGTCCGTCCCCCCACTCTTCCCCAAAGTTTATAGCTACCACCCTCCTCCAAAGTTGATTCTCCTCAACCCCAAAGCGCTGTAGCCATTTTCCTAATAGGGTTTTATTAAAGGTAGTCAGTTTTCTTATCCCCAAACCACTGTTGGCCATAGGAACACACTTTATCCCATCCTACCAAATGTTGCTTATTCACCCCCCATACCTTCCCAAAGAAAGTCCCTTTGCAATTTTTCAATCTTATTGGTCGCACTCGTTGGAACGGTAAAAAGTGATAAGAAGTAGGTAGGAAGACTTGATAATTTACTCTTATCAAAGCCAGTTTGGGCAAATACAACATCTTCCAACCTACCAATCTTCTCTCAAATTTCTCCAAGATAGGATTCCAAGTAGAAGAAGATTTATGAGAGGCCCCTAGAGGCATGCCAAGATAAGACATGGGTAAATTCCCAATCCTACACCACAAAAAAGCCTTGCCAAAACATGTAAATTATCTACTGCCCCAATTGGGCCATTTCGCTGTTACAGACATTAACCTTCAAGCCAGTGACAACTTGAAAACATAGAAGCAACATCCGTATATGAAAAATTTTGCTCCACATCTGCATCACAAAACAAGAACGTATCATCTGCAAACAAAATATGTGAAACACAAACTCCATCTGCCACTCTAGCATTAGCCTTACAACTACTATTTAAACCAACCCCCTCTACGCTCTTCAACATCCAACTAAAGACCTCCATCATGATCAAAGACAACATAAGAGATGGTAGATTTCCTTGCCTCAATCCCCTCGAACTTCCAAAATAATCAATTGGAGGCCCATTTACCAAAACAGAAAACTGAATTGTGGAGATGCAAGTGTGAATCCACCTACACCATTGCTCTCCAAAGCCCCATCCTCCTCAACAGATCTAGGAGTGACTCTCAATTCACATGATCATAAGCTTTTTCAATATCTAGCTTGCATATAACCCCTAGAACTAGACTCTTCACTTGACTATCCACACATTCATTGGCAATAAGAACTTAATCAAGGATTCGTCTACCACCCACAAAGCCATTTTGAGATTCTAAAATCAACTAGTCTATAACCCTTTTTTAGGCGATTTGCTAACACTTTAGCCAAAATTCTGAAATCTCTCATATTGGAGGCATAATTCTTTTTAGGAATTAAAAAAATGAAAGTAGCATTGAGGGATTTTTCAAACATACTATATTGGTAAAATTCCTCAAAGAAGGCTAGTACATCTTTTTCCACCACTCGCCAACAATGATGAAAAAAGGCCATAAAGAAGCCATCTGGACCTGGAGCTTTATCCTCTTGCAAACCCCTAACAACATGAAGAATCTCCTCCTTATTAACCTACCTTTCAAGCCATCCCCTATCCAGTCGCCCTATTTGCTGAAACTCTAAAACCTCCACCATAGGTCGCTATACCTTAGTCTCCTGGTATAGCGTTTGATAAAACTGTACTATCTGAGAAGCCACTTCAGATTCCTCCTTATACAATAGATTCCAAATAACCAACGAGTGATTTCCAAACCTTTTGTCCAACCATACAATAGATCTTTCACACACTAGTAAGACTCAGGAGATATGACAAGATTTAAATACAAAACAGCACAATTGATCGGCCTCTGTGCAATGAATCAAAAGATGATCCACCCCCTCCCTACTGCAGCGACATGTGCAAAACCAATCCACTATAGTATATCATCTTCTCCTAAGATTGTCACAAGTAAGGATCTTCCCTCATGCCACTGTCCAACAAAAAAACCACTCTCCATGGCATCTTCACACCCCAAATACCCTTCCAAGGGAAAGTGACAAGGGAGGACCCCCTCAAAGTATCATAAAAAGAACGGATATCAAACTCCCCATATTCTTAATGTTTTTTCATCAAAAATATTGAATGCATACAGTTCTTGATATTCCATGTTATTAGAATGCTTCATGTTGGTTTTGGTCACAACTAAAATAATTTGTGCATTTCAACCAAAATTAATAAAAATGTTATTTCCTTGAATGGACCCCAAGTGACTTATTGTGTTGTTTAAGTCCCATGCAATGTGAATGGTAAAGCTATGCAGTTGTTCCTGATATCATGTATGCATATTATTAAATGAGGAGAAATTTTATTCATTCATTACATTTGTGGCTTTGATTTCAAAGCTCAGTGCATTTTTCATCTGAAGGGCTGACCAGTACACATGGTGCCCTGGGGCCTTGGGCTCTGGTTAGCAATATTGTTCTGTATAATTTTTTCCCTGTTCCTCTGGGTTAGTGGAGGTTAAGTTAGTCTAATTAATTTAAGTGCTACTGTGGAATTTTTTGACCCTAGAAGATTAAGTTGTCAGTTGCTGTTTGGCAGCTGTATTAACCTTAGATCTCATGCTTATCCTTATGCCAGATGGGACAATGGCATGCTGCTGATGAATATGATGGTCAAGTCAGGGAGATAACATTCAGATCCCTTTGTAACAGTCCAATGTGCCCACCAGACACAGCCATGACAGAATATCAGCACGCTGTTCTATCTCCAGACAAGAAAAGGCTGGTATGAATGCATATTTTCCTCCTATCTTAAATTTTTAGTTGTTTCATTATTATCATCATCATCCCTGTAATATTTAAGAGTTGTCACTTCGTTTCCCTATAAATAAATGGTACAGGATAAGATCAAGGGATCAATTTTGTATGGGTGCATGAGTTGTATTTGCCTATTTGGAAAAGGATTTGTTACTTTTCTTCCTCTTTTATGAAGCCTAATCTTGTGTTGCTAGTAGAGATGCTGACATATTTTCTTTTTCTACGTATCTTCTCAAGTTGTTTAATTTCCTTTAATTTATCAAACTATAATGGGAGTTTTTCTTTCTTGTAGGTGTTTGAGACTGTGCAACAGGCGCATGATGTTCCATTTGGGTCCTGCTTTGAGGTATTCGCTATTTTGCTTATCTTTTTTTTTTGCTTCAACATTCGTTTATGGTTGGTTGTGTACTTTATACCTCAATCTTATATGTATTACATGAATTCAGTTTTGTCCTTGATTTGAGACTACAAAAAGCTTATCTACAGTTCAAAGATTACAAATAGACTAGATTTAAATATTATTTCTTAAATGTAGAGGAGAATGAATTCTGGGTGCAACAGATCCAAATGCAATCTGATAACAAATTTGGTGGAGAACTACAAACACTGAAATTGTAATGGGACATATGTAAGATTTGATAGGAATACAACAACATGGAAATTCTTGAAAAACTAGGATATGAATGATGTGGATATTTCAATTAATAATTATATATTATTAGATATTTTTTATCTTGATTTTATGTCTACAAAACAGATAACATGCATTAATAATGAATAGCCGAGAAATAAATAATTTTAAGCCATTGGTGTATCCCACCAGATCATGATTAATCTGGCTTGAGGGTTTTTTTTTGGGTGCGTGTGTTTTCCCTTTAATTCAAGCCGCTGGTGTATCCTACCTGTGCTTGGGTGTCTGAGCCTTATCCATGTCAAATATACATCAAACACTAATGCACCAGAGGTTTTGGAATATCAGTGCTCCATGGGTGGGAACCCTGGTTTTGAAACCTGGGCATCCTACAACTGGAAGGCGGTTGTTCTGTTGTGATTACACAGCAGTAGAGTAGGTATATTTGGCATAGATAGTAAGTAATTTGTTAGCTTTGTATGGTGCTGATCTGTAAAACAACTATTTGTTGATTTATTTTTGCTGACATTTTAGTCTACTTTATAAGTGACATGAATTTGTTGCATCAGGTCCACTGTAGATGGTGTTTGGAGACAAACACTGAAAGCTCAAGTACCATAGATATTAAAGTCGGTATGTATTCAATTGTCCCCCAGTTCTTCTATCTTTGACTGTCATTAATCTGCATATATTCCATTCTTGTAATTATTTTGCCACT
This sequence comes from Quercus wislizeni, assembly GCA_023055345.1. Lineage (NCBI taxonomy): Eukaryota > Viridiplantae > Streptophyta > Magnoliopsida > Fagales > Fagaceae > Quercus > Quercus wislizeni. The sequence goes on along the minus strand of JALGQJ010000003.1, from coordinate 46,023,499 downwards.
GAATTTTGTATGCTTTACCATAGTTCATTGCAACCCTAGCCAACTATGATCTAGGATCATTCAGTCCAAAAAGTGGTACCAAAATGCGGTGCACTTTCAATTCACTAATTTTGATGTTTCAGAAATTTTCTTTTTATTTATTTATTATTTATTTTGGCTTCCTAGCCAATGTAGAAATTAGAAAGTAGTGTCTAGTCTGGGCATCTTACAGCGATTTCAGTTTTTGGGTACCAGGCTCAATTTTGGGGATTTTAACTGAAGGCCACCTAATTGCATTCTAATTTCTGATGAAACACTTTTTGTGTATACAAGTTTAACCCCTACGGTTATACAATTTGAGATATGTGGTTTAGCATGTGCTCGTTCCCATTTCATGTACCACCATGATCGATAGTTTAAAATTTGCAGATCTGTAGCATTCTATGGCAATATTATAAATTGTTTGGTCTCACTTTGCATGGTTTAAGATTTAGTTTTTCTTCTCAATTCTATTCAGGAATTTGTTTTTGGTTTTTAATCAAATTGGTGGCAACTTCTACAGGTGCACATTTTAAGAAATTTTGTCTGATGCAATCCAAAATAAAGTCAGGAGCTATCAATGAGGTTGGTAAATCTTTTTTTTTTTTTTTTCTTCTTATTACTCATAAGAGCACGTTTGGTACACTGTAATGATTATCATATGAGAATATGAATAAGTATTACAAAGAATACATTAAGTTGGAATGTAATAAGTATTACTATTTATTAGTTTAGTGATCAATTAGGAATAGAATTCTGAATATGCATCCACAATTTAGTAGATTATAAAAAAAAGGTGTAATTAAATCATTTTTAAGTCAAATTTTCTAAAATACACTTATTTTAGAGTGTTCAAAATAGAGCTAATAATTAACAACAAAGAAAATTTATTTTCTTTCCTTTTGAAGATGTGGCAACTAATAGCTTTTTAGGAAATTTTTTTAAAAATGTTATTACATAAGGTGAAAGAATAGATATTTAGTACGTTTGATAAGAAATAATTATTCCTCATTTTGAAGAATAAATATTCATAAGGAATAATTATTCATTATTTATTGTAATAAAAACAAAACCAAACAACTGAATAGTTATGCCATAGAAATATCTATTACATTACGGTATCTATTACAGTATACCAAACATGCCCTAATTGTGTATTCTGTCCATCAAAAAAGGAATGGATTAAATGTTTGAAATCTATCTAATTATTTACTTCCATTTAATGTAGTACAAGAAAGAGGTGGAAGTGATGTTAGAGGTGGCCCGTTCTTATATCAAGTCAAGTACTTCTAATAGTAAGACTGACACTACTGCTCCTCAATCTGTAGCTCAAGACAGCAGCTAATATATTCAGCGACCTCAGATCGGGTTTGCCTGTGTATTTGTCAATTTTTTTAAAATATAAAAAAAAAATATAAAAAGTCATATATACGTAGAGCCACCGAGGTTCCTTGTGATGGCAATAGGTTTTTATCTTCTGTGTTCTTAATGTAATCTCACCCTGTCTCCTTAGGTGAGAATTAGCGGTGTACATGCTTGTAATCATGTTGTTTTTTGTTTTTTGCAATGACAAATCTCAGTTTTCTAAGACATTTTGGAACATTTCCTTTTGTTGAAGACATACTAAAATAGTTTGGTAATTAAAATCATGGTTGTCAAAATCACGATTTGGATTGTAGAATCGCATGATTTTACGATTCCACCTCATCAAAACGTTTAAAATCGCACTAGGAGCGTAAAAATGGTAGGATCGTGTGTAGAATCATCGAATCGTATGGGATCCTACCGATTCTACTGATCCTACCAAAACATTAGTTTTTTTTTTTTTTTTTTTGGTTTTGATGAAGCTTTAAGGGTTTTTATTTTTCTATGTTGTGATGATATGATTTTTTTTATTTTTATTTAATTATGTTAACCTAAGCAAATGTTTTCTAGTTTCTAGTTCACCTGTAATCAAAATGAAGAAATGCTTCATCATTTCTAAATGAAGAATTTATATTGACTTTGCTACCTTTTAAACTATAATGTTGTTAAATTTGTTTGATCAATATACTAATTTGTGTTCAAATTTTACGAAAATGTTTCTCTTATATATAATTTTATTAGTATGCTTGTATTTGCATATTGATTGATTGATTTTTTTGAGCATGCTTTATAATTGTTACTGAGTGATTAATCTTGAGCTAATAATAGGTGAATTTATAACATGAAAGGTAGCTAAAGGCTATCATAGGCTCAAGTACCTCAAAGCCTGAGAGTTTAATTTGGGAAGAATGTTTTAACGTTCTATTTCCAAGTCAATATTATTATGATCAAATGAAGAATGGATAAATCAAGAGAGGGATTGAAAGAGATTAGAATGGATTGACGTGTCTCCTTCAAGTATATTTGGGGTTTTTTTTTTTTTTTTTTTTGTTTTTGTTTTGTTTTGTTTTTGTTTTTTTGTTTTTTGTTTTTTTTTTTATGAGTACCTTTCGGGAGTTTCTTGTAGTATCATCTTAATATTCATTTTATTTTTGGATTTGATATTTTAGTTAGCTAGTTTCCATTTGATAACTTATTTCGGATTTTAAACTTGGAACTTGGAAAATATTTTTATGTGTTGATAAATATTTTAGTATTTAGTTGCTAATTAAACATTTATTGAACTTTTTAGATACATTGAGTTAAAATTTAAATATATTTGTTTCGTTAGTATAGACGCAATGATGTATGACATGCAAGTTGCATCATATGATGCAAATCTTTGTTTTTTTATGGATAAAATCACAATTTACGTGATTATTCAACATACAAAGTCATACAATATGTTTTTTGCTTTAAATCTAAAAATATGTAGAATGTTACGATCCATGATCCGGTCTTATGATCCACAATCCACAATCCTAACTACCTCTTACGATCTTACGTAAGATCCCGATTTTGACAACCTTGATCAAAATATAGTATTGTAAAATATATGCCGTTTGTAATAGTTCAAGATTGGCATAGCTGACCAACAATGTGATGAAACAGCTTGGTTAAATGTGGTTATGAGACTACCCCTTTTCCCCCTTTCCCATGAAGATGAAAAATACAATTGCATTTGGATAAGGATTGAAGTTAGTAAGGGATTTGAGGGATAATTGTTTGGTATGAATTTTATGATATAATGGATTTGGTATCTGAGGATTCTGTTCCAATAAAAATAATTGTCTTCTTATGGATTTAAAATAATACTACTATATTATACTTCATCATCATTCCAATAAAAAAAATTGTGTCATGAAGTTAATAGAGTATTGTACACCTAATCATTTTAGATCAATGCATTCATTAATAAAGATCAAACCTATCTAAATAATAGTTTACTAGGTTGGTGACTATGATATAATTTGTCATGGTTTGAGGAAGCATTAATCACATTGTGCTAGTCACATTTGCTTTATATTCTAAAAGAGTTAGTCAAGGTGTGAATAGGACTTTTTGTAATGTTTTATCCAGACCGATTCCTTCTAATAAATATCCCATGTGGATACATATCTCTAAACTTATCATTGATACCAAGACAGGTCTGTAAGACTTTTCATAAAAAGAATTCAAATACATGTTAAGGATGACATGTGTGACACAATATCATACATTATCATTTCAATGGATTGGAAACACAACCCCAAAAATCATACATCAATCTTACATTTGAATAAGTTTTGCTAGGCCCTATACTAAGAGTGGGTGTTTCTTTATTTTGTATAGTATTATATCACAATCAAACAAGTTGATTCTTGTTTCTATTTTATGGGATTTGATTCTTGTTTAGTTTCCGTAAGATGGGATGTCATTCTAATATTGTATGCATTACTTAGTTTTAAAATCACATTGACCTTAAATAATATCTACCACAATACTATTATCTCTTAATTATTATGGGATTAGCCGAATAAGATCAAGAAGCTCAAGCTTTTTTTGTTTTTCTTTTCGTATCATTGCAATTATAAAAGTTCTGTCCTACTCCATGTTTTCCTTTCGGTGATAATAAAATCCTAAGTATTTTCGATGGCTCCAAATGGAATATGTTGGGACCATAACATAAAAAGTCAAATGTGTCGCAGCTTATATTATTTTCCTGTTGCTACCAACTAGTGAGTTGTACTATATTTTATGACTAAATTTCCAATTGCTTGATTAATATGACAGTTGTTATAATTTATTGCTATTTTTGCTTTGGGATTGGGATCTTTGGCCTTATTGTACTGTTTATGAATGTGAGAAGTTGTGTTTGTTACACAAACTTAGTATTATCTTAATCAAAATTAAAAAGAAATCATAGGAATAAGAGATAGACTTGGTAATAATCAATTTCTCAAACAGTAGGTATAGCTGTATTGGCACATTCAAACACGTGATCAAGTAGGTTATATTTTAATAGAGAAATGTTAATGAGTGCTGTACGGCATTGGTTAAGAATCTAATTAAAGAAAGTTTTTATGGAAAAAGGTCAAAAAGTAATTAATGTTTCGATAGCTTTTTTTATTTCCCATAAAAGTGATATAAAAACTTTCCTGAAATGAATTCTTAACCAATACTGTACGGCACTCGTTAACATGACCCATTTTAATATAAACTCAAAACTCTCACCTCCAAAGCTAAAATTAAACCAAAGCCATAAGAGGTGGAAAGATGACCTATGATGGGGGAACCAAGAAACCTCATCTTGCCATTGTGTTTTTAAACATACATCCCAAGCTTTCAGTACATGTCAGTAATGGATGCTGATGATCATGCACAGACAGAACTGAGTTCAAAGATCACGAAGAGAAAAGTTTAATCAAACAATTCTACCCCATTGGCTATTGAAGCACTGAAATTTCGCACATGAATCTGTATCCCTCAGGTCCATAAACTAAAAGAAAGGATAAAAACTGAAATTGATGGGATTGACATTAATGCTTTTGTCTTGTTACTCTTGCCATTTCATCAATGATTCCATTTTAAAACCTAGCTTTTTTAAAGTTTTAAGTATAATTTAGAACATTTTTAACCCAAAAAAAAAAAGAAAAAAGAAGAAGAAGAAGAAGCTAGGTAAACTGATGACACCAAACACACACAAATTGGTTTTGAGTTTTTCTAAGGATGCAGCACGCACGGGCCAATAAAAAGAATTTTAAATTGCAAATTGTGGTGGACCTATGAGTGAAATGATAATCTAATTTAGGAATTTGTCATGAATTTTTGGTGTGGCTCTGGCTTTATTGAATTAGTTTATTATTAATATTATTATTTTTTTGATATAAACAAGATTTGAATTTACATTAAAAAACTTGAGTTATCTTAAACCCTTTCTCTCTCTATCTCGGACGTGCAGAAGTCATACAAAAAATTTCGATGATTCCACTGCAATAATGATATAAAACATTACACCCATGGAAGATCATTTGTGGGTCCCACGTATCTTATAGTTTTCCTTTGCACTCTTCTTGGTCCGAAAATCCAAATGTCAACCATATGTATGAGTCCTCTTATTAGAACTTGGCTTTGTATGCGAAAGTGAAAACCACAGATGGAGCACTTGGACAGAGAGAACATGGCCAATATTGAGAAGCAGGAGAACATAGAGGCTGAAAGTTTAATCAAAAGGAAGAAGAAGAAGAAGAAGCTAGGAGGAATCAAAACAATGCCATTTATCCTTGGTATGTTCACATCCAATATTTTTGTTTTTACTTTTTAGTCATACAACTTTCTTTGCCTATTGTTGTTTTTGGCTGGGGTTGACATCTTCAAGGATCTCTCAGCTAATGAGATATCCAATCATAGCTTCTTGGGTTCTACTTTTCAAGTTTAAACAATGGTTGATTAATTAATTAATTAACTTTCTTTTTCTAATAACTTAAGCTTTTGGAAATTAAAGTGGCAATTTGTTAAGTATGATTATATTTATTCTTTTCTAGCATCAGAACAGGTGATCTTAACATGATTGCTAGCAAACATTGTAATTACAATCACTATAAAAGGTAATGATTCTTGTAGAGCACCCCCAAAACATAGTTTACACTAATTTGAGAGGTTTACCATTTGCCCTGTTAGAGTCAAATAAATCTCAAGATCTGCACACCATTTATCCATTGTAATTAGGCCGAATTAGTTCTTTACATTAGTGGTAACATAATTTCACTGAAGCCTCTATGCATGTAGAATTATTGAACAAACATAATAAAAAAATTCGACCACTAAAAGATTGGATCCAACATAACAAGGGGGAAAAATAGAGTGAAGGAATATCTATTCTTCTATTTGGAAAATAAAAGACTAAAACACAATTGAAAATGGGGTTTGATTTACAAACACACACTATTTCACATATTTTTTTTTTTCACAAATATAGATATATTCTCGCATCAATTGTAGATATGTGTGTAAACTAGTGGATGTGAACGAGTGTGAAGATTTTTTTTTTCTTCATTAGGAAGGGGTTTGATGGTTCTAATCTATATCTATATAAAGTTCCATGCTCTTTTTGAGCCATATCAACCTAGTCTTTCGGTCCACATCAGGTTACTTCAGTCTATTTGGTCTGCTTCTGCCCATTTAGTCCAATTCAGTCTACTTTAGTCTAATTCGGTCAATTTCGTCCACTTAGAGCCAAATCGGTCCAATTTTGTTCACTTCAGTCTATTCAGCCCACTTCGGTTCAAGTCGGTCTACTTTGTTCCATTCGATCCACTTCAGTCCATTTAATCCAATTCAGTTAATTCCGTCCACTTCGGTTCAATTTGGTTCAAAAATTCTAATTTTTTTTCCAAGTCTTTGGGCTCAAAAATTAATTAATTTTTCTTAATTTTTGGGTTGAAAATATGAAATTTTATTATGTTTGAGTCAAACCCTTTAATTTTGGGCCAAAAAAATACAAACAAAATAGGCCTTAAAAATTAGAGATGTGGGCCTTAGAAAAGTAATAAAAACTTATAAATATTCAAAAGATTACCTTAAAATTAAAATTTCAATAATATAGGTATTATACTTATATTTGGAAAGAAAAAAAAAAATGTTACAATTCTAAACTTCAATAATCATTTTAGCTCAATGTAACACAATTACATGTGTTCCATGGAATTGGGATGTACATTTTTTTTTTTTTAACATTCTTGGATATGTTCAAATTAGTTATCACTATCTATTGTTTTTTAATGCAAAATATATTATATGTTTCATTAAATAAAACTTTAAAAAATAAAAAATACGTTTAAATAACATATGCACCATTTAACCTACAAATTTTATATTATATTCTTATAAAATAATTATATTACATTTTCTCAACTATTAAAGATAAATTCTAAAACATCTACCAAAAAGATTACAAACGGATGTAACAATACATATGATGGGTGTCACTTCAACAAAATAATAAATGGATATTCGAATTGTTTTTTAATGGTGATTTAATATTTGAAGTATGTTAACATCATGGTAAAAAAAAAAGTTGTCAAACTATTTTTTTCTTTCTTAAGATTAGATAGTCGAGGGAAGGAGATTTGAACCTTGAACGTGTGTCTTAGTTGAAAATACCATTAAATGCCAGTTGAGCTACAAGGCTCTCGCACAATATACATTGACACTGACACAAAAGTATGCCTAAATTCTTCATGCTATTTTTATTGGTATATTCATGAACCAAGTATTTTCCTCCTTGTTATGTTTCCCAGCAAATGAAATATGTGACAGATTTGCGAATACTGGTTTTCATGCCAACATGATAACGTACTTGACACAAGAGCTTAACCTGCCGCTGGTAAAGGCCGCCAACACACTGACCAACTTCAATGGAGCTGCCAATTTCGCGCCATTATTTGGTGCTTTAATTTCCGACTCCTTTGCTGGGCGGTTTTTGACCATCATGGCTGGTTCTATTATCTATGAACTGGTAAAAACAAAAATCTCATGCGTTACAGGTCTAAAGTTCACTATTTATAGTTTAAGCAGTGATTAGATTCCCTTTCATTGATAATTAACAAGGGAACCTATAATTTTATTTTTTTATTATTTTTATATATATTTACATGATAGTTACAATAGGAGAGAAGGGATTTGAATCCTTTAGAAACATCAAGGTGCCAACTAGTTACCTGTAAGGCTCTTGGCAAGGGGACCTATAAATAAACTATTTATTGATATATATAGCCAGAGAAAAGTTTTGCAGCCTAGTGTAATGATTCAGGACTATTTACTACAACAGATACAAGTTATTGCAACTGCCATACTATAATTAGTTGTTACAGTCATTTTAGTGACTACCACATAATAATTGGTCAAGCACAATATTCTCAACACTGTTGTAGAGAGTGATACAAAGACCTGCATTGATGCCCTACACAATCCTAGCACATTTGATCCATGGAGAATATCATTCTAAACTCAGACACCATAAGATTGGCAGCTCTATCCCAAAGCCTTTCCTTCAGGTGGCCTCCCGGATCATCTAACCAAGCTCCACACGCCTTGGCAGCCCGTCCCTAGACAACAACTGCTGTTTTGTCCTAGGTTCTGCCTCCCCAGCTTTTGCAAATGTAATTATGCAGGACCAAGCCCAGTTTGAGGGTGCGAATCTGTTGTAACTATGTTTATTTTTTTTTAAAGATCTTACTATTGACCATTAAAAAGAAAAAAAGAAAAAAGAAAAAAGAAAAAAAAGTTAGTTGTTACAAACTTAGGGTCTGTTTGGGATCTGTTTATTTTACTGGGATTGAAATTTTTTTACTGAAAGTACTGTAGATAAAAATAAAAGTTAACTGAAATAGTACAGTGGAACTCATGAATAGTACCAAAAAGTGCAGTGGGACCCATAAATAATAGAAAAAATAAACTGAATAGTAAAATAAGTTTGCTTTTTAATTTGGAGCCAAATACACACTTACACTCAATTTAGCTCTCAAATGCTTAGGTCCTTGAGAATAATACCTTGTCAATAAGCACTGCTTAAAAATTCCCAACTATCATCACGAACGCTGATAAACACACATCACCTACATTTGTACATTTTAAAAATTTCAACAGCAATCTTTATTTTTTTATGAACATATTTTTGGCTAGTGAAAATTTAGAATGTTGATTAATTTCTCATTCTTTAGTAAACATTTTATTTCATCGGCAGGGATTGATTAGCCTCACCATATCAGCAATACAGCCAAGGTTCCACCCTCCAAAATGCCCAACTCAAGAGAACTGCAAGGAAGCCTCAACCTTGCAGATTTGGGTCCTCTACATCTGTCTGCTTCTTACATCTCTTGGCTCAGGTTGCATTAGGCCTTGTGTTGTTACCTTTGCTGCAGACCAAATCGACATGACCAAATCAGGTGTAGCAGCTCGAAGTTGGAATTTGTTTAATTGGTACTATTTTAGCATGGGAATGGCAACACTAGCTGCCCTAACTTTAGTGGTTTACATCCAAGATAATGTAGGTTGGGGCTGGGGTCTTGCAATTCCAACCATAGCCATGGCCTGGTCAATTTTAGCCTTTTTGGTGGGTTCACCTCTTTACAATAGAATCAAACCTGAGGGTAGTCCCTTGGTTAGATTGGCTCAAGTAATTGTTGCAGCTGTGAGGAAGAGGAAAGAAGTAGTACCAGCAGACCCAGCTCTCTTGTATGCAAATAGAGAGCTCGATGCAGCTATTTCTTTGAATGAAAGGCTTTTACACACAAATCAATTCAAGTAAGCAATTTTAAACATTCTAAAGTATAATGTCAAATGTCATTGCAGATGCTAAGCAATAAGCATGTGTTGGACGAAACTTCATCTGATAGTGACTAGTCTTATTCAAATTAGCTTCTTTGAGAAGCCTAAAAAGTAAAAAGACCCAGTGAGTGTTATTCATTAAAATATATATATATATATATACAAAATTTGGGCATATGTGCTTCATGAAATTGTTCGTTACTTGGAGACACAGCCTGAACTTAGGACTACCAGCTTTGATATCATGATAAATTACTAATTGTCTCTAAAACTCAAACTATAAGGAAAGAATGAGTAGTTATTTAACCATTATTGTAATACATATAAATTGAATGGTAAAAAAGCTTCTCCTGCACTGATTACAGGTGGTTTGATAAAGCTGCAATAGTAACAGGTAACGATGCAACAGGCTCGAAAACACCAAATTTATGGAGGATTGCCACTGTCCATCGAGTTGAGGAATTAAAATCCATTATCCGAATGTTTCCCATATGGGCAGCCGGAATTTTAGTTTTTGCCTCATCTTCACACTCGCGAAGCTTCACCATTCAACAAGCTCGCACTATGGATTGTCACCTGTCTCACTCCTTCCAATTTCCTCCAGCCTCCTTGGCCATCTTTGGTGTCATATCCTTGCTCATTGGCCTTGTTCTGTATGAACGTCTCTTTGTACCCTTTGCTCGCCGATTCACTAGAAACCCATCGGGCATCACATACCTACAAAGAATTGGCATAGGCCTTGTGATTAACATTCTTGCAACAGTTGTTGCAGCAGTTGTTGAGATAAAGAGAAACGCAGTGGCTGCTGAACACAACTTATTGGATGATCCAAAAGCAAGTATCCCTATAAGTGTTTTTTGGTTGGCACCTCAGTTCAGCCTACATGGGACAGCTGAAGTTTTCGCGTTTGTTGGGCTCTTGGAATTTCTTTATGATCAATCACCTGAAAGCATGAGAAGCACTGCTGCAGCTCTCTACTGGATTGCGATATCAGCGGGAGACTATGTAGGCACACTGATGGTATCACTAGTTCATAAGTATTCAGGCAAAAAAAGCAACTGGCTACCTGATAGGAACCTCAATAGGGGAAGATTGGAAAACTACTACTGGCTTGTTACTGCCACCCAAGTAATAAATCTCTTATATTATCTAATATGTAGTTGCCTTTATACTTATAAGACATTGGAAGAGGTTAGTGAAATTTTCGAGGAAGTTGAAGAACTAGCTGGAGATAAAATACCATCTATGATTTTAGATAGTAGGAATGGCCATGGAGAGGTGGAGCTTGGATGAAACGAGTTAGCTTAGTATTGTTGATATGGAATGACTATACACTAGTGTACTGGTTTTTTATTTTATTTTATTTGTTTTTTCAATTTTTTGATCCTGCAGTTTAAGTGAAATTAGCAAACATGCAAGTTTCCACTTTCATCCTAATGAAATAATCAGCATCCAGTTATAGAAAAAACTTAACAGACATTTTGATGGACCTTTTTGTTGCGAACATGTGTCATACTGGATTTATGGGATAGTCAAACCTGAAAGTTATGTAGATGAGTCACCTATTGGTCACTATCGTTGTTTTGTTTTTTTTGTTTTTAAGTTCAGAGTTGGTTTGACATGACTAATTTTTTAAGTTCAGAGTTTGAGTTGTTTGACATACTAATTTTTGTAAGTACTATGCAAGGAGCTGCTAATTTTCAACTTGAGAGGATCTTTGCTCCGCTATATAGGTTACTCTTGCAAAATGAGATGACTTTGTTTTCATTTTTCATTTTGCGGTAAAGTTTGAAGATGTAAGAATTAGTTGGGAAAGAAAACAGTCATAAATTTAGGTTTTTCCATAATTAAGCCACACTTTGCAAAGTGCACATAAAAACTCTCTTGATGAACTGATCACAACTCTTGTCATGGTCACTTGAAAGGATAATGATAAGACCCTAAGATTATACACCTAACCTAGAACAACCAATGAAAGAAAAATACTAGCAGCAAAAGAAATGATACCATGATAATGTTTCGAATGATCGACCTTTTCTACTTTTTTCTTTTCTATCTTAAGACGAATCAACTTGTCTTTCTTTTGACGCAATACACATTGTCTCTGTTGGGAAATTATCTCAAATTCCAATTGTGACTTGGAAAATCAATCAGGTAATTTCCTAGTTGAAGAAGGAAAAATTAATTTGGTTTCCTTGTTGTGGAAGGAAAAACTATTCATTGGTGTGGAAGAAAAGTCCATTCCATGTTAAAGAGGTAATGTATTTCTAGTCCAAGAGGGAATAAGAAAAGAGTCTTATAAATAGACAATGTTACAAAGAATTTGATGACTTTGGCTTTGGCCCAAGGGTCCTTTCTATGGGAAAAGGGAAAATAAAGCATGAAACCAAGAGAGAAAAAATGGATTTTTGTTTGAGAGGAACGCAAGAGGAAGGAGAGAGCAAAGGGCTGCCGCCTTCGAGAAAACACAAATAGAGTATGTGTAAGAGCAAGGAAAGAGGAAGTCGCCTAAGAAAAGAGAGAGAGAGCAGCCAATTAAATATGTCATCAATTGATACAAATATTTTTTTAGAGATCAAAGATCAATAAATTGTCATCAATTAAATATTTAAATTTCAAGTTTTTATGATCTAAAATTGTGTATAAAAAATAAGTTTATTGATTAAATAGTAAATAACATCCGATTTGAATGAAATTTGATATGCATATTAAAAACGTAAGAAACATGAATTTTAACGGTTATATTTTTAAAATATATAGTAATGTTAATTTTTTGAGTGTGTTGTAAAATAATATTTAGTGGGTTCCAATTAGTTAGCAACTGGTAAAATTTTCGATGGTTGAATAAGAGATCATGGATCAATCTCTGTTTATACAAAAAACCGATTGGTGTCTTGGTCTAATGATAAATAGCTATTATCAGCAGCAAATGTCATATGTTAAAACTCTCTCTCTCAAAAAAAGAAAAGAAAAAAATGTTTAATTTTTTGTTAATAATGGAAAAATTATCAGATGCTTTAAAAGCATTAGTTTAGGAAATAATTTTAGAATCTTTTTATGGAAAAAGAAAAAATTAATTGACTTTTATTTTTTTTTAAATTTTTTTTCTTCATAAAAGTGATATTAAAATTTTACTAAAAATTTCTAATAACAAATACCCTAAGGGCATCTGTTAACAAGACATTTTTTTTAATAAATATTATCATATTGGTTTTTGAAAATCCATGTGGTTCAAACTTTGACCTATTATTCTAATATATATTTCTTAAAAAAAATTAACCTATCTAAAAAAAAACCCCAAATACCATATCAATCGATCACGTAGTGTAAAAATTAATGCTTTGACAAAGAAAGTAAAATCTATCATTATATACTTTTTTTTTTCTTTTTCGCTGAGATCTAGCTATCATTATATACTATCTAATCTAACATGTGTATAGTATATAATATTATAAGGCATAAAATAATGAATACTTTGACAATTTTTTTTCCTTGGTATAATTAGGAGCGGGTTATGTTTAGTGTCTAGAGACGCTGGACCCGTTACGATTGTGACACGAGTCCATTTTTGAACACGTACATTGGATGCATTGGACGTAATCCACTCTTGGTTTAATCAGGGTTAAAATCATAGTTCTCCTATTATAATGTGATTATTGAAGAGATTCTAGCCTTTTACCCCTATTTTTTAAAATATTTGGCAATATGCCCATGTTTTGAAACTATATAGATTCATGCCCCTGTTTCGAAACTCGATTTTATTAAAATCAAGTTATGCCCAATCAAACTTAAAAAAAAAAAAAAAAAAAAAAATTGCATAGAACTTGAGTTCCATACCTATAGTGGCATTTTGGAAGACCTATAGTGGCGTTTTCATGCAATTTTTTTTTATAGGTTTGATATATACCAGGTTCAGGGAGCCCTATAGTGGCGTTTTAAAGCCCTATAGTGGCATTTTCATGCAATTTTTTTTTTAATTATAAATTTGATATACTAGGATTAGGGAGCCTTATAGCGATATTTTAAAGGCCTATAGTGTCGTTTTAAAGACCTATAGTGGTGTTTTGGAACTCGGGTTCCATGAACTCGAGTTTTATGCATTGTTTTTTTTTTTTTTTAGTTTGATCGGGCATAACTTGATTTTAAACCCAACAAGTTGTTCATTGAAACTCGATTTTGAGAAAATCGAGTTTCAAAACAAGGGCACAAACCTATATAATTTCAAAACAGCGGCATATTGCCAAATATTTTTAAAAATAGAGGTAAAAGGCTAGAATCCCCTGATTATTGATCATAATACTTTCACAGTTTCTATGGTTTTTGTTTTTGTTTTTTTTTTTCTATCCAGAAAAAAGAAGAAGAAGAAAGTTCCTATGGTTTTTTCCCATCTAATCTTTTAGGGAATTTCCCCTTATAATTATTATCTTTATTTTATACTCCCTCCATCCCACTTTTTTTGTCCTGTTTGAAAAGTCAAACTTTTTAAGGAAACATCATTTATTGTATTGTCTACCTTTTAAAAATGTATAAGTTTCCAAAACTACCATTAAAAAAATTTATCAAAAAATTGAATTAGTAAATTAATAGGGATATAATAGGAATATTAGTAAATTAATGACTTTTATTTTTATAAATAGGACAATATTTTGGGACATCTCAAAATGGAATAGAGGACAAAAAAATGGGACGGAGAGAGTACTATTTAATTAGCAAAAAAAAAAACTTTTTCTTCCTTTAAAATTTCATTGTATATTTTTTTTGTTAATAAAAAAAAAATTACTATCATAAAACTGAAGAAGTTGCCATACAAAGCAAGAATTATTATAGGAAAATAAGTTTGTTATGTTTTAATGATAAAAGGAATCAAGGGTAGCTCTACATTAAAGCCAGGGTGGTCATAGGACCAACTTGACATGGAAAATTTTTTTTAAAAATTTATGATTTTTTTACCTTTAAAAAAATTTGTGACCACCCTAAATTTATTTAGGCCCAATGTAATTAAATTTTGGACAAAATTTGGCAACAAATTTGGTTGTAGACTAAGACTACAACTCCACTTAATATATATATATATATATATATATATATATATATATATATATATATATATATATATATATATATATATATATATATTTTATTGTATGTGAATTTTGATAAATTTACAATTGGATTGCATTTTTTTCTTATATCCTTTATACTTGAAAATTTTTCTATAAGACCAAAGATCACTAGCTCTATCATCAATCAAATGTTTAAATTTTGAGTTTTTGTAATCTAAAATTATACATAAAATAAGTTTATGGATCAAATAGTAAATAATATCCAATTGGTATGAAATTTGACATGTGTTTTAAAAATATAAAGAATATGCAATTCTACGGTTAGATTTTTAAAATATGTAACTAGCCATACTAATTTGTTTAGTGAGAGTTGTAGTCTTAGGCTACAACTAAGTTTGTAGTTAAGCTGTTTCCTTAAACTTTGGTCATTTTAACAATATATTAGACCCTTACAAACAAAAAGAAAAAGCCTAATTATTTTTTGATTGAACTAAAATTTTGAAAGAAATGTAGCTTGCAGTATTGATAATTAAACTATCATAATACGGTTTCAAAATAAGAAAACTTGTAGAAAGAAATTATAAGACTTTATATATTTGCATGTGGTTTTTTTTTTTTTTTTTTAATATATGAAATTCTCTTTTTATTAAATTTTGTATAATATAAATTTCGTAATGGCTACTTTGAAAAATTTCCTAGAGCCGTCACTGAAAGGAATAGTATTTTTAAAAAGCAATGAACTAAACTTTACTTGAGTTTCATCATCGTTAGAAGTAAATATGTTAAGAGCATTGCAAAGGGTCTAAAATAAGCATCTTAAAATCTAACCAGTGCCAATTTTATACAATACAACCATATTGTTCATTGCTTTAAAGGGTCCCTGCCGACTAACTTATGTATATAATAAATTTAAATATATCACGACAGGTCAATTTTCCTTAATCTTCGATATGAAATTGCTTAAGTAGATTTGTTTTTTTTTTTTTTTTTTGAGAAACTCTTAAGTAACAAAATTTTAGATATTATAGAGGGATATCATTTTTTTTTTCTTATAAGAAAAAAGATGAGTAATCAATACACTCAAAGTCAAATTCATACAATGCAAGACTTGGACAAACATTAATTATTATTTGTATTTTATTCATGTGATACATAGCTTAATCAAGAAATATATGTGAACTCAAGAAATATTTCAATAGTATAATTAAAATTGAATAATAAAAGAGCTACTGGAATAAAAAAAATGATTTAAGTTAAATAACCAATAATGTAATAAAAAATTAAAATTTCTTTTAAATATTGAAACTTTTATAAATAAGTTTTAAATGGAGTATTAATTTTTTTTTAAAAAATTGGTAATAGAATTTCATTTTCACTTAAAAAAAAAACTTATTCATAATTTTAATATGTTTATAATTAGTTACATGCCGAAATTTTAGCAGAATATTAGAAACCTATAAAATTAATAATGAAGCCTAATTTTATTTCTAAAGTTCTGAAACCCTCAAGTTTTAATTAGAGAAAAGTAAGTTGATTATTTTAATATTCTTTTAGTACATCACATTTATAAGAAGAAAAACGAAAAAAAAAAAAAAATTGAGATAACATCCCCTTTTTTTTAGATAAGAAATTTGTAACTTTCATTAAGAAGAAGATAAAAACAATACATCTTGAGCCAAAGAAGACTCAATCATACTAAGATTTTCCTCTATCCAAATTGCATAATCAAAAACATCCTTGGCATGTTGTGCCAAGTTGTGTGCTGGATGATTGCCTTCCCACTTGACGTGGTTCACTTGCACTTTTTTAAAGTCTTGTAGCTTTTGCCTAATCCCCTCAATAATATTGCAAATTGTAGTAAGTGGTTTCTTGACTTCTTGTAGAGCATCAATGATTGTCTTTGAGTTGCTTACAAAGACTACCTTCCTTACCCCCACATCCTAAGCAAAGAGGACTCCTTCCTCAAATGCTTTGGCTTCGGATTCCAGAGGTCCCAAAGGAATAGGAAGCCTTTTAGACATAGCTACTTCCACTTGACCTGTAATACCCCGATTTGATTTTATGATCATCACCGTCATCGTCATTATTAATATAGAGTTGAGGTACTATATGTGCATGTGTGCATAGTAAGATGGGAGTAGACAATTTTGTGGTGTTACCAAAATAGGTGAGAAAATTAAAGTTTTAGTGCATACAATTTAGTGTGGTAGTTAAAATAATAAATAAATAAATAAAAGAGGAAGATGTTTTATGGGCCTCTTGGAAACTGAAGAGATAAGTTCAAGTGGGTTTTAAACTCCAGCCCACTACCCCACCAAGCCCACGTCTCTGATGTGTTAAAATATAGGGTAGAGGAAAAGATAAATTAGGATTTTCATTAGAAGGGTTTCATAGTAAAAGTGGATGTCAAAAAAAATTTGAGAGGGAGAGAGAGAGGTGGTGTGATAGAAGAAGGAGGCAAAATTGTTTAGGGGCATAAGGTTTGGCTACGAAATCAAGGTGAGAACCCCATCACAATATTACTATACTGTTTATAAATTGTGAGATATATTTATGGTTTTGGCAACGTGGTAAGGTTAAGTCATGTCAATTCGATTACAATGGAAAGATGTTTATATATTAGCGTTATTCAAATAAAGATCTGATGGTTATACTCTTATGTTTATGGTAGTGTTGTAATTATCATGGTTACCCGTTGAATTTGAGGACTTTGGGCTAACAAGAGATGATATATATTAGATTAAATTGCTAGTAGTCAGTACACGATTTCACTAGGTTGCCTACGGTTAGTATTTTTTTTTTTATTTTATTTTTTTAAATCTTGGAATTTCAAATCTTAATCATGAATATGGCTTTAATGTATGTGGTTATATATATTAGAATGGCTTTAACGTTTTTCATTGGTTATATAGATTAGGATGGCTTTGACGTTTTTCTTTGGGGTTATATATATAAGATCCTAGTTGCCCACCGTGTATATTCTAGAACAAAGTCACGGTTACAGAACCAAATTCATGTTGAGGTTTTACTTTTCGTTTAGGACATATATTAAATCCTAAAGTTTTGGCTATTGCCTATGAGTTTTGATAAATTCAAGGAAACATAATTTTGGGTAGAGATGCCTTGCATCAATATTATTATTTAATTCAACAAAGTATAATCTTAGTGAGTCAGTTTGTATAATTCGATAAGCTTTATATTTTGTGGAGGATATTAAGTAATTTCTTTGGTTGATTATAGGTTTATTTGGGGGGTGTTTCAACTTGGCTTTCAAAGAAATTCAAGTGCCGTAAGTAATTATGCATAATATGCACATGTTTTGTCCTTTAGGTTCTTAGAAATTAAAGGTTTTTAGAAGTTATGTTTTTAAGTTTACGTTTTCTAAAGTTTATCGAGAACATTTTTACATTATTGAAAGAGAAACTTTGACTTTTAAATAATGTTTTAAAGAGAAACTTCAAATTTTAAATAACGTTTTGAATGTCTGAATCTCATTTAAAAGATGATTTCTAAACTAAACTATTTTCCAAAAAGAATTGAGTTTCAATGTAGGTTTTCTAAAAAGGTTCTTGTTCTTTAAATTTGTGTAAAACCAAGTGATTTCAAAGTCATATTCTGATATTCCTATTATCCAAATGTTATTTAAGACATTTCTTTTAGCAAATTGGGTTTTCAAACTTACTCAAGAATTGTAAAAATATTTATATAAACTCTTTAGTTCTTATTCATTCCCTAAGAGAGTCAAGCATCCTTTGATTTATGTTTCAATTCGATATTGTGATCTTTGATATGCCTCTTTATTTGGAATAATTGTTAATATCAAGTAAATTATTCTATTTTGTATAAACCTTGCTTTTGTGATATGTGACTAAAAATAAGTGTTTTTAGAATTGATCAAATATATGTGTAAGCTCACTCATAGGGTTGTATGTGAGAATAAGTGTTGATCCCTCACTAGCAGGGGTTAGATGTTGGTATCCGCTCACAGGATTATATGTGAGAATATGTGATATGTGTATATATGACACTGTGCTTTGAACAATTATTTGTATGTGTTTTCGAATGATTTTAAGATTTGATTACATATGTATTAAGTGGTTCATTTTATGTTTTAGAATAATTATATTTGATATCATTGAATGAGTTTATGAAAAATCAAAATACTCGTGCTTTGCTTGACTCTATCTTGTTGTGTACTGTGTATAATTGCTTACTAGATGTGTGGCTCACCCATCAATTACAATTTTTCAGATTAAAGTTTAGTTAGGAAACAAAACATTTGGATTACTTCGTAAGGTGCAAGGTAGAGCATGGGAGTTTCTAGGCGACGTCAATAATGCTTGAAGCCTTAAAGGATTTTTAGTTATATTTATTCCATTTTCGATTTTATAGTATTTGGAGATTATTTCTAAATTGTAGATTTTAGATATTGTAAAAGGTTTATTAAGAGCATTGTTTATTTGGAGTTTTATTTAAATTTTAAATTTTGTTTATTGAGTTATGTAAGATCAGCAAGTTGGTCATGCATTTAAATTCATGTTCCATGAATTTGGGTTGTGACATGACCTGTGCTATCCTGAATAATAACCCCCACTCCTAATGATGGAGAATTAGCAAAAGTTGCGCCATTGACGTTAACCTTATACCCAGGATAGAGCAGACCCACCCAGTAAGCCTCCTCATTGAACACACTGAGGAATGCTGAAGTTGGCTATCTAAAATTCTTCTGACAAAACCCGTGCCTTGTGTAATATTGCCTTGCTGAGTTGTTGAGCCTTACCATGTCGTACCCGGTTCTGGTTGTACCAAAGATCCATGCTATCATGAGTACTAATTCCAGAGTATCATCCCTCACATGTTGTGAAAAATTCAGATGCCACAACAAGTCCATGAACTTAGGGAAGACCAAGTGATGGGTATCAAAAATGAGTACAGAAAGCTACCAAGCCTCACGAGCCTTATCACATTCCCAAAAGATATGTGCACTACTTTCAATTCCAGCTTCATAGGCTTCACAAACCAGATAAATTAGAACTTTCCTTCGACATAAATTCGCCCTTGTTGGCAATATATTCTTGCTTGCTTTCCATGCGAAGGACCTGACTTTGTTTTGGATATTTAGCCTTCATATTGTCTACCAAAATATTTTGGCATTCTCTACGTTGGATGCTCCCCCAAAGGTGTTGCCTATTCTTAAATCCACTGCCAATTTATATGCACTACGAATTGTAAAATTACCCTTTGGTGTATAGGCCCACACCAATCGATCACCAGGTAGTTTAGTACTTAAGAGCATTCTCATCAAAGGTGCTAAAAACGCTAAATACTATTTTTTAGTATTTTTAACACCTCAAATCACAAAAACACATCTACGATAAAGATGCTAAATGCTATAAATTTTAGCATTGAGCTATAGTGAGCTATTATTAATAACAACTCATTGTAGTTGGATTGTAAAAAAAAAAAAAAATTTTATTCTTACCAACTCTCAATTTTCTCTTCTCTTTCTTCTCTCACTTCTTTCTTCTCTCTCCCGATGGTTGTGGTCCGGTGATGGTTGTCCGTCGTGGGTTGCGGTTCGATGGTCATGAGTCATGGGTCCAATGGTCGTGGTTTCGATTTTAGGTTATGGGTTGTGGTCTGATAGTTGTGGGTCGTGGTCTGATGGTTCGATGGTCACGGTGTAGTTCTTGGGTCACGATGTGGTGTTCTTGGGTCACGGTTCCTAGGTTGTGGTTCCTGCGTCATGCGGGTGGATCTAGTTGGTGGTTGGATGTGGTGGTTGTGGTATGGGTGGCTGTGGATGTGGTGGGTGTGGTGGGTGGATGTGGAGGGTTTTTATTTTTTTACTATTGATTGTGGTTGCGGTGGATCTAGCTGGTGACTGTTGGCTAGTGGCGGCGATGGTGGGTGGATGTGGTAAGGCTGGATGTGGATGTGGTGGTTGTGGTATGGGTGGATGTGGACGTGGTGGGTGTGTGGAGGCTTTTTATTTTTATTATATAAGGTATTAAATAACATCCACTTGATGAAACCACACCTGCAAGACACAATTTTTTTATTTATTTTATATAGTGTATGTTATAGTCTGATTTAGACATAAGCTTATATAATATGTGATTTTATTGTAAATGTTTGAGTAATTTGTTTGGACATAAGTTTATTTAATACGACTTCTGTGACCCCATTTTATTATGGTTTGCAAATTGCAAGGAAAATGTAGTTGTTACATAACTCATAAGGAAATTTCTATTAACATCAATGTGGCATTATTGAGTCCATGATCTCTTGGTCATGATCACTTGCTCTTAAAAAAATATATTATATTCCCTTCGTTTCATTTATCTTAAACAAAGGAAAGTAAAAGACAAAAATACGAAGTATTTTCCTTCTTCCTCCCCTCACCCCCCAACCCAGTTAGGCCATGAAATACAGAATTACTTAAATCCTTTATTTCTTAATTCCAATCTAAAGATTTATTAAAAAAAATTCTAATCTAAATAAAGTAAGGGCTGAGGTTATCAATTACTTTTATATATATATATATATATATATATTGAACCATACATTTAAGTTTAGACAAAGTTTGGTTATAAATTTAGTTGTAACCTTAGATTACAACTCTCATTAAAAAAAATAATATTACTACATATTTTAAAAATTTAGATGTTAAATAATTTTTTTTATGTTATTAAAACATATATCAAATTTTATGTAAATTAGATCTTATTTACTATTAGATCTACAAACTTATTTGTATACATAATTTTAAACTATGAAAATTTGAAATTTAAATATTTGATTGATGTTATGGTTATTGATTTTTGATTTTTTAAAAATTTTACAAGTACAAAAGATAATAAAAATAAAATACAATCCAACGATGAATTTATCAAAATTTACATTAAAAAAAATTAAATAAAATTATAATTTTAAACTAAAACTAAATTTATAACTAAATTTTGTCTTTTAAGCTGCATGTCGCGGATTCCGAAGCACATGGAGAGAGATGTGTTCCGGTAGATCACGAAGAGAGAAGTGTTTTAGTCAAACTACTCTACTCTAAGGTCCAATTTCACACAGACATCTGTATCGCTCACGACCATAACCTACCACAAAGGCCAAAATCTGAAACTTTGGATGGGATTGACAGTAATTCTTTTGTCTTGATACTCTTGCCATTTTATAATAAAAGATTCCTATTCATATGACTTGCACCATGCATATACATTTTGGACTCCTATTATACCATTTTCATAAAAATATTTATTGAATTAATATTTTAAAAATCTCAATGTTCAATTTCACATTCTTAAACTTTTAGCACACATGTTAAATTTTGTGTGCATCAAATATTGTTTGCTTTTCAATTTATATACTCATATTTTATGTATAATTTTAAAATATAAAAAAATTAAAATTTAAACATTGTGTAAATGAGATATTTATTAATTTAAGATTACCTGGAAATTTTGTAAAATATAAAAGGATATAAAAAGAAAATATAATTTATTAATGA
Organism: Quercus wislizeni; assembly: GCA_023055345.1. Taxonomy (NCBI): domain Eukaryota; kingdom Viridiplantae; phylum Streptophyta; class Magnoliopsida; order Fagales; family Fagaceae; genus Quercus; species Quercus wislizeni. Next base: position 46,001,188 of record JALGQJ010000003.1, on the reverse strand, counting down.
ATTTGTCAAAATTAACATGTAATAAAAAAATATTAAATAATCTAACATTACTTAAAAGATGCTTGAACCTAGCTAAAACCTCTCTCTCTCTATTTATATATATGAGCAATGGTTATTGCTCACATGCTAACACACTGTATACGCACACTAGTGTGTACGTATAGTGTATGTAAGAGTTACTTTCCATACACAAAAGACAAAATCGATTTTTTTTTTTTTTTTTGATAGACAAAATCGATTTTCTATGACATGCAGAAGCCAGACCAGTAATTTCAATGAATACAAACTCAATTAATGCCATTATATGTGACATAAGACATTACATCACAGCAATGGAGTGCATTTGTTGGTCCCACCTATATATCTTATAGTTTCCTTCTGCACTCAATTGGTCCTAAATCAAATGCCGACCATAATATATAGCCCTCTTGGAACTTGCCTTTGCATGTGAAGGTGTGAAAACCACAGATATGGAGTACTTGGAGAAAGAGAACATGGCCAATGTTGATCAGAAGCAAGAAAAGATAGAGGATGAAACAAAGATCATCATGAGGAAGAAGAAGAAGAAGCTTGGAGGAATCAAAACATTGCCATTCATCTTTTGTATGTTCGCAAATTCTTGTTCTAGTCGTACAACTGTCTTTTCCTATCGTTGTTTTTTTGTCTGGGATTGACAATGTATATTTTCAAGGAATTCTCACAGCTAGGGAGATCCAAATAGAGCTTCTTGGTTCTTCTTTTCAAATCAAAACACCATTTTATTCATATGTTTGAGTGTATATATATATATATATATATATATATATATTCTTTTTTGATAAGTCATTTGTTTGAATATCTATGAGCTACTATCTCAATAAATATATATGAGTTAAGTACGAATAATGATTAAATGGTTAAATTTGTTTATTTATTTATTTATCCGTTTTGAGAACAAATGGTAATTTCATAATGATATCACCGTAAGTATCAGATCAAATGATCCTAGTATAATTACCATACAACATTGGATTATCACTATGTGCTAATTTGAGATTTACCACTTTCCCTTTTGGAGTTAAATAAATCTCAAGATATGCACTAACTTTGATCCAAATGCAATTAAGCTGCCTCAGTACTATACATTAGTAGTGGTCCTAATATTTCACTAAACTAAACTCCCAATCAAGTGTTGTGTTTGTTTTGGCTGTCCCCTATTGTTGAATAAGCACAATCAAGAGTTGTGTTTTTCTTGGCTGAATGCAATTGAAAACCTTTTTTTTTTCCTAAGGTCCTTTCGTTTGGCCCACATTGTTTGAAAATGGAATGCCGTCATCTGTCTGTCTTTACCTTCGCTACTTGTTCCAAAGTTAAATTAAGCATATGAAAATCATAAAATACCACATGAATAAGAGATTTTTTGAGATTTGCTTATTTTACTAAAATTGAAAATTTTTTGTTGAAAGTATTGTAAATAAAGGTACAAGTTAACTGAAATAATACAATAGGACCTATAAATTATACCATAAAGTGTAGTAAGGCCCAAATATAGTAGCAAAAATAAATTGAATAGCCAAAATCTGATAACATTTTTCAATGTCCTTGTCTTGAGTTGTGATGAGTTATGGTGGGTCTAAGTATAATATATATTTTTATTTTATTTCATTATATTCTGACCTATGGTGTGGTTGATACTTTTTTTTGTTGAAAAAATGGTGGGTAAATATCCTTGCATATGTAGTCTACTTTAGTTACTCCCTGACATAAAGAAAAAAAGAAAAAGAAAAAAAGAACTCCCACTTGAAAGTGACATAGGAAAAAGAAAGGAAAAAGAAGTTACTCTCAAAGATCAAACCATGTACCTTTCCAATAATTTCACTATTCTTATAAGTAGCTTTTGTCTATCTCAATGTTGCACCGATTTCACTATTTTTATTTTCTTTTTTTATTTAATATCATTATTTTCACAATTTTCATGATATCTTTCACATCATTTTATTATTGAGTGGTGCTAGAGATATTACAAATTTTACTATTTATGTCTTACAAACTAGCATCTCACCAACTACAAAAAATAATTTCAAACATATATTCATTATATTGTTTAAGTAACACTAATCACATTTTTACCACATCAGTTTGTAAAATTTATAGTAGCTATGACTATGAATTGGTTATTTTTATTTATTTATTTTAATACTATGAAATATATTCATATTTTCTTGTAATTATTTATTTATTTTGTTATTATTATTGATTAATATTTTTTAGATTAATTTTATTTTTAATATTGTTTTTTAATTTTGCCTCCTCTAAAATAAAATCTTGACTCCGCCACTGGTTGATACCTACCTTATTGTAAAAATATTGTGAGATATTTTTGGGACAGTAGATGAACTTGTACCAGACAGCAAGTCAGCAACTTCTGCATGAGCTAGATTAACCTCAATAATTGAATTAAGGCACGTAATTATTTCCTTAGAATTTCTGCTAGATTAACCTCAAGTCAGCAACTTCTGCAAGTCAGCAATTTCCTTAGGATATGGAAAAAATTGTTGTAATCCTAACATCACTCTTAGAATAAATTATTATCATTTATCTTGAAGGCTTGAAAGCTTTGTGACACAATACATATTGACACATAAGTATACCTAAATTTCTTATGCTATTCTAATGATAATTATAAATTCATGAGCCAACTACACTAACTATTGCCCCCTCTGTTTCCCAGCAAATGAAATATGCGACAAATTTGCAGCAACTGGTTTCCATTCCAACATGATAACGTACCTAACACAAGAGCTTAACATGCCGCTGGTCCAAGCCTCCAACACACTCACCAACTACGGTGGAGCTGCCAATTTCACGCCATTGTTTGGTGCTTTAATTGCCGACTCCTTTGCCGGGCGGTTTTGGACCATCGTGGCTGGTTCTATAATCTATGAACTGGTAAAAACAACAATACCATGCTTTACAGATCTAAAGTTCACTATTTATAGAATCCCTTTTACTGATAAATTAAGAGGGAAAGCCATAATTATTCATTAATGTTGTAAAAACACTAGTTTAACTAAAGGCACGTAATTTTTTCAATTCATTATGATGAGTTCATTCTGCTTTCATTCCTTAGCTAATCAGAATAATGAAAACTTTGAGAAAATATTTTGGCCCATAATGAGATAAATTATATTAGTGTACAAGATCTGCATCATTATCCTCTTATTTCTTCATTTGACTATTTTTATGCAAACTCTTGTTCATATGAGAAAGTCTATGGTATAACAAAATTTCACAATATTTTTACGATAACATTCTTTTGAGTTGTGGTGAGTTTGAGTGTATTCTTATTTTATTTTATTTCATTATGACTAGTGATGAGATTGACACTTTAGCTTATTGCGAAAATGTATGAAATCTTGTAGTAGCCATATAGGAATCCATTCATATATGGTTAAAAATTTTCCACATAATCTACATCATTTAAACCACTACTTAATCAATCTACAATATATATATATATATATATATATATATATATATATATATATATATTCTACAATTTTAGCCAGCAAAGGTAGGATTTGAATTTAGGAAGAAAAATTTATGTACACATATCTACACACACTTGAATGTAGTATATCAAATGCTTTTTCAATGTAATAAAATATACAATAATATATATATATATATATATATATATATATATATATATATATATATCTTTAAAGAATAATTTGCATGAACACATTTTTTTTTCTAATTATTTTTCAAATTCAAAATGTCACCTATTGTGATAAAAATACATATAGCTTATCCAGACTAATCTATTAAATGAAATTTCACTAATTTATTGTTGTAGATAGAATAAGTACAACTTACGTAAATTTATATTATTATGCAATTATCCCAATATTTTATTGATTACTACACAATTTCTTATGGTGGAGAATACATTATTACATAAAAAATTATTGCATTGTATAAACAAGGAATATTTTCCTGCTGTTATTTGCATTAATTTTAACATATAAAAGAGATAATAGTGTGTTGATTACAAGTCTAAAAATATAAATATATCAACAAAAAATAAATAAAAAACAATCAAGTTATAACTGGGAGGGGACAAACGATATAAATTGACAATTATGTTTGAAATTTTTTGGGGGGCAGGGGGCAATATAACTAGTTGTTATAGTCAATTTAGCACTCAAATGCCAAGGTCCTTAATAATAATATCATATGTTGATAAGTACTGCAGAAAAATTCCCAACTATCATCGCCAGGAGAGCTCATGCCTATAAGCAATGTCACTTGCGTTTGTACATTTTTGAAAAAACAACAGCAATTGTTAGTGTTTCTTATGAGCATATATTTAGCTTGTGAAAATTTAGAATGTTTATCAATTTTTCATTCTTCACCTTGCAGGGATTGATTAGCATCACCATTTCAGCAGTTCTACCAACGCTCCGCCCTCCACCGTGCCCAACTCAAGTGAACTGCAAGGAAGCCTCAGCCTTGCAGCTTTGGGTATTCTACATCTCTCTACTGCTTTCATCTCTTGGCTCAGGTGGCATTAGGCCTTGTGTTGTTACCTTTGCTGCAGACCAATTTGACATGACCAAATCAAGTGTAGCAGCTAGAAGTTGGAATTTGTTCAATTGGTACTATTTTAGCATGGGAATGGCAACACTAACTGCCCTGACATTTGTGGTTTACATCCAAGATAATGTAGGTTGGGGCTGGGGTCTTGGAGTTCCAACCATAGCCATGGCCTTGTCAATTATAGCTTTTTTGGTGGGTTCACCTCTTTACAATAGGATCAAACCTGCGGGTAGTCCCTTGGTTCGATTGGCCCAAGTAATTGTTGCAGCTGTGAAGAAAAGGAAAGAAGTAGTACCAGAAAACCCTGCTCTCTTGTATGAAAATAGAGAGCTCGATGCTGCTATTTCTTTGCATGGAAGGCTTGTACACACAAATCAATTCAAGTAAGCAATATAAAACATCCTTTACGCATGATGTAGAATGTCACTGCAGATGCAAAGCACGTTTTGAGAGCTACTTTGTCTGATAGTGACTAACCTATTTCATTTCTTTGAGATGCCTTAAAAATAATTTGGGCATTAGCCATATATCCTTCATAAGTGATCATTACCAATATCTTGTTCAGCAAGTACACAAATGTTACTGAAGACAATTTTCTTCTCTTCCTCTAAATAAATAAGGCCCAATATGTGGGATTTTTAGTCGTTTAAATGGGAGGTAGAGCAGATACAAGTTTGAACTTAAGATCACCTGCTTTGATAGCTTGATAAATTTGTCCCAAAAGTTTAAGTTGATAAGAAATGTTGAATTCAATTACTTAACCATTATTCTAACACATATAATTTGAATGCTTAAATTGCTTCTTGTGTATACGATTGCAGGTGGTTTGATAAATCTGCTGTTGTAACAAATAGTCATGCAGTAGATTCAAGGCGAACAAATTTATGGAAGCTTGCCACTGTACATCGAGTTGAGGAATTAAAATGCATTATCCGAATGCTTCCTATATGGGCAGCCGGAATTGCTCTTATTGCCTCATCTTCACACCTGCAGAGTTTCACCATTCTACAAGCTCGCACTATGGAACGTCACCTGTCTCACTCCTTCCAAATTCCAACAGCCTCGATGTCTATCTTTGGCAACATAACCATGCTCATTGGCCTTGTTCTGTATGAACGTCTCTTTGTACCCTTTGCTCGTCGATTCACTGGAAATCCATCAGGAATCACATGCCTACAAAGAATGGGTGTAGGCTTTGTGGTTAACATTCTTGCCACAGTTGTTGCATCATTTGTTGAAATCAAGAGAAAAGCAGTGGCCGCTGATCACAACTTATTGGATGATCCAAAAGCAATTATTCCTATTAGTATTTTTTGGTTGGTACCTCAGTTTTGCCTACATGGGGTAGCTGAAGTTTTCATGTCTGTGGGGCACTTGGAATTTCTTTATGATCAATCACCTGAAAGCATGAGAAGCACTGCTGCAGCACTCTATTGGATAGCAATATCAATGGGAAACTATATGGGCACACTGATGGTATCACTAGTTCATATGTATTCTGGCAAGAAAAGCAACTGGCTTCCTGATAGGAACCTCAATAGGGGAAGATTGGAATACTACTACTGGCTTGTTAGTGGCATCCAAGTAATAAATCTCTTCTATTATGTGATATGTAGTTGGCTTTATACTTATAAGCCATTGGAAGAGGTTAGTGAAATTTGCAAGGAGGAAGATAAAGAAGTACTAGCTGGAGATAAAATACCATCTATGATTTTAGATAGTAGGAATGCCCATGGAGAGGTGGAGCTTGGAAGAAATGAGACCGATTAGGATTGTTGATAATGACTATAAACTAGTGTACCGTAAATAGGGGTTTTTTGTTTGTTTGTTTTTTCCCTGTATTTTGATCCTGCAGTTTAACTGTTTAAGTGAAATAAGCAAACAAGTTTCCACTTTCAACCCAGTAATTATACTGTGCAATCCAACTTCATTAGAACTCCAAAATCCAGTTCAGTAATTTATGTTGGAATAGCAGAAGTTTTAATAGGAAGAAAAACAAACTAAACACTAACAATATAGAGGGGAATGAATATTTTATTAGACACAACTTCAAACTCACAAAGAGAAATCAAGTTGTTACCAATGTACAAAAGTCTCAACAACAAAGGCTATGGCCTTGTACAACTCCTACAAATAAGGCTAAGACCTTTTAGCTTTTACAAAGCTCTCACAAATAAGGCTACAATGTTTGGCCAAAATGGCCAAATACCACATTTTTTGGAAATTTTTAGCAAAAAAACACTGTTTCGGAAATAAATGGGAAAGTACCACTTTTTCTAGAACTCGAGTTTCAGAAACTCGAGTTCCTCATCAGTTCTGCCACCGTGGCACTGTTGAGTTGGAATTTGTGTGATTAGAAAAAATTATGTGGTACTCGAGCTTGGTAAATTCGAGTACCACGCAACACAGTACTCGAGTATACCAGGCTCGAGTACCTTTTATAAAAAAAAAAAAAAAAAAAAATTTACATAGTACTCGAGTTTGGTAAACTTGAGTATTGTGTAATTTTTGTTTTTTTGTTTTTTTTTTGTTTGGGGATAATCAACAAATAAACATAAAGATAAAAATAAGTAGCTTTTTTTTATGTTTTTATTTATTTAAATAGAAGCATTCTAAAATATAGAGATTTTAATTTCGAAATATGAATTTAATTTCTACATTAATTAAAATTGTTCATTGTTTTCTCATAAAAATTGTTCACTATTTTCTGTATAAACAATTTCTACGATTTTGCATAAAATTATTTTATGTTTTGCATTATTTAAGAAATTGTTCGCTCTTTTTTTTGCGTAAATTATTTTCTGTTCACTATTTAAAAAATTGTTCACTGTTTTCTCATAAAACACCTAGTGAAATCGTGTTTTCTAAATTTAAATGCCAAATCTGAATACCTTTTCATGTTTGAATTTCACAATAATTGAATATATTTTTCTGCATTGATAAAATCTGTTTCTACATTAATAAAATTTTCTCTCTGCATATCATATTTACTGTATATTCAAATTTGCTTACTGTATTCATAAAATCTGTTTTTTGCATTAATTAAAACTGTTCACTGTTTTCTCATAAAAATTGTTCACTATTTTCTGCATAAACTATTTTTAGCATTTTGCATAAAATTATTTTCTGTTTAGCATTATTAAAAAAATTGTTCACTCTCTTTTATGCGTATATTATTTTCTGTTTACTATTTAAAAAATTGTTCGTTGTTTTCTCATAAAACACCTAGTGAAATCGTGTTTTCTAAATTTAAAAGCCAAATCTGAATGCTTTTTCATGTTTAAATTTCACAATAATCGAATATATATATATTTTTTTTGCATTGATAAAATCTGTTTCTACGTTAATAAAATTTGCTCTCTACACATCATGTTTACTATATATTCGAATTTGCTTACAGCATTCATAAAATCTGTTTTTTGCATTAAGTAAAATTGTTTACTGTTTTCTTATAAAAATTGTTCACTGTTTTCTGCATAAACTATTTTTAAAATATGTAACCATATGAATAATTGACAAACTCCATGAAAGAAAAATGAATGATTCGTATAAATCACCTAATGGTAAATGCCTCGAAAAATTTGAATTTGTAAAAAAGTTCGAATTAGTTGAATTTAGAACTGTTCACTAAGCAAAACTATTTTTTGCATTAACACTGTTCACTGTTTTCTCCTAAAAATTGTTCACTATTTTTTGCATAAACTATTTCTAGTATTCTGCATAAAATTATTTTATGTTCAGCATTATTTAAAAAATTGTTCACTCTCTTTTCTGCGTAAATTATTCTCTGTTCATTGTTTAAAAAATTGTTCGCCGTTTTCTCATAAAACACTTAGTGGAATCATGTTTTCTAAATTTACACGCCAAATCTAAATGCTTTTTCATGTTTGAATTTCACAATGATCGAATCTATTTTTCTGCATTGATAAAATCTGTTTCTACATTAATAAAATTTGCTCTCTACACATCATATTTACTGTATATTCGAATATTCTTATTGCATTCATAAAATTTATTTTTTGTATTAAGTAAAACTGTTCACTGTTTTCTCATAAAAATTGTTCACTGTTTTCTGCATAAACTGTTTTTAGCATTGGCGCAATTATTGCACTTAAATGGTTTTTGTGTTTTTTTAAATATGTAACCATATGAATAATGGACAAACTCCATGAAAGAAAAATGAATGATTTGTATAAATCACCTAATGGTAAATGCCTTGAAAAATTTGAATTTGTAAAAAAGTTCGAATTAGTTGAATGTAGAAATTCTAGAAAAATGGATGGAAAATCAATGAACGTACCAAATCGTGAAGGTGTACATAAAATGTACAGATAGTCTAAACTTGTTGAGAAATTTGATTTCGTTGAAAGTACAAAATAATGAAAATTCAATGGAAAAGTATGTACGTTAGATGTATAGATTGTATGAATTTGTTTAAAAGTTTGAATTCGTTGAATGTACAAAACTGTGAAAACTCAAGGAAAAATTGTGTACATTAGATGTACAGATAGTACGAATTTGTTGAAAAATTTGAATTCATTGATTGTGTAAAATCGTGAAAATTCAAATGAAAATTGAAGAACATAAAAAATTGAGTAAAGTTAATGGAAAATTAATTACATTAGATGTACAGATCATCCAAATTTGTTTCCAAAGTTGAAGTCGTCAAATGTACAAAATTCAATTTAAAACTATGTACTAATGTACTAGTCATCCTAATTTGATGAAAATTTCAAAATTGTGGACCATACAAAATCGTGAAATCTTAATGGAAAATTGAAATTGTTGAACGTTCCAAATTGTGAAAATTCAATGGAAAGTTGTGTACATTAGATGTACAAATATTCTGGACTTGTTGAGAAATTTGATTTTGTTGAAAGTACAAAATCGTGAAAATTCAAGAGAAAATTGTGTACATTAGATGTACAGATCATTCGAATTTGTAAAAAACAAAATTTAGATGTACAAATTGTTCGAATTTGTTGATTGTATAAAATCTTGAAAGTACAAAGTAAAATTGTTTAAATTAGATGTACAGATAGCCTGAATTTGTTGAAAAGTTTGAATTCGTTAAATGTATAAAATCGTGAAAATTAAATGGAAAACTGTGTACTAATGTATTGATCATCCGAATTTGTTGAAAAATTCGAAATCGTTGAATGAACAAAATCGTGTAAACTCAACAGTTAATAAACAGTTAATCTTTAGATTTGCAAAAGTTGAATGTACATAATCATTAGTTGTCAGACATTAAAAACAACATTTTGTATTGCACAGAACGTGTAGACATTAACAACAACGTCTAATGTTCGTAGGTAGAAATTTTTGGAAATCATCATTACTTGAATCTAAGAAGTCTGAAATATCTCTTTCATCATCTAACACAGTAACTTCATTAATAGACTTGAATATACAGTAAATATGATGTGCAGAGAGAAAATTTTATTAATGTAGAAACAGATTTTATCAATGCATAAAAATATATTCAATTATTATGAAATTCAAACATGAAAAAAACATTCAGATTTGGCGTTTAAATTTAGAAAACACGATTTCACTAGATGTTTTATGAGAAAACAACGAACAATTTTTTAAATAGTGAACAAAGAATAGTATACGCATAAAAGAGAGTGAACAATTTTTTAAATAATGCTGAACAGAAAATAATTTTATACAGAATGCTAGAAATAGTTTATGTAGAAAACAATGAACAATTTTTATGAGAAAACAGTGAACAGTTTTACTTAATGCAAAAAACGGATTTTAGGAATGCAGTAAGCAGATTGGAATATACAGTAAATATGATGTGCAGAGAGAAAATTTTATTAATGTAGAAACAGATTTTATCAATGCAGAAAAATATATTCAATTATTGTGAAATTCAAACATGAAAAGCATTCAGATTTGGTGTTTAAATTTAGAAAACACGATTTCACTAGGTGTTTTATGAGAAAACAGTGAACACTTTTTTAAATAGTGAACAGAAAATAATTTATGCAGAAAAGAGAGCGAACAATTTCTTAAATAATGCTGAACAGAAAATAATTTTATGCAAAATCGTAAAAATTGTTTATACAGAAAACAATGAACAATTTTTATGAGAAAACAATGACCAATTTTAATTAATGTAGAAATTAAATTCATATTTCGAAATTAAAATCTCTATATTTTACAATTCTTCTATTTAAATAAATAAAAACATAAAAAAGCTACTTATTTTTATCTTTATGTTTATTAGTTGATCATCCCAAAAAAAAAAAAAAATTACACAGTACTCGAGTTTACCAAACTCGAGGATTATGTAAATTTTTTATTTTTTTAGAAAAGGTACTCGAGCCTGGTATACTCGAGTACTGTGTTGCATGGTACTCGAGTTTACCAAGCTCGAGTATCACATAATTTTTTTTAATCACACAAATTCCAACTCAGCAGTGCCACGGTGGCAGAACTGGTGAGGAACTCGAGTTTCTGAAACTCGAGTTCTAGAAAAAGTGGTTCTTTCCCATTTATTTTCGAAATAGTGTTTTTTTGCTAAAAATTTCCAAAAAATGTGGTATTTGGCCATTTTGGCCTACAATGTGTTACAAAAGTATTGGGTTATAGATTGACTCTGGTTAATTAATTTAATTACCAAAATTTTTTAATTAGGTTAAATTATTTGCAAATTGTGGAAACACCAACAAATCACCAAATAAACTAATAAGCAACGGAAATTAAATAGACATGGTGATTTGTTAACAAATGGGAAAAACCTCTCGCAAGGTAAAAATTTCACCAGGTGATTTTCAAGTTACCACTCCCAAAAATCCACTGATCAACAATCAAACGGTTACAAGCATGAGGAATCTTACCACGACCCTAGCCTATCCCAAAATACCAACATACAGTTGAATATTTGTTCTAATACCTAATTGGACTTGATCTTGTGGTAGACTTCTTTGCATGCACGGATCCTAATACGTGACTAATGCCAGCAACTAATTGATTATTGCTAACTGCAAAGTTTTTCACTTCAAATCACGTTAAAGATCAGGAAGCACTTGGTTACAAAATCCTTAGGCGCACAAACGGAGTAATTTTTCATAGAGTGTATGAGTTCTCTAATTGAGTCTTTGTAACTTTGATCACTTTAAAATAAGCCTTTTATATGGTCTAGGGTTGTAGAGAAAGAAACCCTAATCATCCAAGTTATCATAGGCCGAATTTCAAATCTAAGATTTCTGAAATCGTAATTCTCGATAAATTGAGCTTGTGTCGAGCTTCTCATCAATTCTTGATAGATGCTAGTGTCGAGACTAGTGTCAAGTTTTAATGAACTAGCTTTTTTTCACTTGTTTCTTGGATCGATCTTCATGTTGACTTCAATTAGTTAACCATTATTCTAACAAGTATAATTTGAATGCTTAAATTGCTTCTTGCGTATATGATTGCAGGTGGTTTGATAAAGCTATTGTAATAGCAGATAGACATGCAACAGATTCAAAGCCACCAAATTTATGGAAGCTTGCCACTATACATCGAGTTGAGGAATTAAAATGCATTATCCGAATGTTTCCTATATGGGCAGCGGGAATTGCTCTTATTGCCTCATCTTCACACCTGCATAGCTTCACCATTCTACAAGCTCGCACTATGGATCGTTACCTGTCTCACTCTTTCCAAATTCCTCCAGCCTCGATGTCTATCTTTGGCAACAAAACCATGCTCGTTGGCCTTGTTCTGTATGAACGTATCCTTGTACCCTCTGCTCGTCGATTCAATGGCAATCCATCAGGCATCACATGCCTACAAAGAATGGGTGTAGGCTATGTGGTTAACATTCTTGCCATAGTTGTTGCATCATTTGTTGAAATCAAGAGAAAAGCAGTGGCTGCTGATCACAACTTATTGGATGATCCAAAAGCAATTATTCCTGTTAAGCGTTTTTTGGTTGGTACCTCAGTTTTGCCTGCATGGGGTAGCTGAAGTTTTCATGTCTGTGGGGCACTTGGAATTTCTTTTTGATCAGTCACCTGAAAGCATGAGAAGCACTGCTGCAGCACTCTATTGGATAGCAATATCAATGGGAAACTATGCAGGCACACTGATGGTATCACTAGTTCGCAAGTATTCAGGCAAGAAAAGCAACTGGCTGCCTGATAGGAACCTCTATAGGGAAGATTGGAATACTACTATTGGCTTGTCAGTGGCATCCAAGTAATATGTAGTTGGCTTTATACTTATAAGCCATTGGAAGAGGTTAGTGAAATTTGCAAAGAGAGACAAATAACTAGCTGGAGATAAAATACCATCTACGATTTTAGATAGTAGGAATGCCCATGGAGAGGTGGAGCTTGGAAGAAATGAGACAGCTTACGATTGTTGATAATGACTACACTAATGTACCGTAAATAGGGTTTTTATGTTGGCATAGCAGAAGTTTTGATACCACTTTGTTGGCTTTGCAAAGCCTTAGTAGGAAGAAAAATAAAATTAACACTCACAAGATAGAGGGAATGAATATTTTATTAGACTCAACTTCAAACTCACAAACAAAGAAAAATCAAGCTGTTACCTTGTACAAAAGTCTCAACAACAAAGGCTACGGCCTTGGACAACTCCCACAAATAAGGCTTTGACCATTTAAAAAAGTCACACAAATAGGGCTACGACCTTTTACAAGAGTATGCAGGAAACTTAGACCCTTTTTTTCCCCTAGTTGATGTTGGAAATAATACACAAAGTAATAAAAGAAGAACAAGGATAACACAAAGACAAATAGAAATAGATAACTTGGAGGTACAAAATTGTTATCCTTAGACAATATTTGCCCCCACACTCTTGTTGCTAAAAGGTTATTGCAAACTTGTTTCTAGAATACAACCAAGTTGTTAGGTTCTACAGATAGCAATTCTGGAGAATAACCATAGGATTTCTTGTATTTCTCTATTACTTACTTCTTGAAACCACTCCCACTTTTGTTTACATAATCCTCTATTTATACTCATAGGGTTATATTTCATCAAAAGGCATGTATAGAGAGTCAAAATGTTTCATAAAATCATTCACAAGGCTTGAAACCTCTTCAAACATTCAGAAATATAGTTGCTAGAAAATTCTATAGAAAACTTAGTTTTACGAGTTTCGATTGGTCGAGAGTTCCTTTCAATCGATGCAATGCTCATTTGTTTGATCGAATAGGAATCGAATAGTGATCGAATCATCCAATGACTCCAAGATTATTTTCTTCATCATTTCGATCAATCGAGCAGAAGTTTCAATTGATCGAAAATCTTTTAGTTTGAATTTCACTTAGAAAATTCCAGAACTTGAATTTTCACTTTATGAAACAATACTTTCCAAACTCAAACATCATTATTACAACTTATCCATGTATATACATATATATACAGCAGTTGAAAGGATGGGATGGTTAATAGGGGTAACCCTTTTCAATCCAACAACTACAACAAATTCTTAGTCCAAAAGAAGATGTCCCAACGTTGCTTGAGAAATTCAAACTCTTAAGGGGAAACCTTATGTATTGTACTCCTTGAATAAATATGGTGCCAAGAACCTTATATATCTTTTTACTAATATTTTTTTCCACATATTTATTCAAAATCTAGATGAAGGTTAAGTTTAATGATGCTTGTTAAACGACTACTTCTCCTGAAAGTTTAAGTTATCAGGAAATAGAGAATTCAATTATTTAATTATTATTATAACACCTCCTCACTTGTGGGCTTAAATTCTCCTTAATGACCAGCTTCAACCTGGTGCAATTTGGTGGGGCTGGTTGGGTGCGGATGTTCCATTTTGGGCTGGGCTGAATTATGGTGATTTATTTAAAATCTTTTTTTGAGGGCTAAATGGGGCCAGCTCAAGTGCCAAGTCACAGTTTTTTGAGGGTTGTTTGGCGCCAGCCCAAATGTCATATTTACATAGAAGAAACCATTCGCCTTTCATTAATTAAAAATTTATACAGGCACATGGTTATGAACAGAATCTGTTACCTAATATTGTAATTCCAGCACAGAAACCCACAGCTTGAATCTAATTTACATTGAAAACCCAGCAACACATACATAAAAACATAGGTTAGCATTGGAACTAACAAAAAAAAGAAAAGAAAAAAGAATTTAGTAGGAAGAAGAAATGTAACTTTAGCAGGAGCCTTTGCAGTTTTGAATAATTCCAGCATATTAAAATAGCCTTAATAAATCAAATCCTTATAAATTAGAGGGCAAGCATAAACCAACTTCACTAAACTTTGAACCAATTCATTGTCAAGCATACTAGACTAGACAGGGTTGTTTGGTGCCAGCCTAAATGTCATATTTACATAGAAGAAAACTATTTGCCTTACATTAATTAAAAATTTATACAGGCACATGGTTATGAACACAATCTGTTACCTAATACTGTAATTCCAGCACAGAAACCCAACTTGAATCTAATTTACATTGAAAACCCAGCAACACATACATAAAAACATAGGTTAGCATTGGAACTAACAAAAAATAAAAAATAAAAAAAAGAATTTAGTAGGAAGAAGAAATGTAACTTTAGCAGGAGCCTTTGCAGTTTTGAATAATTCCAGCATATTAAAATAGCCTTAATAAATCAAATCCTTATAAATTATAGGGCAAGCATAAACCAACTTCACTAAACTTTAAACCAATTCACTGTCAATCATACTAGACCAAACAAGACTTGTAATAACTCAAGGTAAGCGTTAGCCACATTTGCGCTTATAACCTAAAAGGACTAGTCAAGTTACAATTAGAGTTCCTTGTAATCACATATAAACTCAAGATCCACCTAGTGTGCGCTTGATGTGGGACTCAACACATGCTTGTACAACATGCACTCAAACAATCTAATTTAATCAAACCCTAACAATTTGGTGTATCACAATCTTCCTCACTTAAATTCCAAATAATATTGTTAGGACCACGTTTGTGTTGTTATGCCCTTGAGCCACATGGTGTTACTAGGTTTGCTTTGATACCATTTATAATGACACAAGGAAAACTCCTTTTAAATCTGCACTTATTCCCCAAATCGATTAGTCAAGTTACAATTGGGGCTTATCGTAATCACTTGTAAATTTAAAATCCACCTAGCAAACACCCGATGTGAGATTTATTACATGCTCTCACAACACACACTCAAATGATATAATCCGATCAAATTCGCACAATTTAAAGTATCACAAGACTACACCTCTACTAATTTCAATATAGATAAACAAGTCTACTAGTCTATCTATATGTTTCATTGGACATACATGGTAATATGTACGATGTGAAGTAAGAAAGATGACGTGTTATTTGGCCTGTTTTATTGTTAACATAGATCTCTCTATTGGCTTTACTGGCTATTCAAGTAGGCTTGGAATATGAAGCTGATTTTGTTCTCTACTGGGTAGCAGATTAATGTGACAATATATGATTGGGATATAATTTGGAAAAGTGCTGTTCTTGGTTCCGTGACCGTTGTAGTTGAAAGTGAAGGTCAAAACTGGTGCAGTATGGCATACATTGGATAGCCAATCAGGGCAGGTATATTCTTCTTCTTCTTTTTCTATATTTTATTTTATTTTTTCACTTTATCACATTTGCATTCTAAACTTTGAATTTCCAACCAAATTAACACCAAATTTAATGTTAGGTGCAAATTGTAACAAAAGTCAAAGTTTAAGGTACAAAACATGCATTTAAAAAATTTAGGGTACAAAGTTTAACATTTTTTTGTTTTTTTGGAGTAAAATACATAATGTAACATTAAGTATATTTTAGTGCGATAAAATGTAATTTTCGCTAAGGTCAAGAAGCTCAAGCTTTTTTTCCCTAATGTAATTTTCCCTAATGTAATTATTATGAGATGAACCGAATAAGGTCAAGAAGCTCAAGCTCTTTTTGTTTGTCTTTTCGTATCATTACAATATTTTAAAAGTTCTGTCCTACTCCATGTTTTCTTTTTGGTTATAATAAAATCCTAACTATTTTCGATTGCCCCAATGGAATATGTTGGGACTATAAAATAAAAAGTCGAATGTGTCGCAGCTTATATTATTTTCCTGTTGCTACCAACTAGTTAGTTGTACTATATTTTATGACTAAATTTCCAATTGGTTGATTAATATGACCATTGTTATAATTTATTGCTACTTTTTGCTTTGGGGATTGGGATCTTCGGCCTCATAGTACTGTTATGTATGTGAGAAGTTGTGTTTGTTAAACAAACTTAGTATTATCTTAAACCAAAATTAAAAAGAAATCATAGGAATAAGAGATAGACTTGGTAATAATCAATTTCTTAAACAGTAAGTTAGCTGTATAGGCACATTCAAACACGTGATCAAGTAGGTTATATTTTATTATAAACTCAAACTTTCACTTCCAAAACTAAATCAACCAAAGCCATAAGAGGTGGAGAGAGGATTTTCTTACAAAATAACATCATTTTGCTAACAATTTCATTAGTTAGCATAGTTTCCAAACTATTTAGGGAACTAATATCTCGAGTCTCTTAGACTTGAGTTCACTGTAGCAAGTCAAGTTTTAGAGACTCGAGTTCTATGTGTTGGTAGAGCTGAGGTGGATAAATTATCCACGTGGAATGACTTGAGTTCCTG
Source organism: Quercus wislizeni (assembly GCA_023055345.1). Classification (NCBI taxonomy): domain Eukaryota; kingdom Viridiplantae; phylum Streptophyta; class Magnoliopsida; order Fagales; family Fagaceae; genus Quercus; species Quercus wislizeni. Next base: position 45,983,985 of record JALGQJ010000003.1, on the reverse strand, counting down.
CTCCTTGTTTCAATCTTGGCCTAAGCTTCATGTCCAACACTTCTTTCTTCTAATCTCAGAACCTTCGGTCCTGGCCAAATCTCCATGGCTCAACCCCGGCAGATTTCTTCTAACCTCAGAACCTTCGGACCGCCAAATCTCCATGGCTTAATCTCCACCTTTGCCTTTTCTCTAAACCCAAACCCAAATACTCACATCTAATTGATCTCTCTAACACTCAAAACCTCAAACCCATTTCTGGAGACTACAAACCCATAAAATAGTGATAGGCCAAGAATGTATTGACCCCTTGTGATAAATTAACCAATTGATTTAGCTAAGTTAATTAATTAATTCAATTAACATGCAAAATGCATGGTACCACAAACAAATCACCAATTAACTAAATGCAATGGAAATTAAATTGACACGGTGATTTGTTTATGAATGGGAAAAACCTACGTGGCGAAAACCCCACCGGATAATTTTAAGGTCACCACTCTTGAGAATCTACTATTATCAAAACAAGCGGTTACAAGTAAAAGAATCCCAGTACCTTATACCAACCTACAGTTGAACCCTTACCCCAATACCCATTTGGACTTGTTCTATAGGGATAATCTCTTCTTTTCAATGCACGACTCCCAGTATGTGACTAACTAATAGGTGCGAAGATTCCAGTACACAACTTAATCACCAACTTAAGAAAAATGTTGGCTGCAAAGTTCTTCAGTTCATCAACACGATAAAGATCATGAAGCCCCTTGATCACAAAACCCTACAGTGTACAAACACAGTAGCTTCTTCAAAAGAAAGATGAATTAGGGCAAGTTCTACCTCCGGCCACAATTTGCATGAACATAACTTTGCTTCACACTTGCACAACCTTTGATGGCCCTTAAAATAATCCTTATACATATTTAGGGTTGTGAGAAAAGAAAGCCCAAACATATACTCACAAATTGGATGCAAAACAGAACGAAAAATTTGTTTTTCATAAATCTCGACAAATAAGGTATCTATCGAGCTAGTTGTCGAGATTCGGGCTTTAGTAGCTTTTTAAACCTCGATAGAAACTAGCTATCGAACTAGTTGTCAAACTTTAAAATCCAACACTTCTTCACTTGTTTCTTGGACAGACTTGCATGACTCTAACACTTGAACTTGAAACCTTATTTCTTGAAGCATTAAACATATCCTAGATCTACCTAATTATAAGTAAAGTGCGTTTTATCAAAAGATTAGCCAACTACATAAAATAATGTCATATGTTCCTAACATGATTCACATATGTCCTAACAAATAGAAAACAAACAACAATACCACCAGAGACAACAGACCCAGAAAACAACAAATCCAAGCTGCTCCGGTGCCGAGATCAACAAACCCAAAAGCTAAGTGATTTGCTCCGGTGTTGAGATTGTGATTTTTGGGTTTGGGTTTTTTCAGAAATGGGTTTTGATGTTTAAGAAAGGTGAAGAAGATGGAGAAGAAAGCTGGTGAAGTAGAAGATGGAGAAATGGACTTTGGGGCTTGGAGTGTGGGATGGCAGGAAAGAAAGAAAAAAAAAGAATGAAGATGGAGAAAAGAAAAAAAGAATGAAGGAAGAAGGAGTAGGAACTCGAGTCTCTGAGTTCCACATGAATTTTAGAGTCCATCTTGGCTTTGCCAGTACATAGAACTCGAGTCTCTAAAACTCAACTTGCTACAGTGAACTCAAGTCTAAAAGACTTGAGATGTTATTTTTCTAATAGTTTGGAAATCATGCTAACTAACGAAATTGTTAGAAAAATTACGTTATTTTGCAAAAAAAATCCGTGGAGAGATGACCTATGATGGGGGATGTTAGGTTCTAAAGACTTAGGTTTTATGTATTTAGAATCCTAATTTGTATTGTTGGCAAACCATGATAAAAAAAATGTATTTAAGTTGTTTTAGAAGTGCTCAAAGTCGGTTCTTTATTGTAAAGTTGGAATAAACTACTGTGCAAATTAAAAAATTGTTTCAGTACATTTCGATCGATCGAAACTTAGGCTCGATCAATCGAAATCGTGTCTGACGTTTTTTGATTAGATTTTCCAACTCACCCCTAAGTGTTTTATTAGGTTTTGGGTTTCTAATTTACCCTAGGTATATAAGGGAAACCCTAGTCACGTTTTTGTGTTGCTCATATTGCGGTTTATGTGAATCTCTTGTGAGATCTTTGAGGAGGTTTCCTTCACATAAACTTAGGGTTTTCAAGGAGAAGATTTTTCTACACCTTGATGATCATTCCAGTTGCTACCATTGAAGCTTAAAAAAAACATAAGCAGGTGTGCTTGTATTTGGTGGAGAATCCAAGAAAGAAGGAGTCCGTGGATTCGGAGCTTGCACGTGGTCGTGTCAGTAAGTTTTACTGGTGGGTAGCAATAAGAAGTCGAGCGTGGGGGCTTGTAAGTCTTATTGTATGAATTTCAATTTTTTCAAGATAGTGGATTCAAGTTTACCTTGAGGATAGCTAGGTTAAATCCTCCCCAGATTTTTATCGGTTTGGTTTCCTGGGTGATCATATCTTTATGTTATTTATATTTCCGTTACTTTACTTGATATGATTATTTGATTGTGTTAACCTAGATTTAATTAATTTGACTAAGTAACAACTTGGCTAAATTCCTAGATTAATCCAATTGTGTTTTAAGGGGTCTAAAAACTAACAAGTGGTATTAGAGCAGGTAGATCTCTTGTTGTTGATCTTTTGATCTTTGAGCTGATCCTTGACCCCTGTTGTCATGAAACACGGACACTCTCTGGTTATTCCTCATCACTTTGATAGGAATAATTATGCTTATTGGAAAGTAAGGATGAAAGCATTCCTGAAATCCATTGATGAGAGAGTCTGGAACTCCGTTGAATACGGATGGGAGAAGCCCACTACTCCTGTTAGTGAGTGGCAAACTTCTCAAAAAGAAGCAGCTGCGTTCAATAGCAAGGCTATGAATGCTATCTTTAACGCTGTTTTTATGGAGGAATTTAAGAGAATCTCAAATGTTGAGGTTGCTCATACTGCTTGGAACATCCTCCAAACTGTGCATGAAGGCACAAAGGCTGTCAAAATCAACAAATTGCAGCAATTAACTTCTAAATTTGAAAGCATTAAGATGTCTGATGATGAATTCTATGCTAAACTGAATGATATTGTTAATTTTGCTTATAACTTGGGTGAAATCTATGATCAACCTAAAATTGTTAGGAAAATTCTTAGATCCTTGACTGAGAATTTTAGACCCAAGGTGACTGCCATAACTGAAAGTAAGGATGTGGACTCCATCCTTGTTGATGAACTTGTAAGATCTCTTCAATCTTATGAGTTGGACCTACCCAAAACTAGCAAATCCAAATCAATGGCTCTTAAGTCAGTTGATGATGTAGAGGTTGGTGGATTTGATGATGAGCTCTCTGTTACAGAAATTGCTTACCTTGCCAAGAACTTTAGAAATTTTCTCAGAAATAACAATAGAAAGGCAAGAGGTGCGAACACTGCTGAACCTAGAAATTTTAGGAAGAATGATCCCACTAAGGTTAACAATAATGACAAACCTAGAGAAAAAGTAGGTCAATCTTCTAATAATTCTATGGGTCCTTAGTGTTTTGGATGTCAAGGGTATGGTCACATGAAATCTGAAGGTTCTACTTACTTGAAATCTAAAGGTAAGGCTATGGCTGTAACCCTTAGTGATGGTGAAGTTTTTAATGATGAGTGAGAATGTGACGAGGATGGAAACTTCATTGCTTTCATAGCTACTGCTGTAGTGAATGAAAGCATATCTGCTGAAGAGAACCCTTCTGATGAGGAACTCTCTGAAAACGCAGTTCTTCAAGAGGCCTACAATAAACTTTGCAAAGTTGCTGCAAAGGATGCTATGAATGTTGAACTTGGCCTGAAGAAAATTGAATCTCTTGAGCTTGATAAGAAGAATCTGCTTGTTAAACTGTTTAATGCTAATGAACTTTTGAACAATGTGAAAACTGAGAATATGTTATTGCTTGATAAAGTTAAATCTTTGGAACTTGATTTATCTGCTTGTTTATCTGTTGCTAGATCTGCTAGTTCTAAACTTAATCAACTGCTTGGTGTTCAAAAGTCTCATTCTGACAAATTTGGAATAGGTTTTGTTGAAAGCATTTCTGTGTCTGCTCCCCATTCCACACACTTTGTTCCTTTATCTTCTACTGAACCTTCTGTGAGTGAGGTTGTGAGTGAAACTGTCAAACCCCCTGTGAGTGAGGTTGTCAAACCCATAGAAGTTTCACCATCTAGGAAGATTAGGGTTGATCTGAAAGAGTCTAAACCTAAGGAGTCTACCATTCCTAAGAACAAGATGCATGGTAAGCCTATTTGGGTGTGTCATTTTTGTGGGAAGTTTGGACATATTCATCCAAACTGTTACAAGTTGCAAGCTTCTAAGAGAGCAAATAAGCCAAAAGTGCCAGTGCCTCAAGCACAAGATCCTATAGCACTTATTGGTGAATTGGTAAAGGCGCTCAATCTTTATTCCAATCTTGAAGTTGGAAATCACTCTAATGTGAATACAAACTCCAATGCTCGTGGTGCATCTAAAAATTTTTGGATGCAAAAGACTCAAACTAACTGAGTCTTTCTGACATGGTCTTTGTGCTTCATTGCTTTTCCTTTGTGACCATTGTTCTTTGTTTCTTGGTTTTTGTGTTTTTCTCTTTTGTCTCTAGGAGTTGCATTGCATTACATTCATGCATTTCATTCTAGGTGTTTTTTATTTAATATAAAAAAAAAAGGGAAAGAAAGGAAGGAAAAAGGAAGCACATTGTTGTTCTTGCACTATTCTCTTTGTTTTTGAAAATAAGGTTGGTCATTTTATTTTCACATGACATGTCTATTGTACTGTGTTTAGCTTTGATGAGCTTATTTATTGCACTTCACTAGTGGAAGCTTTGTAGAACATGTTGTGTGGGAAAGATGTTTATGGTGTTTATCACTTTGTCTTTATCTTGAAGTCACATGTTATTTGACTGTCGGACTTGAATCTTTTGAGAAAGGCATAAATAACCATCTCACCACTGTGCACTAGCCAATCATGAACATCTTAGTGCATATCATAAGATTTTGTACTTGAGAAAGTGTAGCACATGCACAAAAAGAACATAAGGTGAAGCCTCGGTTTAAATGATAAATCACTTAAATTAAAAATTGGTGTGTACTATTAGGCTGAATGTCAAATCACTTAAATTAAAAATTGGTGTGTATATTATGAGGCACATTTCAAGAAACTTACATGATTGCAAGCTTATGTTCTAGGAGATGTGGGAGTTATATGATATAACTCTTTAGGTGATAGTCTTTTTTAAATTCTATGTGATGAATTTTGTAGACTTTGTGGTTGATTTCTGTTCACATATCACCTCACATGTATCTTAGGCTTTTGCTAGTTGCACACACAACACAAGTTACTTTTTGCTAAACTCTGTACATATAATTGTGTGTGTTTATGGTCTGACCAACCACGTTTGAAAAATACTTTGAGTTTTATGCAAAACTGTTTTGTTGCTTTGAAAAAGGGGGAGATTGTTTAAAATCTAAATTTTTGGAAAATTGGGTTTAAAACTTATATTTTGGGAGAGCATTTCATCTCATACTCATGCATTTTTATATCTTATATTCCATGCTTTGAGGTAAGTTTTCAAAAAATCAGGTTTTTTCTCTAAAAAGCTATTTTTTCCAGAATTTCGATTGATCCAATTTAATTTTCGATCAATCGAAATCTTGTTTAAAAAATTAAGTGAGCCTCTGCCTGGTTCGATTGATCGAACCTGTTTTTCGATCGATCGAACCTGTTTTTCGATCAATCGAACATCGTGTTTCAGGTTTTTTAAAAATAGTTCTTTGACTGATTCAACTTACTTTTTCAAAACCTTTTCAACTTTTTCTCTCTCTCTCCGACTTGGCAAGGCAGCACTAAGATTTTTTGTCATTTTTCTTCCTTAATTTTTGCAAGGTTTTCCTCCCTCAAGGCCAGTAAGACCATTTTATCCCTCCTTTTGTTCTTATTTTCATATTTTCATGCATTTAAAGGGTATTTTCGGACCTCTTTAATCTTGGGATTTTTGTTGATTCAAGGCTATTTTTCTGAAATTGATCATTGGGTTTTGTTGGTATATTGTTATATTCATGATTGTTGTTGGTTAATTTGATCAATTTGGGGTTTTATGAAGAATTGAAAATTCTAGGGTTTATATTGAATCCGATTTGGGGATTTTGTTCAATTGGGTTGAAATTGATGAAATTGTCTTGTTGATTTGATGTAATTGATCATTTTAAATTGTTTTTTAACTTGTGTAATGATCAATTGGTCAATTTATTTTAAAAAAATTAACAAGTGGTTTTAAATTTTTTAGGGTTTTTAGTTAGAAACTCTATGCTTAAGCCAATTTTGTGAGTTTGAACTTATTTTGAACTTAATTTACTGCCCTAGCTCATGCATCATGACATTGAATCTGTTCATGCATCATATAGTTCTTCTTGTTCTATATTTTTTGTGCTAACTTGCAGTCTGCCCTTGGTTTTATTTTTGTTTCTTTTTCCTATTTTTTGCTATGTGCTCTTGGTCCTTAATTCTAGCACTATGCCTAGGAAGACTAGAGCTAATAGGGTTCCCTCTATCCCTTCTGTGTCTCCTTCTAGGGTTCAGCTGTTTAGGAACGAGCGTTCGCGTGAGACTTATGAGAAACTTAATAATAAGCGTAAGATTTGGGCTGAGCGTTTTGTGATTCTAGATGAGGTCGATCCAGCCATTAGGGCTAATCTTGAGTCTAGAGGTTGGTTGTCCCTCTTAGAGATAGATCATCCACCCCCGACCGCTTTGATTAGAGAGTTCTTCTCTAACCTCTCATGTCACATCTATGATTCTAACACCGTTGTTTGGAGTTGGATAGGAGGTATTGAGTTCACCATTATCCCTAGGGTAGTGGCTGAGGCTCTTGGGGTCCCGGTTGTCACTGATCCTGTCTATCCCTATGATGAGTCACCTCCTGTCTATCCCTATGATGAGTCACCTCCTATTGATGAGGTCATGTCACACATCACTGGATCATCTATCCAATGGGGTTCTGATCCTCGGATCACGTCTTCTGCGCTTTCTGAGACAGCATATTTGTTTCTTAGAGTTGCGTGTCATTCCTTGTGGCCTATTTCTCATCTCCACACCATTCCTCTGGAGCGATGTGTGTTTCTCTATGCTTTCATGTTTGGTGAGTCTATCAGTTTTCCTCACTTGTTCCTTCGTTCTTTAAACGAAGTTCATAGGAGTTCTGCCATAGGGCATGCACTTATATATCCTATTTTCATTCATAGGATTCTTTTGTTTCTTGGTCTAGCTGATTTTCCTGCTAGTGACTCTGTCCATGTTGTTGGTCCCCTAGGTGCTACCTTCCTTCGACAGAGGGCTGCTCATCTGATAGTTGATCCTTCGGTCTCTTGAGGTGCATCCTCTAGTAGTGTTCCCCTTCCTCCCTCTTCTACAGGTGTTGCTGAGACTTCTGGTACTGCTGCTGCTATTGATGTTCCTCTACCGACAACTTCGGATGATTCAGACATTCGACGTACGTTGGATCATGTCTTGACTGTTCAGGCGGCTCAAGGACAGATTTTGGTGGACATTCTGGATGAGATTAGAGGATTGCGAGTAGATTTGGCACGGTTTCAGAGTTTTTCATCGCCACCTCCTTTTGATGATGGATTTTAATTGCTCTTTGGCATTCCGTCACAAAAAGGGGAAGTACATATGAGATGTTTTGGCATACTTGTACTTGTTTTTGTTTTCAGGGGGAGAGCTCATTTTTGATTGGTTGGAGCTTGTGGAGTTGTTTAGATTGTATCTAGGTGCTTCACTGTGTACTTTACCTTTTTAGCTCTTGCCACATTGATTTTACCTTGTTGGGTTTTTCATGATAGGGGGAGTATTTTTTTGTGTTTCTTGTTTCAAACTGCTTATTGATTTATGATTATGAGTTCTTTATTGTTATATGTCTTTATTGTGTGTTGTTTGAAATTAAGATTTTATTTTTCTTTACTTGTATTTTTTTCCACACATGCGGTTATGCATTTTGTTTAAGTGTTTCAGGAAATATACAGGTTGATTTAATTAAGCTGCTGTCTACTCTTGCAACTGATGGATAGTAGTTAGGATTGAATTTGAGATTTATGAGCATTATTTTGTAAAGGGCTTTTACTTGTAAACTTTGAGCTATTTAAGTTGTGTTTTGTCACGGATTGCCAAAGGGGGAGTTTGTTAGGTTCTAAAGACTTAGGTTTTATGTATTTAGAATCCTAATTTGTATTGTTGGCAAACCATGATAAAAAAAATGTATTTAAATTGTTTTAGAAGTGCTCAAAGTCGGTTCTTTATTGTAAAGTTGGAATAAACTACTGTGCAAATTAAAAAACTGTTTCAGTACATTTCGATCGATCGAAGCTTAAGCTTCGATCAATCAAAAATCGTGTCTGATGTTTTTTAATTAGATTTTCCAACTCAGTCCTAAGTGTTTTATTAGGTTTTGGGTTTCTAATTTACCCTAGGTATATAAGGGAAACCCTAGCCACGTTTTTGTGTTGCTCATATTGCGGTTTATGTGAATCTCTTGTGAGATCTTTGAGGAAGTTTCCTTCACATAAACTTAGGGTTTTCAAAGAGAAGATTTTTCTACATCTTGATGATCATTTCAATTGCTGCCATTGAAGCTTAAAGAAAACATAAGTAGGTGTGCTTGTATTTGGTGGAGAATCCAAGAAAGAAGGAGTCCGTGGATTCGGAGCTTGCACCTGGTCGTGTCAGTAAGTTCTACTGGTGGGTAGCAATAAGAAGTCGAGCGTGGGGGCTTGTAAGTCTTATTGTATGAACTTCGATTCTTTCAAGATAGTGGATTCAAGTTTACCTTGAGGATAGCTAGGTTAAATCCTCCCCAGGTTTTTACCGGTTTGGTTTCCTGGGTAATCATATCTTTGTGTTATTTATATTTTCGCTACTTTACTTGATATGATTATTTGATTGTGTTAACCTAGATTTAATTAATTTGACTAAGTAACAACTTGGCTAAATTCCTAGGTTAATCCAATTGTATTTTAAGGGATCTAAAAACTAACAGGAGAAACACATCAACCATAGCCTACCCTCTTGCCATTGTGTTTTTAAACATACATCCCAAGCTTTCAGTACATGTCAGTAATGGATGCTGATGGTCATGCAGAGACAGAACTGAGTTCAAAGATCTGTACCCCATTGCTATTGAAGCATTGGAATTTGGCACATGTATCTGTACCCCTCAGGTCCATAAACTAAAAGAAAGGACAAAAACTGAAACTCTGGATGGGATTGACATTAATGCTTTTGTCTTGTTACTCTTGCCATTTCATCAATGGTTCCATTTAAAAACCTCATTTTTTTTCTAACTATAAGTATAATTTACCACATTTTCAACAAAAAATAATAAGTAAAAAGTTAAGTAAACTGATGATGCCGAAGGTACATTATATGGTTTGAGGTTTTCTAAGGATGCAACACGTACAGGCCAATGAAAAGAATTTTAAATTGCAAATTGTGGTAGACCTATGTGTGAAATGATAATCTAGATTAGGAATTTGTTGTGAATTTTTTGTGTGGCTCTAACATTATTGAATCAGATTATTATTTTATATGTAAACAAGATTCGAATTTACCTTAAAAAACTTGAGTCATCCGAAACCCTCTCTATCTCGGACGTGCAGAAGTCATACCAAAACTTTCAATGATTCCACTATAATAATAATAATAATAATAATATAACACATTACACCAATGGGAGATCATTTGTGGGTCCCACATATCTTAATATATATGAGTCCTCTTATTAGAACTTGCCCTTGCATGTGAAGGTGAAAACCACAGATGGAGTATTTGGACAAAGAGAACACGGCCGATGTTGATCAGAAGCAAGAGAAGATAGAGGATGAAAGGAAAATCATTAGGAAGAAGAAGAAGAAGCTTGGAGGAATCAAAACAATGCCATTCATCCTTGGTATGTTCACATCCAATATTTTTGTTTTTACTCTTTAGTCATACAACTTTCTTTGCCTATTGTTGTTTTTGGCTGGGGTTGACATCTTCAAGGAACTCTCAGCTAGTGAGATATCCAATCAAAGCTTCTTGGGTCTTCTTTTCAAGTTTAAACAATGGTTGATTAATTAATTAATTAAATTTCTTTTTCTAATAACTTAATCTTTTGGAAATTAAAGTGGTAATTTGTTAAGTATGATTATATTTATTCTTTTCTAGCATCAGAACAGGTGATCTTAACATGATTACTAGCAAACATTGTAACACTATCACTATAAATGGTAATGATCCTTGTAGAGCACCCCCCAAACATATTAATTAATATATATATATATATATATATATATATATATATATATAGGAGTAGAGACCTCATGAGTGGCATTCTAATTTTGCATTTAGCCTTTTTTTACTTATTTCATTAAGTTTTTTTTACTATTACGTACCCAAAAGTTTACATTAACTTATTTTACTGTTATCTCATTAATAGTCTAAGCTTACACCACACCTTTCACTATTCTTCATGTCTTTTAGTATGCCCATTGTTTTAGTATTTAAAAAAAAGAAAAAAACAAAAAAAAAAAAACAAAACAAAAAAGAAAAAAGAAAAAGTAAGGACTAATAATAATAACTAACGAGATGAGGCTCTAGAGAGAAATATAGAGGCACAAAAATGTTGTGGATTGTTAAATAAAACGCACTATATCACTATTTATTACCAAAATAAATAACCTAAGACTAACAAAACATTTGAAAGAGAGATAAAGAGGAATATGAGGGGTTACCACCTCTATTATATTGGCCTCCCACCACCATCAAGACACCGAAACCCCTACGGGTAATTTTTTTTCCTTATTAAAGTAGGGGCTTAAATATGATTTACGTTTAGGTAATATGGTTAGTTAGTTTTTGTTTTGAGTATATAAGTAGAGAGAATATTTGGTACGCAATGTAAAGCCATTTTCTATCATGATTTAATTTTAAATCATTTATAAGATACATGCATACACACTTGTCCACACCATGTCTTAATGTCGCACTATTGATGAGTGGAAGACAGTCAAAGAGTTGGGTATACTTTTATTTCATAGTATGAAATATGTGAACACAATACAAATTAGTTGATTTTCATGGTCCCATTATTCTTTTGCATTTATTTTTGGTTTCATGATTTAAAAAAATAATAATATTACCTTGAGAATGCTACAAATATGCAGTGAACCTACTAAACTAATTTTTAATATCTCAAAATATATATGTTTTTTTACTCTAATTTAGTTCACTTTTTCTTTATAATATACGTAGTTATGTACAACATTATTCAAAACCATTTTATATAAAATATTACAAAATTATCCGGATGGGCAACTTACTAGTTTTATACTAATTTGAGAGGTTTACCATTTGCCCTGTTAGAGTCAAATAAATATCAAGATCTGCACACCATTTATCCATTGCAATTAGGCTGAATTAGTGCTTTACATTAGTGGTCACATAATGTCACTGAAGCCTCAATGCATGTAGAATCGTTGAACAGACATAATCAAAAAATTCGACCACTAAAAGTGATAGCTCTGTAAAAAAGATTGGATCCCCCTTAACGAGGGGGAAAAACAGAGAGAAGGAATATCTATTCTTCTATTCGGAAAATAAAAGACTAAAACACAATTGAAAATGGGGTTTGATTTACAAACATGCACTATTTCACACATCATTTTTCACAAATATACATATTCTCGCAACAATTGTAGATATGTGTGTGAAATCGTGAATGTGAACGAGTGTGAATATTTTTTTTTTGATAGTAAAGGGTTTTGATTCTTTCTATGGTTCTAATTTATATCTATATAAAGTTAAAGAGTATAATTTATTATTTCCATGCTCATTTTGAGCTACATCAAAGTAAAATTTTGGTCCATATTGGGTTACTTCAGTCCATTCAATCCACTCCTGCCCATTTAGTACAATTCAGTCCATTCAGTCCAATTTGGTTAATCCCGTTCACTTCGGTTCAATTTGGTCCCCAAAAAAAAAAAAAAAAAATCCAAGTTTTAGGCTCAATTTTTTTCTTCTTAGTTTTTGAGTTAAAAATATGAAATTTTGTTCTATTTGGGCCAAACCCATTAGTTTTGGGCTAAAAAAAAAAAAAAAAAAATTATATATATATATATATATATATATATATATATATATATATATCGGCCTTAAAAATTAGAGATATGAGCCTTAAAAAAATAATAAAAATAATAGATATTCAAAGGATTACCTTAAAATTAAAGTTTCAATAATATATGCATTATACTTATATTTGGAAAAAAAAATGTTATAATTCTAAACTCATGTAATAATTTAAACTGAATGTAACACATTACATGTGTTCCATTTAAATGTGAGTGTGCGTACAATTGTTTTTATACGCTCTTAAATATGTTCAAATTAGCCATCACTATGTATTGTTGTTGAATGCAAAATATATTATATGTTCCATTAAATAAAAATTTTAAAAATAGAAAAATATTTTTAAGTAACACATGTACTATTTAACCTACAAATTTTATATTATATTCTTATAAAATAATTATATTACATTTTCTCACATATGGCTTGAGTTTGATTGTTAAAGATAAATGCTAAAACAACTACCAAGTTTATTACAAAAAGATTACAAATAGATGTAGTAATAAATGTGATTGGTGTCATTTCAACAAAATAATAAATGAATATGTGAATTTTTTTTTATTGGTGATTTTCATAATATTTGTAGAATGTTAACATCACTCTAAACATAAACTATCACTCTATTTTCTTTTCCTCTTCCTTTTTTTTTTTTTTTTTTTAATTAGATAGTTGGGGGAAAGGTATTAAGGGTCTATTTGGATATCGCTTATTTTGCTGAAAACTGAAAACAATAAAAAAAAATAAAAAAGTTACTGTTCATTGGCCTAAATGCACTGGTTCCCAAAAAAAAAAAAAAAAAAAAAAGCAAACGCAGGAGCTAGACGCAAACACAGGGAACCCAAACGCACACTAAGTGTGGAAATGAAGAAATGTATATATCTAGCTGTATTTGAGGTCAGCTAGTCCTCCAAAAGAGAAAATGAAGAAAGGAATTGGAATTGAATTTATAACATTCTTATTTCTTAATCTTCATACAACCAGTAATGCCCTCTTTATACATCACTCTCAGCAATTCCCTAATCCCCCACTCTAACTGATTGATACAGTAACCACTAGCCAACTGTCACAACCAACTCACAGCTGTCAATAACTACCACTAACTGTCACTAACTGATTTCCCTCCTTTCTCATTAGAATACAATTGCAATACAATCCCTAATGAAAGGGGATTTGAACCTTGGATGAATGTATATCAGTTGGAAGCACTATGAAGTATCAGTTGAGTTACAAGACTCTCGACAAATTATCACTTTTCTTTAAAGCTTTGTGGCACAATATATAATTATATATTGACACTGACACATAAGTATGCCTAAATTCCTCATGCTATTTTTATTGGTATATTCATGAGCCAAGTATTTTCCTCCATGTTATGTTTCCCAGCAAATGAAATATGTGACAGATTTGCGAATACTGGTTATCATGCCAACATGATAACTTACTTGACACAAGAGCTTAGCCTGCCGCTGGTACAGGCTGCCAACACACTGACCAACTTCGATGGAACTGCCAATTTTGCACCATTTTTTGGTGCTTTAATTTCAGACTCCTTTGTCGGGCGGTTTTCGACCATCATGGCTGGTTCTATCATCTATGAACTGGTAAAGACAAAATACTCATGCGTTACAGATCTAAGTTCACTATTTATAGTTTAAGCAGTGATTAGATTTCCATTCATTGATAATTACCTATAATTTTTTTTTATTTTTTTTTATTTTTTATTTTTTATATAACTTGATTGTTACAATGGGAGAGTGGAAATTTGAACCCTCGATATTTCCTTTAGAAATATTAGAGGTGTCAACTAATTGAGTTATAAGACTTTTGGCAAGAGAACCTATAAATTAACTATTTATAGTGTTAGTCAAAAACTTGTTTGACTAGGGGCATGTAATTTTTCCTATCCATTATGATGGGTTCATGCTACCTTACCTAATCAGAATAATAAAATCTTTGAGAAAATCTTATGACCTATAAAGACATGGATTATATAAGTGTAAAATATTTGCACCATTGATTATTTCATTTCATTTGAATATCTTTATGCACACACTTCTTGTTTATGGTTCAAATGTTTCCACTTACCTACATGACATCATTAAATCACTTCTATCTATCAATATAGAAAAAAGACCAAATATATATATATATATATATATATATATATATATCTTTTTTAGGATTTGAGTGATTGAGTCCATCAAATATGGTTATAATTTGTTATAGTACTCTAAAATAGTGGGATTTTAAAAGTTTATTGTTATATATAGCCAGAGAAAAGTTTTGCAGCCTAGTGTAATGATTCAGGAATATATACTACAGCAGATAAGTTATTGCAACTACCATAATATAACTAGTTGTTACAGTCATTTCAGTGACTACCCCATAATAATTGGTCAGGCACAATATTCTCAACACTGTTGTAGAGAGTGATGCAAAGACCTGCATTCATGCCCAACAAAATCCTAGCAAATATGATCCATGGAGAATATCATTCTAAACTCATACACCATAATATTGGCACCTCTATCCCAAAGCCTTTCCTTGAGATGCTCTCCCAGATCATCTAACCAAGCTCCACACGCCTTAGCAGCCCGTCCCTTGTCAACAACTTCTCTGGCTGTTTTGTCCTAGGTTCTGCTGCCCCAGCTTTTGCAAATGTAATTATGCAGGACCAAGCCCAGCTTGAGGGTGCGAATCTGCTGTAACTAAGTTTATTTTCTTTTCAGTAAAGATCTTACTATTGACCATTAAAAAGAAAAAAGAAAAAAAAAAGGCTAGTTGTTACAGTCAATTTAGCTATCAAATGCCTAGGTCCTTGAGAATAATACCTTATGTCAATACATACTGCTCAAAAATTCCCAACTATCATCACGAAGGTAGATCATGCTGATAAACACACGTCACCTAAATCTGTACATTTTTAAAATTTCAGCAGCAATCTTTAGTTTTTTTTAATGAGCATATTTTTGGCTTGTGAAAATTTAGAATGTTGATTAATTTCTCATTCTTTTGTACACATTTTATTTCATCGGCAGGGATTAATTAGCCTCACCATATCAGCAGTACTGCCAAAGTTCCACCCTCCACCATGCCCAACTCAAGAGAACTGCAAGGAAGCCTCAACCTTGCAGATTTGGGTCCTCTACATCTCTCTGCTCCTTACATCTCTTGGCTCAGGTTGCATTAGGCCTTGTGTTGTTACCTTTGCTGCGGACCAAATTGACATGACCAAATCAGGTGTAGCAGCTCGAAGTTGGAATTTGTTTAATTGGTACTACTTTAGCATGGGAATGGCGACACTAGCTGCACTAACTTTAGTGGTTTACATCCAAGATAATGTAGGTTGGGGCTGGGGTCTTGCAATTCCAACCATAGCCATGGCCTTGTCAATTTTAGCCTTTTTGGTGGGTTCACCTCTTTACCATAGAATCAAACCTGGGGGTAGTCCCTTGGTTAGATTGGCTCAAGTAATTGTTGCAGCTGTAAGGAAGAGGAAGGAAGTAGTACCAGCAGACCTGGCTCTCTTGTATGAAAATAGAGAGCTCGATGCTGCTATTTCTTTGCATGAAAGGCTTTTACACACAAATCAATTCAAGTAAGCAATTTTAAACATTCTAAATTATAATGTTAAATGTCATTGCAGATTCTAAGCAATTAATAAGCATGTGTTGGACGAAACTTCATCTGATAGTGACTAGTCTTATTCAAATTAGCTTCTTTGTGAAGCCTAAAAAGTAAAAAGACCCAGTGAGTGTTATTCATTAAAATATATATATACATATTTATATAATTTGGGCATATGTGCTTCATGAAATTGTTCGTTACTCGGAGACACAGTCTGAACTTAGGACTACCAGCTTTGATATCATGATAAATTACTAATTGTCTCTAAAGCTCAAACTATAAGGAAAGAATGAGTAGTTATTTAACCATTATTGTAATACATATAAATTGAATGGTAAAAAAGCTTCTCCTGCACTGATTGCAGGTGGTTTGATAAAGCTGCAATAGTAACAGGTAACGATGCAACAGACTCGAACACACCAAATTTATGGAGGATTGCCACTGTCCATCGAGTTGAGGAATTAAAATCCATTATCCGAATGTTTCCCATATGGGCAGCCGGAATTTTAGTTTTTGCCTCATCTTCACACTCGCGAAGCTTCACCATTCAACAAGCTCGCACTATGGATCGTCACCTGTCTCACTCCTTCCAATTTCCTCCAGCCTCCTTGGCCATCTTTGGTGTCATATCCTTGGTCAATGGCCTTGTTCTGTATGAACGTCTCTTTGTACCCTTTGCTCGCCGATTCACTAGAAACCCATCGGGCATCACATACCTACAAAGAATTGGCATTGGCCTTGTGATTAACATTCTTGCAACAGTTGTTGCAGCAGTTGTTGAGATAAAGAGAAAAGCAGTGGCTGCTGAACACAACTTATTGGATGATCCAAAAGCAAGTATCCCTGTAAGTGTTTTTTGGTGGGCACCTCAGTTCAGCCTACATGGGACAGCTGAAGTTTTCGCGTTTGTTGGGCTCTTGGAATTTCTTTATGATCAATCACCTGAAAGCATGAGAAGCACTGCTGCAGCTCTCTACTGGATTGCGATATCAGCGGGAGACTATGTAGGCATACTGATGGTATCACTAGTTCATAAGTATTCAGGCAAAAAAAGCAACTGGCTGCCTGATAGGAACCTCAATAGGGGAAGATTGGAAAACTATTACTGGCTTGTTACTGCCACCCAAGTAATAAATCTCTTATATTATGTAATATGTAGTTGGCTTTATACTTATAAGACATTGGAAGAGGTTAGTGAAATTTGCGAGGAAGTTGAAGAACTAGCTGGAGATAAAATACCATCTATGATTTTAGATAGTAGGAATGGCCATGGAGAGGTGGAGCTTGGAAGAAACGAGTTAGCTTAGTATTGTTGATATGGAATGACCATACACTAGTGTACTGGTTTTTTCATTTTATTTGTTTTTTCAATTATTTGATCCTGCAGTTTAAGTGAAATATGCAAACAAGTTTCCACTTTCATCCTAATGAAATAATCAGCATTCAGTTATAGAAAAAACTTAACAGACATTTTGATGGACCTTTTTGTTGCGAACATGTGTCGTACTTTAATATTTCACTAGTTAGAACTGGATTTATGGGATAATCAAACCTGAAAGTTATGCAGATAAGTCACCTATTGGCCACTATCGTTATTTTTCTCCTTTCAAGCAAGATATATATATATATATATATATATATATATATATGTTGGTTTGTTTGTGATATTTCCACTTACACCTTTTGTTATATTTTGTTTGTAATTTTCAAAAGTAAAGACAGATTCAATTAAAATTAAATTAAGTAATAAATTATTTTCACATCAATTGTATATAAAGTATTATATACAAAAAGTAAAAAAATTATTTATGTCCAAACTAAAAAACCAAAAATTAAATTATTTGCAAAAAACATCTAAGAAAAATTCAAAAAACTTTTGTCAAATAAGCAAAGACAAACGCACACAAGCAGGTGCCCCCTTGAACTTTCGAATTTTTCGACTAATAATATTATAATGACATGAAATACTTTATTTGCCCCTCTACACAAGAGACAAAAAAAAAAAAAAAAAAAAAAAATCAATTCAGTGAATTTACAGTACCCTTTCTAGGTGTAGCGGATTTCTACTCCTAGTACAATTTTATATATAAAACTAATGGGTCCCACTTAGTAATGATTAAAAAAAAAAAAAAAAAGCCTCTAGGTTGATTCATTGAATAGTAGTCTAAATACAAAAACTTGATGGACTAGACAAAAATGTACTACAAGTCTATAACTATATCATAAAACCGTGGGTCCCACTTTGTAATGATTAAAAAAAATAAAAAATAACAATTTTGCTACACCTACACGAAATAGAAATCAATACTAGCATAGAACTACGAGGTAATAATTTCGAGAATAGAGAATTAGTGGATGAATGACTGCTTAGTCATATTTATTGAGAAAGATATATTCAAGACTATTAAGTGTGAAGAAATCATGCAACGGTTTTAAAATATGAAAAATTGTTGAGGGCAATTGAATAAAATAAGTTAGGTATGAAAAAATAAATTAAAGTTTACATTTTATGTTAGATTCTGTATGTCAATTACATTATCATATAGTTGTTTATTTATTTTATTATTAATATTGATTAATTTTTTTAGATTAATTTTTTACTTTCAATCTTGTCTTTTAATCTTAGCCTCCGACTTAAATTTCTAGCTGTCACTGCACACAAGTGAGTCCAAATTCAGCCTATTATGTGGCCTTTGTGAGACCCTTCATATTATAAAAGGTCCTCGTACCTTTCGGTGATGATAAAATCCAAATGGTATTCATCGATGGCTCCAAGTGGACGATGTTGGAGTTAAGATCAAAAAGTTTTATGTGTCATAGCTCATATAAAAAAGTTATTATTTTCTTGGATTATTTGACATAATTTATTGTAGTGTTGCCTTGGGATCTTAATCTGAACTACAAACGTTTTTGTACTGTTATGAACGTGAGAATAGGCTGGCTTATATCTGTATCAATGACTTATAATATAATGGACAAAGTCTGGTGCGTGGAAATAAATTTTTTATTTTATTTTGGAAGTTGTTTGGAAATAAACTTGGTTGTAGCTCTACCCAGTATTTTTTATCATAGAATTTTATTTTCTTCTTTATGCATGCTTGTAAAATTTTCAAAATATTAAAAATAAATAGTTATGTCATTAATTAAATATTTAAATTTCAAGTTTTTATGATATAAAATTGTGTATAAAAAATAAGTTTATTGATTGAATAGTAAATAACATTTGATTTGAATGAAATTTGATATGTATGTTAAAAACATAAGGAACATGAAATTTAACGATTAAATTTTTAAAATATGTTTTTTGAGTGAGCTTTGTAACTTGGAACCTTAGGCTACAATTTAATTTGTATAAATTGACAATTTATATGTATAAATTGACGATTTTATACATAAAATAAAAGAATGTTTAGTGAGTTTTAGTTAGCTCAACAGGTAAAGTTTCTGATGGTTGAATAAGAGATTAGGGAACAATTCCCGCCTACACTAAAAACCAAGGAACAATTTCCGCCTATACTAAAAACCAATTGGTGTCTTCGTTTGATAATAAAGAGAACTATCATTAGAAACGGATGTCATAAGTTGAAACTCATTAAAAAAAATGTTTAATATAATATTTTGTTAATTAAGGGAAAGATTAATGGATGCACTAAAGACATTAGTTTAGGAAATTATTTTAGAAACTTTTTATGGAAAAAAAAAAAATTTGACTTTTTTTTTTCTAGTTTTAATATTTTTTATAAAAGTGATATTAAAATTTTACTAAAACTGTCTATTAACAAATACCTTAAGAGCATCTGTTAACAATACATATTTTTTTAATAAATATTATCATAGTAGTTTTTTAAAATCCATGTGTTTCAAACTTTCACCCATTATTCTAATATATATTTCTTATAAAAAAAAAATCCTAGCTATCTAAAAAAAAAAAACCCCAAATACCATCAATCGATCACGTAGTGTAAAATACTTTGACAAAGAAAGTATATCTATCTATAAGTATACTTTAAAAAAGTAATATTTTACATTTTGGGGTGCATTGATTTTGCTGTCATCTATCTATGGTGTCTTCCAAGTTGGTAAGTTCACACAAGTATCATGAAGACCATTTTTCTAGGACTATTTGGAGATTCCTACCTGTATGCAATTCTGTTAAAAATGATAATATCACAAGGTAAGACTCAACCCAAATACTTAAACCAACCTCATTTTTTTGACCAACCTCCTTTTTTTTAATCTCCTTCCATTTTTGCTTTTAATCTCAATTTTAGAATAGCCTTTTCATTTATTGAGAGTTGGACATACTTGACGTAATAAATAATTCGTAATCAACTGGTAGAAAATATGAACAACCTACACAACCAAAAGAAAATATTAAAAAAAAAAAATATATTTTAGCATAGCCTTTTCATTTTATTTATAATTGAGAGTTAGAAATACTTGAAGAAACAATCCAGCTTAAAAACATGTAAATTAACAAGTAACCTATGAGCAACTGGTGAGTAAAATAGTAATCAAAACGGTGTCAAGTAGAAATACTTGAAGAAACAATCCAGCTTAAAAAGATGCAATTTAATAGGTAACTTGTGAGCAATTGGTGGGTAGAATAGTAATCAAAATGGTGACATGTGTCCACATCATTGAACACCAAGACCTTTAAAATTTTTTTGATGAATGAACACAAACACATGTAAATACACACTCAGACACTCAAAAAAAAAAAAAAAATTTTATGTTTTGGGGTGTATTGATTTTGCTGTCATCTATCTATAGTGTCTTCTTGGTTGGTAAGCAAGTTCACACAAGTGTCATGAAAACCATTTTTCTAAGACTATTTGGAGATTCTTGTCTTTATGCAGTTCTGTTAAAAATGAAAATGTCACAAGGTAAGACCTAACCCAAATACTTAAACCAATCTTGTTTTTTAGACCAACCTCATTTTTTTTAAATCTCCCTCCATTTTTTCTTTTAATCTTCCTTTGTTCCTCCTCTTTCACTTTGTGTTAAAACATTCCACTGCCTATTTTAATCTCCCTTTGTATATGGTGGAATTAAATAGTTTGAAATTTTAATCAAGCATGTGAATTTGGGTAGAAAATTCATTAAATAACTTATTGCTCCACAATTGATTTTCTAACTGCTATAATAGCTGTTAATACCTTCCCTTTGAATGAGATCAATATTGTTGGCCTGAAAAGTATGAAACAAAAATGCCACAAGCATAGCAACAGGGAGCTTAGTCCTTCTCTAGTGTTACTGATCAAGGCACCATTTGAGGGAACTTTGCTAGAGAAATATAGCTACATAGGGCTGATAGAACATTTGATAGAAGTGGAGACGAACAACAAAGTCAAAACTCTAATCCAATTACCTGGGGTGTTAATACATAAACAAATTTCTCATCCCACAATCACAAAGGAAAGCTGCTACAATATTCGAAACTCCAATTGAATTACCTTCGGTATCAAATCTACACTAACACAAATATTTGATACAGATTTTTTAAATTGTAATACATTAACAGATTTCTCATCCCACTACCACAAAGGAGAGCTGCTACAATATCGAAAACTCTAATTGAATGACCTTGGGTATCAATCTACACTGACACAAATATTTAGCATTATAATACATACACAGAAAATTGCTTTAGCTACAACAATATTGCCTTATTTTGCACAGACTACATGAATTAATTTGAGTCACATCACAACACTCAAGAGGCAGTAAGCAATAACAAAATATAAGAAGGGAATAAAAAACATCAAGCAATCAAGCAAAAGAATAGAGCACAAAACAAATTGGGATTTAGAGATACCTCAATTGAAGCATCCAGCCTCTATCAGTATTTATATATTGTGAGGAGAGGATGAAGGAAGACAGAAAGGCTACAGGTAGAGGGTGGGGAAGGGGAAGGAACACGTTTTGCATGAGAAATCTGCCATTAGAATGTGGGGAATGGGAAGGAACACGTTTTGCGTGAGAAACAAAAGGGAAGGAAATCTAGGAAGTTGTAACCGTGATTTTCAAAGGGTTTTTGGTTGAGAAGACTTGGGTTTGGTCTTTATGATGGAATTAAATTTAAAAGAAGTGGGCTGATGGAATTAAATTTATAAGAAGTGGGCTTTATGGTGGAGATAGGCTGAAAATAATTTTTGTTTTATTAGCATTTTAAATTGATAAAAAATATTTTAAAATCGAAGGATAAATTTAGGAAAGAGGATGAGAATGACATGACTCAACGTGAGCATAGCAACATTAAATTCTATGCTTTAGCTTTTAGTAATATATAGATGCCATTATTGTTCATAATACTTTCATAGTTCCTACGGTTTTTTCCCCTTCTAATTTTTTTAGGGAATTTCCCCTTATAATTAGTATCTTTATTTTATACTATTTAATTAGCAAAAAAAAAAAAAACTTTCCTTTAAAATTTCATTGGATTTTTTTTGTTAATAAAAAAAATTACCATCATAAAAGTGAAGAAGTTGCTATACATAGTAAGAATTATTATAGGAAAATAAGTTCGTTATGTTCTAATGATAAAAGGAATCGGGGGCGGCTCCACATTAAAGTCAGGGTGGTCACAAACTTACAGGACCACCCTAACCTAGGAAAAAAATAATTATTATATATAAATTTAAAAAATTTATGATTTTTTTTTTTTTTTTTTTTTTTACTTTTAAAAAAATTTGTGACCGCCCTAAATTTTTTAGGCCCAATGTAATTAAACTTTTGACAAAATTTGGCAACAAATTTTGTTGAAGACTAAGGTTACAAACCCCACATAATATTTTTCTTATTGGATGTGAATTTTGATAAATCTACCATTGGATTGCATTTTCTTCTTACATCCTCCATATTTGAAATTTTTAATAAGATCGAAGATCACTAGCTCTATCATTAATCAAATGTTTAAATTTTGAGTTTTGTAGTCTAAAATTATACATAAATAATAAGTTTATAGATCAAATAATAAATAATATCCGATTGGCATAAAATTTGACATATATTTTAAAACATAAAGAATATGTAATTCTACGGTTATATTTTCAAAATATGTAACTAGCCACGTTAATTTGTTTAGTGAGAGTTGTGACCTCAAGTTACAACTAAGTTTGTAGCCTAACTTTTTCTTTGAACTTCAGTTCCCTTAACAATATATTAGACCTTTACAAACAAAAAGGAAAAGCCTAAGAAAAATTTTATTGAACTAAAATTTTGAAAAAAATGTAGGTTGCAACATTGATAATGAAACTATCATGCTATGATTTCAAAACAAGAAAACTCATAAAAAGAAAATTGTTAGACTTTATGTATTTGTGTGTAGTTTTTTTTTTTTTTGGGTCAATATATGAAGTTATCTTTTTATTAAATTTTCTATAATTTAAATTTCATAATGACCACTCTAAAAAATTCCTAGAGCCGCCACCAAAAGGAATAGTATTTTTTAAAAACAATGAACTAAACTTTACTTGAGTTTCATCATCGTTAGAAGTAAATATGTTAAGAGCATTGCAAAGGGTCTAAAATAAGCATCTTAAAATCTAACCAGTGCTAATTTTATACAATACAACAATGTTGTTCATTGCTTTGAAGGGTCCCTGCAGACTAACTTATGTATAAATATAATAGATTTAAATATATTACGACAGTTCAATTTCCTTAATCTTCAATATGAAATTGCTTAAGTAGATTATTTTACAAAATTTTAGATATTATAGAGGGATTTCATTTTTTTTCTTATAAGAAAAAGATGAGTAATCAATACGCTCAAAGTCAAATTCATACAAATGCAAACTTGGACAAACATTAATTATTATTTGTATTTTATTCATGTGATACATAGCTTAATCAAGAAATATTTCAATAATATAATTAAAATTGAATAATAAAAGAGCTACTAGAATTAAAAAAATAAAAATGATTTAAGTTACATAACTAATAATGTAATAAATACAAACTTTTATAATTAAGTTTTAATCGGAGTATTAATTTTTTAAAACATTGGTAATAGAATTTCATTTTCACTTAAAAAGAAAACTGTTCATAATTTTAATATTTTTATAATTAGTCACCGAAAATTTGGCAGAATATTAGAAACCTATAAAATTATTAATTAAGCCTATTTTAATTTCTAAAGTTCTGAAACCCTCAAGTTTTAATTAAAGAAAAGTAAGTTGATTATTTTAATATTCTTTTAGCACATCACATGTATAAGGAGAAAAAAGAAAAAAAAGAAAAAAGAAAGAGATAAACATCCACTTGATGAAACCACACCTACAAGATGCAATTTATATATATGTATATATATATATATAGTGTATAATATAGTCTGATTTAGACATAAGCTTATATAATATGTAATTTTATTGTAAATGTTTTAGTAATTTATTTAATACGACTTCTGCGACCCCCCCCCCCCCCCCCCCCCCCCCCCCCTTTTTTTTTTCTCTTCTGTGACCCCATTTTATTATGGTTTGCAAGGAAAATACAGTTGTTACATAAATCATAAGGAAATTTCTACTAACATCAATGTGGCATTATTGAGTCCATGATCTCTTGGTCATGATCACTTGCTCTTAAAAATATATTATATTGCCTTCGTTTCATCTATCTTAAACAAAGAAAAGTAAAAGGAAAAAAGACGAATTATTTTCCTTCATCCCCCCCCCCCCCCTCCAAATTAGGCCATGAAATACAGAATAAACTAAATCCCTCGTTTCTTAATTCTAATCTAAATAATGTAAGGGCCGAGGTTATGAATTACTTATATAAATATTGAACCATACATTTAAGCTTAGACAAAGTTTGATTACAAACTTGGTTGTAGCCTTAGGCTACAACTTTCACTAAAAAAAATTAACATTACTACATATTTTGAAAATGACAAAGTTTAGCTACAACCTTACTCAATATATATATATATATATATATATATATATATATATATATATACACTTTTTTTTTTTTAATTGAAAGTGAATTTTGAAAAATCCACCATTAGATTACATTTTCTTCTTATATCCTCCACACTTGCAAAATTTCTAGAAAATTAAATATCAATAGCTATGTCATCAATAAATGTTTAAATTGCAACTTTTTGTAGTTAATTTAAAATTATGCATAAAATATAATTTTATAGATCATATAGTAAATAATATCCAATTTACACAAAATTTGACATGTATATTGAAAGCTCGAAAATGTGTTGAAAACACAAGAGCTGTTTAGACCCCTAAATTAAAGTTACGGCTCGATTGATTTTACACTAACTTATTACTAAGTGCAGAATAGTGTAAATGCGAGCGGATAAACAAACAAGCTACTCTAACACATATTCATATAATCACAGTAGTAAAATGAAATGTAAAAGAGTAGGGAAGAGAGATGCAAACACAGATAACACGCCGATGTGTTATCAAAGAGGAAACCGAAGTACTCAGCGAAAAACCTCTCTGCCGCCCTCCAAGCGGTAATCAATCCACTAGACAATCAGTTGGGATACATGGGTAAGCAAGAGACCCTCCAAGCCTAATCTACCCTCTGTACCTAAGCCCTCCAAGCTCCTACTCCAACAAGTCTTCTCGGAACCATGTCTTGTCTAGCTTTCCGGATCTCGCAACAAGCTCCATGTTGCATCTGCCATCCTTGGTTTCTTCCAATGCTTCCTAGCAACACCAAATGATCACTTGACACTCTCAAAGGGTGTGGTAAGTGTTTGGGCTATCAATCTCTCAATGGTATGGAAATAGAGAGGTAGGAGATGAGGAAATTTCCAAAACAAATGTGTAGAGAATTGTAGGTGTGACAATCTCTAACTCTCAAGTTATTTGACTAGGGTTTTATCTCAAAAGCTCTCCTTAACATTTGTGGGCAATGTGGGTATAAATAGTGTAGACACAGAAAGTGTGAATCAGACTGGACAGGCTGGCAGAATAGAATGTCTGGTGGGTGTCTCGCAGGAAGGCCTTACCCGCGAGATACTTGGGAGACACAGCTGTCTCCATCTGGCCTGACTCTTCGCATTCCAGTCATGTGCAAGGCACATGCTTCCTTTCGCGGGATGCTTAGTCGCGAGCTACCCGCGAAATCTCTTCAGTCTTTAGTTGCTTAAGTCTTCATACTCTCTTTCTTTAACACATAACCCTTACAATGAAATCCCACAATAAATTCAGGTACAAAAGATTGAATAACATTACAATCAAATTTGGCACGGAATATAAGCCAACAAAACACAATGTTTTAAATAACAACTTTACAATCTTCCCCTTTGGCTATTCCGTGACAAAACCCCTAAAACAGACTTTAGACTTAAATGCTAGTTTGGGCACACAAGCAAAACTCACTCACACCTAATCTAGAAGCTGTGAAGCACTTGCAAGTAAATACCTGTAACCTGAAACACTTGCATATAAAAAAAGCTTTCATTAAGCTTATGACAAGTTGAACACAAGGTATGTACATGAGCAAGTAAAGTGCGATCAAGTTTGTAAACACAGAAAAACATGTAAGCATATCTTGATCAAACAAAAATAGTCATTAAAGAATGACCACAATGAACATTTATTAAGTAAATACTCATCTGGACACACAATGCAGTTAAGAACAATCCTAAAGATCAATTGCATGTCCAACACTCAACCAATGCAAAATACACGAAGTATTTGCATCTAGGATACAAGATCCTACTAGGGCACAAGAGAGAAGTACTTAAGACATATATGCAATATCTTAAAAGTACACAAACAATGCTACAAAGCATAGAGATTAATCACAAATACTAAATATAAACTGAAATATAAAACAGAGTATCAAAGCTTTAAACAAAAGCAGTAAAAACAAGAAGCTAAAAGCAGTTATAAAAACTAAAAGTAAACAGCCTGTGAGAACCAAAAATCAATGTTTCTAAGACTAAGCCTATGCTCCCCCTAACACTGTGCAAGCTCTTCCGCAGCTCCCCCTCAAAATTTTCTCCCCCTTTTTGACTGGAATGGCCAAAAAGGCTAGAACTGGTCAGACTCTGAATCTGATCCCTATGCCATGGACAAATCCTCAATTTGAGAAGACAGTGCAATGATCTGTCCCTGGATGTACGCAAATTGGGTCGTTGTATGCTGCACATGGGAGTTTAACATGGTATACATCTGATCCACTCTATCAAGAAGGCGATTGAGTCTGTCTGGTCCTCATGCTAGTGCAGAAGAGGATGGTTGTGCTGAGGACTCTAGAGTAGAAGTAAATCTATCAATCTCCTCCTCAGTATCCCCCCCTCGTCCTCAACTCGATCCCGTGGTATCGTATGTACACCAATTTTGGAGCCTTTGATGTGAGTTGTGCTCCTATTGACTATGTGATCACCAATGGGATAGTCCCTCTGAACTACTTTCAGACCATTCGGGATTTTGAACCTTGTTTTCGCAATAATCAGTGAGGGAAATGGCATTACAGTTCTTGAATTCTGCTTTTCAATACTCTTCTTCAACACATGGAAGATATGTCCACAAATATCTATCTCTCTGTGGGTAAAGAGATCATACAAAAATCTTGTCCTTGGAGCAAATAAAGTGGTGAGGTTGGTGACCGGATATAAGTTGTGGATCATCACATATGCCAAAGCTCTCATCTCCGGTGAAAATGGTATTGTGTTCATGGATGATTTCTTTGGTGTGCCACCAAGTGTTCTTATCCTCATACTGCACTTCAATTGGCTGTGAGGGTGGACGAACTTCCAAAAAGTCTTGAATGATTTCCCTTGTAATCACAAATTCTTTGTGCCTTACCCAGCACTTGATACGATCTTCGTCTACAGCAGCATTGGAGAAGAACTCCCTCATGATCTCTAAATAAACAACCTCAACCGGGTTCAAGAGTTTGGTCCATGTCCTTTGTTTGAACACCTTAGGGATGAAAGTGCCCTCAAGAGATTCTAAATGGACCACCCTTTCCATGATAATGGTTACTCCTTTGTAGCAATCATTATACTTCATATCAGCATTAGCAGAATTGAAATGATCAGAGTCAGTGCATGCGTGTTTGGAAGATGGCTTCTTGGTGGCTGCATGCTTAGTAGGACCCATCTGTGCAAAGGAATGCAAAAACATAAAAGAACCAAATATAGAAACACAAAACAGAACACAATAAAGTTGATTTGCTTCACATTAGTTCAACTTAAAGGAAAAACAACCTAAAACATAGCAGAACAACTCAAAACAAAGTAGATAAACACAAAACAATATGCTAAAGATGATAAACCATGTAATCAGACTCATAATGCATGAAAACAAATGAATGTGTTAGAATGTGCATAGGTTGTGCATTTGTTGATGCTAGTGTATGCAGCTGGAGGTGCATGAGGTGTGCCTAGAGATGCCTAAAGTGTGCACAGTGTGTGCAAGGCATGGTATTTGAGAACAAAGCGAGTTAAACACATCCAAAGCATGTGAAACAAGTTCAAATAAAGAAAACTCAGGTAAAGAAACTCATTTGAGTTCAATGCAACCAAAGAATGTTACTTGGACATTATGTCAAACACCTAACATGCAACAGTTTATAAATAAAAAATAAAAAAATGCATGAACATGATGAAATATGCCTCAATACAAGTTCAAACTGCCACAAGGGGCCAACACAGATGCACAAACACCAAATGGGACTCAGCCCAATCAAAGAATTGAAAAAATTTTCGCAAAAATTAGAAACCCAACCCAATTTTTGAAAATCCCTAGTTTTTAAAACCATAAGCATAGATTCTGCATAATCTGAAAATAAATGATGAAAAAAGTGTTAGAAACACACCCTTGAGAGAACTTTGCAAATATTTTGCTTGAAAAGGATGGGGGTTTGAATGAAATGGTGATTTAGGTTGAATAGGGTTCAAAGAGAGTTAGTGCGAGGGAAATGTTTAAGAGTTTGAAAAACTGTCACATCTGCTATATAAAACTAAAAACACGCATTTTTTGCGGGTTAGGTAGTAGTGATGCAGTCGCGAGGAACTCGCGAGAGAGACCTCTAGAAGACGAACACTTATCCACTTGAAGGTTTGCTTGTTAATGGTTGAAGGTGTAGACATGGGACTGATGTCTTGAGGGATTGCAACACCCTTCTTTCTGAAAGTCCTCATGAGTAGGCTAGGGAAGATCAGCTTAGGCCTAGAAGTGGTTATAGTCTCATCCACAATAGTATCAAATATGTGGGAGTTGATATCAATAAATGTCTTTTCCTTGAGCTCCATCAGAAAAATTGCTCTGGCATTATTAATTGTAGTCAACCTCTTTATAGGATACAGGTTAAACATCATGATAATAGTGAGACACCTCATGTCCACTGGAAAGGCTGTGGTATTTAGGCATCTCCTTTCTCTTTGTCTACCAATCCTCTGCTGTACAGTCTCTATAGAAAGCATCCTATCCTTATAGTTAATGAAATCATGATCTTCTAACCCCTCAAGACCTAGCACATCATCAATGTCATGTGCATCTAAGGTGAATTCTGTTCCTCTAACCCAGCAGTTCAACTCATCTTCCCTTATCACAGCATTGGAGTAAAACTCCCTAATCAAAGGTTCACACATAACTGGTAAACCACTTAGCAACTTGTCCCATCCTCTCCCTTCAAAACAATTTGGGATAAAAGTGTCTCTCAAATCCTCCAAATCCACATACCTTTCTTGTATGATGCCTGCCTTTAAGAAAAAATTCTTGTATCTCTCAAAATGGGGAACAGACCTAAACAAATTATGGTTCATTTTCATTCTCTTATCTGCTTTCTTGGCAGGTGTTTTCTTATTTGGGGATGAAGAAGCCATCTGTAGACAATCAGAAAAGGCCACAACAACAAAACACAGTATATGTATACTTAAAAATCAATACTTTGTTAGTGTCATAAAGAGATAAGCTTAGAGCAACATTTACAATCATAAACCAACAACTCAAATGAGTGTACCCATTGGTAGAAACTCAAGAACAGACAACATTTTGTAGAAAAGTTCTAATGTTGTAGAGCATAACATCACCCAAAGGACAAACATATGTCAATGAGACATAACATGATGAGTGTGAAATTACTCAAAATACTCAAGACAGAAGCACAAAGAATCAAATCAATATATCCCAACAAACAAAATTCAATCATTTTGAATCATCTAAACAAAGTGAGTTCAAACCAAATGGGTAAAAATCAGTCAATCAAACCAAAGCCGCAGACATTTTTAAACACCCAAACTCACATATGGAGTAAATCACAGACAACTCCAAACCCATAAACCTAATGAGTATGTAAACCAACAAACGGCGAAGCTCAGAACAAAGATTAGCACAAAGAGAATAAATTATGATAGCAAATGAAATCAGCAACAAAAACAACCAACCCAAACCCATCAATCTAAGCAAAAACATGTTCGAACACAGTATATCTCAAAACACAGTGACAGCTCAAAATTAAGAGGATAAAACTCAAAACATGAAAAATCAAGTGAGACAAAGAAAACATATACCTTTTTCTTGAAGATCTTGAGATGAGATGATGCAAAAATGGAGTTTGAAGAGAGTGACACGGAGTGTTTGGGTCAGTTTCAGTTGAGAGAGAAAGTGAATAGTCATAAAAAGTTCGAGGGAAAACTAAAAAAGTTTTAAAAACAACCCTTACTATGCAAAACACGCGTTTTTCGCGACTAAGGTAAGTCGCTAGTCAGTCGCCAAGGTCACCTGCCAAAATACTTCAAGCCAAAAGTTTTGAAAAAATTTGCTAAGTGTTTTTCGTGATTGGAAGTCTCACTTGAGAGGGAGTCACGAGCTGAGCTGCAAAAATCTCTGTGTACCCTTCGCGACTGGACCTTCCACTCACGAACAAGTCACCAAAACCGACCCACGAGCACGCGACTGTGGCATGCGACTTGAATGACCCGCAATTGAGTCACCAAAATAGGGTCACACTGTTTTTTGAAATTTTTAGTTTTTGTAAAAACAAAATACTTTCCAAAAACACCTAAAACACTCAAAAATCTTTTTGTGTTTGAATCAACAAAGATTGAGCATGTGAAAACACATTTTATCAAGTACAATTACACAAATGAATATGGCATTCATTGAACATAAACTTGTGTGTGGATATCAACAATGAGATAGTCCTTAGTCTAATGTGAAGTTTCAATGATCAATTCAACCAAGGCATACACAATTAGCACTAGATCATGTGACCCATCTCAATTATAGAAGTATGCACATATGACCTCCTACATGACTTGATTACATAACTTGGAGCTTTACATTTGGCTCCATTTTCAATCATAACATTAGATCTTTTTGATCATTTTGAAACAATCACATCTCATTGTGAGAATGATGTTTCATATTTCACCTTGATGGGATAGCCTTTGGCTTTTTGAAAAATCATACACTTTATTTTTAGTCGCTTTCCCTTTTTCCTAATCGATACTAGTATGTGTGACAGGCTTTTGTAGCTCAATATCTCTTTACATTTGGAGAGCTCTTTTTAGCAATAAAATAAAATAAAATAAAGAGTGGAAAGATATATAGGCACAAGTCTATGCATGTCTCAAGATCAACAAAACCATTCACTAATCATTCATGACAAGTTTGAAGATCTATTTACAACAGTCACATAGATTTCAAGATTTCTTCCACAGTGATAAGAGTGCAAAGGAACAAACTACGCTCGTAAATGCACAAAGCCATTAGCACAAAGGTACAAGGCAAAACAAGTTTTGAGACAAAACTCAACAATGTCAATCAAACTTTTTTATTTTCTATTTTTTATGTGGTTTTTGGATATTTGACACATAAGAAGGAAAAGATTGATCAAAAGCAACATTAAAAAAATATGAATGAAAGTATGCAAAAACAAACAAACAAATTTCAACCCATACAATCAATAATCAAATAACCAAACAAAGTCACAAAGCATAGGAAGTATTGATGCATGGACATGTTGTAATGCTTATGCATGAGTACCATTTTTCACCCACACGTCATTTGCGTTTAGGGTGATTGCCTTATAGGATTGGGTACGGGAGTTACGGCTTTCAAACCTTCGTGTGAAGCTTTCCAAGCAGTTGGTGAATGCACCAATCATCTTCATCACGTCCATCATTCCGGGATCACCACTTCGATCTTTTGATGGTTCATCAGCCCAATTTCTCCTGTCATTTCTAGGTCCTCATGACCTTGGAGCAGTTGCACTATTGATTGCTCTCTGCTTTTGAAAATTTGGTCGGGTATGCACTTGAAGTCTGTAGTGATGACACACATAGTTCGATCTAGGACCTCTTTGTGATCGTGGATGAGACTTGGCTCAGGATTCAGACCTGCCCACAAATTGCTTACAGGAGTTGTTCAACATCTGTTGGCCATCCACATTCCTCTTCTCCTCCATCTTGGGCTTCTCAGTAGTAGGACCAACTTCAATTTACTCTTTGGCCTTTATAAACTTCACTTCTTTGGTGACACTGTCCGATGAGCTACTCCCTCTGGTATATCCCAACTCGGATTTGTCTGAAAAATATTTTTGAGATGAAATAACATCATCTAGCTTCTTAGTGGAGACCCTCTTTATCTTGTTATTTGCTTGCACAACTTCTTGCTCAAGAAATCTCACTTTTGTGTAGGCTTCTGACAGCTCACCATTCAGTGTCTCTATCTCATATTTGGCCTCCTTATAGCGAATTAGAAGACTTTTATAGTCCTCCTCTGCCTTCTTCATCTTTTTCACAGTTGCCTTGGCCACCCTTGTGTACTCACTCTACTTCTCTAGGAGTGAATTATAATTCTTTTGAAGATTGGTTGTGCTTTCATCTTCTTCTGCATCTGATTCTTCAACAACTCCCAATGATTCTTCATCACTATGCTCTCCAAGCTCTTGTACAAGCAAATTCAACTCATCTAAAGACTTAACATAGGCAATAGTCATAAAAGCAAAGTAATTCCCTTCTTCGTCACAACTTTCCTCAGAATCAGAGTTGGATGAATTTGATTCACTCAGTGTCATGGTATACACCTTGCCTTTTGATTTCAAATAATTCGGACATTCTTTCTTAAAGTGTCCATGCCCGTTGCATTCGAAACAAGTGACACCTTGTGTACATTGAGATTCTTTTCCATCTTTCTTTTTGAATTCCCTTTTTTCCCTTCCTGAACTTTGGAATTTCCTTTTATTACCAAATTTGCCATTATTCTTGAATTTCAAGAATTTCCGGAAATTTTTCACAAGGTATGCAACATCTTTGTCAACCATATCCTCATCCGATGAGTCATGGACTTCCAACCTTTCATTAATGGTCTTAAGAGCAAGAGAATTGCTCTTTTGTTGAGTGGGCAACGACAATTCATAAGTCTGAAAAGAACTAATCAGCTCTTGGACTTTGACATCATCAAGGTCCTTGCTCTTTTCAATCTCTGTCACTTTGGCACGAAAGCTTTCCGGCAATGACCGAAGGATCTTCCTTACTATTTTAGAATCCTCCTTTTTTTCCCCCAAATTGAACTTGCTGACAACCACCTCATTCAGCTTGCTATAGAAAGAGTCAAAAGACTCATCCTCACTCATTTTGAGCTCCTCAAACTGAGTGGTTAGCATTTGCAACTTGGTGTCTTTCACTTTCTTCATGCCTTCGTAGGTGGTTTCCAATATCTCCAATGCTTCTTTGGCAACGATAATGTGAGAAATCCTGTGAAACTCATCTGGAGACACACCACAGAAAATCGCATTAAGTGTTTTACTGTTAGCATTAAATGTGACGAGTGCTACCTTATCCCATGTGGATTTGGCTGCCACAGGCTTGGTCCAACCTATATCAATAGCATCCTAAACTGATTCATCAATGGAACATAAAAATGCTCTCATGCGAACCTTGCATAATTACTACCATCAAAATATGGAGGTGCATTTAGGGATTGAGACCGGTCCATCTCAATATGGGGTCAAGGATCACACTATGGTAATGAAACCAATAAAAGTGCACCCGCTCTAATACCAAATGAAAGTTCAAAATGTGTATAACACACCCTTGAACGTTTAGACCCTCAATTTACAAATTACCAATTCAAGCTTAATGTCAAATAATTACTGTGCAGAATATGAACACAAGCTTAACACAGAATTGATAAACAATCTGAACCAAATAAAATCACATCCATAGCAGAAATTAAATGGCAAAGATTAGGGGAAGAGAGATGCAAACACAAGGACAACACACGATGTGTTATCGAAGAGGAAACCGAAGCCCTCAGCGTAAAACCTCTCCGCCGCCCTCCAAGCAGTAAGTAATCTACTAGAAAATGTAGTTGGGATACATGAACAACAATAGACCTTCCAAGCCTAATCTACCCAATGTACTTAAGCCCTCCAAGCTTCTTGCTCCAACGAGGTTGCGCCAAACCTGTTTCTTTTCTAGCTTCCTAGATTCTAGTACTTGACCATAGTATTAACCAATGTGAAATTGGTTCCTTCCTAACTACTTCCCAAAGCACCAAACAACCCTCTCATAGAAATCGATATGATGAGAAAAGGTTTTGGTAATAAGCCTCTCAAGGATTTAAAAATGGAAAGGAAGAGAGTTGAGGAATTTAAAGAGTCTCTTAATGAAAATTGGGGATGAATCAATCTTTTTTTCTCTAGGGTTTCTCTCTCAAGATTCTCTCTGGAAGCTCTCTTTCTTTTGTGGGTAAAAGGGGGTATTTATACTGGGATGAGAATGGAATGTGAAGAGTCAGGTTTTTCAAAACAGGGTTGGCTCGCGGCTTGACTGAGTCGCGAGTTCTAGCCGTGAGGTAACTGAACGGTTAATTGTCCTATTTTGTCCTGTAGTGCTCTAGTTGGCGTGATGCTTCAACTTCTAGCATGCCTGGCACGTAAGCAGCTTCTGGTGGCTTGCAGCTGCAAGTCACCCGCGAGTCGCTGTTTTTCTTGTGTACTCTTGAGCATTTCTTCACACTATCTCATTCACTACCCTTACAAGAATCCCACCTAAATATAGGGTTACTAAATGTTGAAATACAAGAAAATTTGGCACGGAATAAAGCCAATAAGATGGTTGATCAAATTCAACCTTACAATGTGCGACAGGCTTTTGTAGCTCAATATCTCTTTTTCACTTTGAGATTTACATTTGGAGAGCTCTATTGCAAAAACAAAAACAAAAAAAAAAAAAAAGTGAGAAGATATATAGGCACAAGTCTATGTAAGTATCAAGATCAACAAGACTATTGACCAATCATTCATGACAAGCGTGAAAATCTATTTACAACAATCACACATAGATTTCAGGATTTCTCCCACAAAGACATATGTGCATATAAGAATAAGTCAAGCTCGTAAATGTACTACACCATTAGTACGAAGGTATTAGGCCAAACTCACATGTGACATACACAAAGACAAGTGATCAAACTTTTTGAAGATTTTTCAATTTTTATGGGTTTTTGAATTTTTGAAAACACTCAAAAACAGATCAAGAAATGAAAATCAACAAAAACAAGATCAAAGCAAAATCTAGTGAAAGAAACATGCTAGAAACCAGAAGCAATAGACACAACATAAATTATGCATGTTGTGATGCATGAGCAAATGTCCCTAAACATCGAAAGAGTTAATGCATGGACATAGTGAAATGCTTATGCATGAGTACCCCTTTTCACCCACATTGCACGTGCGTTTGGGGTGATATCCCTATAAGATTGGGTACGAGTGTTGTGTCCTTCAAACCTTCTGGAGAAGCTTGCCAAACAAGTGGTGAATGCATCAATCATCTTCATCACATCCATCACACCAGAATTACCATCTTGACCTCTAATTGCATGCATTCTTCAATGCCCTCAGCTTATGACAATTTGGTCTGGTGTGTCCTTGTTGTCCACAATGATGATAGAAATGTTGAACTCTTGGACCTCTTTGTGATTTACGAAGTGATTTCCCTTTGGCTTCAGTTCTAACCACTGATTGGTTATGAGGCTTACTCAGCACCCGTTGGTTAGCCACATTCTTCTTTTTTTCATCATTTACTTTCTCAGGAGTAGAGGCAACTACAACCGGCTTTTTGGCCTTTACAAACTTCATTTCTTTGTTGACATTGGCCGATGAGCTACTCCCTCCGGGATTTCCAAACTCGGACTTGTCTGAGAAATGTTTTTGAGATGAAATAACATCGTCTAGCTTCTTCGTGGATACCTTTTCTATCATGGCATTTACTTGTACTATCTCTAGCTCAAGGAATCTTATTTTTGAATAAGCTTCAGTTAGCTCACCATTCATAGTCTCTATCTCACACTTGGCCTCCTTATAATGCACTAGAAGACTTTTATAGTCCTCCTCTGCCTTTTTCATCTTCTTTACAGCTGCCTTGGCCACTCGTGTATACTCTCCTGACTTCCCAAGGAGTGAGTTGTAATTCTCATGAAGACCGATTGTGTTTTCATCGTCTTCAGCATCAGATTCTTCGACAACTCCTATTGATTCTTCATCACTATAATCCCCAAGCTCTTGTACCAGCAAGTTCAAGTCCTCTGAAGACTCATTATTAGTAATAGTCATAAAAGCAGAGTAGTTCCCTTCTCCATCACAGCTTTCTTCATAATCAGAATTTGAAGAATCAGAATTACTAAGTGTTGTGGCATATGCCTTGCCCTTTCCTCTTAGATAGTTGAGACACTCCTTCTTGAGATGTCCATGGCCATTACATTCATAACACACAATGCCATGAGGAGACTATGAATCCTTTCCATCTTTTTTCTTAAACTTCTTCCTATCACCTTTGGAGGATGAGAACTTCCCTCTGTTGAACGGTTTCCCACTATTCTTCATCTTTATAAATTTTCGGAAGTTCTTTGCAAGAAATGCTACATCCATTTCCACTCCATCTTCTTCGGAGGAATCATCCATTCTTTCAGTGATGGTTTTAAGAGCAAGAGATTTACTCGACTTATGAGAAGGCAACCCAAGCTCATACGTTTGGAGAGACCCAATGTGCTCTTGGATCTTAATTTCATCCAAATCTTTACTTTCCTCTATAGCTGTGACTTTCGCTCGAAAGCTTTCCGGTAAAGACCTCAAAATTTTTCTCACCACCTTAGCATCCTCAATCTTCTCACCAAGATTGACTTCGCAATCACAATTTCGTCGAGCTTTCCATAGAATGAATCAAAGGACTCATCATCTCCTATCTTAAGCTCTTTGAATTTGGTGGTTAACATCTGAAGCTTTGTGTCCTTGACTTTCTTTGTTCCTTCATAGGTGGTTTCCAATATCTCCCAACCTTCCTTGGCTACTGTTATGTGAGAAATCATGTGGAACTCATCTGGAGAAACACCATAAAAAAATTGCATTCAAAACTTTACTGTTAGCATTGGCTACCACAAGGGTTGCTTTATCCCACATGGATTTTGTGGCCTTCGGCCTAGTCCATCCTACTTCTACGGCATCCTAAACAGTATCATCAATTGAACACAAGAAAGCCATCATCTGGACTTTCCAAAAGACATAGTTGTTACCATCAAAATATGGTGGAACATTTAAAGATTAAGACTGGTCCATCTCAATACGGGGTCAAGGATCGCACTAAGGTGTTTAAACCATAAAAAGTGCACCCGCTTTGATACCAATTGAAAGTTCGAAAATGTGTTGAAAACACAAGAGTTGTTTAGACCCCCAAATTAAAGTTACAGCTCGATTGATTTTACACTAATTTATTACTAAGTGCGGAATAGTGTAAATGCGAGCGGATAAACAAACAAGCTACTCTAACACATATTCATATAATCACAGCAGTAAAATGAAATGTAAAAGAGTAGGGAAGAGAGATGCAAACACAGATAACACGTTGATGTGTTATCAAAGAGGAAACCGAATAACTCGGCGAAAAACCTCTCCGCCGCCCTTCAAGCGGTAATCGATCCCCTAGACAATCAATTGGGATACATGGGTAAGCAAGAGACCCTCCAAGCCTAATCTACCCTCTGTACCTAAGCCCTCCAAGCTCTTACTCCAACAAGGCTTCTCGGAACTGTGTCTTGTCTAGCTCTCTGGATCCCGCAACAAGCTCCATGTTGCATTTGCCATCCTTGGCTTCTTCCAATACTTCCCAGCAACACCAAACGATTACTTGACACTCTCAAAAGGTGTGGTAAGTGTTTGGGCTATCAACCTCTCAATGGTATGGAAATGGAGAGGTAGGAGATGAGGAAATTCCCAAAAAAAAATGTGTAGAGAATTGTAGGTGTGACAATCTCTAATTCTCAAGTTGTTTGACAAGGGTTTTCTCTCAGAACCTCTCCTTAACATTTGTGGGTAATGTGGGTATAAATAGTGTAGGCATATAAAGTGTGAATCAGACTGGATAGACTGGAAGAACAGAATGTCTCGCGGGTGTCTCGCGGGAAGGCCTTACCCACGAGATACTCATGAGACACAACTATCTCCATCTGGCCTGACTCTTTGCATTCCAGTCATGTGCAAGGCACATGCTTCCTTTCGTGGGATGCTTAGTCGCGAGCTACCCGCGAAATCTCTTCAGTCTTCAGTTGCTTAAGTCTTTATACTCTCTCTCTCTCTCTAACACACAACCCTCACAATGAAATCTCATAATAAATACAGGGCACAAAAGATTGAATAACATTACAATCAAATTTGGCACGGAATATAAGCCAACAAAACACAATGTTGTAAATAACAACTTTACATATATTAAGAGCATAAAGAACATGTAATTCAATAGTTAGATTTTCAAAATATGTAGTAATGTTTATTTTATTGAGTAATGTTATAGTTTTAAGATACAATCAATTTGGTAGTTAAACTTTGTCATTTTGAAAATTTAACTGTAAGATTACATGTTTTTTATGTTCTTAACACACATCAAATTTCGTGTGAATTAGATATTATTTACTATTCGATTTATAAACTTATTTCTATATATAATTTTAAACTATGAAAACTTGAAATTTAAACATTTGATTGATGATATGGTTAATGATTTTTGAGTTTTTGGAAATTTTGCAAGCATGAAGGATATAAGAATGAAATATAATCTAATAATGGATTCTTCAAAATTCACATCAAATAAAAAAATATTGAGTGAAGTTATAGCCTTAAACTACCGCAAAGTCTGTAAAACTTTTTCCTTTAAGCTACATGTAGCGGATTTTGATGGACATGCAAATCACGAAGAGAGAAGTGTTTTAATCAAACTATTAATATTCTACAATTTAAGGACCAATTTCACACAGACTCTGTATCCCTCAGGACCATAACCTACCCCAAAGGCCAAAATTTGAAACTTTCGATGGGATTGACAGTAATGCTTTTGTCTTGATACTCTTGACAGTAATTGCATCATGCATATACATTTTGGACTCCTATTACACCATTTTTATAAATAAAATTTATTGAATTAATATTTTAAAATTTTCACTATTCAATTTCACATTCTCAATACTTTTAGTATGCATGTTAAATTTCGTGTGAATTAGATGTTGTTTGTTACTCAATTTATAAACTCATCTTTTATGCATAATTTTAGAATATAAAAAGTTAAAATTTAAACATTTTTTAAATGAGATATTTATTAATTCGAGATTATTTGGAAATTTTGTAGAACATAAAAGGATGTAAGAAGGAAATATAATCTATTAGTAAATTTGTCAAAATTAATATGTAATCAAAATTGTTGGGAAATTTAGACCCCGGTTGATAAAATTAACAAGTTTTAAACCCAACTTGTTAATTAGATTTATTATAAATAAAACTTATTAAAACAAACAAACATCAATATTATGTCAAAATCATGCAGCGGCAAAAAATAAATAAGACAAGATATGATGATCCAGGAAAACCAATGAAACAAACTAGTTTCACAGTAAAAAACCTGGGGGGAAACCTTCCCAAAAAGCAATCCACTATAATAAAGAGAAGTTTCAGATCTAGAACAAAACCTTTATCCCTAAACTCTAAAATCCCCGTAGATGAACTCATAATAGAAATCTTCTACCGCTTTAGAATCTCTGAACTCTTCAATATATGAACGCCATCCTTTTTTATGCACAGATCCCAGTACGTGACTAACTCCTTTGCACGAATCCCAGTACGTGACTCACTCACCAACTTGAGGAAGATTGTTGGTTGCAAAGTTCTTCACTTCATCAACAATAAAGATCAAGAAGCACTTGGTTACAAAACCCTAAGGCGTAAAGACACAGTAACTTCTTTCAAAGAGAATAAGGCATCGGTCACTTTTTGCATATATTCTCCTTGAATTCTCTCGTGTGACGGCCTCTAAAATATGTTTTATATAGGTTTAGGGTTGTGAGAAAAGAAACCCTACACAAATACAAAAACATGGGCTGAAAATCAGATCTAAAAATCTAAATTCTCGTAACCTCGATTGATTGGGAGGTGTCGAGCTTTAAACTTCGACAGATACAGCTATCGAGAAGCTATCGAGGAGCTATCAAAGAGACAGGAGCTTTCTCGATCGATCCGCCAGCTATCAAAAGGTGTCGAGATTGCGATAACAATCAACTGAAGAGCTCGATAGATAGCCTAGCTATCGAGAGGTGTTAAGTAGGTGTCAAGCGGGTGTCGAGCTATTTGTCCAGCTTTAGTGAACAGATTTTCTTCACTTGTTTCTTGGTCCAATCTTCATGGCTTTAATACTAAACTTAAATAACATGTTTCTTGAAGTATTAAACACATCCTAGATCTACCTAAATACAAGTAAAGTGCATTTTGTGAAAAGATTAGCCAATTACACAAAATATGTCCTTAACAATCTCCCCCTTTGGCAATTTGTGACAAAACCACAACAAACAAATGAACTTATGAGAGAAGTCATAAATCACTCAACTCATATTTACTTGTTGAATACAATAAAATCTATCCTAACACAAACTCTTGAAAAACTTTGCAAGAAGAGAGTTTATGGCAAGTAGACTTTGACAACTGTATTTTTGAAACACTTTAAACAAAACTCATCAAGGCATCTTTGTGTGAAACAGAAATAATAGATTGCATACAAGTAAAGAAACATGTGTATAAAGAGAGAAAAGAAACAACACATGTAAAGGTAGGTGAAAAAGATATACATCAACATATAAAGAAGATAAGTACAATGTATACCAATAATGGTCACAAGACCTAAAGTACAAGAATAAGAAGGTAAGCACTCCCCCTAACAAGATGAAACACATCTCCCCCTTATAGACGCATGTATTTCTCCCCATAAAATGTAGAATCTTCAAAAAGAAACTACATATTCTTCACAATTTCTCCCCCTTTTTGTCATGATTGACAAAGGGTACAAGAAGCTAGAAAGTTTCACCCGAGAAATATAAAGATGATCAAAGGGGTACAAAGAATCCATATAAATACATGAATGTAATGAAACAAGGTGCTATGGATGACAAGATAATAGAAAGATGCAAAACATGTGAAAAACAAATCTCTCAATAAGAAAAAAGTTAAGCACATAGATCCCAAAACACACACACACACACTAAACAAGTCTAACCAATTTTATATTTCAAAAAAAAATCAAGACAGTTTAGCGAGCATACATTAACACATGTAAAACCTTATGATGGCCAAATCACATTGTACCTGCACATGTATCAAGAGTAGCAAAGAATATTGCGTGTTGTGTGTGAAAAATATCGCAAGATTGCATAAGTGTGTACATGTTATGACAATTTGAGATATGAGAAAATCACTTTAATTCATACACAATCATAACTACTTGATGGGGACTATCACCTTCGAGGTATATCCTATAACTTCCACATCTCCTAGAAAACACGCTTGCAATCATATTTAAAACATTTTGATCTTTTTGCTTTTTTTTTTTTTTTTGGCATATTTTTATGTAAGCAAAACATGCATGGGCATATAAGAGATAGAAAAGAAATACACATTTATGTTAAGCATTTGACATTACACTTTTGTTATGCCGAAGCATACAGATGTCATTGACATTGCACTTTTGCTATGCCAAAGCATACATGTATCATATTATGATTGGCAGGCAACAGTGATGAGATGGTTATTTATGCCTTTCTCTTAGGATTTTCTAGTCCTTCCTGTCAAAAAGAGTGATACAAGTGTTAAGTACAAGAGATAACTTAATCTTACTCATCACAAATAAGAGCTACAAACCTCACTTGCTTATTTGTGCATAAAGATGCTCATCTAAGTTGCAAGAGATACAAAGTTTAGAAACTTTGTTTCAATAGCCATCCAAGGTACACACGTACCAATGTACACAAAACACACATTGTTTTTGTATTTTTCCTATTTTTTCTTTTTATTTTTATTTTGAAAAAAAAAATGAAATAAAGACTAAACAACCAAACAAAAACAGACAAATAACATGAAAGCATAAAAGAAATATGCATATGCATGAAGGCATGATAGAAAGATGTAGATGCATGAAAACATGATTCCAAAAGCAGATAAGAAATAAAGCAAAAAAGTGTCCTACTTTAGATAGAAAGAATTAAAGCAGAGGACAAATAGAAAAGACAATTAAGTCTTAGGCTCCTTTCTCACCCACACAGCATGAGTCTTTGGCCGTGAAGATGAAAAGGCACGTATCCTAGTGTGTCTACTAAAGGACATAGAAGAATTAAAATTCTCCTAAAATTGAGTTAAAAAGCTCAAGAATTTTAATAACTCTCCAAACAAATGTGTAGGTCATTGAGAGGAAACCTGTGATCGTTTGGACAATTGCTTATGGGGATACAACTTAAAGCAATTAGGATGAATGTGTCCAGAAACACCACAATAATGACAAACATTAGGTCTAACAAAATATTTAGAATTAGTCAAATCAATTATGGATTTCATACCTTTATTACCTTTATCAGATTGTGGCATAAAGACAGTCCTTAATCCAGAAGCTGTGGAAGAGGAGGGGCCGGAGGAAATAGCATATCCTAAGCCAGTCTTGTTAGAAATAGGCTTTTGAGCACTCAATACCTCATCAAGCTTTGCACTAGACATCCTTTCTATTTGAGTTGTAACTTGACTAAGCTCAACTTCAAGATTCTTGACCTTCTCTTCTAATGAGGTGTTCTCCATAACAAGAGTCTCAACTAACCTTGTAGTCTCATCTTGTTTGACTAACAGATTAGCTTTTTCAGTTTTTACCTCATTAAGCTCTTTTCTATAAAGATGAGAAGTCTTCTCAGATTTTATAAAT
Organism: Quercus wislizeni; assembly: GCA_023055345.1. Taxonomy (NCBI): domain Eukaryota; kingdom Viridiplantae; phylum Streptophyta; class Magnoliopsida; order Fagales; family Fagaceae; genus Quercus; species Quercus wislizeni. Next base: position 45,940,902 of record JALGQJ010000003.1, on the reverse strand, counting down.
TCAATGCATAGATTATCATAGGCTTCCTAAAGGACCATATTCTTGGGTACTTCATCATCAGAAGAATCCTCACTATCACTTGCACTCTCCACAATCACCTTATTGGTTGAGGCAACAAAGGCCATGACGTGACGACATTCATCCACATACTCATCAGAAGAGTCATTCTCAGTATCACTCCAAATAACAACCAACCTTCTTTTTGGTCTTTTCCTTCATGAGGTAGTTTGGACACTTTATCCTCATATGACCAAAACCTTTGCACTCGGGGCATTGGATGAAGGGTTTCTCACTCTTACCCTTCCTAAAGGATTTAGATTTCCTAGGAGGTTTGCCCTTATCCTTTTTCCTGAACTGAAGAAGCTTGATAATCTTATCAGTTATGAAGGTTAGATCCTTATCCTCATCATCATCTTCATCTTCACTTTCATCTTTATCTTCAGAGTCCTCAATCTCTTCCTCTATACCCTTAAGAGCTAAGTTTTTACTCTTTCCACCTTTTCCCATTGAGCCTAATCCCATCTGATAGGTTTGAAGGTTCCTTACAAGCTCAGTCAAAGGAATTTGATCAATGTCATTGACTTCTTCAGTGGCAGTGATCTTGGCATGGAATCTTTCAGGTAAGGACCTAAGGATTTTCCTAACAATTTTGGATTCTACGATACATTCTCCAAGGTTGAAGGTAGAATTCACAATATCCTTGAGTTTGACATAGAACTCATCAAAGGTCTCATCCTCCTCCATTCTTATTTCTTCAAAACTACTAGTGAGTCCTTGAAACTTCACAGTCTTTATTGCCTTGGTACCTTCATAAGTGGTCTCAAGAATGGTCCATGCTTCCTTGGCAACTTCTGTGGATGATATTTTCTTGAATTCCCCATTGGTCACCCCACAAAACACAGCATTCAAGGTCCTACTGTTGAAATTTGCCACTATGATTGTTGTTTCATCCCAATCCACTAGCGCTTCCTTTGGCTTAATCTAGCCAACTTCAATAGCTTGCTATACCTGTTCACCTAGAACTTGCAAAAAACCTTTCATACAAACTTTTCAGTACGCATAATTAGTTCCATCAAATAAAGGAGGAATCAAACGAGATTGTCCACGATCCATGACAACGGGGGTCAAGAATCACACTCAGGAAATTAATCCAATCAAAGTGTACCCGCTTTGATACCACTTGTTGGAAAATTTAGACTCCAGTTGATAGAATTAACAAGTTTTAAACCCAAGTTATTAATTAGATTTATTATAAATAAAACTTGTTAAAATAAACAAACAACAATATCATGTCAAAATCATGTAGCAGAAAACAATTAAATAAGACAAGATATGATGACCCAGGAAAACCAATGAAACAAACTAGTTTCACAGTAAAAAAACCTGGGGGGAAACCTTCCCAAAAAGTAATCCACTATAGTAAAGAGAAGTTTCAGATCTAGAACAAAACCTTTGTCCCTAAACTCTACAATCCCCGTAGCTGAACTCATAACAGAAACCTTCTACCGCTTTAGAACCTCTGAACTCTTCAATATATGAACGCCATCCTTTTTTATGCACGGATCCCAATACGTGACTAACTCCTTTGCACAAATCCCAGTACGTGAATCACTCACCAACTTGAGGAAGATTGTTGGCTGCAAAGTTCTTTACTTCATCAACAATAAAGATCAAGAAGCACTTGGTTACAAAATCCTAAGACGCAAAGACGCAGTAACTTCTTTTAGAGAGAATAAGGCATCAGTCACCTTTTGCATATGTTCTCCTTGTATTCTCTCGTGTGATGGCCTCTAAAATAAGCCTTATATAGGTCTATGGTTGGGAAAAAAAAACCCTACACAAATACAAAAACATGGGTTGAAAATCAGATTTGAAAAATCTGAATTCCCGTAACCTTGATCGATCGAGAGGTGTCGAGAAGGTGTCGAGCTTTAAACTTCAACAAATACAGCTATCGAGAAGCTATCGAGGAGCTGTCGAGAAGACAGGAGCTTTCTCGATCAATCCACCAGCTATCAAGAGGTGTCGAGATTGCGATAACAATCAATTGTAGAGCTCGATAGATAGCTTAGCTATCGAGAGGTGTCGAGCAGGTGTCGAGTTATCTATCTGCAGGTGTCAAGCTATTTGTTCGCAAGTGTCGAGCTATTTATCCAGCTTTAGTGAACAGATTTTCTTCACTTGTTTCTTGGTCCGATCTTCATGACTTTAATACTAAACTTGAATAACATGTTTCTTGAAGTGTTAAACACATTCTAGATTTACCCAAATACAAGTAAAGTGCGTTTTGTCAAAGGATTAGTTAATTACACAAAATATGTCCTTAACAAAAACAATATTGAATAATCTAGCATTACTTAAAAGTTGCTTGAACCTAGCTAAAACCTATTATATATGAGCAATGATTATAGCACGCATGCGAACACACTGTATACACGCACTAGTGTGTTTAAGACTTATTAGTGCCATTATATGTGACATAAGACATTACATCATAGCAATGGAGTGCATTTGTTGGTCCATCTATCTTATAGTTTCCTTCTGCACTTAATTGGTACTAAATCAATTGCCGACCATAATATATAGCCCTCTTGGAAGTGGAACTTGCCTTTGCATGTGAAGGTGAAAACCACAGATATGGAGTACTTGGGCAAAGAGAACATGGCCAATGTTGATCAGAAGCAAGAAAAGATAGAGAATGAAAAGAAGATCATCATGAGGAAGAAGAAAAAGAAGCTTGGAGGAATCAAAACATTGCCATTCATCTTTGGTAGGTTCGCAAATTCTTGTTCTAGTCGTACAACTGTCTTTTCCTATTGTTGTTTTTTGTTTGGGATTGAACTCTCACAGCTAGGGAGATATCGAAATAGAGCTTCTTTGTTCTTCTTTTCAAATCAAAACACCATTTTATTCTTATGTTTGAGTATCTATGAGCTACTATCTCAATAAATAAATGTGAGCTAAGTTAGAATAATGATTAATTGGTTAAATTTATTTAATTTTATAATTTTTTTTGTCAGTTTTTAGAACAAATGGTAATTTCATAATGTTATCATCTTATGTATCAGATGATCCTAGTATAGTTACTATACAACATTGGATTATCTATTGTAAAGATGCTTTGAAAAGCACCCACTGACTTAATTATTATATATGCTAATTTGAGATTTACCACTTTCCCTTTTGGAGTTAAATAAATCTCAAGATATGCACTAACTTTGATCCAAATGCAATTAAGCTGCCTTAGTACCATACATTAGTGGTGGTCCTAATATTTCACTAAACTAAACTCCCAATCAAGAATTGTGTTTTGTTTTGGCTGTCCCCTATTGTTGAACAAACACAATCAAAAGAAAGTAGGACCACTAGATTGCGCGCATTGATTTTTTTTTTAATGGGTCCTTTCGTTTAGCCCACATTGTTTGAAAATGGAATGTTGTCAGAATGTCCACGGGTCCGTCTGTCTTTACCTTCCCAACTTGTTTTTTTTTTTTTTTTTTTTTTTTGATAAGACCTTCCCTACTTGTTAAAAAGTTAAATTAAGCATATGAAAATCATAAAATACCATATGAGTAAGTGATAAAAAAAAAATCTCATGACATTTTTCATCATCATTGTTTTGAGTTGTGGTGGGTCTAAGTATAATATATATTTTTTATTCTATTTCACTTTATTCTGACCTATGGTGGGGTTGAATTTTTTTTTTTTTTTTGTTGAGAAAATGGAGGGTTGATACCTACCTTATCTATAAATATGTATACATATATATAAAATCGAAACATCTGATCTTTCCACAATTTTTCACATTAGAATTATTTAAATAAATATTATAATTAATAATATTTATTAATAAGAAGTGGAACTCTATATCTCTAATAAGTCCAACTTAAACTCAAACTCAAACTCAAACATTGATAATTTATCTCCAAATTTGTGAGGTTAATCATAAACACTGTAAAAGTAATACAAACCTCAATATTTTAACATTTGAATTATTCTTTTGACATTCTCGCCCTACAATCTCCTTCCCCCAAAACCCAAAACTCAGATCATTTAAATATTATCCCAAAAAAAACCCATAGAGAAAACGGAAGTTGATACTAGATAGCTGTTGTCACCTCCATGTTCATCATCTTCTTTGCCAAGACTCCTTTGTTTCTTTTTTGCTCAAGCTCCTTTCTTTTTGCTTTGTTTCTTTTTCCTTTCGTTCTCTTGTCTTCTCAACCTTATTTCATTTTATTTGCCTTTACCTGACCAAGCCTGCGAAGCTTTCAAATTCAAGTTTATATGCCTCTGCCATGTCCATCAAATGTTAACTTTGTGCGCTTGCATTATTTATTTTATTATATTTATATTATTTTATATTTAGTATTGATTTTTTATTTTATTATTTATATTATTTTATATTAAGCATTGATTGTTTATTTTATTAAGAGCATCCACAGTAGTGGAGCTAAAAATTTAGCTTTTTAACTCCACTAAAAGTTATTTCATCTATTTTACCTATACACATGCTGCAACAGTGGATCTATTTTAGCTTTCAACACAATAAAATAATATAAATATCACAGTAAAATAATATATCATCTACAATAAAATAATATATCCCACTATCCAAAAAACATCCACAGCACCAACCACAACCACCTCTACCATTAGCCACAGCCATAACCACCACCAGCCACAACCACCACTCTACTTTGGCAACCACAACACAACATAGAACAAAAAAAAAAACAAAAAACAAAAACAAAAACAAAACAAAAACAAATAAAACCACAACCACAATCACAACCCTATCACCACCAGTCACCACAAACCACCAGACATGACAACCACAACCACAACCATAAACCACAAAACTTATAGCCAAAATCCACAAAACCCACTACCAAAGCCAAAATCATCCACCACCACCACAACCAAAATCCACAAACCCACTGTGAAAATCATCCACCACCATTGCCATAGCCAAAATCAACCACCACCACCACCATAGCCACCAAACCCATTAAAAAATTAAAAAAAAAAAAAAAAAAAAAAACTCAATCACAACAAAGAGAATAGAGAGATGGGCAGCAGCGGTGGCTTGCGGCTTGGGGAGGACAGTGTCGGCGTGGGTCTGATCGGCGGAAGAGAAGTGGGCGGAGGCGTGGGTTGGAGATGTGGATCGGCAGCTTGGGGCTTAGGTTGGCTTGGGCCGGTGACGTTGAGGCCGGTGGAGGCGTGTGTCGGAGGCTTGGGGCTTAGGTCGGCTTGGGCCAATGATGTTGAGGCCGGCGGAGGTGTGGGTCGGAGAGCATGGAGTGACTGAGAGAGAGAGAGAGAGGCATTTTTATTATTTTAATCACCGACCAAATAAAATAAATTTTTTTTTTAGCTCTCATGAACAATGCACATCTATCTATATATGTGCACTGTAGCAGTGGAGCTAAAAAAAATAGATTTAGCTCCACTACTGGAGCATCATTTTAGTGTTTGAGGAGCTAAAATTTTGCAATATAACAACATAGCTACACTACCGCAAATGCTCTAATAGTGCTATCTCTTTTGACTGTTCTTTTGATAGTAGTGATTTTAAATAGCCGTGTATATGTTTTGTGGTTTACAACAACCACTATTAATGTTTTATAATTTTAATTTACTTTTAGCCTTTTGTTTTGTTTCTCTCTTTGTATTAATATGAGACTCTCTTTTTTTTCTTTTTCTTTTTTTCCGTTTGTTTGTGTTTGGATATAATTTAAGCTTAAGAGTTGTATTTTTGTTGTTGGATGGGTTAACATATTTGCTATTGTTGTGGTTCATCTTGATTAATTAGAAATATTGAATAATTTATTCTTTAAATTTATCTTTCATACATTTATTAGATAATTGAGAATGTTAAACCTTCATACACAATAGCTTTCCCATGCATCGCACAAATTAACAACTAGTTTTAAAAATATTGTTAGATTTTTTTAGAATAGTAGATGAACTTGTACCGGACAACAAGTCAAGAACTTCTGCATAAGCTAGATTAACCTCAATAGGGGAATTTCCTCCCCTTCAATAAGAGAAGGCTAGAGTTTAAAAATCCTGACAAGGAAGATATTTTTGGTAAGGGCTAAGAGAAGTAAGTATTGAGATGATAATGAATGTGATTGATGTTACTTTAATAATATATTAAATGAATATTTAAATTACATTTTTTTTTTAATGATTGGTAGTGATGACATCTGTAAGACTTATATAGAAAAATTTGTTATAATCCTAACATCACTCTTAGAATAAATTATTATCACAACCGTATACCCTTAGTGTGATAGTCACTCCACAAATATAAGTGTTTGTGGGGTGTGGAGGGTAAGGGCTGGGGTTAAATCTCTAGAAGGGAGGTTCATACACATATATACTTAACTAGATTAGACTAGAGTATAAATTTTATCTTGTATAAAAAATAAATAAATAAATTATTATCACTTATCTCGACGGCTTGAAAGCTTTGTGTCACAATATATATTGACACATGGGTATGCATAAATTCCTCATGCTATTTTAATGATAATTATAAATTCACGAGCCAAGTATATATATGCTAACTATTGGCCCCTCTGTTTCCCAGCAAATGAAATATGCGACAAATTTGCAGCAACTGGTTTCCATTCCAACACGATAACGTACCTAACACAAGAGCTTAACATGCCGCTGGTACAAGCCTCCAACACACTCACCAACTTCGGTGGAACTGCCAATTTCACGCCAGTGTTTGGTGCTTTAATTGCCGACTCCTTTGCCGGGCGATTTTGGACGATCGTGGTTGGTTCTATAATCTATGAACTGGTAAAAACAAGAATACCATGCTTTACAGGTCTAAACTTCACTATTTATAGAATCCCCTTTTACTGATAAATTAACAAGGGAAGCTATAATTTAACTGTTCATTAATGTAGTAAAAACACTAGTTTAACTAAAGGCTCGTAATTTTTCCTATCCATTATGATGAGTTCTTGCTACGTTCCTTAGCTAATCAGAATAATAAAAATTGTGAGAAAATGTTTTGGCCCATAATGAGATAAATTATATTAGTGTACAAGATCTGCATCATTATCGTCTTATTTCTTCATTTGACTATTTTTATGCAAACTCCTGTTCATATGAGAAAGACTATTGGTATAATAAAATTTCACAATATTTTTACGATAGCATACTTTTGAGTTGTGGTGAGTTTGAGTGCAATCTTGTTTTATTTTAATTTATTATGACTAGTGATAAGATTGACACTTTAGCTTATTGTAAAAATGTATGAAATTTTGTAGTGACCATATAGGGATCCATTCATATATAGTTAAATTTTTTCCACATAATCTACATCATTTAAACCACTACTTAATCAATATAGAATATAGAATATATATATATATATATATATATATATATATATATATATATATATATATATATATATATATATATATATATATATATATATATATATATATATATATTCTCGGATTTGAGCCGGCAAAGGTAGGATTTGAATTTAGGACGAAAAATTTATATACACATATCTACACACACTCGAATGTAGTATATTAAATGATTTTTCAATGTAATAAAATATACAATAATATATATATATATATATATATATATATATATATATATATCATTAAAGAATAATTTGCATGAACATTTTTTTTCTAATTATTTCTCAAATTCAAAATGTCACTTATTGTGATAAAAATACATATAGCTTATCCAGACTAATCTATTAAATGAAATTTCACTAATTTATTGTTGTAGATAGAATAACTGAATAAGTACAACTTACGTAAATTTATATTATTATGTAATTATCCCAATATTTTATTGATTATTACACAATTTCTTATGATGGAGAATACATTATTACATAAAAAATTATTGCATTGTTTAAACAGGGAATATTTTCCTTCTGTTATTTGCATTAGTTTTAACATAAAAAAGAGATAATAGTGCGTTGATTATAAGTCTAAAAATATAAATATATCAACAAAAAATAAATAAATAAACAATCAAGTTATAACTGGGAGGGGACAAAAGTTGTAAATTGACAATTATCTTTGAAATTTTTTGGGGGGCAGGGGGCAATATAACTAGTTGTTATAGTCAATTTAGCACTCAAATGCCAAGGTCCTTAATAATAATACCTTACGTTGATGAGTACTGCAGAAAAATTCCCAACTATTATCACCAGGGTAGCTCATGCCTATAAGCAATGTCACTTGCGTTTGTACATTTTTGAAAAAACAACAGCAATTGTTAGTGTTTCTTATGAGCATATATTTAGCTTGTGAAAATTTAGAATGTTTATCAATTTTTCATTCTTCACCTCGCAGGGATTGATTAGCATCACCATTTCAGCGGTTCTGCCAACGCTCCGCCCTCCACCGTGCCCAACTCAAGTGAACTGCAAGGAAGCCTCAGACTTGCAGCTTTGGGTCCTCTATATCTCTCTACTGCTTTCTTCTCTTGGCTCAGGTGGCATTAGGCCTTGTGTTGTTACATTTGCTGCAGACCAATTTGACATGACCAAATCAAGTGTAGCAGCTAGAAGTTGGAATTTGTTCAATTGGTACTATTTTAGCATGGGAATGGCAAAACTAACTGCCCTGACTTTTGTGGTTTACATCCAAGATAATGTAGGTTGGGGCTGGGGTCTTGGTGTTCCAACCATAGCCATGGCCTTGTCAATTATAGCTTTTTTGGTGGGTTCACCTCTTTACAATAACATCAAACCTGCGGGTAGCCCCTTGGTTAGATTGGCCCAAGTAATTGTTGCAGCTGTGAAGAAAAGGAAAGTAGTAGTACCAGAAAACCCTGCTCTCTTGTATGAAGATAGAGAGCTCGATGCTGCTATTTCTTTGCATGGAAGGCTTGTACACACAAATCAATTCAAGTAAGCAATATAAAACATCCTTTACGCATAATGTAGAATGTCATTGCAGATGCAAAGCACGTTTTGAGAGCTATTTCGTCTGATAGTGACTAACCTATTTCATTTCTTTGAGATGCCTTAAAAATAATTTGGGCGTTAGCCATATATCCTTCATAAATGATCATTACCAATACCTAGTTCAGTAAGTACACAAATGTTACTGAAGACACTTCATTTTAATAAATGAGGCCCAATATGCGGGATTTTTAATCGTTTAAATGGGAGGTAGAGCAGACACAAGTTTAAACTTAAGATCACCTGCTTTGATAGCTTGATAAATTTGTCCCAAAAGCTTAAGTTGTTAGGAAATGTTGAATTCAATTACTTAACCATTATTCTAACAGGTATAATTTGAATGCTTAAATTGCTTCTTGTGTATATGATTGCAGGTGGTTTGATAAAGCTGCTATCGTAACAAATAGTCATGCAACAGATTCAAAGCCACCAAATTTATGGAAGCTTGCCACTGTACATCGAGTCGAGGAATTAAAATGCATTATCCGAGTGCTTCCTATATGGGCAGCCGGAATTGCTCTTATTGCCTCATCTTCACACCAGCATAGCTTCACCGTTCTACAAGCTCGCACTATGGAACGTCACCTGTCTCACTCCTTCCAAATTCCACCAGCCTCGATGTCTATCTTTGGCAACATAACCATGCTCGTTGGCCTTGTTCTGTATGAACGTCTCTTTGTACCCTTTGCTCGTCGATTCACTGGAAATCCGTCAGGAATCACATGCCTACAAAGAATGGGTGTAGGCTTTGTGGTTAACATTCTTGCCACAGTTGTTGCATCATTTGTTGAAATCAAGAGAAGAGCAGTGGCCGCTGATCACAACTTATTGGATGATCCAAAAGCAATTATTCCTATTAGTATTTTTTGGGTGGTACCTCAGTTTTGCCTACTTGGGGTAGCTGAAGTTTTCATGTCTGTGGGGCACTTGGAATTCCTTTATGATCAATCACCTGAAAGCATGAGAAGCACTGCTGCAGCACTCTATTTGATAGCAATATCAATGGGAAAATATATAGGCACATTGATGGTATCACTAGTTCATAAGTATTCTGGCAAGAAAAGCAACTGGCTTCCTAATAGGAACCTCAATAGGGGAAGATTGGAATACTACTACTGGCTTGTTAGTGGCATCCAAGTAATAAATCTCTTATATTATGTGATATGTAGTTGGCTTTATACTTATAAGCCATTGGAAGAGGTTAGTGAAATTTGCAAGGAGGAAGATAAAGAAGTACTAGCTGGACATAAAATACCATCTATGATTTTAGATAGTAGGAATGCCCATGGAGAGGTGGAGCTTGGAAGAAATGAGACAGCTTAGGATTGTTGATAATGACTATAAACTGGTGCACCGTAAATAGGGTTTTTTTTTTTTTTTTTTTTTTTTTTTTTTCTGCAATTTAAGTGAAATAAGCGAACAAGTTTCCACTTTCAATCCAGTAATTATACCGTGCAAGCCAACTTCATTAGAACTCCAAAATCTAGTTCAGTAATTTATGTTGGAATAGCAGTAGTTTTGATACTACTTTGTTGGCTTTGCAAAGCCTTAATAGGAAGAATAACAAACTAAACACTCAAAATATAGAAGGGAATGAATATTTTATTATACACAACTTCAAACTCAGAAACAAAGAGAAATCAAGTTGTTACCTTGTACAAAAGTCTCAACAACAAAGGCTATGGCCTTGTACAACTCCCACAAATAAGGCTAAGACCTTTTACAAAACTCTCACAAATAAGGCTACAAGCTTTTACAAATAATTGACCCCGGTTAATTAATTTAATTATCCAAGTTAATTAATTAGGTCAAATTACATGCAAATCGTGGAGGCACCAACAAATCACCAAATAAACTAATAAGCAACGGAAATTAAATAGACACGGTGATTTGTTGACAAATGGGGAAAACCTTTCTCGCAAGACAAAAATCTCACCGGGTGATTTTCAGGTCACTACTCCCAAAAATCCACTAATCAACAATCAAGCGGTTACAAGTATGAGGAATCTTACCACTACCCTGTCCTATCCCAAAATACTAACCTACGGTTGAACCTTTGCTCTAATACCTAATTAGACTTGATCTTGTAGTAGACTTATTCGCATGCACGGATCCTAGTATGCAACTGACTCTAGCAACTGTTTGATTGTTGTTAGCTGCAAAGTTCTTCACTTCAAATCACGTTGAAGATCAGGAAGCACTTGGTTACAAAATCCTAAGGCGCATAAACGCAGTAGCTTCTCATAGAGTGTATGAGTTCTCTAATTGAGTCTTTTTAACTTTGATGACTTTAAAATAAGCCTTTTATATGGCCTAGGGTTGTAGAGAAAGAAACCCTAATCATCTAAGTCATCATAGGCCGAATTTCAGATCTACTATTTCTGAAATCGTAATTCTTAATAAATTGAGCTTGTGTGGAGCTTCTCATCAATTCTTGATAGATGCTAGTGTCGAGACTAGTGTCGAGCTTTAATGAACAAGCTTTTTTTCACTTGTTTGTTGGATCAATTTTCATGTCTTTAATGATACCACTTGATGTAGCTGAGTGACATACTTCTTGATACATTAAACTCAACTTAGATCTACCTAAATAAAAGCAAAGTGGGTTTTGTCAAAGGATAAGCCAGTACGTAGAAAATATGACCCTAACAAAAAGTCTCACAAATAAGGCTGCTGCCTTAAGCACTCTCTAATACTTTTTCTCTTACTCTAGAAAATATTAGGTTGCTACCTTGAGTACTCTCTACAACTTTTTTCCTTTCACTCTTTATATTTTTCTCTCACCCACATTCACACCACATCTCTACTGCCATTTATAGAGTTTCAAACCAAGTGGAATTACAAGAGTTATCTTTATTCTAATGACTCTTCAATTCAAAATAGAAAATTCTAGAATGTGAAAGACACAAACATTATAGAATGACAATAGATACAAAAAATTATGGGAAAATAGGAGACACAAACTGATGAGTCGAAAATAACATGGGATTGTCATTCCATGTTAATGACGACCCAAACGAACGTTACACATTTATTGTGCCCATTGATGATGAAAAGTAACAGACGGAGTAATGGTAATAAGTGAGCTGTCTACTTCAGAGCCTCCATTGATGACATACTAGCCGTTGCTCACTAATGTCGGGATTCATTACCCATTAAGAATGGAAACAACTATAAAAGAGAGGGACAACATAATCCAAAGGTACACACAAATACTCATCCAAAAACCTCGCCAAGTCAATTTCTCTCTGAACAACTTTCTCCCTTTTTGACTTAAGCATCGGAGTGTTTTTGGTAAACACCACACCGATGTATTACACTTCTTTCCCAAGCTTTCTTCCAAGTTTCACTAGAGACATGACCAACCTTGGGATCATCCATCCAGTGAGACGAGGTTCTCAACTTGGTGATTTTTCGCATCATCAATTTGGTGCCGTCTGTGGGGAACACTAATCATTCAAGTCATCTTCCCTAAGTGACAAAAGAGAACCCTATACCATGAGATGGATGCCGAACAAGCTGCACAACAAATTCAAGCCCTGACAGCCAGCTTGGAAAAAGTGACTTGCAAGAATGAAGAACTAAGGAGAGCTGCTGAATCCCATAATGAGGAACGACAGCGAACTATGGAGAATCAGAATGAAGAAGAGCATTAGAGGACCGAAGGAAACCATAATGAAGAAGGATCAAATAGCTAGGCCAATAGGAGGACGAGAACGTTAGAAGAAAACTCGTCCAGAATGGAGAGCAAGCTTCGTAGTATGAGGAGGGAGATGGACGAGCTCAAGAATATAGTAAAAGACAAAGCCGTAGAGAACCTAGATGGAATGATCCAAAGGACAAATTCACCATTCACCACAGAAGTATTGAACTGTCCACTCCCACCAAAGTTTCGCCTTCCCCAACTGGAGTCCTTTGACGGCTTAAGAGATCCCTTGGATCACATCAAGTCGTTTAAAACTTTGATGCTTTTGCAGATGACCTTAGACGAAATAATGTGCAAAGCCTTCCCTCAGGCACCATTGCAAACTTCGACTAGCTCAGCAAAAGTTTTGTTCGTCATTTCATTGGAGGACAACGACATAAGAAGCCAACTGGGCATCTTCTCAACATACACCAGGCAGAGGGAGAATCACTAAGGCAATATGTGACACACTTCAATAAAGAATTGCTACAGATGGACAAAGTGGAAGATCAAGTAATCCTGACGAGCTTCTAAGCAAGGTTGCTACTAGGAGTTTTCTTCTTCTCAATCACCAAGAATTCGCTGAAAACAGTGGCAGAACTACTTCACAAGGCCCAAAAATATATGAACGCATAGATGCTGTGACCGCTAAAGGTGCGACGACTAAAAGGAAACGAGACGAAGGAACCAGTCACAACCCTGATAGGAAGAAGGAGACACGGGGTACTAGGCATGCATTAGAGAAAAAGAACCTCCCAGATCAAAGACCTAAGTTTACTAGCTTCACTTCCCTAGTGATGCCTATTGAGCAAGTATTGATGCAAATAAAAGACGAACCTTCAATGCAATGGCCTAGACCCATTCATGCTCCAGCAGAAATAAGAGACAAAATTAAGTATTGTAGATTCCACCAGGACCACGGGCATTGCACTAATGAATGTAGGCATCTGAAGGACCAAGTAGAAACCTTAATCTGTTAGGAAAAATTACAGAAGTTCATACGGAGAACGGAGTTGTATGGAAGACAATAGAGGGATGAGAAGGAAAGGGAGCTAGAGACGGGGGGCAATAAAGCACCCATAGGAGAAATAAGGATGATATTTGGAGGATTGGTAGCGGGAGGATCTTCAAAATCACTAAAGAAGACATATGCAAGAGAAGTGAACAACGTACACTTGTAGTTCCCACCTTCAAAAACGCCTAAATACAGTGAATCGAACATCGTCTTTTCCAAGAAAGACATTCGTGGCGTTAGACAACCCCATGATGATCTGCTAATTATAATGCTCAGGATGGAAGAATTCAACATGCATCGAGTACTTGTAGACAATGGAAGCTCAACAGACATCATCTATCTGCCAGCCTTCCAACAAATGAAGTTAAACAAAGAAAGGCTTCCATTCACTTCCCCATTACTAAGTTTCACCGGGGACAAGGTTATTCCCAAAGGCGTTGTTAAGCTAACCATAATTGTAGGCACTTATCCAGCACAAGTCTCTAAGGAGATTGATTTCCTCATGATAGATTGCCTATTGACATACAACGTCATCCTTGGACGACCAACGCTCAACAAGTTGAAAACGGAAACATCAACTTGTTACCTAAAGGTTAAATTCCCTGCAACCTACAGCATAAAGGAAATCAGAGGAGACCAAGTCCTCACAAAATAGTGCTATCAAGCTGCCTTAGCATCAGGGGAAAACCACATGTGGATGATAGATGAACCTGAACTAGTCCTCGAACCGTCAGAAGTGCCACAAGAAATTGAGGTCGTCCTTAGAGATCCGTCCAAAGTCTTGAAAATAAGTTCAGCACTTTCAACTTCAGAGAAGACGAAGATCCCGGCTTAATGGGTCCTTTCTTCCTTGATGAACTATTGGCACCAGTCTTCCATTTTTTCTCTGTGGACCAAGAAGAAAGGGGTTTCCGCGGGAAAGGGGATTGTAACATGAGAAAATCAAGGAGGTCAGCCTCTTTCAAATATATAACATGGATTTCGGCAATGCAATGCAATGTAGTTGGACTATCATGTCAATTCAAATGAATCATCTTTTCCTTGGAGGTTAATCTTTGCCTACTTGGCAAGAGGATAGCAAGTTACAAATTCTGTCTCGGTAGGACATGTATTTCTATTACTATGAAATTCATAAATGAAGTAGTTAATGGTGGGATTACCATTATCTTTTTTGTAGTGACGAATCTTGTATGTGTTCCTATAAGAAAAGATAAGGAATTTGTCCATTTTTTCAGGGTCTTGAAGGTGTGTGGAAACACATAAGAACTCTGGAATGGAAATTGAAAAGGGATGTCATAATAGATCAGAACACTTGCCCCAAATCGACTTACAGATCATAATTTCTCTAGTGAATAACTAAAGAAAATAGATAGATGGGAGATTGTAGAGAAAGAATTAAGTATAAGCATCTCTCATAGGTTCAATAATTACTTAACTATTAACGGGTCTCTTTGTACATGTTGTCCGAAAAGAGGAGGACTCCATGATTATTCGTTTGCCAGAACCAGAAGTAAAAATTTTGGTAGATAGGGATCCCATAAAAAATTCTTTCAAGGAATGGGTCAAACCCGGCCATTAGGACGAGGAAGATCAAGAGAAAACTGCATTTATCACAAGCTAAGGGTTATACTGCTACAAGGTGATGCCTTTCGGATTGAAGAATGCTGGGGCCACATACTAGAGGTTTGTGAACCGCATGTTCTCTCATCAAATGGGAAGAAATGTCGAAGTATATATAGATGTCATGCTGGTGAAGAGCAATGATGAATCAGCCCACTTAGACGACCTGAGGAAAACCTTTGACACACTACATAAGTATATGATGAAATTGAACCCAACAAAGTGTGTTTTTGTAGTTTTATCAAGGAAGTTCTTGGGATTCATGATATCTCAATGGGGCATAAAGGCTAATCCAGACAAGATAAAGGCTAATCCAATTTCGGCCAAACAACATTGAAGAAAAACAACCTCTGAACATGTTTTTTGAAGAAAAACACAACAATGCATTTTGAACAAAAACTAAAAGTACAAAAGTATAAAATCACTTTCAAAAACAAATAAAACACTCAAAAATCTTTTTGGGTTTGATCATCAAGTAATTGAGCATACACATCACATTTGAACATTTACAATCACACAAATGAGATAAGCATTCATTGAATTAAAGACTTGTGTGTTGTGGGTGAGTGTCAAGTGTGGAATAGTCCTTAGACCAGAGTGAAGCTTCAATGATCAATTCAATTAAGTCATACACAACTGATACGAAATCAAGTAGTCTATCTCAATTATAGAAATGAGCATATATGACCTCCCACAAGAGAATGATTACAAAACTTAGAAGCTTTTCATTTGGCTTCTTGGACAATACATTGATCCTTTTTGGACAATACATCTCTTTTTGAGATCGGTGCTTGAAATTTTTTATATTTCAACAATGAGAGTTAGCCTTTGGCTTTTTGAGCACCATACATTTCAATACAAAAATCGCTTTCCCTTTTTCCTAGTCAAATACTAGTATGCGCGACAAGCTTTTGCAGCTCAATATCTCTTTTTCACTTTGAGATTTACATTTGGAGAGCTCTTTTGCAAAAACAAAAAAAATAAAAATAAAAGTAGGAAGATATATAGGCACAAGTCTATGCAAGTATCAAGACCAACAAGACTATTAACCAATCATTCATAACAAGCGTGAAGATCTATTTACAACAATCACACATAGATTTCAAAATTTCTCCCACAAAGACATATGTGCATAATAGGGGGATCGACATAATAGGACCACTCCCTATAGGAAGGAAGCAATAAAAGTTCCTCATTGTCGCAATCGATTACTTCACAAAATGGGTAAAAGCTTAGCCAACAACGATGAGCACAGAAGCCGAGATCACCAGCTTCGTATGGAAGAACATAATATGCCAATTTGGCATTCCATACGTAATCATATCAGACAATGGGAAGCAGTTTGACAATCCCAAGTTTCGAAAATTTTGCCAAGATTTGGGCATCAAGAATCACTACTCTTTTCCCAGACACCCTCAGGCTAATGGTCAAACTAAAGTGACGAACAGAAGCCTACTCAAAATTATCAAAACTTGGCTTGAAGGGGTAAAGGGTGCATGGCCTAAAGAGTTGTCTAATGTCCTATGGGCGTACAAAACAACTACAAGAGTGCCAATAGGAGAAACACTATTCAGACTGATGTTCAAAACTAAAGCCATCATACTAGTGGAAGTAGGACTAACAAACATTCGGGTCAAGATGTATGAAGAGCAAAAGAACTAGCAAGAACTCAGCAACAATTTGGATCTAGTTGACGAGGTGAGAAATGAAGCTATGAAGCGAATGGAAAAGTACAAGGGAACAATGGCCAGGTATCAGAACAAGAAGGTGAAGGTGAAAAGATTCAACATAGGTGATCTAGAAAAGTCTCACAAGCAACAAAGGACTCATCCTAAGGGAAGTTAGGTCTAGCATAGGAAGGACCCTACCAAGTCACTCGTCACTCCAGAGAAGGATCATACTACTTGAAGACCTTGGACGGCCAATAACTACCTCGTCCATGGAACATAAAACACTTAAAGAGATACTATCTGATGAAGTAGGATTTCACCTCATCAGTACGATGGACGCCCTGGAATCCTGTGCCAAAGAAAGCATTATATAGATAATGGCACCAATTTGGGGCCTTCCAAGGACCCTCCGATGCTTAAATTAGCTTATACTCTTTAGAAATCAATAATCTATAGAGCAATTGTGTGTGTCCGTGTCCTTTTACCTATCTTTCTTGGCTTTATATAACCTTATGCTAACGTAATACTCAGTATAACGTTACATTGCAGCTGGAGGAATTAATGCTCATGTTTGTAACTAACTCTTAACTCCTCATTATAGGATGAGGATAACGGTTACATGCTATTTATTGCTTGATCATTGAATGCTGTCTGGAATTAATGCACTTACGCTCATCCATACTCTTACTCATCATTGTTATGGATGGTTTGCGAGTGACAGACGACCGTTTATATGCACTCGTCACTATCAATAAGAATCCCCAAGTATTTCAAAATGCTTACTTTTATTTAGATGTATTTTCTCTTTTTTATTGTTTGTCTTACATAGACGAAGGAATATTTTGTCTCTCTATCAATAAACATGGGCAGAAGTACTATTCACGAATAATGCATAGCTAATTTTTTATGGCCAAATCATCATTGATACATGACTTAAGAAAAGTATTAATATGTATTAACAAACACCATTCATGCATAAGAAAAGTTATTAATACATAACAAAATCGTCATTCATACATGACTTAATAAAAGTTATTAATACATAACTAAGTCATCATTCATATATGACTTAATAAAAGTTACTAATACATAACAAAATTGTCATTCATGCATGACTTAATAAAAGTTATTAATACATAACTAAGTCGTCATTCATACATGACTTAATAAAAGTTATTAATACATAACAAAATCATCATTCATATATGACTTAAGAAAAGTTGTTAATTCCTAGCAACTTAGTCATTCATACACGACTTAAGAGAAGCTGTTAATTCATAGCAATGTCGTCATTCATACATGGCACAGGAACAATTCGAAGTGAATTATATGCTCAAAACAGACAAGCCCAAAAGATTGTTCAAAGGAAAAAAATAGATGTGCTCAAAACAACGAGCCCCAAAAATAACAGTGTTTTTCCTTACAAAACAAAAAGGTAATAAAATTTTTTCAAGGAAGACTAGAAGGAGAAGGATCAGTAGGGATGCTCTCGGTTACACCTGGCACAACCTCGTCAGTAGGGATACTCCCAACTAAACCTGGCATAACCTAGTCCTCCGTTGTAGCCTTAGAAGGAAGATCCTCCAAAATTTCCTTCTCCACTTCCTCCATATCAAGTTAGGAGAAGTCCAGCTCAAGGTGATGCTTGGCCAAGTACTTATGAAAGAGTTCAAAACCGTGCACGTAGTACTCGCAGAACTTGTTCGAAAACTCATCTGAAGCTTTAAACTTCTCCACTGCCTCAAAACCTACCTTCTTGACCTTTATAAGGGCCTCATTAATCTGCTTATCCTTCAGTTTTGAGAAAGCCTTCTCAGTGTCGATACTCTTTTCCAAAGTATTTAAATGATCCTTGTCCTTCTTGGCCTCATCAGCAATAGCAATGATTTGGATTGTTAGTGACCCATTCTCGATAGAAAAAGAAGCAATCCTAGATCAAGCCTCAACCAACTTCTAATCATAGTCCAAGTACTTTCTTGAGATGTACAAGGACTCTCATAGCATTGCAACAACAAATAGGTGACAGTTCAAAAGGGGGGAAGGGGGTGGGGAGAAGAGGAAAACAAAGGCGTGCATAAGAGACAATGACACATACCTGCATAAGCTTATGAATGTGTGACGACATCAGCTCGAAAGGAGGATTTCCCATCAAAGGCTCAAAATCCTCCACGGAGATTGCGTCATGAGCCTTCTGTACCGCAGTCCCTATGCCTTCCCAAAAAGAGGAAATCGAGACCTTGCTTGTGGCTTTGGCCTTAGAACCACCACTAGAAGAGACGATCAACTCCAAAGAAGAAGTAGGCGAGGCAAGACGACGGTCTTAAGACTTAGCTATAGAAGAAGTCACCACAATCTCCTTCTTAGATGGTTCAATCTCCCTCTAACGTTTCCACGACAAAAGGCCACTAGTCAAACCGGCCTTGGCTTTCTTTTCCTGAGCTTTAACGAGTTTTGCTTTGCTAAACCTGGTCGTCATTCCTAAAGAATATGAAGGAAACAATGATTAATTCCCTTAAATATATATATATATATATATATATATATATATATATATATATATATAGCCCGGTCAGTTTGTAAGTTACTTTTTTTACAATCAAGTTGGTCGGCACTGCCGCCATAGTTATCCATTATATTGAAAGTATGTTATCTCTAACAAATATTATTTTGTTTTACATCTATTTTCTGATAGCATTACCACTCCCATATGTTGCTTTCTTCATCTACTACTTTGTCTTAGCCAGTTTTTATTGTTCTATCTTTTGGTGGTAGGCTGAGCCTCCCGTTCATTCAAACTATTTGTTATTCTGTGATTATTTGTTCAAATTAACCTTTGCTTCACAGTTATCCCTATTCTTCCCATTTTTGTGTTTAGCCCTGAACTCTGATACAGATACTTTGGTTCTGTGAGATTTGATAACTTAAGATCTGTTAGTATCTCCACAGTCAAGAAAGACGAAAAGGCTTCCTAGGTTTCGTTGGTCAGCCCGTTTGAAAGCCCAAGTGAGTCGTGTTAGGGTGGTCCCGAAGATTGGAAGAAAAGTCTGACGACGAAGGAGTTAACAGTTAAGTGTCTATCCCATAGTTGTGATTTTCTGTCCCAGAAAGGTAAAGGTTAGATTCAGAAGTTTGAGGATATAAAGGTGACTAGGTTGTAATTGTTTAGTTTAAACTTGTAATCCCAGATTGATAAATAGGATGTTTAGAAGGAGTGACTCTTCCGCTTCCATTAGCTCTAGCAATACTGACCCACCTGAGTTCATAGAAGAAGATGATGAATATGAGTACCAGGAGTCATACCAGCTTTCAGATACAGAACAAGATATAGAGGATAGAAACATACATGAGTATAGCGATATAGAGGATAGGAATATACATACTAGATCACCCTTAGATTATGATATAGGATATTGGAATATACATAGAATTAGAATACCCTCATATCATAGTATACCCACATATAGATCCCCTGTAGATCAAAAAGATCTTAACCCTCCAATTACATCAGGATCCAATTTTAGGGATCATATTAAAATGAAAAATACTAGGAACGACCATCAGTCCCTAGATATGAACAAAGAGTTCACCCCAGATATGGACATGCTCGGAAAGGAATTTAGTTCTGAGAAGAACAGAATTAAAAGAGAAGCCTACAGAGCCAACCATACTCGTGAACAAAAAGTTGAAGTATTGGAGAAATGGGAAGCATTCATGAAAGAGTATAAATCCAATTACCCTTTCTTTGAATACTTTGAGAAACATTTCAAATGGCGTGAAAAACCCAAAATTCCGCCAACCAATACCAAGCATTCTATAGGAGGAAAACCAGTCATTCCTTCTCTTATAGAAAAACCCGAATGTCTAGGGAAAACCCCTACCCATTCCTTTATCTCTAAAGATATCTCAAAAGCTCTAGAACTTGACCAAGTGTCTCTCAGTAGTTCTAGCCACAGAGATATTAGCCAGATCCATCAGGATTCATCCTCTCCTAGAATCCTAGACAGTATCTCTAGCAGCCTGGATAAAATTACCCAAAAGCTAGAAGAAATTATGAAGAGGGAACCAGTCACCCCTTCAGTTAAGATTCTAAATATCCAAGAATCCTCTAGCAACTCCAGCCAAGTCTCGGATCAAGAATCTGAGCAACCAGAAACTACTGATCCTACAGCCAGGATTAGTATCCCCAAAATCCATGATGATCCTACAGTCAGGATTCAGAGCCCAGCAAAGAATCCAGATTTGGATTTTGTCCAGCAACTAGCCAATGGAACGGTTAGTTTAAGTTTTGATAGATCTAGGTTGGTATCTCCTCTAAACTATGAGTATAGGCAACCTCTGGAAACATCCCAGTTTAGATCTCCGATCCGGCCCCATTTAAGTCTTGACAGATCTAGGCCTAGCACTCCCAAGTGTAGACAGCCTCTGGATACATCCCAGTTTAGATCTCCGATCCATGACCAGCCATCTATCCACTGGAGAGATAGACCAGTATCCCAGCATAGCTCAGCTAGACCCAAAGGATCACCATCCCCAACGTCTAGAAAAGACTTAGGTGTCCAGCTTCAGGGAGTTAGAGTCAATTCCCAACTTAGCACACCTAGCCACACAGTCAAAAAGGATTCGATTGTCAATAAGCAAGACAATCGTAAGTCATCCCCTCCATCCATTGCTGAGAAGGAACAGTCTCCTAATCAGAAGACATTAAACAAAGAGTTTAATCCCGACCTAAAAGAATTAGGAAAGGACTTTAATTCTAAGGGAAACAAGGCCAAAAGAGCGGCCTATAGAGCCAACTATACCAAAGGTCAAAAGAAGCAAGTTTATGATGCTTGGGTACTGTTCATGAGGGAAACATCCCGTAACGTCCCCTTCTTCATCTACTTCGAAAGATATTATGATAGGCACAAGCAGTTTTGTGTCTTCACCAAAACTTGGACCATAGTTGACCCCAATCCAACTAGGAATGAAGCTAGCAATCCCAATCCTAGGCAACCTCTAGTCAGGTCTCTACCGACTAATCCCAGCCATTCTAAAGGTAAAACAGCCTTAGAAATAGTTATCCAGAAACTTGGAGAACTAGCAAAGAAACCAGTTGTCCCTTTACCAAAAAGCTCCAGTCAGCTTAAGGTAATAAAGATGAGACCAACCCCCAGTAGTTCTTCCTCTGAAATGGATGAAGAAATTCCAAAAGTCAAAGAGACTTTAAAAGCCAAAAAAGCACGCAGGAAATTGGAAGCTAAGAGACACACTAAAACTGAGTCTCAACCTATTGCTAAAACCCACAAAAAGGCAAAGCCAAACAAGCCCCAAAAATGCTTTGTTTGCGGCAAGCGTGGCCACTTCAAGAAAGGTTGTGAGGCCAAAACCTCCCACTTAAAGATAGGTAACCCTGAGCCTCAGGAACCTAGCCCAACCCAGCTTTTAGTCCAGGAAACCAGTAATCCTGTGACACAACAACCCAAGGTAGAACCAATCTACAATACGGTTGTCCAGCCCATGAAGGAAGTCAAAATTGATGACCTTCAAAGAGAAACCAAGGAAACCAGAAGAGAAATTGGATCCCTAAAGCAAAAACTACAAGCCATCCAATTACCCCATTCCTTGAAGAACACTTCTTGTCAAAGCAATGAGGAAAGTCCCTCAGACAATAAGGTTAATCAAGTAGTTGACCCTAAAGTTGATCACATCCAAGAACCCAACAAAGATTTGGTCTTAGATGCTATCACTAGGACTAAGTTTCATAAATGGCATTCCAAAGTCAGGATTGTCATCAGCAGAGATTTTGAATTTGAGGTCATAGCCTTGATAGATTCAGGTGCTGATCTCAACTGCATCTAGGAAGGAATCATTCCCTCCAAGTACTTTAAAAAGTCAAGGGAACGGTTAACATCCGCAAGTGGCGGAAAAATGCAGATTGAATTCAAACTTCCAAAAGCCCATGTTTGCCAAGATAACATGTGCTTTAAAACCACATTTGTTCTTGTCAAAAATTTGACAGACAAAGTCATCTTAGGAAATCCCTTCCTTTGCAATCTCTACCCCTTCACTGTGGATAGTAAAGGAATTACCACCCAACCATTTGGCCAAACCACCAGGTTTAGATTCACTAATGAGCCTATACCTAGGAATATTAGCACCATTCAAGCCGGCACAGTCTCAGACTTAATCAGTGCCAAGACCATACATCTTAAGTACCTTCAGGAGGAAATTAGATACAAGAAAGTTGAGGACCAACTAGCTTGTAAAACCCTCCAAGAAGAGATCAGAAAGTTTGAGGAAAAACTTAAGCAGGAAGTCTGCTCTGATCTACCCACAGCCTTTTGGCATAGAAGGAGACACGAGGTAGCTCTCCCATATGTCAAAGATTTCAATGAAAAGGATATCCCTACCAAAGCTTGACCCATCCAAATGAATCAGGAGCTTATGGATACCTGTAGGGCCGAAGTAGAAGACCTCCTTAAAAAAGGAATCATCAGAAAATCTAGATCACCATGGTCTTGTCCAGCCTTTTATGTCCAGCAAAATGCTGAGATAGAAAGAGGTGTTCCTAGATTAGTCATCAACTACAAGCCCCTTAACAAAGTCTTAGAATGGGTAAGGTACCCTATTCCCAACAAAAAAGACTTAGTCAACAGGCTTAGTAAAGCATTCATTTTCAGTAAGTTCGATATGAAGAGTGGATTTTGGCAAATACAAATCAGAGAGCCTAATAGGTATAAAACAGCCTTTACCACGCCCTTCGGTCACTATGAGTGGAATGTAATGCCCTTTGGTCTTAAAAATGCACCTTCAGAGTTCCAAAACATCATGAATGAGATTTTTAATCCATTCTCCAGTCATGCCATTGTGTACATCGATGATGTACTTATTTTCTCAGAATCTTTGGACCAACATCGGAAACACTTGAGAGCATTCCTCAGTACCATCAAACTCAATGGTCTTGTTGTTTCTGCCCCAAAGATCAAACTTTTCCAAACAAAAGTTCGCTTCTTAGGTTTTGATATTCATCATGGTGTTATCAAACCCATAGACAGAGCTATCCAGTTTGCAGACAAGTTTCCAGATGAAATCCTAGATAAAACCCAGCTTCAGAGATTCCTAGGTTCTCTCAATTACATCTCAGATTTCTATCAAAATCTCAGGCAGCAATGCAAACTCCTTTTTGATAGACTTCGAACCAATCCACCACCTTGGACCCCAGCCCATACCACAGTGGTCTAGCACATCAAACAGTATGTCAAAACCCTTCCCTGTTTGGGAATTCCAGCCGACAATTCCTTCAAGATTGTCCAGACAGATGCCTCAAACATAGGTTATGGCGGCATTCTCCTCCAAAGAATTGATCCCAATTCCCCAGAACAGATAGTTTGTTTCCATTCGGGAATATGGACCTCTACTCAGATCAATTATAGTACTATTAAAAAAGAAATATTATCCATAGTACTTTGCATTTCGAAATTTCAAAGTGATCTTTTAAATCAAAAGTTTTTAGTCAGAATTGATTGTAAATCAGCAAAACATGTTTTAGAAAAAGATGTTCAAAACATTGCATCAAAACAGATTTTTGCACGATGGCAAGCCATCCTTTCAGTTTTTGACTTTGATTTAGAATTCATTGAGGGAAGCCAAAACAGTATCCCTGATTTCCTAACCCGTGAATTTCTGCAGAGTCACAGACAAGATGTCCAGGAGGCAATCCCAGCCCCAGCCCCCTAGGTTATCCAAACAGCAAAACCCTGGTGATTCCAGCCAATCACAAAACCCAGGGAAGATTATACCAATAACCCCCAGCCAAATTATCCCAGCATCCCAGTCAAAAATCCGTTCACAGGATAACCCTGCTTCACCATCAATAGTTGCCAATCGTTATTTGGTTTCAACAAAACCAAACTATGAAAGGTCATCCCATGGTCAACCCAGTTACAGTTCAGCCTTAGCATCCCCAGCACCAAAAGCAATCAATCCCTACCAAGTAGAAGAACATTTTAGTCTTATCCAAAGACCTTCTTCATACCCAACCCAAAGAAGAGGACAGTCACCTTATGTGAAAAAGTCTTTTACCCAGCATATCTCTTATATTGAACCCCACCTGGTTCATATAACAGATCCTCTAGCCTTAGCCATGGAAGTCTTGCCACCAAACTGGCATTTTCTACCCAAACATCCAGAGAAGAATATCCAGTTCTATAAGAGCATCCTCTCCCAGGAAAAGTCTGCTCAAATAGAAAACATCTACAGCAAAGGGGACAATCCAATAGTCCTCTATCACAAGTTCATCATCAATGGTTTTATCAGTAGTAAAGAATGCGGACAGCATCCTTCCTTGTTAAGGATCCTCAGAAATTACAAATCTCCATCAGGCTCAGTACTCCATTACAGTTATTATGACTATATGGATGCCTTTGAAAAAGTGCTCTTCTTCCAGAATCAAAACTTTAACCATTCATGGTTCTTAATGTTTGGCAAAGATTATAATGGCCAGACCCCCTCCTGGTTCCTTAAGTGGTGGGAAATGTTTGGTTCAATCCCTCTGATCTTCCCAGAACCATTACAAGATGCCTTAAGGTACTTTGACTCAAGATGTACCTCATCTAAGCATAGATCCCAGTTTCCAATAATCTTGGTCTTCTCCCAGAGATACAAGATCCATTGGATCAGCATGTGGAAATATGCAATCAACAGGAATCTCCTAGATCGGGAATTCTCAGTAAAATGGTGGGACAGCCTTAAGATTAATTCAATTATTAATCAAGTCTATAAGGATTATCCTCCCCCAGTCCAGAAACCCATTGCTCTCAGGACAAGGTCCCAGTCCAGCCTTGATTCCGTCCAGATTTCCGGAAAATCCAGCAAAGAGCTAAAGGAATTAGCCCAGCAGCTAATAGCTCACTCCCAGCAGCTAGAATCTGAGGAACAGATTTCTCCCACTGCCTCCGTGGGATCAGTCAACTATGACCCGAGCGATCCATTCCAAGATGCCCAAGATCCCTACAGCGGGTATGACTTGGACAAAGTCTAGAAGAAAAGCATCCTGACCCAGCACTCAGGATAAGTTATCAATCCGGTTACTATTCAAGATCAGCACCAGCCACTGACATGAACAGTCTCCGCGTTATCAACAGTGTCCAGCAGACAAAACACTGTAGTATGAATAGTAAAAGTTTTTACTATTCACAGTCATCATTCAGAGTTACTGTTGCTTTCGGTGGAAACAGCTTTCACCTCAGTAAAAGCAATTCACTCTCCGTGATTCCAGCATTCTTCCAGCAGCATCCAAGGCTCCCTCCAGCCTATTTAAGCAAGCCAAGACTCCAGTCTTCAGCAGGCTTCATTTTACAGCATATATATATATATATATATATATCGTTGATGTACTTACTCTTCTTAATGGTCTCATTGTCCCTTCGAACTTTGTTGGAAGGCTCTGGATCGAGAAAGTGGAAAAATAAAGATTGGGGGGAGATGAGCTCGTCAAAGTCCTTGACGGTTTCCAAATACTCCTTAACCTTCTCTAGACGAGCGTGATACTGCCTCTTCGGCTTGGGACGAACTTTAACTACACCAAAAAAAAATAATAAAAGATTTGGAAAGCACAAATACACGAGAATAGAAACCCGTAAATGCATAACGAATAAAGGACGCACCAGACACATGAGTCCCCTAACTACAAAGCAACTCAGGAGCTTCACTCGGATCCTCACCAAGTATGGTCTCCCAATCTTCACCAGAGACAGAGAAAAAGCTCATCTTCTAGTTTCGAAGAGAAAAAGGGGAATTAAGAATCAGCCTTGAGCTCCTATCCTAGGGTTTGAACTCCTAATAACCAGGGTCCTTAGAGCGTCTCAGGCGGTACAAGTGCAAAAATTCATCTATCCTAATGGTGTCTCCGTCATTAGCTGACATCCACATCACCATACAGCAAATAACTATCCTCCACGAGTTGGGGACTAGTTGGGTAGGAGCAAGGACCAAATAACTGAAAAGCTCCCTAAGAAAGGATGGGATGGGAAAGCGAAGACCACTAACAAAGTTAGCCTCGTAGAAACACACTTCGTTAGCGTAAGAATGGCAAGCTCTATCATCGTCATTGGGGATTCTAATCATGACCGATGAAAGAAATTGGAACCTGTTCCTAATTCCCCCCCCCCCCCCCCCCCCCCCGTCTTTCCCTTTCAAAGCACAGCAAATATCCCAAGCTTTGTAGGGAGTTGATGGAGAAGTAACCTCAAGAGCTTTACAATCCCCAGAAGAGGACAAGTTTGTCTTAAGTTCGCTAGACCTAACCTTACCCTCTCCCGACATAACTAGCATTTGGGCAAACCCAACAGAACGATGAACTAAAGGGAAAAAGGAACACAAAGCAAACCTAAGGGGACAATTTCTACCCACGAAAAACCCAACCTCGAGGTGTTGTCTTCCTATAGCTTCAAGCAAACTACACAAGTGAGCAAAGAGAAAAGAAATTGAGAGACAATTCGACCTAACCACAAAGAATTCTAACATTAAAGAAAGAGAAACGTGAGAAGCTTACCAGAAAATGAGAAGGGAACGAGGGAGGCTGAGTGGAAAAGGAGGCTCCAGAGCAGTTGAAACAACTCGAAGAAGGAAAGAACGAAGCAAAAAATGGAAAGAAAAGAAAATGAGGGAAAAAGCAGAATAAATGGAAGAACGTGTGCAAGAACGTTGAGATTTGCTGACACAAAGAAGACATCCTGACTATACAAGTGGCGTGTTTATTCGCAATAAATGTGCCAAACACAAGACACAAAACGACTGACGATTTTGTTCCTATCTCTTCTTAAAGACGAGAATACGAACAAGGGGGCAACTGATGAGTCGAAAATAACATGGGATTGTCATTCCATGTTAATGACGACCCAAATGAACATTACACATTTATTGCACGCATTGATGATGAAATGTAACGAATGGAGCAATAGTAACAAGTGAGCTGTGTACTTCAGAGCCTCCATTAATGACATACTAGCCGTTGTTCACTAATGATGGGATTCATTACCCATTAAGAGAGGAAACAACTATAAAAGAGAGGGACAACATAATCCAAAAGTACACACAAATACTCATCCAAAAACCTCTCCAAGTCAATTTCTCTCTAAACACCTTTCTCCTTTTCCGACTTAAGCATCAGAGTGTTTTTGGCAAACACCACACCGGTATATTACACTTCTTTCTCAAGCTTTCCTGTAGGTTTTCACCAAAGACACGACCAACCTCGGGATCATCCATCCAATGAGACAAGGTCCTGAACTTGGTGATTTTTTGCATCATCACAAACTGCTATGGAAAAATCAAGAGACACATTTTGGTTTACCGTTTCCAACTATTCATTCACTGAAATAATTAGCCTCTAGTTATAGAAAAAAGCTTAACAAACATTTTCTTGGGCCTTTTTGTTGTTAACACGTGTTATACTTTAATACGTATATACTAATTAGAATCGGATTTGTGGGGCAGTCAAACCTGAAAGTTATGTGGATGAGTTACCTGTTGGCCACTATTCTTGTTTTTCTCCTTTTATTATCAAGGCTAATATGATATAATTTTAGGTCTAAGACAACAATTTCAATCATGATAATTTTTTATTTGTTTTCCACTTACAATTTTTGATATATTTTGTTTATAATTTACAAAACTTTAATAGAATCACCCAATACCCTTAACATTCAAAATTAAAGATAAATTCAATTAAATTTAAATTAATGATAAAATCCTTTCACATCAATTCTATATAAAGAATTATATACAAAAAGAAAAAACTTGTTTATCTTATAAGAGAGAAAAAAAAAATAGTTTAATGATGACTAGTTGCAAGAGCTACTTCTTTAGAGAGGGGAGAGAAAAATACATGTTTAATTAAAAGATGAAAAATGACATTTTTGTTTTTTTGGTGAGTTAACAATGGAAAGACTTGTTTTTAGTTGGATTCTTGAGAGAGAGAGAGAGAGAGATAGAGAGAATCTTTCATTATTAACCAAACATGTAACATTTTCTAGAAAAAAATTATCATATATAAAATGTATTTTCTTTAAAATTGTTATGCAACTATAGTATTATAGAAGTACTATAAAACAAAAAGTACAGGTTTTTTTAAAAATAAAATAAAATTTTGAGAGCTTTAGGCAAATGCCTAAAAAAGAAAGATGACCTACTGAAAAGGTGTAAGGAAAACAAAATTTTCAAACTCCTCCTATATATATTTATTGGATGTGAATTTGGAAAATCTAATTGTTGGATTGTATGTTCTTTACGTTCTTAACATGCATGTCAAATTTCATTGAAGTCGGATATTATTTATTATTCGATTAATAAACTTATTTTTTATCCATAATTTTAGATCACAAAAACTTGAAATTTAAACATTTTTATTGATGATATAGCTATTGATCTTTGATCTTCTTGAAATTTTGCAACCATGGAGGATATAATAAGAACATGCAATCCAAATGTTAGATTTTCAATATTCATATACAATAAAAAGATATATGAGGAGTTTGGAGGGTTTCACTTCAAACTAATTTGGAGAGAAACCTTTCCCAAGGTGTAATGCCATTTTACTATCAATATTCTCAATTCACTTTAGCTTGTTGTGATTTCGCTCATGACTGTGAGTAGGGGTGTTCATAGGATGGTTTGTGCTCAACTCAAACTTGAGCTAATCATTTCTGTTAGGGGAGAACAAAACCTCCATCAACCCCTGAGGAACAAAAGTTTAGTCAAATCAAGTCTAAATGAGTAGTAGATGGATTTAGGTCGAAGTCATTAAAATGGAGGAGAGAGGAGATTCCTACTAGATATGGACAGAAAACTCATCGGAAATGGGAGGAAGAGAAGGATATCAAATAGGTTGGGTTTCATTGGCTCCTAAGGAGGGAATCTGTTATTCAACTTTGTTTGTTTTTAGACCCCTTAAAACCACAATCAAATTAACCTATGTAATTAGCCAAGTGATTAACTTAGTCAAATTAACAAATCTAGGTTAACACAAATATATCATATCATGCAAAGCAGCAGAAATATAAATAACATAATGATATGATGACCCAGGAAACCACGCCGGTAAAAACTTGGGGAGGATTTAACCTAGCTATCCTCAAGGTAAACCTAAATCCACTATGAAAAAATCGAAGTTTTACAATAGCGACTTAGACTACTAACATCCTATTGCTACCCACCAGTAGAAACTTACTGACACGACCATATGCAAGCTCCGAGACCACGGAGTCCTTCTTTCTTGGATTCTCTAGCAAGTACAGGCACACCCGCTTGTGTTTCTTTAAGTTCTTATGGCAACGACTAAATGATCATCAAGTTCTTGAATGAATCTCCTCTTGATAACCCTAAGTTTGGGTAAAGGAAATCTCCTCACAGATCTCACAAGAGATTTAGACAAACAACAATATGAGCAACCTCTAAAACATGGCTAGGGTTTGCCGTATATACCTAGGGAAAAACATAAAACCCTAAATGTTTTAATGAACTAGGGCTGAGTTGGAATTCTGTAGAAAAACATTTTGCCCGAGATTTGATCGATCGAGCCTGCTCTTCGATCGATTGAGCCAGGCCGAAAGTCACTAATACTTTTGCAGCCAATCGATTCCAACTTTACATACAACGCACACACTTTGAGCAAGTCTAAACAAAACTAACACTTGTTTTTATCATGGTTTGCCAACATTACACATTAGAGTTCTAAATACATTAGTTCCTAAATCTTTAGAACCTAACAAACTTGTTTCAGTTGAACTTGACCATGCGTAACTGCAGTCGACTGTTGCTTACTGTCAAAATCATTCGAATCCTTGTGAGTCAATCTAGGTTTAGTGGGTTCATTGAGTCTCTGTGCCAAATGGATAGCCTTAATCATAAGACCAGTTCCAATAAATGCCGATGGTAAAAGCTAAATGTCCATTTAGGTGCAAAAGTGAGTCCAAATTCAGTAGATTATGTGGCCTTTGTGTGACTCTTGCTATTATTTGTCAAAGGAGTTGTATAAAATTTAGGACAAAGTTTGGCTACAAACTTAGTTATAGTATAAGACTACGACTTTACTCAATATATTTTTATTGAAGATGAATTTTAACAAATCTACAATTGGATTACATTATCTTCTTATATCCTTCATGCTTGCAAAATTTCCAAAAAATCAAAGATCAATAGCAATGTCATCAATCAACTGCTTAAATTACATGTTTTTAAAATTATGCATAAAAAATAAATGGCGTAAATGCACTTTTAGTCCCTACATTTCGGGCTATTTCTCGATTTGGTTCATAAATTGATTTTGCTCCTAAGTTAGTCCTTGATTTTTTTAAATCGTAAGCTAGTCCTTGATTTTTTTAAATCGTTTTTAAAATGGTCCCTGCTGTTAACCCAATTACGGAAAATGCTGAAGTGGCAAACGGATTTCACTGTTTGCTAATGTGGCTAATAAAATAATATTTAAAAAATATATTTAACATTTTTTAAATGCCATGTCAGCATTTAAATTAATAAAAAAAGCCCGCTAAGAAAATTAAAAAATTAAATTAAATTAAAAAAAAAACCTAAAATCTAATTTAAACTAAAATCATTTCTTAAAAAATAAAAATTCATAATCGTTTTAATTCTTTTTGCTTTTGTTTTTGGTTAACCTCATCAGCTTAAACCCATAAATTGAGATGAACATCAAACCCAGAAATTTACATGAAATCCAAAAAATGAAGTGATCATCGAACCCATATATCAATATCAAACAACAAACCCAAAAAAATTACATCAAACCCACAAACTTACAACCTAGAAATAAACATATAGAGAGATCAAGCGATAAACCCACTGAGATGAACAACCCAGAAACCATAAGCAGCTCTTTATTTCAGTCATTAACAAACCCACACCTCAAAATCTCTACTTCGGTCATCCACTTCGTTAATGGCCAGATCTGAAAGGTCACACCGAGTCACTGAATTGCAAGGCCAACAATGATGGCTTTCATTACTCGATTTCAACGAGCTCAGTATGGGCTCACCCATTTCATGGCTTTCATCTCTTCAGAAGTGCCACTTAAGACCCACAACCAGCAACGTGATCAACTGTCGTCACCGTTTCCTTCTCCACGGCCACACTGATCTCCACGGCCACAACCCACCCCCATTAAAACCCAGAAAAACCCAGCCTCTCCAACCAAACCCAGCCATCTCCATCTCCAACCAAACTCATAATCCAAGACCCATGGATTACCGATCTCCACCCCGACCATCGATCTCCACCTCCATTATCGACCACCCCACGGAAAACTAGAAAAACCCAGAGATTAGAGAGTCGGGTTTAGAAAGAGAGAAAATGTTAGAGATTAAGAGAGAGAGAAAGAGGGATTGAAAGCTTGAACAAAGAAAGATACAAACACAAATACAAACCAAGAGAGAGAAAGAAAGGATCTAGAAAAAAAAAAAAAAAAGATACAGACACAAACACAGAGAAAGAGAGGATTTGAAAAAGTTTTTTCTTTTTTGTTTTTGATTTTGAAATTTTTCAGTTTAATTTTTTTTAATTAATTTTATTTTTTTATTAATTAAAAAGTTTACTTGTCATTAAAACGCTGACATGGATGCTAACGCAGTATTTATTTAATATTATTTTATTAGCCACGTCAACAAACAGTGAAATCCGTTTGCCAGTTCAGCATTTTCCGTAACTGGGTTGACGATAGGGACCATTTTAAAAATGATTTTAAAAAATCAATGACTAACTTAAGAACAAAATCATTTTAGGGACCAAATCGAGAAATGACCTAAAACATAGAGACCAAAAGTGCATTTACGCCAAAATAAATTTATGAATCATATAGTAAATAACATCTAACTGACACAAAATTTAGCATATGTATTAAGTGCGTAAAAAATATGCAATCCAATGATTAGATTGATTTTCAAAATATATAATAATGTTAATTTCTTTAAAGGAAGTTGTAGCATTTGGTTAAAATAAATTTTTTAATCAAACTTTGTACTTTTGTTCTGTCCTACATAACTTTTGGTGAATGATAAAATGCAAATTGCATTCCGCGATGGCTCCAAGTGGACTATGTTGACTCTGAGATGAAAAAGTTATGTGTCATAGCTCACAGCTCATATCATTTTCCTATAGGTGCTGATGATGCCGTAAATCTCACCAGTGAGAAGCACGATCCTATCGCTCAAATGAATCACCTACACAATAGAAGAAAACAAAAAGACCTTACAGAAGGCACCGGTGTGGTGCCGGCCAAATACCCTCCAAAGGTCAAGTTAGAAATATTCTCACAACTCTAGAGTGCTAGAGAGGCGTCAATTATGCGTACCTTGATGCAAAGGGGCATTGGGGCTTTTATAATAGTGAGGTCTTGCCTCCCTTCCTTGTAACCCAAGTTCTTTCCTTATAGGACTCTACTTTGAGGAATCCAAAATATGGTGGACAAGTTATTCTTCCGTGGAGAACTCTTTGCTTTAAGGTGCTCCTTCAAGAATCTTCCAATGCATTGCCCTATTCTTATTAGGTCCTTATTTTATGAGGTATTCTATACAAAGGATGGGCTTGACTTTCCTTTGGCCCATGGATATAGATCCGTCAGGCCCACCCATCTAGGCCCGTCAGGCCTTGTTTTCTGTTTTTATCCTCTTCAATTGCCCCCTTCACCCTCACTCTAAGAGTCCGTCATAATCTTGCCCGTGGATGATATTATTATTATTATTATTTTTAATCTAACTCCCTTTTGTCTTCAGGCCATGCTCATGACGAAGGGATTGATGGAACGGTCTCTCCATCACGGGATGGCACTTAGACGGGTCCGCGAAAAGGCCAAGCTGGCGGAGGAGGAACTGTTCGAGCTGAGGAACTGTAAGGTGGTGACGGAGCAAAAGCTTAAGCTTGCAGAATGGGCCAGAGATGAATTTCAGAAGATGACGGAGGAGCTGAAAAAGGTTTTGGAGGACAAGGAGAATGACCTCTATCATGCAAAAGAAGTAGCCGTTTTAGAATATCGTGACTCCGACGCCCTTTTATCAGAGCTCGGAGTCTCATATAACGACGGTTTTGATGATGCACTCCATCAAGCCAAGGCCTTGTATCCAAAGCTTAACTTTTCATCCGTCAACATCACCGTTCCAGAGGCTACGTCCGTTCATCCTGAGCAGTCAGATGATACGAACAAGCTTTTTGGAGAGGAGGTGCCTGTCTCCGTCGCCCCTGAGGTCCCGACGGTTGAAGGAGAAGAAGCCCGTCAAGCCAAAGACTTCGTTGCTCCTGATGCTTAAAAAAATTTTTATCCATGTTTATTTTGTTCAAATATTTTGAGAACAATTAGGTTTTGCTTGTTATGTATTGGGTTAAGTTGTATCCGTTTTGTAGACATTTTATCTTGTTTGTTTAAACTTTTTATAAATGCATCTTTATCATTCTGTTGATATTTTGCTTTGGATGAGTCCGTCCACTTTATTTAAAAAATGTTCGCAGGCAATTTGTTTTATAGGACCCGTCCTCTTTAAATAGTGTAGCCTTGAGGGTTCGTCCACTTTTGTGGGCTAAATATTGACCTCTTCTGAGGTCCGTCCATTTTGATGGTTTAAATAGCTAATACTAGTGGTGTCTGTCCTCTTTGTAGACTTGTGAATTCTTATCTTTGTGGGGTCCGTCCACTCTACGGATTGGAATTTTGACCCTTCGTGGTATCCGTCCACTTTGTGGACTTGATTATTGACAATTTGTTGGGTCCGTCCACTTTGTGGATTTAGATCCTGACCCTTTGTGGGATCCGTCCACTTTGTGGACTTATTTAAGTTCTTGACCCTTGTTGGGTTCGTCCATATTATGGACTGGATTCTTGACCCTTTGTGGGGTCTGTCCACTTTGTGGACTGGAGTCTTGACCCTTCGTGGGATCTGTCCACTTTGTGGACTTATTTAAGTTTTTGACCCTTGTTGGGTCCGTCCACGTTGTGGACTAGATTCTTGACCCTTCGTGGGGTCCGTCCACTTTGTGGACTTGTTTAAATTTTTGACCCTTGTCATTGGGTCCGTCCACTGATAGTAGTAATTTTATAGTAGTAATAACACATAGCATAGTCTGAATGTTCCTCCATAAAATTTAAAACTGTAGAAAAAGTACCTGCCCCCTTGGGCTTAAAAGGTTATTGAAAGTCATTGTAGCAAAGCTTGTTCAAACAAAAAAAATAATAAAAATTTTAAAGAAAGACTAGTAAAAATAAATAAACTGGGGAAGTCGACCATCATTTCTACTGGTAGTATTTCCGAAGGTGTTCCGTGTTCTATGGGTGCTGAAGCTTCCGTTCGTCCATTATTTCGAGGTGGTATGTGCCCTTCCTCTGCCATGACGTGATCCTATAAGGCCCTTCCCAATTTGGTCCAAGCTTTCCTTGTGAAGGGTCTTTAGCAGCGCCCATTACCTTCCGTAGCACCAGGTCTTCAATCTGAAAGTCTCTATGCCTGACCTTGGTGTTGTAGTGCTTTGACATGAGGTTCTGGTATCGCACCAACCTTTATTCTGCCGTTGCTTGAGCCTTGTCCACTAAGTCTAGCTAGAGGCACATGGCTTCTTCGTTTTTATCTTCCATGTAGTTCTGCACGCGATAGCTGGTAAGTCCTACCTCTGCTGGGATGACTGCATTAGCTCCGTATGTAAGTTGAAATGGGGTCTCTCCAGTTGTTGTCCTTGCTATTGTCCGATATGCCCATAGTACGCTTGGTAGTTTGTCAGACCAGATACCCTTTGCCCCCTCGAGCCAGGTCTTGATGATTTTTAGCAAGGTCTGGTTCGTGACTTCGACTTGTCCGTTAGCCTGTGGGTGTGCTAGAAATGAGTAGTGATTCTTAATACCTAGCTCTGAGCAGAAGTCCCTGAATGCGCCGTTATCAAATTGCTTTCCATTGTTAGAGACGAGCACCCTCGGTATCCCATATCTGCAGATGATGTTCCTCCATACAAATGTATAGATGCTCTTCTTTGTGATAGTGGCTAGGGGTTCTGTTTCCACCTACTTGGTGAAGTAGTCGATATCGACTACTAGAAATTTTAGCTATCTTAGGGCCGTTAGGAAGGGGCCCATGATGTCTAGTCCCCATTGGGCGAACAACCAAGGAGCCGTCATAGGTGTGAGCTCCTCTGATAGTTGCCTGATCAGATTACTGAATCTCTGACATTTATCGCAGGCCTTGACGTAAGCCTGGGCATCCTTGAGCATAGTGGGCCAATAGTACCCAACTCGGATCAACTTGTGTACTAACGACCGTGCCCCTAAGTGATTTCCATAGATCCCCTCGTGAACTTCTCTCATTACGTAGTCTGTTTCGTCATGGCTCAAACACCTCAGGTACGGTCAAGAGAAACCTCTCTTGTATAAGACGTCCCTGATCATCACAAATCGTGAGGCTTGGACTTTCAGCTTCCTTGCAGTGTCTTTCCCGTCTGGCAGAATGCCTGACCTTAGATATGCTATTAAAGGCGTGGTCCAATTCTCTTCGACAGTTATTTCTTGCATTTGCGCTCCGTCATCAATAAGCAAGGAGCTTTGGACAAAAGATAATACCTGTTCGGATGCATTCATAAACTCTGCGGAAGCTACTTTTGCAAGACGGTCGGCGCATTCGTTTTCCTCCCTTGGGATTTGAACGAATTTGACTTTAAGGCCGCTGATTCGACTCTTCACTTCCTCTAGATACTTCTTCATTCTCTCGTTTCTACACTCATAGTCGCCGTTGATCTGGCTCGTTCTTACCTGGGAATCGCAATGCATGATCATATTTTCAGCACCTACTACTTTCACAAGATCCAACACAGCCACCAAGGCTTCATATTCGGCCTCGTTGTTGGTTGTAGGGAAATCTAGCCGGATCATGCATTCGATTTTATCCCCTTCTGGTGTTTGTATAACCACATCGGCACCTCCAGCGCATTGATTTGATGATCCGTCCGTGTGGATGCTCCATAGTCTGTGTCCTTCTGCCCCCTTGTCTTCTAACTAAGTATATTCAGCTATGAAGTCTGCCACTATTTTCCCTTTTACTGAGGTTTCGCGGAAGGTACTGCACGTCAAATTCGCTTAGCTCAATTACCCATAAGGCCATCCTTTCGGCCACCTCTAGGCTGCTCATGGCTCTTTTCAAAGGTTGGTCTGTCAGAACTATGATGGCGTGGGCCTGGAAATATGGTTTGAGCATCCGCGCAGTTGTTACGAATGCAAAGGCTAACTTCTCCATCCTGGGGTATCTTTCTTCCGCTCCTCGAAATGCCCTGCTTATAAAATAGACGGGCAGTTGCGAGCCTCCCTCATCTCTTACTAAGGCCGCGCTAACTGTTGCTTATGAGACCGCTATGTAGAGGTATAGTTCTTCTCCTGGCATGGACGGGCTGAGTAGTGTTGGGGACGAAAGGTATTTCTTCAAGTCCTCGAATGCCTTCTGGCACTCGTTTGTCCACTCAAAAGATTTTTTCAGAACGCGGAAGAAAGGCAGACACTTATTCGTCGCTTTTGAGACGAACCTGTTTAGGGCCGCAACTTTGCCGTTCAAGCTTTGCATTGCTTTCACTGTTCTTGGGGGTTCTAGCTCTAATATGGCCCGCACTTTCTCCAGGTTGACCTCTATACCTCTTTGGGACACCATGAAGCCCAAGAATTTCCTGGCTGTTACCCCGAACACGCACTTGCTTGGATTCAGCTTCATGTTATATGATCGAAGGGTGTCAAATGTCTCCTGGAGGTTGTTCAAGTGGTCGTTCTTGCGTACACTCTTCACTAGCATGTCATTGACGTAGACTTGGACGTTCCTTTCGAGTTGGTGCGCGAACATCTTATTCATTAATCTCTAGTACGTTGGCCCTGCGTTCTTGAGTCCGAACGGCATCACCTTGTAGCATAAAAGTCCCTAACTAGTGACGAAAGAAGTTTTCTCTTGATCCTCTTCTTTCATTTTGATCTAATTATAGCCTGAGAAAGCGTCCATGAAACTCAGGAGCTCGTGTTTGGCCGTCGAGTCTACCAAGGTATCTATCCGAGGGAGTGGATAGTTGTCTTTTGGGCACACCCTATTGAGATCCTTGAAATCAACGCACATCCTCCACTTTCCATTAGGTTTCTTGACCATGACCACATTTGCTAACCAGTCGGGGTAGTATACTTCTCGGATAAAACCAGCTTCTAGCAGTTTCCTAAGTTCTTCCGCTATTGCTTTGTCTCGCTCTTGTGCGAACACCCGTTTTTTCGGTCGAATTGGCGAGGATGTCAGGTTAACATTCAGTCTGTGGACTATAACCGACGGATCGATCCCGGGCATGTTTTCATGACTCCACGCGAATACATCCTGATTCATCCTTAGGAAACCTGTTAGGTCTTGACGTATCAGCGGGCTAGCCAAAGTGCCCATTCTGGTCGTCCGTTCTGGTCTTGATTCATCGAGGATTATTTCTTCCAACTCCTCAACCGGTTCTGCCGCGGTCCGTTGTTCTCCTATATACATGGTTTGCTGATAATCCTCCAATTCCAGCATAGCAATGTAACACTCGCGGGCGGTCACCTGGTCTCCTCGCAACTCTTCAATCCCGTACTCTGTCGGGAATTTGATCATTAGGTGGTATGTTGATGTTGCCGCTTTCCAAGAGTTTAGCATCAGTCGCCCGAGGATACCGTTATAAGCGAACGAACAGTCGACCACAAGGAAAGTTACATCCTTAGTGATTTGTTGCAGATAGTTGCCGACCGTCACTGAGAGTGTGATAGATCCTATCGGGAGTACCTTTGTTCCTCCAAAGCCAATCAGCGGAGCATTCGTTGATATCAATCGTGCTCTGTTAATTCCCATATGTTGGAACGCTGGGTAGTATAGGATGTCTGCTGAGCTGCCATTGTTGACCAGCATCCGATGCACATTGTAGTCTCCTACCCGTACGCTGACGACGAGTGCATCATCGTGTGGGTGATGGAGACACCTCGCGTCTTCCTCCGAAAATCCAATGATCGAGCTTTCCCTCCGTGCTATCTTGGGTACCGAGCCCGTTAGCTGGACATTCTGAACCATCTTGAGGTAGGTCTTCCGAGCCTTTTTGGACGATCATGTAGTTGCAGTCCCCCCTATTATCATCCTTATGTCTCCAACGGGAGGTCTCGAATGGTCGTTTTCCCATCGAGGGGCTTGTTCCCGAGGATGTGTATCCGTTCTCTCCTTGCTGACAAATTTCTATAGCTTCCCTTCTCTGATGAGGGCCTCAATTTGCTGCTTTAAATCATAGCAATCCGCAATATCATGACCGTGGTCACGGTGGAAACGGCAATACTTGTTTCTTGATCGCTTGGTTGGATCGCTCTTTAACTTTCCTGGAAACGTCAGTGCCCCCTTGTCCTTGATTTGCATTAGGACCTGGTCTAACGGGGCGTTCAGGGGAGTGAAGCTTGTAAACCTTCCCCCTGGGGGCTTGGAACGCCTTTCATCGCATCTGTCTCCTGTCCTTGGTTTCTTCCTTCCTTGGTCCTAGCGTGCATCTTCCGATCTCTCCCTTTTTCTAGGTTTGTCTTCCCGGGATAGTAGCGCGTCCTCCGCATTCATGTATTTTGTGGCCCTGTAGAAAACCCCAGACATGGTCTTCGGGTCGTTCTTATATAGAAAGAACAAGAATTTTCCCTTCCCTAGGCCATTGGTGAAGGCCGTCACCAAAATCTTGTCGTCAGCCTCATCAATCGAAAGCGCTTCTTTGTTGAAGCGAGT
Organism: Quercus wislizeni; assembly: GCA_023055345.1. Classification (NCBI taxonomy): domain Eukaryota; kingdom Viridiplantae; phylum Streptophyta; class Magnoliopsida; order Fagales; family Fagaceae; genus Quercus; species Quercus wislizeni. The sequence continues at coordinate 45,901,193 of JALGQJ010000003.1, read as the reverse complement.
TATGTATGACCTTAGCGTCTCGTCCTCCCACTGCTTGATGCTCATTAAGCATGCTGTAGATTTCTTGTACCTGTGCCCCCCAATGAAGTGCGAGGTGAACTGGGCACTTAGTTCCTTGAAGGTGTTGATTGAATTTAGCGTTAATCTGCTGAACCAGATTCATGTTGCGCTCTTCAGCGTTGTAGGGAAGGCCCTACACATGATCTCGTCTGGTACTCCCTGGAGGTGCATCAGGGTTTTAAAGGTTTCCAGATGATCGAGTAGGTCCTTGACCCCATCGTAGTTCTCAATCTGCGGCATTCGGAATTTTTGTGGCAGGGGACAGGAATTGACGGGTATAGTGAACGGCGAGTCGGTTCTATTTACCAAATCGTCAAGGTCGCTTGAGACGCGTCCCTTGAGAGCGTTCATCATAACCTCCATTTGTTCCTTCATCGCCTGCATCTCCACGAAAATAGGTGGTGGGGTAGTATCCATGAGAGAAGGCATGCTTAAGTTCCGCCGTTCGGGTCTGCTGGGCTCGTTACTGCCCTCTGGCCTTTCAGGTCCCCTCCCATTCGGAGTTGTCCCCCTGGTTTTCCTCCTAGACGTTGTGTCTTGCGTCCCTTTGATCTCGGCAGCTCTTCTCCTTGAACGTTGTTAGTGGTGGCCATCGAGCGTGTGAGTACCATGCAACTCTTGTGTCCGGGAAGCGACAAGGTAAGCCAAACAGTCAGTCGTCCCCACAGACGGCTCCAACTGATGATGCCGTAAATCTCACCAGTGAGAAGCACGATCCTAACGCTCAAATAAATCACCTACACAATAGAAGAAAACAAAAAGACCTTGCTGAAGGCACCAGTGTGGTGCCGGCCAAATACCCTCCGAAGGTCAAGTTAGAAATATTCTCACAACTCTAGAGTGCTAGAGAGGGGTCAATTATGCGTACCTTGATGTGAGGGGGCATTGGGGCTTTTATAGTAGTGAGGTCTTGCCTCCCTTCCTTGTAACCCAAGTTCTTTCCTTATAGGACTCTACTTTGAGGAATCCAAAACGTGGTGGACAAGTTATTCTTCCATGGAGAACTCTTTGCTTTAAGGTGCTCCTTCAAGAATCTTCCAATGTTTTGCCCTATTCTTATTGGGTCCTTATTTTATGAGGTGTTCTATACAAAGGATGGGCTTGACTTTCCTTTGGCCCATGGATATAGATCTGTCAGGCCCACTCGTCTAGGCCTGTCAGGCCTTGTTTTCTGTTTTTATCCTCTTCAGGTACCAACTTTAATTATACTATAGTTAATGACTAAAGTTTTGGTAATTTCTTAGACTATTTGACTGCTTGTCATAATTTATTGTAATCATTGCCTCGGGTTCTTATTCTGAAGTACAAACATTTTTGCATTGCCCCTTTTTTTTATTGCACTAAATATTCATTTTTTTAAAATTATTTTATTACAAAATCTTTATTACATCTTATTTAGTTAATTAGTACCTTTTTGAAACTCAATTTTCTGAATGTTGAGGTCCAACATTTAACTTGATTTCACCAAAGTCGAGTTCTATTTTTATGCAATTCAGTAGAACATGGAACTAAAGTTTGACAAAATAAGAGTTTCACTTTAGCCATATATTACTGAAGATGTTATATAACTAAATAAGTTGTGATTAAATCTTTTTAACAAAATAATTTGGAAAAACTAAATACTTAGAAGAAAATAAAATATAAAATAAAAACACATCTTTTTGTACAAAAACACCTTTTTGTACTCTTATGAACGTAAGAAGAAGTGGCTCATATCTATATCAATGACCTATAATCATGGTTATAAAAACCAAAACGGTCAAAGAACCAAAAAGGAGAGCAATTCCCCCTTTTTTTTGGTTCTTGATTGGTTTTTCAAACATGGTCTATAATATGATATGTATAAAAACTATCATTAAATGAAAAAAATGTCATTAAATATGCCTTATAAATTCTACAATTTATTTGGATCACCTGTGGATACATAGAATGATGACGTGTTCTTTTGTCAAAGCCTATATGTGAAAACATCTAATAATTATCATCAAGGGCAGAGCCACCTTATGCATTGGGGGGGCCATGGCCCCTCCAATTTTTTTTTAAACTTCTCTAATTATAAGTAAAACTAGGCTACAATCATTTTGAGTTAAGAGCTGGCCCCCACAAGATTAAAAGATTGGCCCCCCCTCCAACACATCACTCATAAAATTCTCCCCACCCCAAATCCCTACTGTGCAATCATAAAAATTAACTGCTTTTGTCTATCCCATTCTTTTGTAAAGCATGATAGCCACATCCATATTTTTTTAGTTTTTAGTTACTCAATTTTTGTAAAAGGATAATACTGAGGTGTAGTGCATTAGATTACCTTATTAAACTCATATGTATTGAATTTAATTGTCCTTAAAAATAATATCATTGTTTGTATTTTGTTGGACATGTTAAATATGTGCTTGAATTTAATTGAAGAACCTAATGTATTACACTTAGGACATTGTACTTAAGTTTTACACTTTCTCAAAACTATTACAATATCTCCTTCCACTTTACAATTCCACAAAAGACTCTTCTCATCACTTGGTGCTCTCTCTTCAATTTCTCTTCATTAATTCTTCCATAGGATGCTCTCACGTAATCACATTTTCATTAGTTTCTCCCTCTTCCTTAACAAAGAGTTTTCTTATTTAAAGCTAAGCAAATATTGAGAAATACCAACTTCTTCTTTTTCTTCTTCTTCTTCTGCAATTTTGTTGTATACTTATATTTGATTTCTATGAATGTTATGGACTTATGGATTTTCAAAAAAATAGGAGAAACTCAAAAAAAAAAAAAGGCTTAAGATGCTTAATTGGTCAATTAACTTGTTAGTATTTTGATTTTTGAGTGCTATAGAATTACACCGACAAGAAAATTCTATTAATAAGCTTGTGTTATAAATATACTGTACTTTGAGTTTTTCGTTGAATCAAAATGATAGTTTTATCTTGGCCCCCCCAAGCAAAAATTCTTGGCTACGCCCTTGATTATCATACTTAATTATAACTCACAAAAATGTCATGTGTCAACAATAATAAAGCCATAAATTTCACCATCTATTAAAAAATCCTTAAAGAATATTACTTAAAATTTCTACTGTTACCTCCTTTAAATACTCTACATACATACATATATATATACACATATATGACAGTTTTTAGACCCCTTAAACAATTGATTAAACCTAGGGAATTAGCCAAGTTGTTACTTAGTCCAATTAAACAAGTCTAGGTTATCACATTAATAAAGATCAAATCATGCAAAGCAGCGGAAAATAAATAACACACGATATGATCACCCAGGAAACCAAACCGATAAAAACCTGGGGAGGATTTGACCTAAATATCTTCAAGGTAAACCTGAATCCACTATCTTGAAAGAATCGAAGTTCATACAAAAGGACTTACAAGCACCCACGCTCGACTTTCTAATGTTACCAACCAGTAGAACTTACTGACACGACCACGTGCAAGCTCCGAATCCACGGACTCCTTCTTTCTTGGATTCTCCACCAAATACAAGCACACCCGCTTGTGTTTTCTTTAAGCTTTAACGGCAGCAACTGAATTGATCATCAAGGTGTAGATAAATCTTCTCCTTGAAAACCCTAAGTTTGTGTAAAGGAAAGCTCCTCTAGATCTCACAAGAGATTTACACAAACCGCAAATATGAGCTCATCTAAAACGTGGCTAGGGTTTGCCTTTTATACTTAGGATAAATAAGAAACCCAAAAAACGTTTTAAAACAAATAGGGCTGAGTTGGACGAATCTGCAGAAAAGCATTCTGCCCGAGCTTCGATCGGGAACCTGTCGTTCGATCGATCGAGCCAGGCCGAAAGGCACAATGCTTCCTTGCTTTAACTCGATTCCAACTTTATATTGACACACAATTTTGAGCTAGCTTTAAACACTTCTAAACACATTTTTTTGATTATGGTTTGCCAACAATACACATTAGAGTTCTAAATACATAAAATCCTAAACTTTAGAACCTAACAAACTCTCCCTTTGGCAATCCGTGACAAAACACAACTTAGAAGCTCAAAGTTTACAAAATAAAAAGCTATTTACAAAATAATGCTCATAAAACAAATTCAATCCTAACTACTATCCATCAGTTGCAAGTGTAGACAGCAGCTCAATTGAATCAACCTGTATATTTTCTAAAACACTAAACAAAATGCATAACCGCATGTGTGGAAATAATAAAAACAGGAAAACAAGAAAATAACAAATATGCAAACTAACTCTCCCCCTAAGTTAGATACAACAAAACATACTTGTATTTTCCACTATCATAAACAATCAATGTATCTCCCCCTAAACAAAACAAACAGGATTCCCACATTTCATCTAGATCTCCCCCTTTTTATCATGTATTGACAAAGACAACTCAATAAAGAGTAAACAATTCAACTCTATATGAAATAGAGACAACTCCCCCTATGAAGAGCAACAACTCCCCCTACGAACCACAAAGGTTAAAAAAAATTTCTCCCCCTATAAAAATAGGAAAAACAAAACAAGTTTTAGGAAAAACAGTTTTCGAGAAAAATAAAGGGGGGTCAGGATAAATACAAAGGCACAAACCAAGTCTAAAAAAAAACTAAGTTGAGGATACACATGAAGAAAAAACATTCTCTCTTTCAATAAAATGCAAACATAGCACTATGTGACCCATAAACAGTTGCATGAGTAGAGAAAATATTTACACATTGATTATCCATCATATCTCTTAAGAAAAATATTTTCTATAGTTCACACATAAAAAAAGCATATACTAGAAAGTACATAGCTCAAAAATTAATCAATCAATTTTTTGATCAAGTTGAGTACCCAATGTAGCAACGTGTATGCTGTTATGTGTGAAAATAATGAGAAATATGACTGCAAAACTGCAAGATGGATACAAAAACAATGCAATGCATGTGAATCCTAAACACAAATGATGCATGAGCAGATTAAGTGACATGATGCATGAGCTAAGGCAGTAAATTAAGTTCAAAATAAGTTCAAACTCACAAAATTAGCTTGAACATAGAGTTTCTAACTAAAACCCCCAAAAAAAATTTAAACCACTTGTTAATTTTTCAAAATAAATTGACCAATTGATCATTACACAAGCTAGAAAACTGATTAGAATGATCAATTACATCAAAAAAACAAGCCAATTTCATCAATTTCAATCCAGATCTTCCAAAATCAAGACTTTCAATCAATTTTTCCTCAAAGCACAAGCATTAAACACATTTTGCATTAAAATCAAGGAACTTTTAATCTTGGATGGCCACAACAAAATCACACACAATATAATATACCAAGTTTAGCAAAGAGTAACTTTTGTAGTGTGTGCAACTAGCAAAAGCTTGAGATACATGTGAGGTGATATGTGAATAGCAATCAATCACAAAGTCTACAAAATTCATCATATAGAATTTAAAAGAGAATATCACCTAAAGAGTTACATCATATAACTCTCACATCTCCTAGAACATAAGCTTGCAATCATGTAAGTTTCTTGAATTTTGCCTCATAATATACACACCAATTTTAATTAAGTGATTTGGCATCAAGCCTAATAGTACACACCAATTTTAAGCATTTATCAATTAAACCGAGGCTTCACCTTATGTTCTTTTTGTGCATGTGCTACACTTTCTCGAGCACAAAAATCTTACGATATGCACTAAGGTGTTCATAATTGGCTAGTGAACAGTGGTGAGATGGTTATTTATGCCTTTCTCAAAAGGATCAAGTCCGACAGTCAAAGACATGTGACTTCAAGATCAAGACAAAGTGATCAAAAACTATAAACATCTCCCACACAACATGCACTACAAAACTCAAACTAGTAAAGTGCAATAAGTAAGCTCATCAAAGCTAAACAAGGTACATAAACATGTTATTTAAAGATAATATGGCCTATCCTTGATTATAAATCCAAGATGTGAAATACAAAAAAAACTTTTTTTTTGTTTTAAAAAATTTATGTCCAAAAACAAAAAGCACATATTATGCTAAATGAACAATGCAAATGCAATGCATGACGGTGCTTAACTAAGCTATAGAGGGTACACAAACAAGAAATATCAATTTCTTAATTAACCCTTGAGTATATGTACAAATTAGTACATACCCACAAAAAATCAGAAATAGCTTAGCACTTATATAACATATACTATTCAATTTTCTCCACAATGTCAAGCATGTTCTAAATCAAAAGAGATATTATAATTAATGTAATCCTCAAGAAAAATAAAACTAGACACGAAATAAAATATTTTTTTCTTTTTGAAAATTTTCAATGTTTTTGGATTTTTTTTTTTTAATAAAAAAACAACATAAAAAAAACAAAACAACCAAAAAACAGAATCAAGACATGTCCACAAACAATTGAAAAAATTAAATCAAGGACAAGTCAGCAACACTTACCTTAGAGAATCTTTTCTCACCCATATAGCACGAGTCTTCGGCTTTGTAGGTGAAAATCCATGAGAAGCAGAGTGTATTTGAGGAATTACACCAATCTTCTGAGAAAGACTAAAATCCTGCAAATTCCTTTCACAAGCCAACAAGCTCAAATTTTTCAAAAGAATATGAAACAATTTATATGGACTTATGGTAGGAGAAATATCATCACATATTCTAGATTGAAACATAGAGTGCTTAAATTTCAATTTATGACAATTAGGACGAATGTGACAATGGACACCACAAAAGTGGCAAACAAGAACAAATTTAGGAACATCAGTATTCCTAATAGCAAATCTAGTCTCAGATTTTGGTTTTTGCCTCAACAAAGAACACTTTGGTCTAATATGACCAACAACACCACAAAGGTGACAAGTAGGCATAAAAACAGATTTATTATGCTCCTAACAGTAGGTTTAGACTTAGGTTTAGAAACTTCAGCGTCTACATCAGAACTTTTACCTTTGTCTAACCTAGCAAAATAAGCTTTTTCTTTATTATTCCTCTTAAAAGAAGGGATATAAACTTTCTCAGTTTTAGGCTTAAGAGAAACAGAAACACTTCTGTTACCAACAGAAGACTTGGTACAAGTCAAATTTTCAATTTTAGCTTTAGATTCAACTAATTCTTGTTCCAAGTTTTTCATCTTCTCATCTTGAGAGGAAATTTGATTTCTCAAAAATTCATTCTTTTTATTAGATTCATCTAATCTAACAACCAATTCCTCTTTTTCAAGATTAGCCAATTTTAACTATTCCTTGAAATTCTTAGCAATTTTCATAGATTTCAATAATTCTTTACAAAGAGTTTCACAGGCATCAATAAAATCAATAGAAGCATGAGCAGAAACATGATCAGAAAGATACTTCAAATTATCCATGACAACAGGGGTCAAGGATCAGCTCCTAGATCAAAAGATCTAAAACAAAAGAGCTACCCGCTCTGATACCACTTGACAGTTTTTAGACCCCTTAAACAATTTATTAAACCTAGGGAATTAGCCAAGTTGTTACTTAGTCCAATTAAACAAGTCTAGGTTAGCACAATAATAAAGATCAAATCATGCAAAGCAGCGGAAAATAAATAACACACGATATGATCACCTAGGAAACCAAACCGGTAAAAACCTGGGGAGGATTTGACCTAGCTATCCTCAAGGTAAACCTGAGTCCACTATCTTAAAAGAATCGAAGTTCATACAAAAGGACTTACAAGCACCCACGCTTGACTTCCTAATGCTACCAACCAGTAGAACTTACTGACACGACCACGTGCAAGCTCCGAATCCACGGACTCCTTCTTTCTTGGATTCTCCACCAAATACAAGTACACCCGCTTGTGTTTTCTTTAAACTTCAATGGCAGCAACTAAATTAATCATCAAGGTGTAGATAAATCTTCTCCTTGAAAACCCTAAGTTTGTGTAAAGGAAAGCTCCTCTAGATCTCACAAGAGATTTACACAAACCGCAAATATGAGCTCATCTAAAACGTGGCTAGGGTTTGCCTTTTATACTTAGGATAAATAAGAAACCCAAAAAACGTTTTAAAACAAATAGGGCTGAGTTGGACGAATCTGCAGAAAAGCATTCTGCCCGAGTTTCGATCAGTCGAGCCTGTCGTTCGATCGATCGAGCCAGGCCGAAAGGCACAATGCTTCCTTGCTTTAACTCGATTCCAACTTTACATTGACACACAACTTTGAGCTAGCTTTAAACACTTCTAAACACATTATTTTGATCATGGTTTGCCAACAATACACATTAGAGTTCTAAATACATAAAATCCTAAACTTTAGAACCTAACAATATATATATATATATATATATATATATTTTCCCTTTTCTTATTCCGTTTAGTTTAAGGGTTTTACAAAGTGGGTATTATTTTCTATGACATGCAGAAGCTACCATTAATTTAAGTGAAAATACAACCTCAATTAGTGCAAATATGTCATAAGAAATTACATCTCACTAATGGACCGAATGGAGTCCTATGGGTCCCGTCCATCATATAGTTGACCTCTCCAATATTCTTGTTCCTAAATCCAATTGCCGACCATAATATATAGACCTCCTCTTGAAACTTGCCTTTGCATGTGAAGGTGAAAACCACAGATGGAGTATTTGGACAAAGAGAACATGGCCGATGTTGATCAGAAGCAAGAGAAGATAGAGGATGAAAGGAAAATCATGAGGAGGAGGAAGAAGAAGCTTGGAGGAATCAAAACAATGCCATTCATCTTTGGTATGTTCGCAAATTCTTGTTCTAGTCGTACAACTGTCTCTTCCTATTGTTGTTTTTGTCTGGGATTGACAATGTTTTCAAGGAACTCTCAGCTAGGAAGATATCCGATTAGAGCTTCTTGGTTCTTCTTTTCAAATCAAAACACCATTTTATTCTTGTGTTTGAGTATCTATAAGCTACCATCTCAAAATATACATATGAGCTAAGTTAGAATAATGATTAAATAGTTAAACTTGTTTTTTCTTTTTACCAATTTTTAGAACAAATGGTAATTTCATTATGTTATCACCGTATGTATCAGATTAGATGATCTTTGTTAAAGTTGTGTGATGGTGTGTGATGATTGAATGATGAGCAGATGAAAAAGAGAGCACACATAAATGTTTACGTGGTTCGGCTTGATAGTTTACGTCCATAATGAGAAAGCTCTTGATAGCTGCATATTAATATTAATATTAAACACTTGTGTTATAATGAACCCAATGTAAAGTTTATATACTAAAGAATATTTGACTAACCTTAGGCTAACCATAGACTAACATAAGGTTAATATATTTGTTCTACAAGTACATGATTGTAGAATTGGTTTAGGCCAATTAGGCCATAATGTCTAACAATCCTAATATAATTACTAATGCGTTGCAACATTATCACTATATATATGGTAAAGATTTCTGAAGACAATCCAACAACCTACTTTTAGGGTAGTGATTATTATACACACCCTATTACACATATTCTTACACACTTGAAATGTATGTGTATAATGGAGTCTATGTATACTTGTATTCTCCTATATGCTAATTTGAGATTTACCAATTTTCCTTTGGGAGTTTAATAAATCTCAAGATATGCACAACTTTGATCCAAATGCAATTAAGCCGCATTAATAGTAGTGGTCCCAATATTTCACTAAACAAAACTCCCTATATATATATATATATATATATACATAAACCTGTATGTAAACTTGTTTATACCATAAACAAAATAATGTTTGTTAGAGATAACATACTTTCAATGTAATTATAATGCCAAAAATAATTCAATATTTTCTGGATAACTATGGCGGCAGTGCCGACCAACTTGTTATAACATAAAGTAACTTACAACTGACCGGTGTTTGGCCCGGTTAATAACTGTGGCCAACAACTTGGCTCTGATACCAAAAGGGGGTAAGTTACATACAACTGAGAATCAGGCGACTGGGCTCTGATACCAAAAGGGGGTAAGGACTATTCCTAAAACTTGGCTGGACTTCTAAGGTATTTCTGCTAAGAAAACCTTTGCTGGAGAAGGAGGGTATTTCTTTGCTGTGGCTAAGAGACTGAAAGCCAGAAAAAGAGCCTGCCGAAGACTGAGGGGTGAGCTTCCTTATATAGGCTGAAAGGAGCATCGGATGCTGCTGAAATCACGGAAGAATTCTGCTTTCACTTGGGTGAAATGCTTTTTCCACCGACTGCTACAGTGAAATCCCATCATTGCTGTGAATAGTAACTGTTGCTGCTACAGTAACTTGTCCCCTTGCTTTTCTGGGGTACTGTAGAAATAGTAAATTGCGGATACTGTTCATAGTGCGGGTACTGTTCATATCAGTGGCTGGTGCTGATGAATAGTAACCGGATTTGTTTTTATCCTGATTGCTGGGTCAGGATGCTTTAGTCAGTATCATATCCCGAGGGATATCCTTCATAAGGATCAAATGCTGGATCATCATCATCATGGGTATGTTCGTGGTATTTGTCGTACAGATTACAAAACCCGCAGTACATGAGAGGTTCATAGTCTGTTTTGTCTTTTGTGTACTCAGGAAAGCCTGTGTGATTAACCCTCAGGGTGCTGAAGGCTTCTGAATATGGCTTGGTGGTGAATACAGTAATTCTGCCGGTATTTCCTACGAAGTGGTATTTTTCCCATAATTCGCTGGTGACATCTCGGAGTTCATTGTTGAAATAATTTGTCCAACAATATACGAGTGCCAGGGGATCTTTATAGGATAGGTAGGAGTCACCATCATACCAGGGGCCATTGTGGGTGTAACCATCAATAAGAACAAGGTGGTGGGAAGGCTGAATAGACATCCAGTTGTTAACGTCCCATTGCGGGAGAGTGCTCCAGCACCTGATTGTTACAAAAGGACTTTTGATCTTCCTGACCACTTGTTGGATTATCTGGGGGAATTGGCTGATCTGAATATGGTCCGTCAACTTGATGAGTCTAAGGAAACCATACTCGAGCATCTTTGAAAGCCAGCTTGGGTTTCTATCTTCATCATCAGCTCCGTCTTCATAGTTCACTATTAAACCAGGAAAAGGGTGCTGTTTTTCATAAACCCTGTGACTACTTCCAAAGTATTGATTCCAGTTGGCTAGGATAGAGGCAGTGACTCTGGGGTCTGCTTCTTCTCCGGGGACTGGGAAATGACTGGTGACCAAAATTTGAAAATGCCTGAACCACTGGTCGTATGATTCAGTCATTGCCTTGCTTCCGAATATACGCATTTGTATATCAGAAGGCAAGTTGGCGACAGCACTTCTAAGCTGGTTTTGAGTCTTAAGACTTAACCTAGCATAGTCTGTGCTCATGATAGTCGTTCTATCCATGGAATGGATATCCTCTTTGCCAGAGAGTTGACTAGTGAGAACCATATTTCCTTTTTCTAGTTCAACTAGATGTAATTCTAGTGCTGTAAGGGTTCTTTGGAAAAGGCTCTGGTGTTTTTGGATAAAAGCTCTTTGGAGATTGTCAAGGATGAATTTAGTGCTGTGGGGAAGTTCTGTATATATTCCTCCACTAAATTGCAGGGTCCTTTTTCTGACTCGCTCCAGAGTTATAGCCATAAAACCACTTGAATATGTAACCATTTCTGGATACATAGTTTGAAGGGATGTTGTTCCTCTATGGCTGGTAGAGGAAGCGCCTTCATGCTTTTCAAAAGACTGTCCCATTGCTGGTAGTCTTTTGCTTTGTGGATAGTCCCTTGCGGGTACTTTCCCTTTGCCTTTCTTCTCTGCTGGAGAAGACATTATTGCTATTTCCTGCCAAGAAGATTTTGAATGAAATAAGATTTTTAATGGCTGGTTAAAAATCCTTTTTCTTTTGAAATTGATGGATGCTGGTATGCAAATATACTTTTTAAAGCATGATGATAATTGATTGTGGCTGAAGGGACAATCAATTGCTTTGGCTGAAACAAGATTTTGGGCTTGATTATAGGCTATTGGTATAATCTTCCCTGGGTTATGTGATTGGCTGAAATCACCAGGGTTTTGCTGTTTGATGTGCTGGACCGCTGAAGTATGGGCTGGGGTCCACGGTGATGGATTGGTTCGAGGTCTATCAAAAAGGAGTTTGCATTGCTGCCTGAGATTTTGATAGAAATCTGAGATGTAATTGAGGGAACCTAGAAATCTCTGAAGCTTGGTTTTATCTAGGATTTTATCTGCAATATGATGAGATGATAATTTATGAGGTTGGCTGATACTCAATGAATTATCAAATATGGTGGGTGGTATAATTTGATCAAGGTTCTGAGCTTGATCTGGACCAAATGAAGGTGTGTGGATGCTGAAAAGGTTAAGGTTATTAGAAACAGAAACTTCTTGGAGACTCTCAATCTCTTTAGGTTCTGGGTTCCTAAGAAACTTAAACTCGACAGGTTGGACAAAAGGATAGGTAGTGATTCCTTTACTATCCTTGGTGAAAAGATACAACAGAAATATGAATGGGTTTCCTAAGATGACCGTATCTGTTATATTTTTGTTTATGACAATCCTGACTTTGGAATGCCATTTTTGGAAGTTAATCCGACTGATGGTTTGCATGAACGATCCATTGGATGGTTGTGGCTCTATTTCTGCAGTAAGGTTAACTGTTTCATTTTCTTCAACATCGAAGGGATTCAGTGATGGTGTTTCCCCATCGCTTTGATGTGAAGTTGACGCTAGTTTCTTGATCATGAGATCCATGAGACCATGATCAATCCTAAGGATGGTTAATTCCTGCTTTGGGTTTCTTAACCCAACTTTGTTATCCTTAATTCCCTTCGGGGTAAACCTATTGTAGATTTGCTCCAAATCTACTCTGGGTTGCTGGATCTTAATCATAGGCTTGCTAGTATCCTTAATCAGGGCTTGGTGGAAAAGGATAAGCTTCTGGGTCTCAATGATAGGATCTTCTATAGCCTCTATGAGGTCTAAAAGAAGCTGTTCCTGGCTTTTCCATACATTGATGGCTTTGTTTCTATAACAACCGTCTTTGCATGGTTTAGGTTTATCCTGGCTGCTAGAAGTACTGGTTCTAGATGAATCAGAGGATGACCTATATAACTGCCTGAGCTTACTGTCACTAGCACTGCTATATGACTTGCTATCTAAGCGGGCAAGTTCTAGTAACTTGTAGATCTCATTTTCGCTGGGTTGGTCACCAATGAGGGTGTTGATAAGGGAGTTGGCCTTGGCTCTACACTCATTTTTGAAATGACCATACTTTCCACAGTTGTAGCATTTGCCGGATGCTGGTGGAACAGATTGGAAGTTAATCCTAGTGATAGCATCTAAGACCAAATCTCTGCTGGGTCTTTGGATGTGATCAATTCTAGGGTCAACTATTTGATTACCCTTATTGTCTGAGGGTCTTTCCTCATTGCTTTGACAAGAAGTGTTCTTCAAGGATTGGGTAAATTGGAAGGCTTGTAGATCTTGCTTTAGGGTTCCAATTCCTTTCTTGGTTTCTACTTGAAGGTCGTCGGTCCTGACTTCCTTCTTGGGCTGGACAATCCTATTGTGGATTGGTCTGGTTTGTTGTGTCACAGGATTGCTGGTTTCCTGGACTAAAGGCTGGGTTGTGTTAGGTTCCTGAGGTTCAGGGTTACCTATCTTTAAATGGGAGGTTCTGGCCTCACAATCTTTTCTGTAATGACCACGCTTGCCACAATAATAGCATTTCTGAGGCTTGTTTGGCTTTTTGTGGGTCTTGGGAACGGGTTGAGACATCTCCTTAGGGTGTTTCTTAGCTTCCAATTTTTTGCGTGCTTTTCTGGCTTTTAAAGTCTCTTTGACTTTAGGAATTTCTTCATCTGTTTCAGAAGAAGAACTGCTAGAGGTTGTTCTAAGCTTTATTACTTTAAGCTGGCTAGAACTCTTTGGTAAAGAAACGGCTGGTTTCTTTGCTAGTTTTCCAAGTTTCTGGACAACTATATCTAAGGCTGTTTTGCCTTTAGAGCGGCTGGGGTTGGCTGGTAGAGACTTGACTAGAGGCTGCCTAGGATTGGGATTGCTAGCTTCATTCCTAGTTGGATTGGGTTTAACTATGGTCCAAATTTTGGTGAGGACACAAAACTGCCTGTGCTGGTCATAATACCTTTCGAAGTAGATGAAGAAGGGGACGTTACGGGATATCTCCCTCATGAACAGTACCCAAGCATCATAAACTTTCTTCTTCCGTTCTTTGGAATAGTTGGCTTTGTAGGCTGCTCTTTTAGCCTTGTTCTCCTCAGAATTAAAGTCCTTTCCTAATTCTTCTAGGTTGGGCTTAAATTCTTTGTTTAATGCTTTCTGATCAGGAGGCTGTTCCTTCACAGTAATGGATGGAGGGGATGGCTTACGATTATCATGCTTACTGACAATCGAATCCTCTTTATGGTGAGGCTTGCTAGTCTGGGAAGCTGGTCTATCTTCTAATAAGATAGGTGACTGGTCATAGATCGGGGGTCTAAACTGGGATGTATCCAGAGGCTGTCTACACTCGGGAGTGTTCGGCCTAGATTTTTCGAAGGATGACTGGGGCTGGATCGGAGATCTAAACTGGGATGAATCCAGAGGCTGTCTGCACTTAGGAGTGCTAGGCCTAGATCTATCGAAACTCAACCTATTAACTGGAGATCTAAACTGGGATGTATCCAGAGGTTGTCTATACTCATAGTCTAGAGGAGTAGATAACCTAGATCTATCAAATCTTAAACTAACCTTGCCTTCGGCTAGTTGCTGGACTAAATCCAAATTTAATCTAACAGTGCCGTCTGCTAGATACTGAAGAAAATCCAATTCTGGATTTTGTGCTGGGTTTTGGATCTGTAGAGTATGGTTTTCATTCTCTAGAGTCCGATTGGCTGGGAACATTCGTTTCCAATTAAGGGAACTGGGAGTACTAATCTTGGCTGTAGGATCAGTATGGTTTTTGAGGATACTAATCCTGGCTGTAGGATCAGTAGTTTCAGGTTGCTCAAACTCTTGGTCTGAGACTTGGCTGGAGTTGCTAGAGGATTCCTGGATATTTAGAACCTCAACTGAAGGGATGACTGGTTCCCTTTTCAATAGTTCTTTTATCATCTGGGCAACTACATCTAAGGTTATCTTTTCCTTAGGCTGACTGAGACTGATATGCCTAGTCATGGGTTTGGCATAATTCTTTTTACGCCTTTTGAAATGTCTTTCAAGGTATATGAAGAAAGGTAAATTGGTTTTATGCTTCTTCATAAATAACTTCCATCTCTCATATATTTCACTTTTTTGTTCTCGAGTATGGTTTGCTCTGTAGGTTTCTCTTCTAACCTTGTTATATTCAGAACTAAATTCCTTACCGAGCATGTCCATATCAGGGATGAATTCTTTGTTCAACTCTGGACCGTTCCTAATTTCAGTAAGTATAGGTTTCCTATAATTAGATGATGCTGGAATTATATACTGGGAAGTGATTCTATCATTAGAAAGTATAGTATGCTGTAAAAAGGATTGGTGTGGATCTAAATATGATCTAGACAAGGGTATACTATTTTCAAAGGATTGATTAAAACTAGGTATGTGTGTATCTTCTTCTAACTCCTGTTCTACATCTGAAAGCTGGTACGACTCCAAATTGTCATATCTATCTTCTTCTTCATATATCTCAGGTGGGTCTGTATTGCAAGAACAAATGGAAGCGGATGAGTCACTCCTTCTAAACATCCTATTTATCAAGCTGGGGTTACAGGTTTAAATTAAACAATTACAACCTAGTCACCTTTGTATCTTCAAATTTAAACTAACAATTACAACCTAGTTGCCTCTAAATCTTCAAAGCGTTCTGGATCTATCCTTTAGATCTGGAACAGATAAACACAACTTATGGGATAAACACCTAACTGTTTAACTCCTTTGTCTTCAGACTTCTCCTTCCAATAATCGGGACCACCCTAACACGCCTCTCTCCTGGGCTTTCAACGGGCTGACCAACGAAACCTAGGAAGTTTATCGTCTTTGTTGACAGTGGAGTTCTTAACAGGAACTTAAGGTACCAAATCTCACAAGTCAGTGTATCTGCAACAATTTTTAGGGATAGACACAGAGATAAGAAGAGTAGAGATAACAGTGAAGTAAAGGTTAACAAAAATAGGAAGAGTAGGGATAACTGTGAAGTAAAGATTAACTTGAACAAGTAATCACAGAGTAATAAACAGTTTGAATGAACGGGAGGCTCAGCCTACCACCAAAAGATAGAACAATATAGACTGGCTAAGATAAAGTAGTAGATGAAGAATGCAACATATGGAAGTGGTAATGCTATCAGAAAATAGATGTAAAACAAAATAATGTTTGTTAGAGATAACATACTTTCAATGTAATTATAATGCCAAAAATAATTCAATATTTTCTGGATAACTATGGCGGCAGTGCCGACCAACTTGTTATAACATAAAGTAACTTACAACTGACCGGTGTTTGGCCCGGTTAATAACTGTGGCCAACAACTTGGCTCTGATACCAAAAGGGGGTAAGTTACAATTTTTTGCGACTGAGAATTGGTGTGGATCTAAATCAATTGATTGTCCCTTGGTATTATGCTTTTTTGGCTTTTAAAGTCTCTTTGACTTTAGGAATTTCTTCATCTGTTTCAGAGGAAGAACTGCTAGAGGTTGTTCTAAGCTTTATTACTTTAAGCTGGCTAGAACTCTTTGGTAAAGAAACGGCTGGTTTCTTTGCTAGTTTTCCAAGTTTCTGGACAACTATATCTAAGGCTGTTTTGCCTTTAGAGCGGCTGGGGTTGGCTGGTAGAGACTTGACTAGAGGCTGCCTAGGATTGGGATTGCTAGCTTCATTCCTAGTTGGATTGGGTTTAACTATGGTCCAAATTTTGGTGAGGACACAAAACTGCCTGTGCTGGTCATAATACCTTTCGAAGTAGATGAAGAAGGGGACGTTACGGGATATCTCCCTCATGAACAGTACCCAAGCATCATAAACTTTCTTCTTCCGTTCTTTGGAATAGTTGGCTTTGTAGGCCATTCTTTTGATTCTGTTTTCCTCAGAATTAAAATCCTTTCCTAATTCTTCTAGGTCGGGATTAAACTCTTTGTTTAATGATTTCTGATCAGGAGGCTGTTCCTTCACAGTAATGGATGGGAGGGATGGCTTGCGACTGTCTTGCTTATCAACAATCGAATCCTTACTGGCTGTGTAGCAAGGTGTGCTAAGTTGGGAATTGGCTTTAACTCCCTGAGGCTGGACACCTAATTTTCTTCTAGACTTTGGGGATGGAGATCCTTTAGGTCCAGATGAGCTACTCTGGGATGACTGGTTAAAGATCGGAGATCTAAACTGGGATGTATCCAGAGGCTGTCTACACTTGGGAGTGCTAGGCCTAGATCTGTCGAAACTTAACTGTGGTTGAGGCTGGATCGGGGATCTAAACTGGGATGTATCCAGAGGCTGTCTGCACTTAGGAGTGCTAGGCCTAGATCTATCGAAACTCAACCTATTAACCGGAGATCTAAACTGGGATGTATCCAGAGGTTGTCTATACTCATAGTCTAGAGGAGTAGATAACCTAGATCTATCAAAACTTAGACTAACCGTGCCTCCGGCTAGTTGCTGGACTAAATCCAAATTTAATCTAACAGTGCCGTCTGCTAGATACTGAAGAAAATCCAATTCTGGATTTTGTGCTGGGTTTTGGATCTGTAGAGTATGGTTCTCATTCTCTAGAGTCCGATTGGCTGGGAACATTCGTTTCCAATTAAGGGATCTGGGGGTACTAATCCTGGCTGTAGGATTAGTAACTTCCAATTGCTCAAACTCTTGGTCCGAGACTTGGCTGGAGTTGCTAGATGATACCTGGATATTTAGAACTTCAACTGAAGGGGTGACTGGTTCCCTCTTCACAAGTTCTTCTGGCTTCTGGATAACCACATCTAAGGCTATCTCTTCCTTAGGTTGGCTGAGGCTGGTATGGCTCTTTTTACGCCATTTGAAATGTTTCTCAAAGTATTCAAAGAAAGGATAATTGGCTTTATACTTTTTCATGAATAACTTCCATTTCTCCAAAACTTCAACCTTTTGTTCTCTGGTATGGTTAGTTTGATAGGCTTCTCTTTTAATTCTGTTTTTCTCAGAACTAAATTCTTTTTGGAGTATGTCCATATCTGGGGTAAATTCTATGTATGAAGGTATATGCTTTTCTAAGGGTATTCTAGACTGAATAGTATTTCTAAGATTAGAATATTGTGGATTAAAGAATGATCTAGACAAAGGTATACTCTTTGGTTAGGACCATGATGTTTAAGGGTTCCTGATCTGGAGGCTGTTCCATATCAGTAATAGAGACTGGTGGGGATTGCTCACGATCGTCTTGCTCATCGACAATCGAATCCTCTTTTGCTGTATAGCAAGGTGTGCTGAGTTGGGAATTAGCTCTAACTCCCTGAAGCTGGACACCTAAGTCTCTTCTAGACATTGGATATGGTGTTCCCCCAGATAATCCAACAAGTGGTCAGGAAGATCAAAAGTCCTTTTGTAACAATCAGGTGCTGGAGCACTCTCCCGCAATGGGACGTTAACAACTGGATGTCTATTCAGCCTTCCCACCACCTTGTTCTTATTGATGGTTACACCCACAATGGCCCCTGGTATGATGGTGACTCCTACCTATCCTATAAAGATCCCCTGGCACTCGTATATTGTTGGACAAATTATTTCAACAATGAACTCCGAGATGTCACCAGCGAATTATGGGAAAAATACCACTTCGTAGGAAATACCGGCAGAATTACTGTATTCACCACCAAGCCATATTCAGAAGCCTTCAGCACCCTGAGGGTTAATCACACAGGCTTTCCTGAGTACACAAAAGACAAAACAGACTATGAACCTCTCATGTACTGCGGGTTTTGTAATCTGTACGACAAATACCACGAACATACCCATGATGATGATGATCCAGCATTTGATCCTTATGAAGGATATCCCTCGGGATATGATACTGACTAAAGCATCCTGACCCAGCAATCAGGATAAAAACAAATCCGGTTACTATTCATCAGCACCAGCCACTGATATGAACAGTCTCTTCTGACCCCCCTTTTTGGTATCAGAGCCAAGTTGTTGGCCACAGTTATTAACCGGGCCAAACACCGGTCAGTTGTAAGTTACTTTATGTTATAACAAGTTGGTCGGCACTGCCGCCATAGTTATCCAGAAAATATTGAATTATTTTTGGCATTATAATTACATTGAAAGTATGTTATCTCTAACAAACATTATTTTGTTTTACATCTATTTTCTGATAGCATTACCACTTCCATATGTTGCATTCTTCATCTACTACTTTATCTTAGCCAGTCTATATTGTTCTATCTTTTGGTGGTAGGCTGAGCCTCCCGTTCATTCAAACTGTTTATTACTCTGTGATTACTTGTTCAAGTTAATCTTTACTTCACAGTTATCCCTACTCTTCCTATTTTTGTTAACCTTTACTTCACTGTTATCTCTACTCTTCTTATCTCTGTGTCTATCCCTAAAAATTGTTGCAGATACACTGACTTGTGAGATTTGGTACCTTAAGTTCCTGTTAAGAACTCCACTGTCAACAAAGACGATAAACTTCCTAGGTTTCGTTGGTCAGCCCGTTGAAAGCCCAGGAGAGAGGCGTGTTAGGGTGGTCCCGATTATTGGAAGGAGAAGTCTGAAGACAAAGGAGTTAAACAGTTAGGTGTTTATCCCATAAGTTGTGTTTATCTGTTCCAGATCTAAAGGATAGATCCAGAACGCTTTGAAGATTTAGAGGCAACTAGGTTGTAATTGTTAGTTTAAATTTGAAGATACAAAGGTGACTAGGTTGTAATTGTTTAATTTAAACCTGTAACCCCAGCTTGATAAATAGGATGTTTAGAAGGAGTGACTCATCCGCTTCCATTTGTTCTTGCAATACAGACCCACCTGAGATATATGAAGAAGAAGATAGATATGACAATTTGGAGTCGTACCAGCTTTCAGATGTAGAACAGGAGTTAGAAGAAGATACACACATACCTAGTTTTAATCAATCCTTTGAAAATAGTATACCCTTGTCTAGATCATATTTAGATCCACACCAATCCTTTTTACAGCATACTATACTTTCTAATGATAGAATCACTTCCCAGTATATAATTCCAGCATCATCTAATTATAGGAAACCTATACTTACTGAAATTAGGAACGGTCCAGAGTTGAACAAAGAATTCATCCCTGATATGGACATGCTCGGTAAGGAATTTAGTTCTGAATATAACAAGGTTAGAAGAGAAACCTACAGAGCAAACCATACTCGAGAACAAAAAAGTGAAATATATGAGAGATGGAAGTTATTTATGAAGAAGCATAAAACCAATTTACCTTTCTTCATATACCTTGAAAGACATTTCAAAAGGCGTAAAAAGAATTATGCCAAACCCATGACTAGGCATATCAGTCTCAGTCAGCCTAAGGAAAAGATAACCTTAGATGTAGTTGCCCAGATGATAAAAGAACTATTGAAAAGGGAACCAGTCATCCCTTCAGTTGAGGTTCTAAATATCCAGGAATCCTCTAGCAACTCCAGCCAAGTCTCAGACCAAGAGTTTGAGCAACCTGAAACTACTGATCCTACAGCCAGGATTAGTATCCTCAAAAACCATACTGATCCTACGGCCAAGATTAGTACTCCCAGTTCCCTTAATTGGAAACGAATGTTCCCAGCCAATCGGACTCTAGAGAATGAAAACCATACTCTACAGATCCAAAACCCAGCACAAAATCCAGAATTGGATTTTCTTCAGTATCTAGCAGACGGCACTGTTAGATTAAATTTGGATTTAGTCCAGCAACTAGCCGAAGGCAAGGTTAGTTTAAGATTTGATAGATCTAGGTTATCTACTCCTCTAGACTATGAGTATAGACAACCTCTGGATACATCCCAGTTTAGATCTCCAGTTAATAGGTTGAGTTTCGATAGATCTAGGCCTAGCACTCCTAAGTGCAGACAGCCTCTGGATTCATCCCAGTTTAGATCTCCGATCCAGCCCCAGTCATCCTTCGAAAAATCTAGGCCGAACACTCCCGAGTGTAGACAGCCTCTGGATACATCCCAGTTTAGACCCCCGATCTATGACCAGTCACCTATCTTATTAGAAGATAGACCAGCTTCCCAGACTAGCAAGCCTCACCATAAAGAGGATTCGATTGTCAGTAAGCATGATAATCGTAAGCCATCCCCTCCATCCATTACTGTGAAGGAACAGCCTCCTGATCAGAAAGCATTAAACAAAGAATTTAAGCCCAACCTAGAAGAATTAGGAAAGGACTTTAATTCTGAGGAGAACAAGGCTAAAAGAGCAGCCTACAAAGCCAACTATTCCAAAGAACGGAAGAAGAAAGTTTATGATGCTTGGGTACTGTTCATGAGGGAGATATCCCGTAACGTCCCCTTCTTCATCTACTTCGAAAGGTATTATGACCAGCACAGGCAGTTTTGTGTCCTCACCAAAATTTGGACCATAGTTAAACCCAATCCAACTAGGAATGAAGCTAGCAATCCCAATCCTAGGCAGCCTCTAGTCAAGTCTCTACCAGCCAACCCCAGCCGCTCTAAAGGCAAAACAGCCTTAGATATAGTTGTCCAGAAACTTGGAAAACTAGCAAAGAAACCAGCCGTTTCTTTACCAAAGAGTTCTAGCCAGCTTAAAGTAATAAAGCTTAGAACAACCTCTAGCAGTTCTTCTTCTGAAACAGATGAAGAAATTCCTAAAGTCAAAGAGACTTTAAAAGCCAGAAAAGCACGCAAAAAATTGGAAGCTAAGAAACACCCTAAGGAGATGTCTCAACCCGTTCCCAAGACCCACAAAAAGCCAAACAAGCCTCAGAAATGCTATTATTGTGGCAAGCGTGGTCATTACAGAAAAGATTGTGAGGCCAGAACCTCCCATTTAAAGATAGGTAACCCTGAACCTCAGGAACCTAACACAACCCAGCCTTTAGTCCAGGAAACCAGCAATCCTGTGACACAACAAACCAGACCAATCCACAATAGGATTGTCCAGCCCAAGAAGGAAGTCAGGACCGACGACCTTCAAGTAGAAACCAAGAAAGGAATTGGAACCCTAAAGCAAGATCTACAAGCCTTCCAATTTACCCAATCCTTGAAGAACACTTCTTGTCAAAGCAATGAGGAAAGACCCTCAGACAATAAGGGTAATCAAATAGTTGACCCTAGAATTGATCACATCCAAAGACCCAGCAGAGATTTGGTCTTAGATGCTATCACTAGGATTAACTTCCAATCTGTTCCACCAGCATCCGGCAAATGCTACAACTGTGGAAAGTATGGTCATTTCAAAAATGAGTGTAGAGCCAAGGCCAACTCCCTTATCAACACCCTCATTGGTGACCAACCCAGCGAAAATGAGATCTACAAGTTACTAGAACTTGCCCGCTTAGATAGCAAGTCATATAGCAGTGCTAGTGACAGTAAGCTCAGGCAGTTATATAGGTCATCCTCTGATTCATCTAGAACCAGTACTTCTAGCAGCCAGGATAAACCTAAACCATGCAAAGACGGTTGTTATAGAAACAAAGCCATCAATGTATGGAAAAGCCAGGAACAGCTTCTTTTAGACCTCATAGAGGCTATAGAAGATCCTATCATTGAGACCCAGAAGCTTATCCTTTTCCACCAAGCCCTGATTAAGGATACTAGCAAGCCTATGATTAAGATCCAGAAACCCAGAGTAGATTTGGAGCAAATCTACAATAGGTTTACCCCGAAGGGAATTAAGGATAACAAAGTTGGGTTAAGAAACCCAAAGCAGGAATTAACCATCCTTAGGATTGATCATGGTCTCATGGATCTCATGATCAAGAAACTAGCGTCAACTTCACATCAAAGCGATGGGGAAACACCATCACTGAATCCCTTCGATGTTGAAGAAAATGAAACAGTTAACCTTACTGCAGAAATAGAGCCAGAACCATCCAATGGATCGTTCATGCAAACCATCAGTCGGATTAACTTCCAAAAATGGCATTCCAAAGTCAGGATTGTCATAAACAAAAATATAACAGATACGGTCATCTTAGGAAACCCATTCATATTTCTGTTGTATCTTTTCACCAAGGATAGTAAAGGAATCACTACCTATCCTTTTGTCCAACCTGTCGAGTTTAAGTTTCTTAGGAACCCAGAACCTAAAGAGATTGAGAGTCTCCAAGAAGTTTCTGTTTCTAATAACCTTAACCTTTTCAGCATCCACACACCTTCATTTGGTCCAGATCAAGCTCAGAACCTTGATCAAATTATACCACCCACCATATTTGATAATTCATTGAGTATCAGCCAACCTCATAAATTATCATCTCATCATATTGCAGATAAAATCCTAGATAAAACCAAGCTTCAGAGATTTCTAGGTTCCCTCAATTACATCTCAGATTTCTATCAAAATCTCAGGCAGCAATGCAAACTCCTTTTTGATAGACCTCGAACCAATCCATCACCGTGGACCCCAGCCCATACTTCAGCGGTCCAGCACATCAAACAGCAAAACCCTGGTGATTTCAGCCAATCACATAACCCAGGGAAGATTATACCAATAGCCTATAATCAAGCCCAAAATCTTGTTTCAGCCAAAGCAATTGATTGTCCCTTCAGCCACAATCAATTATCATCATGCTTTAAAAAGTATATTTGCATACCAGCATCCATCAATTTCAAAAGAAAAAGGATTTTTAACCAGCCATTAAAAATCTTATTTCATTCAAAATCTTCTTGGCAGGAAATAGCAATAATGTCTTCTCCAGCAGAGAAGAAAGGCAAAGGGAAAGTACCCGCAAGGGACTATCCACAAAGCAAAAGACTACCAGCAATGGGACAGTCTTTTGAAAAGCATGAAGGCGCTTCCTCTACCAGCCATAGAGGAACAACATCCCTTCAAACTATGTATCCAGAAATGGTTACATATTCAAGTGGTTTTATGGCTATAACTCTGGAGCGAGTCAGAAAAAGGACCCTGCAATTTAGTGGAGGAATATATACAGAACTTCCCCACAGCACTAAATTCATCCTTGACAATCTCCAAAGAGCTTTTATCCAAAAACACCAGAGCCTTTTCCAAAGAACCCTTACAGCACTAGAATTACATCTAGTTGAACTAGAAAAAGGAAATATGGTTCTCACTAGTCAACTCTCTGGCAAAGAGGATATCCATTCCATGGATAGAACGACTATCATGAGCACAGACTATGCTAGGTTAAGTCTTAAGACTCAAAACCAGCTTAGAAGTGCTGTCGCCAACTTGCCTTCTGATATACAAATGCGTATATTCGGAAGCAAGGCAATGACTGAATCATACGACCAGTGGTTCAGGCATTTTCAAATTTTGGTCACCAGTCATTTCCCAGTCCCCGGAGAAGAAGCAGACCCCAGAGTCACTGCCTCTATCCTAGCCAACTGGAATCAATACTTTGGAAGTAGTCACAGGGTTTATGAAAAACAGCACCCTTTTCCTGGTTTAATAGTGAACTATGAAGACGGAGCTGATGATGAAGATAGAAACCCAAGCTGGCTTTCAAAGATGCTCGAGTATGGTTTCCTTAGACTCATCAAGTTGACGGACCATATTCAGATCAGCCAATTCCCCCAGATAATCCAACAAGTGGTCAGGAAGATCAAAAGTCCTTTTGTAACAATCAGGTGCTGGAGCACTCTCCCGCAATGGGACGTTAACAACTGGATGTCTATTCAGCCTTCCCACCACCTTGTTCTTATTGATGGTTACACCCACAATGGCCCCTGGTATGATGGTGACTCCTACCTATCCTATAAAGATCCCCTGGCACTCGTATATTGTTGGACAAATTATTTCAACAATGAACTCCGAGATGTCACCAGCGAATTATGGGAAAAATACCACTTCGTAGGAAATACCGGCAGAATTACTGTATTCACCACCAAGCCATATTCAGAAGCCTTCAGCACCCTGAGGGTTAATCACACAGGCTTTCCTGAGTACACAAAAGACAAAACAGACTATGAACCTCTCATGTACTGCGGGTTTTGTAATCTGTACGACAAATACCACGAACATACCCATGATGATGATGATCCAGCATTTGATCCTTATGAAGGATATCCCTCGGGATATGATACTGACTAAAGCATCCTGACCCAGCAATCAGGATAAAAACAAATCCGGTTACTATTCATCAGCACCAGCCACTGATATGAACAGTACCCGCACTATGAACAGTATCCGCAATTTACTATTTCTACAGTACCCCAGAAAAGCAAGGGGACAAGTTACTGTAGCAGCAACAGTTACTATTCACAGCAATGATGGGATTTCACTGTAGCAGTCGGTGGAAAAAGCATTTCACCCAAGTGAAAGCAGAATTCTTCCGTGATTTCAGCAGCATCCGATGCTCCTTTCAGCCTATATAAGGAAGCTCACCCCTCAGTCTTCGGCAGGCTCTTTTTCTGGCTTTCAGTCTCTTAGCCACAGCAAAGAAATACCCTCCTTCTCCAGCAAAGGTTTTCTTAGCAGAAATACCTTAGAAGTCCAGCCAAGTTTTAGGAATAGTCTCCTAAACACAGTCCTTTATTGTAAGCCACAGTTGGCTATTTTATTCTATTTTACCTTCCGCATTACCTGGTTTCAGAGCCCAGTCGCCTGATTCTCAGTTGTATGTAACTTACCCCCTTTTTTAGAATAAAATAGCCAACTGTGGCTTACAATAAAGGACTGTGTTTAGGAGACTATTCCTAAAACTTGGCTGGACTTCTAAGGTATTTCTGCTAAGAAAACCTTTGCTGGAGAAGGAGGGTATTTCTTTGCTGTGGCTAAGAGACTGAAAGCCAGAAAAAGAGCCTGCCGAAGACTGAGGGGTGAGCTCCCTTATATAGGCTGAAAGGAGCATCGGATGCTGCTGAAATCACGGAAGAATTCTGCTTTCACTTGGGTGAAATGCTTTTTCCACCGACTGCTACAGTGAAATCCCATCATTGCTGTGAATAGTAACTGTTGCTGCTACAGTAACTTGTCCCCTTGCTTTTCTGGGGTACTGTAGAAATAGTAAATTGTGGATACTATTCATAGTGCGGGTACTGTTCATATCAGTGGCTGGTGCTGATGAATAGTAACCGGATTTGTCATTTTATCCTGATTAATCAGTATCAGGATCTTCTGACGGATAGGGTCCCCATGGGCCATCATCAATACATTTATGCCCGTGATCTCTGGCATAATTATTGCAGAGTTGACAGTAGAGGAGTGGTTCCCGAATGGGCTTTTTCCCCGTAAGAAATTCTTTGGGGCAATCTGGGTAGAGTATTTCCCAATTTCTAATGGCTGGGATATAAGGCCTCCTTCCAAATACGTGGATTCTGTCCGTAGAACCTATGAAATGATAATCTTTGCGGAGCTCGTGACTGATGTCCACCATTTGGTTGTTGAAGTAATTTCTCCAACGTTCTGCTAGAGCTTTAGGGTACTTGTAGGAAATATATGTATCTCCTTCGTACCATGAGTTCTGGTAAGTATTACCGTTGATAAGGACAAGATGCTTTGAGGGATGTACTTCCATCCATCTTTCTTTATCCCAATCTGGTAACGTACTCCAACACTTTATGGATACAAATGTGCTGTTGATTGCTTTAACAGCATTTTGGATGATTTGGGGCATCTGGCTGATCTGATCATGGCTGGTTATCTGGATGAGTCTGATGAACCCTGATTCGAATACTTGCGAGAGCCAGGCTGGATCTTGGAGATCTTCGTCTGTCTCATCATTATAGTTGATCAAGAGTCCTGGGAATGGGTGCTTATTTTCATATACTCTGGTGCTGTTGCCAAAGTAGTCTTCCCATTCGGCCTGTGCTAAAATATTGTCCATATCATCTGAATCATCTGGATTAGGGAATGTGGTAGTGACAAGTACTTTAAAATGCTCATACCATAAATCCCTGCTTTCATACAATGCCTTGCTTTTCAGAATACGATTTTGTAAATCTGAAGGCAAGTTGGCGGTGGCACCTTTAAGGATAGTCCTAGTCTTAAGACTGAACCTTGAATAATCCGTGCCCATAATGATCTTTTTATCCATTGAATGGATATCCTCTTTGCCAGAGAGTAGACTAACATATCTTTCATTTATAGCCGTAAATCTACTGAAATATGTATCCATTTCTGGGTACATACTTTGAAGGGATGTTGCTCCTCTATGGCTAGTAGAGAAAGCGCCTTCATGCTGTGCAAAAGACTGTCCCATTGCTGGTAGTCTTTTGTCTTGAGGATAGTCCCTTGCGGGTACTTTCCCTTTGCCTTTCTTCTCTGCTGGAGAAGACATTGTTGCTACTTCCTGCCAAGAAAGTTTTGAATGAAATAAGATTTTCAAGGGCTTGTTAAAAATCTTTTCCTTTTTAGAATTGATGGATGCAGGTATGCAAATATATTTATAATGCATGCATGATAATTGATTGTGGCTGAAGGGACAATCAATTGCTTTGGCTGGATCACGATTTTGGGCTTGATTATAGGCTGTGAGAGTACTGAGAGTTTTGGCTATGGAAGCTTTCTGGAGGGATTTGATTTCCCAAGGGGATGGGCTTCGCACAAACTCAAATTTGATAGGCTGATTGAAGGGATGGGCTGTGATTCCTTCATTGTCTGTGGTGAAAGGGTATAACAAACACAAGAATGGGTTTCCTAAGATGACTCTATCTGTCATGTTTTTGACTAGGACAAACTTTGTCATAAAGGATATGCCGCCTTGGCAAACCTCAACTTGTGGGATATCATACTCAATTGACTGTAACTTCCTTCTTGGACTGGGTAAACCTATTGTAGATTTGTTCTAAATCTACTTTTGGTTGCTGGATTTTAATGGAAGGCTTGCTAGTTTCCTTAACCAAGGCTTGGTGGAAAAGGGTAAGCTTCTGGGCCTTAATGCTAGGGTCTTCTATAGCCTCTATGAGGTCTAAAAGAAGCTCTTCTTGCTTGGTTAGCACATTTATGGTTCTACAACAACCATCCTTGCATGGTGTAGGTCCATCCGAGCCACTAGATGTGCTTGTACTAGAGGGACTGGAGGATGACCTATACAACTGCCTGAGCTCACTGTCACTAGCACTGCTGTATGACTCGCTATCTGAGCGGTCAAGTTCTAGTAACTTGAAGATCTCATTTTTGCTGGGTTGGTCACTAATGAGGGTGTTGATAAGGGACTTGGCTTTAGCCCTACACTCACTCTTGAAATGACCTTTTTTTCCACAATTGAAGCATTTGCCAGATGCTTGTGGAATGGATTCTTTGGGTCTTCCTTTCTTATAGAAATCATCGACCTTGTGCCTATGTTTTCTATAGTACTTAGCTGATTTTTTCCTAAAGGGTTTTTCAAAGGATTCCTTTCCTTTGTGCTTGTGCTTCCTTTTGGAAGGCTTGACTGAGGGTAAGCCATACTGCGTACAGAAATGTCCTATTTCGTACTTGGCTTTGTTTTTGTTGATATGGCTCTGGATTTTGAGATCTCTGCACATCTTCATCCCTTCACTTCGGATGGTGCTAGAGATGTCTCCATAAGTTAGGTTATCATAATCTATGATACCTAATGGGCTGCAAAGGGTTTCCTTGACCTTCTGGCTGAAGAGGGTCGGTAACCCATTGATAAATTTCTCCTTCCAAAACGGAGAATTGCAATCTCTTCTGTGCATGACCCTAGTGGTAAAGACATCTTCATACCACTTGTATTCTCCTAGGGTTTTACACCTAAGGTTGCTAAGCTGTTCATAAATTCTGGCTGTGATGTTGCTAGGTTTTCCTATGAAGTGTTTCATGATCGTATAGATCAGAGTATTGACTCCATCAGGGATACCTTGCTCAATCTCATTGATGATGGGATTGCCTTCCTCATCCTTTTGGATGGCATACTTAATGTCTTCTTTAGACACTTCAGTAAGGCAATTGTTCCACCATTGTTGGAGTTTGCCAGTGAATCCTAACACCATCATTTCTATGACTTCTTTATGGGGACGGCTTTCGTCCAGGTAGTTGTTTGCTACCATAGTCATATGCTGGATTTTGTTTAGGATTTCCTGTTCTGATAAACCATCTATGTTCCATTCATAGAGTCTACCAGAGGCTACTGAGAACTGGTTACCAACGTTCCTTTCCTCGTACCGGAGGTCAGGGGGTGATGGTTTGGCTGAGCTGCTAGGATCAGGGTGGTAAAGCCGTTTTACCTCTAAATCCTGGAACTGAGTTTCTAATTGCTCAAACTCTTGGTCTGAGGCTTGGCTGGAGTTGCTAGAAGATTCTTGGATATTTAGAACAGTCGCTGAAGGGGTGTCTGGTTCCCTTTTGACTAGTTCTTCCAATTTCTGGGCAACTACATCTAAGGCTATCTTGTCCTTATAATGGCTGAGGCTGGTATGCCTAACTGTAGGTAACTTGATCAAAGGCTTTTCTAAGATTTGGACCGGCTTACTAGAGTTTCCTGGCTGGAGGATAACTTTGTTTTCGATCTTGTCTTCTATCCTGTCAAGTTGCTTGCCTATGACATGGATGGCTTGGTTGGTGTAATTGTTTTGTTCAATTACCTTGTCAACCGGTTGGTGCCTATCAATCGTTACTTTGAAGGGAGAGGCTATAATCTCCTTTCTGCGATGATCAAAGGTTATGGCTTCTAGGGGTGGATGGCTGGACCTGACAACCTCTTTGGTTGCATTGGGTCCTTCTATGGTCCATGATTTGGTGAGGACACAAAACTGCTTGTGCTGGCCATAATACCTTTCAAAGTAAATGAAGAAGGGAACATTACGGGATAAATCCCTCATGAATAGTACCCAAGCATCATAAACTTTTTGCTTTTGTTCTTTGGTATAATTGGCTTTGTAGGCTGCTCTTTTGTCCTTGTTTTCCTCAGAAGTAAAATCCTTTCCTAACTCTTCTAGGTCGGGATCAAACTCTTTGGTTAGGACCATGATGTTTAAGGGTTCCTGATCTGGAGGCTGTTCCATATCAGTAATAGAGACTGGTGGGGATTGCTCACGATCGTCTTGCTCATCGACAATCGAATCCTCTTTTGCTGTATAGCAAGGTGTGCTGAGTTGGGAATTAGCTCTAACTCCCTGAAGCTGGACACCTAAGTCTCTTCTAGACATTGGATATGGTGTTCCTTTAGGTCTAGTCGAGGATGGCTGGTTAATGGGTTGGATCGGAGATCTAAACTGGGATATATCCAGAGGCTGTCTGCACGGGGTGCTTGGCCTAGATCTATCAAAACACAACCTATTTGTCGGAGATCTAAACTGGGATGTATCCAGAGGTTGGCGATACTCATAGTCTAGAGGAGTACTCAACCTAGATCTATCGAAACTTAACCTGACTGTGCCATCGGCTAATTGCTGGACAAAATCCAAATCTGGACTCTGTGCTGGGTTTTGGATCTGTAGAGTATGGTTCTCATTCTCTAAAGTCCAATCTGCTGGGAATGTGATCTCATTCCATCTAAGGCATTTGGGAATACTGACCTTGGCTGTAGGATCAGTAGTCTGGATTAGGGTTGTCTCACCCTTCTCACTTCTATTAAGTGCACCAACATTCATGTTAGTTCTCATGCACTTGTAGTATACTCTGTATATCAAGGCTATCTGACTGGTTCCCTGCACCATGAGGGTTCCGTGAGTCTTGATATTTAAAGTGAGGGCTTTAATGACTGTGCTGTCATTAATACAGATGCTGAAATCTGGAAAGCAATTAAAATGTATAGGACCATTAGAAAGGCTGGTTTCTATGGAACCTAACAGGCTATCGCTAAATCTGATGTGTCTAGCGTCTCTAAGGGCCATGAGGATTGAGCTGTTCAAACCTCTTCTGGTGAGTGGTTTCACTCCAATTTGGACTAATCCTATGTGTAGGAAATTATGTCCTTTGGCTCTATGCTTTTGGATAGCTGAAGGAGATAACAAGTAGCACGTTTCGTACTCCTTGTTTATACCATAAACTTGCTCTATGGTTTTAACATGGTAGTCTGTCTTGAAAGCTGTTTTCAAGGACCATGAAGAAGATTTATAAAATTGGTTAGTGGCAATTTTTGGGATATTCCAGTCTCCTATGTCTAGATCTAGATCGGATAGCTCGTAAGTTTCCGAATTAATTGCTCCTACGTCTGCTGGGATATCTGGGATGGATGTGGGTTGATTACATCTACTACTGGTGGAAGAGTTACTTCTAAATATCCTATTCATGATTCTGGGGTTATAAGTTTAAAATAACAATTACAACCTAGTCACCTTTGTATCCTCAAACTTCTGGAATTTCTCAACCTTTAGATCTGGTA
This sequence comes from Quercus wislizeni, assembly GCA_023055345.1. Lineage (NCBI taxonomy): Eukaryota > Viridiplantae > Streptophyta > Magnoliopsida > Fagales > Fagaceae > Quercus > Quercus wislizeni. Next base: position 45,869,843 of record JALGQJ010000003.1, on the reverse strand, counting down.
CAGATAGACACAACTATGGGATAGACACCTGATCTGTGAACTCCAATACTCCGTTATCTTTTACTTCCAAAATGGTATTTTCACCCTAACACGCCTCTCCTGGGCTTTAACGGGCTGACCTCACCAAACCTAGGAAGATTGTCGACCTTGGAGAAACAAATGGAAGAACAACACAGACTTTGGTAACAAATCTCACAGGTATATGGATCTGCAACAAAACTTCTGGGATAGATTCAAGAAATAAGAAGAATAGGGATAACTGAGAAGTAAAGGTTAATCTGAACAAATAATCATAGGATAACAAATAGAATGGTTAGAAGGAGGCTCAGCCTACCATTTACAGATGTAAAAGAAGATAATGAAGTAATAGCAGACGAAGAAATAAATAATTGGAAATGGAAGAGTTATCATGAAATAGATGTAAAACAAAATATGGGAATGGGAGATATATCCATAAAATAATTATAATGCCAAAAATAATTCAATATTTTCTGAGCCAACAACTTGGCTCTTAGCCACAGCAAAGAAATACCCTCCTTCTCCAGCAAAGGTTTTCTTAGCAGAAATACCTTAGAAGTCCAGCCAAGTTTTAGGAATAGTCTCCACCAGTTGTAAGTTACTTTTATAACAAGTTGGTCGGCACTGCCGCCATAGTTATCCAGAAAATATTGAATTATTTTTGGCATTATAATTATTTTATGGATATATCTCCCATTCCCATATTTTGTTTTACATCTATTTCATGATAACTCTTCCATTTCCAATTATTTATTTCTTCGTCTGCTATTACTTCATTATCTTCTTTTACATCTGTAAATGGTAGGCTGAGCCTCCTTCTAACCATTCTATTTGTTATCCTGTGATTATTTGTTCAGATTAACCTTTACTTCTCAGTTATCCCTATTCTTCTTATTTCTTGAATCTATCCCAGAAGTTTTGTTGCAGATCCATATACCTGTGAGATTTGTTACCAAAGTCTGTGTTGTTCTTCCATTTGTTTCTCCAAGGTCGACAATCTTCCTAGGTTTGGTGAGGTCAGCCCGTTAAAGCCCAGGAGAGGCGTGTTAGGGTGAAAATACCATTTTGGAAGTAAAAGATAACGGAGTATTGGAGTTCACAGATCAGGTGTCTATCCCATAGTTGTGTCTATCTGTACCAGATCTAAAGGTTGAGAAATTCCAGAAGTTTGAGGATACAAAGGTGACTAGGTTGTAATTGTTATTTTAAACTTATAACCCCAGAATCATGAATAGGATATTTAGAAGTAACTCTTCCACCAGTAGTAGATGTAATCAACCCACATCCATCCCAGATATCCCAGCAGACGTAGGAGCAATTAATTCGGAAACTTACGAGCTATCCGATCTAGATCTAGACATAGGAGACTGGAATATCCCAAAAATTGCCACTAACCAATTTTATAAATCTTCTTCATGGTCCTTGAAAACAGCTTTCAAGACAGACTACCATGTTAAAACCATAGAGCAAGTTTATGGTATAAACAAGGAGTACGAAACGTGCTACTTGTTATCTCCTTCAGCTATCCAAAAGCATAGAGCCAAAGGACATAATTTCCTACACATAGGATTAGTCCAAATTGGAGTGAAACCACTCACCAGAAGAGGTTTGAACAGCTCAATCCTCATGGCCCTTAGAGACGCTAGACACATCAGATTTAGCGATAGCCTGTTAGGTTCCATAGAAACCAGCCTTTCTAATGGTCCTATACATTTTAATTGCTTTCCAGATTTCAGCATCTGTATTAATGACAGCACAGTCATTAAAGCCCTCACTTTAAATATCAAGACTCACGGAACCCTCATGGTGCAGGGAACCAGTCAGATAGCCTTGATATACAGAGTATACTACAAGTGCATGAGAACTAACATGAATGTTGGTGCACTTAATAGAAGTGAGAAGGGTGAGACAACCCTAATCCAGACTACTGATCCTACAGCCAAGGTCAGTATTCCCAAATGCCTTAGATGGAATGAGATCACATTCCCAGCAGATTGGACTTTAGAGAATGAGAACCATACTCTACAGATCCAAAACCCAGCACAGAGTCCAGATTTGGATTTTGTCCAGCAATTAGCCGATGGCACAGTCAGGTTAAGTTTCGATAGATCTAGGTTGAGTACTCCTCTAGACTATGAGTATCGCCAACCTCTGGATACATCCCAGTTTAGATCTCCGACAAATAGGTTGTGTTTTGATAGATCTAGGCCAAGCACCCCGTGCAGACAGCCTCTGGATATATCCCAGTTTAGATCTCCGATCCAACCCATTAACCAGCCATCCTCGACTAGACCTAAAGGAACACCATATCCAATGTCTAGAAGAGACTTAGGTGTCCAGCTTCAGGGAGTTAGAGCTAATTCCCAACTCAGCACACCTTGCTATACAGCAAAAGAGGATTCGATTGTCGATGAGCAAGACGATCGTGAGCAATCCCCACCAGTCTCTATTACTGATATGGAACAGCCTCCAGATCAGGAACCCTTAAACATCATGGTCCTAACCAAAGAGTTTGATCCCGACCTAGAAGAGTTAGGAAAGGATTTTACTTCTGAGGAAAACAAGGACAAAAGAGCAGCCTACAAAGCCAATTATACCAAAGAACAAAAGCAAAAAGTTTATGATGCTTGGGTACTATTCATGAGGGATTTATCCCGTAATGTTCCCTTCTTCATTTACTTTGAAAGGTATTATGGCCAGCACAAGCAGTTTTGTGTCCTCACCAAATCATGGACCATAGAAGGACCCAATGCAACCAAAGAGGTTGTCAGGTCCAGCCATCCACCCCTAGAAGCCATAACCTTTGATCATCGCAGAAAGGAGATTATAGCCTCTCCCTTCAAAGTAACGATTGATAGGCACCAACCGGTTGACAAGGTAATTGAACAAAACAATTACACCAACCAAGCCATCCATGTCATAGGCAAGCAACTTGACAGGATAGAAGACAAGATCGAAAACAAAGTTATCCTCCAGCCAGGAAACTCTAGTAAGCCGGTCCAAATCTTAGAAAAGCCTTTGATCAAGTTACCTACAGTTAGGCATACCAGCCTCAGCCATTATAAGGACAAGATAGCCTTAGATGTAGTTGCCCAGAAATTGGAAGAACTAGTCAAAAGGGAACCAGACACCCCTTCAGCGACTGTTCTAAATATCCAAGAATCTTCTAGCAACTCCAGCCAAGCCTCAGACCAAGAGTTTGAGCAATTAGAAACTCAGTTCCAGGATTTAGAGGTAAAACGGCTTTACCACCCTGATCCTAGCAGCTCAGCCAAACCATCACCCCCTGACCTCCGGTACGAGGAAAGGAACGTTGGTAACCAGTTCTCAGTAGCCTCTGGTAGACTCTATGAATGGAACATAGATGGTTTATCAGAACAGGAAATCCTAAACAAAATCCAGCATATGACTATGGTAGCAAACAACTACCTGGACGAAAGCCGTCCCCATAAAGAAGTCATAGAAATGATGGTGTTAGGATTCACTGGCAAACTCCAACAATGGTGGAACAATTGCCTTACTGAAGTGTCTAAAGAAGACATTAAGTATGCCATCCAAAAGGATGAGGAAGGCAATCCCATCATCAATGAGATTGAGCAAGGTATCCCTGATGGAGTCAATACTCTGATCTATACGATCATGAAACACTTCATAGGAAAACCTAGCAACATCACAGCCAGAATTTATGAACAGCTTAGCAACCTTAGGTGTAAAACCCTAGGAGAATACAAGTGGTATGAAGATGTCTTTACCACTAGGGTCATGCACAGAAGAGATTGCAATTCTCCGTTTTGGAAGGAGAAATTTATCAATGGGTTACCGACCCTCTTCAGCCAGAAGGTCAAGGAAACCCTTTGCAGCCCATTAGGTATCATAGATTATGATAACCTAACTTATGGAGACATCTCTAGCACCATCCGAAGTGAAGGGATGAAGATGTGCAGAGATCTCAAAATCCAGAGCCATATCAACAAAAACAAAGCCAAGTACGAAATAGGACATTTCTGTACGCAGTATGGCTTACCCTCAGTCAAGCCTTCCAAAAGGAAGCACAAGCACAAAGGAAAGGAATCCTTTGAAAAACCCTTTAGGAAAAAATCAGCTAAGTACTATAGAAAACATAGGCACAAGGTCGATGATTTCTATAAGAAAGGAAGACCCAAAGAATCCATTCCACAAGCATCTGGCAAATGCTTCAATTGTGGAAAAAAAGGTCATTTCAAGAGTGAGTGTAGGGCTAAAGCCAAGTCCCTTATCAACACCCTCATTAGTGACCAACCCAGCAAAAATGAGATCTTCAAGTTACTAGAACTTGACCGCTCAGATAGCGAGTCATACAGCAGTGCTAGTGACAGTGAGCTCAGGCAGTTGTATAGGTCATCCTCCAGTCCCTCTAGTACAAGCACATCTAGTGGCTCGGATGGACCTACACCATGCAAGGATGGTTGTTGTAGAACCATAAATGTGCTAACCAAGCAAGAAGAGCTTCTTTTAGACCTCATAGAGGCTATAGAAGACCCTAGCATTAAGGCCCAGAAGCTTACCCTTTTCCACCAAGCCTTGGTTAAGGAAACTAGCAAGCCTTCCATTAAAATCCAGCAACCAAAAGTAGATTTAGAACAAATCTACAATAGGTTTACCCAGTCCAAGAAGGAAGTTACAGTCAACGACCTTCAGAGGGAAATTAAGGAAACCAAATCAGAAGTCAGATCCCTAAAGCAAGAATTAACCATTCTCAGGGTAGACTATGATCTCCTTAATAGAAGAATCCAATTTTTGGAAAATACTTCTCATCAAAGCAATGAGGAAAGTCCCTCAGATGAAGAAGAAAGTCAATCAGCCAACTCCACAGCTGATCCTATCCAAGAACCCAGTCCAAAATTGTTCTTAGAGACCATCAGTAGGGTTAACTTCCATAAATGGCATTCCCAAGTCAGAATTGTCATTAGTAAAGAATTTGAGTTTGAGGTCATAGCCTTAATAGACTCAGGCGCTGATCTTAATTGTATCCAAGAAGGGATTATTCCCTCCAGATATTTCAGAAAGTCTAAAGAAAGACTAGCATCCGCAAGTGGCGGAAGAATGCAAATTGAGTATGATATCCCACAAGTTGAGGTTTGCCAAGGCGGCATATCCTTTATGACAAAGTTTGTCCTAGTCAAAAACATGACAGATAGAGTCATCTTAGGAAACCCATTCTTGTGTTTGTTATACCCTTTCACCACAGACAATGAAGGAATCACAGCCCATCCCTTCAATCAGCCTATCAAATTTGAGTTTGTGCGAAGCCCATCCCCTTGGGAAATCAAATCCCTCCAGAAAGCTTCCATAGCCAAAACTCTCAGTACTCTCACAGCCTATAATCAAGCCCAAAATCGTGATCCAGCCAAAGCAATTGATTGTCCCTTCAGCCACAATCAATTATCATGCATGCATTATAAATATATTTGCATACCTGCATCCATCAATTCTAAAAAGGAAAAGATTTTTAACAAGCCCTTGAAAATCTTATTTCATTCAAAACTTTCTTGGCAGGAAGTAGCAACAATGTCTTCTCCAGCAGAGAAGAAAGGCAAAGGGAAAGTACCCGCAAGGGACTATCCTCAAGACAAAAGACTACCAGCAATGGGACAGTCTTTTGCACAGCATGAAGGCGCTTTCTCTACTAGCCATAGAGGAGCAACATCCCTTCAAAGTATGTACCCAGAAATGGATACATATTTCAGTAGATTTACGGCTATAAATGAAAGATATGTTAGTCTACTCTCTGGCAAAGAGGATATCCATTCAATGGATAAAAAGATCATTATGGGCACGGATTATTCAAGGTTCAGTCTTAAGACTAGGACTATCCTTAAAGGTGCCACCGCCAACTTGCCTTCAGATTTACAAAATCGTATTCTGAAAAGCAAGGCATTGTATGAAAGCAGGGATTTATGGTATGAGCATTTTAAAGTACTTGTCACTACCACATTCCCTAATCCAGATGATTCAGATGATATGGACAATATTTTAGCACAGGACGAATGGGAAGACTACTTTGGCAACAGCACCAGAGTATATGAAAATAAGCACCCATTCCCAGGACTCTTGATCAACTATAATGATGAGACAGACGAAGATCTCCAAGATCCAGCCTGGCTCTCGCAAGTATTCGAATCAGGGTTCATCAGACTCATCCAGATAACCAGCCATGATCAGATCAGCCAGATGCCCCAAATCATCCAAAATGCTGTTAAAGCAATCAACAGCACATTTGTATCCATAAAGTGTTGGAGTACGTTACCAGATTGGGATAAAGAAAGATGGATGGAAGTACATCCCTCAAAGCATCTTGTCCTTATCAACGGTAATACTTACCAGAACTCATGGTACGAAGGAGATACATATATTTCCTACAAGTACCCTAAAGCTCTAGCAGAACGTTGGAGAAATTACTTCAACAACCAAATGGTGGACATCAGTCACGAGCTCCGCAAAGATTATCATTTCATAGGTTCTACGGACAGAATCCACGTATTTGGAAGGAGGCCTTATATCCCAGCCATTAGAAATTGGGAAATACTCTACCCAGATTGCCCCAAAGAATTTCTTACGGGGAAAAAGCCCATTCGGGAACCACTCCTCTACTGTCAACTCTGCAATAATTATGCCAGAGATCACGGGCATAAATGTATTGATGATGGCCCATGGGGACCCTATCCGTCAGAAGATCCTGATACTGATTAATCAGGATAAAATGACAAATCCGGTTACTATTCATCAGCACCAGCCACTGATATGAACAGTACCCGCACTATGAATAGTATCCACAATTTACTATTTCTACAGTACCCCAGAAAAGCAAGGGGACAAGTTACTGTAGCAGCAACAGTTACTATTCACAGCAATGATGGGATTTCACTGTAGCAGTCGGTGGAAAAAGCATTTCACCCAAGTGAAAGCAGAATTCTTCCGTGATTTCAGCAGCATCCGATGCTCCTTTCAGCCTATATAAGGGAGCTCACCCCTCAGTCTTCGGCAGGCTCTTTTTCTGGCTTTCAGTCTCTTAGCCACAGCAAAGAAATACCCTCCTTCTCCAGCAAAGGTTTTCTTAGCAGAAATACCTTAGAAGTCCAGCCAAGTTTTAGGAATAGTCTCCTAAACACAGTCCTTTATTGTAAGCCACAGTTGGCTATTTTATTCTATTTTACCTTCCGCATTACCTGGTTTCAGAGCCCAGTCGCCTGATTCTCAGTTGTATGTAACTTACCCCCTTTTTGGAGGTCCTACCGGGACTATCCCCTTTTGGTATCAGAGCCAAGTTAGGCCCGGTCAGTTGTAAGTTACTATTTTTATTATAACAAGTTGGTCGGCACTGCCGCCATAGTTATCCAGCCACTATTTTCTGTATTATTTTTGGCATTATAATTACATTAAAAGTATGTTATCTCTAACAAACATTATTTTGTTTTACATCTATTTTCTGATAGCATTACCACTTCCATATGTTGCATTCTTCATCTACTACTTTATCTTAGCCAGTCTATATTGTTCTATCTTTTGGTGGTAGGCTGAGCCTCCCGTTCATTCAAACTGTTTATTATTCTGTGATTATTTGTTCAGATTGACCTTTACTTCACAGTTATCCCTATTCTTCTTATTTTTGTGTCTATCCCGGAAAGTTTGTTGCAGATCTATAGTTCTGTGAGTTATACTACCTTGTTCCTGCTATTTTCTCCACCGTTGATAAAGTCAAGAAACTTCCTAGGTTGCGTTGGTCAGCCCGTTGAAAGCCGAGGAAAGGCGTGTTAGGGTGGTCCCGGAAATTGGAAGGGAAAGACGAAAGACAAGGAGTTAGCAGTTAGGTATCTACCCCACAGTTGTGTTTATCTGTACCAGATCTAAAGGTTGAGAAACCCAGAAGTTTGAAGATATAAAGGTGACTAGGTTGTAATTGTTAATTTAAACTTGTAAACCCAGATTGATAAATAGGATGTTTAGAAGGAGTGACTCTTCCGCTTCCATTTGTTCTTGCAATACAGACCCACCTGAGATATATGAAGAAGTTGATAGATATGACAATTTGGAGTCGTACCAGCTTTCAGATTTAGATCAGGAGTTAGAAGAAAGATACATACCTAGTTTTAATCCATCTTATTCAAATAGTATACCTTTGTCTAGATCATTCTTTAATCCACAATATTCTAATCTTAGAAATACTATTCAGTCTAGAATACCCTTAGAAAAGCATATACCTTCATACATAGAATTTACCCCAGATATGGACATACTCCAAAAAGAATTTAGTTCTGAGAAAAACAGAATTAAAAGAGAAGCCTATCAAACTAACCATACCAGAGAACAAAAGGTTGAAGTTTTGGAGAAATGGAAGTTATTCATGAAAAAGTATAAAGCCAATTATCCTTTCTTTGAATACTTTGAGAAACATTTCAAATGGCGTAAAAAGAGCCATACCAGCCTCAGCCAACCTAAGGAAGAGATAGCCTTAGATGTGGTTATCCAGAAGCCAGAAGAACTTGTGAAGAGGGAACCAGTCACCCCTTCAGTTGAAGTTCTAAATATCCAGGTATCATCTAGCAACTCCAGCCAAGTCTCGGACCAAGAGTTTGAGCAATTGGAAGTTACTAATCCTACAGCCAGGATTAGTACCCCCAGATCCCTTAATTGGAAACGAATGTTCCCAGCCAATCGGACTCTAGAGAATGAGAACCATACTCTACAGATCCAAAACCCAGCACAAAATCCAGAATTGGATTTTCTTCAGTATCTAGCAGACGGCACTGTTAGATTAAATTTGGATTTAGTCCAGCAACTAGCCGAAGGCAAGGTTAGTTTAAGATTTGATAGATCTAGGTTATCTACTCCTCTAGACTATGAGTATAGACAACCTCTGGATACATCCCAGTTTAGATCTCCAGTTAATAGGTTGAGTTTCGATAGATCTAGGCCTAGCACTCCTAAGTGCAGACAGCCTCTGGATTCATCCCAGTTTAGATCTCCGATCCAGCCCCAGTCATCCTTCGAAAAATCTAGGCCGAACACTCCCGAGTGTAGACAGCCTCTGGATACATCCCAGTTTAGACCCCCGATCTATGACCAGTCACCTATCTTATTAGAAGATAGACCAGCTTCCCAGACTAGCAAGCCTCACCATAAAGAGGATTCGATTGTCAGTAAGCATGATAATCGTAAGCCATCCCCTCCATCCATTACTGTGAAGGAACAGCCTCCTGATCAGAAAGCATTAAACAAAGAATTTAAGCCCAACCTAGAAGAATTAGGAAAGGACTTTAATTCTGAGGAGAACAAGGCTAAAAGAGCAGCCTACAAAGCCAACTATTCCAAAGAACGGAAGAAGAAAGTTTATGATGCTTGGGTACTGTTCATGAGGGAGATATCCCGTAACGTCCCCTTCTTCATCTACTTCGAAAGGTATTATGACCAGCACAGGCAGTTTTGTGTCCTCACCAAAATTTGGACCATAGTTAAACCCAATCCAACTAGGAATGAAGCTAGCAATCCCAATCCTAGGCAGCCTCTAGTCAAGTCTCTACCAGCCAACCCCAGCCGCTCTAAAGGCAAAACAGCCTTAGATATAGTTGTCCAGAAACTTGGAAAACTAGCAAAGAAACCAGCCGTTTCTTTACCAAAGAGTTCTAGCCAGCTTAAAGTAATAAAGCTTAGAACAACCTCTAGCAGTTCTTCTTCTGAAACAGATGAAGAAATTCCTAAAGTCAAAGAGACTTTAAAAGCCAGAAAAGCACGCAAAAAATTGGAAGCTAAGAAACACCCTAAGGAGATGTCTCAACCCGTTCCCAAGACCCACAAAAAGCCAAACAAGCCTCAGAAATGCTATTATTGTGGCAAGCGTGGTCATTACAGAAAAGATTGTGAGGCCAGAACCTCCCATTTAAAGATAGGTAACCCTGAACCTCAGGAACCTAACACAACCCAGCCTTTAGTCCAGGAAACCAGCAATCCTGTGACACAACAAACCAGACCAATCCACAATAGGATTGTCCAGCCCAAGAAGGAAGTCAGGACCGACGACCTTCAAGTAGAAACCAAGAAAGGAATTGGAACCCTAAAGCAAGATCTACAAGCCTTCCAATTTACCCAATCCTTGAAGAACACTTCTTGTCAAAGCAATGAGGAAAGACCCTCAGACAATAAGGGTAATCAAATAGTTGACCCTAGAATTGATCACATCCAAAGACCCAGCAGAGATTTGGTCTTAGATGCTATCACTAGGATTAACTTCCAATCTGTTCCACCAGCATCCGGCAAATGCTACAACTGTGGAAAGTATGGTCATTTCAAAAATGAGTGTAGAGCCAAGGCCAACTCCCTTATCAACACCCTCATTGGTGACCAACCCAGCGAAAATGAGATCTACAAGTTACTAGAACTTGCCCGCTTAGATAGCAAGTCATATAGCAGTGCTAGTGACAGTAAGCTCAGGCAGTTATATAGGTCATCCTCTGATTCATCTAGAACCAGTACTTCTAGCAGCCAGGATAAACCTAAACCATGCAAAGACGGTTGTTATAGAAACAAAGCCATCAATGTATGGAAAAGCCAGGAACAGCTTCTTTTAGACCTCATAGAGGCTATAGAAGATCCTATCATTGAGACCCAGAAGCTTATCCTTTTCCACCAAGCCCTGATTAAGGATACTAGCAAGCCTATGATTAAGATCCAGAAACCCAGAGTAGATTTGGAGCAAATCTACAATAGGTTTACCCCGAAGGGAATTAAGGATAACAAAGTTGGGTTAAGAAACCCAAAGCAGGAATTAACCATCCTTAGGATTGATCATGGTCTCATGGATCTCATGATCAAGAAACTAGCGTCAACTTCACATCAAAGCGATGGGGAAACACCATCACTGAATCCCTTCGATGTTGAAGAAAATGAAACAGTTAACCTTACTGCAGAAATAGAGCCAGAACCATCCAATGGATCGTTCATGCAAACCATCAGTCGGATTAACTTCCAAAAATGGCATTCCAAAGTCAGGATTGTCATAAACAAAAATATAACAGATACGGTCATCTTAGGAAACCCATTCATATTTCTGTTGTATCTTTTCACCAAGGATAGTAAAGGAATCACTACCTATCCTTTTGTCCAACCTGTCGAGTTTAAGTTTCTTAGGAACCCAGAACCTAAAGAGATTGAGAGTCTCCAAGAAGTTTCTGTTTCTAATAACCTTAACCTTTTCAGCATCCACACACCTTCATTTGGTCCAGATCAAGCTCAGAACCTTGATCAAATTATACCACCCACCATATTTGATAATTCATTGAGTATCAGCCAACCTCATAAATTATCATCTCATCATATTGCAGATAAAATCCTAGATAAAACCAAGCTTCAGAGATTTCTAGGTTCCCTCAATTACATCTCAGATTTCTATCAAAATCTCAGGCAGCAATGCAAACTCCTTTTTGATAGACCTCGAACCAATCCATCACCGTGGACCCCAGCCCATACTTCAGCGGTCCAGCACATCAAACAGCAAAACCCTGGTGATTTCAGCCAATCACATAACCCAGGGAAGATTATACCAATAGCCTATAATCAAGCCCAAAATCTTGTTTCAGCCAAAGCAATTGATTGTCCCTTCAGCCACAATCAATTATCATCATGCTTTAAAAAGTATATTTGCATACCAGCATCCATCAATTTCAAAAGAAAAAGGATTTTTAACCAGCCATTAAAAATCTTATTTCATTCAAAATCTTCTTGGCAGGAAATAGCAATAATGTCTTCTCCAGCAGAGAAGAAAGGCAAAGGGAAAGTACCCGCAAGGGACTATCCACAAAGCAAAAGACTACCAGCAATGGGACAGTCTTTTGAAAAGCATGAAGGCGCTTCCTCTACCAGCCATAGAGGAACAACATCCCTTCAAACTATGTATCCAGAAATGGTTACATATTCAAGTGGTTTTATGGCTATAACTCTGGAGCGAGTCAGAAAAAGGACCCTGCAATTTAGTGGAGGAATATATACAGAACTTCCCCACAGCACTAAATTCATCCTTGACAATCTCCAAAGAGCTTTTATCCAAAAACACCAGAGCCTTTTCCAAAGAACCCTTACAGCACTAGAATTACATCTAGTTGAACTAGAAAAAGGAAATATGGTTCTCACTAGTCAACTCTCTGGCAAAGAGGATATCCATTCCATGGATAGAACGACTATCATGAGCACAGACTATGCTAGGTTAAGTCTTAAGACTCAAAACCAGCTTAGAAGTGCTGTCGCCAACTTGCCTTCTGATATACAAATGCGTATATTCGGAAGCAAGGCAATGACTGAATCATACGACCAGTGGTTCAGGCATTTTCAAATTTTGGTCACCAGTCATTTCCCAGTCCCCGGAGAAGAAGCAGACCCCAGAGTCACTGCCTCTATCCTAGCCAACTGGAATCAATACTTTGGAAGTAGTCACAGGGTTTATGAAAAACAGCACCCTTTTCCTGGTTTAATAGTGAACTATGAAGACGGAGCTGATGATGAAGATAGAAACCCAAGCTGGCTTTCAAAGATGCTCGAGTATGGTTTCCTTAGACTCATCAAGTTGACGGACCATATTCAGATCAGCCAATTCCCCCAGATAATCCAACAAGTGGTCAGGAAGATCAAAAGTCCTTTTGTAACAATCAGGTGCTGGAGCACTCTCCCGCAATGGGACGTTAACAACTGGATGTCTATTCAGCCTTCCCACCACCTTGTTCTTATTGATGGTTACACCCACAATGGCCCCTGGTATGATGGTGACTCCTACCTATCCTATAAAGATCCCCTGGCACTCGTATATTGTTGGACAAATTATTTCAACAATGAACTCCGAGATGTCACCAGCGAATTATGGGAAAAATACCACTTCGTAGGAAATACCGGCAGAATTACTGTATTCACCACCAAGCCATATTCAGAAGCCTTCAGCACCCTGAGGGTTAATCACACAGGCTTTCCTGAGTACACAAAAGACAAAACAGACTATGAACCTCTCATGTACTGCGGGTTTTGTAATCTGTACGACAAATACCACGAACATACCCATGATGATGATGATCCAGCATTTGATCCTTATGAAGGATATCCCTCGGGATATGATACTGACTAAAGCATCCTGACCCAGCAATCAGGATAAAAACAAATCTGGTTACTATTCATCAGCACCAGCCACTGATATGAACAGTACCCGCACTATGAACAGTATCCGCAATTTACTATTTCTACAGTACCCCAGAAAAGCAAGGGGACAAGTTACTGTAGCAGCAACAGTTACTATTCACAGCAATGATGGGATTTCACTGTAGCAGTCGGTGGAAAAAGCATTTCACCCAAGTGAAAGCAGAATTCTTCCGTGATTTCAGCAGCATCCGATGCTCCTTTCAGCCTATATAAGGAAGCTCACCCCTCAGTCTTCGGCAGGCTCTTTTTCTGGCTTTCAGTCTCTTAGCCACAGCAAAGAAATACCCTCCTTCTCCAGCAAAGGTTTTCTTAGCAGAAATACCTTAGAAGTCCAGTCAAGTTTTAGGAATAGTCTCCTAAACACAGTCCTTTATTGTAAGCCACAGTTGGCTATTTTATTCTATTTTACCTTCCGCATTACCTGGTTTCAGAGCCCAGTCGCCTGATTCTCAGTTGTATGTAACTTACCCCCTTTTGGTATCAGAGGATGACCTATATAACTGCCTGAGCTTACTGTCACTAGCACTGCTATATGACTTGCTATCTAAGCGGGCAAGTTCTAGTAACTTGTAGATCTCATTTTCGCTGGGTTGGTCACCAATGAGGGTGTTGATAAGGGAGTTGGCCTTGGCTCTACACTCATTTTTGAAATGACCATACTTTCCACAGTTGTAGCATTTGCCGGATGCTGGTGGAACAGATTGGAAGTTAATCCCAATCAGCGATTATTGTTGCTATACTCCCATTGAATCACATCAGCGATTATATCATCTACCTATTTCCCATTTCTCTCTACTACTTCCAACCATAACTTCCCTTTTACCTTTTCATCTCTCCACTACTCTCAACCTTAATGTCACTCTTCAATTATCTTTTCCTCTTCCTTTTATTTTGACTATTCCTATTCCCATTCTATTACTATAAATATGGCATTTTCTCTCTCATTCTATACATATTTTCTCACATCAAAAAGGTTATTACTCTCTCTCTCTCTCTCTCTCTCAATTCTCTCTCTCTCTCATGTTTTATTTTTGTGTGAATTTTTTATTTTTTGTATTGCTACTTTAGATTGATGTATTTATGACTTCTTTAGAATTTTATTTTGGGTTGCAATTTTGTTTTGTGTTATTAAGTTATGATCTTTTTCTCTCTTTCTTTTTTTTTTTTTTTCTTTTTTTCCTTTTCTATGATTGTTAAACGTTATTCTATTGCATATAAATATAGTTTACAAGAATATAATGTTATTCTATTATATATCATGGCTTGGATAATTTGGTGTTTGACTTATGACTATATTTTTTATTTTGATGCTTCATTTTATTCTCTCTCTCTCTCTCTCTCTCTCTCTCTCTCTCTCTCTCTCTCTCTCTATATATATATATATATATTATTTATTATATATATATATAGATTATTTATTCTTTTTTGAGGAATCATTGTATTTTTGTATATAATAGTATTTTGGGTTAATACGATTTGGTAGTGTGTTTGATTTTTTAAGTTTTCCATCACAAGTCTTCTCTCTCCCTCTTTTAGCTTTTGTTTGAATTTTTTTTTTTTTTTTTGACATAATACTTAGTTATTTTAGAAGTGATATTTTGAATTTATATCAAAATACAATGTTGGCTATGTATTTGAATGTGTCTATCAACTATTAAAATTAAACTACCCAAGATGAATATGTATAGACAATATTTTAAGTTTAACTTTTTATTGATTTATTATTTAGTTATAACATCAAAATCAAAGCCAATATATTTATATATTTAAAAAAAAGAAAAAAATAAATAATAAAAGAATAATAATATGGCCAATGATGTGACAGATGAGAAGGCCCAACAAGAGCATAGTAACAAAAATGTGATATGAAGATCCAATTAAAAGCAATTAAATCTTAATAAATAAAAGTGTATGTAGTCATAAAAATATTTTTAATCATGTTCTTTATATGTTTTTATACATATTATTTTCTTTTATTTTGATAGGTGAAGTGTTCAATTTTAGACATAAAGTCTATTTTTTCCTACATATTATTTTAAATATTAAATTTATAATATAGTATAGTCTCTTAGGAATGTCTAAGAAATATGCAGTTCCAATCTCATATATTTATATTAGTAAACAAAACTCAATCAATAGTTCAAAACTACTCCTGTGATAAGAAAAATTATATATATAATAATCTCTTTTTAAGAGAATAAAAATTTTGAATAATATATTTGAAACTCAAACAGTTTAGTTGTACAAGAAAACCAAATTAGGAAAATATAGCGCACGATAACATTATTTATCAAAATATAGACTGCCTAAAAAATGAATAATATCAATCAAATAAATCCAAATAATAAAATGATGATATATTTTTTGGGATAGATAAATAAAAAATAATTTTAGAAATTGTTTAAGTTTTTGGGAGAACAAATTATTTTCCACAAAATTTATAGAACAAATTATATATTATTCCGTAACTAAAATAAAATTATTTGTTTCTACGCATCACGTGGGTCTAGGACTAGTTTAGAATTAAGTTTAGTTTTGGTTGTCCCCTATCGTTGAACAAACACGATCAAAAGAAAGTTGGGCCACTAGAAGTGAAAAGCTGTGCGGAAAAGATTTGACCCACCTATCCAGCGAAAAGAAGAAGGAATTTCTATTCTTCTGTTTGGAAAGTAAAAGACCTTCTTTATCCATTAGAAGTGGAAAGCTGTGTGGGAAAGATTTGACCCACCTATCCAGCGAAAAGAAGAAGAAGGAATTTCTATTCTTCTATTTGGAAAATAAAAGACCTTCTTTATATATATATATTGACACTGACACATGAGTATGCCTAAATTCCTCATGCTATTTTTATTGGTATATTCACAAGCCAAGTATTTTCCTTCTGTTATGTTTCCCAGCAAATGAAATATGTGACAGATTTGCGAATACTAGTTTTCATGCCGACATGATAATGTACTTGACACAAGAGCTTAACCTGCCGCTGGTTAAGGCCGCCAACACACTGACCAACTTCGATGGAGCTACCAATTTCGCGCCATTGTTTGGTGCTTTAGTTTCCGACTCCTTTGCTGGCCGGTTTTTGACCATCGTGGCTGGTTCTATTATCTTTGAACTGGTAAAAACAAAAATCTCATGTGTTACAGGTCTAAAGCTCACTATTTCTAGTTTAAGCAGTGATTAGATTCCCTTTCATTGATAATTAACAAGGGAACCTATAATTTTTTTTTTTTAATATTTACAACACGATATTTACAACAGGATAGGAGGGATTTGAACCCTTTAGAAACATCAGAGGGAACCTATAAGGCTATTGGAAAGGGGACCTATAAATAAACTATTTATTGATATATATAGCGAAAGAAAAGTTTTGCAGCCTAGTGTAATGATTCAGGATTGTAAAGTTGTGATTTACAGCTATTTTGTGTTAGCTTTTATTCCGTGCCAAATTTAATTGTAATTTTGTTCAATCGTATGTACCGTGTATTTTATGTGGGATTTCTTTGTAAGGGTTGTGTGTGAAAGAGTGTGAAGACTCAAGGCAAAGTGAAGAGCAAGAAGTTTTCACAGGTATCTCGCGAGAAGCCTTCCTGCGAAGTGAAGCATGTGTCCTACACATGATTGGAATGCAAAGAGTCATGATAGACGGTGACAGTTGGTTTTCGCGAGTGTCTCGCAGGTAAGGCCTTTCCATGAGATACCCACAAAGCATTCTGTTTTGTCAATTTGTCATATCTGATACTCCAAGTCTCTACACACACTATATATACCCACATTACCCACATTCTGAGAGGAGTGCTTTTCAGAGAGAAAACCCTAGCCACTATCCTTGAAAGAGAGAGATTGTTATACCCACAATTCTCTACACAATCCATTGTGGTTTTCCTAAACTCCTACCTCTCCATTTCCAAATCCTTGAGAGGTTGATAGCCCAAACACTTACCACACTCATTCTAAGTGTCAAGTGAGGTTTTGGTGTTGCTGGGAAGCATTGGAAGAAGCCAAGCTTTGATGGATGCAATCGGGCGTATTGCAGGATTTGGAAAGCTAGACAAGACACAGTTCTGAGAAACTTTGTTGGAATAGGAGTTTGGAGGGCTTAGGTGCATTGGGTAGATTAGGCTTGGAGGGTCTCTTGCTACTTGTGTATCCCAACTTATTGTCTAGTGGATCGATTTATTGCTTGGAGGGCGGCAGAGAGGTTTTACATCGAGTACTTCGGTTTCCTCTTTGATAACACATCGGCATGTTATCTTGTGTTTGCATTCTTCTTCCCTACTCTTTTAGCTTTCATTTTACTGCTATGTTTTAATGAATATGACTTAGAATAGTTTTATTATTTGTTCGCTCACATTTACTCTATTTCGCACTTAGTTTAAGTTAGAGTAAAATTAACCGAGCCGTATCTTTTAATTTGGGGGTTGAAACAGCTCTTGTGTTTTAACACATAATCGAGCTTTCAATTGGTACCAGAGCGGGTACACTTGCTGTGGTTTTATTACCTAAATGTGATCCTAGACCCTGTGGCTTGCTATAGGTCGTGCTATGGCAAAGGCCAACATGAAGCATAGTTCATGTGTTTGTGATAATGACTCTATGAGCATCTTTGGAGATTGTTCCAACAATGAGCTTTTAGAGTTATTCAAATCAATGAAACATGCTAGAATTTTTGTACACATGCTGAAATCCTTAGAACATAGGAATCATGATATTCATAATAGCTTGTGTGAGTCGAATTCCCTAATTGCTAAATATAAGAGAAGGAATAGACTATTGTGTGATAAACTTGATTGTTTGAAAAGAAAGCTTCACTCATCTTTAAATGAAGTAAGGGAAGATGAGTCCTGCTTTGATGGTCAAGAATGCCTATCTCATGCTTGTCTTTTTGTCCATACCGCATTGAAAGTGTTTAATTCATGTCTATGGTATCTTGACAGTGGATGTTTAAGGCATATGATAGGAGATAAATCACTATTCAAAACTCTTAAGGAGAAGGAAGATGGCTATGTGACATTTGGAGATGGTAGTCACTCACAAGTTCTTGGAAAAGGAACCGTTGATATTCGGGACTTCCCTTGTTAACTGATGTTTTGTACATCAAAGGATTAAAAGTGAACCTACTGAGTATCACCCAAATATGCGATGAAGACTTTCTTTGTTCAATTTTCAAAGAAAGGCTGTCTAATCCTCAATGAATAAGGTGTTCAAGTATTGAAGGGACTTAGGACCACTGACAATTGTTATGGTATCATTCCCAAACCAAGCATATCATGTAGGAGTGCTCGAGTAAATCTCTTGGAGTTATGGCTTCAACGGTTTAGGCGTGCAAATTACAAACAAGTGGCAAAAGTCTCAAAGCTAGAAGCAGTGGTTGGTTTGCCAAAGTTTGGAAAAATTGAGAAGAGTGTGTGTGGTTCATGTCAATTAGGAAAACAAACAAAGTCAACCCATCCTAAAGTAAATGTAATTGCTACTTCTCATCCTTTGGATTTATTTCATGTGGATCTAATGGGTCCAACGAGAAAGGAAAGCATAGGTGGAAAACGCTATATCATGGTGGTAGTTGATGATTTCTCAAGGTATTCGTGAATGGAATTTCTTAGAGAGAAGTCGAAGGCATGCAACAAGATGGAAATGTTATGCAAAAGGCTCCAAAATGAAAAAGGACTTCCCATAATCAAAATCAAAAGTGATCATAGGAAGGAGTTTGAAAATGCAAAATTTGAGACATTTTGTAATGAGCATGGGATCAAAAAGGAATTTTCAGCTCCAAAGACTCCACAACAAAATGGGGTGGTTGAAAGAAAGAACCGAGTGATTCAAGAGATGGCAAGAGTGATGTTTCTCAACAAAAACCTTCCACAGAAATTCTGGATTGAAGCGGTGAGCACTACATGTCACATTGGGAATATGATTTTCTTCCGAGCAGGAACAAAGAAGACATCGTACGAAATTTAGAGGGAAAAGAAGCCTAAGGGTGAAATATTTCCGAGTATTTGGAAGCAAATGCTACATTCTCAATGATAGGGAGAATCTTGGAAAATTTGATGCTAAGAGTGATGAAGGGATCTTCCTAAGATACTCCAGGAATAACCGAGCATATATAATGTACAATAAGCGCAATAAGATGGTGATGGAATCAATAAACATTGTCATAGATGACACCATCTCAAAAAAGGATGTTGATGAGGATGGCGAAGGATCAACTCTTAAGAAGAATGAGGGTGATGACAACATGTCTCAAAGTGATGATGGTGAGAGAGAATCATCGGAAAAGGAGTCTACACCTCCTACAACAATAAGGGAGACTAGATTAACTCAATGATCTTCAAGTCCACTCACCCCTCTAGAAGTTCAACCTCCGATTTCTCATGATGGGGAACCCTCCACTTCCAAGAAAACATCATCAAGAGTAACTCTCAATCATCCCGCAAGCAATATCATTGGTGATTTAGATGAGGGACTTCGTTTGAGAAGAGGACCAAGCTATAGTGTGAAACATGTGACATACAATTGTTATCTTGCTCAATTTGAACCCAAGAAAGTGGAAAAAGCTTTAAGAGATGAGAATTAGGTAGAATCCATGCACCAAGAGTTGCATCAATTTGTTAGAAATGATGTGTGGGAGCTGCTACCAAGGCCCAAGGATACACATGTAATCGGCACCAAGTGGATCTTTAAGAACAAGATTGATGAAGATGGTGGAGTTGTCCAGAACAAGACTGATGAAGATGGTGAAGTTGTCCAAAACAAGTCTAGATTGGTGGCTCAAGGATATACTCAAGTTAAAGGCATAGACTTTGATGGGTCATTTGCTCCAGTAGTAAGACTAGAGTCAATCCGAATCCTTCTCTCCATAGCGTGTATTATGAACTTCAAGTTATACCAAATGATGTAAAGAGTGCCTTCTTGAATGGATTTTTAAACAAAAAAGTGTTTGTTGAGCAACCAAAGGGGTTTCAAGACCCTCACTTTTTGGACCAAGTGCTATGGCTGAAGAATGCATTATATGGGCTGAAGCAAGCACCAAAAGCATGGTATGATCGACTCACCACATACCTATTGGATCATGGCTTCAAGAGAGGCCAAGCCGATAGAACTATGTTTGTTAAAAGAGATGATAAATTTCTCCTTATTGCTCAAGTATATGTGGATGACATTGTCTTTGGATCCACAATCAATCACCTTGCTCAAGAATTTTCGAAAGAAATGAAAAGGGAGTTTGAGATGAGCATAGTGGGGGAGCTAAACTACTTCCTAGGGCTTCATGTGAAACAACGGAGTATGTGCACAATTTCAGGCACCACCTAAAGAGTCTCACTTGACAACAGACAAACGAATTATCCACTACATCAATGGCACATCCAACTATGGAATTTGGTATTCAAGAGACTCGAATGAATGCTTAGCTGGTTATTCGAATGCTAATTCAGTTGGGTGTATTGATGATAGGAAGAGCACCTCAGGTGACTGTTTTTACCTTGGAAATAACTTTGTGTCGTGAATGAGCAAAAAGCAAAATTCAATCTCTCTATCAATAGCGGAAGCTAAATACATTGCAGCGGAGAGTTGTTGTGCACAACTATTATGGATGAAGAAGCTTCTACATGACTATGGAATCACTTAAGACACTATGTGCGTGTTTCTTGACAAAACAAGTGCCATAAACTTGTCAAAAAATTCGGTTCAACACTCGAAATCGAAGCATATCGAGATCCGGTACCACTTCATTTGAGACTTGGTAGAGGAGAAGATTGTGTGTCTAGAGTTTATCAACACTGACAACCAGAAGACAAACATATTTACTAAACCTCTTGATGGTCCAAGGTTTGAATCTCTGCGTAAGACCATTGGTGTCGGTATCATTCCTTGAACTCTTTTATGTGACCTTATTTTGTTCACTGATGCATACTTGCTATATAGGTCTCACATGTTCAGATAGATGATGTTTCTTTTACAAGTTTTACTTTACTTTTTCGATTTTTGAGTGAGTTGAAAAAATTGAAAAACCCATAAAAATTGAAAAACCTCTGAAAAGTTTGATTGCCTGTGTTGTGTATATCACATGTGAGTTTGGCCTAATACCTTCGTACTAATGGCATAATGCATTTATGAGCTTAGCTTGTTTTGTATGCACATCTATCTTTGTGAGAAAACTCTTGAAATCTATATGTGATTGTTATAAATCGATCTTCAAGCTTGTTATGAATGATTGGTCAATGGTCTTGATGATTTTGATGCATGCATAGACTTGTGCCTAGGGGTGTTCACCAAACCGCATAAATCGCACAAGCCACAAAAACTGCATCAAAACCACCCGCAAAATGACATAACCGCACCACACCGCAAGTAATATTGCACCGCACCGCACCACACCATATGGTGCAGTGCAGTTTGCGGTTTTATAATAAGAAAACCGCACCGCACCACTCCCTTCAATATATTAATATAATTAATTATTTTTAATATTAAATATATTATTAATAGTTTAATAATCCTAGTTTTCTCAAAAAAAAAAAAAATAGTTTAATAATCCTAGCAAGTGTTGATTAAGAAAGCCAACCCAAAATAAAGAAAAACTAGCTCAAAATTTAAAACTTGGACCAAAACAAAGGGAAAAATTAGTTTTGGGCTGGGTAGAAAAAACCAAAAATATGAAAAATATACCAACTTCAAATCATTCAAACCGCATTTTATATACCGCATCGCATATGTGACCGCAAAAATGAGATGCGGTGCAGTTATGGTTTTGGCTAAATTTTAAACCGCATCGCACATGTGACAACAAAAATAAGGTGCGGTGCAATTATGGTTTTAGCTAAACCACACCGCAAAATGAAATGCTAAAAATAGCCCAAAATCGCACCGCACCGCATCGCGAACACTCCTACTTGTGCTTATATATCTTCCTACATTTTTTTTTTTTTGTTTTTGCTTAAAGAGCTCAACAAATGTAAATCTCAAAATGAAAAGAGATAATGAGCTGCAAAAGCCGTCGCACATACTAGTATTTGACTAGGAAAAAGGGAAAGCGACTTGTATTGAAATGTATGGTGCCCAAAAATCCAAAGGCTTATTCTAAAAAATGAAATATCAAAAGTTCAGACGTCCATCTCAAAATGAGATGTATTGTTCAAAAATGATCAAATGTTATGTATTGTAAAGAAGCCAAATGAAAAGTTTCAAAGTTATGTAATCATTTTTGTGGGAGGTCATATATGTTCATTTCTATAGTTGAGATAGATCTCTTGACCTAGTACCAGTTATGTATGATTTGATTGAATTAATCATTGAAACTTCACTCTGGATTATAGACTATTCCACATTTGATACTCACACACAACACACAAGACTTTTGTTCAACAAATGCTTATTTCATTTGTGTGATTGTACATTATCAAATGTGATGTGTATGTTCAATTGTTTGTCAAGTAAAACCAAAAAGATTTTTGAGTATTTTATATGTTTTTGAAAGTGTTTTTATGCTTTCGTGTTTTAAGTTTTTTGTTAAATTGCATTTTTCATGTTTTCTTCAAAAAAAAACTTCTTTAGAGGCATTTTGCCGAGACGCTCGCGACTAAGCTCTTCTTGCGAAAATGGGTTAAGGCAAAACTTGAAAACACAAAATTTAGACAGAGACTTCGCGACTATCTTGCGACTGTTTTGCGACTAAAGACTTCCAGCGAAAGGTTTTGTGCTTCAGATGCATTTTTCACAAGTAACTTTGCAAGTATGTAACCCGCGAAAAACGCGTGTTTTCAGTTTTAAAGGAATGATGTGACAGATTTTTAATCACTCTCTAGTTTCCTTCGTTGTGCCTTCCTCGTGCCTTTCTCAATCCTAAATAGTTTTTCACTCAAAAACCCACCAAATTTCAAGTTCAATCACTGCAAGATCATCTCCAAGGTATGTTTATAACAACCTTTTCATTTTTTTTCTTAGATTTTGCAGAAAATTTTCTAGGTTTACTTGATTTGGGGACTTTTGAAAAAGGGGTTGGGAACTTTGATTTTGGTCAAAACAAATTCAAATTCTTGATTGGGCTTAGTCCCATTTAATTTGTTTGTTACTGTGTCGCAATTTTAACATGTATTTAGGCAGATTTTCACATATTCATGCACTACCCACATGTTAAGTATAATGTTGCATATGAAATGTTTGATAAAATTCTCAAGTGGCATTTTTGAGTTGTTTTGGACTCCAATGAGTTCCAAATTTTGGGATTTCCCATGATTGAACTTGCTTATCATGTTTTGATCATTGGGTGTGTGTTTTACACATTTTGACCCAACTATGCCTTTTCATACCTTGCCATGCATCACTTAAGCACACTTCATGCATCATCTAGGTACACCTCATGCACACTTGATGCACACACATGCACAGTTGTCATTTTTTTGCATTTTAATTATAATTACATGTTTTAGCACTTATACCATGTTCATTTGACACTGTTGTGTTCTATTTTAAGTTTTTGTGCTTATGTTTATGGACTAACTTGACACTAATCAACTTTATGTTTGTGTTTTGTGTTTTTGCACTTGTTTACTCTGTTGTGTGTTTATTTGTGCAGATGTCTCCCACCAAACACTCTGCTTCCAAGAAATCTTCCAAGCATCCACGCACGGACTCCGACAACTTCAGGTCCATTGAGGCAGACATGGCATATAATGATTGCTACAAATGAGCAACAATCATTATAGAGAGGGTTGTCCGATTGGAGACACTTGAGAACACTTCCATCCCTGAGGTGTTCAAGGAGAGAACTTGGACGAAGCTGTTGAATCCAGGTGGCAATGTTTATGAGGAAATCATACGAGAATTCTTCTCCAATGCCACTGTGGATGGAGACCACATTAACTGCTGGGTGAGACTCAAGGAATTTGTTATCAAAAGGGAATCCATCCAAGAATTCTTAGAAGTTCGTCCACCTTCTCAACCAATCGCCATAAAATATGATGATAGATTGGACTCTCTTGAGCCAATGGTAGAGCTTCTTCGTGGTTCGCTCAAGAAGAAGTTGATGAACACCATCCCATTCAATGCAGAGATGAGGACATTAGCATATGTCATGATCCACAACCTATGTCTGGCCACAAACTTGACAACACTGTCTTGACCAAGGACCATTTTCCTATATGATCTTTACACACATAAAGAGATCGACATTTGTGAACACATATACCACCTCCTGACCAAAAGCATCATCAAAAGCAACACAAGGACAATCATGCCATTCCCCACTCTTATCATAGGTCTCATTGCAAAGACGAGATTGAAGTTTCCAAGCGGTCTTACCATCCTGCCAAGGGACTATCACATGCACTAGGACCCAGTTGTCTTGATCGCCTTATGGCAAGGGTAAAGTAGATGTATGGCATGCTCGAATCTCATATGTAGCATACCTCCAATCAGTTTGCTTACATCCAAGGACAAATTACTACATTGTCTTCACAAATTGAGGACATGTCAATGGAGCATGGATCCGATTCAGAGTCTGATTAGTTCTAGCCTCTTTGTCCATTCCGGTTAAAAAGGGGGAGAAAATTTTGAAGGGGAGACTACATAGTTTGAAGGGGAATAGAACATATATTGGTTTATTTTTGGTGGTTTAGCGGTTTTTTGTTTGTTTTAAACTTTATTAGTTTTTACAACTCTTGGATATTTACATTGCTTTCTTTTAAAGCTTTAAGTACTTTGGTTTAATTTCAATTTAATATTTAGTACATTGTTTATATCATTGGTTTGTAGTAATTTTAGTACTTTTAGATGTTGATTAAACTATCTTGAGTACTACACACTTGTACCCTTGTTGGATCTTGTATCCTTGATGCAAATACTTCTTGTATTTCGCATTGGTTGTGTGTTGGACATGCAATGGATTCGCTGCGTTGCTCTTAATTGCATTGTGTGTCCGGGTGATCATTTACTAGCTAAATGACCATTGTAGTCATTCTTTAATGATTGACCCTGTTTGATCAAGATATGCTTAATTGGTATATAGTGTTTATTACCTTGATCGCACTTGACTTGCTTATATATGTATCGTGTATTCAACTTGTCATAAGCTTAATGAAAGTTTTGTTTATGTGTGAGTGTTACAGGTTACAGATATATACATGCAAGTGCTTCACAACTTCTAGATTAGTTGTGAGTGAGTTTTGCCACTGTTCCCGAACTCACGTTTAAGTCTAGAGTCTGTTTTAAGGGTATTGTCACGGAATAACCAAAGGGGGAGATTGTAAAGTTGTGATTTACAATTATTTTGTGTTGGTTTTTATTCCGTGCTAAATTTGATTGTAATTTTGTTCAATCGTATGTACTCTATATTTTATGTGGGATTTCTTTGTAAGGGTTGTGTGTGAGAAAGAGTGTGAAGACTCAAGGCAAAGTGAAGAGCAAGAAGTTTTCGCAGGTATCGTACGAGAAGTCTTCTCATAAAGTGAAGCATGTCCCCTGCACATGACTGGAATGCAAAGAGTCATGATGGATGGTGACAGTTGGTTTTCGTGAATGTCTCATAGGTAAGGCCTTCCCGTGAGATACCTGCAAAACATTTTGTTTTGTTAATTTGTCATATTTGATACACCATGTCTCTTCACACATTATATATATCCACATTACCCACATTCTAAGAGGAGTGCTTTTCAGAGAGAAAACACTAGCCACTACCCTTGAAAGAGAGAAATTGTTATACCCACAATTCTCTACACAATCCATTGTGGTTTTCCTCAACTTCTACCTCTCCATTTCCAAATCCTTGAGATGTTGATAGCCTAAACACTTACCACACCCATTCTGAGTGTCAAGTGAGGTTTTGGTGCTGTTAGGAAGTATTGGAAGACGCCAAGCTTTGGCAGATGCAATCGGACATATTGCAGGATCTGGAAAGCTAGACAAGACATGGTTCTCAGAAGCCTTGTTGGAGTAGGAGTTTGGAGGGTTTAGGTGCATTAGGTAGATTAGGTTCAGAGGGTCTCTTGCTACTCATGTATCCCAACTTATTGTCTAGTGGATCGATTTACCGCTTGGAGGGCCGCGGAGAGGTTTTACGCCGAGTACTTTAGTTTCCTCTTCGATAACACATTGGCATTTTACCTTGTGTTTGCATTCTTCTTCCCTACTCTTTTAGTTTTCATTTTATTGCTGTGTTTTGATGAATATGGCTTACAGTAGTTTTATTGTTTGTTTGCTCGCATTTACTCTATTCCACACTTAGTTTAAGATAGAGTAAAATTAACTGAGTCATATCTTTTAATTTGGGGGTCCAAACAACTCATGTTTTAACACATAATCAAGCTTTCAATGACTATTTACTACAACAGATACAAGTTATTGCAACTACCATACTATAACTAATTGTTATAGTCATTTTAGTGACTACCACATAATAATTGGTCAGGCACAATATTCTCAACATTGTTGTAGAGAGTGATGCAAAGACTTGCATTGATGCCCTACACAATCCTAGCACATTTGATCCATGGAGAATATCAGTCGAAACTCAGACACCATAAGATTGGCAGCTCTATCCCAAGGCCTTTCCTTCAGGTGGCCTCCCAAATCATCTAACCAAGCTCCACACGCCTTAGCAGCCCGTCCCTTGACAACAACTTCTTTGGCTGTTTTGTCCTAGGTTCTGCCCCCCTAGCTTTTGCAAATGTAATTATGCAGGACCAAGCCCAGTTTGAGGGTGCGAATCTGTTGTAACTATGTTTATTTTCTTTTCAGTAAAGATCTTACTATTGACCATTAAAAAGAAAAAAGAAAAATGGAAAAAAAGCTAGTTGTTGCAAACTTACAGTCAATTTAGCTCTCAAATGCCTAGGTCCTTGAGAATAATACCTTGTCAATAAGCACTGCTTAAAAATTCCCAACTATCATCACGAACGCTGATAAACACATCACCTACATTTGTATATTTTAAAATTTTCAACAGCAATCTTTATTTTTTTATTTTTTTATGAGCATATTTTTGGCTTGTGAAAATTTAGAATGTTGATTAATTTCTCATTCTTTTGTACACATTTTATTTCATCTGCTGATCGGCAGGGATTGATTAGCCTCACCATATCAGCAGTACAGCTAAGGTTCCACCCTCCAAATTGCCCAACTCAAGAGAACTGCAAGGAAGCCTCAACCTTGCAGATTTGGGTCCTCTACATCTCTCTACTCCTTACATCTCTTGGCTCAGGTTGCATTAGGCCTTGTGTTGTTACCTTTGCTGCAGACCAAATTGACATGACCAAATCAGGTGTAGCAGCTCGAAGTTGGAATTTTTTTAATTGGTACTACTTTAGCGTGGGAATGGCAACACTAGCTGCCCTAACTTTAGTGGTTTACATCCAAGATAATGTAGGTTGGGGCTGGGGTCTTGCAATTCCAACCATAGCCATGGCCTTGTCAATTTCAGCCTTTTTGGTGGGTTCACCTCTTTAATAGAATCAAATCTGAGGGTAGTCCCTCGGTTAGATTGGCTCAAGTAATTGTTGCAGCTGTGAGGAAGAGGAAAGAAGTAGTACCTGCAGACCCAGCTCTCTTGTATGAAAATAGAGAGCTCGATGATGCTATTTCTTTGAATGAAAGGCTTTTACACACAAGTCAATTCAAGTAAGCAATTTTAAACATTCTAAAGTATAATGTCAAATATCATTGCAGATGCTAAGCAATAAGCATGTGTTGGACGAAACTTCATCTGATAGTGGCTAGTCTTATGCAAATTAGCTTCTTTGAGAAGCCTAAAAAGTAAAAAGACCCGGTGAGTGTTATTCATTAATATATATATATATATATATATATATATATAATTTGGGCATATGTGCTTCATGAAATTGTCTGTTACCCGGAGACACAGGCTGAACTTAGAACTACCTGCTTTGATATCATGATAAATTACTAATTGTCCCCAAAGCTCAAACTATAAGGAAAGAATGAGTAATTATTTAACTATTATTGTAATGCATATAAATTGAATGGTAAAACAGCTTCTCCTGTACTGATTGCAGGTGGTTTGATAAAGCTGCAATAGTTACAGGTAACGATGCAACAGATTCGAACACACCAAATTTATGGAGGATTGCCACCGTCCATCGAGTTGAGGAATTAAAATCCATTATCCATATGTTTCCCATATGGGCAGCCGGAATTTTAGTTTTTGCCTCATCTTCACACTCCCGAAGCTTCACCATTCAACAAGCTCGCACTATGGATCGTCACCTGTCTCACTCCTTCCAATTTCCTCCAGCCTCCTTGGCCATCTTTGGTGTCATATCCTTGCTCATTGGCCTTGTTCTGTAACGAATCTTTGTACCCTTTGCCTGCCGATTCACTAGAAACCCATCGGGCATCACATACCTACAAAGAATTGGCATAGGCCTTGTGATTAACATTCTTGCAATAGTTGTTGCAGCAGTTGTTGAGATCAAGCGAAAAGCAGTGGCTGCTGAACACAACTTATTGGATGATCCAAAAGCAATTATCTCTATTAGTGTTTTTTGGTTGGCACCTCAGTTCAGCCTACATGGCACAGCTGAAGTTTTCGCGTTTGTTGGGCTCTTGGAATTTCTTTATGATCAATCACCTGAAAGCATGAGAAGCACTGCCACAGCTCTCTACTGGATTGCGATATCAATGGGAGACTATGTAGGCACACCGATGGTATCACTAGTTCATAAGTATTCAGGCAAAAAAAGCAACTGGCTACCTGATAGGAACCTCAATAGGGGAAGATTGGAAAACTACTACTGGCTTGTTACTGCCACCCAAGTAATAAATCTCTTATATTATGTAATATGTAGTTGCCTTTATACTTATAAGACATTGGAAGAAGTTAGTGAAATTTTCGAGGAAGTTAAAGTGACTATACCCTAGTAGGAATGGCCATGGAGAGGTGTAGCTTGGAAGAAACGAGTTAGCTTAGTATTGTTGATATGGAATGACTATACCCTAGTGTACTAGGTTTTTTTTTTTCCTGCAGTTTAAGTGAAACTAGTCGCTAATCCATGAGATGCACAAGAAAATTTTAAATGTATTGTTTTACTAATTTCTTCCCAATGCAATTATTGAAATAAAGTTGCAGCATTTTCACAGTGATCAAACATCTTTTCTATTTCAGCACTTTTGTTGTATCCAAATAGAGAATAACATTATAACACTAAAAAATAATTAAACCATCCCAAAGCCTATAATTCTCAAAGTTAAAAGAGAGTCCTAAATTTCGTTTAATTCCATTAACTGCTTAAGTCAATAAGCACATTGGTATGAATAAAGAAATGAACGGTGTCCGTATCTATTTAATTATCAACCATATATCTGTTATAGCAATTAAGGTGATTTATAAATTTCAACCAGTTTGTTTTGTAAAACCTTTGTTTTGTTTTGTGTTTTTTTTTTTTTTTTTTTTTTTTTTGAGATACCAGATAGAATGACTTTTTTTCAGAAGTAAAAAACCATGTACAAATGTAAAGACCTAGGCACACACCCCAGGCTAGTTCGTTAGCCATACAAATTATGAAGAAAAAAACATACAAGGCTTCCCTCTAAACCAACAAAACAACAAAGACCTTTCTGCACCATAATCATGTTTGCTTGAGTGGCCGAGAGCATCTAATATGTCACCAGCAATGTTAGTGCTACGTACATCCAAAATGACTTTAGGTTGTGCCTGAACTTTCTCAAAGTATGCTTTGTTTCTTGCATTCCAAATTGCCCAAGTTTTTGTGGCCCACAGTTCCAGCTCCTTCTTTGACAGTTTAGCTCCTTTGTTTTGTAACACCTAATTTACTGTAATTAGTAAAAATCTTAACTCAAGAAGATTCAATAGAAAGTACGAACACATTGATATCAATTTAGTTATTAAAAAAAAAGTCTCAAATGATGGCAATTATAAAACAACATTCTTCTCAATGAGTTTATAATCAGACATATCTATCATAGAAGCAAGCATATATGATGTCTAGTAAATAAAATTGATAGCCTTCTTCATGGACATACAAGGCCCTAGATTTTTGGGTTTTCCATGTTACCAAAAAAAAAAAAACATTCTTAAGGTATATTACAGAGACAAATCATTATGATCTTTTGCAATTCAGAATCACTTGGAAATGATTTTTTTTTTTTACATTAAATTTAAAAATCATAAAATTATACATAGACAATTGGATATTGTACTTCCATGCAGATATCTAACAATTTCACTAATACAAATTTGTCAAAAAAAAAAAAAAACAGCAGGATGAAGTGTTATCATACAACCACAATTGAATTGAAGGATAGTCAAATTAGCATGTTGTGCCTCAAGAGTCAAGATATCACATAATCATTTGGTATCTAAGAATTGTATAAATATTGGACTAATAGATGCATTCGTATCAATCTTTGTCAAAAAAATATGAAATATATGGAATATGCAGTAGAAAAATGTAGTTATAATACATTTGAAATCACCAACAATTATCATTTGAAAAATAATACTGACTTTATAGTTTTTATTAATTTATATCATGTAATATATGCATAGATGTCTAAAAATATGGTAGGAGAGTAAATCAAAAACTAAAATATGATGATGAAGCTCATTTGACAATCCCAACTCTTTTTTACAAATCAAATAGAAGCAGCAAAATAAAAGGAAGCAAATTGCATGATGCTGATCTTGCCTTCTTTATCCATCTTTGGGTGTTTAGAACTTTTCTCTACACCTACACATCAATCATTATGATTAACCTATCACTGATTGTAATTGGTCAAAAATCTAACAGCCCAATTAAAAGGATTTAACCATATGCCAAAAGAGTAACTTCGGTTCCACCTACGGGCAACTTTACTTTGTTTAATCCAATTGTAGAGTTTTTTTTAATATCCTTGAATTTTTTAAGAACACCGGCTAATCCAATAAGTTTTTCATATAATTTTAACCCAGCATGAGATCAAAACTCTAACAATGCTTGCAAATCAAGAGGCACAAAACCAAAGTCTTTTGAGTTTAACTTATAGAACCAAAATCAGCAAAATTAAATCTTAGTACAAACCATGACAGAGCAAACAATAACAAAAGTAAATCTCAACACACAGCCCATTACATAACCAAAAAACTTAAATTAAACACGCATAATGACCCCTTTCAAAGTGTAATTTACATTCCACAGTTACAATTCAAAAATTTTAAGAAATTCTCACCCTAAAGTTAGGTACTATGTAATCAAAGATGATCACTAAAAAATAAAGCTTCATATGTCACACAACTATAAGCTACTACAAACATATGTGATTGCAACTAATGAATTTTGACAATCGCCTCAAGTAGAAGTGAAATCGTAAAAAGATGCTAATACTAAATGCAATAAGAGAGCAATTAACTAACAACACAAATATACATCAAAATTGGATCTCACATCAAACATTCATTTTTAAATTGCTACACTTGCCATTTACACAGTATTTATTAAAAAAATACTTAAACCTTGAATCAATACCCAGTCCAAACTGGATAGAAAATTCCTTTCAGAATAACCTCTTATTGAATCCCTTTTTAATGTCTGCCTCTCATGAATTCCCTCCCAAAGACTGGTTTAACAGATATTGCTCCACCCTTAGCCACTGGACCTATTCCTATCTATTTTAGTCATTCAAATATTTTAGTTGACTGAAAACAAAGAAATTGTATTTGTAAAGAACCTGTGATTGGTTGCGAGTATCTTCGGAAGGAGATTTCTACGTAGTAGAAGATGAACAGTTTACTACGAGGCGACACCGTTTCAATCTCTTCTACCTAAAAACAATAATCCTAAACAAAATAAAATCCAACCCAAATACCCAAAACAAAATCAATTCTAACCCAAAGACCTTAGTTCAAACAAAATCTAACCCATATTCAATTTTTATTACTATTTTTTTTTTTTTTAAATTACCAATAGCAGTTTAGGCAATCTGACGTTGGTGAGCAACTGGCTGGCCTGTGGATGATGGTCTAACACTCCTATGATTCCTCTCTCAATCTCTTTTGTCTGTTTCTTTATAGTTACCTACACTCATTTGCCTATTTTGTGACTAAATGATTCGGTTTCTTTTTATTTCTATACGATGAAACAGTGTCTTTCATTGAGTCATAAAGTTTAGCGTTGGGCAAACAAAACAAAAACAGAAAATCTTTGAGCAAATATTCAAAATCCCATAATTTCACTTCATCTCTACAAAGAAATTGAATGATTTAAATCTATTAACGAAAATATTTAATAAAAATAGATCATAAGTGTAGGGTCACAGTTTGCAGCCCAAACCCAAAATATATGAGATCTTGGCCCAGTGAGCCCAGTACAATAAATTTGTAGAAAATGGGTCAAAGAACTAGATTTTAGTAAATTAGACAACGGCTAATATGGATGAATTCCTTGTTCGAAGAGTCAATGTTCATGTCTGAGGAGACAAGTGCTCATATAAATCAAGTAAACAAAATACAAATGCAATTTTGATTGCTACAGTGTTCTTTCTCAGTTTTCCGATCCCTTTCTTATGGAAGATATTTCTCATTATATAGTCCCCTTGAACCATCCTCCCTCTACACTTGTTCATCATCCAAGCCACCACTTGAGTATTTGTCCCATCAAATTTCCTCTTAAGCGTTTTTATGAGTTGTGATCTCCCAGAAAACACTGTTCAGAGATCTACTCCACATAAATGCGGCCATAAAAGTAGGTACAATACATTTAATGTGGTGGTAGCAGCTTTTCTATAGATATTTTGGAGTCTTCCTTCTTCCCAATTTGTCTGTGAGGCATCTCTACGTGGTGAGAACTTCGTGGAGAATCATTATAATGATCAGAGTAAATAATTGAACCGTATTCAATAAATCCGAGGAGGAATATCTCCTCGGAAAGCTTCCCAGTTATTTCCCACACCCAAGATCTTGGTGGGTAAATATTAGTAGTCTTTAATCTCTCATTCTTACCTCCTCAGCAATTCAAGTTCTTGGATAAAGATTAGGATCCAATACTTATCAATTTGGACTCTCGTAAGCCCAAGGCCCAGTATG
Organism: Quercus wislizeni; assembly: GCA_023055345.1. Classification (NCBI taxonomy): domain Eukaryota; kingdom Viridiplantae; phylum Streptophyta; class Magnoliopsida; order Fagales; family Fagaceae; genus Quercus; species Quercus wislizeni. The sequence goes on along the minus strand of JALGQJ010000003.1, from coordinate 45,836,590 downwards.
TATGAATTTTGGACCTCCGCCCCTACAATAAGTATTTGTATTAAGTGAATAAAAATTATAATATAACATAAAATATAAAATTTACAAAATGGAAACATAAGAATAGAGTATTTTAGAAGACTACCTATTGTGATCTACTCTCCACATCTTTGCAAAATTGAACCACCAAGTCAGAGTCCTGCAGCAGGACAAAAATAAAATATAAAACCATCCAGATTTGAAAATCTATGAACTACTTATTCAAATATACGTAAGACATTTGGACTTTATAGATCATTAGCTTTATATAAGGACATTACCTTCCTTTCATATATACAATCAAAATACATGAACACACCAAGCAGTAATTTTTAATGGGTCTAAACTTTAAACAATGAAAAACCATAAACAAACCTTTTTTTTTCTCATTCGTCTCCCAAAGCATTGCTGTCAAACAATGCAAACTTCCTCTTTCAAGGTTTGTAAGCCACTAAGAGCTTATCTACTGATTTAAATCATGCTTTGCCTATTGGATTTAAGAATGCTGATTGTGGCATCTAAGGGTGTGAAGGAAATGGAATCCCTAGAGCCAAAGGATGAATTCTGTTGCCTTGTGAGTGATTTCTAAGAAACTTGAAAGCACAATAACACATCAAAGCAAAATAAATAAATATATAACTAAATATCATAGATAAAAAAATAAATAAATAAAAGGTTGAAGTCATATGGACTTACCCCTCCATGTGCAAGAGTAATGGCTATGGAGACATATACGAGACATATAACTTTTCATTAAGCAATACCTATCAAGGTTTGCAACAAATTCAAGAAATTTCATTCAAAATGAAGCAAGAACCATCCAAAATTACAATGAAAGAAGTCCATAACTTAGAGACAAACAGTAGTACAAAAATGAGAAACCCCAGTGAATGGGCAGAGATGAACAAAATAAAAATAAAAATGTAGAGGAAAGTATCAAACCTTGATATGAATTTCAAGTAATATAATTTATTCAGCAATTTAACAACTCTAATTAGATAAGTTTGATTATACTTTTAGCAATATATAAAAGTATATCTTATCATTCGATAATTTTGTAAATTATCAAATAAATTTAAATTGATTGAGAATGGTTTAGAATAATATTATACCGTGATGTTATAGTTCATAATATAATATATTAAAATGGATAAGATGTTTATGGTTATTGTAAATCAAATAGAAGAATCCCGAGAAGATTGAAATCAAATAGAAGAATCCCAAGAAACCAAAAATCCAATAAAAATTGCATAACCAAAAAAATGGAAAAAGAAAATCCAAACCAATGTAAAATGAAGATGAGAAAAACACTATATATCAACTAAAACAAACCCAGAATTAAAACCAAATAGAAGAATCCCTAGAAACCAAAAATTCAATAAAAATTGCATACAAGAAAAAGGGAAAAAGAAAATCTAATAACAAAAATTTCATGATTCTTCTTTGCCACAGATTTGACAACAAAGGAAGAAGAAGAAAACGTGGAAATTTTCAAAGAAAAAAAATAACAAAAACAAAAAAAACTTAAATCCAGAGCAATCCACAACCATAAACCAACAAAATTCCATGAAAACAAAAACAAAAACAAAAAAAAAAAAAAAAAAAAAAAAAAAACTTAAATCCTAAGCAACCCACAGCCACAAACTAACAAAATTTCATAAACAATTGAAGCGAATAAAAAGAGAGCAATATATAGAAATTAAGGAGAGTAAAAAACATGTTTTAATTACCTCAAAATAGTTTGCCAACATAGAATATGATGGGCTAGATTGAGCGACGATAGAGAGGCAAGGAGAAATCGATGCAGTGGCAATGATCCATGGTGGCGGCGACGGGAGGATCTGGGTTTTGGAGTGCCAGTGTATATTAGAAAACAGAGAGGTTTGGGGTTTAGCACTTTGACTTTGGCGTAAAGGCTGAAGAGGGAGTTGTATAGTTGTATTGGGGTTCTAAATTGATAAATTCTAATATAATAATAAAACGTTAAAAGGATTTTTTTTTTTTTAAAAGAAAAAGAAAGAGAAAAGAAAAGAAAGAAAAAAGGTGAGCAGGGAGAGTTGTATACTTTGGGGTTCTAAATTGATAAGTTCAAATATAATAAAATGTTAAAAAGAATTTTTTTTTTTTTTTTTTTAATATGACATGGGAAATTGTGGAGCTAGCAAACGCTTCAGTTATATATATATATATATATATATATATATATATATATATATATATATAGATAAGCAAACAGGTTTCCACTTTCATCCTAATAAAATAATCAGCATCCAGTTATAGAAAAAACTTAACAACATTTTGATGGGCCTTTTTGTTTCGAACACGTGTCATACTTTAATACTTTACTAGTTAGAACTGGATTTATGGGATAGTCAAACCTGAAAGTTATGCAAATGAGTCACCTATTGGTCACTATCGTTGTTTTTCTCCTTTTAAGTTCAGGGTTGGTTCATTCTCAAAAAAAAAAAAAAAAGTTCAGGGTTGGTTTGACATGACTAATTTTTTAAGTTCAGAGTTGGTTTAACATGACTAATTTTTTATAAGTAATATGCAAGGACCTGCTAATTTTCAACTTGAGAGGATCTTTGCTTCGCTATATAGGCTACTCTTGGAATATGAGATGACTTTGTTTTCATTTTTCATTTTGTAGTAAAGTTTGAAGATGTAAGAATCAGTTGAGAAAGAAAACAGTCATAAATTTAGGTTTTTCCATAATTAAGCCAAACTTTGCAAACGGCACATAAAAACGGGAAATTATTGTGTATTCCCGGAGTACCATAAATGCGTGCTCCCTCCTCTCACATGAATGGTGGGTCCCACTAATTAAATTCATGGTGGGACATACTATTCATGTGAGAGGAGGGAGCACGCATTTATGATACTCCGAGAGTACCTAATAATTTTCCCATAAAAACTCTCTCTTGATGAACTGATCACAACTCTTGTCATGGACACTTGAAAGGATAATGACAAGACCCTAGGATTATACAATGAAAGAAAAATACTAGCAGCAAAAGAAATTATACCTTGAGAATGTTCCCAACGATTGACCTTATCTACTTCTTTCTTTTCTATCTTAAAACGAATCAACTTTCGTCTTATTTTCAATGCAATACACATTGCCTCCTGTTGTTCTTTCGCTTCTTTACGTTGCTCTTTCGTTGCAATGCATTCCCTTTCCTTTTTTTCTTCTTACATTTGCCTATTTTCTTCCGTGCCTTTGGTCCTTTTTTTGCTAATTAGGCAAATACTACCCAATGAGATTTTTCCACATGGTGCTTGTATTAAAAAAAAAATAGAAATATGAAAAAAAAAAAAAAAAAAAAAAAAGGAAGAAGAAGAAGAAGAGTAGGAGAGATCCTGAACACTCATATAAACTTTTGATACAATTTTAGGTCTAGGGCAATAATTTCAAGCAAGATTTTTTTTTTTGTTTGTTTGTGATATTTCCGCTTACACCTTTCGTTATATTTTGTTTATAATTTACAAATTTTTTATAGAACCACCCAATAGCCTTTACCTTCAAAAGTAAAAGACAGATTCAATTAAAAATTAAATTAAGTAATAAATTCTTTTCACATCAATTGTATATAAAGAATTATATACAAACAGTTAAAAATTAAATTATTTCCAAAAATTAAAAATTATTTTATTTCCAAACTAAAAAACTAAAAATTAAATTATTTGCGAAAAATATCTAAGAAAAATTCAAAAAACTTTTAGCAAATAAGCAAAAGACAAACGCACACAAGTGAGTCCAAATTCAGCTTATCATGTGCCGGGTACAGGATATATTCATCTTATAAAAGGTCCTCGTACCTTTCGGTGAAGATAAAATCCAAATTGTATTCATCGATGGCTCCAAGTGGACGATGTTGGACTTAAGATCAAAAAGTTTTATGTCACAGCTCATATAAAAAAGTTAGTACTTTCTTGGATTATTTATTGTAATCGATGCCTTGGAATCTTAATCTTAACTACAAAAGTTTTTGTACTGTTATGAACGTGAGAAGAGGCTGGCTTATATATGTGTCACTGCTACAACTTTACCAAATTTTTTTTTTTTTTTATAGAATACGAATTTTGACAAATCTACTATAAGATTTTATTTTTTTCTTCATGCATGCTTGTAATTTTTTAAAAGATCAAAGATCAATAACTATGTCATCAATTAAATATTTAAATTTCAAGTTCTTATGATATAAAATTGTGTATAAAAAATAACTTTATTGATCAAATAGTAAATAACATCTGATTTGAATGAAATTTGATATGCATATTAAAAATGTAAGGAACATGAATTTTAACAGTTAGATTTTTAAAATATAAAGTAATTAATGCTAATTTTTTGAGTGAGTGCTGTAAAATAATATTCAGTGGGTTCCAATTAGTTAGTTCATCTGATAAAGTGTCTGATAGTTGAATAAGAAATTGAGGATCAATCCCTACCTACACAAAAAACTGATTGGTGTCTTGGTCTAATAATAAAGAACTATCATCAACAACAAGTGTCATATGTTAAAACTCTCTCTCTCTCTCCCTCTTAAAAAATGTTTAACTTTTTGTTAATAATGGAAAAATTAACAGATGCGCTAAAGGCATTAGTTTAGGAAATAATTTTAGAAACTTTTTATAGAAAAAGAAAAAATTAATTGACTTTTTTTTTTTAGTTTTTATATTTTTCATAAAAATAATATTAAAATTTCACTAAAATTGTCTGTGTTAACAAGACGTTTTTTTAAATAAATATTATCATATTAGTTTTTGAAAATCCATGTGGTTCAAACTTTCACCTATCTAAAAAAAATTATCATATATATTTCTTTAAAAAAAATTTATCCTATCTAAAAATATTTTAAAAAAAATACCCAAATACCAGATCAATCGATCACGTAGTGTAAAATTAGTGCTTTGACAAAGAAAGTTAAATCTATCATTATATACCATTTTTTTCGCTGAGATCTATCATTATATACTATCTAATCTAACATGTGTATAGCATATAATAATATAAGGCAGAAAAAATATCTTAAAATAATGAATACTTTGACAAATTTTTTTTCCTTGATATAATTAGGAGCGGGTTATGTTCAATGTCTAGAGACACTGAACCTACTGCAATTGTGACACAAGTCATTTTTTGAACACGCGCACTGGATGCACTAGACGTAATCCGCACTCGATATAATCAAGGTTAAAATCATAGTTCTCCTATTATAATGTGAATATTGATCATAATACTTTCCCAATTCCTACCGTTTTCTTTTTCTATCCAAAAAAAAAAAATGTTCCTACGGTTTTTTCCCTTCTAATTTTTTTAGGGAATTTCCCCTTATAATTATTATCTTTATTTTATACTATTTAATTAGCAAAAAAAAAACTGTCTTCCTTTAAAATTTTTTTTTTTTTTTTTTTGTTAATAAAAAAAATTACAATCATAAAAGTGAAGAAGTTGCTATACAAAGTAAGAATTATTATAGGAAAATAAGTTCGTTATGTTTTAATGATAAAAGGAATCAGAGGTGGCTCCACATTAAACCCAGGGTGGTCACAGGACCACCTTGACATGGAAATTTTAAAAAAAAAAATTTGAGTTTTTGTAGTCTAAAATTATACACAAAAAATAAGTTATGAATCAAAAAGTAAATAATATCCGATTGACATGAAATTTTATATGTTTTTTAAAAATATAAAGAATATGCAATTCTACAATTAGATTTTCAAAATATGTAGCTAGCCACAATAATTTGTTTAGTGAGAGTTGTAGCCTCAGGCTACAACTAAGTTTGTAGCTAAGCTGTTTTCTTAAACTTTAGTCGCTTTAAAAATATATTAAACCCTTACAAACAAAAAGGAAAAGCCTGAAAAAAAAAAAAAAAAAAAAAAAAAAAAAAAAAACTATTGAACTAAAATTTTGAAAGAAATGTAGCTTGCAGCATTGATAATTAAACTATCATACTATGATTTCAAAATAAGAAAACTCATAGAAAGAAATTGAAAGTACTCGTAGAAAGAAATTGTAAGACTTTATGTATTTGCGTGTGGTTTTTTTGGTCAATATTTGAAGTTCTATTTTTATTAAATTTTGTATAATTTAAATTTCATAATGACCACCTTGAAAAAATTTCCTAGAACCGCCACTGAAAGGAATAGTATTTTTTAAAAACAATGAACTAAACTTTACTTGAGTTTCATCATCGTTAGAAGTAAATATGTTAAGACTTAAGAGCATTGCAAAGGGTCTAAAATAAGCATCTTAAAATCTAACCAGTGCTAATTTTATACAATACAACAATGTTGTTCATTGCTTTGAAGGGTCCCTGCAGACTAACTTATGTATATAATAAATTTAAATATATTACGACAGTTCAATCATTTTTTTTCTTATAAGAAAAAAGATGAGTAATCAATACGCTCAAAGTCAAATTCATACAAATGCAAGACTTCGACAAACATTAATTATTATTTGTATTTTATTCATGTGATACATAGCTTAATCAAGAAATATATGTGAACTCGAGAAATATTTCAATAATATAATTAAAAATGAATAATAAAAGAGCTACTGGAATAAATAAAAAATGATTTAAATTACATAACCACTAATGTAATAATTAAAAAATTAAAATTTCTTTTAAATTTTGAAACTTTTATAAATAAGTTTTAATCGAAGTGTTAATTTTTTAAAAGATTGGTAATAGAATTTCATTTTCACTTAAAAAATAAAAAAATAAAAAAACCTTATTCATAATTTTAATATGTTTATAATTAGTCACATGCCGAAATTTTAGCAGAATATTAGAAACCTATAAAATTAATAATGAAGCCTATTTTAATTTCTAAAGTTCTGAAACCCTCAAGTTTTAATTAGAGAAAAGTAAGTTTATTGTTTTAATATTCTTTTAGTACATCACATGTATAAGGAGAAAAATGAAAAAAAAAAAAAAAAAAAAAAAATTTGAGATAACATCCACTTTTTTTTTTTTTTTTTTTTAAGATAAGAAATTCATAACTTCCATTAAGAAGAAGATAAAAATAATACATCTTAAGCCAGAGAAGACTCAATCACACTAAGATTTTCCTCTATCCAAGTTACATAATCAAAAACATCCTTGGCATGTTGTGCCAAGTTGTGTGCTAGACGATTGCCTTCTCGCTTGACGTGGTTCACTTGCACTCTTCTAAAGTCTTGTAGCTTTTGCCGAATCCCCTCAATAATATTGCTAATTGTAGTAAGTGGTTTACCGACTTCTTGTAGAGCAACAATGATTATCTTTGAGTTGCTTTCAAAGACTACCTTCCTTACCCCCACATCCCAAGCAAAGAGGACCCCCTCCTCAAATGCTTTGGCTTCAGATTCCAAAGGTCCCGAAGGAATAGAAAGCCTTTTAGACATAGCTGTTTCCACTTGACCTCTGCTATCCCGAATAATAACCCCCACTTTGGATGACTGAGAATTAGCAGTTGCGCCGTCGACATTAACCTTATACCCATGATAAAGCGGATCCACCCAATAAGCCTCCTTATCAAACACAATGTGAGGTGTGCTGAAGTTGGCTGTCTGAAATTCTTCTAACAAAACTTGTGCCTTGTGTAATATTGCCCCGTTGAGTTGTTGAGCCTTACCATGTTGTACCTGGTTCTGGTTGTGTATGTGCAAGTTAGATTTGAGCTTATATAGATGAACAAAATAAGTTATCTAACAGTATATTTACATGAAAAAGCTTCTAAGTGACAAAGATTCTACCTTTGACATGACACACATTAGAGAAGAAGAAAGTAATAATAAGAATGTAAAAAGGACACAAGATGTACCAGGAAAACCCTAGTAAAGGGATGAAAAACCATGGTTTGAGCAAGAATGGAATGTTCTTACTCTGCTCAGATTTGTATTATGTGAAGAAAAGAGGTTTCTCTTGTACTATAAGGGTGTTTTTCCTTAAAGAGATGCTTTGTTTTCTATCTTATCAACTTTCTACTCTCTTCTCTCAAATATCTACTTGGGTCTTTACCCTAAAATACAGCTGCATGTTCCTCTTATAATCTGAGGAATATGGCTGAGTACAAAGACAATTGCTAAGTCATCATTTCCTTATTTTAAACCTTTTCACAGTTGTAATATTATCTGCTAACTAGAGGATAGAGATTGCGCCAATGTGGCATTGGGGCCCATGGGTAGGTGACTTTGCCACTACTTGGAAGACAAGCCTTGGACATTGAAAGGGACATCAGGAGTACTGTGAATAATACACGTGTCTCTGAAGTGGTCCAACATGCATTCAACCAATAAGGGTTGTCCTTATAGTTGCTGACCTTAGAAAGTTACTATCTCTTTTTTTATGAGTGCTTGAGTACCATGTAAAGTGCATATCCTACTTCCTTCCCAAGGTAGTCACGCCTTTGGTACAAACTAGGATTAGGATCTTTTAGCCAACGCTTCCTCTTCCTTTGCTCACAACCATTCCACTTGTAGGGTCCAAATCCAACACATATGCATTCTCCCATATCTTAGTGGTGTAATGTATAGGTTGTACCAAATTTTCCACGCTATCATGAGTACTAACTCCAGAGTATCATCCCCCACACGTTGTGAAAAATTTAGATGCCACAATCAGTCCACAAACTTTGGGAAGACCAAACGATGGGTATCAAAAGTGAGTCCAGAGAGCTGCCAGATCTCACCAGCCTTATCACATTCCGAAAAGATATGTGCACTGCTTTCAATTCTAGCTTCACAGGCTTCACAAACAGGATCAATTAGAACTTTCCTTCGACATAAATTTGCCTTTGTCGGCAATATATTCTTGTTTGCTTTCCATGCGAAGGACTTGACTTTGTTTGGGATATTTAGCCTCCATATTGTCTTCCAAAATATTTTGGCATTCTCTACGTTGGATGCTCCCCCAGAGGTGTTGCCTATTCCCAAATCCACTGCCAATTTATATGCGCTACGAACTGTAAAATTAACCTTTGGTGTATAGGCCCACACCAATCGGTCACCAGGTAGTTTAATATTTAAAGGGATGCTCAATATAGCTTTCGCGTCATCCAGGGAAAAGAATTGCTGGATCATACCAAACTGCCAAGGCCGAGTACATGGGTCAATGAGAAGAGAGACCATTGCAAGATAACATCCACTTGATGAAACCACACCTGCAAGATGCAATTTTTATTTTATTTTATATAGTGTATATTATAGTCTGATTTAGACATAAGCTTATATAATATGTGATTTTATTGTAAATGTTTGCGTAATTTGTTTGGACATAAGTTTATTTAATACGACTTCTGTGACCCCATTTTATTATGGTTTGCAAATTGCAAGGAAAATGTAGTTGTTCCATAACTCATAAGGAAATTCTATTAACATCAATGTGGCATTATTGAGTCCATGATCTCTTGGTCTTGATCACTTGCTCTTAAAAAAATAATATTATATTCTCTTCGTTTCATTTATCTTAAACAAAGGAAAGTAAAAAGATCATATTAATTGTTACGTACCCAAAGCTTTGCACACGACGAAATGACCACCCCTGCTCTAAATCCTGATGCGAACGACCTTGAGAATAACTTCCTGAAGAACAACTCACGCAAGAAAACTTACGCCGATGCTATCCAGGAAACCACCATGGAAGACTCAAGTTGTGACGATGCAGAGGACAATCTGGAGGACCACTCAGATACGAAGCGAAGCACTGACCAGCAGACTCCACGGGAAGATATCCAACCAGAACCCGGAGATGGCCAAACTGTTGAGTCTTGGGAGATCCAGATTACACCAGAACTAAAGAACCAGCTGGCGAGACCGTGGAAAACGATTATTATTCTCAAACTCATGGGTTGACCGCTGGAATATCGAGCACTCCAAACCAGGTTAGCCAGTATTTGGCGCCCCACAGGTACGATGCATTTAATCGATATTGGCTATGGTTATTTTATTATGCGATTTGATGTCATCAAGGACTATCACCATGCCCTCATGGATGGGCCATGGTTCGTGGGAGACCAATACTTACATGTGCAGGCATGGGCGGTAGATTTTCATCCGCATATTGCCAAAATCACAAAAATAGCGGTTTGGATTCGTCTAGAACAACTTCCTATAAAGTACTACCACCCGGAGTTTCTCAAACATGTGGGACAAAAATTGGGCAAACTCTTAAAAGTGGATGCCATTACGAGTGCCACCATTCGGGGGAGATACGCTAGAGTCTGTGTCCAAATTAACATAGCCAACCCGCTGCCTAAACGTGTCAAAATAGGCTCTTTTTGGCAAGACATTGTGTATGAAAACCTCCCAATGTTGTGCTACAAGTGTGGCAGACTTGGTCACCGAGAACCCCAGTGCCCAGAAACCAACACTGAGGAAACACCCCAACTGACTCACTCTTTGGCCCCACCTCACCAAACCAACCCACTGCTTGAGCCAAAGCAAGTGTCTACGCCTTGGAAAACAATTCAAACACGTCGCATGCGAGGTCGTACTCGCCCAACAGACCAACATCCACATAGTAAGCCCCCACATCCTAGTTCCTTCTCCCCGAATCACCCACTTGGCCAAAGTCCCACTCACAATGTCGCTGAACCAAGCATGCACACTAATGTCTTGGCATCAACCCGCGCCTTGGACATTGCTAGCGAGACACGTCAAAGCAAGCTTGGTGAGGTGTCTAAACAACATACCAAGCAGCTGCATGGGGAGCCACGTGAAAGGACCAAGGCATGCATGCATGAGCCATGCATGGCCGGGTGTCCTAGCCTACACCCAAGGCTACGTGAGGTGGCGCCTGTCCGTGTGCATGCTTCAGCCACGCCTAATTGTTCACAACCCCATGCACCTAACAAGGACATCCTAAGACAACATCAAGCCAACATCAATCGACCCTCCTCACCCAAAACACACTCCACTGCTCCTCACTTGGAAAATGGCTCTGTCCTCGGACCAACCTTCCTCGACAGCAACTCTAACAAATTCCGACCTTCACCTCTCAACCACACCCCAAAGCAACTCTCACATGGCTGCCCCTCCCACCATGAACAGTCACACTCACTCTCCTCCAACCCATGCTCAGGAGATGGCGGACCTCGAACAAATTTGGAGCGGTTTGTCATTGGAACACTTGCACGAAGAGACACTGAGCTTTGTCCGGATACCGATTCACCCACAGACAGCAACGGTGTGGAACCAGGTGTCCCAATCCCCGAGTCTGCCGCTGCGACTCGAACCACCAGCCCAACCACCACCCTCCCACAGGCCTCGCTCCCATGTTCGAGTGCTGCGTTCAAGCCATCCTTACCACCCCCCAGCAAGGTCATCACAAGCCCCACCAGTCCAACAAAGGAGTGTTCCAGCAAGCTCCTCCAGTGCAGACTCCTCGAACCCACTGCCTGCAGCCATTTTCCGCTTCCTAGATCGAAGCGAAGTAAACATTGCCATGCGGGAAGACAAGCCCAATCTTTACATTGTCATGTTCTCAAGCCGCAGCCTACCATTTGTCGTGTCTGGCACGCACTGGGCCAGGCTCGACGACGTGGAAGCACTATATCGCATCAAGACCACCACGGCGAGGCACTAATGCCCCACCTCAACTGCAGCAAGGACTTCACCGATATGGGGAGTCCCAAATGATTCCCTTAATCCCTACTCCACATCCATGAAGATGATTGCCTGGAACTACCAAGGAGCAGGTAATGAGATGTTTCGTGACCATGCCTATGAACTCCACCGTAGGCATCGACCTAACATGTTAATCATCATCAAGCCCCACATTGTTGAAGCCAGGGCTTAGGCTATGATAGATACTCTCCCTTACACTCACTCTCACAAGGTGGACCCCACTGGATACTCTGGAGGTCTATGGATGCTATGGAATGAGAGTCCCACCTTATCATCACCCGCAACGAACATAGCATCCATGCACTTGTAAAGGCACACTCTCCCTTTGTCTCCTTTTTACTTACTGCTGTTTACACCCCTCCCCAGTTTCATAAGCACAAATTGTTTTGGGAATATCTCCAAAATCTTGCTTTGCATGTTTCTCTTCCGTGGGTGCTCCTAAGGGATTTTAATGATATGATTTCAAATGAGGAAAAACTGGGCGGTCTTCCTGTCAATAGGACCCGCATGTCAGCCTTTAGAAATTGCATGGATAATTGTGGACTCATAGACCTAGGTTTTCACGGCCCGCGCTATATGTGGACCAATAAAAGCCCGTGCTGGCAAACCACCATTAAAGAACGTTTGGCTAGAGGATTGGGTAATGCCGAATGGGCAACCCTATTTCCTTCAGCAAAAATCCACCATCTTCCTAGGGTTAAGTCTGACCACTGCCCCATTTTACTGTCCACTGATCCTAGGGAACGGAAACCCCCCAAGCCTTTTAGGTTTAAGCAAATGTGGCTCACTGACCCCACCTTCCCTGCCCTCGTAGATGAGAACTGGAAAGCCTCTGAACAGATTCCTTCTTCGTCTTCCTCTTTATCTAGGTTCCCTCGACGCCTTGATGCTTTAACTGAAAACATTCAGTCTTGGAACAAAAACCACTTTAGAAACCTTTTCCGCCGCAAAACCCACCTGTTAGCTAGAATTCATGGAATTCAAGTGGCCTTAGCTAGGAACCCATCTCCCTTTTTATACTTGCTTGAGCACCGTCTCACGCAGGAGTATAACACTACCCTCCACCAAGAATATTTGTTTTAGCGCCTCAAATCGTGTCTTATGTGGTTAAACTATGGGGATGCCAATACCAAATATTTCCATCTTAAGACCATTCAACACCGCAATCAAACTAGGGTAATAACTCTGAAAGATGACACAGGACTATGGCTTAATGGAGAATCTCTGACTCATCACATTCACACCACGTTCAAAAAACTGCTCCAGGCCTCTACTCCTACTCGATGTGCCTCCTCTAGGATTAATAGGTCTTTCTGTCCTAATAGCTCGTTCCTAAACCAAACCCAGAATTTAACCAGAACCCCTCCTCCTGATGAAATTTTCCAGGTCCTCCGGTGGCTCCCCCCAGTAAAGGCCCTGGGGTCGGATGGCTATCATGCGCTCTTTTTCCAAACTCATTGGGCGAGTTTGGGCCCAAGCATTGTTCAGGTCATTCAAGACATCTTCACACAGCTCTTGATCCCGCCTAGTTGGGGCATTACAAATTTGGTTCTTATCCCAAAAATAGCCCACCCTGAGTTAATCACCCAGTTTCGTCCCATTAGTCTCTGCAATACCCTTTACAAATTGGTGTCTCGTATCATTGTCCAGCGGCTCAAACCCTATATGGCAGAGGTGATTAACCCTTGTCAAGCTGGGTTTGTGCCGGGTCGGCGTACGAGTGATAACATTATCATTGTCCAGGAGGTGATTAGAACTCTCATCTCTAAGCGAGGCCAGACAAGGTATGTTGCTCTCAAACTGGATCTTGAAAAAGCCTATGATCGGCTGGAGTGGCATTATATTTAGGATACGCTTGAATTCCTTCAGCTGCCCCCCACCCTCATCACTTCCATCATGAATATGATCTCCTCCACTCGATTCCACATGCTTTGGAATGGCTCTCCCCTTCCAGAAGTGGTCCCCAGCCGAGGTTTAAGACAAGGTGATCCGCTTTCCCCATATCTATTCATTCTCTGCTTGGAACGTTTATCCATCCAGTTGACGGAGGCGGTTCGAGAAAAGCTTCTCCACTCGATCTCCTTTCGGGGGCGGGTCCACCTCTCGCACTTATTTTTTGATGATGATATATTCCTCTTTACGAGGGCCACTGCTAGGGATTGTAGGAATCTTGGTCAGATTTTATCCAGGTTTTGTGAGTCTTCCGACCAACTCATGAGTATTACCAAATCGAAAGTGTGGTTCTCTCCCCGTACCCCTCGGTGCATTAAAAAGCAGCTAGCAGGAATCCTTGGTCTCCCTACCACTGACCGTATAGGAACTTATCTAGGGACACCTATTTTCACCACCCGTCGTATGGCCAACTCATACCAATACTTGGTGGAGAATATCAGCAAGCGTATTGAGGGATGGCAAACCAAATATCTGTCGATGGCTGGTCAGGCCACTCTTATTAAAGTTTCTATCACTTCTATCCCGACCTACGCGATGCAAACCACGCTCCTTCCTCAGAAAGTCTGCCACCAAATTGACAAATTAAGTCGGAATTTCCTCTGGGGAGGCTTCGAACAACACAGGTGCTGCCACACGGTTAGTTGGTACACTGTCACTCTTCCTAAGGAAGCGGGAGGGTTGGGGATCCCATCCACCCGACACAAAAACCAGGCTATCCTCATGAATCAAGCCTGGCGCCTTTTTTCTAACCCCACGTCATTATGGGCCCAAGTGCTTCAAGCAAAATATTTTCCCTAGGATACTTTATTTACCAGCCAGCGACCTTCTCAAGGATCTCACATTTGGACCGCTATCTCGGTAGGGGCCAATCTTCTCCGTGAAAGGATGCGCTAGTATATCGAAGATGGCCAGACTATTCAGATTTGGCAGGACCCATGGCTTCCCAACGGCACTTTACGTAGCTATATTAAGGGTCCTCTCCTCCCTCATGAGGATGACCAAAGAGTTAGGGAGTTATGGTCACACCATGATTGGTCGCTCGAATCCCTAAACCCTCCTCTTCCTCCCCAGATCCACAGCCTTATTCAAGGTATCCCGATGCCCCGCTTTGCTCAACTTTCGGATGCCTACCTTTGGCCCCACAATAAGGGTACCTGCTCTGTGAAATCCGCCACAACATTTCTGTACCACCAGCACCAGGTTCCTTGGAACAAAGCCACGTGGAAATGGTTGTGGTCTTTACCATGCCCTAAAAAAATTCAAGTCTTCCTCTGGAAGGCTTTGCGGAACCGCCTTCCCACAAAAACTTTCCTTGCTTTGGGGCGCCTACATGTGGACTCACTCTGCCCCCGTTGCCAATCTCCTGAAACCACTATTCAAATTCTTCGAGACTGCCTTTGGGCGAGAGAAATCTAGTGCCAAGCTCCGGGGATATTGCCCCTACCCTTCTTCACTCTGCCTCTGCAAGACTGGTTACAATCTAATGCCACTTCGGAGAGGACTACTCTACCTCATCTCATCCCTTGGAAAGTCTTCTTCCCGTTCACTTGCTGGAAACTTTGGCTTGCCCGCAATGAGAGAATCTTTAACCACCAATCAATCACCCAACACTCCCTCCTGTACTCATCGGTGCAAGCAACTACTGAATTCCATTTCCTAGCAGGAATCGTCCACCAAACCCCGAGCCGTATTCCTCAAATCATAAGATGGCACCCGCCCCTATCTCCCTTCCTTAAACTTAACACGGATGGTAGTGCACTAGGAAATTACACAGGTTCCTGCAATCACAAATTAAAGGCAGCATTTTAGTCGGATAATTTACATAGGGATTTGTTAGCCATGTTAAAACCACTTTGGTGCACGTGCAGCACGTGTACCGTGAAGCGAACGGGTGCGCCGACGCGCTAGCAAAGTGGGGAACTCGCCAAAGGACCTTGGTGACTGTCTATGAGCACTGTCCCAGTTTTATTGATGTACCATACTTCAGAGACCTAACTGCCTTGGGAGAGACTAGACTTTGTAACCCAGGCGCAGTAATTAATGTAATATAAACTTTGGTTTCTTTCAATAATACCCCCGCTTTCCATCAAAAAAAAGGAAAGTAAAAGGCAAAAAGACGAAGTATTAGACATGGCAAAACTGGTCAGAATTTGCAGATCAGACCTGACCTGAAAAAAACATGACTCGAACCCCATTTTTTTGACCCGAAACAAAAACGGGTTGACTAGTGACTTGATCCAATTTTTTGTGGGTCAACCCAACCCGACCCGGATAACCCATGACTTGACCCGTTAAAAAAATTTTCACTAAAAAAATATTTAGATTACATCCTAATACTAGGTCCATAAATCACAAAGCACCAAAACCAATAGTCAATAGATTATAGATATAGACAACAGACAAGACAATAGCTTCACATTCAATTTGACTATTTGAGCTTCACAACCAATAAGAGCTTCACAAACATGAGAGTATGAGAGAACACAAGACAAGACAACCATTAAAAAAAAATCTCATTCAATTTGACTAGCTGACTAGCTGACTAGCTGTAGTCCAATTCCAAAGGCACAAACGTGAAACGTGACAAACCACAAAGGTCAAAGCTTCCTCCATTCCTCTACTCTTGTTCCTTTGCCCTTCTTTTCACACTTTCACACATTTCACACTTTTTCAGTTTCACACAAAGCTTTTGCCTCTACCATTTCAGCTTTTCTCTGCCTCTACTCTTTTCTCTCTGTGCGACTATGCCTCTACTTTTTTCTTTTTTCTTCTCTTCTTAGTTCTTTTAGTCCTCAAATCTTCTGACCAATCTTCCTCTTTCTCGACATATATGCTCCACACTCCACTGATTAAGATGGTTTGTTGGCTTACTTGTTTTGTTTGTTTTAAGATTTATCTCTTTTTGAAGTTGTAAACTTGTAATTATATGCATTTTGACAGTGAACTATTAACATTGAAAACTTTTTCTTTCATAAATTTATGACTATAAATAATTTTTGTCATACTCAAAACTGTCAAAATTGAAAGGATATTAACAAGTGACATTAAGTGCAATTCATTTCCTTAATTGATTTTATCCATTCTCTCTAAACAGGTTATCATTGATTTTTTTTATAATTGAAAAAAAAAAAAAAAGCTTATTTGAAAAATACAGGTCAACCTGACCCGACCTGACCCAAGACCCGATTAACCTGCAACTCGATTGACCCGTTTAAAAATAACATGTTTTGACTTGCGACCCGATTGACCCACAAACCCAAGTAACCCAACCCGACCGTTTTGCCACTTCTAAGATTTTCCTTCATCCCCCCACCCATTTAGGCCATGAAATACAGAATAAATTAAATCCTTTATTTCTTAATTCTAATCTAAAGATTCATAAAAAAATAATAATAAAAAATAAATAAAAGTAAAAAATAAAATAAAATCTAAATAATGTAAGGGCCGAGGTTATGAATTACTTATATAAATATTCAACCATACATTTAAGCTTAGGCAAAGTTTGGTTACAAATTTTGTTGTAGTCTTAGGTTACAACTCACACTAAAAAAAATTAACATTACTACATATTTTGAAAATTTAATTATTAAATAACATGTTTTTTATGTTATTAACACACATATCTGCTAGGTTCTAAAGACTTAGGAACTAATGTATTTAGAACTCTAATTTGTAATGTTGGAAAACCATGATCAAAACAAGTGTTTGTCTTGTTTTAAACTCGCTCAAAGGGTGTGCGTTAATGTTAAGTTGGAATCGAGTGGTTGTAGAAAGTATTGGTGACTTTCGACCAGGCTCGATCGATCGAATCTCGGGCAGAATGTTATATTCTGCAAATTTCCAACTCAGCCCTAGCTCATTTAAAACATTTAGGGTTTTATGTTTTTTCCCCAGATATATAAGGCAAACCCTAGCCACATTTTAAAGGTTGCTTATATTGCGGTTTGTGTAAATCTCTTGTAAGATCTGTGAAGAGCTTTCCTTTACACAAGCTTAGGATTATCAAGAAGAGATTTGTTTAAGAACTTGATGATCATTCAGTTGCTACATTAAAGAACTTAAAGAAATACAAACGGGTGTGCTTGTATTTGCTGGAGAATTCAAGAAAGAAGGAGTCTGTAGTCTCGGAACTTGCACGTGGTCGTGTCAATAAGTTTCTACTAGTGGGTAGTAATAGAATGTTAGTGGTCTAAGTCCTATTGTAAAACTTCGATTCTTTCATAGTGGATTCAGATTTACCTTGAGGATAGTTAGGTTAAATCCTCCCCAAGTTTTTACCGTGTGGTTTCCTGGGTCATCATATCATTGTGTTATTTCTTTTTCTGCTACTTTGCATGATATGATATCTTTGTGTTAATCTAGATTTGTTAATTTGACTAAGTTAATCATTTGGCTAATTTACTAGGTTAATCCAATTGTGTTTTTAAGGGATCTAAAAACAAACCCAACCCGACCGTTTTGCCACTTCTAAGATTTTCCTTCATCCCCCCACCCTCCCCCACCCATTTAGGCCATAAAATACAGAATAAATTAAATCCTTTATTTCTTAATTCTAATCTAAAGATTCATAAATAAATAATAATAAAAATAATAAATAAATAATAAATAATAAATAAAATAAAATCTAAATAATGTAAGGGCCGAGGTTATGAATTACTTATATAAATATTCAACCATACATTTAAGCTTAGACAAAGTTTGGTTACAAATTTTGTTGTAGTCTTAGGTTACAACTCTCACTAAAAAAATTAACAATACTACATATTTTGAAAATTTAATTATTAAATAACATGTTTTTTATGTTATTAATACACATATCAAATTTTGTGTGAATTAGATATTATTTACTATTCAATCTATAAACTTATTTTTATGCATAATTGTAAACTACGAAAACTTGAAACTTAAACATTTAATTGATGATATAGTTATTGATTTTTTAGAAATTTTGTAAGCGATATAAAATGAAAATACAATCCAATTCTGGATTTATCAAAATTCACATTAAATAATAAAAAAAATATTGATTAAAGTTATAGTTTTAAACTACAACCTAAATTTGTAACCAATATTTGTCCTTTAAGTTACATGTAACGGATTCCATAGGACACGTAGAGACGTGTTCTAAAAGATCATGAAGAGAGAAGTGTTTTAGACAAACTATTCTGCTCTAAGGTCCAATTTCACACTGACATCTGTATCCCTCAGGACCGTAACCTACCCCAAAGGCCAAAATCTGAAACTTTGGATGGGATTGACAGTAATTCTTTTGTCTTGATGGTCTTGCCATTTTATAATAAAAGATTCCTATCGATATGATTTGCACCATGCATATACATTTTGGACTCCTATTACACCATTTTTATAAAAAAATTTATTGAATTAATATTTTAAAATTTTCACTATTCAATTTCACATTCTTAAATTTTTAGTATGTATGTTAAATTTTGTGTGAATTGGATGTTGTTTGCTTTTCAATTTATAAACTCATTTTTTATGTATAATTTTAGAATATAAAAAATTAAAATTTAAACATTGTGTAAATGAGATTTTTTATTAATTTGAGATTATTTGAAAATTTTGTAGAACATAAAAAGATGTAAGAAGAAAATATAATGTATTAGTGAATTTATCAAAATTAACATGTAATAAAAACAATATTAAATAATCTAACATTACTTAAAAGTTGCTAGAACCTCACTAAAACCTATATATATATATATGAGCAATGATTATTGCTCACATGCTAACACACTGTACACACACGCTAGTGTGTTTGTATAGTCTATGTAAGAGTTCCTTTCCATACAAATAATACACAAAAGACAAAATCGATTTTCTTTTTTTTTCTTTTTTTTTTGAGAAATACATGAACTATTCATTCATCTGAAAATGAGATAAAACAGAGAAAGCAAAACAACAACTGATAAAACAACAAACAACTACACACCACCCTCCACAACCTCAATTAGTGCCATTATATGTGACATAAGACATTACGTCACAGCAATTGAGTGCATTTGTTGGTCCTACCTATCTTATTGTTTCCTTCTGCACTCAATTGGTCCTAAATCAATTGCCGACCATAATATATAGCCGTCTTGGAACTTGCCTTTGCATGTGAAGGTGTGAAAAACCACAGATATGGAGTACTTGGAGAAAGAGAACATGGCCAATGTTGATCAGAAGCAAGAAAAGATAGAGGATAAAAAGAAGATCATCATGAGGAAGAAGAAGAAGAAGCTTGGAGGAATCAAAACAATGCCATTCATCTTTGGTATGTTCGCAAATTCTTGTTCTAGTCGTACAACTGTCTTTTCCTATTGTTGTTTTTTGTCTGAGATTGACAATATTTTCAAGGAATTCTCACAGCTAGGGAGATATCCAAATAGAGCTTCTTGCCTCTTGGTTCTTCTTTTCAAATCAAAACACCATTTTATTCTTATGTTTGACTATCTATGAGCTACTATCTCAATAAATATATATATGAGCTAAGTTAGAATAATGATTAAATGGTTAAATTTATTTACATTTATAATTTTTTTATCAGTTTTTAGAAAAAATGGTAATTTCATAATGTTATCACCGTACATATTAGATGATCCTAGTATAGCTACTATACAACATTGGATTATCACTATATATGGTAAAGATACTCGAAAAGCACCCAACTGACTTTTTATATATGCTAATTTCAGATTTACCATTTTCCCTTTTGGCGTAAAATAATTTTAAGATATGCACTAACTTTGATCCAAATGCAATTAAGCTGCCTTGGTACTATACATTAGTAGTGGTCCTAATATTTCACTAAACTAAACTCCCAATCAAGAATTGTGTTTTGTTTTGGCTGTCCCCTATTGTTGAACAAACACAATCAAAAGAAAGTAGGACCACTAGATTTTTTTTTTCTTGGCTGAATGCAATTGAAAGCTTTTTCTTTTTTTTTTTAATTTATTTTAAGGGTCCTTTCGTTTGGCCCACATTGTTTGAAAATGGAATGTTGTCAGGATGTTAACGGGTCTCTGTCTTTACTTCCCAACTTGTTGAAAATGGAATGTTGCCAGAAGGTTTACGTTGTGTTTGGATACAATTTATTTTACTAAAAATTGAAAACTAAAAACTGAAAATATTAATAAAATAATTTTTAAATGTGTAAATAGTATCGTGTGATTCATTTTTAATAAAAATTTTGTTGAAAAAAGTGGTTTGTGGGTCCCGTAAACAGTGCACCAATCCATTGGAAAAGCTAAAACGCGATTCTAAAAAAATAAAAAAAAAAAGGAAAACGCAAACACAGATAAGCTATATCCAAACGGGTATTAAGGGTAACTTGGAATTTGCTTATTTTGCTAAAATTAAATTTTTTTTTTTAAGAGTACTATAAATAAATGTAAAAATTAGTTGAAATAGCAAAACTCTTGCAATATTTTTCAACGTCCTTGTTTTGAGCTGTGGTGAGTAGTGATGGTGGGTCTAAGTATGATATATATATTTTTATTCTATTTCATTTTATTTTGACCTATGGCGCGGTTGATACTTTTTTTTTTTTTTTTTTGAAAAAATGGTGGGTTGGTATCTACCACATTGTAAAAATATTGTGAGATATTTTTGGGACTGTAGATGAACCTGTACCAGACAGCAAGTCAGCAAGTCAGCAACTTCTGCATGAGCTAGATTAACCTCAATAATGGAAATTCCTCCCCTTCCATAAGAGAAGGTTTAGAGTTTAAAAATCTTGACGGGGATATTTTTGGTAAGGGTTAAGGGAGGTGAATACTAAGACGATAATAAATGTAATTGATGTCACTATTACTAAATGAATATTCAAATTACATTTTTTTTTTTTAATGATTGGTAGTGATGGTGTCGGTAAAATTTATATAGAAAAAATTGTTGTAATCCTAACATCACTCTTAAAATAAATTATTTTCACTTATCTTGAAGGCTTGAAAGCTTTGTGCCACAATACATATTGACACATAAGTATGCCTAAATTTCTCATGCGATTATAATGATAATTATAAATTCATGAGCCAACTACACTAACTATTTCCCCCTCTGTTTCCCAGCAAATGAAATATGCGACAAATTTGCGGCAACTGGTTTCCATTCCAACATGATAACGTACCTAACACAAAAGCTTAACATGCCGCTGGTACAAGCCTCCAACACACTCACCAACTTCGGTGGAACTGCCAATTTCACGCCATTGTTTGGTGCTTTAATTGCCGACTCCTTTGCCGGACGGTTTTGGACGATCGTGGCTGGTTCTATTATCTATGAACTAGTAAAGACAACTATACCATGCTTTACAGATCTAAAGTTCAATATTTATAGAATCCCTTTTACTAATAAATTAAGAAGGAAAGCTATAATTTAACTATTCATCAATGTTGTAAAAACACTAGTTTAACTAAGGCACGTAATTTTTTCTATTTATTATGATGAGTTCACTCTGCTTTCACTACTTAGCTAATCAGAATAATGGAAACTGTGAGAAAATATTTTGGCCCATAATGAGATAAATTATATTAGTGTACAAGAACTGCATCATTATCATCTTATTTCTTCATTTGACTATTTTTATGCAAACTCTAGTTCATGTGAGAAAGTCTATGGTATAACAAAATTTCACAATATTTTTACAATAACATTCTTTTGAGTTGTGGTGAGTCCGAGTATAATCTTATTTTATTTTATTATGACAAGTAATGAGATGGACACTTCAACTTATTGTGAAAATGTATGAAATTTTGTTAAAATTTCATATAGGAATCCATTCATATATAGTTAAAATTTTTCCACATAATCTACATCATTCAAACCACTACTTAATCAATCTATAATATAGAATATAGAATATAGAATAAATACATACATATATATATACATATATATATATATATATATATATATATATATATATTCTAGGATTTGAGCCGGCAAAGGTAGGATTTGAATTTAGGAAGAAAAATTTATATACACATATCTACACACACTTGAATGTAGTATATCAAATGCTTTTTCAATGTAATAAAATATACAATAATATAAATATATATTTATTTATTTATTTATCTTTAAAGAATAATTTGCATGAACACATTTTTTTTCTAATTATTTTTCAAATTCAAAATGTCACTTATTGTGATAAAATACATATAGCTTATCCAGACTAATCTATTAAATGAAAATTCACTAATTTATTGTTGTAGATAGAATAAGTACAACTTATGTAAATTAATATTATTATGTAATTATCCCAATATTTTATTGATTATTACTCAATTTCTTATGATGGAGAATACATTATTACATAAAAAATTATTGCACTGTTTAAACAGGGAATATTTTCCTTCTGTTATTTGCATTAGTTTTAACATATAAAAGAGATAATAGTGTGTTGATTATAAGTCTAAAAATATAAATATATCAATAAAAAATAAATACGAAAACAATCAAGTTATAACTGGGAGGGGACAAACGTTGTAAATTGACAATTATCTTAGAAATTTTTTGGGGAGCAGGGGGCAATATAACTAGTTGTTATAGTCAATTTAGCACTCAAATGCCAAGGTCCTTAATAATAATACCATATGTTGATAAGTACTGCAGAAAAATTCCCAACTATCATCACCAGGGGAGCTCATGCCTATAAGCAATGTCACTTGCGTTTGTTCATTTTTGAAAAAACAACAGCAATTGTTAGTGTTTCTTATGAGCATATATTTAGCTTGTGAAAATTTAGAATGTTTATCAATTTTTCATTCTTCACCTTGCAGGGATCGATTAGCATCACCATTTCAGCAGTTCTGCCAACACTCCGCCCTCCACCGTGCCCAACTCAAGTGAACTGCAAGGAAGCCTCAGGCTTGCAGCTTTGGGTCCTCTATATCTCCCTACTGCTTTCATCTCTTGGCTCAGGTGGCATTAGGCCTTGTGTTGTTACCTTTGCTGCAGACCAATTTGACATGACCAAATCAAGTGTAGCAGCAAGAAGTTGGAATTTGTTCAATTGGTACTATTTTAGCATGGGAATGGCAACACTAACTGCCCTGACTTTTGTGGTTTACATCCAAGATAATGTAGGTTGGGGATGGGGTCTTGGAGTTCCAACCATAGCCATGGCCTTGTCAATTATAGCTTTTTTGGTGGGTTCACCTCTTTACAATAACATCAAACCTGCAGGTAGTCCCTTGGTTAGATTGGCCCAAGTAATTGTTGCAGCTGTGAAGAAAAGGAAAGAAGTAGTACCAGAAAACCCTGCCCTCTTGTATGAAAATAGAGAGCTCGATGCTGCTATTTCTTTACATGGAAGGCTTGTACACACAAATCAATTCAAGTAAGCAATATAAAACATCCTTTACACATAATGTAGAATGTCATAGCAGATGCAAAGCACGTTTTGAGAGCTACTTCGTCTGATAGTGACTAACCTATTCCATTTCTTTGAGATGCCTTAAAAAAAATTTGGGCACTAGCCATATATCCTTCATAAATGATCATTACTAATATCTTGTTCAGTGAGTACACAAATGTAATGAAGACAATTTTCTTCTCTTCCTCTAAATAAATAAGGCCCAATATGCAGGATTTGTAATCGTTTAAATGGGAGGTAGAGCAGACACAAGTTTGAACTTAATATCACTTGCTTTGATAGCTTGATAAATTTGTCCCAAAAGCTTAAGTTGTTAAGAATGTTGAATTCAATTACTTAACCATTATTTTAACACGTATAATTTGAATGCTTAAATTGCTTCTTGTGTATATGATTGCAGGTGGTTTGATAAAGCTGCTGTCATAACAAATAGTCATGCAACAGATTCAAAGCCACCAAATTTATGGAAGCTTGCCACTGTACATCGAGTCGAGGAATTAAAATGCATTATCCGAATGCTTCCTATATGGGCAGCCGGAATTGCTCTTGTTGCCTCATCTTCGCACCTGCATAGCTTCACCATTCTACAAGCTCGCTCTATGGAACGTCACCTGTCTCATTCCTTCCAAATTCCACCAGCCTCAATGTCTATCTTTGGCAACATAACCATGCTCGTTGGCCTTGTTATGTATGAACGTCTCTTTGTACCCTTTGCTCGTCGATTCACTGGAAATCCATCAGGAATCACATGCCTACAAAGAATGGGTGTAGGCTTTGTGGTTAACATTCTTACCACAGTTGTTGCATCATTTGTTGAAATCAAGAGAAAAGCAGTGGCCGCTGATCACAACTTACTGGATGATCCAAAAGCAATCATTCCTATTAGTATTTTTTGGTTGGTACCTCAGTTTTGCCTACATGGGGTAGCTGAAGTTTTCATGTCTGTGGGGCACTTGGAATTTCTTTATGATCAATCACCTGAAAGCATGAGAAGCACTGCTGCAGCACTTTATTGGATAGCAATATCAATGGGAAACTATATAGGCACACTGATGGTATCACTAGTTCATAAATATTCAGGCAAGAAAAGCAACTGGCTTCCTGATAGGAACCTCAATAGGGGAAGATTGGAATACTACTACTGGCTTGTTAGTGGCATCCAAGTAATAAATCTCTTATATTATGTGATATGTAGTTGGCTTTATACTTATAAGCCATTGGAAGAGGTTAGTGAAATTTGCGAGGAAGATAAAGAAGTACTAGCTGGAGATAAAATACCATCTATGATTTTAGATAGTAGGAATGCCCATGGAGAGGTGGAGCTTGGAAGAAATGAGACAGCTTAGGATTGTTGATGATGACTATAAACTAGTGTACCGTAAATGGGTTTTTTTTTTTTCCCCTGTATTTTGATCCTGCAATTTAAGTGAAATAAGAAAACAAGTTTCCACTTTCAACCCAATAATTATACTGTGCAAGCCAACTTCATTAGAACTCCAAATTCCAGTTTAGTAATTGATGTTGGAATGGCAGAAGTTTTGATACTACTTTCTTGGCTTTGCAAACCCTTAATAGGGAGAATAACAAACTATACACTCACAATATAGAGGGGAATGAATATTTTATTAGACACAACTTCAAACTCACAAACAAAGAGATATCAAGTTGTTACCATGTACAAAAGTCTCAACAACAAAGGCTATGGCCTTGTACAACTCCCACAAATAAGGCTAAGACCATATACAAAGCTCTCATAAATAAGGCTACAGTATTTTACAAAAGTGTTGGATTATAGATTGACCCCGATAATTAATTCAATTACTCAAGTTGATTAATTAGGTCAAATTATATGCAAATTGTGGAGGCACCAACAATTCACCAAATAAACTAATAAGCAACGAAAATTAAATAGACACAGTGATTTGTTGACAAATGGGAAAAACTTTTTGCAGGACAAAAACCCTACTAGGTGATTTTCAAGTTACCACTCCTAAAAATCCACTAATCAATAATTAAGCGGTTACAAGTATAAGGAATTTTACCACTACCCTGGCCTATCACAAAATACCAATCTATAATTGACATATGCTCTAATACCTAATTGGACTTGATCTTGTAGTAGACTTTTTCACATTCATGGATCCTAATACGTGACTAACTCTAGCAACTAATTGCTTGTTATTAGCTGCAAAGTTCTACACTTCAAATCACGTTGAAGATTGGGAAACACTTGGTTACAAAATCCTAAGGTACACAAACGCAATAACTTTTTACAGAGTGTATAAGTTCTCTAATTGAGTCTTTGTAACTTTGATGACTTTAAAATAAGCCTTTTATATGGTCTAGGGTTGTAGAGAAAGAAACCTTAATCATCCAAGTTATCATAGGCCGAATTTCAAATCTAAGATTTCTGAAATCATAATTCTCGATAAATCGAGCTTCTGTCGAGCTTCTCATCAATCTTGATAAATGCTAGTGTCGAGTTTTAATGAACCAACTTTTCTTCACTTATTTCTTGGATCAATCTTTATATCTTTAATGATACCACTTGATGTAGCTAAGCAAAATACTTCTTGATTCTTTAAACCCAACTTAGATCTACCTAAATAAAAGTAAAGTATGTTTTGTTAAGAGATAAGTCGATACTTTAAACCCAACTTAGATCTCCAATACTTTTTATCTTACTCTAGAAAATATTAGTTTGCTACCTTGAATACTCTCTACAACTTTTTTCCTTTCTCTCACCCACATTCACACCACATCTCTACGGCCATTTATAAAGTTTCAAACCAGGTGGAATTACAAGAGTTATCTTTATTCTAATGACTTTTTTTTATTTTTTTTTATACAAGATAGAATTTATACTTTAGCTTAATCTAAATGTATATATGTGTGAAGCTTCCTCCTGGAAACTTGAACCTTGGCCCTTGCTCCCCACACCCCACATGCCTTTATACTTATGGAGTGACCACTAAACCAAGGGTATGCGGTCATTCTAATGAGTTTTCAATTCAACTAAGACACAAACATTATAGAATAACAATAAATACAAACAATTAAGAAAAAACAGGAGACACAAACTATTATGGAAAAATCAAGAGGCACATTTTGGTTTACCGTAGTTTCCAACTATTCATTCACTGAAATAATTAGCATCTAGTTATAGAAAAAACTTAACAAACATTTTCTTGGGCTTTTTTGTTGTGATCACGTGTTATACTTTAATACGTATATACTAATTAGAATTGTATTTGTGGGGCAATCAAACCTGAAAGTTATGCAGATGAGTTACCTGTTGGTCACTATTCTTGTTTTTCTCCTTTTATAATAAAAAAAGTGGTTTAATGATGACTAGTTGCAAGAGCTACTTCTTTAGAGAGGTGGAGAGAAAAATACATGTTTAATTAAAAGATGAAAATGACTTTTTTTTTTTAGGGGGGGGGGGGGGGGGGGGTGTTGAGTAAACAATGGAAAGACTTGTTTTTAGTTGGATTCTTTGGAGAGAGAGAGAGAGAGAGAATCTTTCATTATTAACCAAACATATAACATTTTCAAGAAAAAACTTAACATATATAAAATGTATTTTCTTTAAAATGGTTATGTAACTATAGAATTATAGGAGTACTATAAAACAAAAGGAACAGGTTTTGTTAAAAAATAAAATAAAATTTTGAGAGCTTTAGGCAATTGCCTAAAAAAGAAAGATGACCCACTGTAAAGGTGTAAGATGATGAAAATTTTCAAACTCCTCCTATATCTTTTAATTGGATGTAAATTTGGAAAATCTAATTGTTGGATTGCACGTTTTTTATGTTCTTAACATGCATGTCAAATTTCGTCAATATTCTCAATTTACTTTAGTTTGCCATGATTTCGCCCATGACCATGAGTAGGGGTGTTCATAGGTAGGTTTGTGCTCAACTCAAACTTGAGCTAATCACTTCTATAAGGGGAGAATCATGAAGTCGCACGCCATCGACCCGTGAGGAACAAAAGTTAAGTCAAATCAAGTCTTAATGAGTGGTTGATGGATTTAGGTCGAAGCCATTAAAATGGTGGAGAGAGGAGACTCCTGCTAGATATGGACAGAAGACTCATCGAAAATGGGAGGAAGAGAAGGATGTCAAACAGGTTGGGTTTCATCAACTCCCAAGGAGGAAATCTGTTATACAACTTGTTTCAATTGAACTTGACCATGGAGAACTACAGTTGACCATTGCTTGCTGTTAAAATCATTCGAATCCTTGCAAGTCGGTCCAGGTTGAGTGCGTTCATCAGATCTCTGTGCCAAATGGATAGCCTTAATTATGAGACTAGTTCCAATTAATGTCGATGGTAGAAGCTAAGTGTCCGTTTAGCAGCAAAAGTGAGTCCTAATTCAACTTATTATGTGGCCTTTGTGTGACTCTTGATATTATTTGTCAAAGGATGAGTTGTATAAAATTTAGGACAAATTTTATCTACAAACTTAGTTATAGTATAAGACTACGACCTTACTCAATATATTCTTATTGGATGTAAATTTTGACAAATCTACAATTGAATTACATTATCTTCTTATATATTCCATGCTTACAAAATTTTCAAAAAATAAAAAATCAATAGTGATGTCTTCATTCAACTACTTAATTTTTTTTTTTTTTAATAGTTTAAAATTATGCATAAAAATTAAATTTATGAATCATATAGTAAATGACCTCTGATTGACACAAAATTTGACATATGTATTAAGTGCGTAAAAAAACATGCAATCTAATAGTCAGATTGATTTTCAAAATATATAATAATGTTTTTTTTTAAAAAAATTATAGCCTTAGATTATAACGAAGTTTTTAATCAAACTTTGAACTTTTATTCAGTCCTACATAACTTTTGGGGAATGATAAAATCCAAATTGAATTCCGTGATGGCTCCAAGTGGACTATGTTGACTATAAGTTCAAAAATTATGTGTCATAGCTAACAGCTCATATCATTTCCGTGTACGTACCAACTTTAATTATACTATAGTTAATGACTAAAGTTTTGGTAATTTCTTAGACTATTTGACTACTTGTCATAATTTATTGTAATCATTGCCTCGGGTTCTTATTCTGAAGTACAAACGTTTTTGTATGGACCCTTTTTTATTATTGCGCTAAATATTCGTTTTTAAAAAATTATTTTATTATAGTCTTTATTGCATCTTATTTAGTTAATTAGCGTCTTTTTGGAATTCAATTTTCTGAAGGTCGAGGTCGAACATTGAACTTGATTTCACCAAAGTTGAGTTCTACTTCTATGCAATTAAGTGGAACATGGAACTAAAGTTTGAGAAAATTAAGTTCTACTTTTACCACATATCACTAAATTACATAGAACTTGAAATTGAAATCTAAAAAGATGCTATGTAACTAAATAAGTTGCGATTAAAATTTTTTAACTAAATCATTTTGAAAAACTAAATACTTAGAAGAAAGAAAAAAAAAACACACACACACCTTTTTGTACAAAAACACTTTTTTGTACTATTATGAACATGAGAAGAAGTGGCTCATGTCTATATCAATGACCTATAATCATGGTTATAAAAACCAAAATAATCAAAGAATTAGAAAGGAGACCGATTCCCCCTTTTTTCATTTCTTGATTGGTTTTTCAAACATTTTCTATAATATAATATGTATAAAAACTATCATTAAATGAAAAAAAAAAAAAATGTCATTAAATATGCCCTATAAATTCCACAATTTATTTGGATTGCTAGTAGATACATAGAATGATGACATGTATTCTTTTGTCAAAGACTATATGTAAAAACATCTAATAATTATCAGACTTAATTATAACTCACAAAAATGTCATGTATCAACAATAATAAAACCATAAATTTCACCATCTATTAAAAAATCCTTATAGAAAATTACTTAAAATATCTACTATTACCTCCTTTAAATACTTTACATATAGTATTTTTTCCCCCTATTCTTATTCCATTTAGTTTAAGGGTTTTACAAAGTGGGTATTATTTTCTACGACATGCAGAAGCCATACCATTAATTTAAGTGAAAATACAACCTCAATTAGTGCAAATATATGTCATAAGAAATTGCATCTCACCAATGGATCAAATGTAGTCCTGTGGGTCCCGTCCATCATATAGTTGACCTCTCCACTGTTCTTGGTCCTAAATCTAGTTGCCGACCATAATATATAGACCTCCTCTTGAAACTTGCCTTTGAATGTGAAGGTGAAAACCACAGATGGAGTATTTGGACAAAGAGAACATGGCCGGTGTTCATCAGAAGCAAGAGAAGATAGAGGATGAAAGGAAAATCATGAGGGAGAAGAAGAAGAAGCTTGGAGGAATCAAAACAATGCCATTCATCTTTGGTATGTTCGCAAATTCTTGTTCTAGTCGTACGACTGTCTTTTCCTATTGTTGTTTTGTCTGGGATTGACAATGTTTTCAAGGAACTCTCAGCTAGGGAGATATCCAATTAGAGCTTCTTGGTTCTTCTTTTCAAATCAAAACACCATTTTATTCTTGTGTTTGAGTATCTATAAGCTACCATCTCAAAATATACATATAAGCTAAGTTAGAATAATGATTAAATAGTTAAATTTGTTCTTCTTTTTATCAATTTTTAGAACAAATGGTAATTTCATTATGTTATCACCGTATGTATCAGATTAGATGATCCTTGTTAAAGTTGTGTGATGGTGTGTGATGATTGAATGATGAGTGGAAACATGAAAAAGAGAACACACATAAAGGTTTATGTGGTTCGGCTTGACAGTCCACATCCACAATGAGAAAGCCCTTGATGGCGGCAAGTTAATATTAATATTAAGCACTTGTGTTACAATGAATCCAATGTAGAGTTTATATATTAGAGAATATTTGACTAACCTTAAGCTAACCATAGAATAACATAAGATTAATATGTCTTTCTACAGGTACATGAGTGTAGAATTGGTTTAGGCCACTTGGGCCGTAATGTCTAACAATCCTAATACGCATTGCAACATAATCACTATATATATGGTAAAGATTTTTGTAGACAGTCCAATAACCTATTTTAGGGTAGTGATTATTATACACACCCTATTACACATATTTTTACACACTTGAAACAAATGTGTATAATGGAGTCTATGTATACTTGTATTCTCCTATATGCTAATTTGAGATTTACCAATTTTCCTTTTGGAGTTAAATAAATCTCAAGATATGCACAACTTTGATCCAAATGCAAATAAGCCGCCTTAATAGTAGTGGTCCCAATATTTCACTAAACAAAACTCCCAATCTAGAATTAAGTTTAGTTTTGGCTGTCCCCTATCGTTGAACAAACACAATCAAAAGAAAGTTGGGCCACTAGAAGTGAAAAGCTGTGTGGAAAAGATTTAAACCACCTATCCAGGAAGGAATTTCTATTCTTCTGTTTGGAAAATAAAAGACCTTTATCCACTAGAAGTGGAAAGATGTGTGGAAAAGATTTGACCCACCTATCCAGCGAAAAGAAGAAGGAATTTATATTCTTCTATTTGGAAAATAAAAACCCTTCTTTTATATATATATATATATATATATGCTGAGTGCAATAGAAAATTTAATCATTCACAACTTGCATTAACTTTTTTCTAAGAGCCCCTCATTTGGCCCACATTTCATAACTTTTTACAAATTGTTAGAAGTAGAAAATTGTGATTAGTGCAATATTACTTGCACTGAAACCACAACTAATATTACTTATGGTTACATCAATCTCAATTTATCACATTGTTATGAAAATTATTATAGCATTAGAATTATTAATCAATCTTACTAGAGAGAGTTTACAAATTGAAAACATAATAAATAAATATTTGATTTTTTTATGATTTATGAAACATTGATCATTTTGTTAAAAAAAACTTATATATTAAAATTTGTACTCTTCAATAAATTACAACTTTATTAAATTACCGGACAATAATCAAACTTAGAATCTCATGCTTTGATACCATGTAAAATTACAAATTGTCCTAAAAGTTTAAGTTAATAAGATGATAAATTTAATCATTTAACTACATACTTCTATCACACTTTTCGTAAAAGCTTTGTACCAATATGTATTGACACATAAGTATGCATATATTTCTCATGCTATTTTAATGGTAATTATATTCATGAGTCAGGTACACTAACTATTGCCCCCTCTGTTTCCCAGCAAATGAAATTTGCGACAAATTTGCGGCAACTGGTTTCCATGCCAACATGATAACGTACCTAACACAAGAGCTTATCATGCCGTTGGTACAAGCCTCCAACACACTCACCAACTTCACTGGAACTGCCAATTTCATGCCATTGTTGGGTGCTTTAAGAGCCAACTCCTTTGCCGGGCGGTTTTTGACAATCATGGCTGGTTCTATTATCTATGAACTGGTAAAAACAGCAATACCATGCTTTATAGGTCTAAAGTTCACTATTAAGAGAATCCCTTTTACGGATAAATTAAGAAGGGGAACTATATATATATATATATATATATTTTTTTTTTTTTTTGGTCAACCATGGAAATTGCATAAAACTAGGAATTAATCAATCTGTTACATTGCAAGTTAGCTTTATCAGAAGCTATAATGCTTTTCACCACAGGCGGTGGGTAGAAAAATAGAACAAAAGAGGTTAAGCTACTTGCACCTAATTTGGCTATCGCATCAGCACATTGATTGGCCTCCTAGAAGACGTGAGCTATCTACTTGTTAGGAATCTCTTTCACCAGGTTCTTGCAATCAATCAACAATGATTCCATTAACAGATTGGTATAATTATTGTTCATGAGTAAGACTACACTTAATGCATCCAATTCAATGATAAGATTGTTCAGCCCCATTTCCGTTGCCAGTAGCAGACCATCTCTGAGTGCCCACAGCTCAGCCATGCAATTGTTGGTACAACCAAGAGGCCTAGCGTAGCCTTTCAAACATTGCCCTTCATGATCCCTGATCACACCACCCCCCCCTGCACGTCCAGGATTTCCAAGAGCAGACTTCGCCCACTATTCATTAATGTTGTAAAAAATCATTTTTCACTAAATGCATGTAATTTTTCCTATACATTATGATGAGTTCATGCTACGTTCCTTGGCTAATCAGAATAATGAAAACTGTGAGAAAATATTTTGGCCCCTAATGAGATGGATTATATTAGTGTACAAGATCTGCATCATTGATCTTTTAATTTAATTTGACTATTCTTTTTTTTTGGTAGAAAAATTTGACAATTTTTATGCACACTTATTCATATGACAGTATAAGCAGAACAAAATCTCACATTTTCACAACAACTTGTTTTTGAGT
Organism: Quercus wislizeni; assembly: GCA_023055345.1. NCBI lineage: Eukaryota > Viridiplantae > Streptophyta > Magnoliopsida > Fagales > Fagaceae > Quercus > Quercus wislizeni. The sequence continues at coordinate 45,803,292 of JALGQJ010000003.1, read as the reverse complement.
TGCGGTGGATTGAATGTAATCTTATTTTATTCTATTCTAACAACGACAGCAACAAAAAATTTTAGCGTTTATTATGATCATATATTTGGCTTGTGAAAATTTAGAATGTTTATCAATTTCTCATTCTTCATCTTGCAGGGATTAATTAGCATCACCATATCGGAAATTGAGCCAACACTCCAGCCTCCACCATGCCCAACTCAAATGAACTGCAAGGAAGCCTCAGCCTTGCAGCTTTGGGTCCTCTACATCTCTCTGCTACTTACATCTCTTGGCTCAAGTGCCATTAGGCCTTGTGTTGTTACCTTTGTATTGGAATGGCTTGAATTGTCAAAATTGGTGGCTTGACATTAGCCAACAAACCATTAGGAAGAATGAGAAATTGATAAACATTCTAAATTTTCACAAGCCAAATATATGATCATAAGAAACGCTAAAATTTTTTGTTGCTGTCGTTGTTAGAATAGAATAAAATAAGATTACATTCAATCCACTGCAACTCAAAAACTTTAAAGAATATCTAAAACCTTGGAGTGGAGTCTCAAAGTCATAAATAGGAGAACTTGTGGTTACTGCAGATTAAGGAAAGAAGTAGTCCGTGGACTCGGAGCTGTCACATGGTCATGGTAGTAAGTTTTCTACTCGAGGTAGCAATAGGATGTTAGTAGTCTAAATCTTATTGTAAAAACTTCAATTCTTTCATAGTAAATCTGTTTTTACTTTAAGAATAACTAGGTTAAATCCTTTTCAAGTTTTTTACCGGCTAGGTTTTCCTGGGTCATCATATCTGAGTGTTCTTTATATTTCCGCATTATTTCTGTTTAAGACATATTGGTTTAACCTAAATCTTATTAAGTACTTGTTAATCAACTTGGCTTAATATTAGGTTAATCAACTTGTGTTAAGGGGTCTAAAAATTAACACAACAGATTCAAAGCCACCAAATTTATGGAGGCTTGCCACGGTACATCAAGTTGAAGAATTAAAATGCATTATCCGAATGTTTCCTGTATGGGCAATTGGAATTTTACTTTTTGCCTCATCTTCTCACCTGCTTAGCTTCACCACAAGCTCGCACTATGAATCGTAACTTGTCTCACTCCTTTCAAATTCCTCCAGCCTCTTTGCCTATCTTTAGCAACATAACCATGCTCATTGGCCTTGTTCTGTATGAACGTCTCTTTGTACCCTTTGCTCGTCGATTCACAGGAAATCCATCAGGCATCACATGCCTACAAAGAATGGGAGTAGGCTATGTGGTTAACATTCTTGCTACAATTGTTGCATCATTTGTTGAAATAAAGAGAAAAGCAGTGGCTTCTGATCACAACTTATTGGATGATCCAAATGCAATTATTCCTATTACTTTTTTTTGGTTGGCACCTTAGTTTTGCTGCATAACCCGAATGGTTTAACGAACCGTAAATGAAAGGGATTCAAAATTTTTAAAACTAAACCAAAATCAAACCATGATGATATCATAATTAATTTAATAATTATTTAAAATATAAATAAATATATTAAATTAGTAAAAATAAAAAATTAACTAAAATAATCTAAATAAATATAAAGACTATTTTTTAAATATGTTTTTATACCATTACTTTCATTATAATGTTTCAAAAACCAACTTAGCGTCATCAATTGTAAATAAATAAATAAATGATAAACAAAAGCCAAAAACGACAAAACTATAAAACAATGGACCCCATTATAATTCATATTGAGAGGTGCCCAAGACTCAATAAATGAGTCAGGAACTTTCAAACTTATTTTTCATTTCCAAGGCTTTGTCACGTCACACGTGCTAGGCTTCACCAAACTAAAAAGCAAAAATAAAGTTGAAGCAAGTCATTTACTTAAACTGAAGGAAGACCCTGAAAAACGAAAAAAGAAGCAGAGAAGGAACAATGAAGAAGAAGAAGAAGAAGGGGCAACCTTGCGTTGTCTGCGATGGCCGATGGGTTGGGTGGCGAACTACTGCACTGAGGTAAAATATTATGTTTGTTTGTCTTATTACCGGCCGAAATAAATCATTTTAGCTTGCTTTTTATTTTTGTTAAAGAGCTTGGCCTGAACCGTAAGACCCGCCCACGGTTCTTAAATCCGGGCGGTTCAACCTCGGTTCATACGGTTCACTGCCTTTTTTATGTTGAACGGGTTTGGTGGTTAAAAGAACCGTTCGAAGGGACGGTTTCCACTTTAAGCCTAATAATAATACTGTGCAAGCCAACTTCATTAGAACTCCAAAATCCAGTTCAGTAATTCATTCACATAAATAATCAGCACCCAGTTATGGAAAAAACTTAACAAATATTTTTGTGGGCCTTTTTATTGCAAAGATGGGTCGTATTTTAAGTCTTTAATAAGTCACTAATTACAATTGGATTTTTGGGGGAAATCAAGCTTGAAAGTCATGTGGATGAGTCACTTGCTGTTGGTCACTTGTTTTTCTACTTATAAGATCAGGGCTGATAGTCAATAATTTTCAAGCAATGTGGATGAGTCAATTGTTGTTGGTCACTATCGTTGGTTTTCTACTTATAAGATCAGGGCTGGTAGTCAATAATTTTCAAGCAAGATTTTTTTTTTTTTTTTTTTTGGGTGATATTTCCACTTACTTGTTTTTTTGGTTATATTTTCTTTATTATTTACAAAAATTTAGTAGAATCACCCAGTACCCAACGACCTTAAATTTCAATTAAAATTAAATTAATAATAAATTCCTTTCACATCAATTGTATTAGTACATATAGAATTATAAAATAAAATAAAAACTTATTTATTTTAAATTAAAGTGCAAGGATAGGAGTGAAATAAGAGTAGTTTAATGGTGACTTGTTGCATGGGCTACTTTTTGAGAGAGGCAGAGAGAAAAAGACATATATCATTAAAATATGAAAATTACTTTTTTTATTGGTTAAACAATGGAGAGACTTGTTTTTGAGAGAGAGAGAGAGAGAGAGAGAATCTTTCATTATTAACCAAACATGTACCGTTTTCTAGAAAAACTTAATAGATATGAAATATAATTTCTTTAAACTTGTTACGTAAATATTGTATTAAAAGAGTTGTTAGAATTTGGATGGTATTAGCAGACATGACCTTTGGCTGGACCGATTTAATATGATTATAGGTTACAAAAGGGTGTAGCCTCCCTCATATGTACAACTTATGGAAAATAGAATATATTCTTCCTCTCCATCATTCTCTCATGTCTTTGGGTTCTATCCTATGGCTCGTAAGCTTTGGATATTGTGTAACTTGCACTAGTAGCAAGCACCACCATGAACAGCAGTTGTTCAAGCTATGGAGGCATAACTTACAACGTGAAACAAGAGAATACATGATCCTATAGATGTATGTACTCTATTTTCTAACATTGGTATAGAGAGCTACATATGCTTGTTTTCACTTTTGGACTAATGATGTGATGATCTCTATTGCTTTGAAAAACAATGGAGAGACTTGTTTTAGAGAGAGAGAGAGAGAGAATCTTTCATTATTAACCAAACATGCACCATTTTCTAGAAGAACTTAATAGATATGAAATATATTTTCTTTAAACTTATTATATAAATATTGTATTGAAGGAGTTGTTAGAATTTGGTATTAGCGGACATGACCTTTGGCTAATCACATTTATTATGATTATAGGTTACATGGGAGTGGGTTACAAAAGGGTGTAGCCTTCCTCATATGTAAACCCATGAAAAATATAATATATTCTTCCTCTCCATCATTCTAGCTATCATGTCTTTGGGTTCTATCCTATGGCTCTTACGCTTTAGATAACCACCATGAACAACAGTTGTTCAAGCTATGGAGGCATAACTTACAGCGTGGAACAAGAGAATACATGATCCTATAGATGTATATACTCTATTTTCTAACATTGGTATCAGAGCTATGTATGCTTGTTTTCACTTTTGGACTAATGATGTCATGATCTATATTGCTTTGAAAAACAATGAAGAGACTTGTTTTTGAGAGAGAGAAAGTGAGAGAGAATCTTTCATTATTAACCAAACATGCACCATTTTCTAGAAAAACTTAATAGATGCGAAATATATTTTCTTTAAACTTGTTATGTAAATATTGTATTAAAGGAGTTGTTAGAATTTGGTATTAGCGGACATGACCTTTGGCTAGTCCCATTTAATATGATTATAGGTTACATGGGAGTGGGTTACAAAAAGGCGTAGCCTCCCTCATATGTAAACTCATGAAAAATATTATATATTCTTCCTCTCCATCATTCTAGCTCTCATGTCTTTGGGTTCTATACTATGGCTCTTACGCTTTAGATAACCACCATGAACAACAGGTGTTCAAGCTATGGAGGCATAACTTACAACGTGGAACAAGAGAATACATGACCCTATAGATGTAAGTACTCTATTCTCTAACACTGGTATCAAAGCTACATATGCTTGTTTTTACTTTTGGGTTAATGATGTCATTGATCTCTATTGCTTTGAAAAACAAAATACAATATGCTTGATAAAAAATCTGTTTACTTCAGCTAGCAAAGTCTGATTTGTTTGTTTCCGTTTTGATTTCCTTATTCTTATGTATACGTAATATATTGGCTATTGTTTGATTGGGAAAACATCAAAAATCTGTTTTTGATATTTGATTTGTTACGACTACAAAATTTTATTCATAAGGGCTAGGACCATATGTTTGTCATATTTTAAGGAACAAAGCTTGATTATTGTCATCATGTCATACAAAGAAAAAAAGATGGGGGGGTAGCGGGGGTGTCTGTTATTATTCGTATGATTACATGATCTTAGAATTGATTGTTCATATATAAAATTCATGTGCCTAGATTCCACCCAGTGGATGAAATATGCTGGAATCAATGATTAGTTCCTATGAATATATAGCCTATAAATCAACAGGGAAATTGAAAGTACAATCCTCTTTTGAAAAAGAAATTTTATGGATTAATATTTGCACCCAAAACTTTGAGGATTTGTGTTTGAACATCAACTAATTACCAAATAAAGTATTTATAAATAAAATACATTATGGTTTGTTGAAACTTGTAATCATTACATGCAATTATTAGTTGGTGTCATTATATATTATTTTAATATAGTAGTTTTAAATCTCAGTTTTATTAACTTTTATGTTAAAACAAAAATTGACAAAGACCATGAAAAATCTAGAAAGATTATGATTGATTTAGTGTACCAAAGGTGCGTACAAAATTGATTTAGTGTAGAAAATTTTAAAAGAGGAACCTGAGGAACAGCACCTAAGTATTGTACATAAGTTTTGCTCATATATATATATATATATATATATATATAAAATAAAAGTTGGATTCTAAAAAATGATGGATACATGTGTCCCTTCCTATAACAATGACAAGTGTGAAAACATCTAATAATTATCAAACTTAATTATAACTCACCAAAATGCCATGGGTCAACAATAAATGAAAAAAAAAAAATGTCATTGAATGTGCATTATTATATACTAACTTGTAATCCATGTATATGCATAGATACACTTAAAAATATATAATAAGATACATAATATAATTCATATATATATATATATATATATATAATTTAAATACTATTGATAGTCATTTTTATATTTTGTTAACTCTTTAAAAAATGTTGTAAATATATTATTAGGTATAAAATATAAATTGTCCATTTTTTTTAATTATTGTGAAACACTTTTTTTTTTTACAATTCATTTATTCTAGACTCCTTAGTTTTTGTACTTAATAGCTCACTTGGATGAATATTTATGATGTGGTCCCACATTTGATTCTAAAATTAAGAAATAAAACTCTTTAAGAATAAATAATTTTAAACACATGGCGCAAAATTGGAATTCCAATTTGAGTTTCTCTCATCTTTATCTATTATTATATATATAATATAGATTATAAATGGGTAATTACACTATTCTCCCCTAAGATTTGAAAAAATAACATTCTACATCAAAGTTGAAGGCAAAAAAACATTTTCCACCCTTTGACATCTAATTGACCAAACGTTGTTAAATTCATATTAAAAATTTTGTGTATTAATCTAGGTTTCCAAAATTATCTTATTTCATAATTAAAATTCATTTTTTAAAATTTTTAATTATTAAAGTGTATTTTCAATATTAAGTGTAAATTTTGCTTAGTATTTTTTTGTTCTTTTTTCAATAGCTTACGGAGAGATTTGCCGTTGCAAGTGTTTTAGTACTTGATAAATTTTAAAATTTTATTTTAAATTTATTATTTATTTTTTACTAACTACTGTTAAGCTTTTGTAAAGAGATTCTTATAAAAATTTAGAATATTTCATTACAAATATAAACAAAAGGGAGAATGTTAATTTCTTCAAATCTCAAGAGAGGGAATTGTTTTTTCCTTCAAGTTTGGGGTGGAGTGTTATTCTCTCAAATCTTAAGGAATGGAAGTGTAATTACCCTTATTATAAAAATTGGATCTTTACCACTGGTGAATACACAAAATGGTAACACATGTCCTTTTGTCAAAACCTATAAGAATAACATGTGTGAAAGCATTTAATAATTATCAGACTTAATTTTATATAGCACACCCTTAATGCGATGGTCATTTCACAAATATAAGTACTTGTGGAGTGTGAGAGTGCAAGGGCCGGGGTTCAAGTCTCCAGAAAGGAGCTTCACACACATATACATTTAGATTGGACTAGAGTAAACTTTTTATCTTGTATAAAAAAATGAAAAAAAAAAAAAAAAGTAAATTCCACCATTTATAATAAATCCTTAAATTCTTCTAAAAAAATAAATCATTAAATAATATTACTTTTTTAAAATCTAAATAATATTCCCTAAATATCCACTGTTACCTCCTTTAAATACTCTATATTTTTTTTAATTATTTTTTTTAGAGAATTTTAATTTAATGGGTTTGTTTCTGATAATAGCTATTTATTATCAGACTAAGACACCAATTGGTTTTTGGTGTAGGCAGAAATTGAACCTTATATCTCTTATTCAACCATTAAAAATTTTACTAATTAAGTTAAATGCAACCCATAATTTTTTTTTTTACCTTAGTTTAACGGTTTTACAAAGTAGGTAGTATTTTCTATGACATGCAGAAGCAATACCATTAATGGTCCCACCTATCTTATAGTTTGCCTCTGCACTCAATTGGTCCTAAATCCAATTGCCGACCATAATATATAGTCCTCTTGGAACTTGCCTTTGCATGTGAAGTTCAAAACCACAAATATGGAGCACTTGGGCATAGAGAACATGGCCAATGTTGATCAGAAGCAAGAGAAGATAGGGGATGAAATGAAAATCATGAAGAAGAAGAAGAAGATTGGAGGAATCAAAACAATCCCATTCATATTTGGTATGTTCGCAAATTCTTGTTCTAGTCGTACAACTAGTCTCTTCCTATTGTTGTCTTTTGTCTGGGATTAATAATATTTTCAAGGAACTCCCTTAGCTAGGGAGATATCCAAATAGAGCTTCTTTTTTTTTTTTTTTCCTTTTTTTTTAAAGAGAAATAATTACAACATATTGCTAACTTCGCAGCTCGAACATTTTTCCCTCTAAACCTTTAAGCATTTTGTATATGTGGAGGTATCAATTCAGCAATAAGTCCTTTGGCTAAATAGAGCTTCTCGGTTCTTCTTTTAAAGGGGAGATGGACTTTTGCCTTTATTTTTTAAAATATTAAGTACAATGTCTCTGTTTTTAAACTATTAAGCACTGTGCCCTTCTTTTGGAATTCGATTTTTCAAAACAGGAACACGAAGCTATATAGTTTTAAAATAAGGACAATTTGCCAGATATTTTAAAAAATAAGAGCAAAAGCCCATTTTCTCCTTCTTTTCAAATCAAACCACCATTTTATTCTTATTCTATTATCTCAATAAATACATACGAGCTAAGTTAAAATAATGATTAAATGGTTTTATGTTTTTAGAACAATTGGTAATCTCATTATGTTATTGCCGTACATCTCAGATTAGATGATCCTAATATAATCACTATCGAGTATTGCAACATTATCACTATATATGGTAAAGATTCTTGAATAGCACCCATTAACCTATTTTAGGGTAGTAATTATTATACACACTTGATTACACACACTTGAATGGCATTGACATCATGACTTATCATGACTCAAAGTCACGATTTTAAATTCGTATCAACTTTCAAGTGTGTGCATAAGAATATAAATAATAACTTTCTCAAAAAAAAAAAAAAAGAATATATATAATAAAGTGTGTTCTAGTACTATTTTTCATATGCTAATTGGTAAATATTTTGGAGTTAAATATGCACAACTTTGATTCAAATGCAATTAAGCCGCCTTAATACTATACATTAGTACTGGTCCCAATATTTCACTAAACTAAACTCCCAATCTATAATTGTGTTTTTTTATTATTATTTTTTGGCTGTCCCCTATTATTGAATAAACAAAATCAAAAGAAAGTTGGACCACTGCTGTGTGGAAAAGGTTTGACCCACCTATCCAGTGAAAAGAAGAAGAAGAAGAAGGAATTTCTATTCTTCCATTTGGAAAATCAAAGACTAGCCATAGAAATTTATTCTTATTTTTTATTTTTAATGCTGAGTGCAATAGAAAATTACTCATTCAAAGCTTGCATTAGCTTTTTTCTAATTATTAAGGGCCCTTCATGTGGCCCGCATTTTTTGGAATGGGAACGTTGTCGGAATGTTCACGGGTCTGTTTATATTTTGTTTTGTTATTTTAACTTTGGTATCGAAAAAAAGCTTGTTCATTATAGCCGTATGAAATAAATTGATTACCTTATTTATCAAAAAAGGAAAAATGAAGAAGATAAATTTACCTCAATAATGAGTCAAGAACCTTGCAGCTTAATTGGCACTTCCCTATGCATAAAAGAAATACTAAAAATATCTACAACCTTACTCCATTTTTTCATGTTTTACTATAGTCATTATTTTTTAAGGAGAATATTAAAGTAACTAATAATTTTGCCACAATGTGATGGACAAATCAAATTTCATAAATTTTCACAATCTATTGAGAAGGTAAATCCTTCTCAAAAAAAAAAAAAAAAAAAAATATATATATATATATATATATATATATATATATATATATATATTGAGAGGGTAAATTATGATTAATGTAACATCACTTACAATGGGACGGTGGAACCACGGCCACAATTGATATCACTTTATTGTGTTTCAATCAAAATTTGTCACCTTAACAAATATGAAAAAATTTATATCATTAGAATTATCAATTTTATAATAAATAAATATTTAATTTTTTTTATGATTTATGACACATCATTTTGAAAAAAAAAATTAATTAAAAATTGTAATATTTATGGCATAGCATGTACTCTTAATATAAGTTATCACTTTTCTTAAAAGCTTTGTGCCACAATTTGTATTGACACATAAGTATGCCTAAATATCTCATGCTATTTTGATGATAATTATATTCATGAGCCAAGTACATTAACAATTGCCCCCATGTTTCCCACCAAATGAAATATGTGACAGATTCGCAGCAACTGGTGAGTGTGTTGGAGGCTTGTACAAGGCTTGAAAGCTTTGTGCCACAATATATATTGACACATACGTACGCCTAAATTCCACATACTATTTTAATGATAATTATAAATTCATGAGCCAAGTATACTAACTATTGTCCCCCTCTGTTTCCCAGCAAATGAAATATGCGACAGATTTGCAGCAACTGGTTTCCATTCCAACATGATAACGTACCTAACAAAAGAGCTTAACATGCCGCTGGTACAAGCCTCCAACACACTCACCATCTTCAATGGAACTGCCAATTTCATGCCCTTGTTTGGTGCTTTAATTGCTGACTCCTTTGCCGGGCGATTTTGGACCATCATCGCTGGTTCTATTATCTATGAACTGGTAAAAACAACAATACCATGCTTTACAAGTCTAAAGGGAAGCTACAAATTAACTACACATTAGTGTTGTAAAAAACTGTTTTTAACTGTAGATCCTATACATCATGAGAGTGCATGCTACGTACCTTAGCTAATCAGAATAATGAAAACTATGAGAAAATCTTTTGACCCATAAGGAGATAGATTATATCTATATATATCTAAAAGCTTTAGTGTAACATTTATTATTGCTAATGTAGTATTCGAGGCTAGGTTGAAGGGTCCAGTTCCTTTTCTCATTAGAGAACCATGTATCATTTTCATCAATTTCAATAGATAGAGATAATAAAGCTCTTAGCAAAGAGGTTTTTTTTTTTTTTTTTGCTTGTGTAAAAAGTATTACATGCAAGTGGTATTTCTGGTATGCTTTTTTGTGGTGTACTAACTTTCTCTACCTGGTATCAAATTCAACTGGAATAAAACCTTCAATAGGCATGTAGAAATAGAATCACAGGATGCATAGTAATTTAGTTAAAAATATTAATGAAATAACAAATTTGATTGATGTTATTTTAACAATAAACCACTTCCATCATATTGGAATATATTACTTATCACAGATTATGGTTCAACATCACCTTATTATAATTATTATTAATTTTTTGAGTTATGTTTGCTAATTACAGCTCAACATTCAGTCATTTAGGTCTACTTTTGGTCCATTTCTATCCAACACTGGCCACTTTGGTTTATTTCGGTCCATTAGTCCAATTCAGTCCAATTTGGTCTACTTAGGTCTATTTGGTCCACTTCTCTCCAATTTAGTCCATTTCAGTCCACTTCAGTCCATTTCGATCTACTCCTATCCATCTAGTCCACCTTAATCCACTTTGGTGTACTTATTTAAGAATGAAAAAAGACATGTTTGAGTTGAGACTACTATCAATTATTTTAATAATATTAATTGTAATTATATGGATAAGTTTTGATTATCATGACAATCTCCTTAAGAGAATGAAAATTTGAGTAATAAATTTAAAACTTAAAAATTTTAATTGTACCAAAAGAAATTACAAAAATATAATGCATAATAACAATAGTTAGAAGAATAATATCAATCGAAAACACCAAAAATGATAAACTTATATATTTGTCAAAATAGAGATATGGTAATTACTTTTAGAAATTGTTTAATTTTTAGGTAGATCTCCCTAAAATTAAACAATTTCTAAAAGTAATTACAACATCTCAAAATAATTATTTATTTTCAAGCAATGACGGACCCAGGATTTCAAGGTAGGGGGGCTCGAGTATAAGCAAAAAAAAAAAAAAAAAAAACTCTCCAAATAGGAATCCATTTAATATTAACAAACTATCAATCAAAACAAATATACAAAATCATTGTTTCTTAATACATTAAGATGCAATCATCTTCCAACAATGCAATAATAATAATAATAATATTGTTACTTGTTACTGGCTAGGATTTTTTTTTTTTAAAGTTTTGTTTTTGTTCAGTTTTTATGTTGGGTATTTGCTAGTAGAGCTAGGGTGATTGGAGGAAAGGGGGACTATGGTTTTCGAAGAGGGGGCCCAACTCCAAAATTGAAAGATATAGCCATTAATTTTTTTCCGTCCCTGTCCCCACACATTGCGAGTTTGTGACTAGTTAGTTTAAAAAATTTGCATGACTGCATTATTGATCATTTAGTTTCATTTGACCATTTTTAAGCCCACCCTTATTCACATGACAGAGTCTAAGAACACAACAAAATTTAACAATATTTTCACAAAACACCGGTTTTTTTTAGTTAATGTGGATCGAATGTAATCATATTTTATTTTATTCTAACAACAATTTTTAGTGTTTCTTATGAGCATATATTTGCCTTGTGAAAGTTTAGAATGTTTATCAATTTCTCATTCCTCATCTTGCAGGGATTGATTAGTATCACCATGTTAGCTATTCGGCCAACTCTCCGGCCTCCACCGTGCCCAACTCAAATGAACTGCAAGGAAGCCTCAGCCTTGCAGCTTCGGGTCCTCTACATCTCTATGCTACTTACATCTCTTGGCTCAGGTGGCATTAGGCCCTGTGTTGTTACCTTTGCTGCAGACCAATTTGACATGACCAAATCAGGTGTAGCAGCTAGAAGTTGGAATTTGTTTAATTGGTACTACATGAGCATGGGAATGGCAATACTAACTGCCCAAACTTTTGTAGTTTACATCCAAGATAATGTGGGTTGGGGCTGGGGTCTAGGAGTTCCAACCATAGCCATGGCCTTGTCAATTATAGCCTTTTTGTTGGGTTCGCCTCTTTACAATAGAATCAAACCTCAGGGTAGTCCCTTGGTTAGATTGGCTCAAGTAATTGTTGCAGCTGTGAAGAAGAGGAAAGAAGTAGTACCAGAAGACCCTGCTCTCTTGTATGAAAATAGAGAGCTCGATGCTGCTATTTCTTTGCATGGAAGGCTTCTACACACAAATCAATTCAAGTAATTAATTTAAAACATTCTTTAAGTATAATGTAGAATGTCATTGCAGATGCAAAAGATAGAGTGAAGCACATATAATTTGGGATACATACTTCACAAATGCTCATTGCTAATATCGTGTGTTCAATAAGTACAAATGTTAGTGAATATGATTCTCTTTACTTCTTAATAAATGGTGTCCAACATGTGGTATTTTTAACTGTTTAAATGGGAGGTAGAGAGGTAGAGTTGAGACAGGTTTCAACTTTGGATCATTCGCTTTGATACCATGATAAAATTAATTGTTGTCCCAAAATTTTAAGATGTTAGGAAGTGTTGAATTTAATTAATTAACCATTATTCAGGCTAGTATTCAATGAATGGTTTAGCTGAGTCTTGTGTATATGATTGCAGGTGGTTTGATAAAGCTGCAATAGTAACAGATAGCAATGCAACGGATTCAAAGCCACCAAATTTATGGAGGCTTGCCACTGTACATCGAGTCGAGGAATTAAAATGCATTATCCGAATGTTTCCTATATGGGCAGCTGGAATTTTATTTTTTGCCTCATCTTCTCACTTGCTTAGCTTTTCCATTCTACAAGCTGGCACTATGAATCGTCACCTGTCTCACTCCTTTCAAATTCCTCCAGCCTCCTTGTCTATCTTTAGCAACATAACCATGCTCATTGGCCTTGTTCTGTATGAACGTCTCTTTGTACCCTTTGCTCGTCGATTCACAGGAAATCCATCAGGCATCACATGCCTACAAAGAATGGGAGTAGGCTATGTGGTTAACATTCTTGCTACAATTGTTGCATCATTTGTTGAAATCAAGAGAAAAGCAGTGGCTTCTGATCACAACTTATTGGATGATCCAAATGCAATTATTCCTATTACTGTTTTTTGGTTGGCACCTCAGTTTTGCCTAAAAGGGGTAGCTGAAGTATTCATGTCTGTGGGGCACTTGGAATTTCTTTATGATCAGTCACCTGAAAGCATGAGAAGTACTGCTCTAGCACTGTATTGGATAGCAATAGCAATGGGAGACTATGTAGGCACACTGATCGTATCACTGGTTCATAAGTATTCAGGCATGAAAAGCAACTGGCTGCCTGATAGGAACCTCAATAGGGGAAGATTGGAATGCTACTACTGGCTTGTTAGTGGCATCCAAGTAATAAATCTCATATATTATGTGCTATGTAGTTGGCTTTATACTTATAAGCCATTGGAAGAGGTTAGTGAAACTTGCAAGGAGGAAGTTGAAGAACTAGCTGGAAATAAAATCCCCTCTACGATCGTAGATGGTAGGAATGGACATGGAGAGGTGGAGCTTGGCCTTGGAAGAAATGAGACAGCTTAAGATTTTTGACAGGGAATATGACTATACACTAGAGTATCATAAAGAGGGTTTTTTTTTTTTTTTTAATTTAAATTTTCTGATTATTCAGATCTTTTATCCTGCAGTTTAAGGGAAATAAGCAGACTAGTTTGCACTTTCAGCCTAGTAATAATACTGTGCAAGCCAACTTCATTAGAACTCCAAAATCCAGTTCAGTAATTCATTCACATAAATAATTAGCACCCAGTTGTAGAAAAAAAACTTAACAAATATTTCTGTGGGCCTATTTATTGCAAACATGGGTCGTATTTTAAGTATTTAATAAGTCACTAGTTAGAATTGGATTTGTGGGGAAATCAAACCTGAAAGTTACGTGGATGAGTCACTTGTTGGTCACTATAGTTGTTTTTCTCATTATAAGATCAGGGCTGGTAGTCAATAATTTTCAAGCAAGATATTTTTTTTCTGTTTCTGATATCTTTTCTCTATAATTTACAAAATTAATAGAATCACCCCATAACCTTAACTTTCAAAGGTAAAGATGCTTTCCATTGAAATTGAATTAATAATAAATTCCTTTCACATCAATTGGATATATAGAATTATATATAAAAATAAAATAAAAACTTATTTATTTTAAATGAAAAGGGCAAGGATAGGCATAGAAGTGAAAAAAGAGTGGCTTAATGGTGACTAGTTGCACGGGCTACTTTTTGAGAGAGGCAGAGAGAAAAACATATGTTTGATTAAAATATGAAAATTACTTTCTTTTTTTTTTTTGGATAAACAATGGAGGGATTTGATTTTGAGAGAGAGAGAGAGAGAGAATCTTTCATTATTAACCAAACGTGTACCATTTTCTAGAAAAACTTAATGGATACGAAATATATTTTCTTTAAAATTGTTATATAAATATTGTATTATAGGAGTTGTTAGAATTTGGACAATATTATGGGCATGACTTTTGGCTGGTCCCATTTAATATGATTATAGGTTACATGGGAGTGGGTTACAAAAAGATGTAGCCTCCCTCATATGTACAACTCATGGAAAATAGAATATATTCTTCCTCTCTACCATTCCCTCATGTCTTTGGGTTCTATCCTATGGCTCTTAAGCCTCTGGATATCGTGTAACGTGCACTAGTAACAAGCACCACCATGAACAACAGTTGTTCAAGCTATGGAGGCATAACTTACAACGTGGAACAAGAGAATACATGATCCTATAGGTGTATGTACTCTATTTTCTAACATTGGTATCAAAGCTACGTATACTTGTTTTCACTTTTGGACTAATGATATCATGATCTCTAGTGCTTTGAAAAACAAAATACAATATTCTTGATAAAATTAAAAATTTTGGTAATTTTTAATTTTTTGGATTTTTACTTCAACTAGAAGTCTGATTTGTTTGTTTCCGTTTTGATTTCGTTATTCTTATGTATACGTGATATATTGGCTATTGTTTGATTGGGAAAACTTCAAAAATCTGTTTTTGATATTTGATTTGTTACGACTACAAAATTTTATTCATAATGGTTAGGACCATATGTTTGTCATCGGTGCTTTATGGTTCTACAATGTTATCAAATATACTGTTAAGATCTGAAAGAAACAAAAACATTTTTTTATTTATCATTAAGGTGGTAGGAATAATAAGTCTAAGGAACAAAGCTTGATTATTGTCATCATGTCATACAAAGAAAAAAGAGGTGGGGGGGGGGGGGGGGGGAGGGGTGGGGGTTGTGTCTCTGTTATTGTTCGTAGGATTACATGATCTTAGAATTGATTGTTCATATATAAAATTCATGTGCCCAGATTCAATCCAGTGGATGAAATATGTTGGAATCTATGATTAGTTCCTATGAATATATATATATATATATATATATATATATATATATATATATATATATATATTTATTTATATATTTATATAAATCAATAGGGAAATTGAAAGTACAATCCTCTTTAGAAAAAGAAATTTTATGGATTAATTTTTGCACCCAAAACTTTGAGGATTTGTGTTTGAACATCAACTAATTACCAAATAAAGTATTTATAAAAAAAAATACATTATGGTTTGTTGAAACATGTAATCAGTACATGTGACTTTTGGTTGCTGAGTCATTAAATATTATTTTAATGTAGTAGTTTTAAATCTCAATTTTATCAACTTTTATGTTAAAATAAAAATTGAGAAAGATTATGATGGATTTAGTGTACCAAACATGCATAGGTAGATTCTTCTATATATATATATATATATATGAAAAATTATGGTACACAAAATGATGACACGAGTCCCTTCCTATAACAAATGACTTGTGTGAAAATATCGAATTATTATCAAACTTATTTATAACTCACCAAAATGCCATGTGTCAACAATAAATGAAAAAAAAAAAAGTCATTAAATGTGCATTATTATATATTATAAATGGGTAATTACACTCTTCTCCCTTGAGATTTGAAGAAATGACACTCTACCCCAAAGTTAAAAAGAAAAACATTTTCCCCACTTTGACGTCTAATTGACCAAATGTTGTTAAATTAATATTAAAAAAGTTGTGTATTAACCTAGGTTTCTGAAGTTATCTTATTTCATAATTAAAATTCTTTTTTTTTTAATTTTAATTATTAAAGTGTATTTTAAGTATTAAGTGTGAATTTTGCTTAGTATTTTCTTTTTTCTTTTTTCAATAGCTTATGGAGAGATTTGGTGTTGCAAGTATTTTGGTACTTGATAAATTTTGAATTTTTATTCTAAATTTTTTATTTATTTTTTACTGACTATTGTTACGTTTTTGTAAAGAGGTTCTTATAAAATTTTAGAATATTTCATTACAAATATAAACAAAAAGGGGGAGTGTTAATTTCTTCAAATCTCAAGAGAGGGAAGTGTTTTTTCCTTCAAATTTGGGGTGAAGTGTTATTCTCTCAAACTTCAAAGAATAAGACCCCTGTTATAAAAGTTGGATCCCTAAAACTGGTGAATACACAAAATGGTAACACATGTCATTTTGTCAAAACCTATAACAACAACATGTATGAAAGCAATTAATAATTATTAGACTTAATTATATCTCAATAAAATGTCATGTGTCAACAATAAATGAAAATAAAAAGTAAATTTCACCATTTATAATAAATTCTTAAATTCTTCTAAAAAAAATCATTAAATAATATTACTTTTTTTTAAAATCTAAATAATATTACTTAAATATCCACGGTTACCTCCTTTAAATACTCTATTTTTTTCATTTATTTTTTTTATAGAAAATTTCAATTTATGGGATCTGCTTCCAATAATAACTTTTTATCATCAAATCATGACATTAATCAGTTTTTGATGTAGGTCAAGATTGAACCCTAAATCTCTTATTCAATCATTAAAGACTTTACCAGTTAAGTTAAATACAATTCATATATATTTTTTACCTTAGTTTAACGAATTTACAAAGTGGGTAGTATTTTCTATGACATGCAGAAACAACACCATTAACGGTCCCACCTATCTTATAGTTTGCCTCTGCACTCAATTGGTCCTAAATCCAACTGCCGACCATAATATATAGTCCTCTTGGAACTTGCCTTTGCATGTGAAGTTGAAAACCACAGATGGAGTACTTGGACATAGAGAATATGGCCAATGTTGATCAGAAGCAAGAGAAGATAGGGGATGAAAGGAAAATCATGACGAAGAAGAAGAAGAAGATTGGAGGAATCAAAACCATGCCATCCATATTTGGTATGTTCGCAAATTCTTGTTCTAGCCGTACAACTAGTCTCTTCCTATTGTTGTCTTTTGCCTGGGATTGACAATATTTTCAAGGAACTCTCTCAGCTAGGGAGATATCCAAACAGAGCTTCTTGGTTATTCTTTTGAAGGGAAAAATGGGTTTTTGCTCTTATATTTTAAAATATTCAGTACAATGTCTTTGCTTTCAAATAATTAAGCACTTGCCTCTTTTTCGGAACTCAATTATCCAAAACAAGAACACGAAGCTATAAATGTTCAAATAGCGTGTAAAACACCTATGAACGTTTAGACCCCAAAATTACAAATTACCAATTCAAGTTTATTATCAAACAATGTATATGCGGAATATGAAAATAAGCTAAAGCAAAATTGATAAAACAATCTAAACCAAATAAAATCACAACCACAGCATAAATTAAATGGCAAAGATTAAGGAAAGAAATGCAAATACAAAGACAACACAACGATGTTTTATCGAAGAGGAAACCGAAGTTCTCGGCGTAAAACCTCTCCGCCGCCCTCCAAGCGGTCAATAACTCACTAGAGAATAAAGTTGGGATACATGAACAGCAGAAGACCCTCCAAGCCTAATCTACCTAGTATACTTAAGCCCTCCAAACTTCTTGCTCCAACAAGGTTACGCCGAACTTTTGTCTTCTCTAGTTTACCGGATTCCGCTATAGCCCATAGCATCAACCAATATCAATTGGTCCATTTCTAACTGCTTCTCAAGTACCAAATAACATTCTCACAGATATGGGTATGGTGAGAAAATGATTTGACTAATGTATCTCTCAAAGATGTAACAATGGAGAGGGTGAGAGTAGAGAAATTTGGAGAATCAAAGTATAAAGATTGTGGATGAGTCAATCTTGTTTTTCTCTAGGGTTTCTCTCTGAAAATTTTCTCTAGAAACTTTCTACAATACATGGGTATAAGGGGTATTTATATTGGTGTGTATTTGGAATGCGAAAGGTCAGGTTTTTCCTAAATAGAGTGGTCTGGCGACTTGGCCTCACGACTTGTCTAAGTCGTGAGTCTGAGTCACGAGCTAACGGCCTGGCCAAATTGGAAGTTTTGTCCTGTAGTGCTCCAGCTGGCGTGACTCTTCAGCTCCCCTGCATGTTTCACACGTGTGCCTCCTTTAGTGACTTGCCAGCCGCGAGCCAGTCGCAAGGTCCTGCTGAGTGCACACTATTGAGCTTTTCTTCACACTCTCTCACACACTACCCTTACATGATTCCCACCTAAATATAGGGTTTCTAAATGTTGAATTACAAGCAAATTGGCAAGAATAAAGCCAACAAAATGGTTGATTAAATTCAACCTTACAAGCTATATAGTATCAAAACAAGGACAATTTGTAGGATATTATAAAAAATAAGAGCAAAAGTCCATTTTCCCCTTCTTTTTTCAAATCAAAACACCATTTTATTATTCTTATGCTACTATCTCAATAAATAAATATGAGCTAAGTTAAAATAATGATTAAATGGTTTTATGTTTTTAGAACAAATGGTAATTTCATTATGCTATCACTGTACATATCAAATTAGATGATCCTAATATAATCACTATCGAGTATTGCAACATTATCACTATATATGGTAAAGATTCTTGAATAGCACCTATCAACCTATTTTAGGATAGTAATTATTATACACACTCAATTACACACATTTGAATTGAATTGACATTGT
Source organism: Quercus wislizeni (assembly GCA_023055345.1). NCBI lineage: Eukaryota > Viridiplantae > Streptophyta > Magnoliopsida > Fagales > Fagaceae > Quercus > Quercus wislizeni. The sequence continues at coordinate 45,784,106 of JALGQJ010000003.1, read as the reverse complement.
GACTTATCATGATTGAAAATCACGATCTTAAATGCATTTCAGGTGTGCGCATAAGAATATATATAATAAATTGTGTTCTAGTACTATTTTTCATATGTTAATTGGTAAATATTTGCCAAAAGCTTTGTAGCTAAATTAACACCTCTCCATGCATAAAGTGTTTAGGGGTTTAGGAAGGAAATGATTCGAACTGTGAGGTTAGCAGCATGTTGTAATTAATTCTCAAAAAAAAAAAAAATGGTAAATATTTTTGGAGTTAGATATGCACAACTTTGATCCAAATGCAATGAAGCCGCCTTAATACTATACATTAGTACTGGTCCTAATATTTCACTAAACTAAACTCCCAATCTAGAATTGTGTTTTTTTTTTTTTTTTTTTGGGCTGTCCCCTATCGTTGAATAAACAAAATCAAAAGAAAGTTGGACCACTAGAAGTGGAATGCTGTGTGGAAAAGATTTGACCCACCTATCCAGCGAAAGGAAGAAGAAGAAGCAATTTCTATTCTTCCATTTGGAAAATCAAAGACTAGCCATAGAAATTTATTCTTCTTCTTTTTTTAATGCTGAGTGCAATAGAAAATTATTCGTTCAAGCTTGCATTAGCTTTTTTCTTATTATTAAGGGCCCTTCGTTTGGCCCACATTGTTTGGAATGGGAACGTTGTCGGAATGTTCACGGGTCTGTCTATATTTTGTTTTGTTGATTATTTTAACTTTGGTATAAAAAAAATTTATAAAAAAAAATAAAAAAATAAAAAAAAAATAAAAAAAAAAAAAACTTGTTCATTCTAGCCATATGAAATAGATAGATTACCTTATTTATAAATAATAATAAAATAAAAAAATAATTAACCTCAATAATGAGTCAAGAGCTTTGCAACTTAATTGGCACTTTCCTATAAATAAAAGAAATGCTAAAAATATCTACAACCTTACTCAAATTTTTCATGTTTTACTATAGTCATTATTTTTTAAGGAGAATATTAAAGTAACTAATAATTTTACCACAATGCTATGAACAAATCAAATTTCATAACTTTTCACAATCTATTTGAGAGGGTAAATCATTCTCAAAAAACAATATTGAGAGGGTAAATTATGATTAATATAACATCACTTACAATGGGACCATGGCCACAATTGATATCACTTTATTGTACTTCAATCAAAATTTGTCACCTTAACAAATATGAAAATTGTTATATCATTAGAATTATCAATTTTATAATAAAAATATATATTTTTTTTTTTTATGATTTATGACACATCATTTTGGAAAAAAAAATAAATTAAAAATTGTAATATTTATGGCATAGCATGTACTCTTAATATAAAATATCACTTTTCTTAAAAGCTTTGTGCCACAATATGTATTGACACATAAGTATGCCTAAATTTCTCGTGCTATTTTGATGATAATTATATTCATGAGCCAAGTACATTAACTATTGCCCCCCATGATTCCCAGCAAATGAAATATGTAACAGATTCGCAGCAACTGGTGAGTGTGTTGGAGGCTTGTACAAGGCTTGAAAGCTTTGTGCCACAATATTCATTTACACATATGTTTGCCTAAATTCCACATGCTATTTTAATGATAATTATAAATTCATGAGCCAAGTATACTAACTATTGTCCCCCTCTGTTTCCCAGCAAATGAAATATGCGACAAATTTGCAGCAAATGGTTTCCATTCCAACATGATAACGTACCTAACAAAAGAGCTTAACATGCCGCTGGTACAAGCCTCCAACACAATCACCATCTTCAATGGAACTGCCAATTTCATGCCCTTGTTTGGTGCTTTAATTGCTGACTCCTTTGCCGGGCGATTTTGGACCATCATGGTTGGTTCTATTATCTATGAACTGGTAAAAACAACAATACCATGCTTTACAAGTCTAAAGGGAAGCTACAAATTAACTATACAATGGTGTTATAAAAAAACCTTTTTTTAGCTATAATATAAGCATAGCATTTATTATTGTTATATTTCTATTAAGTTAATCAGCAATCATGTTATCATTTAATTTCTTTCCATCATTTCTTAAAAATATATGTATGTAAATATTAATGTATGCAATAATGCATTATGTCTTTACTTATTCTCGTCCACTCCTGATAATAACTTTTTATTGTTAGACCAAGACTTTAATCGATTTTTGGTATAGGCAATGATAGACCTTACCAGTTGAGCTAACTGGAACCCACTACATATTTTTGAACCTAAATGTAACTTATAATAGAAAATACATGCAATTGCAAACACACCTTGATTGAAACACCATTTATTTACCAGTTGAGCTAACTGAAACCCACTACATATTCTTGAACCTAAATGTAACTTATAATAGAAAATACATGCAATACAAACACACCTTGATTGAGACACCATTTATTTACTTTTAGCTTATACTCATCCGGGAAAAAAAATTTGGATTCCACCATTGTATTTATATTCGTATGCTAATGTAGTAGTCAAGGCCAGGTTGAAGGGTCCAGTTCCTTTTCCAATTAGAGAAACATATGTCATTTTCATCAATTTCAAGAGATAGAGATAATAAAGCTCTTAACAAAGAGTTTTTTTTCCCCCTTTCTTTTTGTTTTTGTATGAAAAGTATTACATGCAAGTGGTATTTCTGGTATGCTTTTTTTGTGGTGAACCAACTTTCTCTACATGGTATCAAATTCAACTTGAATAAAACCTTCAACAGGCGCATAGAAATAGAATCACAGGATGCATAGTAATTTAGTTAAAAATATTAATGAAATAACAAATCTGATTGATGTTACTTTAACAATAAACCACTTCCATCATATTGGAATATATTACTTACCACTGATTATGGTTCAACATCACTTTATTATAATTATTATTAATTTTTTGAGTTATGTTTGCTAATTACAGCTCAAAATTCAGTTATTTTGATCTACTTTGGTCCATTTCAGTCCAATATAGTCCACTTTGGTTCATTTCGGTCCAATTTGGTCTACTTAGGTCTATTCAGTCCACTTCTCTCCAATTTGGTCCATTTCGGTTCATTTCAATCCACTTCAGTCCATTTAGTCCACCTCAATCCACTTTGGTGTGCTTACTTAAGAATGAGAATAGACATGTTTAGATTGAGAATACTATCAATTATTTGAATAATATCAATTGTAATTATGTGATAAGTTTTGATTATCATGATAATCTCCTTAAGAGAATGAAAATTTGAGTAATAAATTTGAAACTTAAAAATTTTAATTGTACCAAAAGAAATTAGAAAAATATAATGCACATTAACAATAGTTAGAAGAATAATATCAATCAAAAACACCAAAAATGATAAACTTATTTATTTGTAAAAATAGAGAGATGGTAATTACTTTTAGAAATTGTTTAATTTTTAGGGAGAACAAATATATAATAAAATTTTAAGAATAAATTAAACATTATATTACATCTCAAAATAATTATATATTCTCAAGCAAGGATGGACTCAGGATTTCAAGCGAAGGAGGCCGGAGACTCCAAATAGGAATCCATTTAGTATTAACAAACTATCAATCAAGACAAATATACAAAATCATCGTTTCTTAATATTAAAATACAATCATCTATCAAAAAGACAATATATATTTACACACACACACACAAATATTGTTTCTTATTATTGGGCTGGTTAGGATTTTTTTTAAAGTTTTGTTTTTGTTATTTTTTATGTTGGTAGTTGCTAGTTGAGCTAGGCTTATTGGAGCGAAGAGGGTGACCCAACTCCAGAAATGCAAAATATAACCACTAATTTTTTTGGTCTCTATCCCCACTCATTGTGTGAGTCTGCAACTAATTAGTTTAAAAATTTTGCATGACTGCATCATTGATCATTTAGTTTTATTTGACCATTTTTATGCCCACCCTTATTCACATGACAAAGTCTAAGAACACGACAAAATTTCACTATATTTTCACAAAAAAACCTTATTCTTTTTCTTTTTTTTAAAGTTAATGTGGATCGAATATAATCTTATTTTATTTTATTCTAACAACAATTTTTAGTGTTTCTCTATGAGCATATATTTGGCTTGTGAAAATTTAGAATGTTTATCAATTTCTAATTCTTCATCTTGCAGGGATTGATTACCATCACCATATCAGCAATTCAGCCAACGCTCCAGCCTCTACCATGCCCAACTCAAATGAACTGCAAGGAAGCCTTAGCCTTGCAGCTTGGGTCCTCTACGTCTCTCTGCTACTTACATCTCTTGGCACAGGTGGCATTAGGCCTTGTGTTGTTACCTCTGCTGCAGACCAATTTGACATGACCAAATCAAGCGTAGCAGCAAGAAGTTGGAATTTGTTCAATTGGTACTACTTTAGCATGGGAATGGCAACACTAATTGCCCTGACTATTGTGGTTTACATCCAAGAACATGTGGGTTGGGGCTGGGGTCTTGGAGTTCCAACCATAGCCATGGCCGTGTCAATTATAGCCTTTTTGGAGGGTTCGCCTTTTTACAATAGAATCAAACCTGCAGGTAGTCCCTTGGTTAGATTGGCTCAAATAATTGTTGCAGCAGTGAAGAAGAGGAAAGAAGTAGTACCAGAAGACCCTGCTCTCTTGTATGAAAATAGAGAGCTCGATGCTGCCATTTCTTTGCGTGGAAGGCTTCTACACACATATCAATTCAAGTAAGCAATTTAAAACATTCTTAAGTATAATATAGAATGTCACTGCAGATGCAAAGCATGTTTTGAGAGGTACTTCATGTCTTCATCTGATAGTGACTAATCTTATTCAATTATTTAAGATGCCTTAAAAAATAAAAAGATAAGAGTGAATATAATTTGGGATATGTACTTCTTGAATGCTCATTACTAATATAGCGTGTTGAATTAGTACAAATGTTAGCGAACACAATTCACTTTATTTCCTCTTAATAAATGGAGCCCAATACATGGGATTTATAACTGATTAAATAGGAGGTAGAGAAATAGAGCAAAGACAGGTTTGAACTTAGGATCAATTGCTCTGATACCATGACAAAATTACCTATTGTCCCAAAAATTTTAAAATATTAGGAAATTTTGAATTTAACCATTATTCTAGCAAGCATAAATTGAATGGTTAAACTGAGTCTTGTGTATTTGATTGCAGGTGGTTTGATAAAGCTTCAGTTGTAACAGATAGCAATGCAACAGATTCAAAGCCACCAAATTTATGGAGGCTTACCACTGTACATCGAGTCGAGGAATTAAAATCCATTATCCGAATATTTCCTATATGGGCAGCTGGAACTGTACTTTTTGCCTCATCTTCACACCAGCTCAGCTTCACCATTCTTCAAGCTCACACTATGGATTGTCACACGTCTCACTCCTTCACAATTTCTCCAGCCTCCATGCCTATCTTTAGCAATATAACCATGCTTATTGGCCTTGTTCTGTATGAACGTCTCTTTGTACCCTTTGCTCGACAATTCACTGGGAATCCATCAGGCATCACATGCCTACAAAGAATGGGTGTAGGCTATATGGTTAACATTCTTGCCACAGTTGTTGCATCATTTGTTGAAATCAAGAGAAAAGCAGTGGCTGTTGATCACAACTTATTGGATGATCCAAAAGCAACTATTCCTATTAGTATTTTTTGGTTGGTACCTCAGTTTTGCCTCCATGGGTTGGCTGAAGTTTTCATGTCTGTGGGGAACACAGAATTTCTTTATGATCAATCACCTGAAAGCATGAGAAGTACTGCTGCAGCAATCTATTGGATAGCAGTATCAATGGGAGACTTTGTAGGCACACTGATAGTAATACTAGTTCATAAGTATTCTGGCAAGAAAAGCAACTGGCTGCCTGATAGGAACCTCAATAGGGGAAGATTGGAATACTATTACTGGCATCCAAGTAATAAACCTCTTATATTATGTGATATGTAGTTGGTTTTATACTTATAAGCCATTGGAAGAGGTTAGTGAAATTTGCAAGGAGGAAGTTGAAGAACTAGCTGGAAATAAAATCCCCTCTATGATCTTAGATAGTAGGAATGGACATGGAGAGGTGAAGCCTGGAAGAAATGAGACAACTTAGGATTGTTTTTTTGATAAAGAATGGCCATATTTTAATAATGTACCATAAAGCAGGGATTTTTTCTTTTAAATTCCTTTGATCCTGCAATTTAATTTAAGTGAGAACAAATTTCCACTTTTAGCCTAGTAGTAATACTGTGTAAGCCAACTTGACTACCCCCGGGGGGGCCTAGCCCTTTTTATGATAATGAAAGTGAACCCCAAGGATTGCATCATTGCAACAAATTCATTACAACTTCAAAATCCAATTCACTAATTCATTCAACAAAAATACTCAGCATCCAGTTACAGAAAAAACACATATCATGCTTTGATATGTCACTAGTTAGAATTGGATTTGTGGTATAATTGAATCCGAAACCCATACCAATGGGCCACCTGGTGGCAACTGTTATTTTTATCCTTAATTTTACGATTTTATTTATCTTTTAGAAAACATAGAAGTTCATTCAACGAGCAAGAGAACAGGAGTACCTCTTCCAGTAGTCAATAAGTTCGAGTTAGTAAGCAGTATCCAGCAACAGTAGTTAGAGATTCAATAGTGACTAAAGACTTAGCAGCATTTTAATATTAGTTGTGTTATGCTATAATGGAGTTAAAATTAGTCATAAGGTTTTGTAGTGGTGAAGTTGTAAAAATATAGAGACTAGATGTATGGTCTACTCAAAAGATTCTTTCTTGTGACTGTACTCTTTTTTTTTTTTTTTTTGAGAATCTCTTGTGACTGTACTTAGTGTTATATATTTTGTTCACATTGGATTCAAGTCTGAAAGAAGGAGGAGGAAGTTTGCAGGAGGTTGACAACCAATCTAAAATTTAATGACTTTGTTATGAATGGATACAGTACAAACACATGTTGGATCGTCCCTCTACTAATAATGCATTGCATTGGACACTAGATGCAATGAAAAACGTTAAGGGTTACACTGACTAGTCTGCTGAAAGATCCATAGTCAATCCCGATATTTTACTATTAAGGCTTAGTCAATTAGTTGTACTCATTTAAACAATGCACACGATTATTAAAAAAGAAAAATGCTAGAACTACTATCAATTTTATTGTAAAAATATTTTCAAACTGATGTGTCAATGAACTTGATTAGTGCTACTTCATCAATATAATATAAAAATGTTTGAATTACTTTTTTTTATGATTAATGACATAAATTTTAATAAGTTCTATATACTAAAGTTCGTAGTATTCTTAGAATCACTCTATTAAATGGTATGTGTGATTAAAAGCATATGAAGAGAAACTCATTTGAAACATTTGAGATGCCATGTGATAAGCTGGAAGATCAGTCTACTCAACTTGTTTGGAAGAAAATTTTGTCCATTTAAATTATCTACCACACAATCCAAATTAATATCTAAAATTAGCAGTGGCAATATTCAAGACGACATGAACTCGACACGGTATTTTGTGGGTTAGTGTTTAGTATAAAGTGTTAGTGTCAAAAATGGGTCGACACTCAACACACTTAACACAATTACTAAATGAGTCAATTCTATGTTGACTTACTTGACCCAAAATCAGACCAATTAATATAAATAAATTTCATTTTCTCTAAAACTAATTTGAATTCCAAATATAATTAAGTAATAAAATTAATTTTAGTATTTGTATTGGTAAATTATTTGTTGAAACTCTAAAGTCTCTAGCCATTTTACCTAAAACAAAGAAAAAAAGTCTCATTTATTTATTTATTTTTGTGTAAAATTGTGTATTAAATGGGTTGAAATAACTTGTAACATGTCAACCGGTTTAATTAATGAGTTGTGCTAGAATGTTGAGGAGTTTGAAACAATCGTTAAATTCATTAAATAAGGTCTTTGAATATCCATACATACCTTGTCACGACACGACATGAACACGACACGTTAACACGAATTGCAACCCCTATCTAAAATAACATATCATTAAGTCTTATTCAGTATCCACCCCAAATTATAAAGGCCATTTGCAATGTGTATACTAAATCATAAAAATTTTACTATGATGAATGAACATCGTTTTTTAAAAATTAACTTTGTAATTAAAATCTTATTTGGCCTTGTCATATGACAAACCAAACGTAAGCCGTTTCAAACTCTTGGCTTCAAAACGACACCTTGTGAGCTCTCAAACCATTACCGTCTACCTCTTCACCGTTCTACCAAGTCAATAACATCGTAAACTGGAAACGAAACTGAGAGTCTTCGACACAGAAACAGAGAGAGAGAGAGAGAGAGAGATGGGTTCGTTGATCTATATCTATACTATAGTGTTGCTGTTTGCTGTAGCACCTCTGGGTATCGCAAAAGAGCAACTGAGCTCAAGGGAATGTGAGAATCTGGGTTTCACCGGACTCGCTCTTTGCTCTGATTGCAATACTCTCGCTGAGTATGTCAAGGATCAAGGTAATCTAAATCTACACAAAAATTCGCTTTCTTTTTGGATAATTGAATCTGGGTTTTCTTTTGTCTTGTCATTGAATGTTAGCTTTCTCAGTAAATCATATCTCATTTGTTCTTTTTACATGTTTTTGTGTTTTAATGTTGATTATTAGTTATTTAATTATCTGGGTTTTTAAGGTTGTGGTTGAAAGTCTTTTGCTTGATATAAATTTTCAAGTTTTAGTTATGTTATGGGGTTATATTTATTTTTATGTTTTCTAGGACTGAGTAGTAGCTTGATTTTTTTGGGTTGGTTTTTGTGGTTTTTGTTGATTATTAGTTATGTGATTTTCTGGTTTTTGAATGCTTTGGTGTAAGAATTTATTGCTTAGTTTAAGAATTGAGATTTAAGCTATACGAGTTTTTTTTTTTTTTTTTGGGTACCGAATGGTAGATTTTTTTGCAAATTTTATTGTTTATGTGATTTGTTTGGTCTTTAGTAATGAGGAGTGGAAGTGTTTTTCTTCATTTAGAATTGGAATTTAATGTAAAGTTGAATCTAGTTGACTCGTAAATTGTTATTTTGGCATTTGTATGATTTGTTCTCAAGGTTAATAACCTTGGATACTACAGTTGATCTGTTGGATTAAGATTATTTTTAAGATCACTGCACGGAATTGTTAAATGTTTTGGGTAGTCTCATCTTCCTCTTTTCTGGATTCTCACGACTTGTTAAAATTTCGTGTAAGACTTTTAAGAGGACCTCTTGTATACATTTACTTGAAGCACTCCTATTTGTCTCTAATAAATTATCCTTTACTTAAAAAATAAATAAATAAATAAAAATTAAGTTCCACAGAAGCGGAAGAGTTACTCTTGTAGGTTTGGTAAAGAAACCCAATTTAAATGGATTGTTATGGTTTGGCATAACTTAGTAGCCTAGAATTATGGAGGAGATAAGATTGGGTTTCCGACAAAGGTTTTAGTGTGTTCTTCCCACCATGATGAAGTTTGCATACGCCAGTTTGGTTTCCCCGTGTTCTCCTCTGTCCATATATATTTCCGGTTAATCTAGTTGAAGTCCACCCTAGGTAGTGATCATTATTTCTTAATTTAAGGCTTCTAGTTTAAAGGATTTATAGTCTCTTATCTTATACTTGGGGAGAACTCATCAAAATCCATTTATAAAACCATTATAAGACCACCTATGCTTTATGGGATTGAATGTTGAGTTATCAAGAGGCAACATATTCATAAATGAATGTAGTTGAATGAGAATGTTAAGATGAATTAGAGAAAATAAAAAGGAAAGATAGGATACAGATTGGAGAAATTTGTCTAAAGTAGGGGTGACTCCTATCAATGACAAGATAGAGATGGTTTGGTCATATGCAAAGGACTGAAGGAGAGTAATTTATACGACAATGAGAAAGAGTGTTGTTTCAAGTTAAGAGAATGAAAGAGTAATAGGATGGTCTAGAATAACATTGATTGAACTAGTAAAAATGAACACGTTTAAAGAAGTGGCAGAAAGTATGCTTTTGAATAGGACAGAATGGCCAAGAATTATACATGCGGCCGATTACAATTAGTCCGTTGAGGATCCATGTCAACTCGAAAGTTTTGGGACTAAAACTTTGCTGGTGTTGAGAAGCAGAAGATTACCCGCATCATGTATACGTGTTTTTTTATTTTTTCTTCACATTAAAAGGTTATCCTTGTAAACTGTGGAACTGCCCTTGTAAACCTCATACATAGGTGAAAGGAACTAATTCCATTGTGGTTTTCATTTTCCCCTGAATTTTTTTTTCAGAGATAATGTTATATCATTATGCTTAGAATTTAGTTACCATTGTGAAATCTAGACATTACATCAATGTTATATGTACTAGGGAAACAACTAGAACTAGCAATCCTGTAGTCTATGTAAAGGCTAATTGCAACTTGAGTTATAATTCAACAACAGTAGGTGATGGGACATAGGAACCTCGTATTAGATAGACTACTAAATTTACAGTTATATTGTCTTCCTTGTTGCTCAACTCTTTGACTTATCTATTGGACTCAAGTTTGCTCATGAACTTCAAAATGCATTTGATTTGTACTCACTACTTTCAGCATGGTTATAAATATGCTGAATGTCTTAGTTTTTGTTGTAGATCTGGTATCAGACTGTTTAAAGTGTTGCACAGAGGATTCTGATGATTCCATGAGCAAGGTATGGAAAATATTGTATATATAATAAATTTCAAGAAGCTAAAATTTATGCTTTGCATTTAAACTTTTTGGGCATTTAAAAAAATAAAAAATCAAATAGTCCTAAAATCTGCTATGATCACCCGTCATGAAAATTAGCTTGTTTGACTCCAGTATCCTTGTCCCCCTCACCCCTCAAGGCTTTGCACAAACTTATTACCTTTTAGCTTAAAACCCTTACTGAATTTTGTGCAGCTTTCAATAGAGTGATGGTAGTTAAAAGATGTTTGTTTAACCTTCCACTAGTATATTTGATATACACCTGTGATAGGGTGATTTTTCCTTTTTGTTACACTGGGTAGTTTGAATTTTGGGCCCTTTTAAGTTTCTTCATAGACAAAAGAGAATTTAGCATATGTACATGTGTTATGTGTCATGGTGATGTTTGAAATAATTGCCAGAGTCAGAGGTCACACGGTACAGTTTTCATGACATGTTTCTTGGCTTCAGAAAATTATTACCAATTCTGCATTTACTCATTTTAGATAAAAGATAAATAGAACTATTTTTCTTTTGGACAAAACTTATGTATAGTACTTTAGTTATTGTTCCTTATTCCTCTCTTAAGATTCTATCACATGGCTACTTAACTAAAAAATACACTTTCATCCCATAAGAAAAAAAACCACATGGCAAAATTTTAAGAGGAGAACTTAAAGAACAACACCTAATTACTGTACCTAAGTCTTGCCATTTTCTTTAGATAATACTTCATGAGAGACCAATTTTGATGACCAATTTAAGTCAATACAAAAATTTTGCATCACTACTGACTCATGGGTTTTGGGTTTAAGATGGTATAAAATGGCTCCATGACATCAATTTGGTTACTGAAAGCATGATCTATGGTGCTTTTGGTTCTCTTTGTCATTGGATTGATCAAACTTGCTGCATGCCATAGACACAAAGCAGGAACCATATGTTAACACAAACATGCCAAGGTGGCAAATCCAAAAATAACTGAACGTGGACAGAGGGAACATGGTAGAACTGTACATTTATATGTAAAATATGTATCCAGTACAAGTTCATGTATGTTACTTTGTGAATATTTAAGAAATAAGGAAAATAATGGCAATTTTACGACGCAAGAAGGGGGAGGAGAAGGAAAGGAGTAGAAGATACAAATATGCATAAATCATAATATGATACGAAAATATGAATAAACCTATGTTGCATGGACAGGGACATGGATATCTCTGTCTTCTGCTTGTCTATCCCATGTTTGCTGAACATCTAGAACTTTTGATTTTTTTGATATTTTTTTCCCCTGATTCATTAGTTAGACACTTAGACATGCTCACCTTCCACATTGCTCATACTCCTACTTTTGAAGAATTCTTTTGAAATTATTTAAGGAGTATCTTAGAAGTGTATTCGTTCAACAAGGGCATGGCTCCTTGGTAGAAGTGCCAATGCTACTTATCCAACTGGGGACCTGTCCAAAGGGCTGACATCATAATGTTTATTATGTTCAATACATTTTATCTTGATCTTAAATCTTCTCAACTTATTTTTCTGTTCCTTTATTTCAAGAAAAGAAGAAATTTTTGTCACTAACTATCTGAAACTGCAGATCGCCTATTCTGGTGCTCACCTGGAGGTCTGCATGAGGAAACTGGTTTTCTATCCCGAAATTGTGGGCTTTATTGAAGAAGAGAAGGATCAATTTCCTTCTGTTAAAGTTCAATATGTTTTCAATTCTCCACCAAAGCTGATTATGCTAGATGACGCAGGCCAACAGAAGGAAACAATAAGGTGAGCTTCTTCCAATTGGTATTTGTTGCTGGTCTCGCACTCTTTTGGCACAGCAGTCCACAGATAGATATGAATTTGGGTTGAGAGATTTCCCTGACCTAACTAATGATAGTGGAGTTGAATGCTGAAACCTTTAAAAGTGGCACATGCATTCTAGCTTGCTGCCTTTTGCTCAACTCCTACAACAACGCCCCCACCCCCCAACAAAGCTCTTTTCTTCCCCTTTTCTCTCTGTCCCACTTTGTCATGCACCATATGTTGCACTCTATGGTTCCATGTATTGGATTCTGCTGTTTTCCAAAGATTTTCACCATTTTTGTCAGCTTCAATATGAGTATTGTATGGTGAAGCAAGAGGTCCTGAGTAATATAGATATTGCCTTTATCCAAAATTTGTAGCTACCTGAACCTTATTACCATTTTGGTTATCTTGAAGTCAAATCTTACAAACAAATATCATGTTGTTTCAACCTTGATATAGCTGGAAAAAGGTCAGAGTAAAATTGATGATGCCTTGATTCAAGAGTGGTGCAATCTCTACCTCATATCCCTTGAGATTTAGCTTCTATTCAGTGTCTAAACTAGTTGAAATTGGCGTGGAGGGTGCATATGAGGGTTCTGTTCATTGCTTTGGTCGTGGCATTTGGGATTGAGAGTTGTGTAGTCCGATGGTGTCACTGAAAATACATGCCTCTAGATTTAGGCTTTTTCAAGGGAATAATGGCTATGATGGCATGTTTAATTATGCATTTTATCTTTTTTCTTGAGGGAATAAGAGAAGTTCTACTGACTTTTCAGTTTTCACTAAGATTTTCATTTTCTTTTTCTACCTTGTCTCAGGATCGACAATTGGAAACGTGAACATATACTGCAGTTCCTCCGAGAAAAAGTTAAGGCGGCTTCCGCAATCTGAGATGGTTATTTTCCTGCTGTCACTTCCCCCATTTGTGTCTTTAATATATTATGAACACCCCAATTTTCCTTCTGAAAATTCAGTGAAATTTTAAACTGTGACAATGAAAATTTTATTTTCATATTTCAGTCTTTTGAGGGACTTGAGTTGTAAAATATGAAATATTAGGATTAAGAGAGAGAGAGAGATTCTCAAATGTCTAGGGCTACAATAACGAGTCTCTTTTTTATATTAGGATTTATGGCATGACTATCAGAATATTCTTATGCTAATGTAAACTCACTTGTTTATAACAAAAATGACAAAGGCGGCTTGTTTGGTTAAAAAAAATAATCACTTATTACTCATTACTTAAAATATCCCAATTCCTTACACTCCATCCGTTTGGCACCATCACTCAACTTGTCATCACTCAAATTTTTCAACTATTTGTAGGCCCCATACCTATAATTTGGTGCAGCTTTTACTCTTCTTCTTTTTTTCCCCCCTTCAACCCCCAATACCCAAACTCATCAAACCCAGTAAAAAATAAAAAATAAAATAAAGGATGAAGAAGACCAGACCCGACCCAACATGAAAGGGAAAAGAAGAGAAGAAGAAGCCACCTAGTGTGAAAGGAAAAAGAAAAAAAAGAAGATGAAGAAACCAAACTCACTGAACCTAGTAAAGAAAAAAAAAAAAAAAAAAAGGTCAAAAGTTGTGGTTGACTTTGATCGTGGGACTCAGTATGTAGTTTTAATTACGGAAATGCTATTTAAAACAGAGTTATGGAAACTAAAAACACCTAAAATGTGTTTTTAATTTCCATAACTCATCACTTAAAAATCAAAGAATTAAGTGACGGAAACAATTATCTAAAACCAAGCCAAACAATCATCCATCTGTGAGACCCACTTATTTTGAATGATAGATCATGAAAACTGAGTGATATCATTCAGTTTTCATGCTATCCAAACAAGTTCTAAGAGTCTTGTAACTCAATGACATTGTCTTACCTTCTTTATATATTTAGTACATTTATGGAATATTGGATCGTTATTAAAGATAGTAGCTTGATTGTCACAATGCATATGCATAGACAGCATGTTTGTAGGAACATCAATACCCAAGGTACAAATGAGAGATTGAACCCATAATATCTGAAAAAATAGTATGAGTCACAGATATTTAGATTTTGGCACTAAGTAGTAACATTTTGCCTTATACTATGCTAAATAACAAGATTATTTCCAACAAAGTTATAATAGTTAGAGGTGGATTGTCTATTAGAATGACTATCATCCCAATTACCATCACTAAATCGTGTCATAGATAGAGAATTAACAATAGTCCTCTTTTTTTTTTCTTTTTTTTTTTTGATAATCAACAATAGTCCTCATTTAGGAGTATCCTTAAGGTAATGCAAGATACGACAAATAACTGCATAGGAAGATTGACGAGGAGTATGCATTGACTAACTACGCTGATGGCATCAGTAATATTAAGACAAGTAAAGGTAAAGAATCCTAACTTCCCAACTAATTGCCAGAATCTATCAACATCAAGAAGCAAATCACAGTGCTTGCCATCTAGTTTAATAGTAGAGTCCAAGAGTATCAACGGGTTAAGAAAGAGAAGAAGAAATGTGAGAAAATGAAGCAAGAGAAAATAGAAGAGAAGACAGTTGCTTAAATTGATATTACTGGCTGAAACTGTTGAAAAATCCTAGTATGACCAATGCAAATTGATATTTATACTGGCTCAATGACAGGCGTGACAAATATTAGTTGTTTCGGATTCTTGGAAGGTATGCAAACCCAATGATAACCTATTGTTTGTTTTCCAAGGGAAAGAGAAGAAAACTCTTAGCTCAAACTCTTGTTTTTTTATTTATTTTTTTTTTTTTAATTGTTAAAAAAAAGTTAGAGCTAAGATCTGAGGGAATAGAGATTAAAGATGTGATATAAGTAAATAAATACATACAAGGTGAAACATGATTATAGGACCCAAAAAAAAAAAGGCTTTATGGTGTTGAGCACAAGTATACCGTATTGCAAAGCAATATGCCTAAAAGAGATGATATTAAAGGAGAATAAGGAAGTACTCCACCTCATGACTAGAAATGATATCAAAAGACAAACTCTGATTGAATGAGAAAAAAAAAAATGTGACATAAGTAGCACAAAGTATTTACAAGACTCGAGAATATATCAACGATAGTATTTTCTGGGTATGAGATTACCCAAAGAAAACACACTAGCTCAATGAGATAATTTAACTTTGCTAGGATCAAGTACATGAACAAAGTTAACACAACCAAACACAAGAGTAAACAGAAAAGAAGAATGATCAATGCATATATAGCAAAGAAAACAGAAACCAAAGATGGAGATTGTTAGGTTTTAAATGGTCACTAATTCCACATGACAAAACTAGAGTAAAAAAATGGTTGAAATTGAAATATTTGAGAATGGTTAGAAATTTATCAAATGAGCTAATTATAAATTTTGAACAACATAATTTTCGCTTAAATAAAATCAATCTCTCTCAAACAAAATTCAGACAAAGCTCAAGCAAAAATGCATGAACAGAAAATCAACTTTGCAAAACTGACATGTTAACCTATTTTTAAAAATTCCACCCCTTGCTACAGAGAAAGGGTGAGAGGCTACCATTCAATACCAAACCCAAGAGCCAAGCCTCGGGTCCTAGATCCCTCTCTCCAAGTTTCTTCTCCCTATGAGAATTTTTTAGAGTTTTTTGCTTGAGCCTAAACCATTGATTCCTTAAAACCATATAGTTTTATCTTCAATAGTGTGTCATCGTTGAATTTCGAAGTTCAAGGTTACAAACAAGGTTCATTTGTGGAGGAAATTTGCTTATAAAAATTCCAAAGTTTCTAGAGCCTTGGAGATGGGAGGGCAAACAAAAGCTTTGTTGAGATTACATTAGAGAGTTTACCAGGTTGAAGAACAAAACCTTTGTACAACTAGAAGAAACAATTGTAAAAGTCTACCATCTCAATATAGGCTTATAGTTTATTCTAGGTTCATTTGATTGTTTTCTTCTATTTTTAAAACTCTATTTTCCTTCAATTTGTAAAACTCAATTTTGAAATCTTTTTTTAAATTTTATTTTTTATTTATAATTAAATAGCTACAACAATTAGATAAAGAAGTTTTTAATCCTGAATGTTTCGGTTCAAAATACTAAAAAAATGTTAGTTGAGTTACAAAATCTTTTGACTTTTAATTTTAAAAACATATCTAAACCATCAATACAACTGTATCCAGATAAATATCGATTTTGAGAAAACATATTTGAGTGAGGCCCACACATTGCAAAAGAGAAAATGCATATATTATTAGATGTATGAGATTCTTTTATGAGTGAGACCCACACGTTGTAAAAGAGAAAATGTATATATTATTAAATATATGAGATTCCTCTAAGAAGAGAAACACTTATTCTTCCTATTAATTAATTGAAAAATAACTTCTTTTTATCCCTATTGACAGGAATACAAATAAAATATAAGAAACATAATATACTATTTTCTGTTCCCGTTCCTTCTAATCGACTCCACGTTTTTGATTTATCAATTTACTCCATTCCTTTCCTTTCCTATACATAATGTCAATAAATGCAATCACAGCAGGAAACACCTTGAGGACTAGGCAGTATGCAATTTTTTAATTTTTTTTTGATATACAAACGAACACACACAAGAGAGAGTGCAAGGAGTTTAAACACACTAGTACACCACAAACTCCACTCAAAAGCAATATATGCAGTTAAATAGTAAGATTACTCTTTCCATATATTTCATCAATTCATTATCTCAGAACATTATACAACTCAAGCTCCTAAATATACATTTTCACATAATCAGTATATAGATACGAGATAACCGTACCGTACTTTAATGCTTCTTCCATTACTGGTTTAAAATCAGAATGGTTGGGAATGCTTTCAGACAGTTTTAAGACTGATAATTTCACATCCCGGAATTCCATTAGTGCATCATACTAAAATTTTCAGATCCAAATTGCATCTGCCCAACAAAAATTCGTTGTGCAGAAAAAAATTAGTTACCCATTATGCCACCACCCTATCAGCACCAAAACACGTTGATTCTAAGCAACAGATTCTCATTGGAATTGTGAAATAGCCTTCTCAAACTTGGGGGAAGTGGTCTTGATTGGCGCCCAAATATCCGCACCATTACTTCGAGCAACACCAGCAGTACAAGAGACTGGAACAAGACACAAACCTCTGCTTCTCAGGCTGTATGGTCCTAATTCCTGGAGACAAAATAACCAATTTCTTCATACCCAATTCATGACTTTTGATCGATGTGGCAAAAAATAAATACATGTTGTAGAATTTAGACATATCAAATTAGACCACCTTTACATTTTAAATGAGTGACAACATTCTATTCATTGTAGTGATAAATTGTACACCACATATTCTAAAAGCAATCCAATACTATCATTTGCAGTTGATGTTTCCATTCCTAACTATGGAATTGTTGTTTAGATGTTCATCCAACAGACAATCACCAGGCTTCTTGTCTATTCATATGCACTGAAAAGCTTACTACTGTTTCATGAGTCATGACAAATTGACAATACCCTTCACAAAGTTTTGTTCGGAAAAGAGATACTGAAAATTATATTCTAGACTTGTTCTGTTACTAGATCATTCATGCTCACCTGCATTTTACTTGGGTTACTTTGGAGGTATGGAGCACTCAGCACCTGAAAGCACCCATAAAGTCAAAAGCAATGAGATCAAAGTCAAACATGTTACCTGAATCATCAAATACTAGAATACTGATACATCTCTCAAGGTGCACTAAACATGGAAAAGAAATCACCAATTCTGAATTTCAAAAACCACAGGCATGGTTGAATCCCTTAAAAGAGTACTAATGTAGCAACACTTACGCTATTCATCAATCAACCCTTCATTTTAAAAGACAATCTGTGACAGGGGCAACATCCCATAATAGATTGCTTATTTACTCACATTAGGTAACTTAAACAAACCAAACAATTAAAATTGGTTCTGGCGTAATTAATTACAGCTCGTCTCAGAGTTAGAGCAAGATTATTAACAGAATACAACTTTCAGTCTAGAATAAGATAAAGCAAAATAACTTTACAGTTCAATTCTTTGAGCACCTACTCCCCTATAGAACAGAAACAGCAATGCTTAAACCAAAATTAGGAACAACCAAAAAAATAAGTGACGCTTAAACCCAACTCTAGCTTGAAATGCATAATAGTCCCCAAGTCAAATGCTGAAGATGAATCGGGGATATTCATAATGTAATATATGGCAGGAGAATTCATCTATTTTGTAAAAGAGAGTAAATTAGAAGCACAGTTTTTTAAACTAAGGAAAAACAATCTTGCAAAGCCTAGGTCAAGGTGTGGTCCTACCCTTAGAAAAGATTTTTTAGCTGAACTGAAATAATGAGTAATACCAAAGTAACCAAACCACTCAAATCAGATTTCCTTGAATGATGAAAAGAATAGATGGAAGATTATGTCACCAGATTCACTTCAGAATCAGCCTGTTGCGTTTAAGCCAGCATAGGGTTCATATCAGTGTCACATGATGCCAGTTAATTGGTGAGCTACATGGTAGTTTAGCACAATATAAGTGTATAACAGGAGAAAGACAAACCTTAACTTGGTCATGAAGGAAATTTATGTATTCCATTGCATCGCAAAGGACAGATGCTGTATCTGTCTGCAGTGAAATTACAAAAAGCTTCAGAATCACAGTAATGCCAAACAACTCTTATCATTGAGAGTTGTAATAGATGAGCTATAACATAAATGACATGAGCATGATAGGGCCAAACAACATCCCTTCAATTCTTTCCTTTTTTTAAGGGAAGCCCTGAATGGCAATTACTTTAAGGTCATCACTGGAACATATGTGGAACCCAGAAATGATTTTTCACAAACTCCATTGGAGAAGAATGGCCATAAGCATTTGCATTAATTAGAAATATTGATTTTCCATATTTACCTTCCCAAATGGTGAAACAAGTTGTTGCAGAGCCACAATACGTTCACCAAGCTTTTCCTTCCTCTCCTATTGACAGAGGACAAATAAGATAGTAACATAAGAAAACTATAAGTTGTGTTATAAAGGATAGTTTCCCGGTAATATCTAAGGAAGTTTCATAAGAGTTGAACCATCACCAAGATGGAATCAAAACTGCATTAGGAAAATTTTGGACCACCTTTGGGAAAAAAAAAAAGGTTTGAGATGTGCACAACAGTAATCTAGTATAATTAAGGTACATGATCTCTTTGAATTCCTATTAATACTAATTAGTAATTACACTGCTTCACTTTGAGACTGCATATCTTGTAAAAGGAAACCATACTCCAATTGAAAAATGGAAAAGGGGGGAAAAGGAGATAAAGAAACCTTGGCGGATAAATCAGCCTTCTGTCGTTTGGATGCAAGAGAAGTGAGGCTGCTTTGTTCAACAGAACATGGACTCCTTTTGTGCTCCATCATCTTCCCAACCTCTATTTCTTCTTCTCCCTATTTTTTTTTTTTTTAAAAAAAAAAAATCAGTATCTATAAAAAGAACCAGACAAAAGCAAAGTAAGCAAATGTGCATATAAAGTATATAAATCCAAAACAACTAGACAGTGTGTTTTACTCGGCAGATTCAAGGTTGTAGCAATCACGGAAGAACTGCCTTAGTTCTTTTATAAGCTCATCATAAACCATTTAGAATGATAAAGATATATAAAATTAAAGGTGTAACACATCAGAAAGAAAGATATCCTAACATTTACCCAAGTGCTGGGTAATTCCAAAATACCATAATTCACTCTCAAATATATTCTCCCAAATTCCCAATCGATGTCCTCCTCTGCTTAAATGAGTTAAGAAAGAGAGCTTTTGTGTTTGGTAAGACACCAGAAAACAAAGAGCAACATACAACATAACATACAAAATTTGACTAGAAAATCATCTATATCTAATTGTAAATAAATTAATAATTGACTTATTAAGAGATTACGATTCCTAGATATTCTTAAATCTAGTGCCAATCCAGGTTTTACCAAAAATAGGCAACCTATCTGGGGCAGTACTGACCAAAAGAACCTGGAAAAACTTGAATCTAATATTCATTTAATAAATAAACACTTAATAAAACTTCAAGAAGCAAATGCATTTCAGTAATGGAGAATTTGAAACCTAAGCTGCGTGAAAGATATATCTTTTACTTCCTATAAGGTAGGTCACATGCATGAAACATCCACACAGGTGCAACTTTCAGAAAGCCACCCGTGTGACAATAACCAAAGCATAAAAATATTAAAGTTGACCATCCAATGTGATTGATTTTGATTTAAGAAGCATCCTAGTTAGAACACAGGCACCCATCTTGGGCCTAATATATACTTTATTGCCATCCACAATATGCCTTAAATAATCAAATTTTATATGAAACGTACACGACACCATGCAAAACAAATCCTAACATTATTAACTTTTATATCAAGAACAACAAGACATGCACTGTTCTGGTCAGAGGTTAATCTTCAATCCGATACTCAAAGACATAAGACATAACATAATATAATACACATCTATCAAATTTTATTATATACAATTTACAACCACACAATTAAAAATTATATCACCATAATTAATTAATAGTAGGCTCACAAGCAGACAACAGGTCCGTAAATCCATGAAGAACAGAATCATCTACACTTACTATAATAATAATAATAATAATATGACCAAAGTTATTTCATCAGTAATACTCTCCATTGAGTTCTTTCCGATGGGCCGAGGGTCCCTGATTTATTTAACCACACCAAGCAGATTAGCCAAACTAACATTTATCCTGGTTTCATTAAGAAAATCATTCAATACTCTGACAACATGCTTCGTTCTCTCACATAAATTATGGGTCTCTTTATAAATTTAATTAGTGAGACACTGTTATGTGAGAGAATGAGCATCGCTACTATAGTATTGAATAATTACTCATTTCCTTATATGATACAAAACTATTAGATGACAATAATTAATTAATCTTTGGTGGGTATAATTGGGAATAAACTGAATGAAAGAGATTGGTTTTGGTGGGACCCGATTAAATATTAAACATGCATGAATGAAAATCTGTCCCTTTTTGGTGCATATAATCTGCCAAACCACTTTTGTTTAATACCCCAAACAGTGTCTTAATTGATACCAAACATTTAAGGCAGCAAGTAATCCAAACTTAGACAAAGTATGTCCAGAAAATGTCATCAACAAAATCCCCACCGTTCAATCAGTTCAACAACAACAAGAATAGATAAATAAGCAAAAGAAGCAAGTACTCTGATCAGAAGGTTAACAGGGCATGATTAAATAGAGTCAATTTGGCTAATAAATTTCAACAAAATCTTAAATTGGCTTAAGCAATAGGCAACATACATTTTATTTTAACAAGTAAAGCAAATAATCAAAACTAAAACATAAAACAAGAACAAAAATTGAGAAAAAAACAAATGGAAGTTTTATTAAAGCTTCAAGAACTTACAGAGAACTGAGAGTCTGCATTGCAAAAGGAGGAGCTCACAATCATCTCAAACTTTTAAGCCAAACCCTCCAAAACCCACCTCAGAAATCACTATAACTAAGCAAAATCCCAATTGAGACTCAAAGAAAAATGGTCTATATTGGTGTCTGTACTTGACTAGCCCCACCTTCAAACGAAGAGAAAAAAAAACAACAAAAACTGTTTCTTTCTCTGTCTCTTTCTCCCCCCACAATCTTTAGTTTAGACTTCTGCTAGTGTTTGTTGAGTTTTCACGTTGTAAAGTCTTGAGCTTTATACAAAAATTAGGTACATAGGTTCACTGAAATCACTGAATCAGCTACGTACTTTTACATTAAAAGATCATAATTTTAGCTAAAACCACAGGAACTAAGTTGGCATAGAATAGTAGAAGAAGGGCAAAATAGTCCAGAAACAAAGAATGAAAGTGTTGGGAAAGAATTGGAGAGAGAAAGAGAGAGACTGAAACGAAACAGAGGCAAAGGCAGAGGCAGAGGCAGAGGCAGAGACAGAGAAGAAAAGAGTGTGCGTGTTGTAAGAAAGCTGGGGGGAAGGAAAACTCTTGGGTCCTGAAAGTGTTTTTATAAAGCTCAGAAAATGTTTTTAAATTTTAGTAAAAGGTTTTCTGAAAAATAAAATTTGTATATCAAATTATTATTATTTTGACAGCTAATATCCAACCATGTAAGAGAGAGAGAGATAGAAGTAGTTAATCTAACCCATC
Organism: Quercus wislizeni; assembly: GCA_023055345.1. Classification (NCBI taxonomy): domain Eukaryota; kingdom Viridiplantae; phylum Streptophyta; class Magnoliopsida; order Fagales; family Fagaceae; genus Quercus; species Quercus wislizeni. The sequence goes on along the minus strand of JALGQJ010000003.1, from coordinate 45,761,423 downwards.
AATGAAGTCATCTTTCTGACCATGGTTGAAAAAACTACTTGTGGGTTGTGGCTTGGCTTGTCACTTGTGAGAGTTGTGATGTTTTTCTTCTTTGTACTGCTACATTTTATATTAGCTTGAGAAAAAACAAATTAAAAAAAAAAAAAAAAAGTCAAATTTCATAATTCGTCTAATAAAACAACAAATACACAGGACCCAAAATTTTAGCTTGTCCATTTCTATTATTGGAAGAGACATTAAACAACCCCTAATTTTGTTGTCCACAATTTAATTAAGTGAACTTTATGTTGTACTATGTTCAGTTCTTTAATTTCTAAAAGCTTTGGGCTCGTTTGGTAGAGCATCTTAAACATATGTTTTCAATTTTTAAATAACATTACATATTTTTTTACTCACACGTATTTCAAAAAAATATAAATAACATTACTTAAACTCTTCTACTAAACGAACCCACTGATTCTCAAACATATATAACTTAGAGAAGTGTTAAGGTCTAAAAAATGTAACTTTTGTTTCAATAAATAATTATTCATTCAGCAAAAAATAAAAACCCAAAATGAATGCCCATAGCCAAATCCAGCCTCATGTCTTAAGTGCCTTTGATAGAATTATAATTTCTCTCATGTTGTGAACATTCAAGCCTACATTTTTCCACTTGGTCCTTTCAATTAAATCAGGAGATAATGTTATTTGGTAGCTTATAAATACTATTAGTTCTTAATGAAATGATAAAAGTAATTTGAATTACAATTCTATTAGTACTTAGTGAGATGATAAAGTCATTTGAATTACAATTTGTTGCTTACCTTTAACTTTTAGATTTCACTCCTTAAAATAGTAATACCCTTAATTTATTTTTGTATTTTTGTAGGCTTCAAAATAAACCTTGGCTGTGATTATTATCATCATTATAAGAAAACCATCTAAAAATTAAAATACATATCTAGTATCTAATAGAATGATTAATAACTAATTGAAATACGTTATCACAATCTCAACCTTCAAGAGTTTTGTAATTCAATAATATTGTCAAATTCTTTCAATAATAAAGAATTTAAGTTCAAATTCGCTTTCCCCAATAAAAAAGATACATGCCATCATAGTCTCCTAAAATGCCTTTAATTCTTTATGCTCAACTTTAAAGCTTACATAAATGTTCCAATGGTTGATATTAAGGTTTCACATTTCTAATATGTAAAGTTGTAAAAGCTTGAGGTTCTATTTACAAAATAAGTACATGATCTATAATTTTTCCTTAGAGATAGATATGATTGTTTGGAAGAAATTAAAAGGTGGTGTTGTTGCATCAAAATAACACCTAGGCGGTGGCTATGCGGAATTAGATGGTAGACTCTCACCGTGAAATGTGTAATCAATTAATAGACAAGGCATATGGCCTAGAGCAACCATGTTTTCCTACGAATGTTTTTTTGCATGTATATTTCCTAGACATTATGATTAATTTGTTGAAGTACAATTTGTTCATCAAAAAGTTGTGCTGAGCTGTCGAATTCATGATCATAGAGAACAAGTTCACCCATGTAGCTTGAATGACTAGACAATACTGCAACGGTGCAACTAGCCCCCCAAAAATAAGAGGAAAAAAAAAAAAAAAAGAGAGTAGAAAATATATATGCTTTTTCCTTTTTGACAATTACGGTGGACAAAAAAAAAAACCTTTCTTTTTGACAATTAAGGCTTAATTTAAAGAAATGAACCAATGATTCTACAAGAAAACGTGCCCATATAAGAACATTTGAGGGACAGAATTTAAGCTTGCATTAAAAGACTTCTTTGTAACTTTGACAATAAGAAGATTTGTCTTTTGACAAAATAAAAGTGTCTTTTTAAAGAAAAAAAAGATGAGCAATTGTTCTTTTTTCTTTTCTTTTTTTTTCTTTTTCTTTGTTCTTGTTTTTCTGTCATCCTGGTTAGCTTGAGTAAAATTTCAAATTAATACTACGTACATTTCACATTTTTTACAAGATCATGTTGGGAAAAAGGAGAACAATAGGGTGACGTGGTAAATACATAGAATGCATAGATGGTGTAGTATTTAAGAATTTGGTCTATGTTATTTTTTAATTAATATGTATAATAATAGGGCAGGGGATTCAAACCTTAGTCTATGTTATGTACTTTTCTTTGTTGATTTGGATTATCAAATTTTAAAATGGTATAGAGTTCAACTTAAAATGTAGCTTGTAACATGAAATTTCAATCACCTTGAAATAGGGGTGTAAACTTTGTGCTTAACAAAAAAAATTGCATGAATTTATTTGCATGTATAGAGTACCCAAGAAATTAACTTTTTCTTTTCTTTTCTTTCTTTTGGATGGTGGTGTACAAGGATTGTGGAAATTAACTTCAACTCTTTCCACCATCCTTTTTAGGGAGAAATAACTCAATCGATCAATTCATGTTTCTATCATTTCTTTAGGGATTGATATTGTTTATAAAGTAATTTTTCACTTTATTTAGTATCCACCTTATAGTCTCCTATATATTTTGTGGGAGTTTGGTAGCACTTTATTTGTTGCTTGATGACTTTATGAGTGGTTTATTCATTATGAATACGAATGGTATAAGTGGATCTTAGTTAATTCAATTAGTAAAACCACATATTATCTAATAAGGAATTTGTGATCAAATCTTTTCTATATACCAAAATAAAATCTTTGTTTTATTAACAATAATAATTATCATGGCACAAATGTCTATGTTTAAATATTATCATATTTAATTACAACAATTAAAAAAAAAAAACAAAAAAACTATGAGTTATAATTAAGGGTATTCGTGGTGCGGTTTTTGGTCATTTGTAACACCACACTTTGTGGTGCGGTTTGGCCAAAACCATAACCGTACCACATCTCAATTTTACGGTCACATGTACAATACAGTATACAAAGTGTGATTTAGTCAATTTTGGGTTGGTATATTTTTCAAGATGTCATGACCAATAGTTTATAAAGTAAATTTTCACTTTATTTAGTATCCACCTTATAGTCTCCTATATATTTTGTGGGAGTTTGGTATCACTTTATTTGTTGCTTGATGATTTTTTGAGTGGTTTATTCGTTGTGAATATGTATGGTATAAGTGGATTTTAGTTAATTCAATTAGTAAAACCACATATAATCTAATAAGGAATTTGTGATCAAATATTTTCTATATACCAAAATAAAATCTTTGTTTTATTAACAATAATAATTATCATGGCATGAATGTCTATGTTTAAATATTATCATATTTAATTACGATAATTAAAAAAAAAAAAAAAACTATGAGTTATAATTAAGGGTGTTCGTGGTGCAGTTTTTGGTTATTTGTAACACCACACTTTGTGGTGCGGTTTGGCCAAAACATAACTGCACCGCACCTCAATTTTATGGTCACATGTGTAGTGCGGTATACAAAGTACGGTTTGGTCAGTTTTGGGTTGGTATATTTTTTAAGATGTCATGACCAATTACTAGCTTACTATTAATAACCATGACAATGCGTCAATAATTTTTAAAATATATATATATATATATATATATGAAAACATGTGTAACAAAAATATATACAAGACAAAAAAATAATCCATGACAGATTGACAATAAACTAAAAGTACCACAAATATATACAAAACAAAAAGAATAATTCATGACAGTATACTATACACAATTATATATATATTGTAAGGACCAGATCTGACTGGAATCCAGAGCGGGATTGGATCCAGGCCTACGTAGCCCAAACAATGAATTTATAGAGTGCAGGAAAGAAAGCTAGTCTGATCTTGGGCCGAAATATTGGATTTTAGTGTAAGAGAGATCCAATATACGAGCGTGACCTCTTGCAATAAATTTTCTTCGGACGTGTCTTGAAGATCTGATTTTTCTCTTTCTGTTTTTCTCTCTCCCTCTTTTCGATCCCCCTTTCCTTCTGTCTTTCCTCGCCTTATATATCATCGCCCTTCTGCCTTTTCTTCTCACTTTCTCTTGAATCTTCCGTCCTTAGCTGGAAAGCTGCTCTTTCACTGTTCAGGTATCACCTCCACATTAATGCGGCCAGAAGGTTAGCTGGGAGACAGTTAATGCGGAGGTGACAGCACCACTAGATATTTGCCATTTTCTACCATTACTTTTTGTTGGATATTTTCCCCTTTGTGCCGTTATAAGATTGTCCTGGGCACTGTCCTGAGTGACCAACAAGTTAGCCAGGAACCTCGGACAAAAGTGCCGAGGTGACACTAATCCTCGGACACAGTCCCCACTCTTGCTAACATGCTGCACCTCTCCTCGGATGGTAATTTTATCCGTTCCTCGGCTGGTCGTCCTCGGATGTTCGTATCTCTCCATACAAGATATTGGGCCGGGCCTTTCCCTTTACACTGTTGGAACCCAGGGCAAAATTGGCCCACACAATAGCCCCTCAAAATCTTGCTTTTCGGCTTCTCGGGAGAAAAGAAGGATTTTGACTCTCTCTTCGGATCTCCCTTATGATCTGATTCTATTGAGTCAAATCATAGCTGCGTGCGTTTTTCTTTTCGCGATCCGTTCCTGACTCTTCAGTGTCCAGGGAGCGCCTTCATTTAATTTTGGCAACCCCCCTGTCCCCCACGTTCAACGGTGAGATGCCAATCCAACGGTGGTTGGACCTTTTGGGAATTTGGGCGGGCGAACTCCCGCTTTTAATTTTTGCGTAACTATAAATAACCTTTCAAATCGCTTTCTTGTCACTTTTGAACGATTGCGTTATTCTAGAACCTGAGACTTTATTTCTTTCTCTTGTTCCTTCGTGCGTATACAAACACATAAATCCTGTCCGAGGACCATTTCTCAAACCTGTAAGTCCTCCTAAACTCTCTTTAACTTTTATTCCTTTGTATTGTAGAATCCCTTCTCTAGGGCCTCCTAAAAAAAATGGGTAGATTTAAGGAGTTAGTAGATACTGAGGAGGGCATGAGAAACTTTAGGATTAAGTACAACATTCCCCCCCATGTGGGCGTTAGATACGCGGCCCAGGGCGAATGGTACGACGAAAGAAAGACGAACGAAGTTGTCATTCCTATGATCGCTTTCATAGAAGGAGGGATGACCATTCCCATGGGCACCCTCACTAGGAACTATCTTAGGTTTTTTAGGCTATCTCCCACCCAATGTGCACCGAATATGTTCAGGGTACTAGGGAGCATAGAGGCCTTGAACGAAAGAATGAATCTAAATCTGACCCATCATGACATAAACTGGGTTTACAACCTTCAGCACTTAAAAAATCAGGGGTATTACCTGAAATCCAGGCAGGCCGAGGTTAGGCTGATTCAGTGTCTTCCTCAATCCAATAAAGGATTAAAAGAAGATTTCCTAATCTTCTCTGGGCAGTGGCATGACGGCTTACCATGCCCAGTTAAAGAGGGTGAGCCAGGTGGGGGTCCGAATTATTTAATCTATATGCTTAACTGTTTGGATTCTAGTTTTTCCATTATCGTCGGCTTATATTAAAGTGACTCTTATCACTTTCATTAAAAATGCAGATCCACGTGCGACTTCGCCATCTTTGCGCTTAGTCAACAAGGCTAGCTTGGACAAAGTTCTCCGAGCAGAAATCTACGTCAATCCTTCAGACGGTCAACTGAGGGCGGCCCATCTCATCCTCGGCTACACTCCTATTTCTCGGGCGTTCCAAGCTCCTTCGTGCGTGATAAAGGCAAAGGACCCTCGGCTTCGCCGGATCAGTGTCGCCTACGAAGGGTTTCTAGTCCCACAAGGGGTTCCTCTTCCAGCAGATACCAAGCATACTGAGGTACTGCCTGTCGCTAGCCTCGCCGGAGCCAGTTCGCCTTTGCCCCACGTTCCTCAAATAAAAGAGGAGGAAGAGGTCGAAAGAGACGAGGAGGGCTTTGTAGACGTATCCTCGGTCGCCGACGACTACGAGGTTTTTAATTTGCTCACCCCCTCACCTACTGCCTCGGAAGATATGGGCATTCAGAGGAAACCCCAACGGAGTCTCCAGGAGTTGTTGGAGGGCCAACCTGGGAAGGGGGAGGTTGGAAGGTCAGCCCAACAGAAACTTCCTCCCCCTCCCCCCAAATCTCCCTTACCTGCCCCTCAGCCAGCTCCTCCTTCCAGGGCCGAGCAGCCTGAACCTAAGAGGAGGAGGGAGCCCAAAGGCAAGGAGGTTGTGGAGACCGGGAGGGCTCCACCCTCTCACGATGAGGACGCCCACAGGCCGACGAAGCAACTGAAGCTTGGCCCTGCCCCCAGCCGAGGACCTGAAATGGGGGAGATTCAACGAAACGAGCCCCGGGCATGGCTTCCAGCCCCCATGCTTGGGGGCGAGCCCCTGACCGAAGACGCGTCGATCAGGGATTACAACGGGGGCATTGGCTGCCAGGTAGCCTCGGCCTTGGAAGAGACCCTCCTGCTCCCCAAGGACATGGTGGAGCTACGAGGGTTGAGGAGGAACGAGGTCTTCCTTCAAGCCAAAAGGTGCTTAGGGATGGTATGTACCACTACTTCGTCGCCAATAGTGTTACTAATATATATATATATCTATTATTTATTTTACTTGTATTTTAAATTTTCCTTTCTTTTTGGCAAACAGGCTGTCCAGAGCACCTTCAGGATGGAAGAAATTTACCACTCCGTTGCTCAGCAGCTGGAGGAGGAAAGAAGGAGAAGGATAGCTGCGGTGCAGACAATGGCTGTTGCCGAGAAGAGCAACACTGATCTCAAGGAGAGGATAAAGACTGAGGAGCAGTCAAGAAAAAGCGCTGAGGCCGCCTTGAAGGGGGCTGAGACTCAGGCGGAAAGCCAGAGGCAGCTGGTGGTGGAAGTCAAAGGACAGTTGGTCACTGCCAAAGAGCAAATTGCAACTCTAAGGCAACAACTGGACGAGGCTAACCAGCTTAAAGCCTTGGCCGAAAAAGCGAGGGCACAAGCGGAGGAGGACAAGCTGAAGGTCGAAAAGGAAAGGGACGAGGCTGAGCAGCACGGGTATGATGTCGGCGTGGCAGAGACTGAAGACACTCTTCGTGCCGAAGTCCCTGCGGTCTGCCGCGCCTACTGCGCTCAAACGTGGGAAGAGGCTCTCAACCAGGCTGGGGTTGAGGCCTCATCAGGGTTGAGGAAGCCTGAAAGCCTCATCTTCCCCTCAGCCCTGCGAATTCCCAAGATGGCCGAGACAGCCCCCTCCGCGCCTCAGCCTACCTCCGAGGTCCCCCCTCAGCCCCTCCCTCCTGCTGTCCAGCTTGGTGAGGAGAAGGAGACAGAGATCCCAAGGGGACCCCTTCCAGGTGAGGTGACTGAAGTTCCTCAGCCAGAGGCAGCTTCTCAAGATTTCGAGAAGCAGTTGGCTTTAGTCACCTTACCTGTTCAGGAGTCTCTTAAGGACAAGGAGAAAGAGACCAACTCCGAGGCAGCTGACCAGACATCCAAGCCAAAACTCCAGATCAAATTAAAGCCTTAGCTTCATTTTCCTTTTTCTTTTTATCAATGTAATCATTTCAATTTCATTTTCTTCTTCTTTTTTTTTTTTTTTTTTTTTTTTTTTTTTTTTTTTTTTTTTTTTTTTTATAATTTCGATAGTGATTGTAATTCCTTCTACTATGCTAAAAGGCCAATTTTGATGATATATGGAATTCTTTTCTTTACTTCAAGTAATGTCAGTCAGCCTCATTGCTTTAATTAACTGTATTATACTTATTTTGCTCAGTTCTTTGCTTTCTTCCATAACGTAATCCATTACTGAGGAACCAACACACCTTATTGAGGAATAAAAAATGAATTAATAAATTATGACGTCGATCCTTCAAGCAAATGTATCACCCTTGTATTTAGTTCTATGATTAGTCTTAAGATTTTCAAGCAATATTACTTCACTTAGGCCACAAGTAGAGTGTGGGCATATTAAGCTATACTTATACTTATTTGATAACCACAAAGTCAATCATGGCCCATAAGGTAGGTTAATACCTAACTCAGGAGGCAGTAGTTTACACTCAAGATTATATTTTAAAGAATTTACCATAGCATACGGATCTAATGAAGATGACTTGTTGTTTATTTTAGGGGATGCTCTGTAACATCTGTTTCTACCAAGTCTTTAACAGATGTCATAATACGTTAATATGTACTAAGTCTGCAGTCCGAGGACCTGTCATGACTTAGTTTCAATTTTAAAATTTCAACAGATGCCGTAGCGATTAATATCTCAAAAGATGCCATGGTATATTAATTTTCACTAAGTATGTGGTCCGAGGACCTGACATGACTTAGTTTCTGTTTAATATCTCAAAAGATGTCCTAGTATATTAATTTTCACTAAGTATGTGGTCCGAGGACCGGACATGACTTAGTTTCTGTTTAATATCTCAAAAGATGTCATAGTATATTAATTTTCACTAAGTATGTGGTCCGAGGACCTGACATGACTTAGTTTCTGTTTAATATCTCAAAAGATGTCATAGTATATTAATTTTCACTAAGTATGTGGTCCGAGGACCGGACATGACTTAGTTTCTGTTTAATATCTCAAAAGATGTCCCAGTATATTAATTTTCACTAAGTATGTGGTCCGAGGACCGGACATGACTTAGTTTCTGTTTAATATCTCAAAAGATGTCATAGTATATTAATTTTCACTAAGTATGTGGTCCGAGGACCTGACATGACTTAGTTTCTGTTTAATATCTCAAAAGATGTCCCAGTATATTAATTTTCACTAAGTATGTGGTCCGAGGACCTGACATGACTTAGTTTCTGTTTAATATCTCAAAAGATGTCATAGTATATTAATTTTCACTAAGTATGTGGTCCGAGGACCTGACATGACTTAGTTTCTGTTTAATATCTCAAAAGATGTCATAGTATATTAATTTTCACTAAGTATGTGGTCCGAGGACCTGACATGACTTAGTTTCTGTTTAATATCTCAAAAGATGTCCCAGTATATTAATTTTCACTAAGTATGTGGTCCGAGGACCTGACATGACTTAGTTTCTGTTTAATATCTCAAAAGATGTCATCGTATATTAATAAGTGAGAAAGATAACTTTTATTATTAGTAATAATACCTTTTCAGATTATTTACATTCCAAGGATGAAGTACAGCTCTTTCGTCTAAATCTTCTAAGTAATAAGCTCCTATTCCTGCCACCGCCTTGATGCGATACGGCCCCTCCCAATTAGGACCCAATTTCCCCCACGAGGGGTTTTTAGCGTTCCCTACAACTTTCCTCAAGACTAAGTCCCCTGGGGCCAATGGTCTCAGCTTTACGCTAAGATCGTAACCTTGCTTTAGCTTATGGTGATAGTAGGCCAGCTGTACCCTAGCGTTTTCTCGCCGTTCTTCAATTAGGTCCAAGTTCCTTTTTAACAGTTCTTCGTTTCCCTCCGGAGTAAACCCTCTGGATTTCAATGTAGGGAAACCACTCTCCAGTGGTATTACGGCTTCAGCCCCATATGTTATCGAGAAGGGTGTTTCACCAGTGGACTTCCGAGGTGTTGTCCTGTAGGTCCATAGTACATGAGGTAACTCCTCGACCCACCTTCCCTTGGCGTCGTCTAACCTCTTCTTTAATCCGTTCACGATGACTTTATTGACGGCCTCAGCTTGCCCATTTCCCTGCGGGTAGGCGGGGGTGGAATATCTATTTTTTATTCCCAAGTCAGAGCAGTATTTCCTAAAGGCTTTACTGTCAAATTGGAGGCCGTTATCCGAGATGAGGACATTAGGAACACCGAACCGCGTAACTATATTCTTCCAGATGAACTTTTTGACATCCACATCCCTGATGTTAGCCAAAGGTTCAGCTTCAACCCACTTGGTAAAATAGTCTGTGCCGACCAGGAGGTATCTTATGTTCCCTGCAGCTTTGGGAAACGGACCCACAATGTCTAAGCCCCACTGAGCAAAAGGCCATGGGCTAGAAAGCGGATTGAGCGTTCCTCCAGGCTGGTGGATGTTTGGTGCAAATCTTTGGCACTGATCACACTTCTTGACATATTCCTGCGCCTCCTTCTGCATGTTCGGCCACCAATATCCTTGTGTAAGAGCCCTGTGAGACAGTGACCTTCCCCCAGTGTGACTTCCACAAATTCCCTCATGCAATTCCTCCAGAAGTATTTCTGATGCCTTTGGGTGCACACATAATAAGTAGGGCCCAGAGAACGAGCGCTTATACAATTTTCTATCCTCGGACAACCAGAACCGAGGAGCTTTCCTCCGTATTTTGTCGGCCTCAGATTTTTCCACAGGTAGTACATCTTTTTCCAGGAACAGTGATATGGCATCCATCCAGCTGGGACCCAGCGCAACCTGGTGTATCCGTGGCGCAACTTGATGTGCCCCAGCCCGCACACACAGGTCTTCCACCAGGATTACCCGAGGTAGATCCTGAGCCGAGGACGTGGCAAGAGTGGCCAGCGAGTCTGCATGGGTGTTCGCACTTCTGGAGACGTGAGACAAGTCAAAAGCTTCGAACCTTTCCTGCACATCCCTGACCAGATGTAAATATTCCAGCATTCTTGAATCTCGCGCCTCCAGATCACCCCCTACTTGTCCGACCACCAATCTTGAGTCTGAGAAGGCCCTTACTGCCTTTCCCCCCAGTTTTTGCACCATTTGCATCCCCTGCAGTAAAGCTTCATACTCGGCCTCGTTATTCGTAGCGGAGAAATTCAATCTGAAGGATTTTTCTATGGTAATTTTTTCAGGGGACACCAGTACTAGCCCCACTCCTGATCCCCGCTGATTGGCTGCTCCATCAACGTACAATTCCCAATACCGTAGGCCTTGAATAGAGGCGACGCCTACCACTCTTTCATCCACTAGCTCGTCTTTCCTTTCCACCTCTTCTGGGGATTCGGCAAACTCGGCCACCAAATCGGCTAGCACCTGTCCCTTGATTGAGGTACGGGGCATGTATTTTATATCAAAAGCCCCTAGAATCGTACCCCATTTGGCTATCCTTCCTGTATAATCGGCGCTCCTTAGTATTGACTTAAGGGGAGCTGAGTCAGAATGACCACAGTATGTGCCTGGAAATAATGGGGGAGTTTCCTCGTAGCATGCACCACAGCCAGTATCGCTTTTTCCAGTGGTAAATAACGCACCTCAGCTTCATTAAGCGACTTACTTACATAATAGACTGGTCGTTGGACGCCGCCATCCACCCGTATGAGCACAAGGCTTATGGCGTGTGCAGCGACAGCAAGGTAAGAGAAAAGGACCTCGTCCACCACTGGGCTGGACATTATAGGCGGATGGGATAGGTAATGCTTAAGCTCTTGGAAGGCTCTAGCACACTCCTCGGACCATTGAAATTCTTTCCATTTGTGTAACAAAAGAAAGAAAGGTCTGCACCTTTCTGCTGATCTGGATATGAACCGATTTAAGGCTGCCATCATCCCTGTAAGCTTCTGGACCTCTTTCGGATTCCGAGGTGGTTGCAAGCTGTTGATTGCTTTAATCTGATCTGGGTTTACCTCAATCCCCCTATGAGTCACCATGTACCCTAGGAACTTCCCTGACCCCACTCCAAAGGAGCACTTAGATGCATTCAGACGCAACCCATGCCGCCTCAGGATTTCAAAAACATTGGTGAGATCTGTTAGGTGTTCATATGCTAACCTGCTCTTCACCACCATATCATCAATGTAGACCTCGATGGTTTTTCCCAACTGTAATTCAAACATCTTTGTCATCATCCGTTGGTAAGTCGATCCTGCATTTTTCAGGCCAAAAGGCATTACTTTGTAGTGATAGTTCCCCCACAGGAGTAACAAAAGCCGTTTTTTCCTGGTCCTCAACGGCCAATGGTATTTGATGATAACCTTGGAAGGCGTCCAGGAAACTCATCCGAGGGTGACCTACTGTCGCATCTACCAACTGATCTATCCTCGGCATAGGGAAAGGATCCTTGGGGCAAGCCTTGTTAAGGTCTGTGAAGTCTACGCAGACGCGCCATTTCCCCGTCTTCTTCCTCACCACTACTGTGTTAGCCAACCACTGGGGGTAGAAAATCTCCTTAATAGCCCCTGCCTGTTTGAGTTTAACCACCTCAGACTTAATTGCCTCCACGTGCTCAGTCGAGGGTCGCCGAGGGGGCTGCTTTTTTGGAGTCACTGAAGGATCTACATTTAATCGGTGACAGATGAATTCCGGATTCAGACCAGGGGCTTCGTAGGCGTCCCATGCAAAAACGTCCACGTTCCCCCTTAACAACTCGACCAACTCTTCCCTCTCCTGTGGGGGCAATCGAGCCCCTACCTGGAAGAATCTTTCACGGTCATCCCCTATAATCACCTTCTCCAGGCCCTCACAACTCATCTCGTCGTCTGGCCCTCCACGAAGCGACGACGAGGCCCCCGACTGCTATAAGACATTCTCTTTACTGGCTGAGGCGCCAACCTCTGGTTTGTGCTGAATTGCTGCAATTAGGCACTGCCGAGCCATAGACTGGCTTCCCAATATCTCTATCACTTGACCGTTAGAGGGGTACTTCACTTTCTGATGAAGGGTGGAGGATACGGCGCCCAAAGAGTGCAACCACGGCCTACCCATAATGGCCGTGTACGGAGAGAAGGCATCTACCACGATGAAATCTACCTCGACCACATCCCATCCAGCTTGCACAGGCAGTCTGATCTGGCCCCTAGGGATCACCATCTTACCCTCAAAACTCACCAAAGGCGAGCTGTAGGCCGACAAATCCTCGGGCCTTAAACCCAGACCCTTAAAGAGGTCGGGATACATAATCTCTGCTGCACTTCCCTGGTCAACCATGACTCTCTTCACATCGTATCCGCCAATTCTAAGGGTTACCACCAGAGCATCGTCGTGTGGTTGTATGGTTCCTTGTTTGTCCGCTTCTGAAAAACTTAGAACTAGAGGAACGTTCGTCTTAGCCCTCTTTGGCATTAAGTTAGACTCACCGTCGGTGTAATGTGATACTGACATTATTCTAGTTGGGCAGGATCCAGTCCTCCCTGGAGCGGCGAATATAACATTGATGGTCCCGAGAGGAGGCTTGGATGCAGGGCCTCCCTGAAACGCAGTACCTGTCTGGCCTCCTCGGCCACTTGAATGATGCAATAAATGCTTCAACCTGCCTTCTCGGACCAGTTGCTCCAAATGATCCCATAAGTTCCGACAATCCTCAGTAGCATGACCGTGATCTTGATGATATTGGCAATACAGGTTTTGGTTGCGGTTGCTTGGATCTCCTGCCATTTTATTCGGCCACTTAAAAAAGGGTTCATTCTTTACTTTTTCCAAAACTTTCTGCACTGGCTCTCGAAACACCACATTGACGGCCTGAGCATTGGCAGATGCAGATTGTCCTAAAAAGTCCCTCCGAGGACGATTATTCTGTACCCGATCCGACCTGGAATCCCTCCTATCCTGAGGAATCATCTTCACCTTTCCCTTACCTTGCAGTTGATCTTCCTCAATTCTTCTATACTTGTCAATCCTATCCATCAGCAGACGTACACTGGTGACAGGTTTGCCTGTGAGTGACTTTCTCAGATCATGCTCCGCCGGCAATCCTGCCTTAAATGTACTAATGGCCACATCATCATAGTCCCCATCTATCTCATTAAACATCTCCCAATATCTGTCCGAGTAAGCTTTCAAAGACTCTCCCTCACGCATGGACATTGATAGCAAAGATCCTAGCGGCAAAGGTACCCTACTGCAGGTGATGAAGCGCGCTCCAAAGGACTGGGTAAGCCTTTTGAAAGAATCAATAGAGTTTGCCTTAAGGCCATTAAACCATCTCATTGCCATCGGACCCAAGCTGGACGGAAAGATCTTACACATTAGAGCCTCATCCTTCGAGTGGACGGCCATTTTTTGATTAAAATGGCTTACATGCTCCACAGGATCCGTTCGGCCATTATAAAGAGAGAAGGTTGGTTGGTTAAATCGCCGAGGAAGGCTGGCGCCCTCAATCCGTCGTGTGAAGGGCGACTTGGCCACTTGACTCAAAGCCTCATTCATAGCTTTGTTCCCCAGACCTTTCTGCGAAGTACTTCTACCTTTCCGTCTATAATCATTATAGTCCTCCTCACCGGAGAAGGTTTCACTGGGTGGAGTTTTAGATCTTTGCCTATATGTGTCATCCTCTGTATCCTCAGATGAAGACTCCGGTTCAAATGGTGCCCGTCTTCGCCGCGCGCGATGTAACTTCTTCTTCAATTCATCTATCTCGTGTTGCATGTCCCTCTCATTCTCTGCATGGGACACGCGACTTTTCCCGCGCGATTGACTTCTATTAGTGTGCATGGTTTGTCCACTTTGCTCATGAGCCCCTCTCTGGTGAGGGTGGGCCCCCGAGTAGTTGTGCTGCGACCCTCCTGATGCTGCCTGGTGCGGATTATCCTCACCCTGATGTGGCCCTACCGCTGGTTGATGCGAACCTGATTCTTCCATTTTACGCACTAAACCCAAATCTCTTTCTGATCAGATCAAGCAGCTTCCCACAGACGGCGCCAATTGTAAGGACCAGATCTGACTGGAATCCAGAGCGGGATTGGATCCAGGCCTACGTAGCCCAAACAATGAATTTATAGAGTGCAGGAAAGAAAGCTAGTCTGATCTTGGGCCGAAATATTGGATTTTAGTGTAAGAGAGATCCAATATACGAGCGTGACCTCTTGCAATAAATTTTCTTCGGACGTGTCTTGAAGATCTGATTTTTCTCTTTCTGTTTTTCTCTCTCCCTCTTTTCGATCCCCCTTTCCTTCTGTCTTTCCTCGCCTTATATATCATCGCCCTTCTGCCTTTTCTTCTCACTTTCTCTTGAATCTTCCGTCCTTAGCTGGAAAGCTGCTCTTTCACTGTTCAGGTATCACCTCCACATTAATGCGGCCAGAAGGTTAGCTGGGAGACAGTTAATGCGGAGGTGACAGCACCACTAGATATTTGCCATTTTCTACCATTACTTTTTGTTGGATATTTTCCCCTTTGTGCCGTTATAAGATTGTCCTGGGCACTGTCCTGAGTGACCAACAAGTTAGCCAGGAACCTCGGACAAAAGTGCCGAGGTGACACTAATCCTCGGACACAGTCCCCACTCTTGCTAACATGCTGCACCTCTCCTCGGATGGTAATTTTATCCGTTCCTCGGCTGGTCGTCCTCGGATGTTCGTATCTCTCCATACAAGATATTGGGCCGGGCCTTTCCCTTTACACTGTTGGAACCCAGGGCAAAATTGGCCCACACATATATATATATATATATATATATATATATATATATATAAAACAAATATAACATGTAACATAAAAATGCTTAACATGCAACAACCATAAGGTGCATAATAGTGTACCATATATATTGCTCTAGTCATGCCTACTAAGAGTGAGAGGGTATTAGGAGAGAAGAGTGAGAGTTTGAGATGGAGAAGTGAAGGAGTTTGAACTTCTAATTTTGTATTTAACCAAAATGAAATTGTTTTTAATGTGGAACTGGAACACACTAACACTAGGTTGCCCCTTACTTCATATAATATTAAATTATTAATATATATTTAATATAAAATAAAAATATATATAAGTGAGGTGCAATGCGGTTTTATATGGTTTTCTTATCATAAAACTGCACACCGCAATGCACAGTACAATGCAATTCATTGTCACTTTCGGCATAGTGCAATTACTCTATTTTGCGAGAAGTTTTGGTCGGTTTGGATGTGGTTCTCCCCTCCCCTTTATCACAATGAGCAAACAATTTTAGGCTTGTTGTAATCAAATTTAAATTTCAAAATATATTAAAAAAAAAAAAACTCAAGACTTCCATGAACAAAAATTTTCTTAAAAATGTAATATTAGAAAGAAAATACTACTATATACTAATCTTTTTTTTTTCTTTAAAAAACAAAAGGAAAAAAGAAAAAGAAAAAAGGACAGACTATGGCTCAAAAAAAACAAAAGAGCCGCTGGCTAAAAGTGGGTTTGAGCTGACAGGTATTTTTGGTGTATTGAGCTAAGGTCACTTTCTTCATTTTCTTTGCTTCCATAAATATAAGTACCACTATTTCTCTCTGTTTTGTTTTTTCTTTTGTCTATTTTTAATATTTTTCTTTCTTTTTTTCTTAGAACCCAAAATAACATTTTTATTATTATTTAGTTTTGTCTGCTTTTGGCGGGAAATCGCTGTCAGAGCAGTTTCCGCATTCAGGTGGGCAGTTTTCTTTGACATTGGGTCCCACTTCCCCCCCTCTGTCCCCACTATCTTCCTCACTTTTGATTCTCCAAATCTCTCACTCATTTTCTTTTTTTTCTTTTTACTTTTTAAAATTTGCAGAGTAGAACCTAAAAAAGGTTCACTCTCTGTCTGTTAGATTTTGATTATATTCGCTTTGGAGGGACTCCACGTGTCGTTATTGGACACTTGTTAGTGTTCAAGTTTGCGCGTGGAAATCACGGTCATGAAGTGAGAAGATGATTGAGGTAGAGTGTGGGGTCCACAAAACACTGCGGCCGTGCGCGAAAAAGTCCACGAGGGATGGATTTAGTCATTGGGTGGGGACCCACGCGGTTTTGATGTTTGTCCCATGGGAGTACTTCCTCGGCACAAGAAGACTACCTATTATTAGCTCCGTAGGCTCATAGATTTTTTTTATTTATCTATTATTATTATTATTATTATTATTAGGTTAATGTTAACCAGCACCGTGCATGCTTGTTAAGGTTGGATTAATATGTACCTCACTTAATAAAAAAGTTAGATAAAGAGAAGGACAATGCATTAAACTGTCTACACAACTTATTTAATTTTTTTTTTCCTTAAGTGGATCCCACAAATATTTCAGTTCTCAATTGAATCGACCAATCTGATTCGGTTTTTAAAATCATATATTTTAATAAAAAAATATTAAAAAGTATTAATTCAACTATAGAAAAGTGATGTCTTAGTCTATTACGATACTATTTCACGCCCTAAACATTAGACATTCTATAAATCTCAGTGACCGATAATGTGGTGCATGGAAAGAACTATGCTTCAACCAAAGCCCTCTTGAATTTTTTTTTTTTTTTTTAATTTATAGTGTATATAACTTGAAAATTGGATCTAAAAAGTTAGGTTATATTTGATAATAATTTTTATTTTTTATTTTTAAAAACTTGTTTGGGGGAATATAATGAAAAAACAATTTTCTTATATTTTTTAAATCAAAAATATGTTTGGTTAGTTTAAATTATAAATATAATTTTTTAAAAAAAAAAAGAAAATACTAGAATATATTGTTACTAGGATTTGAGCTCTAATGCTAACTCATTAAATGAAATAAATTCATTAAATTAAATGCGAGTTTTCATTGAAATTTAACAATTAGAAACTAAAGACAGTCTTTTGCATGTTTTCAGTTTCCTTCACAAATTGAGTTTTGAAAACAATTTTTATTTTCTATTCATTTTTGGTTGCCAAACAAGTTTTTTAGTCTCAAAAATATAAAATTATTTTTGAAAACAGAAAATAATGGGAAAAAACAGTTACCAAATATACTCTTATATTTCACCCTTCAAAAAATTGAAAATTAATCCACCAAATTAAAAGGCCAGTCTAAAAAATAAACTTGAACATCTAATTCATATTTGTGATTGGCATAACACTTTGATTATTTGTTTTATGTTATCCAAAGTTAAAATTTTAGCATTTTGGGATTTGAGTATCGTTGTACTTTTTTTCTCCACTTAAATATTTTTTTGGGTGTTTTTATTTTTTCTTTGTGTTTGTATTAAAAATATATATTATTTGGCAACTGTAATTAATTTCTTAGTTAGACTATAATGGACAATAAGAAAGTAAATAAAAATGTGGACCTTTATGGCTCATGCTATGTTATTCTTATTAATGGATTAAATATTTGCCTAATAAAGGAATAACTTTATATCTTCAATTCTTTCTCTTTAATAAAAAAAAAAAAAAAAAAAATTGCGTTTTTCTAAATTATATATAAAATGCTTCTAACTTTCTTCATAAAGTTATTGATAATCATGTGAAAACTTGATGTCATTCATCTTGCTTCATCCACACTAAAGTTCTTATCAAAAAATTCAAAGAAAATGGATGAGATACTTGCCAGTTTGAAATTGTGGGAGGGGGAAGCCCAAAGAAAGAGGATCACCAAATGGATTCAACTCGAGGAGTAACTACACTCAACTATTCATAAGATCAAGCCTAGTACAATCAAGGTAATCCAATCAATGAAACTAAGGAAGGCGGTCTACTTGAGGAGCAGACACTCCTCAGGAAACTGGGCATAAACCACTAAGGCCATAGGGTTGAAGGTGGAGGAAGGAAGACAGGAAGTACTGGTGTGCAAGCAAGGGAATGAGGAAACTTACAGATAAAGCACCCATCACCTCCCCATTTAATGCACTATATTAACTCAACTTGTTGCATTAATGGTGGAATAACCCTTGAACAATTCCCCCATAGCTTGCAGCCTACTTTACCACCACCAGCAAAGCAGTGATGGAACAAGTAACCAAGGATGGATCAACAACCATCCAAGTGGAAGGCTTGGATGCAATCCCAACAATTATATATAGAAAGGAAGATCATCCTAGAAAGGGGATCAAGAAAAATCTAAGAGGGAAGAAATAGAGAGAGAGTGTATATCCTAAGAACTTTTGCTTCTTAGCCAGCCTAAGGAAGAACTTGCAAAAGAATCTCTATTTCCTTGCTATTATTCTCTACTAAAGTTGTTCTCTTGGTCAATTTTCTTTCTTTAAATTACCCAATGAAGCTACCAAGGTTTGAAGGGTTGAACATGACAATCCACCTCTACAAATTAATTGTACTGGGCCTCTATTCTAGCCCGTTCTCATCTAGATTGGGCCAAATTGTTCATTTTGCCCCCTACAGAAATCATTTATTAGAGGCATACAAGTGGAAAAAATTAATATTTATATGTTGATAAACAAGTTTTATTTGCAAGATTTTACAATCATATATAAAATTACTATTGAAAATTGTTGGCGCAAACACAATAAAAATGGAAATAATATAAAGAGAAACTAAATAAAATACTTCTGAATATTATTTCTTTGAGAAAAGTTACACAACACTAGTTGGACTAGGCACTCACTCTCTTTAAGAATATTTAAGCCCTCAGTTAGCTAATTTTTGTAATCGGTGCAGACCTTATCTGACTTGTCTTCCCTAAGATACAACAGCTCAACAAATGTTGTATAACTAGAACAACCATTACACAAGGTGTTGAAACCCAAAGTTCAACAAATCTTTCTCACTTATTAATATACGATGACATCTTTTGAGATATTAAACAGAAACTAAGTCATGTCAGGTCCTCGGACCACATACTTAGTGAAAATTAATATACTGGGACATCTTTTGAGATATTAAACAGAAACTAAGTCATGTCAGGTCCTCGGACCACATACTTAGTGAAAATTAATATACTATGACATCTTTTGAGATATTAAACAGAAACTAAGTCATGTCAGGTCCTCGGACCACATACTTAGTGAAAATTAATATACTAGGACATCTTTTGAGATATTAAACAGAAACTAAGTCATGTCAGGTCCTCGGACCACATACTTAGTGAAAATTAATATACTAGGACATCTTTTGAGATATTAAACAGAAACTAAGTCATGTCAGGTCCTCGGACCACATACTTAGTGAAAATTAATATACTATGACATCTTTTGAGATATTAAACAGAAACTAAGTCATGTCCGGTCCTCGGACCACATACTTAGTGAAAATTAATATACTGGGACATCTTTTGAGATATTAAACAGAAACTAAGTCATGTCCGGTCCTCGGACCACATACTTAGTGAAAATTAATATACTATGACATCTTTTGAGATATTAAACAGAAACTAAGTCATGTCAGGTCCTCGGACCACATACTTAGTGAAAATTAATATACTATGACATCTTTTGAGATATTAAACAGAAACTAAGTCATGTCCGGTCCTCGGACCACATACTTAGTGAAAATTAATATACTAGGACATCTTTTGAGATATTAAACAGAAACTAAGTCATGTCAGGTCCTCGGACCACATACTTAGTGAAAATTAATATACCATGGCATCTTTTGAGATATTAATCGCTACGGCATCTGTTGAAATTTTAAAATTGAAACTAAGTCATGACAGGTCCTCGGACTGCAGACTTAGTACATATTAACGTATTATGACATCTGTTAAAGACTTGGTAGAAACAGATGTTACAGAGCATCCCCTAAAATAAACAACAAGTCATCTTCATTAGATCCGTATGCTATGGTAAATTCTTTAAAATATAATCTTGAGTGTAAACTACTGCCTCCTGAGTTAGGTATTAACCTACCTTATGGGCCATGATTGACTTTGTGGTTATCAAATAAGTATAAGTATAGCTTAATATGCCCACACTCTACTTGTGGCCTAAGTGAAGTAATATTGCTTGAAAATCTTAAGACTAATCATAGAACTAAATACAAGGGTGATACATTTGCTTGAAGGATCGACGTCATAATTTATTAATTCATTTTTTATTCCTCAATAAGGTGTGTTGGTTCCTCAGTAATGGATTACGTTATGGAAGAAAGCAAAGAACTGAGCAAAATAAGTATAATACAGTTAATTAAAGCAATGAGGCTGACTGACATTACTTGAAGTAAAGAAAAGAATTCCATATATCATCAAAATTGGCCTTTTAGCATAGTAGAAGGAATTACAATCACTATCGAAATAAATAAAAAAAAAAAAAAAAAAAAAAAAAAAAAAAAAAAAAAAGAAGAAGAAAATGAAATTGAAATGATTACATTGATAAAAAGAAAAAGGAAAATGAAGCTAAGGCTTTAATTTGATCTGGAGTTTTGGCTTGGATGTCTGGTCAGCTGCCTCGGAGTTGGTCTCTTTCTCCTTGTCCTTAAGAGACTCCTGAACAGGTAAGGTGACTAAAGCCAACTGCTTCTCGAAATCTTGAGAAGCTGCCTCTGGCTGAGGAACTTCAGTCACCTCACCTGGAAGGGGTCCCCTTGGGATCTCTGTCTCCTTCTCCTCACCAAGCTGGACAGCAGGAGGGAGGGGCTGAGGGGGGACCTCGGAGGTAGGCTGAGGCGCGGAGGGGGCTGTCTCGGCCATCTTGGGAATTCGCAGGGCTGAGGGGAAGATGAGGCTTTCAGGCTTCCTCAACCCTGATGAGGCCTCAACCCCAGCCTGGTTGAGAGCCTCTTCCCACGTTTGAGCGCAGTAGGCGCGGCAGACCGCAGGGACTTCGGCACGAAGAGTGTCTTCAGTCTCTGCCACGCCGACATCATACCCGTGCTGCTCAGCCTCGTCCCTTTCCTTTTCGGCCTTCAGCTTGTCCTCCTCCGCTTGTGCCCTCGCTTTTCGGCCAAGGCTTTAAGCTGGTTAGCCTCGTCCAGTTGTTGCCTTAGAGTTGCAATTTGCTCTTTGGCAGTGACCAACTGTCCTTTGACTTCCACCACCAGCTGCCTCTGGCTTTCCGCCTGAGTCTCAGCCCCCTTCAAGGCGGCCTCAGCGCTTTTTCTTGACTGCTCCTCAGTCTTTATCCTCTCCTTGAGATCAGTGTTGCTCTTCTCGGCAACAGCCATTGTCTGCACCGCAGCTATCCTTCTCCTTCTTTCCTCCTCCAGCTGCTGAGCAACGGAGTGGTAAATTTCTTCCATCCTGAAGGTGCTCTGGACAGCCTGTTTGCCAAAAAGAAAGGAAAATTTAAAATACAAGTAAAATAAATAATAGATATATATATATATTAGTAACACTATTGGCGACGAAGTAGTGGTACATACCATCCCTAAGCACCTTTTGGCTTGAAGGAAGACCTCGTTCCTCCTCAACCCTCGTAGCTCCACCATGTCCTTGGGGAGCAGGAGGGTCTCTTCCAAGGCCGAGGCTACCTGGCAGCCAATGCCCCCGTTGTAATCCCTGATCGACGCGTCTTCGGTCAGGGGCTCGCCCCCAAGCATGGGGGCTGGAAGCCATGCCCGGGGCTCGTTTCGTTGAATCTCCCCCATTTCAGGTCCTCGGCTGGGGGCAGGGCCAAGCTTCAGTTGCTTCGTCGGCCTGTGGGCGTCCTCATCGTGAGAGGGTGGAGCCCTCCCGGTCTCCACAACCTCCTTGCCTTTGGGCTCCCTCCTCCTCTTAGGTTCAGGCTGCTCGGCCCTGGAAGGAGGAGCTGGCTGAGGGGCAGGTAAGGGAGATTTGGGGGGAGGGGGAGGAAGTTTCTGTTGGGCTGACCTTCCAACCTCCCCCTTCCCAGGTTGGCCCTCCAACAACTCCTGGAGACTCCGTTGGGGTTTCCTCTGAATGCCCATATCTTCCGAGGCAGTAGGTGAGGGGGTGAGCAAATTAAAAACCTCGTAGTCGTCGGCGACCGAGGATACGTCTACAAAGCCCTCCTCGTCTCTTTCGACCTCTTCCTCCTCTTTTATTTGAGGAACGTGGGGCAAAGGCGAACTGGCTCCGGCGAGGCTAGCGACAGGCAGTACCTCAGTATGCTTGGTATCTGCTGGAAGAGGAACCCCTTGTGGGACTAGAAACCCTTCGTAGGCGACACTGATCCGGCGAAGCCGAGGGTCCTTTGCCTTTATCACGCACGAAGGAGCTTGGAACGCCCGAGAAATAGGAGTGTAGCCGAGGATGAGATGGGCCGCCCTCAGTTGACCGTCTGAAGGATTGACGTAGATTTCTGCTCGGAGAACTTTGTCCAAGCTAGCCTTGTTGACTAAGCGCAACGATGGCGAAGTCGCACGTGGATCTGCATTTTTAATGAAAGTGATAAGAGTCACTTTAATATAAGCCGACGATAATGGAAAAACTAGAATCCAAACAGTTAAGCATATAGATTAAATAATTCGGACCCCCACCTGGCTCACCCTCTTTAACTGGGCATGGTAAGCCGTCATGCCACTGCCCAGAGAAGATTAGGAAATCTTCTTTTAATCCTTTATTGGATTGAGGAAGACACTGAATCAGCCTAACCTCGGCCTGCCTGGATTTCAGGTAATACCCCTGATTTTTTAAGTGCTGAAGGTTGTAAACCCAGTTTATGTCATGATGGGTCAGATTTAGATTCATTCTTTCGTTCAAGGCCTCTATGCTCCCTAGTACCCTGAACATATTCGGTGCACATTGGGTGGGAGATAGCCTAAAAAACCTAAGATAGTTCCTAGTGAGGGTGCCCATGGGAATGGTCATCCCTCCTTCTATGAAAGCGATCATAGGAATGACAACTTCGTTCGTCTTTCTTTCGTCGTACCATTCGCCCTGGGCCGCGTATCTAACGCCCACATGGGGGGGAATGTTGTACTTAATCCTAAAGTTTCTCATGCCCTCCTCAGTATCTACTAACTCCTTAAATCTACCCATTTTTTTTAGGAGGCCCTAGAGAAGGGATTCTACAATACAAAGGAATAAAAGTTAAAGAGAGTTTAGGAGGACTTACAGGTTTGAGAAATGGTCCTCGGACAGGATTTATGTGTTTGTATACGCACGAAGGAACAAGAGAAAGAAATAAAGTCTCAGGTTCTAGAATAACGCAATCGTTCAAAAGTGACAAGAAAGCGATTTGAAAGGTTATTTATAGTTACGCAAAAATTAAAAGCGGGAGTTCGCCCGCCCAAATTCCCAAAAGGTCCAACCACCGTTGGATTGGCATCTCACCGTTGAACGTGGGGGACAGGGGGGTTGCCAAAATTAAATGAAGGCGCTCCCTGGACACTGAAGAGTCAGGAACGGATCGCGAAAAGAAAAACGCACGCAGCTATGATTTGACTCAATAGAATCAGATCATAAGGGAGATCCGAAGAGAGAGTCAAAATCCTTCTTTTCTCCCGAGAAGCCGAAAAGCAAGATTTTGAGGGGCTATTGTGTGGGCCAATTTTGCCCTGGGTTCCAACAGTGTAAAGGGAAAGGCCCGGCCCAATATCTTGTATGGAGAGATACGAACATCCGAGGACGACCAGCCGAGGAACGGATAAAATTACCATCCGAGGAGAGGTGCAGCATGTTAGCAAGAGTGGGGACTGTGTCCGAGGATTAGTGTCACCTCGGCACTTTTGTCCGAGGTTCCTGGCTAACTTGTTGGTCACTCAGGACAGTGCCCAGGACAATCTTATAACGGCACAAAGGGGAAAATATCCAACAAAAAGTAATGGTAGAAAATGGCAAATATCTAGTGGTGCTGTCACCTCCGCATTAACTGTCTCCCAGCTAACCTTCTGGCCGCATTAATGTGGAGGTGATACCTGAACAGTGAAAGAGCAGCTTTCCAGCTAAGGACGGAAGATTCAAGAGAAAGTGAGAAGAAAAGGCAGAAGGGCGATGATATATAAGGCGAGGAAAGACAGAAGGAAAGGGGGATCGAAAAGAGGGAGAGAGAAAAACAGAAAGAGAAAAATCAGATCTTCAAGACACGTCCGAAGAAAATTTATTGCAAGAGGTCACGCTCGTATATTGGATATCTCTTACACTAAAATCCAATATTTCGGCCCAAGATCAGACTAGCTTTCTTTCCTGCACTCTATAAATTCATTGTTTGGGCTACGTAGGCCTGGATCCAATCCCGCTCTGGATTCCAGTCAGATCTGGTCCTTACACTTACTATATAAATGCAAATTCTATTATTTATTTATATATATATATATATATATATATATATATATATATATATATATATATATATATAATTTTGAATTCTAGAAACGTTCTTATTTTTGAATGGTCAAAATTCTTTGGTTCATGATGTGGTGCCCCCAAGAGTAAAATCCTATATTCCTATTCCGTCCCTGATATGGTGGATTGACCCGGCCGATTGAAAAAAATTAAGAATTAAAAAAAAAAAAACCTAGTATACCTTTTTTTACAACTTTTAATTATGTGAATTTGGTCTCATAATTTTTCAAAATTAAATTAATTTGATCCTTATTTTATTTAATTAATAATGTTGATAAACAGAGTTATAAATTGTACATATGCTGTGTGTAATTGATTGCGTTAGATAATTTCATTAAGAATGTTAATCGAAAGGACTAACTTCAATTAGAAGGTAAGGCACCAAATAAACACAAATTGATAATTGAGTGACCAAATTTTCATAACTAAAGTTTACTTAATAGTTGAAAAATCAAATTAATATTTTTTTTATAAGAAAATTTGTACCATTTGTATGTACATGGATCTTTGTCTCCAATTCCAATACAAATGGAGATGTAACTACATTAATATGTATTCATAGTAAATCACTAATACTTATTACCAGTAGAAAACATTTTTCAACAAATTGCTTGAAGAAATAAATGAATAACATGTAAAAAGTGAAAGAAGTCTCTGGAGATTCATACCAAAGATTATTGAACTTTAATGGGATTTATTTTTCTCTAGTTAAAGTTAAGTTCAAATGTTTTTTAATATAGAAAAATGTTAACAAATTCCCTAAGGGCATTAATTTATGAGCTATTTTTAGAAACATTTTATGAGAAAATGATAAAGTAATTAATTTCTCTGATAGCTTTTTATATTTTCCATGAAAGTTGTGTAAAATCTTTTATAATATAATTTATTAACAATTGTCCTCAGAGAGTCAAAGCACATGTTAATGTGACCCTTTAACATATGTGCCAATTAAGAATTTTTCGTGGAATCCTCATTGCTAGTTTGCAAAATCAAATGGATTATCATTTAAACTTGAAATGATGTAGTCCACAAAGTGAATAATTAATATATCAGCGATTCAGCTCTTTTGGTGCAGTCAGTCACACATCATCCGACTAAAAAGGGTATTTGCTTATATGTTTTTGTTGTTTCTCAATACAGTCGAGCCCATTAAATTCCTTCTTATCCTATCAATGCGCCTATTACAAAACCAATATATACAAATACATTGCCCTAGACCATAAAAATTTGTGTGAATTGTCAATTTAGCAATGGTCCAGTTCAGTACGGGTATGATGTTGAATGCAAGTAAACTAGGGTAATCCCTCTATGGCCCCCCCAAACTACAAATCCACAAGGGGCATAAACAATGACTTGTGCACTTTTAAGAGCTAGATCTCTCACAGAAATAGGAGGTCTCTATAGCTTGCATGGGGATCAATCTGGCATGAGTCACTTCAATGATAAGTGACTTTGTCCCTTGCTTTCATGATTTAATTAGCTCAACGCGTTTGCTCCGCCTTCTTACAAATCCTATCCCTCAAAACTCAAAAGTTAGGACAGATTTACATTTATTTTTTCAACCAAAAATTTTTTTTTTTGGGTATGTTCTAATTAGGGGTGTCAATGTTCGACCCAACCCGCGAACACGACACGAACCCGACACGGGTTTTTTCGGGTTAGGGTTGGGCCTTAATGGGTTTGGGTCATAAACGGGTCAACCCGAAAGTGACACGATAAGAAATGGGTCATAAACGAGTCAACCCGCGTAACCCGCAATAGACACGTTTGACACACCAATTTATTTGTGTCAACCCGAAATAACCCACTTAACATAACTCGTATAACAAATAAATATTTATTTTATTTTAGATTTGTCAAATACCTTTTATATCCAACATATATTTTAAATTTAAAAAGAAAAGTGAGTAATTACAAAAATTTACAAGGGATATAATTGGAAATTAAAATTTTACACACCCTAGAACTACTAATACTTTTTGTTTTTTTGGTATAGAACTTACACAAATGAAATTGGATGAGCTTGTGGAAGATGTTATGAATTTGGACATCAACAAAGAATCTATGGATGATAATCGTGGTCATAGTCAGGATTAGTCTACTATTTGCTCAAATTCTTTCAATATTAATACTTGGCATTTGGCAAGTTTCAAGAATATTATATTTTTGTTGAACTATGTTATTTTATTTTTGTTAAACTTTGTTATTTTGAATTTGAGTTGAAGTGTATACACTTCTTTTGGAGAGTAAAGAACTTATTTCTAGATGAATGTTATATTTTTGTTGAACTATATTATTTTGAATGTGGGTTGCAAACTTGAAGTGTATGCACTGTTTTTTAGGATGAAAAAAAATTATTTCTAGATGGATGTTATATTTAATATTATGCAAGTTGAAATAGGTTGTGTTACATTTGTGTCAACCCAACACGACTCGTTTATTAAGCGTGTCAAATGGGTTGGGTCAGGTCAACCCGCCTTATTAACAGGTCGGGTTAGGGTTGAAGGATCATGACACGATTATTAAATGAGTCGGGTTAGGGTTGAGCCATTTAGTCAAATACCCCTACCTCGACACGACACGAACCCGACACGCTAACCCGAATTGACACCCCTAGTTCTAATTAGTTTATCTGATAAAGTATATTGCTAAATTTAATGATGAAAAATTATTATCATGAATTATAGGGATGGACCTAGGTGGGGGCCCGAGCCCTCCTTGGCTTCAAAATTTTTTTTTTTTTAGTCATTCTATATTTCATTTTTGTAGTTTGGTTCCCCTTTCACTAAACAGTCTAGCTAGCCTAACTTAAATAATAATTATCTAACCCAAAAATTTAACAAAAATAATAAAAATATTCACAATAGTAATTGTATTTTAGCAAAAAAATTATTTTATCACAAAAGACCAAAAAAATCATGTGTTATTGGAGAAGCTAAAACTATTTTTTTTTTCAACTACAGTAAACTGGTATAAATAACAGTTGACTGTAGTAAGTTGTTAAAAATAAAATAAAATATTTTATTAAAATTATATATCTTCCTTCAATTAAAAAATTCAAATTCTCTCTTTTCCTTATTATTTTAATGAGTTATTTATATTATTTTTAATGAACTTCAAAAAAAAAAAAAAATCCTAGTAAGCCAAGTATTAAAAAAAAAAAAAAAAATGTTTTTGCTTTTGCTAGTAAATGATTGCATCTTAATGTATTTAGAAACAACGATTTTGTGTTCTTATAATTTTTTAATACTATATGGATGTTTATTTGAAGTTTTTTTTTCCCTCTATACTCCGGCCACTGCTAACTTAAAATCCTGAGCCCACCCCTGATGAATTAGAAACTATGAATTGACATAATTTTTACATGACTCTATCATTAATGCCAATTTTATAATATAACAATCACAATAAGCTATTGTGGGTCAGAGAGTTCAAAGATACTCATCAACATATGTATTGGGCTCGAGGCCCAAACCGAGGAAGAGGACATGTTCAAGGACAAACACGCGGTGTATTAGAGGCCCACAGTTGTAGACGAAGGAGACAATGTTAATAGTAACAGTCCAGGAAGCTATGCCGAGGACGAACCCCCCCTTGATTAACTAAGGCCAAGGTACGAAGAAGTGTTTTACTGAAAAAAGGCAACCTTCCATACCATTCCATACTAGAAGATAAGTACTACAGGTGAATAAGACAGAACGTGATCGTGTAGTATCTCCAGGAAAAGCTGTTACCTCCACATTAAATGCACTGTAGTTAACTCTCTGATCACATTAATGTGGAGGTGATACCTGAACAGTGTGTTTCAGCTTTACAGCTACTACATGGAGACTAATGGAAGGTGTAGATGGGACAAATATCAACACCAACCCTCCGATGTACACGTGTGAAGTGGGAATGAAAGGAGAGGATGATATAAAAGGAAAAGAATGGGAAAAAAGAGGGGAGGGGAACATTCTATAATCAAATTTTTAACTAAACTAAAGAACAATATAAAAGGACAGACCTCCTCGGATCTTGCCGAGGACTATTTGCTTCAACATAAACCCTTTCTTTTTCATTCTTTCAACGTCTGAATCCATTCTAAGGTTTGTTTGATTAACTAAAACCCAGTTTCCCAACCCATTTTCTACAAATTCATTGTTAGAGCTTTTTAAGCCTAGGTCCATCCACGTTTTGGGCTTGAAGTTCAAACCAAGTCCTTATAGCTATATCAACAAATATGAAAAATATTAATTTACTGATTCCATGTGTCCTTGTCTTCAGGTCCTAGGACAAATTTTCATGCGGTCTAAAATGGTAACTTCAATTTTAGCATGCATGGTGTGTGTGTATTCAAGTTTTTTAAAAAAAAAAATTTAAAAATCAATAGTTTATTTATTTATTTATATTTTTCAATAATCAATTCAATAGCTACAATAATGGAGATGGAGATTTGAACTATAGTTTTTTTTTTTAATAAAGGAGAGCATACTATGCTACGAAGCTACTAGCTAGGCTTTTAACGTGTTCAAATTACATCTAATGTAACTTACATTACTCAATAATTTTATATTGATTTTGTTTTTCTTTTATTGCATTGTCTCCTTAAACCCAACATGCTTGCAAAAGATCAAGTTGATTATGATTAATAACTATCTTATTTATAAATATTTAAATTTTAGGTATTTGATATATATATAAGTGTGTTATGCAAGTGCATGTTGAGTTCTGTATTTAGTGTTTTTAAGTTGAATGAGACTATATAAGTGTTAATAATAAGGAGTCCTAATTGTGACTTAACCAGTCATTTGGAGTATAGCGTAGATGTGACTAATGCTTTATTGGATTGTGAAAAATGATACCAGAACCAATGTGGGAATTTAAGTGGGGAGATTATATGCCCTATATTATGTGAAGTGTATTGGATCAATGTGTTGTATTGAGTCCCACATTAAGTATTTACCCGGTTGAATTAAGTTATATAAATAATTATGAGAAGTCTTAATTATATTTTGACTAGTTCTTGTAAATGTAACTAGATCTTCCTTAGGTCATGGTTGAACTTTGATATTTTTCATTAAAAGTAAAGTTAAATGTGCATTAATTTCTTAATTTTATGTTTGATAGGTAGCATCCTATTAACAAAGAAAAAGAAAAAGAATTATGGTAGTTCATGATTAGGAATTACAAATGTAATCATTATATTAAAAATAATAGGTTCAATCTTGAGCATTAAAAGCTATAAAAATTACAATACAATAAACTGACATGCTAAATCTTAAATAAGTAATTTGATAGCAAAAAGTAATTGAAAAGAAAATTTTATTAAATTAAAATGTATTTAACCAAAGGACAAAGGAATGCCATATTTAACTAAGTGTGTGTTTGAATACTACTTATTTTATTGAAAACTGAAAACTGAAAATAAGAAAAAAATAATAAAAAAGTTACTGTTTGAGCTTTGGTTACTGTTCATATGCCTGATTGCACTGTTTATGTCCCATGAACAATGCAACAGGCGCTGGACTTAAAAAAGAAAAAGAAAAAAAGAAGAAAAAAAAGTCAAATGCAGACTTGGAAAATGCAGACATCAAATCCAAACAAACACTAAATCGTTTTCATTTTCTTTTTCCTTGCCCACATTTTCTACAAGAACGATTGTTAACAAAATAAAAATAAAACACAAGTGGTAAAAGAGAGAAAATTTATTTTACCAAGCAAAAAGAGAAATTTTTAGCATATGATTTTTTGATAAGAAATAATAACACAATTCTTAAGTAATAGTAATAATATATATTTTTAATTTTGAAATGCATCAAATTATTTTGCTAATCTTGGAAGGTGATCTTTTTTCCCCCATTAAATCTTGATAAGCTTGGAATAAATTGTCATTAGAATGAAGTAATCTGTGTGAACTTGAAAATTATTGAAAAGTAGGGGAGACTCGTATATTTATGGTTTATATTATCACAATTTTTTTAATTTGTATTTTTTTTGTTTTTATAAATATAATGTCAATTTATATGTTGTTAGGGCTCGGGCTTGGTAGTTGGTCAGTATTCTTTGACCTAGAGGTGTTAGAATTAGAAATGCTTAGAGTCTCACGAGAGAATGAAGCCAACCTGGAATTATGCCACAAAACATGGATTTCAATACCTTGTAAGGTCGATTGAAAAAGACATTCTCTGAATTAATCTAAGTGCAATCCCTTATTTACAGAAAAAAAGAAAAAAAAAAAGAAAAAAAATGAAAAAGACATCAAATTTAAGGTTTGAGTGGTCTAAGATTCAATGACGGTGAACACATTTTACTAAAGATAATTATGAGTCATCTATATAATTGCACTCTCCCATCGATCGTTTCATCACTGAAAACTGATTGGACAGTGTGTTTATCTTTAATATCCAAAATTGTCAATGAACAAGTTGCAAAGCCAAACTGCATTTTGAATGGGCTGAAATTCAGTGATGATTTGTGTTTATTGTTATAATTGCGATTACGAAAATCATACATGCATCATGGTTTACTTTTTATTTTTATTCTTTTTATTTTAGTTTGAATTTGATTAAGTATGACCAATCATTTTCTTAAAATGTGACTTAATCAAATGTTGTGTCATGCCATTTCATTATCTTTTTGAGAGTTGATTTTAAAATATCTTTCAATAATTTCATATAATTGGTCAGTAATGCAAAATAACTTTTTTTTTACCTTATGAGCTAACAACGGATGAAAGGAGTTTCTAGTACACTTAGATGTGACAAGAATATGATACATGTCTAATATCACGCGTCGCTTTTGTATCCGTTCAATACACGAGAACACCGAACAGAAAACCATTGAGCTGTCAACACTTTTTTCTTATCAAATATTTAAATAATTTCCCCAAATTGCAATTTCCATTCTTCACATGTAGTTGTTTACTGTCAAACATGTAACACACGCAGTGATCACCCTTATGCATGTTCTACTCGTTTCTCTTTTCTTTCTAAGGAATGAAATTTTCTTTTCTTTTCTTTTTTGAGGAAGAAATTTTCATCTCACTTCATTCAAAACTATGTGAGATTAAATTAACCCAAAAACATCACGTTCCAATACCCAAAAGATTAAAGAAACAAAGGCATAAGGTATAATTTACATAATTCAATGAAGTTGGTTAATAATGTCAAAGGTTGATAGGGTCAAACATCTCCCTTGGTGATTTCAAAAAGGCTTCTTGAAGGTGCAATATCATTGTCAAGGCACAAGCTTTTTCACAAAGAAAACAACAAACTCATATTTGTTCTTTTCCTCTTTTTTATTAATCTATGCTGAGAATATACCTTCACTAAATTACTATTCTAAACTTTCTTTCTTTCTTTCTTTTTTTTTTTTTTTTTAAATAAAATAAAAATCAAAGAGAAAGAACATAATTATACCTACCATCCTTCACTAAAATGGGTTAGGAATCATTATTCAAAAACCTTGGCAAATAATGGACCTTTCACTTCTTCTAATGACAAGATCATTAGCGGCAGGATTACGTTGATGCTTTTATCTTGTCGGAAGATCTTTTTGCTAATTTTCTTTAATATATTATACATGTATCTTTGGTGATTCATAAAAGTGTACTTTTTTTTTCAAATAAAATTGGAAAAATCTAGGAGCGCATAATTTTTCACTTCTTCTTGTCACAATTGTGACATGATAGAGTGTAATTGATGAAGAAAAAATAGTGAATCTATATATAAGTAATAATTAACCACTCACAGTTTACCATGTCAGAATTGTGAAAAAGAAATTGTGGAATACTTTGTGATCAAAACTACTTATAAAAATTGCAACTACCGTGTTTGAAATAAAGTTCCATCAATCTAGCTAGCTATCTTGTCCTTGATTAACGTACACCATATAATTATCGCTACAGCTATTGTTGTTGTCTTTCACTAACAAATAGTTAGGTATGTCTAACTAGAGCACAAAATTAATTTACATCTTTGTGGACAAAATTTTAGGCAAATCCAGTCACAAGAAGCCAAAATGTTTATGCACCACATTGATCCATATATATTATACATTATTCATTTCAAATATCTTCTGTCATCATACCATTCGGCTTTCTAGGTCTGTTCAACATAAATTTTACCTTTTTTTTCTTCAAGGATCACCAAATATCAAACAAGCAACCAATCATTATATCTTTGGTATAATATGATATACAAATCAAAGAATATTGGTATTGTTTGCCATGTGAGTAGGTTGGACCCTTAATACAGTTTTTCCTCTAACTTTCATAATTTCTATTGTCAAATTCAAAACCATGAATCCATCATAAGTCATAAACCCAGTTTCTGCTTGTTCATAATTAAAAAAATTGCCACTTTTCATATTATAATTCTAGATATTTATTCTTGTCAAACGATCTCTTTCAAATTTTACAAGATTCATCTGTCTCCTTTAAGTCCTTTTATAATGAACATGACTTTCAATTAATAAACTTAGTCTATCAAAAAAGAAAATTATAAAGTTAGAAATAACATTTCTCCTATTTTCATATGAAGTAATTGTGAATTTTCTAAGATGTGACACACATGATGCTCACATTCAATTCCCATCAATGTCACAGTTTAGCAACAGATGTATAATTAGCTAGCTAATTACCACCTAATATACATGAATCATTAGGCTACAATGACTAGAATTCCAATATCAATATATAGAGTTGGACTTTACTTAGAAAAACATTCTAGCTCCATCATTACTTAGAATAGGCGCTCCCACATGACCTGCGCCTTTAAACATCCAATCCAACTCCTTTTCCTTCAAAAAGAAAAAAATCCAATTCCTTTCAACATCAGACCATACAATTTCCCTGATTTGAAATGTTGTGAAAGGAGAGCTTATGCGCCTAAATTGAAGTCCTATATTGAATTCAACAAAGAAGAAAACGAGAAGCATTGAAATTTGAAAGCTTTCAAATTTCAATGCTTCTCGTTTACAAGAAATGTTAAAATTCAAGAGGTTAAGATATAAAATTCAAGAAACTTTTTACTATTAAAATGTTAAAATATAAATTACTCCAATACTTTTCATTAGAGGTTAAAATGTAACTATGCTTTGTTTTGGTAATTATAATTTCTGCTCAGCAAAAAAAAAAAAAAAAACCTGCAAAGTATGTTACTTTTGAATAACAACCATAGCTTACTTATTATATGATTAAGGATCTTATTATATAATGAGGAAAACCTTAAAAGCTAAAAGAAAATAACCTTTCAGTTCTAAAATTCAAAATATAATGTGCAAAAAAAAAAAAAAAAAAAAGCATTAAAAATGCAACAAAAGGCAAAAGAAATTTTTATGAATCCAGGCATATCTGAGGACAAATCTAATGCGTCCTACATTAAATTTAGGGGTCTTTACAAATATCATCCTTCAATTTTAATGTAGGTGTAAATTTAGTACTTGTATTTTCAATTGGAACAATTAATCCCCTTGATATTAACTCTTTTATAAATTGGAACTTCCATGAACTTTTTCTGTTGATCAACTTGACTAATTTAGTCATGTGAGCCTTAATGAGGTGCATATGGTTTAGATTCTACCTAGTTTAATATGAAGAAGACTGATGATAACAACAATTGTTTTTGTGAGATTCTGGCCAAAGATGTCTCGTGTACTTTGAGGTCAGGGCCCCAATTTACTTGTTTAAGGTCGGTAAAGAGTTTCTTACAATGGGAAAACCTCTTGAGGCCAACCTAATGGGCCAAGTGAAGGAGTTTAAGGCCTAGCTCATATTCTACTACCCTCTGTATGTCTCTCGAGGAGGCTCGAGCTTAGAAATGAGTTTCTCCTCTTTGGTTGTTTCTCTCACTTTTCTCTCTTGTATCTCTCTTACCCAAATTTACCAACCCCCTTTCTCACTCCTTCGACCCCCATTTATAGACTTCTCTTAGTGGGGTTGTCATGATGATGGGAGAGGCTTTTTGTGTTGGTGGGGCTCATTTGGGATATATTTTTGACCAGATGGGCCCACTTTTTGCGACATATGTGATTGTCTTGAAACTTGCACACATTGTCAAACAGTGCCCGGTAGGCAATTTCCCCCAAGACATTATTGTTACCGACCAGCCCAGTCCCGACCTGTCATTGATTTCTAGATTGATATGGTCCACCATCTGCTATTGGGCCCATAGTTCTCGAGAATATAGAAGTTAATGGGTTGGGCTCATATTTGATGCCGTACAGTTTTTATTGTTGATGGCAAGAAGATGATAAAGGATATACGGTCAAGAATTAACATTGAATGAATTGGCTACTTCATATTTTGTATTTGAATATATTTGAAGTTGAATGTATCGATTTGATGGTACTTATTGATTGTTTGAATATCAAAGTGGAGAAAAGAGCCGTGGAATTTTGCACAAATCCATATCCAAGTCCTCTTCATTAGGTATGCCATCGCGAAAAAAGAAAAAGTATTTTATATTAAATGATACTATGTCATTTGTATCAAAGTCCAATAAATGACAGACATGTGTACAAAAATAATTACTCACTAACACATGTCTTTCATCTGTTAGTAAGGTAGTTATTTTTTTGTTGATATGTCTTATACTAATTAGATTTTGATATTGCTGATATGGTATCATTTAATATCGAATACCTTCTCCACAAAAACAAGAGCCTTGTTTATCATATGTGAAATTTTCAACTAAAAACGAAAAATTGCAATTCAAATATCGAAATAGGTAGGACATAGCTAGGGCTTTTCATGGTAGGTCTCCTAAGTCTTAACAGGTCTGCAAATTTCACAAAATGGAAAGTCATTGTCTTAGTGGAAGGTAGCAACTAGCAAGAGTGAATTAGGAGTATGTATGGGTCGGGTTGAGGGAATTTTTTAACCCAACTCACCATGATGGGTTAAAAAAAATCCAACCTAACCCACATGGATCGGGTTGGGTCGGATTGAACCAGTGGGTTGGACAGTTTTTATTTATTATTATTATTATTATTATTATTAACTTGAGCAGAAAATATATATCATACCTGCCATCTGAATTAATAAACAAAATATTCATGAATTAATATTCCAATTCAATTATAAACAAAACATATCCAACTGAGTTAATAAACAAAATATAAATGAACTAGTATTCCAACTTAGTTATAATAAATGGGAGTGGAGTGGGAGAGTGGGAGTGGGAGGCGGTAGAGAGAGAAATAAGATTGTTAGGATTTGCAAGGTAATTGAGTTTTAGATAGGAAGAGCTAAATAGGGGAAAAATTATTAATTATATAATATATCTCTAAATATATATAATTTAAATTTTAAATTGTTGATGGCCATTTGGAAGCCCAAGTGGAAAGGAGAAGCCGAGCAACATGGACAGAAAAGAGTTGGCAAATAGATAGAAACCTATTAAGCCCAAGTGGCGGGAATAATAGATCACAGTCCCGTGAGATAAACAAATGGGTTTTGAGGAGGTAAATGGGCTTAAAGGAGCCCGGAAAAAGAGAAAAAGCAAACCATGGACAGTATATGATGTGGAAAAGTGAGAATGGGCCGCGGTAGGCCGAAAGTAATGAAAGCAAAGAAAGTAAGCGGTTGATAGCAAGCCCATGAACTCCAAGGATGAGGGATAATGTAATTGGGTCGGGGAAACCCAAATAATTCAGTAAAAGCCCATGAGAATGCAAAGTTAAGAAAAGGGCCGAAGAAGCCCACCAGTGATGTAATAAAAGAACCAATGGCCGTACTGGGCCATTGAGAGAAGAATAAATGGCAGGCCCAAAAAGGCCCAGCAGGATTGAGGCAAACAACTTCGCAGCAGGAATGATAAAGTTGTATGACAAGAGATGGTAGTAGGAAAAATGGTGGGCTGAAGAAAAGCAAAGCCCACCGTCAAGCAAGGCCTAGTCCTTAAGTAGGGCAAGCCATAAAGGAAAGGGAAACCAAAAAATAGTTAAAAATGGATGGCAGACTGTGTAGGCCAACCACGGCAAACGCATGAGCAGTAGGCAGATTTTGGACATACATGGAAGAGAGGCACGCAAGGCCCAGACCTCACCAACCTGTATCCAGTTAATACAAGACACAGTGAGGTCATGGGTCAGAGGTAAGAGGGCATGGTTTGGCAGTGGGGAGAGGGGAAAGACCTATTTTGAGGTTTCTACTTAGGCTCTTTTGGGGGAAGTGTCTTGCTGGGATGACATACTACCCAAAAGAAGCAAAACTGAGTTGGAACCACTAGGTGCATGCCATAAGGGACAGGGAGAGAGAAGACACCCAGACCATAGCAGGAAAGGGTGCCATGGCAAACAAACAAACAAAATAGTTTTCTTTTGTCTAGCGATGGAGAGTGGCACACAAACGGACCAGTGGTGGTCGGCAAGTAAACCCAGACCAGATAAAGGTTGTTGAGGGCCAAAATAGTAAAATCTGGTCACAGCAGGCACTATAAAGAAGCCCTTGCCATGTACAAGAAGAATAACACAAACACTACGGTATTAGGAATTTGAAAACCAGGAAATAGAAAACAGGTATTAAGAAAAAGAAGCAGTAAGAAAAAAGATAAGAAAGGGGAATTTTAGAAGAGAAGAAAAGAAAAAGATAGAGAGTTAGAGCGGCAGGCATGCACCGATAGGTCGATTCCTTCTCTCCCTTTCAAAGTCCTGCTTTCTACTGGAAACAAAGGGTTCTCTTGTGCACCAACTATTTAGGTCCGCTTCCCTCAAAGTGATTAATTTCCACGGCAGGATCTCCTTAGGAAATTATTCACTTTTAGAAGAGGCATTCTTCCCTCTCTGGTTTTGGTCTTGCAGATCAGATTTAATCTGATTTCTTTCCTCTTTCAATCAACCCATATACTATCCATTTGTTTCCCTTACTTTTCTTATAAAATAATTGCTGTAAAACTATGATTATCTTTTCCTAAGTAGGGATTATTTTTTCACCTTAATAAAGATGTCAAAGTACTTTATTTTATCTTATTATTATCATATCTGGCTGTCATAACTCATCTGAAACAGTTCTGCCCGCTGTAAGCGTGCTCTTGGCAGACGAGGCATAGTTTGGGCACAAGCCGGACCAAATTGATTTGCAGTTAGATCGGTCTCAACTCCCTTACTCAGAATATTTGGGCCCAGTACCGCAGGAGGCAGCCCAACCCGATTTAACTGAAAAGGCCCACTACATAAATATATAAGTGGGTCGGGTCGGGTTTAGCGGGTTTGTAATTGTTATGACCCGCATTCAACCCGACCCACTATTAAAATATTTTCATAACCCAACCCATCAACCCCTAAAAACTGACCCAACTCGGTGTGTTGGGTTGATTCGAGTTGGTTTTGGCAAGTTGGTAGATTGGCTGCACACTCCTAAGTAAATCTTCAGCATTGGATGGGCGCTTCTTTTTAGCGTAAAGATAAGAATGAAACTACTCTTAATGGATTCTTTAGCTGAAATATTGTGCCTTAAAACTAGTGCAATTATTCTTTTGCAATCAGGGCACTTAATTATGCTTAGGAATATGAATATTACTGGTGTTATTGTCCTTATCAGTAGTAATGAATATAATCAATATATATAAAGAAAACGGGGAGGAAGAGGTGGGTTTGAACCATAGACATAGGTGCTCCCCAAATGATGCTATACAATTTATAAAAAAAAAAATTTGATATCAATTTTTTTATTAGGAAGTTGTATTATGGGATCTCTTTACCAAATTTTTATAAATTTGTTTATGTAAGTTTGGTTGGGTATATACATGTGAGTGAAGTCTCACATTGAATAATGATGAGAAGAATGAGTAATTAATATAATATAATTGAGCACATACTTATAGGGCTTAGGCCTTTTGGATTAAAGTGTCTCTTTATATAATATTAATTATTCAAGGAAACCACCTAAAGTGTTTATCTCCCTAACAAATGATATCAGAACTCATGGTGGTGTGAGGCAAAAATGAAAAGGTTATCGATGTTCATTTCGCAGTTGGAGTGCGAATGGGGTGTGTGTACTTGAAAACTTTTCGCAAATGGAGTAGCAATCTTGGAAAAGGCCCAGCAAAAGAGATTATTGCCAATGGTGCTAAACAAACAATGAGGAGTGAGATTCCCATGGAGGATAAAAGACGTGTGGAGTTGACACATGAAAGCCCATGGGTGATGCACTAGTGAAGGGAAAGGCCCATTGGACCCAACAAGTTTGATATTGCCTCAATTAAGAAAACTTTACACAATAATTCGATAAAGTAAGAGAGATGCTACGTCCATAACATTTTTACAACAAATCATAGGTAGTTAGTTGTTATTGGTCTAAATTTGAACCTAACATTAAGATAGCTTTTTTGCCTCAACAATAACAACCTACTACTAAAGATTTGTTGTAAAAATGTTGTGAAAATGTTATAGAAATATCATTTCTCATAAAGTAATAGCTAAAGGAACTCAAATGAATGAACCCTTGCATTAATTTAACTTGAATAAGACAAACTCAACACGAGATCTCACTCGATCTTTCACTACAATAGTCAAATTAACTTTTATACTATTCCTCAGTCGAATTCAATAAGCTTACTTGTTTTTGTTTGATTCAAGAATCATTTCACCACGTAATCATGGATTTTGAGAAGAATAGGATAGGAACTTATTAGCAACCCAAGTTTGTTGACTCTCAAGGTATTCACCTTTTTCCCTCTTTTACTTTTAGGGTTTTGCAAACTATTGCAATACCTTGATGTGATTTTTCTAATTTATAAGACCTTAGTAAAACCTTAGAAAAGGATTGGATGTGGAATCCTTAAGGATCTCAACATTCACCCGTAGGATAAAACAAATACCTGGAAACTCTTTCCAATTTTATTCATTAGTTTTCTTAATAATATAAAAAAAATATTTGAGATTCTACAATTACAATGATGTCTATCAACACAATGCAATTGAACCTTGAAGATTAGAGAATTACAAGGGAGTTCCCTTTACTTGCAATTTATTGTCACCACATTACATTCCACATAGATGTATTTGTTAAAATCACCAAGAAAAAGGTCAGTTGAGCTACAAGATTCCACATAGATGTCGTCAAGAACACATTAATAATATGAACTTAACATCTCATGTCAAACTATGTTGCTTTATAAGACTTTTTTTTTTTGGTTTTTTTAATGGATACAACAATATTTGAAACCTATGATAGTTGTTTCATAATTTGCTCTTACTATAGGGAAAAGGCATTAATTAGTTTCTTTTTGACGTAAATGAGATTTGAATTTAGGTTCCTTATTCAATGTTTATCAATTCAACTAATTGAACACTCTCAAAAAAAAAAAAAAAAAAAAAAACTAATTGAAACTAAATAAATGGGATAAATACGTGTAAGTGTAAGAAGGGCACAATGTTGCAAATAATTGTGTATCCTAAATGAAATTTTATTTCAGTGAAGAGTTTGATTTATTAATTATATTTTTTATTGAGAAGAGTGAAGAGTTATTTAAGATTGACAATGAGTTGTCAATACAAGACTTGATTAAGAGGTTTTATAGTAGGCCAAGGACGTCTTGAAGGTTTGATTTTGAATAAAGGTCGAAGCTATCGACTGATATGTTGATAAATGAGAGTTAAGTTTCAAATTTGTTTTAACTTAGGTAAAGAAAGGAGTTGATTTAGTCACAATGGAGGAAATTCGTTAACTAAATCTGATTGACTGAACTTATGAAATAAATCGGCACTTAGGGTCCATTTGGTTGGAAGGTTGAAAAAGTAGAAGGATAGAAAATGATAGGAGGATGGAAAAGTGAGAGGGTAAAAAAATTTTAATTTCCCTCATTTTTGTTTGATTGGAAGTAGAAAAGTGAAGGGATGAAAAAAGTGAGTTTGTATAAATTTACGCATATACACTTGTTAAAAAATAACGCCCAATTAAAACAAAAAAAGTGATAAGAAAAATAATCACCTAAATTTATTAAAAAATAAAATTCTTGTCCAAAAAAAAACTACATCTAAACAAAAATAATAATAAAAAAAAAACACAAAAGAAAGCAAAAGAAAAGAAAGAAAGAAAGAAAAAAAAGAAAAGAATATGAGCACTGG
Source organism: Quercus wislizeni (assembly GCA_023055345.1). Classification (NCBI taxonomy): domain Eukaryota; kingdom Viridiplantae; phylum Streptophyta; class Magnoliopsida; order Fagales; family Fagaceae; genus Quercus; species Quercus wislizeni. The sequence continues at coordinate 45,720,705 of JALGQJ010000003.1, read as the reverse complement.
ACAAAGTCTGCCCAGTAAATTAAAAGAGAAAAGAAAAAAAAGAAGTGAAGAAGAGTAATGTGGACGAAGCCCAAGTGCAACTACACATGGGCATTTTCGTCCAAAAATGATGCATAATTTCTCCGTTTAGTTTTTTCCTAATTTTGGGTAGAAAACTTTTTAGTGGACTTGGAGAAAAAACATCTAAATCTCATAATTTATTTTCCTTCATTTCCACCCAACCAAACACACTCTAAAAATGTTTTTCTTTTCATTTTTTCTCAAAAGTTTTCCATACATCCTATTTCACCTCTAAACAAACATACCTTAGGAAGTTGCTAAGGTGAGCAACTTCATTATAAGTAAATAAATAAAGCTACATGTTTTTTTTTTTGGGGCCAAAAATGAATTCATTTGTGATGATTTTTTTTTTTTTTTTTTTTTTTTTCTAGGAGTTCATTTGCGACTTTAGTAAGCATAGAGTAGAGCAAACATGATTTCATTATCATAAAAGTGGCCAATATGTGATTTCCTTTATGGATCTTCATGTTTTTCAAGTGGTCCTGATCCACTTAACAAAATCTATGCTTTGGGTCAAAAAAGAAAATCCAAAATAAGTCAATTTTTTTTTTTAATTTTTTCGAAGCCACACTTTTTTTTTTTCATTCAACACACCACACTCTCTTGAATCTCAGTTATATTTATCAAATTATTATTATTATTATGTATTTTTTGGAGAAAATATAACTATCAAATTATAAAATAAAGAAACGAAGTACATAATTTATTTTGTCACCAATTAAAAAGTTATAGGGCTATCCTATAAAAAAAAAGAAAAAAAAAAGGTTATAGGGCTATTTATGGATATTCGGATTTCCCCCTCATTTTTTATTTATTAATTTTTCTAACACGGTACTCGTCGTAAAAAGCTGCAGTGAACTAAAAGCGCACCGCGCACACAGAAGATCTCACTGTCCGACGTCGTTTAGTGCCTCTCCAATTCCCGTTGATTTTCCGCCGGAGCTTCGACGCCGGCATCACTCTCTCCGGCCCATCCTCCGATCCCGGTACCTCTCTCTCTCTCTCTCTTCTTAAACCCTCGATGTTTAACTTCTATGGTTAAACCCCGTTTGGTTACTGAGAAAACGTAGGAAAAAGAAAAGAAAGTGAAAATCTTTTGAATATTATATTACTTCATTTTGTAGCATTTGAGGATTCAGAAGCTCACAAAACGAGTCCGTTTCATTTTTCTGGCTTAGCTACTTAATATAATATAATTATTTATTGGAATTGTAGAATTTACGCTATGAAATTCATGCTTAATTTGAGAGTGAATGCTTGAAATAAGCCCATTGAAGACTGCAATGGCAGGGAAATATGTTTAATAGGTGATATAGATTGGAAGAAAACCTTGTGTTCTCTTTGTGGTTTTAGAAGTAATGGAAAGAAAGATAGAATTTGAACAAGTTTTGTATTGGTTACTTCTTGTTTGTTATAAAAGGACTGCTTTTGACGCCGAATGTGAGTTATTTTTTGATGTTTTGTTTTTCATTGTGGTCTGGTTTTAGTTCTGTGGATGAGTTATAAATTTAGTTTAGTTGGTTGTTTATCTTTTGAGGCCTTTTTTTTTTAAATTATTGGTAAGTTAAATGCGCACCTGGTGGGTTTTGAACCTAGGATGGACCGACCCTACACCCGTTCTTATGGGAGGAGGAAGTGGCATTTGTGAGTTTAGAAGTAATAGAAAGAAAGAGAGAATTTAAACGATGTGTATTTGGTTACTTGTTTTTATTTTATTTTATAAAAGGGTTGTTTTTGATGCCGAATGTGAGTTATTTTTTGGTGCTATGTTTTTTCATTGTGGTTTGTTTTTAGTTCTATGGATGAGTTATAAATTTAGTTTAGTTGGTTATTTATCTTTTGAGGCCTTTCTTTTTGATTGGTAAGTTAAACAAACACCCATTGGGTTTTGAACTTAGGACGGACCTACCCTCCACCCATTCTTATGGGAGGAGGAAGTGGCATTTGTGATTTTAGAAGTAATAGAAACAAAGATAGAATTTATACAAGTGTGTTTTGGTTCCTTATTGTTTGTTTATAAAAGGAATGTTTTTATGCTGAATTTGAGTTATTTTTTATGATATGTTTTTCATTGTGGGCTGGTTTCAGTTCTATGGATGAGGTATAAATTTAGTTTAGTTTTTTATTTGTCTTTTGAAGCCTTTCTTTTTGATTGGTAAGTTAAAGGTGCACCCATTGGGTTTTGAACTTAGGACGGACCTACCCTCCACCTGTTCTTATGGGAGGAGGAAGTGGCATTTGAGTTAGAGCTCATTGGCTTGTCTTTTGAGCCCTTTCCGAAATGGTATGATAACCTCTGATCCAATAATTCTTGTGCACTTGAATTTATACCTCCACTTTAGAAGGAAGAGAAGTATTGCTAGGTTCAGGGTCATTGACCTGTCTTAAGCTGAATTCCCTGCCTTTTTGTGTGTGTGTGTGTGTGTGTGGGGGGGGGGGGGGGGGGGGGGGGGGGGGAGTTGGTAGGTTTCATGTGTAATTATGCACATCCAATAATTGAGAAGGAATGTTAATGTTAGTGGCGGTAAACCAAGAACAGGATGAGAGAAATGATAAAAGAAACATGCCTGAATACCAAATTGGATTGGAAATGAGATGCTTATGTTGTTTGAGATGGTATAGTTTTATTTAAAAGAAGTTACATCATGTGTCTTCGAGGTCAGGAGACAGTTGTTTGGTTCTGTGCTAAATTCCACAGAAAGTAATGGGATATTTTAGACCTAGGATAACAGTTGAAGTAACAAATACTCACTTAATAGGATATTTTAGCCCTAGGATAGCAGTTGAAGTAACAAATACTCACTTGACGGGAATATTGTCTGTGGGCTCAAACTGATTCAGTGGAAAGCTTTTTAATATTATCTTGCTGAAGCAAAATTGTTTTTGAAACATCTGTGCCTAACTCTGTCTTTTGCAGTCATTTTATCAACAAGGTAGCCTCTCCTTCACATATATCTCTGTCAGCTTGCTATGGCTTCCATTGACCGTTCACCGTCTTTGGAGATTTTAGGTAACTAGCTATATTTTCCCAAATTATTAGCTGTATATTATTTCTCTCTCTTACTCTTTTTTCCTCTCCTCCAGTTCGGGGACCAGAAGGGTTCTCACTCTGGAACGGGCCCCCATTCAGCAATGGTGAACCTGGTATCAAGATTGAAAAGGTTCCTTGCTCGAATGTGAATTTCAGTGAAGATGGATCCAAACTCATTGTGTTGAAGCCTGACTCTGTGATTAGCATAAATGATTGCAGCAGCTACAAAGAAATCAGATCTTTTCAAATCCCCAATTTATCTGCAGCCACCTTGTCTCCATGTGGGACCTTTCTTCAGACCTTTCAGAGGGCCTCAACACCACAGGAAAAAAATGTGATCTTATGGAATACGGAGACTGGGGATCCTGTTTATCATCAATTTCAAAAGAACATGACAAAAGCCACATGGTACATCTAGTAATTTTCAAGGCCTAACATTGTTGTAAATTCAAAATGTTTTGCTCAGTTCCAACTCTTTTCTTGTGCACAAGTCATGGTAGTCATGGTTTACAATACAATTTTACTATTGTTACCAATAGGACATTTAAGCTCAACTTTCTAGCAAAATGGAGTTCATGTATGTTTTAAATTCAGGTTTGTTTTACTTTTAGCATTTTCAATAGTTAATTGTTCTGTCTTTCAGGCCCTCAATTCGATTTAGCTCTGATGAAGTTGTTGCATGTCGGTTGGCAACTAATGAGATCCAATTCTTTGATGCTCATGATTTCTCCAAGGGAGTTGTCCATCGGATAAGAGTTCCTGGTCTGGCTGCAATTGAGCTTTCTAAGACACCTGGGTCCCATGTGGCAGCATTTGTTCCAGAATCTAAGGTGTGTGCTCCATAAGCGCAGACTGATTTTGGGTATCTTTTCTAAAGGGATAATTTGGAATCATACAAGAATGTTTGGTGCAGTACACTAATAAGTGTATTTTGCTTACCTTCCCATAGATGGTTGCAGACTAGAGTTACTGCCTTACCGGATCCCCCTTCCCACCATACAAACTGCAAACTGGATCATGTGTCCTAATTTGTGGTAGTTCCACATTTCAATACTCCATTGCTGGTGCTCCTGGCCCAATGTACCATGTATTGGGTATCTGAGCATACCTGTGCTAAAACCCAAACATATCATGTTCCAGGAAATTTTATTGCTGAATGTGGTTTCTGAGTTTATTCACTTCATTGGATCATAGCTATGTCACTATTGAAAATATTGATTCCTTTGTCACATTTATTCCCAGTAGAAATTTGATTTCTTTGTCACATTCATTTGGCATCTAGAAATACTACTGATATTTAGCATTCATATTCAAGGTTTTCTTTTATTATTATTTCATTCTGAAGTTAGATTTTCTACCCATATAGGGGGTTCCGGGTAGTATCCAGATATTTTCTTGCGGAAAAGATTCAGAGAGTCAACCTATTGCTCGTCGGAGTTTTTTTCGATGTTCAACTGTTCAATTGAATTGGAACCGTGGCTCGACTGGGCTTCTTGCTGTCGTGCAATCTGATGTCGATAAAACCAACCAAAGTTACTATGGAGAATCAAAGCTAAACTACTTGACAACAGACGGCACCTATGAAGGAGTTGTATCTCTTCGTATGTTCTAAATTTAATTGTAAATCAAATTTTGGTTCTAAGTGAGTGCAAGCAACTGATTGTTGAATAAACTGGCAGGTAAAGAGGGGCCTGTTCATGATGTTCAGTGGTCTTATTCTGGTTCAGAATTTGCTGTTGTTTATGGATGTATCCTTTTTCTCTGTAAGATTACATATTTTAGAGAGACAACTGTCCAATAAGCAGATTTGGTGAACCTAGGAACCATATCTTTGAGTTTCTGTTATATATTTTTATTAACACAATGTCTGGCATGCCGATGATTAGTAGATTTTCACTGCCTTTCAATGGTCTAGCTTTTGATTAATTTATGATCTTGTTTGAGGTTTTTGTTTGAGATTTTCTAAAAAATTTCTTAGGCCTGGTGGCACGAAATAAATTCATAAATCTCTGGATTGAGAAAATTCAGGATTTTTATTTTTTAATTGTATTTTATTATGATTTTTATTTTTATTTTCATTTAAATTCTTGTGGGGCAAAGATGATATCTGGGGTGAGGTGCCTCCACTAGTGGATCCTCATGTTACATGACATGCATCATTGCATCTGCTAATAAATATTTGTAGTCGATGCAATGGACCAAGGTTATGAACTCTCTAGAAGGATTTCCTTTTCTTTATTTTGGATGCCTATTGTTGTGCATATGTTTGGATCCTTATGTTCTGTTTTCAGCTGTTTATGATCTTCTTTTGCAATTGCTGGCATGATTATTGTACCCCTTAACTTATTATAGTTATGCCTGCTAAGGCAACTGTGTTTGACAAGAAGTGTAATCCTCTACTTGAGCTCGGAACAGGACCTTACAATACTATCCGGTGGAACCCAAAAGGGAAATGTATCCTCCAGTGAAAAGAAAGATCTCATATACTTCTTCAGAATATCAAATTTATATATTTTTTCAGATTTCAGAAAAGCTTGTTCTTCCTTTTAATATATGTATTTGTCAAAAATTGAAAAATACTTTTTACATTAGTGGCCTTAACTCTCTGGTTTGCAGTTCTATGTTTGGCAGGTTTTGGTAACTTACCTGGTGACATGGTATGTAATCTTAGATGCTTTTGCTTTCTTTTCTTGCTCTTTTGTCGGCTGTGATAAAAATTAGTTTGAGTTTGTCTTTCCCACGACTTGGGACACTTTTTCTTCCAAAATAACCTAATGTTCCATGATATCTTCTTCTTTGTACTTTTTTATTTTTCAAACAATTTTCACTATCTTCCCTGGGCTTAAAAAAGATTCTAAAATAGAATTCTTAATATTGACCAATGTAATCAGTTATATTGACAGGAAATGTGATTGGTCAATAACTGTTAAATTTATTTGTTTATTTTTGGGGAGCCTTTGTGGTGAAACGATGGCTAGATCTTTTTACGAGTCTTCAATGAAGATATCAGAGTTGAGGTGAAAGAATATTATGTTTTCTGGTTTCCGAGACTCAGGATTCTGCTTCTAGTGATATTTTGGAGGTTCTTCATCCTGGGACTGTGACTTTGGGAAGCCAATTATTCTCCTGTTGTCTCTCTTGCTTGTTTCCCCCTTTTGGTGCTTTTCCAGATTTTCCCCTCCCCCCGTCCCCCTCTTCGAATTGTGTTTTTCCTCATCAATAAGTTAAAAGCAAAAGAAAGGTTGAAAACTAGAATGTTGTTTCTACAAAAACGCCATAAGGCACCCATAATGTCAAAAGGTTATTTTCCCCTTTTTCCTTTTGGCTGAGAGAGAGGAAAATCAGATAATGGTTCTCCGATCTGGAGTTCATTTATGTATTTGTTTACCCTCTAGGCATTTTGGGACTACAAAGAGAAAAAGCAGCTTGGAACAAGTAAGGCTGAATGGTCTGTGACAAGTGAATGGTCCCCAGATGGACGCTATTTCATGACTGCAACTACAGCCCCAAGACTACAAGTTGACAATGGGTATGTTAACCTTTGTTATATTTTGGCATTTAGTAGGTACAAGTCACAAATTTTTGGTGTACTAAAAATCTGGAAATTTAGTGAAGACGTAGCTTGTATTTTAGTTATTTGAGAGTAACCTTTCTAGATTCTCCCGATTATCATTGTGAAAGAACATTTGTCCATGTATGGGCATAAAATTCTGTTCTTGATTGTAAAGACCATTCAGATGGCTGGCCTTATACATATTTATTTTTTTTGTTGAGAAACTGGCCTTATATTGATTTGATTGTTCTATTTGGTTGTATTTTTGGTTGGTCATAAATTAATGACACACCAATGGAATTATTGAAATACCCTTGCTGATTGGTTACAGTTTCAATTTATATTATTTTTTTTGGGGGGTGGGGGGGTTGTTTTTCCAGAAATTTATGGTGCTTAAACTACAAGGTCAGCACTCAGGCATTTGTTCTAAGCCTTGTGATGGCCTGTAGAAAGTAGTCCTTTTGTTATTTGAAAGGAAACCTTGTATTATTTCTACTTTTAAAGCATCATAAGGATGTCTTAGCATATATATTTTTTTCCATACTGGGTTTTTTATGCACATGCGATCCTCTAGGTGGATGGGATTCAGTATGATGATCTGGTCCTTAGACACATATTGCAATTGAATCATTTGTGATTTTCTTGTTCTTATTGAAGGATTAAAATTTTCCACCACAATGGATCTCTATACTTCAAGAAGATGTTTGACAAGTTGTATCAGGTCAGTGTTGATTGCAACCCTTTAGATGTTCTTATATCAATTAGCTTTACTCAATTGATTTTTCAAGGGAACTATCTGTACAGGTTGATTGGAAACCAGAGTCACCTGAAAGGTTTGCTGAAATTGTTGATCTCATCAAGTCTATTGACTCTCTAAAGGTTGAAGAAAAAAAATCACAAGGTTCTGTCTCATGCTTAGTGCTTTGAATATCTATTTTTTTCTGGATTTTTACTTGTATATTTTTTTCTCTTTTTAATTGAAGAGTCAACTATTTTCAGGACAAGGGTCAAAATCTTCCCAGGCTTCCACAAAATCCACATCCGCTAACCCTCCTGCACAGAAGCCTGCTGCATATCGGCCACCACATGCTAAGAATTCTGCTGCCATTCAGGCAGAGGTATACATGATCCATGTCTTGTTTCTCAATCATTAATTGTTTTGTTTCCTGACATCAAGGGTCAGGCTCTTCATATAGTTGCATTTGGCATTCTTGCTTGGACCAAATTCTTCCCTGCATTTGGTATCAGATTTGATAAAAATTGTTCTACTTTCTTGTTTATAATATTGGAGATTTTTTGATTTTGTATTTAATGAAATTAATACATGTTTCTTTGGTAAATAAAAAAAGGGTAAAAATTAAAACAAGCTTTAATTGCTTACACTGAATTTCAGTTGGATTTTGTTAATTGTTTTATGTGGTTCTGATGATTTTAATTATTTTATATGCAGCTGTTTGGAGAGGCTCCTAAAGAGTAAGTACCCTACTTATCTGTTTGTTTGTTCTTTATGTTCATGGTTTGGATTTTATAAAACTGATTCGGTCATCAAAATGCTTATTTGTTGATTAATTTAGAGCAATGAGCAAGAATGCACTGCGAAACAAGAAAAAAAGGGAGAAACAAAAGGAGAAAAAGGCTACTGAGGATGCCGGGGGTTCATGATTAACTGCGGGAGTGTTGTTAAATGGCTCCTAAATCCATAATATACGATTGATGCACCTGAACATGGACTTTGAGGCTCCTGTGTGAATCTCCCTGCAGTTGATCCTTGAACAGGTCATAGCGTATACTGGTTCTTGTGCGAGATTCTGGCTTGCATTTTCCCAAACAATTTTGAGGCGGTCAAAGTATTTTAACATTAAGAGTGTAACTTTGTTTATGATGCTACTATCATGCTTTGTAAGTTTTAATTGGAAATATAATGATAAAAGGGAAAGGGGGGTGGGGGACAAGGGAATGCCCCCGTTTTGGAAGATGTGGAACATTAGACTATAGATAATGGATGTAGTTCTTTTGGTAATAGCAAAGTTGATATTTATTTATTTTTGGATAATTTAATAATTGGGGGAAGGGGAAATTTGAATGCTTTAGGGGCTGTTTGGTAGACTTGTTTAAACATATGTTTTCAGTTTTTAAATAACATTACACGTATTTTCACACATTTTTTTACCCAAATATATTTTCAAAAAAAGTGAAAACTGTTATTTAAATACACGTATCAAACGGGCTCTTAATGTCTCATTTGGAAATTGAAAGCTTGGATTTGTACAAAAAACACAAAAGTTTGTTTAGACCTCCAAATTAAAATTATTACTAGATAACTTTTACTCTAACTTATACTTCATGTGGAACAAGAGAAAATAAGCGTAGATAACCGTTATTACTATCCTAAGTCATATTCATCTATTATCAACAATAAAAGGAAAGCTTAAGAGTAGGGAAAAGAGATGCAAACACAAAATAACACCGAGACGTGTTATCGAAAAGGAAACTGAAAAACTCGGCGAAAAACCTCTCCGCGACTCTTCAAGTTGAAATTGATTCACTAGAGAATAAAGTTGGAATACACGTATAACAAAAGACCATCCAAGCTTAGTCTACCCTATGTACTTGAGCCCTCCAATCTCCTGCTACTAACTAACTTCTCGGAGCTTTGTTTTCTCTAACTTTCTGGATCCCGTAATTCAGCCCGATTACATTCGTCAATGAATGGCTCATTCTAATGTTTCCCAACAGCACCAAAATCTCACTTTACACTCAGAATAGGTGTGGTAAGTGTTTGAAATAACAACCTCTCAAGGATATAGAGATGGAGAGGTAGGAGTTGAGGAAAATTCCAAAGAAACGTGTAAATAATTGTGAGTATAACAATTTCTAACTCTCAAGTGTATTTTTTAGGGTTTTCTCTCTGAAAAGCACATTTTACCATTTGTGGGTAATGATGGTATATATAATGTGGGTAAAGACATGGTAAAGCAAAACATAACTTTTTGCCAAACAGAGAGTTTCGCGAGTCCTTCGTAGGTTGGCCTTACTCGCGAGAAACTCGCGAAATCGTACAGCCTAGCACGACTCTTCATCTTCCAATCATGTGCTCTACACATGACTCTTTTCGCGGGTAAGCTTCTCACTAAACACTCGTAAAATCCACCTGTTCATCTTTTGAAACTTGTTCTTCCTTTAAAACTTGAGTCTTCACAATCTCTCATACTCATTCCTTACAATTAAAAACTCACATACATATAAGGAAAAATAATTGAAGAAATTACAATTAAATTTAGCACGAAATTAAAGCCAACACAACATAGTTAGAAATCATAACTTTATAGAAATACTGGGAGATGTTAACCTGTTGAGTTATAAAGTTTTTGGCGGTATTTAATGATTTCAAATTAGAGCTGCATTGATAAATGGTGGTTTTCCAGCTAAGATTGTGTTGTCATTTGTCATCATCTGGTTCCTGTTATAAATTACTTATGTCTGTGGTTGTCTTGCTTCTTGTTGTCTTTTAAGTATTAAATAGAATGAAAGGCGAGCTGGTTCCTTCCCTAAGGAAGGTTAGGGCCTAGGAATTGAAACACTGCCCTGTAGTGGCCTTCTGTTACACGTTAGTGCACACAATATCATGCACAGTTTCTGTTTAGTCATGTCGTTTGGAGAGATTAACAACAAAAGATTGAAGTGATAGAGCTTGTCTCTCACTCGAAAGAGTCAAATGGAACCATCGGCACTGATTGTTGCATAGCCATCACGACGACCAACTTGTCATCATCTGGTTCCTGTTATAAATTACTTATGTCTGTGGTTGTCTTGCTTCTTGTTGTCTTTTAAGTAATGGATAGAATGAAAGGCGAGCTGGTTCCTTCCCTAAGGAAGGTTAGGGCCTAGGAATTGAAACAATGCCCTGTAGTGGCCTTCTATTACACGTTAGTGCACACAAAATCATGCACGGTTGCTGTTTAGTCATGTCGTTTAGGGAGATTAACAACAAAAGATTGAAGTGATAGAGCTTGTCTCTCACTCGAAAGAGTCAAATTGTAACCATCGGCACTGATTGTTGCATAGCCATCACGACGACCGATTCTTCCTTCCATTACACAAGCTATTGTCCAAAGGACATTGTGTCCAAGCACAGTTCTGATAGGTTTTCCTCTGAATTTATATATATATATATATATATATATATATATATATATATATGTAATGTCTAAAAGTTAAAACGTAGCATTTATTATTGATAAGATTCTGTTGAGCTACATCAATGATTATGTTATGGTTTCTTTCTATCATTTCTTAAAACAATGGAAAATGTTAAAGATACAACAAGATTTTTACATGAAACTTACAAATTGATGTGACAATAAATATGATCGGTGGATTTTCAACCACCTTATAATTGAATTTTGAACCGTCTCTTTCTAATTGGTAATACATCATTTTGTAAGATCAATGTAATAATATTTGTAGTACATATAGAACTACTCTAAAAAAAAATTATATAAATATTAATGTATGTAATAATGCATTATGCCTTCACTCATTTTCAAAACTAATTTTAACTTATCAATCATGATATGACCATCACTCTTCACCACCATGATTTTACACATTCTCGAACCTAAGGCTCCGTTTGTTTCGACTGAAATTGATTTCCGGAAATCAATTTCCGGAAAATCTCACGTTTAGCTGCACTGTAAAATTCGGTCAAACTGAAAACAATTTCAGTTTGACCGGAAAATAAGCAAAAAACGACTGAAATTGGATTCAGTCGTTATTTTCGCTTCAATTGATTTCCGGAACAAGCACAAGCTCTCACCACGCACTGCTCTCACCACGCATAAGCTCTCACACGCACAAGCTCTCACCACGCACTGCTCTCTGCTCTCACACGCACAAGCTCTCACACACGCACTGCTCTCTGAAGCTCCGATCCACTCACGCCTCGACGCAGCCAAGCTCTCTGAAGCTCCGATCCGCTCACGCCTCGACGCAGCCAAGATCTCTGAAGCTCCGATCCGCTCACGCCTCGACGCAGCCACTCGAACCCAGCTCCGATCCGGTCACGAGCGAAGCTCCGATCCACTCCACACCGGAAACGAAACAACTCGAACCCAGCTCCGATCCACTCGAACCCAGCTCCGATCTGCTCACGAGCGAAGCTCCGATCCGCTCACGCCTCGACCCACACTCCGATCCACTCCACTCCGATCCGAATTCCGACCCACACTCCGATCCGGTCCGATCCACTCCGATCCAAGCTCCGATTCAGTCGACGCTCACGGTGAGTTTTCTGAACACGTTTCTCACTCCGACCTCATTTTTCTCCGATCCATTTTCAGTTTCTCCGGTTTTGATGTTTTTCCATTTCTGGCCGACAACCCCATTTCTCCGATCCACAAATCATCACTTCCGTTCTCACTCCGACCCACTGTCATGCTTAGGAATTATTTATTTTTTTTTTTATATATAAATTTTCCGTAATTATGACTGTAAAATGTGGAATTAATTTATTGTATTTTTTTCTCTCATTGGTTGACTGTGGCATTTTTATTTCCTTGATAATGAGTATTGGGTGTAGTTGATTTGTTCAGTGGGTTGCAAAAATGAGATGTGGGTACCGTTGCTTTTGGTACAAATTTTGTTGATGTAAAAATAGTTGTTGTGATGAGAGTTGTTGCTGTTCTGTGGCTGTTGCTGTTGCTGTTCTGTGAGTTGTGTATTGTGTATTGCAGCTGCTTGTTGTGTATTGTGTATTGGAGCTGTGAAATTTGTACTGGAGCTGGTTGTTGTGTATTGTGTATTGGAGTTGTGAATTTTGTATTGGAGCTGGTTAATGTGTATCCTATATTGGAGTTGTATATTCTGTACTAGAACTGGTTGTTGTATACTGTGTATTGGAGTGGCTGTTGCTGTTACAATTGAACATGCTATTAATTAAATATTCTTCAAGAATTTAATTTTGTTGGTAGTACAATTATACATAAAAGGAATGCTGTGATTTGTTGATAAATATATTGATTGTGAAAATCAGAATATACTGAAAATTTTGTACTCGTTATTAATGTGGTTTTGATGTTTTCTATAAGTGGCTGTTTGTATTTACTGTGTAATTAATAGCATATTTGTTTACATACCTCTTAAACGACAATGTTTGTGACTTTTTAGATGAAGAAAAAAACCAAATCCGCAATTCTTGCCTCAGTTGCATCTGTCCTCATTGCGGGGGTTACATTGTTAAAGACATTGCGACGTAGACGTAGACAATTGCCTAGGGCGCCTTATGTTAATCATGCAGTTGAGAGAGAGGAATACATAAATAGTGTTCTGCATGGAAGTGAGGGTCATTGTGTGAATCAAATTAGGATGAAGCCTATAGCTTTCCACAACTTATGTCACATCCTCACTGAGGGGGAGTACGTACGCCCGACTGTTCACATGTCTATTACGGAGCAAGTATTTATTTTCTTACACATTATTGGTCATAATGTGAGGTTTCGTGTAATGGGTAGTCGGATCTTTAGATCAACTGAGACTGTTCATAGATATTTCAAGGTCGTCCTTAGGGGGGTCTTGAAATTATATAGATCTCTAATAAGACTGCGTAGCGAAGATACACCCCTAGAGATAAGGAATAGCAGAAGGTTCTACCCATATTTTCAGGTAAATATTCCGACTTGTGTATTTTTGTAAATTGTGAATGAACCAAGTGTAATTTTAAATCATTATGTCTGTCGAAAATTAGGATTGTGTTGGAGCAATAGATGGTACACATGTTCGTGCATCTGTGCTACCTGAAATACAAGGAAGATTTCGTGGTCGTAAAGATGGAACCACGCAAAATGTGTTAGCTGCCATTAGTTTTGATTTAAAGTTCACTTATGTATTGGCTGGATGGGAAGGCAGTGCACATGATTCACGTGTGTTAAATGATGCGTTTGCTAGGCCAGAGGGATTTACAATTCTCGAAGGTATTATACGATTACTTCACCTTTTAGGATTATTAGTTTAATAAATATTATGTGTTTTCCTAAGCATAGTAGTGATTTGGTTTTATTTTTTAATATATGTAGGTAAATATTATCTCGGTGATGCTGGGTATGGTAATAAAAATGGTATATTGTCACCTTATCGGAGTGTGCGATATCACTTGAAAGAGTTTAGTGATCGTCCTCCTGAGAATGCGCAAGAATTGTTCAACCTCCGACACTCTTCATTGAGAACTACCATTGAGCGAGGGTTCGGAGTGTTGAAGAAACGTTTCCGAGTGTTGGATGCAGAACCATTTTGGTCTTTTGAAACCCAAGTGAAAGTGGTTTTAGCATGTTGTGTGGTTCATAATCACATTATGGGTGTTGAACCAAATGACCATATTATGGAAGATGCAATGAACGAAGTAGAGTCTAGTGACCCCCCACGAGAAACACAATCACGTCGGGAGTCCATTGAAGACAGTAGACTGTGGAATGCTAAGAGAGATGAGATATGCCAAGCTATGTGGTCTAATTATACTATGAGTGTAGAGTAGTAACATGTTTAGATTTCTATTGTTGTAATATGTGTTTGTTCTTTATGTGTATTGTAAAGACAATGTATTTATTAGAAACTTGTAGTGGTGTAATGAAAAAGTATTTGCAGCATTACATTGTTATTTTATGGTATTACATTGCAATTTTCAGTGTTAGCATGTTTCATTTTGTTGTGCGCATTTATAAGCGTGGTTGTATGTGTATTGGAGTTGTGTTTGGATAGTTTTTCATATTCCAAGCGTAATTACTAAATGCTACTCTCATTTGTAAATGCTACTCTCACTATACAATTTTCATATGTAGTGATGTCAAAGGGTAAAGAAAAAGTGAGCAACAAACAATTCAGGTGGTTGCCGCCTATGCATGAAACAATGCTTAGGATACTTGCACAAGAGGCGCATAAGGGCAATAAGCCCTCAAGCACTTTCAAGGCAGGGTCCTTTGCACTTGTTGCAAAGGAGATAACTGCCCAATTTGGGGTCGAGTGCCACCCATCGTATGTAGAGAATCGGATGCGGACTTTAAGGACTATGTGGTCCACCATTCAAACCATTCGGAAGAAGAGTGGTTTTGGTTGGGATGACAACCTCAAAATGATAACATGCGACCCAAAGACTTATCAAGAAGAAGTCATGGTATGGCTTCCAACTATACTTTATGCAACTGTATAATTTCTTTATGTAATTGTGTTGGTTGAGAAACTCACTTGCAAAAGATCATAAATATTGAATTGAATATTGCATTTATGAGTGCAGTGATTATTGCATTGTTATTATACCTTTCTTCCTCCCTTACAGGCACATAGAAAGCATGCCGAATTTCTGAACAAAAAAATTGACATGTATGATGAACTAGCCATAGTTGTCGGGAAGGATACTGCCACAGGAGGCTTCTCTAAGTCTTATGTGGATCTTGAGCATGAGCCACATAGTGCTGATGAAAGTGCTGAATATGTCGCAGACAATGTGGAAGAAGATGTAGTCGAAAAAGGGAAGAATACTGTTGAGTCATCCACAACAGGGTCGGGAATTTCCAAGTCCCGGAAAAGAAAGCATTCAGTTTCTAATGCTGATGAAAGTGTCCTGACTGATCTATCTGATCAGCTGAAGGAAATAGCGGTGGCTTTGAAAGAAATCAACCGAGGCCCAGTTGATTACACAGCTCTTTATAATGAGGTGATGACTATGATGGCAGATGGGTATAGCGAAGATATGCTCGCTACTGCGTTTGACCATCTCTGTGAGAATGAAAAGACAGCACGAGGATTTCTAGCAAAGAATGCTAGGCTAAGGAAGCTGTGGTTGGATAGTTTTTTGTTCACGCAACTTTGAGTATTTATGTATTTTATGTTGACTATGACCGTAGCTTTAGGAGTTAATTGGAGTTGTAGTACTAGTATTGACGTAAATCAAGTATTTGTATTATTCAGATACCATATGTAGGTATCATTTTTGTACACCGTGGAGGTGTAATGGCAAACACTAGAACGATTGATACGGCTATTTTTATTTGAATGAATATGGGTATATTCGAAGTATTATTTTTGATGTTGAAGTGGATGAGAATTTTTGTACTGTTACAGATGTGTTTAGGCAATGCAGATGCTTGAATTTGGATGAATATTTATGTATTGTTACAGGTTTATTTAGGTAATGCTGCACAAACCAAACATGAGAAATGATGTTCTGTAAAAAAATGAATTTCATTTTTCGGAAAATATTTTCCGGAAACAAACGCTGGAAATGATTTTCCGTAAATCTCATTTCCGTAAAACGAATTCCGGAAACAAACACCAGAATCTCATTTCCGTAAAACAAATTCCGTGCGTAGCCAAACACCTGAATACATTTTCCTTTCCGGAAAATAGCATTTCCGGAAAATAAAAAATTTTCCGGAAATGCTTTTACGCAACCAAACACAGCCTAAGTGTAACTTGTAATAGAAAATACATGTAATACAAACATCTTAGGTGGAGACCCCATTTATTTATTTTTAGTTTATACTCACCTGAACTTTTTTTTTCTTATTTCACCATTATATTTATATCTGTATGATAATATAGTATTCAAGGTTTGGTTGAAAGGTTCGGTTCAGCTCCTACTTAGAGAACCATATGTCATTTTCATAAATTTTAAGAGATAGAGATAATAAAACCCTTAACAAATGATTTTTTTTTTTTTTTTTTAATATTTCATGCAAGTGGTTTTCCCTATACTTTTTTGTGGTGTACCAACTTTCCCTACATGGTACCGAATTCAACTTGAATAAAACCTTCAACAAGCACATAGAAATAGAATCACAAACACATGCATTATAATTTAGTTAAAAATATTAATGTTATAACAAATCTTATTGATGTTACTTCAACAACAAACCACTTCATTCACATTGGAATACATTATTTATTATAGATTATGGTTTTACATCACTTTATTATTATAATTATTATTAATATTTTGAGCTATGTTTAATAATTACGGTTGAGAATTCAGTCCACTTTGGTCTATTTAGTCCATTTCATTCCACTTTAGTCTAGTTTGATCCATTTGGTCTATTACGTCCACATTGGTCCAATTGATCCATTCAGTCCATTTGGTCAACTTCGTTCCATTTCAGTGGACTTACTTAAGAATTGGAAAAGGCAAGTTTGGGTTAAGAGTACTATCAATTGTAATTATATGATAACTTTTGATTATTATGATAATCTCCTTAAGAGAATGAGAAATTTAAATAATAATTTTGAAACTTACAAATTTAATTTTACCAAAAGAAATAATGAAAATATAATGCATAATAACAATAGTTAGAAGAATATGGACCATTAAAAAAGAATAATATCAATCAAAAACACTATAATGATAAAATTATATATTTGTAAGAATGGAGAGATATAAATTACTTTTAGAAACTCTTAATTTTTAGAGAGAAAAAATTATCTACAATATAATTTAGAGAATATAATATACATTCTATCACATCTCAAAATAATTATATATTCGTAAGTATGCGATTAGTTGTTTAGTAATTGTTGGCTCCAAGGCAAAAAAATGGGTTATAGATGAAATTTGCTTCTTTTGTATCTTGTCGTGGTTCTTGGTTTGTTCATTTTCAAGGTTGCCGACATTTTTTGTAATAAAATGTTTTTTTTAGCCTTCAAAGAAGATGGTTGTTTCCATTGAATTTTGAATTTGAGAAAATTTGTGAACAACTTGTGCCAATACTTTGATATGAGTAATTATGAGAGATGATGAAAAAGTAAAGGATTCATATAAAAGTGATAAACAATCACTCACAGTTACATCAGAGTTGTAGCATAAAAGTTGTGATCCTAGATCTCTTAAAATTTTAATGACTGCTTTTGCTAATTATTATTGAGCTTAAATTTTAATGACTGCCTGTGGTTACTAAAATGATATAGTAGGGTTTCAGCTCAAACTGAGAAAAAAAAAAAAAAAAAAAAAAAAAAACCACTGAGATAACTTCGCAAGGAGAGCAACTTTAATTATTTTACTACGATTTTTCTTGTCTTTCCTACGTTATAAATTTATATAATTGATTAATTTCCAAGTGGAGAGAAGCAAAAATATATTAAGATTTCAAAAAATTCCCACCTTATACTTGGAGATTGGCTACTGTGCCCTGGAACACCTGAACCCCTATAACAACTTGGAGAAGGGCAGATTAGATGCATTTCTCTGTTAACTGATGAGTAATACAGGTTACAAACATTTTTCATAACTGTTGACATAGTCTAATTTGATAGGAGCATCACTTTACTAAGATCTATCCCTGATATCATTTTTATTATACAACAATTACAATAAGCCATATCAACTATTGTGACAAAAAATTGTATCCTTCAACTTATCGATACTTGATCCCATTCAGTCAAGGGAAAGTAGTAAAATTGGACAGTACTCTCAAATTCCCTTTTGCCCCAAACACACTTGGTCAAATGATATATCTATTTTTCCACTTTCAGACATTAACCTCATTTGGATTTAGGGCAAACACATGCAACCCAGCTGGGGAAACCAGCCAAGCTTGCAAGGCTATATGTAGGGGCCTAGAAGTCCACTCAACAATGCTAACATTGGCTGGGAGTAGACACATGAGCTTGAGTTCAAGGTTGACCTATTAATAGGAAACAAAAACCATTGCTTTCTCAGATTAATCCCACAATTGTGACAAAGTATAGAGGATTAGGAGGAACGTGAATACCCAAATGCCTGTCATTATTACAATTAGAACAAAAGTGGGGTAAATGCAATAAAAATTCCAAAATGTGGGAAATATGAATATCCCCTTAGAATCATACTGCAGTATATAAAGCATTAGCCAGATTGCACAACTGATTACAATCCTCAAGCTCCTCTAAGTAAAGGTTCCACTAGACCTGTAATCATGGCTAAAAAGAACTATTAGAACACACCAAAGGAAGCTACTCATATGGAGCTGTATCTTGTGCCTCAAAATTTCACATCCGTTGTCCATGTACCCTGAACGCTAGGATGTTTGGTAACATGTCTTGTCCTCAGTTTCACAACCTTTCTTCCCAATGCATTCCTTAGCCTAGTTGCATGTAGAAGAACCTCTTCTGGATCCATATTCTTCACACATACCACCCATTCATTTTTGTTCCCTGTGCATTTGGCAAAAGAAATCCTTAATTACACTTCACATGCATGAGAGAGAGAGAGAGAGAGAGAGAGAGAGAGAGTCTTACGGTAAAAGGCTTTCAAATGTGGATGCTGACCACGAATGAGTTCAGTAGCAACCTCTAACTGAGGATTTTTCTCTTTAAATGCTGGCAGATGCGACTCCATAAATGCCCTGCCATATTGATTGCTTACTTATTAATCATTAAATAAGCAAATGAAGGAAAACACTAGATTTTTATTACTTTATGGAAGAACACAGGTTTTGAGAAGGTTGGCCAAATATATTATGCACAGAAGATTGATGCCCCTGTAAAGAGGAAGGGGAACCCCACTGAAGGTTTTTTTTTTTTTTCAATATTATTTATTTATTTAAGGGTGCATTGGAGGGGGGGGGGGGGGTTTAAAACCTACATCTACTCAAGCATGTCAGCTAGATAATATATATGAAACAATTAAAAAGAAATTGTAGAAAGTAAAATGCCAAAACAAGTAAAAAAAGCCATGGCCCATGTTTAACATCCAGTTTCTTTTCACAATATGAACCCTGCTGGATGTCCAGTTTTATGATTATCTTCAGAGATCTTAACCAATTATTCATCTCAGATCCTAGATATTACTATTATTCTCTGCGGTGCTTGTAGCGCATTGACCAAAAAAGCAGTCAGCAAATATAAATAATCCTACTAGAAAGAACGCAGAATAGAAAGGAAATATACAACATGGTAATTTGTGCTTCCATCAATAGTTTACAAAACTTGCATAACCAAACCAGCCAACTAAAACAAACCAAAGAAAAGAAAAAAGAAATATACATTATCAACACTATTTTTGACACCAAACCTAAGCTAGATTCTTTCTATTTCACAGTACGTGATTTCTTGCCACCATATCACTAAAAAGTAAAGTGTAATGGAAGCAAGGAAAATGGCTGGGATTTGTTAATTGGGTAAATAAGTATTGCCTCCATTATGCCATTGGCAATTTATCAATATCTTGATCACAAAACCATAATGCAATTTTGCTAATGAGCTCTGCTAGCACCTCCTCCCCTTAATAAGTGCTAAGTTGAGGGTGAGAGTGTAGGTTCAAGACCCATTCGGTGCATGTATAAACTTACCAATAAAAAACTATAAAGCAACTTTTAAAAAAGCACCCAGGGGTGATTTGGAAGAACTAGCAAAAATTTACCCCCAGAATACCAAATACTGCTAATAACTTCCAGAAAATCAAAAGAAAGCCTCAAAACACATAAATTATTTGCTATCCCATCCATTTGCAATTGCAAGATAACTTCATTATGGTCCCATTATAACAAAGTTACATGGGATAAATAAGTATCTTTCTTCACTCACCTTTAATGTTCTTTGATAGGTATCACTCACCTTTTCTTCTTTTTGGTACTCTCAACTTTAAAATTCCATGGAAATACCATATGAGAAACTAAAGCAACTTCATATTCTACCTAAAAATTATCACAAGAAAGTTAACAGCTCTGAATCCCTCATGACTCTAGATAAAAGATAAAACTCAGATAACACTCAGTCCAGTACCCTGAAAAATGCAAATTTAATCTGCTAGAACACATAATACTCAATCAGGTACCCTGAGAAATGCAAATTTAACCTGCTATAAAATATACAGAAAGGCCCAGAGTCACAAAGTCTAGGGCAATTCCCTTTGCCAAATTGTAAAACCACCTTAGATCACTATCCTTTGCATAAATTAAACAGACTGACAGTAAGCACATCATAAAATAATTATCGCGTTTTCCCCACTAAAGACACAGTAGTTCTACAGTGTCTGGCATAATTATGTCCTAAGGGTACACATCACTACCATCAAGATGAAATCATTTTTGATAAGTAATTAGTGTCATTAAAGTTAATGCAATAAGGGACATAAACTTAGCACACAAAATGTACCAAAAATTTATTTTCTTTCTAAGAAAAAAAAAAAATCTAAAATTCAGATCAACCAAGAAAATTTCTTCACTCAAATCACTTTTTGTTTCTAGCAGAGAGTTGTAAGCTAAAACTGTCAAACACCCAATTTAATACATGCGTGTATATATATATATATATATATATATAAAGCATACCTGATGCCCCTACTGCTTCCTCCCCAATCAGAATAGCTGACAACCAGCTTTTGAAGTTGCCATACACCTCTCAAAGCCATCTCACTTCAAAACCAATACAACAACAACAACAACATAAACAATACATATAATAAAATCATCTCAACACAGGGCCGGCCCTTCCCTTAGGCGAGTTAGGCAATTGCCTAAGCCCCCAAGTCCCAAAGTTTTAGAAATGAATTACAAAAATAATCTGGCACATCCTTTTAACCAAAAAAACAAAAAATTTGGTAAATCCTATTAAACATTGGTTCTAAACAAAATCATTGACCAAAAATCAACCAGATAAACTACAAATCCGGTCTAAGAGATTAACCACAAAACAATCACAAATCAAAACCCTAAAAATTTTACCTTTCTCTCTACTCTCCAGTCTCCACTGTTCAGTCTGTTCTCATCTGCTCAACAGACAACAGCTGAAGGCTCAAGCAAGGCAGCCTCAGCCTCTCTCTGATTCTCTGCTCTCCGCCTCTCTCAACTCTCAACTGCTCACCTCACCGTATCAGGAATCAGGTATAAAATTATAAATATTTGGGCCATTTTATTTGTTAAGAACTTAAGATAACTTTGTTTATTTGGGCCCTCCCTGGCTGGTTTTGTAACTTGTTTATCACTTATCAGTTTATCATTAGGGCTGCCTGGACCCTCCCTGGACTGGGCGTTCAGTTTGGGCCTTCAAGTTTTTTTTTTTTTTTTTAAGCCTGCATTTTTTTTTTTTTTTTGGGTTATAGATAGGATTTGTTTTGTTTTTGTTTTTTTTTTGGTGGGTGGGTCTTATTAATAAATCTTTTGTCAGTGTTATTACTGTGCTTCAATTTTTGTTATGCTTGTGCTTAATTTTTTTTAAAAATTTATGCAGGTTGAGATTGCTAAAAACATGTTATTGTTCAGTGAAACTACAACAATACTTTTTATATAAATCAGGTTCTATTTCTCATTTGTTCTACACTTGAAAGTTATTTTTTATTTTAGTCTTTATAAATATATTGTTTGATTAGAAATGTCTACTAGAAAATATGCATTTGGATATGAAAAACTTAAAAAAAGAAAAAAAAAAAAGAAAAATTAATTGAGTCTCAAAAATGATCAATGGATAAATTTGTTATTAGTAATAAACAAAATATAACACAAATTTTAGATGAAAATATCACAAATGAGCAAGAAATTCACCAAAATAATTTAGAAGAAAATGATGTTTAATTTTGCAGTACAACAAATCTTGATAATGAACTTCAAAATAATTTAGAAGAAAATGAAAATAATGATGAAAAATATAATATAAAAATATTAAATAAACATTAATTTAATTAATATATAAGTATAAAAAAGTCCCCATTTTTAGTTTTTACCTTAGGCCTCAAAATGTCTAGGGCCGCCCCTGTCTCAACTCCCTCTCATCCTCTCTCTTCCTCAACCCAAATCACACCGTGCTCTATGGCTGACCACCAAGCTCTCCTTCTAAACCTCCATGGTCAGAGCTTTTCAAGCTCATCGCCTCCAACCACGCACCACTGCCCAAACTCAGCCAAAATCAAATCACGACCACCACCACGGCCAAAACCCAGCCAAAATCAAATCGCAATAAAAACCCAAAAGCCCACCAAATCACAAATCAAATCACACCCACCGAAATCAAAGCACAAAACCCACAAAACAACCAAAATCACAAAATGAAAACACTGAAAGTGAGCCCACAGTTAAAAAAACATATACTTGTTTTATTATTATATTTTAGAAGAAGAATTATTTTGTTAAACTAATTTTAGATCTAAATTAATCAAACACACACCACAAGCAAGAATGATAAACTGAAACTAAAGCAAAAAAAATGGTATTTCCTAGAAAAGTGTTTTCAGAAAATAGAAAGGGTAAGCAAAATATAAAAACTATTTGCTTCATAATCTCAAATAAATAAATAAATAACCAAAAATCACACACCATAATTTGGTGAAGCCTCGTGAACCACAATTTCATCTAAGAGGATCGTCTGAGTTGAGAGGAAGAGATTTTCATAGTCTTTGGCTCGACAGCACAATCTTTGATTTCCTTTCTTGACGTGGCTTTTGCTCGCTCCTCTCCTATCAGCCTAGGCGACGTATAAAGAGAAATAAAAGAAAGAAGAACAAAGCACTGCGTAAAAAAGAAGAAAAGAAAAATTGTGAGAGAAGAAAGACGGATTGAGATCAGGTGCACTGTCATAGGTATTTTTTTTACATTTTTTACTCTTTTTTTTAAAAAAAACTTTTTAACTCTCCTTTAATATATTTTATTTAATGGTTGAGATTGAAAGTTGTTTTTTCAACTTTTAATCTCAGCCATTAATTACAATTGCATTAGGGTATTGCATCTGAATCTGAAAAAGACAAAGAGACCTACACATACACATACAAATACAAATACATATACACATACACATACACATACACATACATAAACACACATAAACACATACACATACACATAAATATAAGCACGCATAAACACATACACATATACATACATAAGCACACATAAACATACACATACATAAGCACACATACACATACATATACATAAGCACATATACACACACATACATAAACATACACACACAAATACACATAAAAATACATACACATACACATAAATATACATATACATAAAAATAAACACACATATACATAAACACGTATAAACTCACATAAACGTAAACCTACACACACATAAACTTAAATATAAACATAAACACACATAAAAGCTCGATTTAGCACACCAAAGTAACTAACAAAATTGTTTGAGAATTGGTGTTAGTTTGCAATTTTTTCCAGTCTATATGAGGGTTTAATTTTTCTCAGTCTGTATGTGTATTTATGTTTATGTATGTTTATGTTCATGTGTGTGTGTGTGTGTGTGTGTGTGTGTGTTTATGTGTATGTGTGTTTATGTTTGTTTGTTATTTTTTATGTTTGTTTATGCATGTTTATGTGTAAAATTTTCTTTCATTTTCTTGGCAACCAAACAGAGCCCAAAGTCTTCAAAAAAAAAACCCACAAGATTTTGGCTTTGAAAATAATGTAAAAGAAGATTTATACTAAGTAAAATAATAATGAAAGCCATTTTTTTTTTTTTTAAAAATTAGGTTCAGCTATAAGCTTGTTTTGGTATAAAGTATAAAGCACTTAGATTCCTCAGTTTTGGGTCCCTTCAACAACAACCCAAAAAAAAAAAAAAAAAAGCTTTTGTTTTTGAATGTTGAGACAAAGCATTTTTTTTGTTGTTGTTGTTGAAGAGTCCCAAAACTGAGGAATCTAAGTGCTTTATACTTCAGACCAAAACAAGCTTATAGTTGAACCTGATTTAAAAAAAATGGTTTTCGTTATTATTTTACTTAGTATAAATCTTCTTTTACATTATTTTCAAAACCAAATCTTGTGGGTTTTTTTTTGAAGATTGTCGGCTCTTTTTGGTTGCCGAGAAAATGAAAGAAAATTTGAAGAGAATCAAATGAAATGTGAGAAGGGAACTAACCTTTTTGTATGATTTAAGACTCGAGTGTTTGCTCTTTCTTCTCTTTGCAAGGGAGGGTTTTGGTTGAGATTTCTGAGAAAGAAAGCTCATAAATGATGGGTATTTTTGGTATTTTCATTTTTGTTATGTGGTTTCGGTTTTTACCCAACCCGACATGGAAGATCAAGATTCAAGAAGGTGTATTGTAATCGGGTTTTTTTTGGAGCCCGATAGTAGCTTACCTTTTTTTTTTGGGGGGGGGGAAATTTTTTGAACCAAGCAGCCGGCATTGGCAAGAGTCATGCAGATTAATTGGTAATTCTTATAAGTGTTTTCTAATAAAAACATTTAAAATTCAAATATTTTTCATTGTAAATATCAAATTATAAAAAAGAAATGAGAAAAAAAGAATGTATGGATTGCTACTAATATGATAATGTAATGTTTCTTTTCTTTTTTTTTTTCATAAAAAAGTAATGTTTTTTTTTTTTTGGGTAAATTATAATTTATGATTTCATAATCTGCAAAAATTCAATTATTACATTAAAATTTTAAAGTTTGGATTAAAATGAAATCATTAATTGTGCGTTTGATTCCACTTTAAGATTAAAACACACTTTTTGAAGCTGGAATTTCAAAATGAGTGTTTGGTAACATAATTCAAAAGTGTTTTGGAAGAAAGTTACGTTTTTAAATACAAAGAACTTGCCTATTAACGTGTGGATAGCCAGCACTAGGAATTGCAAAAAGCCACAACCTTTTATTAAATATTACCGTTTGAATGGTAGGACCAATTCCCAAATTGCCCACGTGTTTTCTTAAAAACCCAATTGTACCCTTTGATAAATCAACAAATAACACCATCTGTTATCCTCTCCATAACACATATTTTATCGTCTTTTTTACATTATCATTTTGTTCTTCATGATGAAAAATTTTTTAGATTTAATTAATATTGATAAGAAGTCATTAATACCAACAATATATTTATTATTATTATTATTAATAAGTAGTTGATTTAAGTATAAATATACATTGTTCTTTTGGTAATTTACAACTCAAACTGGAATTTTTATAAGTGCTAGCCAAACATTCAGTTTTTTCAAAAAACACTTTTAAGCATCCATAATAGATGTGCTAAATGTGCCAAATGCCAAATATTTGGCACATTTGGCACACTGAACACCAAAAAACACCAAATATCAGATGTTCCAAATTTCATAATTTTTGCAACATGCTACAGTATCCTCACATATTTGGCACGTTACGGACATCTGTGGCATATGGTTTTATTATTTTTTTATTCCTCTTTCTCTCTCATCCCAATTATCTCTTTCGTCTTCCCCTTTAGCTATTCACCACCTCCATCTCCACTCTCCCATACTCTTTCTTCTTCCCTCTTCCCTCTTCCCTTTTGCTCTATTCTCTTCCCATTCATGAATCATGAGCCACCACCGATTTCCTCTCTACCATCTCACAAATTCCATCATCACTGATCTATAAAATCTCCTTCACCGATTTTTTTTATTTTTTATTCCCCTTTTGTTCGCTCTCTCCTCTCTGTTCTATCTCAGAGTCGCCGATTCGCTGTTCTTAGAGTCGCCGATTTCCTCTCTACCATCTCACAAATTCCCCTTTTTTTCCCCTTCATCTCAGAGTCACCGATTCGTTGTTTAATCTCAGTATCGTCGATTCACTGTTCAATCTTAGTTTCACCAATTCTCTGAAGGTTTCATTGATTCATCGATTCTCTAAAGGTTTCATCCATTCACTGTTTCTCTGAAGGTTTCATCGATTCGTTCTACATCTATTGCGTATAGGTAAGTTTTCCGTCTTCTCTGTGACTCTCTCGGTATTTCGGTGTCTACTTCTATTCTCTCTATCTTCTTAGTTCATATGTGCTGTGTGCTGTGTTATGTATTTGTTTCATTAATTCCAGCATTTAGGCTAAAACCATATGTACCAAAGATCTAATTCCAGCATTTAGAATTTAGAATGATAAAGAGTGAGGCGTGGATTTACAAGTGTGTGTGTGTTAAAAGTGAACCTATCAGTCACAATTTCATGAAGCCATATATATATATATATATATATATTAATAAATCGTTTGCAATAATTCCTGTTTTTGTGTATTCAGATATGCATTTGATTTTTTATTTTTGGGGGGCTCTCTTTGGACTACCTAAATTATTTTTATCTACATATCTATTTAGAGCATGGGCTCAAGAAATTATTCATCATTCACTGATGTCTTACGGGGGAATATTAATCTTGAGGGTGAACTTTTCGGTGTATCTGAAAATAGTCACCTGTTAGTCAAGGATTCTCCATTGAATGATGAAGTTGCCACTTCTAAGAAAAAATCAACACGTGGTGTCAACTTCAGTGCTGAGGAAGACAAGTTGCTTGTAGCAGCATGACTCAATACCAATGTCGATCCTGTGTATGATAATGAGCAACATAAAACAACATTTTATGGCAAAGTTGCAAAATACTTCAAGGACCACGAGACTGATTCTACATGTAGCATTTCATCCCTAACAACCCGATGGGGAACGATTAATAGGGAAACAGTAAAATTTTGTGGGTCCTTAGCTAAAATTGAAGCAAAGAATGAAAGTGGAACCACGGCTTTTGACAAGGTATAAATTTTGCAATGGTCTTTAATTTTTTTAGATTTACAACACAAATGAATTATTTGAAGAAACTAATTATGTTATATTTATTTAATTTTTTTTAGATTGAGAAAGTAAGGGAATTGTTTAAAGAAATTCACGATTACTTTTTTCAATTTGAACATTGTTGGCTAATCTTGAAGGATTTCCAAAGTGGGCATCTACTATGCCTAGGGAAGATTCAAGAAAAGAAATGCCTAAAACTCCAGATTCAATAGATCAAGGAGGGGGGGTTGATGGCATTATGGATTTCGAGAGGCCAATAGGTAGAAAAGCTGAAAAGGCTAATCGAAAGCGAAAAGATGATGGGAAAGATATTGCAACGGAATATTTGAAAAAGAAAAAGAAAATTCTTGAAGAAAGTTGTGCAACCGAAAAAGAGAAAGTACGTATCAAAGCGGAAAAGGTTTGCTTGCAAGAGTTGAAAGAGAATGAAAGAATTATGATACTAGATACAAGTGGCATGAACGAAGACCAAAGAACTTTTTATGATGGACTCAAAAAAGAAATCCTTGCAAAACAAAGATCAAGTCATTCGTTGGGTTGAGATGATGTTGGTGATGTCTTGTTTCAACTTTATTTTGGTAGTAACTAATTTTAGGCCTTGATATGTATTTTGTGGCATTTTTTGGGTGTAGCTGATTTTAGGCCTTGATATATATTTTGTGATCTTAGCAAAATGTCTTGACTATTTTATTATGTGATTTCGTTGTAGATTTTGGTAGGCCACTGCTATGTAAGTAATCCTAACGTTTTAGCTTATATAAAATGTTGTGTATTTTCTATGTTTGATTTTATATTACTATAGAATTTATATTACTGTCATGCTTAATGCTTATGTTGTGTTATTGACGCTGCTGATTGGGCTGAGAGGCCAGTGTGTAAGTGCCCTAATTCTGCTTTGGTGCTGTACGTTGTATGTTGTGTTAGTGACTGCTGCAGTGTAGTAGTATTAGTGGAGCATTGCAGCAGTGTGTAGTTTGGCATTGGTTAAGGTTGTGTAGTAGGTATTAGATATATGTGTGTGCTAGATGATAGCAAATGGGGGATATTGCATGAAAATAAGGGATTAGGTGAAACATTTGTCAAGAATAAGCCAGTATGTCAAACATTTAGGTGACATGCAAATGCTGGAAATTAATTGTTTTTTTTTTAATAATTTTATTTATGTTAATATATGATAAAAGATTATATATCCTTTTGTGTTTATGGATTGACCAATTAAATGTGTAACTAGTTATAGCTAACATTCATGAACATTTAGTATTGTGATGGTATGGTACATATAAAAGGATAAGCACATGTCATATAAAATCTATAATCTATAATCTGTTACTTTATTTGTTTTTTATTTTTGGTGGTCTATCATTCCTGAGAGTTTAGATTAACCATTTTATATATAAACAACGGATATTTCATGTTGAATATTTGAAAAGAAAAGAATGAAATAGGCAGATTTATTAAGGGCAAGAGCTTTTAGTTGTCAACATGATTATGATTTATCTATGGTGATGGATAGGTAAATAAAAACCATTCAAAAGTGGCAAAAAGTGATTGCAACCCTTATGCACAGGAAGTACTCATAGGGGGGGAAAAAGCAAAAAAAGAGGATTAGAATCTAAAACATTTAGGAGCTTGCCCATTTACAAGGTCATATAACTAGGTTGCATCAAAGCTTTTTGGCTTAGGGGATGCTATTTCTGTTAAGTCAATTTGCCTATGCTAGAGGGACCATAATTTATCCTAACAAGGATATTGGTATATTATATATATATATATATATATATATATATATATATATATATATATATATATATATATATATTTATATATTACTGTCCATAGTTTGTATATATTTTTTCTTTTGGTCTGTACAACATTCCAGCTTATGTAGCACACTTTTGAGTATATAATGACAATTAAACCTGCAATAACATCTTAATTGCAATCAAACCTTCTTTTAAAGTTATTGATTTCATTTCATATTGTGTTTCTTGCATCTATATTGATAATTTCTTTCTAATGTTTTCTTCTAGTTTATCTCCATGGGTCGTTCTTTTTTTTTGTGAATTGCTTGATGATGACTTAGATAAAGATGAGATAATTATAAAACTTCTCACGGGTTCGACATCACAACATAAGCATCGTCGGTATATCGACCGTAATCATTTGGTAGGCCATAGAAAGCTTTATGATGACTACTTTGCCGAAGAACTTGTATATCCTCCCAAATTTTTTCGAAGGAGATTTCGAATGAGACGTTCTCTTTTTCTTCGAATCCTATCTAAGGTAGAAGTTCATGAGCCTTACTTTATCCAAAAAAGAAATGCTGTCAAAAAGCTTGGTCTATCTCCCCTTCAAAAGATGACCGCTACACTTAGGATGCTTGCTTATAGAGTAGCAGCTGATATTATGGATGAATATGTGAGAATAGTAGAAACCACTACAATAACCAGTATGAAAAAATTTGTTGCAGCAGTGATTGCTATTTTTTCAGAGGAATACTTGAGGTTACCAAACAATGAAGACATTGCTAGATTGTTAGCCCATGGCCAAAACCATGGATTTCCAGGCATGTTGGGAAGTATTGATTGCATGCATTGGAAATGAAAAAATTGTCCAACTGCATGGAAAGTGATGTATTGTGGTCATAGTCGTGAGCCAAGTATTATTTTGGAAGCAGTGGCTTCATATGATCTTTGGATATGACACTCATTTTTTGGGTTACCTGGGTCAAATAATGATATTAACGTATTGAAGCAGTCTCATGTATTTTTTGAGTTTGCACAAGGACGTGCTCCTGCGATTAATTACTCAATCAATGGTCACAATTACACAATGAGATACTATCTTGCCGATGGCATATATCCATAATGGTCAACATTTGTGAAGACAATCCCAACGCCACTAGGAGCAAAAAGAAAATTATTTGCAAAAGCTCAGGAGGCATATAGGAAGGATGTAGAGCGTGCATTTGGAGTGCTTTAAGCACGATTTGCAATTGTACGTGGACCTGTACGGCTTTTCTATCATGAAACACTACAAGACATTATGAAAGCATGCATAATTCTTCATAACATGATTATTGAAGATGAGCGAGATGAAGCTAAAGCAGTGGACTTAGATTATGAACAAATTGATGAGATTTCATGTATACCAATGTCATGTGAGTCGACAAATGAATTTACGGAGTTCATTCAAGTTCATCAATGCATTAGGTATAGAGAAGTTCATTCTCAACTCCAACTGAATTTCGTTGAACATCTATGGCAATTACAAGGAGAGTTATGAAAACTTTTGGTTTTGTTTATTTGTCTCCTCTTCTTTATGGAGTTGCCATTAAAACTTTTGATTTGGTTTATTTGTTTCATTTTGTTTATGAAGCTACCATTAAAACTCATTGGTTATGTTGTTTTGTTGTGTTAAATTTAGTATTAGCCAATTGTTTTGTTGTGTTAAATTTAAGTACCATTTGTCATCAAGGAAGTGGCAAGCTCAACTATGTTAATTCAATTGGTTCTGTGTGAGTTAATGTTATTGGATATGAGTTATTTGTGTAAGTTTTCTATGGATTATATTGGTAGTTTAGTTGAATTGAAACAACTTCAACTTGATAGGTTGGCTTTTAGATTGCATGTGTTTTTGGCTTTTGATATGAGCCTTGACAGGGTGTCTCAGTATAAGGATTATGAAGGTGATGGGTGGTTCTGGTTGAGGTTTTTTATTGGGTTGGTGGTGTTTTTAGGTGGCATAGGAGTGAATATTTTGTCAGATAGAGTTTTGGTGGCTCTGAAAAAGGAAGGTAAAGGTTATAGGGTGCCAAGAGGAGGTTTGTTTGAGCTTGTGAGCTGTCCAAACTATTTTGGGGAGGATTATCCCAAGGGAAGAAAAGCTGTAATTCCCTTCTTGTATTGACACAAAAACTTTTCTTGTTTTGTTTTGGTTTTTAGGGATTCGGATGTGTAATTGCAATTAGTACTTTATAAACAAAGATTTGGATTTAGCTATTGATATTGATATTGCAATGATGAATTGCTTATCTTTTGATGTTTTATAATGATATTGATATTGGTACTCGGATGATATTGATATTCGGATGTGCCTTTCTCTCTCTCTCTCTCTCTCTCTCTCTCTCTCTCTCTCTCTTTTTTTTTTTTTTTTTTTTAAGGTGATAGGTTCTGAGGTTTTTTTTTTTTTTTTTGAAGTCCCCAGGTTCCGAGTTTTTTATTTTTATTTTTATTTTGAAGGTGACAGGTTCTAAGTTATTTTTATTTTTTTATTTTTTAATGCTTAAGAAAATATGGATTTTTAAAAATATGACAGTTGAATTAAGAGGATTGTTTGAAAATGTTACCGTTAGAATAAGAATATTTGAAAATATGACTGTTTAGGAACAAATATTACCGTTGGGAACAAATAATAAAGAAAGAATAAAATAAGAATTAAAAAGAATTAAGAAATAATATTAAAATGAAGTGGTAAAAATATAGAACATCTGATAAATGAGATATTGTAAAATAATGTGGTAAAATAATAAAGTAGACTTTTGGTGTGACAAAATGACATAATTTTTGCAACAGCTACTATGGATGCTCTAACAGTTTTTACCAAGTACTTAGCTTTTTAAAAAAGCTCAGTTTCATACTGCACTTTTTGAAATTGCCACTTTTCAAAACGCACAGTATCAAAAAGATGAACCAAATTCATCTAGCTATAAAAAAAATAAATGTTTTCTCACATATACTACACTTGGGTACAATTATTTTTCCAAAACTCTCTCTCTCTCTCTCTCTCTCTCTCTCTCTCTCTCTCTCTCTCTCTCTCTCTCTCTCTCTCTCTCTCTCTCTCTCTCTCTCTCTCTCTCTCTCTCTCTCCGAATATGGCTAGTGAGTTGTGATTGTCAATGATATCCTTGATGAAGAAGTGATGGGTGTTAAAAGATTTTTTTGACTATTGAGTAAGGGTTTTAGACCCAAACCGTTCAAAGAATTGGTAAAGAAAGAGGTTCAAGGTTTTTAAGGTTGAATTGAGATTCGATCGAGGTCGAACCGTGATGATATCATAATTAATTTAGTAATTAATAAAAATAAAAATAAATGTATTAAATTTGTAAATATTAGCAGAATTGACTAAAAATATTTAAACAAAATTGAAACAAACTTTCAAATAAATTTTCATGATATTATAAGGTTAAATATAAAATAGTACAACATAAATAAGCATGATTTTTTTTTTACAATAATCTTACAAGTAGAAATCATTTTGATTAATAAAAATCACTTTAAAAATAAATTCATAAACAGTAAATTCCCATGTAAAGGCATTATTCTTAATTCACAAGTTAATTTAGCAATGGAAATAAATTTAGTAATATTTAATACATTGAGAGAGAGGTGATAAAGAAGTAGAGAAACTATAAATCATGAAAATATAATATAAATGTAATAATACTTCATATTTGCTTATAAGGAACTTACTTAGTCAAGTATGTTGTTAATACAATTTTCTCAAACTAGTAGGGCACAACAATAAGCCTTGGAAAAATTTTAATATGGAATTCTTCTTGTAAGGAGAAACAATTAATTATTTTGTAGTTTCTAGTTCACTCAATCTAATTTAATAATTTTATGGGGTTGAATTTGATTAAATTCATTGCCATGAACTGATCACACAACTTGCCAACCCCAACAATATATCTTGGGAAAAAAAATTTAAATTGGAATTCTTCTTCTAAGGAGAAACAATTAATTGTTTTGCAATTTCTAGTACACTCAAGCTAATTTGATAATTTTATGAGATTGAATTTGATTAAATTCATTGCCATGAACTGATTACGCAACACCCCCCCCCCCCCCCCCCCCCCAAAGAAAAGAAATAGAATATACGAAGTTATCCTAGACCTATTCAGTCAGTAGGGAAACTGATCCCACTTGGTTCGATGACAAATTTAGAAAAAAACTGCACTGCCTGAACCATGCATACCCCTATCCACAAACCCAACCTTCAGCTAAGATTAAAAATAAAAAAGGAAAACTTAAAAAAAAAAAGAAAAGAAAAGAAAAAAAAGTAGAGAGAGGGAGGGAGAGCTCATAAATGAAAATTTATTTCCTTAAGGTGCTGTCATGTCAAATTTTGGTAGGATCCATGCTTTTCAAATTATTTACCATAATGTCACTGAAATATGTTTTTGGAGGTGCTACCATATCAAATTTTGGTAAGATCCACATTTTTCAAAATATTTACCATAATGTCATTGAAATATATTTTTAGGTGTGATTGTTTTCAGAATACATGTTTTTAACATTGGGTTAAAAAAAAAAAAACCGTTATTCTGAAAATTGTATTCACAATTCAGTTACCAAATACACGATTTAAAAGTGAGACCCACCATTTTCAGGTTTTAAGGACTGAAATTTGTTTTTAAATTATATTACCAACAATCCCTCACTATTATTTGGGTTTTCAAAAATAGGTTGAACTGGACCAGATATGTTTCTAAGTGACTAGTTTTAGTGGGGGCCTGGTGACACATTCATAATGATGATGCGACAAATTTTAGTTACTAATTTAACCAATGAAAACTGGAAAGGCAATGATAATGATGATTAAATTAAAAAGAAATACTATCTGTTAAGATGTAAATAAATGATCGACATGTCTCTTCCAATCCAAGATTAAATTAAAAAGTTCAGTTTTACAAAATAAAAAATAAAAAATACCAGCTTAAATACACCAGCATTTCTCTTTAGTTCTTCCAATCTGCTGTCCATTCCAAAATTTATCAGATAGCAGCAACTCATGTCTATCTATAAAGAAACTTGCAGCAGTTGTAAATAATGCGCCCTCACCCCCCCATCCATCCCCTCTTTCGGGACCGTATCATGTGCTGCGCGCATATGAAATTCCCCCCCTCTTTCTTCTCTTCTTCAAATCACAAAAAAACAAAACCCTTGTAGAATAATGAATGTCTTCATTCATACTCCCCCAGTCTTCTTGTTGTTTGTTCATGTAGTCCTCCATGTGGCTTATATTAAATCAATACCTTCTGCAAATTAAAGCCCAATCATCAACACAAGTATACTAATCTTGGGCCTCATTTTCACAACATTCAAGCTAACAATACCATGCTTGATGTAACTATAGTTCAAAATGGCATGAAAATAGACATTTGTGCGCGTGTGTGTATGCATGAGCGTCCGGGTGGACATGTAATTCCAAAAATCAAGCTTGTTTACAATTTTTTTATTATATTTTTTATAATTCGATAATTACAACAATGGGGGAGAATGGATTTGAACCTGGTTTTCCTCATAAAGGAGAGCAAGCATCACCATTGAGTCAAGGCTCTCGTAGCTTTTTTGTTTACACTTTATTCATGAATTAGTTCACAAACTTTGTTTGCAAAACCAAACAAGCTGAGCTTTGCCTTTGCTCAAGCTGGCTCATTTATTAAGCAAACATTAATTTCAAGCTTGAGCTTGTTTATTTAGTAAATAAACATATTCAAGCTTCTCATGACCTCAAGCCTAATTTGACTGGAAACCTTCTACATATTTTTTGGAAGAATGACTTAGAACCTTAAACTAGCTCATATAAATAACTGTACGCTGTAAAGGTAACACATACCAAAAAAAATTGGTCTTTTATTGTTTTAGTTTTCTGGTAAACAGGGGCGAGTTGAACTAATAATGATAAGGCATTAAAGAAGAATCCTATATCAAGACATGTACTCAACTCTCAGCTAAGTAAGCGGGCATTACTTATAAATTAACTTCCTGGACTTTTTCACTATAAACATGTTAAACCATTCACTAACGTTCTCTTTATTTTGTAGTTATAAATATATTACAGCAAACATTGTACCTTCCTAATTTCCTATCTTTTCATAAGCAATGAAAAAACTAGAGAGGGAGAGGAAGAGGATTGACCGAACAATGAAATTATTTGGGCAAGCCTGTAAGAGACTGGAAAATGTTTCCAAAGCAGCACTATTCTCTACAGATGAAATCTTTTGCTCGAAAATATGGCATAAGATCAACCATTGGGACTTGAGAGAGAGAGAGAGAGAGAATAGGAAGGGACGGACTTGAGAGAGAGAGAGAGAGAGAATAGGAAGGGACAGGAGAATGATCAACCTCATAAATTATTTGGACAGTAGAATAGTAGGTCAGGAGCATTTAGTTTCTTCATAGTATTTAACATACCACACCAACTCTTGACTATATTTCAGCATAATAAGTTTGAAGAGGCCAATAATACATTTAAATAGATCAAAAAGTTTGCACTTGAGAAGAGGTGAAGAAAAAAAAAAAAAAAAGTTACTCCCATAAATCCAACAACCGAAGAGAAACTTTCAGCTTTTCATTAAACTTAGACATTTCCAACTTTCCTTGTGTTGGATCAGTTTGTCTTCTCATATTAGAAAAAGAGCCTAGTTTGGGACTCGCATGAAAATCTTCTCCATATTATTAAAGTTGTATGCATCAATTTTCAAACAGTGTGCCTGAGTTTTGTATAAAAGACCGTAATATAACCTAGGATTATAATACCAATGAACTCTAACACAATTGACACTTCCTCCCTATATAAGTACTAGGTGCATGATTAAGTCGTGGGTTCAAAACCCATCAAGTGTGTGTATAACTTAACAAATAAAACACTTGGATTATAATTACAATCATCATGAAATTTCACCCTTACAAAAAGCCAACTAACTCTCAAACCCAAAAGGGGGGAATATAAAGTGAGTACAATTCCACTCTATGAGATGCCCTAAGGGTCCATTTGGTTGGGGGTAAAATGGCAGAGGGGGAGTGAAAAGGGGAGAGGAAGGTGTTTGGATGGGGGAGGGGAAGAGAAAATAGGGGTGGGGGAGTTTTCTCCACGGACCTACCATTTAAGAGGAAAAAGTTTTCTCCCCAATTTAGGGAGAAAACTAGAGAGAAAGGTGGGAGGGAGTGGATTTGATGTGAAATTACCCATCTACCCTCCCCCTTATTTATTAATGTTGCTGCTTTTTTTTTGGAAATTTTACTGCTGTTACTGCCTCTTTCTTCTTCTTTTTTTCTTTTTTTCCTTTCTTCTTGTTTTGCCTTTTCCTAGGTATAGTGCACACGTTGGTTGGCTCTTTTTCTTTCTTTCTTTCTTTCTTTTTTTTCTTTAATATTAAACACATTTTTTTTTATTATTAGTTTTTTTTGCTAGATGTTTTATTAGTTGTGTTAGTTTGTAAGTTTGTAGTAATTGAAAAAATTAATTTTATGTGCTAAGGGCATGAGAGTAAATTTATACGAACTACATTTTCTATCCTCCCACTTTTTTGCTCAACTAAACAAAAAAGTTTTTCATTTCTCCACTTTTCCACTCCTTCAACTAAACACACAGAGGAAAACTAAATTTTTTTCTATCTACCAACTTTTCCAATTTCCACTCCCTCCCCATTTTCTATCCTCCTACTTTCCATCCTCCTAACCACCATTTTCTATTCTCTTACTTTTCTATCCTCCCAACCAAATGGACCCTAAAACTAATTGGAACCCACCACTATAAACACCAAAATTATCAACATATTAACTTTCCTCATCAACAATTTATCTTCACTTTAACCAAGAGCCTTGTAATTCAATTGTCAGTCTAGCACTGTTCCAAGGTTTAAATCCCTCCTTCCCAACAACTACATTATCAAAAAATAAAAATAAAAATAATTTATCTTTACTTTAAAAATTTATTATTAGCCTTGATCCTCGTAAAATTTTCTTTTACAATACACACGTATACACACAAGTTGATCATTATTAACATATAATTTTTTTAAAAACGTATTTATGACCTCACGTTCAAACCTCAGTTGAACCCATGACCTCTAAACCTGTCACTTTGAATGACCAGTATTAAAACATTAGTTTTATCCATGTGTCTTTCCAGTCCCCATGGTACCAGCATTTTATACATCTTCATGAAATTGTTAAACAGAAATCTTTCACAAAACAAGGAAACAGTACCTTATTCCTTGAACCTCAGGTTGATTGTATAACAACAAAAATGGCAATAACCATATCAAGATTATAAAAAAGACCATAACGCTCTAACAACACATGAAAAATTAATAATTCGCATCAGTTCAAGCAAAAAAAAAGAACAAAAGCACAGAACTTCTGTCTATGCACTCAACCCTACCACATTCTTTTTCTTTTTAATTGGTAAGCTACACATACACATGGTGGTCTTTGAACCCACAACCTTACCCTCCACTAATTTTTATAGGTGAAGGACCTGCCATTTGACCTAGAGCTCATTGGCATAATATAGGGATTTTAGCAGCAGCCTACATGGCTCACAAACATTTATCAAGTACTTCCTGGGGTGCTTTATTTGTCCAAAGAGAGGGATTTATAAATCATGTTAAATCCAACCAGAAGCATAGTTGGTCTGATCCAGATCTCATAACACCCAATCTAATAGCTTCTCTACACATTCAACCGATTCACACTTTTGTTTGCAGCAATCAAAGGGAGGAAAAAGGATAGAGAAACGGAATAAAAGAATAACCCAAAAGTAAGGATAAAGCATTGTCTCAAATCAATTGAACTCTGTAAAGCCACTCAAATACATTCAGTATCCAAAGACTCCTACTTAAACTCAAATGATGCATAAGTTCATCATACAAACCCCAATAACTCTTTCATGTATACCCAGAACGGCAGACAATTAACAGAATGGTTTATTAATCAAAAAAACCAAAACACAACATAAATATAGTTATTTACCAAAGCCAAAAACAGATTGCCTAAACCAAATGAAGCATCAAGCTTGAACAGCTACTAGTCAAAAGATGTACTTGATGCAAAAAATCAAGGCTCAAGGTCACTATTTTTTTAAAACTATTTTTTTTTATTTTTTATTTATTTTATATAAGGTCACTATTTAATTTTAATAACATCAAACAGATCATAGAAGCTGTGAATCTTAGAAATTAATCTTACTGAAATTATACAGAGGAATTAACAAGAACTAAAAAGACATTAAAAAAAAAAAAAAACAAAAGTTTCAACATATCATAGTATTAAGATTTTCTTTTCTGTGTTTATTTGATTTAATTGTTTCAAGTGACAATTAATGCTAATTAGTCACAATTCACAAAGAAACAAGCAACAGGAAATAATATATGCTTCATCTTAATGTTGAAAAACTAGATACTCCAAAAAAGAATTACCTGTCTACTGCCTGAATCACAGCTGAGGTTCAGTGCTTTGCTTTGCTTTTAGATTTAGAAGGTATCTTTCCATATGCGACAAGCCTTGAGTGCGATAGTTTAAGTTCAGCTTGGCGTCGTTTTCTCTTAGCTTTCTTGGATGAATTGCTCATATCACCATTTGACCCCACAGATTTTACTTTCCCAGTTTCCATGGTACCCATCAATGAAGTTGATTTTTCTGCTTTATCCTTTGACCTCTTCTTCTCACCAACCTTCTGGTCATGCACTTGCCCACCTCGGAGAAGTTCTCTAGTCCTCATTTTTAGTTGGTATCTCTTTTGCTCATTTAACTTCCACTCCTCCCTATAAGGAACAATCTTTTTCAAAGAAACATACTGATTTAATTCCTTCTCATTCATCAACAACAACTCTGCTGGACTCAATCCAAATCTATTGGGTTTTATTTTCGCATACTTGAACCTTGTCTTTAAGTCTCCAATTGTATCCTCATAATCCAACTTATAATACTCCTCCATCATCGCCTCTTTAGCTTTCTCCAAAAGAGCAATGCTTTTATGCATCCGCTTCCTCTTCCGCTTACCTCCCTCAACTTTCTCTTTCTCCTCCTCCTCCTCTTCTTCTTCTTCTTCTTCTTGGACATTTTCATTAGCATTCTCTGCCTTACTCTTCAAAACACTTTCCCTCACAGACCAAAACCCATCACCAGACCCACACACATCCAAACCTTTTGGAAGCCCAAGAAAATCATCCTCCTCCTCAAAATTTGGCTTTTCAATCTCACCCTCATCTTCATCCTCATCCCCACCACTCCCAAACTCCGGGTCCATGTCGTCATTTGCATAATACTCCTCCCCAAATGCCTTCTCCATGATCCTATCATACTCCTCCGGATCAAACTCCTCCTCCAACTCCTTCCTACTCAACGCCACAACCTCATCCTCCCTAATCCCAGCAGTCCTCATTATCATCCTCACCTTCTCATCCATCTCTTCCTTCTTTAAATTCTTCAAATGCTTCAACTCTTCCTCCCTTTCTACCCTTGCTGCCTCCATCCTCTCCTTCTTACTCATCCTCTGGTCCTTTCTTGCATTCGCCTTCTTCCTGACTGACCCCTCTACCTTCCTCGAATGCCCCATCACCCTATCCCCAACATTCTCTTGAAACCTATACTCATACTCCTCCTGTCTCTCTATCTCCCTCTCGTCCTCTGAAATATGCTCTAACTCCTCCTCCCCGACCTCCCGACTCTTCCCTTCCTTATCCATCCACATCCTATTCCGAAAAAAATCCTTCAAGAACTTGTTCCCCTCATCCTCCACTTCCTCATCACCTCCAAAATACTCATCCAATTTCCTCACAAATTCACCACTCTCCTCTTCCTCCTCATCCTGGTCACCATTCTCCTTCATTCTCAATAACTGCTCTTCTCCAACTTCCTCTTTCTCTGCTGCCTCTGCTGCTTTCAAAAAGTCTCTCCTTATCTCCTCTTGCTCCTCCTCATAACTCTTCTTTTTCTCCATCTCATCATCCTCTTCTTCAAACTCCGGACCCTCCTCTATCAATTGCTTTGCCACCACATCTTTCAAATACATTGCCTTCTTTTTTTTATAATTATTATTCTTATCATCATCATCTTCTGATTCTTCAGATTCGAAGAACTTGACGTCTTCGTTCATGATCATAGGGTCTTGCTTCTTGACCTTGATCAGTGCGTCAAAGAATTCTCTATCTCTCTTGCTGGAATTGATGAAACCATCGTCGTCTGATTCAGAGACAGATGAGTCAGAGGAGGATTGGATGAGGCCTTTCTTCTCAAGCTCATGGAGGCGCTCAAGGGCCACACGCTTCTTGTTGTGCTCATACCTCTTGGCATACTGCTCGTCAACCTCAATATTCGATATCTTTGATACATCATCATTTTCAGAGTCACTGCCTTCAAACAATTTTTTCAGACCCATCTTCTGGAAAAAGGAGATACATTCTTAGTGCTCTTTTTTGAAACAAATTCACCATCTTTTATTATTAGCATGCAAGGTTGAATAATAATAATAATAATAAGTTTAGAGACAAATCAGAGCTCTAAAATAAATATGAAGTAATATTGGTTCAGCTAAAGGTAAAATAAAACTTCCATAACACAAAAGGAAATACAACAACTCTATCACAAAGCCAATACTACAACAACAACAACATATACAATAAATTTAATAAAATCATCTCAATCAAAAAAAAAAGAAAAAGATTTTGAACTATAATACAAAAAATCAATCGGCATTTCCAACCCGTACCCTCAGATGGAAGCTCAAACATTCACAACCTAAACCTACATCCACAAATCCCACAAAGAGGATCACAAGCTAATAAAAAGTCTGCTTCCTCTTTCTTCTAAAAAAAAATAAATAAATAAATAAAGTAAATCATATTTTAAGCTAAAGTCTAATATATGACTAGGAAGATTCATTAAATGTACACAAATTTGAGTTCAATTTTTTTTTGAAAGAGTTTCACAACTTATGGCATTCACTTCTGATGATAGTTCTTTATCATCAGACTAAAACACCAGTTGATTTTTGGTGTAGACAGGGATTGAACCCCAGGTCTCTTTTTCAACCATTAGAGACTTTACCGGTTGAGTTAACTGAATGTCACAAATTTCGGTTCATAAAATTGTCTGATTATCCGAAGGTAAAAGAGGAAAGCTAAACTAACTATGTCCAAAGGTAAAAAAAAAAATCACAATATACTAAGAGACAATATTTCTGGCACCTCTTGGTGTTTCTCACAGAGACATCCAAAGTTCAAATCCCTTCATCCCCATTGTTGCCTATCAAATTATCCAAAAAAAGAGAGAGTCCTGAAGTATCTATCCCCTTGAGTTATAGACTAGGTTGTAGATTGGCAAAACCATACAAAAGTGTAGGGAGCAGTGATTTTCATTCTAAATCAAACTCTTAACATAATCAAGTTAATTCGAAACCCAGTTAAGACTAATTTATCCACTAATTAATTAACACACAAGTACCATGTGGCTGTGGGTGGCCGACATGGATTACGACTTAAACCAATACAAAGCTGATCGGCGAGAGGTGAGAGAGAGAGACTTACCGGTGGTTTGTCGCGGACTGGGCGGCGGCGGCGGCAGCTTGGTGAGAGCTTCAGAGCCAAGACTCGACGAGACGCATCAGGCGAGAGAGAGAGAGTTAAGGTCAGTGGAGAGAAAAGAAAGAATTTTTATACTAGCAGAAAACCTAGCAAAAACGAAGACGTTTTGAAGGTTTTTTTTAATTGCTATGTGAAACGACGACGTTGAAGTATTTGTTTTTTTTAAAAAAAAAATTTAAAACAGAATATCGGTTGGTTCGGGAAGCATTTCGGTTTCGGACCTTCGCCTTCGTGGGCTGCACCGCAACGCACCGCACCAGTTTCGGACTGGGTTTCGCTCTTCGCTTGCCGGCCTCGGCTCCGGCGGTCGGCACCGTTTAGTACAGCACAATATTACGCAAACACATGAAGAAGCTATAAGCAAAAATTGAATTTGGAAGCATGAACTCCCAAAACATTTTTTCTATTTGGCACGAAAATCGAGAAGAACCAAAATCAATCTAAAGGTCAACTAAGTGCGTTGACCAAAATCAATTTTCAGGTCGTTGTGAAAATTTGTCATATCTAAAGGTTTTTATTGTGAAATATAAAGTTTAACAAATGTTTGATTGGAAGATCGAACCATGATTTAATCAAAACGAGTGTTTCATTTCATCACAAAGGTTGGATGTAAATTGAATAAAATATATAAGGTCGGTTTGAGAACAATTGATTTAGTTAAAACTGAAAATTCTTAGCTAAAAACGTAGAAAAAAAGTTAAAAGCTAGATGAATAGTACAATGAGACTCATGAATAATGTTAAAAAGTGCAACGAAACCTATGAATAGTATAAAAAAGAAGCTAAAACTTTTAGCAAAGTGGACCGAATGACCTGAATAAGACTGAAGTGGATCAAAGTAGAACCAAAGTATACAAAATGGATTGAATAGGACTGAAGTGGATAGAATAGGACCAACGGGGACGGAATGAACTGAATTGGACCAAAGTGGGCTAAATCAAATCGAATAGACTAAATTGGAATGAAAAAAACTTTAGTGGACAGAATGGACTAAATAGGACCGAATTGGACCGAAGAGGACAAAATGGAATGATAGAACTAATGTGGACTAAATAAGACTTTTGAATATTTACAATTTTTATTGTAGTTTTAGGGCTTATATTTCTAATTTATAATGTCTATTTTAGTATTTTCTTTGTATTTTTTAACTAAAACTAAAGAGTTTAACCCAAATATAATAAACTTTCATACTTTGCGACCCAAAAATTAAAAAAAAAAAAATCAATTTAAGGTCCAATTACTCTAAAATGGACTGAAGGAGGACCAAAATTGGCTGAGTGGACTGAATTGAAACAAAGTAGGTCAAATTGGGCCGAATATAAATTGTTTAATTTTTAAGGAGAAAAAATTATCTTCAAAAAATTTTAGAGAAAAAATTATACATTATATTACAATATAAAATAATTATTTATTCTCACGCATCACGTGAGCCTGTGACTAATTGTTTAATAATTGTTGGCTCCAAGGGGGAAGGGAACAAACCTTTTTGTATGATTTGAGACTCAAATGTTTGCTCTCTACTCTTTGGGGTTGCAGCTGCAAGGAGGGTTTTGGCTGAATATATAATGGGTATTTTGGTATTTCTATTTTTTGTTAGTTTTTTTTATTATACAAGATATAATTCTACTCTAACATAATCTAAATGTATATGTGTGTGAAACTCCCTCTTAAAAACTTGAACCCCGATCCTTACCCCCCACACTTCACAAACACTTATACTTGTGGAGTGACCATCGCACCAAGGGTGTGCGGTGGTCTATTTTTTGTTAGTTGGTTTTAGTTATTCCTGGACATAACTTTTATGGAAAATTGATAAAATTGTCAAAATATTAATTTTATTTGAATAATGCTAGAGATACAAACTGTTTTACAATTTCTTTTTACAA
The DNA here is from genome assembly GCA_023055345.1 of Quercus wislizeni. Taxonomy (NCBI): domain Eukaryota; kingdom Viridiplantae; phylum Streptophyta; class Magnoliopsida; order Fagales; family Fagaceae; genus Quercus; species Quercus wislizeni. Next base: position 45,677,314 of record JALGQJ010000003.1, on the reverse strand, counting down.
ATTGTTGATATGATGAGTGGTTATTAGTAAATGAAAAAGTGATGTTAATGATAGGTTTAGATGAAAACTAATAAGAAGTAATGTTGTAAAATAGTTTGTGACTGTAGCATTATTCTCTTCTTTCTTTCTTTCATTTTTTTTCTTTTTTTTTTTCATAAAAAATTTCTTAAAATAATTTGTTAACAATTGATATCTTTTAACATTGCGTAACGTAGATAAGGGTGAACTTTTTAGTTGAACTAAATTAAGCTAGATGTTTTCATTAACTCAAGAAATTATAGTGAGACAATCGAGATTTTTTTCCTGCGTTGGAATTTGGAACCATTCAAGTAAAGTCTTTTCATAAAATTTGTCTTAACAAGTCATAAGCACAGATTAATAGAATGAAAATAAGCACTTTCAAAGATGAGGACACAAAGATGTCAATATGGAATGTTGCTTGTTCTTGTAAAATATTTTACCAAAATTTTAAAGGTATTTACAACTTTTTATAAATAATTTTATGGTTACCGGAAAATATTTTATAAGTTTGACCACATTTTATAAGCAAACACATAAAAATGGAAAAATATTTTACTTCAAAACAAACATTGAAACTGAAAAGTTCATTTAAAACTTCAAGGACTAAAAACTCTAAACTTTACCGTATGTTTGGCTGAAGTATTTGGAGATGGGATTTGGGAAGAAGCCAGAATTGGATAAGGAATTTATCAAATCCTTTTGTGTGGTGACGAAACGAAGGAAATTGCAAATTTTTGCGTGCAATTTTTAGCTGGAATTTGGGGGTCACAAATTTGAACTTCAAAACCTGTTTGATTAAGTGTAATTTTAGAAATGAAAGAATGATAAAATTTAACTACAAAATTAATTGTAGATAAAGTTATATCCTTACTCAATATCTTTTTATTTGAGGTGAATTTTGACAAATTCACCATTAGATTATATTTTCTTCTTATATCTTCCATGCTTGCAAAATTTTTTAAAAATTAAAGATCAATAACTATGTCATCAATAAATTGTTTAAATTGCAAGTTTTTGTAGTTTAAAATTAACATAAAATATAAGCTTATAGATTATATATTAAATAATATACGTTTGACACAAAATTTGACAGGTGCATTATGAGCGTAAAGAACATGCAATTTAACGGTTATGTTTTCAAAATATGTAGTAATGTTTATTTCATTAAGTAAGGTTGTAACCTTAAATTACAACTAGTTTTGTAGCTAAATTTTGTCCATGAAAAAAACGCGGGACTTCATATTTGCATGGGTGCTCAAGTCATTTTGTTATTTTTTTTTTCTTTGCTTGTCTCATTGATAATTCAACCTCCTTCAAACTTTGGCAATTTTACAATCTTCGGATTAAGTACTCTCTCTCTCTCTCTCTCTCTCTCTCTTCGTTTCTTGCTTTCACTCTGTATTTATACTGATGGTGAACTGAAAATTGAACCAACTCCAATTCGTCCATGAGAGTCGTCCAAGTCAAGAAAGCAAGAATGGCTCTACTTGGTATGGCAGTCGTTCATAGGCACATGGGTCGTCCATGAGGAAAACACATGGACGACCCTAAACACTTGGGAATATTCCAAGAAAGTTTGTCTACAAGAGTTAGTGAATTAAGCCACGTGTTGCCAGTTTGAGGTATAAGCAAGATCCATGTTCATTGCTACAACTTCTTATTAAGTACTTAACTTCCAACGACGGTTATGGAAGATAAGATTGAATATTCTAACTCCTATAGCGGTTGTAGAAGTTAACCCTGGGCCTTCTGACTTCCTAAAAAATAGGAGAAGTTACAAGACAAGTAACCATTCCAAGTGCACGCTATATAAACACTTATTCACATTAAATGAAGGAAAGTTTAAGACAACTCCCAAAAAGTTGGAATTCTAGAATTTGAGAGAGAAACTAACTTAAGCATCAGAGGGTTCTTAGTCGGTCCACCCCGGTCACCTTTGATCGTATGTTTTCATTTCAAGCCTTTCAAGTAATTACTAGACCATTGACGCTCGGAGAATTCAACCTACTAATTTTCTTCGCATCATCTGCTGGCATCGTCTGTGGGAAGGATTAATTTTGTGTTTTGCAGTTTATCTTTCTCCGACAAAAGGCTGCATGGTTCGGACAAGATCAATGGCCACTAGCCCAGGCCACTATGAGAGTAGGGATGCCTTTAATAATCCCCACCGTGATCGACAGTCAGCGCCTGTCACACAATCGCCTTCCATCCAATATGTACAGTCCATGGCAGCCGCCATGGCAGAATTAACTCGTCAGAATCAAGAGTTGACTAGGGAGATTAGTCTAAGGAGGCAACTCAATGAAAGATACGTATAAGGACAAGCCTAGAGTCAAGAAGATAGAGGAGGAAATGCTGAGCCTGAAAGCTAGTCAAAGGGTACCGCTTCACGAAGGGTGCCACACTTGGAGAGTGAGATGAATCAGATGAGGAAGGTTATGGACAAGATGAGGGAGAACATGAGAAGGGCGAATCTCGTAGATGATTTAGGTCATTGAACAGACTCCCCTTTCACAGCTTCTATCAACAGTCACCCTTTGCCTCCTAAGTTCAAGATGCCTTCCTTAGACTCATATGATGGAACGCGCGACCCTTTTGATCATATCGCTACTTTTAAGACTACGATGCACCTTCAAGGGGTTCCAGATGAGATTATGTGTAGGGCCTTCCTTACCACCCTCAAAGGGCCAGCACGAGTGTGGTTCAGCAAGATACCTCCGAATGCAGTGGGTTCTTTCGAAGAATTGAGTAAGCTGTTTCTTAACAATTTTATCAAAGGGCAAAGGCATTAACGTTCCTTGTCCAGCCTGTTAACCATAGAGTAAGGGGAAAATGAAAGCTTGCAGTCCTTCATTACTCGTTTCAACAGGGAAGCACTGATGGTGGACGAGATGGAGGACAAGTTGTTATTGGCAACCTTCCATAATGGAGTTAACTTTGATTTATTCATCCATAAGCTTTATGAGTAAGAGCCTCAAACCATGGTTGAATTCATCCATTCAGCCCAAAACTTCATGAATGCAGAAGATGCAATTATAGCTAAGAAGAGGAAGAGAGCTGAGCGAATGGAAACAGATCTCCCGTGCCATCCTAAGCAGTGTCCTCGTCCAAAGAAGGCACAGACGAGAGAGAAGAAAGAATGAGACAACAAAAAGGCAAGTTCTTCGACACAGAGTCAGCAATACACGCCCTTGAACATGCGGCTTGAACAAGTTCTTATGCAAATTAAGGATGATCCTTCCTTGAAGTGGCCGGAAAAGATGAAGGGAGATCCCAACAAGCGCAATAGGAATAAGTATTATCGCTTCCACAGAGATCATGGACATGACATGTACGAGTGTTTTGATTTGAAGCAGTAGGTAGAGAATCTCATAAGGCAAGGAAAATTGAGAAATTTCCTTGGACGAGATCACAAGGACGAGAAGTTGAAGGGAAAGCTCGAAGAGTCATCATGACTCCCGCTTGGAGAAATAAAAGTTATCATAGGAGGGACCTTGACAAGATAATCTTCCAAGTCAAGGAAGACGTACCTGAAGGTAGTGCAAAACATCCAGCTTTCAGGATGATCCCCAAGGACGAGGGTAACGGACGAGCAAGCCATTACATTCATGGACGAGGATGTTGAAAGGGTTTACCACCCATACAACGACGCAATCGTCATCACTTTGCTTATTGCTGATTATACGACCAGAAAGGTGTTGGTGGACAATGGAAGTTCGGCAGACATCTTATATTACTCTGTTTTCCAGCAAATGAGGCTTGGACGAGATCAACTTCGACCAGTAAATTCACCCTTGGTAGGATTTGGAGGGATGAAAGTGCAGATTGTGGGTATCATTACGTTACTTGTGGTGGTGGGAGCATATCCACAATAGATAACCAAAGAAGTAAACTTTTTTGTCGTGGACTGTTCATCTTCATAAAACGCTATCATAGGAAGACCGACTTTAAACAGTTGGAATGCAGTAACATCTACTTACCATTTGTCTGTTAAGTTCCCAACAGATTATGGAGTGGGTCAAGTGCAAGTAGACTAATTAGCCACCAGAGAATGCTATCTAGCCATGTTAGCTATGGATGAGCACGTGCAGATGATGAGTATAGACGAGAGAAGGGTTACCGTGGAGCCCACAGAAGCATTAGAAGATGTTCTTTTGGACAAAAGTAACCCCGATAAGTTCACAAGGATTGGAACAAGCATGGAAAGGAAGACGAAACAAGACCTTGTCCATTTTTTAAAGAAGAGCATGAATGTGTTTGCATGGAGTCACAAGGACATGCCAGGTATTGACCCAAGTGTAATCACCCATTGTCTGAACGTGTATCCTTCCTCCAAGCCTGTGTGTCAAAAGAAGAGAGTTTTTGCTCTCGAGCAAGATAAGGCTATTAAAAAGGAAGTCTAGAAGTTGTCCATGGAAAAATTTATTCAGGAAGTTTACTACCTGGATTGGTTGGCCAATGTGGTGATGGTCAAAAAAGCTAATGGTAAGTGGAGGATGTGCGTGGACTTCACTGATTTGAACAAAACTTGTCCAAAGGATAGTTATTCATTACCACGCATTGACCAGCTAATGGACTCAACTGCGGTTCATAAATTGCTAAGTTTCATGGACGCCTTCTTGGGCTATAATCAAATAAGGATGGATGAGGCAGATCATGAAAAGACATCTTTCATTACCGGCCAAGGTTTATTTTGCTACAAGGTGATGCCTTTTGGTTTGAAGAACACAGGAACAACTTATCAAATGCTGGTTAACCATATGTTTCATCCATAAATTGGACAAAATGTGGAAGTTTATGTAGATGATATGTTGGTAAAGAGTTTGGACGAGGAAAAGCATCTAGACGACCTCCAAGAGACTTTTGATACGCTTAGACGGTATAACATGAAGTTGAATCTGAACAAGTGTGCTTTTGGAGTCTCATCTAGTAAGTTTCTTGGGTTCATGGTTTCTCATAGGGGAATTTAGGCAAACCCTGATAAAATCCGGGCAATACTGAATATGGAGCCACCAAGGAACATCAAAGAAGTCCAATCCTTCACGGATGAGTTGCTGCCCTTAACAGGTTCATCTCTAAAACTACTGACAAATGCTTGACATTTTTTAAGGTTCTTAAGAAGGCATTTGAATGGATGAAAGAGTGTCAAAAGGCCTTTTAAGACCTTAAGGCCTACTTCACAGCAGCTCCTCTACTGAGCCCATCTATACCAGGTGAAGAATTATATATGTATTTAGCAGTGTTCCCGCATGCAGTGAGCTCAACGTTGATTAGAGAAGAAGGGAAGATACAAAAGCCGGTTTATTACACAAGCCGAGCGCTAAGAGGGGTAGAAGGACGATACCTAATGATGGAAAAGCTAGCATTTGCTTTGGTCACGGCTTCTAGAAAGTTAAGGCATAACTTTCAGGCTCATGTCATAAATGTCTTGACAGGCCATCTTCTAAAGAAGGCAATGAACAAATTGGAAGCAGTAGGACGACTAATCCAATGGGCCATAGAACTCAACGAGTTTGATGTCAGGTACCAACTAAGAAATGCGATAAAAGCTCAGGTATTGATGGATTTTATTGCAGAGTTCACTCCCAACCAAGGTGAGCAAAATGGGGTGGACGAAGCTTAGAAGTGGGTCGTCAATGTGGATGGCTCGTCCATATTATACGCAGGAGGAATTGGAATTATACTCAAGTTACTGGAAGGAGATAAGTTGAAATATGCAACCCGTCTACAATACCAAACCACCAATAATGAAGCAGAATATGAAGCTCTCCTTAAAGGATTGGAATTGGCTAAGTCCTTAGGAGCGGAGTCAGTAGTCGTCCAAGGGGATTCACAGTTGATTATCAATCAAGTGAATAGAATGTGTGAAGCTAAGGTAGATCGGATGAAGAAGTATCTACGCAAGGTAAAGCTGTAACGTCCCACTAGTTTAAAAAAAAAAAAAAGAAAAAAAAAAAGGGTCAACACTTTTGTGGACCATGTTTGCTCCCACCTAACCCCACTATCCACCATTCTCCACCACTCATTTTCACACTAACCATTTGCTCTCTTTGGCCGGCTCATTCATTTCATTCCTTTTCTTTCTTTTTTTTTCATTCTCTCATACGGTCCTCTCTACTCTCGTTCTCTCCACCGGCACTTCCACACCACCACCACCACCACCACCATTTTCCACCGTCATTCTCCGGCAAGATCACTGGAAAATTTTTGTGAACCCATAAACACTTTCACATCTTTGTTTGAGGTAAAAATTTTCTCATCTTTTTGGTGGGTTTTATATTTTGCTTGAGGTTATATTTTTATCCAAGCCTTAATAAAGATACTCATGTGATTTATGAGCATTAGAAGTGATATTCATGTGTTATACGTATGGGTTTTGGTCTTGGTGGATGTATTTGATGAGTGAGTTCATGATTTTTTACAATGTTGGCTATCTAAGGCTTGTTATGATGAAAATTTAGGGGTTTTGATGTATATCTTGTGAAATAAATTGTGAATATAATTTTATGGTTTATTTGAAGCTAGTTGAAGATTTAAATTGTTTGTTTGAAAGGATATTGTGATTTTGGTGTCATGGTCTCTTGATGATGTTGTGAAAACCTTGTAGAAACTATTTATAAATTATTGAGGTTTTGATGTTAGAGATAATACCTTGTATGATTCATAAGTATAATGAGAGTCTACGTCTTGTAAAGGAATTGGTTGGGAAACTTTGGACATGGAAAATATTATTTGTGAGGCTAAATCTAGGCTTGCTTAATTTAGTGCTTATTTGACAATTCCTAATATGTAGCTAGATACAATTTCAAGCTTTATACTTATTTTGATAGGTTTGCTTGGTATTGTTTAGGTTCTAGCTAATTTCTTTTGGAGCTTGGAAAATTAGGTTTTTGCGGGTTGCGAGGTAAGTAGCTTTTTAATGGGTTTTATTTTGGAAAAATAATCATGTTGCATAAACATTATTTTTGGGTCAAACACATTTTGGAAAATTAATGGTGGAACTATATTTTTCTAAAAGGTGTTGTGTTGTGACCCTACTATATATGATTATATATGAAAATGCATATTCTTATTGCATATGGGGAATTGCATGATTTGTTAGCAAAGAAAATACTAGCATCTTTGGTTAAATTCTAGAGAATGCGTATGGAATTGCATATGGATTTATTGTATTATTTGCAAAAATATAAAGATGCTTTATCTTGACCTATGTTATTTGGGAAGTTAATATAAAATCTTTTTGACAAGAAATGAGTTGAAGGCTTTGAGAACCTTGTGAATATTTTGGGCATTCAAATATTTTATGAAACCACTTAGAAGTGAATTATGTTTTTTTGAATTAAAGTTATGTGAGCTCTTTATGTTCTACCCATGTGCTGTGACATGTGATTACTCGGTGATTACCTAGCTAGATACTATAGTCCGTGTGACATTGGTATCTTAGCACCAGTCTTTGTGATGGTTATTAGTTCCGGCTTTGTGTCGGCAATGAGTTCCGACTTTGTGTCGGCAGTTTAGTTCCGGCTTTGTGTCGGCGATTATCATGTGGCCTTGGGTTAGATTTTCTGGTTTTGGACAGTGTTGTTATTGCTCATAGTATAGTAAGTAGTTTCACGTTAAGATATTTTGAAGAATATGTTGTATGTAATCTCATGAGAGCATTTTGAGAAGCTTTGTGTTGCGTCAATCTATTCATTCTTGTCATATTATTTTGGGGAAATGATTTTGTAGAAACTATCTGGAAATTCCCGAATTAAAAGCATGATTTGTAAATTGTTACCATCATGAAACTTGCATTTCCCCCACCCCCATTAATTGTGCTACTTACTGGGCTCTGTCTCATCCCATTATTTTATAAACTTTTCAGAGTAGGCAGCAACCTTTTGTGACAGCTTTTTGGTGGCTAATAGTAGTTAGACTAACTACTAATGGAGGCTGAACAAATTGTAAAGGGTATATTAGATGGTGTATATCTTAGAATAGGCTTGACTCCTTCTTTTGTATATTTTAGTGGTTGTGATGTTAATCCCACTGATGAGACAAGCTGATGATTTGTAATTAACTATTCAGACCTCTATTCTTTTGTGGCCAATGGTATTTGTAATTATTACTTAGAGCTCTGACTTACTCTGAGAGTATATTCAATGGAATTATTATGATAATTCTTGATATTAGAACTTGATATAATTTTGTGGATTGGATTGTCAAAAAGGAAAGAAAGAAAAAAAATCTACAGGTACTTTGAGATGTCGTTCTCATGCTTCAAACCCTTTGGGGTTTGGGGTGTGACAAAAGCAACTTGTCAAAAAATTTAAAGAAGCCAGTTTTGTTTAGATCCTAAGGGAGGAAAACATGGAAGTAGACGCTTTGGCAAAAGTGGCTTGAGCAGAGGAAGCTATGGATGAGTATGACAAAGTCCAATACATGTTGAACATAGATCTTTCAGAGATACAACAGGTTGAAGGTAAAGAAAATTGGATGACTCCAATAGTAATTTATCTCAAAGATGGTAGACTTTCGGAGGACAAGGATGAGGCCAGAAGATTGAGGATCAAAGCTGCCAAGTATGTACTCATAGACGAGGTACTATATAAAAGGGGTTTCTCTTAGCCTTACTTAAGGTGCTTAGCTCCGGATGAATCAAACTATGTGTTGAGGGAAGTTCATGAAGGAGCATATAGAAATCACTCAAGAGTAAGAGCACCAATCCATAAAGTCGTTCGTGCAAGTTACTACTGGCCAACTATTCAAGCAAGTGCAAAGGCTTACGTCAAGGTGTGTGACCAATGTCAGTGCTTCAGCAACATCCCTAGGCAGCCGTCGGAGTATCTTTGCACAATAGGGATTGGATATCTTGGGTTCTTTTCCACTTGGAACCAGGCAGATGAAGTTTTTAGTAGTAGGGACTAATTACTTCATTAAGTGGGTGGAAGCAGAATCCCTAGCAAAAATCACACAGCAAAATGTCAAAACTTCGTCTGGAAGAACATTGTATGCAGGTTTGGGGTACCTAGGGTATTGATGTCACACCCCGAACCTTATACCCGAATTTGTGACCATGACCAGCATTTTAATATCAAGCCTAAACCTGGTATTAAAAAGAACCAACTAATCTTTTACAAAAACTTCCCCTTTTCTTTAATTTTTTTTCTTTACTTCTTGAGATAACTTTTCACTTGATATTGAGAACATCTATATTGTACTTCAACCAATAACACAATCCACCAGTTATTCAAATTCTGAATTTCATATAATACATCTCTTAATACTTTAAAGTACATAACTTTCATTAGATCTTAAAATACACCATACTACAAATCTAAACATCCAATTACTAATTTAGGATCTATAGATATAAAACTAAAACCAGCTCCTTCCAGAACTCGACTAAGGCTCCCTCTGCTCCAAAAATAAAACTTGTTGACTGAAAGAGTGGAAGGGGTGAGCTACACAGCTCAGTAAAGGTAAGATACATGAGAATTTAATAAGGATGCATGTAAATCAAATCATTTCATTCTATAAACATTCAGATAGGAGAATATCTTTTCATGCATAGTATTTTATACTATTTATAATAATAACTTATAAGTTTTTCGTAGAAAAATAATTGTTCTCATTTTTCTTATTAGAATAATATTACCAAAACCTTTCAGGCTGAATTTCTTTTATTTCTTACGAAGTCACCAAATATAATATTGATTGTTTAAAATCATATATATATATATATATATCTTATTACAAAATAATTATTTTGACTTAAATAAGATAATTGGTAACTTTATCTTAAATTAGAAACATCTTGACAAATAAGAAAACTTTTCTTTATAAACTTCTTCTCATAAAATATTATAACTTTCATAGTTATAAAACTTAACGTTTCATAAAAAACAAATATTTGATAACCTTTTTAACGTAAACTTGTACTTTCACAGAAACTTTATCTTTATAGAACACTAAATCATTTCATCAAATTCTTTATCTTAAAGTACAACAGAACTTCAGAAACTTTTATTTTTAATGAACAACTTTCTTTTCATTAGAAACTTCTTCTTTTCATGAGAGATTTTAACTTTTCACAATGCATTTAACAAAATCGTTTTCTCATGATTAATAACATAATATAGCTGTTCATACATAATATATTGGTTAGTCCATATCTGATAAGTCTATACTTATTTTGGAGGCTTTTAACACCACTGTGTTAGGCATCCAACATTCCCCACAATGCCAGGTATTCCCGGGATCACATCATAATACATATCTTCAACCATGGGGGTAGGTTGACTTCCTCCACAAGTTGGCCGTAACCAACAAGGGCGGGTATAGCAGTGCCAGTCCCACTTATAATGGCCAATAGATATCATTTTCCATGGAAAGCCAGTAATTAACCCCTATTGGCAGAGTTCATATCACCAAAGGACAAAACCCGAAAACATTTCATACTTTACATCATATTGAAATTTCTTATTTTGTATAACATTTCATAATAATAGCATTTCCATTCTTTTCTTTAACATCATGTTCGTGGAATTAGTAATAGCATCAATATGCTTAAATCATATACATAAGTTTTTAAAAGCTCATGAACATACCTTTGTTTGAAACATGCTTATATGCCATATCTCTAATAAAAAACCTTTTAATGCATAATATACTTTAAAATAACCTCATGACTTACCAAATGCTTATATAACTAATCTCTTACCTGAAAGCAGAGGAACCGAGAGCCTAAAGTCGAAGGAGCTTATACCTGGCGGCTTGTAACATTAAACCAAAATCAAAGCTTATTACCATCCATTATTCCTTAACATAAACTTATACATTCATCTCAAACCCTATCTCTTAGAATCAAGGAAATCCTAATCCCACCTCAATGAGGTTCCCATAAACATATTATGCACACATCAACAAATGATGTACCAACCTAAAGAAATACCATCCTTCTCATATTAATATCATATTTCTAGAAAAGCCAACTTCATTTCAAAAGGTGCTTTGATCTTAGGGAAATAATGCATGCATAAACATAAAATCCTTTAAGCACAGTCATGTAACCATATACACTCATAAGGCAACATACAACATGTTGAACAAATCAGCTTCATAAATACAATCGTCAAATGGTTTGGAATTCCTCCTTTAGAGTACTAAACCTTAAACCAAGTTATAAAAAATTAATCTATGATTTAAACATACCAAAAGATAAGCATATTAAATTATAGTTCAAAACATTCCCCATAACTTTAGAATTATATCCTCAAAGTCAGATGTAGCATATGTTGTTCACTACCATTTCAGCAGCATATGCCCCATTTGTAAAATACAAATGGGCTATCAATTCACATAAAATTTTCATGCCAATTTACAGAGCCACTCCTATGGATGTCTAGTAGATTCCATATCATTTTTAAAGCCAAATCATAAAATCATGATTTACTAAAAATCGTAAAAGACAACATACTCAAATCTATCTTGACAGAATTTCATGCAACTTAGAAATTAAACCCTTATTTTTATATTGATCCAAATGCTGTGAGACCACTTCCATTACAACCATATGTGTCTTAGCATTCATAATAACTACTCCTAGCATCCTAATTCACTATATAAAATTTAATACATAATTTATCATGTATAAACACAGAATCTGTCACAATGACAGCTTTGCAACATTTTCTTGTAAATTCACAAACAATTATCAAACGATGGTATTTTCATATGAGAATTTTTATACACTCATTAGACATGTTAGAAAACACTTATATATAGTCATTTAACCATTTATAGCAAAATTACATACAACAAAAATCCCAGCAGTTACATCAAAAGTACTGATCCTAACTTTTTCTTACTTCCTTAATCATGTACAATCATTAATTAGTAAAAACCCTAATCTACCTTCAACAAACCATCAACACAGCTTCAAAGCTTCTTGAAACACTACATATATATATATATATATATATATATATATATATAGATATATAGACTTACAAGTTCATGATTTCCTAATTTTACAAACCACAAATATCATTACTAAAAATTCTTTAAAGAAAATCATGGATTCTAAGATGAGAGTAGCTAGAACTCTTACCAAGTGTATGGTTCTTGAGGGGAAATAAACATAGAATCACTCTTGCATGAAAGGATTTCCCTTTTCTAATGGCTGGACCCAAAAATATGAGAGGTAGAGAGCTTAAGAGAGTTTTTGAGTCTTCTAATTTTCTTTGAGAGAGTAGAAAGAAGAATGAGGTGGAGCTTTTGTCTTCCTTTTGAGGTGTTGACTCATGGGTTTGAGAGAAGACTCAAGAGAGCTTCCTAGCTCTTTCCTTAAGAGAAAAGAGAGTAAAGTGAGATGAGAAATTTTGATTTGTGTGTGGACCCGTGGAAAATAAGAGCAAGAGAGTTTCTTGGATGTTCTAATTATCTTGAGAAAATCAAAGAAGAAATGAGGTGGCACTTGGTGATTGCATGGCCAGCCAAGTCTTGGTCTTGGGTTTGTCAACATGCATGATGCTTTGGCATTACTTGTGTTGAATTCTCATTGGTTGCATGTGTAGGTGGAATTACAACTATAACATCCCATGCATCATACTTAATTAAAACACTAACTATGTATGTAATAACTTAAACCAACTAATATAGTTTTGTATATAATTAGTATATATATTCATAATACAACTAGCCATTCAATTATTTATAATCTTTACAATTCTTATTCAATGACATTGTAAAATAATATATTTATTAAATACTCTTCTATTAATTATAAAAAGGAAGTGGCTTAAAATAGTAATTAACCACCTAAACACATAGTTTAATTATAAGGTTGGGTTGGGGTGTTACAATTGATATCAGACAATGGACGACAATTTGACGACACGCTTTTCAGAAACTTCTGCGAGCACTTTGGAATCAAGATCATTATTCCTCACCCTGCCACCCACAAGCAAATGGTCAAGTAGAAGTGACAAACTGATTCTTGTTGAAAATCATCAAGACTCGGCTTGAGGGGGCAAAGGGAGTATGGCCAGATGAGCTACCAGGAGTTTTTTGGGCTTACAGGACGACTGTGAGGACCCCCATAGGGGAAACTCCTTTCAAACTAGCTTAGGAAAGTGAAGCAGTGATACCTGCGAAAGTGCATATGGCAAACCATAGGGTGATGAAGTATCAGGACGAGGATAACGAGGAGCAGCTTCGCCTCAACCTTGATTTGATAGACAAGGTAAGGATGAATGCAGAGCAAAGGACAGTGAGGCATAAAAACCTCATGGCTCAACAATATGATGCAATGGTCAAACCCAGGCGCTTCAACATTGGAGACCTCGTCCTAAAAAGGGTTTCTTTGACAACCAGAAATCCAACCCATAGGAAACTGGGACCTAATTGGGAAGGACCTTACAGGGTTATTAATTGCAAAAGACAAGGATCATATTACTTGGAAGCCCTGGACTGGAGAAAATTATAGCACCCCTGGAATGTGGAACTTTTAAGAAGATTTATCAGTAAGGTGCCAACCTGGATGAGCATCATGGACAAAATCATCCTAGACGTTGTCACTCTAGACAAAATAAAGTTTGTTGCTTTCTGTTACGTGTTTGCTTTCTTTTAATTCCTAAAGGTGTATTAGTTTTTAAACTATGAACTAATGACAAAGTCATAGACTTGGTCTATTCTGTTTTAAATTCCTTAAAAGGCATTAGCTTTCAAAGCATGTGCCATGCTTGTGGACGATGTTTGTATTATGTGTATGCAGTTTGGGTTCCCAATATATATATATATATATATATGATGTATGTATTGATGTATGGATCTAATTTTGTAAATTGATCCACGAGGAGGCCAAGGCCCAAGATGAGTAAAATCTTTGGATTCAGAGATGTAATGCCTATAAACTTTCCCTAAAAAAAAAGGGATAAAGCAAAGAAATTTAAACCTAAGGTATATTCGTTTGACTAACGGATGAGGTAAAACCTAAAGCGTATCCAAATGATGGACGAGAATTGCGCACATGTAAAAATAATCAAAATTCAAACCAGCTAGAATAATCCACTTTATGGACGAGTAAATGCTGGAAACGTCTTGCCTAAATACACGCAAATTGTCCAAATTATGGATGAAAAGCTAAACAAGCTAATTCTCTGGACGAGGAAAATTGGAAGAAGAAATGCCATTTACATGACGAGTTATACTTGTAAAATTTAAATGATGGTGAAAAATGTTGAACATAAGGCAATTCTTAACATGGACAAGCTAAGTACCTTCATGAGTGGACAAACCACGCTTAAAACCAGTAAATGATGTAAATAAAGTAATATTCATCCATACAATAACATGTTCAATAGTAAATAAAAAAAGTGATGGAAATGAATGTTCATTAATAAAAGTTTAGAAAAGGGTAGACGACCACCGTCCAAAAACCCTTATAAAGTAAAGCCTAAAAGGCAACTGTTTGGAAGCTCATCCTAAATAAGATGGATGAATAAAATGTACGTAGATAAATTTCAAACGGTCCAAAACAACGGACCTTAAAAAAAAAAAAAAAAAAATAGAGAAAGGGAAACTAAGATGCTAAAATTTGACATTTTCATTGAGGGGGGTCATCTCCAACGTTTGGGTCGTCTTAGGCAGGCTGATTTGTGGCATCGTCTTCAATGTTAATATCTTTAGAGCTTGTCTGGAGGAGAGAGCTTGTAGCAGCACCAAGGTTGAGCTCAATGGAGTTAAAGTCAACTTCAGTGAAGTTTTCCATAGCGTCCATGCAAAAATCTTCAAAGCCTGCTGTGTAGTTGGTGTCCAGCAAATCATTAAATTTTTTAGAGGCTCTGAACTCCACTATCGCGTCCTCTTTTGCCTTGTTAAGAAGGGTATTTAGCTCGTCATTCCTCTTTTAAAGGTGGTCAAGACGAGTATCCTTCTTTACAATATTAGCTCTAAGCTCTTCAACCAGGTTTTGCAGCTCCTTGGCCTCGTCTTTAGCCTTGGCTGCCACCTTAGCCTACCCCTTGCAGTCATTCTTGACCTCCTGGATCCTTGTCTCAAGCAAGATCCTCGTCTTGTCCATCTCTGTGGCCTGCCTGGACGCAGCTATGAACTTTGACATTGCCTATACAAGTGATTAAAAAATTTGTTAGAAAATGTATATATATATACATATATCACTATGACAGGACAAGATAAAAGTAATTACACACCTTGAAAAGATCATGAACAGCAGTGTGCTCAAATTCTTTCAAGGATATGTCATAGCACACGGCCATGTCCTCGTTGGTCATAACCTTCTCAAACCTTTCCCAAGCCAAATCCTCGTTTTCAAGAAGGTTCATAGGAACCCTTTGAGAAGGCTGAGACGAGGTAGGCATAGTAGTTTTGGACAAAGGAACTCTAGTAGGTTCAGACGAATCTATATCTTGGATTCGAATAGATAGCTGTTGAGAGATAGGAAGAGTAGAAAGGCCAGGCTTGACGACCCTGGGCTTGGACGACTTGTGCTTGGCCCTCTTTTCCTTACGACGGCTTGGAAGATTTTCCCAGTCAATTGTTTTTTATAAATTTTTTCTTTTAACACCAACGGCTGGACGAGGTTGAGATTGGACCTCCTGCCTGATTACCTCGTCCACCACCTCCTTGACTTTGTTTTCTTTCATGGTTGTCATCCCTAAAAAGAAAAACGTTAGTCATTCAAGAAGTGATATTAAAATAAACTTTAAAAAAAGAAAAAAAAGAGAAAGAGAGGGAAAAGAAGACTCACGTCTCCGGACAGTAAGCTCGTGAGCTAGAGCTTCTATAGACGGCTCAGGATTGAGTCCTCAGATGGCAAGATGCTGAAGGCTTACACTTCAAAGATGGTTGTCTAACACTTACAAAAAAAAAAAAAGGAACAAAGAATTGTTAGAAGATTACAAACAAAAATAAAATATATAATGAAAATAATAATACACACCTTCAGGACGAAGGTTCCCTAACTCTCTAGTATATGGAGCAAATGGATCCTTGCCAACCTCAGCAGGGTGTCTAGTCTAAAAACTATAGACGAAGAAAAACTTTGTCTTCTAGTTCCTATCTGAGGTGACAAGGGATTTTATTAGTCTACAATTTTTCCCTCTGGTTGTGAATTGGTAAAAGCCAAGGGATTGGTTAATTTTTGAGGGCTTGTAGCAGTAGAGGAACTCGTCCACAGTAAGAGGACGATCCCCTTCAAATACCTCCCTCCACAAAACTTGCATAGAGACGACTAACCTCCATGTGTTAGGATTAAACTGATATATTCCTAAGCCTAACTTGGTGAGTAACTCCCTAGCAAAGGTATTAAGGGGCAACCTCAAACCCCCTAAAAGGTAAGCCTCATAAATACCTACACCAAAACGGGGTTGACAACACCACTCCCCACGAATAGCTAACTTAGGGTTTAGGTCATCTGAAATTTGGTACCAACTCCTAAGGGATGTTAACCTCTTTTCATTCGTCTTAGAGTGGACCCCTACAACACAATTATATACTGTCTCAACCTCGTCTTGAAGAGTGGATGAAGGAGCACTTAAGGTACCGGCCCTAGATCCAGACGCTGCCCTTGTCCTAAGCTCCTAAAAAGCCTTTAAGGGAATCCTAAGAACACCAGACATGTATTCCTCGTTTGTAGTGTTCCCCCTACTACTACTGTTACTACCACTACTGCTATCACTACTGTAGCCACTAAAACTAGTAGTATCATGGTACTCGTCTATAGCCTTGTCAACGCTATTACTAGACGAAGAAAGGACAATCTCAGACATTTTGAAATTTGAAGGAAAACCTAAGGAGGAGGATGGAGAGAGTAGCTGGCTCTAGACGAAGGAGGACTAAGGACGCAGGAATACTTCTAGACGAGGCACTGGACGACGAATGTCTAGGGAGAAAATTTAGGAAATGCGAAGGGTAAGGAAAGGAATTCCACTATTTATAGGCAGTGAAGTTTGGTATTTGAAACGACGTGACCAACCAGATAACGACACGTGGCACATTCCTCAAAAAGGTAAATCGACGCTTCTAATCACCAATGAGGTCGTGACACGTGGCACGACGTCTAACAACTAACACAAGGACACGTCTAAAGAACAACAACAAGTCTTACAATGCTCTGGACAACCCTTGGACAAGGGTGCAACTAATGGTGAACTGAAAATTGAACCAACTCTAATTTGTCCATGAGAGTCATTCAGGTCAGGAAAGTAGGAATGGCTTTACCTGGTATGGCAGTCAACCATAGGCACACAGGTCGTTCATGAGGAAAACACATGTGTGGACGACTAAATTTCTCGGTTCGAAATAAGTCAAACAAGTAAAATAGTTTCACAAATGCAAATTTGTATTGATGATTGTGTGGTACAATTCTCTGTAATTACAAAAGAGTTATCCTCTGATTCAATCTCCTTAAAAGACTTGTTGATTGGATTTGTAGTAATGTGATTTTGATATGAACACAAGATATCCTTCAATTTGGCTGAAGAATGGATCGAAGATTGCTGAAACGGAATTGCAATGAATCTCTGGCTATGAGTTTGTTAGAAATCCTTTGTTCTTCATGTTCTTCGTGTTCTTCGTGTGTTCTTCGTGTGTTCTTCATCTTTGAAGGTTTGTGGTGGAAGTTCTTTGGTGCTTTAAAGGCTTGAATCCGTAGAGCTTCACTGATTTGTGATTTGTGAGGTTTCTGGAGGCTTTTGAGCTTGATTCCAGTGAACTTTGAGATCTAGGCAGGTAGTTTAGATGATTCTGCTTCGAATGTTCTTCGTATTTGAAGGTTTGTGGCGGAAGTTCTTCGGGGCTTTGAAGGCTTGAATCCGTAGAGCTTCACTGATTTGTGATTTGTTGAGGTTTCTAGAGGCTTTTGGGCTTGATTCCAATGAACTTTGAGATCTAGGTAGGTAGTTTGGATGATTCTGCTTCGAGTGTTCTTCAATTTCGGGGTTGAAGTTCTTGAAGGCTTTGAGGCTTGATTCTTGCAAAGCTTTTGTACTTATGAATCCCTCTGGTCTCCTTCTAGCCCTTCTTCAGCTTCAGCCTCTCCTTAGCCTCCCTAAAATGCCTTAGGAAGGCTTCTATTTATAGGAGTTTGGGGGTAGGTGAGTGACACGTGGCGGAGTCTAATTGGTGACACATGTCACAGACTGATTGGTCTGCTTATGTCATCGCTTACACGTGCGAGGCTGCTTGTGTCATCGCTTACACGTGTTAAGGTGTGATTGGTTCTTGCATGACACTTGGGCAAATTTCTGTTGGTTTCTGAGTAGTGATAACAAAACCTAGCAGCAATACGTGGTGCTTTGTAATTGGCTGTATTTTGTGAACTTGATAGTATAATGTGTCAGCTTGTGATAGGTCGGAAATTTTTCCCTCTCTACAACATGGATGACCCCAGACACTTGGGAATATTCCAAGAAAGTTTGTTTACAAGAGTTAGTGAATTGAACCACGTGTTACCAGTTTGAGGCATGAGCAAGATCCAAGTTCATTGCTACAACTTCTTACTAAGTACTTAACTTCCAATGATGGTTATGGAAGATAAAATTGAATATTTTAACTCTTATAGCGGTTGTGAAAGTTAACCCTAAACCTTCTGACTTCCTCAAAAATAGGGGAAGTTACAAGACAAGTAACTGCTCCAAGTGCACACTATATAAACACTCATTCACATCAAATGAAGGTAAGTTTGAGGCAACTCCCAAAAAGTTGGAATTCTAGAATTTGAGAGAGAAACTAACTTAATCATCGGAGGATTTTTGGCCGGTCCACCTCGGTCACCTTTAATTGTATGTTTTCATTTCAGGTCTTTCAAGTAATTACTAGACCATTGATTCCTGGAGCATTCAGCCCAACAAAAAAATTTATAAATGATGGCGATATAAATCTAATAATTCTTTAACAATTCCTCATCCAAACACACGCTAGAAACTATTTTGGCCAAAAATTTATACTTTAAACAATATTTCACAAAACGATTCGAGATGAGGACCTTCTCTTTACAATCATTTGCCAACTTGAATGAGTTTGATTAGCTTGTAAACTTAATCGGAGCTAGGGAACGATTAGGTCTCATTCATACTAAATATAAAGAAAAGAGAAAATAAGAATGGTTTCTTTTTGCTAAACTAAACATCCATCCGCGCACATCGAATTATGCTTACGAAATTCCGACCAGAGAGATGGCCAATAAAGCAAGAAAAGCTAGGCAGACAATCCAGCGTAGATAAAGTGAAAGGTTAATAGCCATCATTGGTATGAACCCCAGAACAGCAAGATGCAGATCCCATACTGATCAAAATTCTGGCAATCCTTGGGTTCATATAGGGTTGCCCTAAGAAGAACCATGCAACAAAGAAAACCCGCTAAGTTAATGATCACTGCAAGATATTGTATGAACCTGTCCGTATCAGACAACTCGTTTCACAAAGGACAGGAAGTTCGGAAGTAGCAATTACATTCAAGAACAAGTAGTAATCTATATATATATATAAAACCGAAGCCTCTGCTAGCTCCACAATTTTCCACGTCACTTTTTTTTTTTTTTTTTTTTAATTCTTTTTAACGATTTATTATATTAGAATTTATTAATTTAGAACCCCACCCCAATCAACTCCCCCCTTCAGCCTTCACGTCACCTCCTTCTTTTTTTTTTTTTTTTTTAATGATTTATTACTAAATCCTAACGATTTATTATATTAGAATTTATTAATTTAGAACCCCACCCCAATCAACTCCCCTTCAGCCTTCACGTCACCTTCTTCTTCTTCTTTTTTTTTATTCTTTTTTTATTCTTTTTAATAATTTATTATTATATTAGAATTTATTAATTTAGAACCCTAATACAAGTATACAACTCCCTTCAGTCTTCACGTCTAAAACAACCTCTCTGTTTCCTGTCAGCCTTCACGTCTAAAACAACCTCTCTGCTTTTTAATATACGCTGGCACCCCAAAACTCAGATCCTCCCACTACCGCCGCCACCATGGATCACCGCCACTGCATCGATTTCTTTTTGCCTCTCCATCGTCGCTCAATCCAGCCCATCATATTCTAGGTCGGCAAATTATTTTGAGGTAATTAAAACATGTTTTTTACTTTGCATAATTTCTATATATTGCTCTCTCTCTATCCGCTTCAATTGTTCATGGAATTTTGTTAGTTTGTGCTTGCTTTGGATTTAAGTTTTTTTTTTGTTTGTTTTTGTTTTTCATGGAATTTTGTTGGTTTGTGGCTGTGGGTTGCTTTGGATTTAAGTTTTTTTGTTTTTGTTTTTTTCTTTGCAGATTTCCACGTTTTCTTCTTCTTCATTTGTTGTCAAATCTATGGCAAAGAAGAATCATGAAATTTTTGTTATTAGATTTTTTTTTTCCTTTTTTTTTTTGTATGCAATTTTTATTGAATTTTTGGTTTTTTGGGATTCTTCTATTTGGTTTTAATTCTAGGTTTGTTTTAGTTGATATATAGTGTTTTTCTCATCTTCATTTTACATTGGTTTGGATTATCTTTTTCCCTTTTTTTTTTGGTTATGCAATTTTTATTGAATTTTTGGTTTCCTAGGATTCTTCTATTTGATTTCAATTCTGGGTTTGTTTTGGTTTGATATATAGTGTTATTGTCATCTTCATTTACATTGGTTTTCCCTTTTTATAAATTATTATAATCTTTTGGTCTTCATATATGATAGCCTGTGGAATGTTATGTTGGGGTTGCCGCTATTTTGGATTCCGTGGGAATTTTTTTTGAAGGTTGGGGTTGGTTAGTATAAGTGCTTGAGATTGCTGAACATGTGTTTGATAGAATGCTCAGGTGTTTGTTCTCAGATTCATTTGTAATATGCCTTTTGTTCTCTATTTAAAAGAATTCAACTACAAGAAATTACAAAAGGTTATGGTTTGATATATAGAGTTATTGTCGTCTTCATTTACATTGGTTTTCCCTTTTTATAAATTATATAATATCTGGGTTGTCTTATATGATAGCCTACTAAGTGTTATGTTGGGGCTGCCACTATTTTGGATTCTGTGGGAATCTTTTTTGAAGATTAGGGTTGGTTAGTATAGTTGTTTGAGAGTTATATAACTCAGGTATATATGATTATGCAAGATGGGCATGGTATTAGATATTATAAATTTGAGCCAGAGATTCAGAAAGAGGGTTGAGAGAGACATAACAAATAGCAAGCTTTAATGAATACCTCTATCATTATGCAAAATCAAAAGGCCATATTACAGATTTTTAATCTTTTGACTTCAGAACCAGACTAACCTGTTTATGTGGTATCATATTACCTTTTAATTTGGAGTATGTACATGAAATCTTTTAACTTCATAACCAAACTTGCCTGTTTATGTGGTATCGAAAATACATAGGTACCTACAAAAACCTCATTTTATGTTTTCAATTTTTAGGCACAAAGGAGCTTGCATAGGCCTTGAGAGAGAAAAAAAACAACCCTTGGTTATATTGATGCTGGTGTTGCTGCAACATGGTACTCTCTTTTCATTAAGTAAATGTTTTGAGTTGTTGTGAGAGTGAATATTAATTTTTCACTTTAACATTAGAGAAATCGTTGCATCAATAATAAAATTTATATATAATTTTTTATTAATATATTTCATCCTATTTTTCTCCTTAAATTTTGATAGAGATGGTAGTAGCTTCAAAGCATACACAAGTAATTTATTCATATTATTTTTTTCCTATAAAGTTTTATTCTCTTATCATCCTCAAAGTCATAATACAAGTAGTGTTAATCTTTGATTTTTCTTAGGTTGTTCTACCAATTGATTGATTTAAGTTGAATCTTCGAATTGAACAGTGGGAGTTGTCCTCAATTTATAAGCTTATTATCGTACATTATATTTGTATTTTAGATTGAGCCAATCATTCGAGAAGTGCATTGAAAATGGATATTTTTTTTGCTAAAAAAAAGAGCCCAAATTTTTGGGAGGTGATGCTTGCTATTGACATGAGTTTGAATTTTTTTTTGGAGGACTTTATTTTTTCTATACTTAAACTGGCCTTCCTCCCTCTAATTTTTATTTATGGTTCTTGGTTGGATATAGCACTTTGAAATTTAAATTAGTCAAACTACACAGATTTGAATGGTGGACAACATTGAATATTGTCTATTTTAAGGAGGGATATATTATGGCAATGATATTTAAACAACTTTTATTGTTCTATACTTTTTTACTTAATGCATAATGGGTTCTCTCCATGATTGCCTCTTTTGAATGTTTGAGTTTCATAAATTGTGCTTCACTTGGGAGAAAAAATGTTTTTTGTTTAGTACTTAATGGTTGTTTGCCTTATACATGTTCATAATATTTTGTTATGGTACAAATTTATTTTGTCTTATTTTGAACTGTTAAGTTGGGTAAAACAAAATGGGCATGTCATGGAGATGGAGGTTGGCTATTATGGTCAAATCAAAACCAAAGGCATGTGGAAGAAACTTTGAAGTTAGTAGTGGATTGGTTGCAAACAACCTATACACTTGCTATGGAATATATGGAAGCTTAGAGAAATAATCAGTCTAGATAGCCTATTGAAGAGTGTAAATGACCTCCTATAGGTTCATGTTACAAGGTAAATTTTACCATCAAGAAATTGCAAAACAATAGATGGTGTGGCTTGAAGTTACAATGATAGTGGAAGTCAATGTATAGGAGCTTTATGTGCAAGAATAGTAGAAGGAAATGATGTTAGACTACTTGGTTCTTCTATTAGGAATATATTTTTCTCTTATGGCTTTCCTTGAATAAACAGACCAACAGCGAAGATAGCATGTGAAGCAAAGAATTGGTTGGGTTGGCTAGACAATGATGTATTGGATGGAGGAGCGTCCTCCATGTATTAAGACTCTACTAAACAGTGATGTACCTACTCAATGAAAAAAAAAAGAAAACCAAATGTATTTGTAGCATTTTCCAGTGGAATTTCTTGCTTCCTTTCGGCATTTTTACTACAGTGTTATTCCAAAAAATTTTAAATCAGATTTTTTTCTACAGAAAGCTGTGCTATTACCCCAGTCCATTAAAAATCACTACTCATGTTTTAGTTTTAAAGTTGTAATATCTATTGGACAATATAGTATTTTGTGTTTCAATGTATTAATATTGTTCTTTTTTTAAAACAACAAAAAAAATTGTTATATTTAAATGATATCTTGAATAATTACTAAATATATATAGTATATTATTAATGTCAACTCTTATTCATAAGCATTTCATTTAATTATATAATTTATTCCAACTAAAATAAAATGAAATGAAGATTTGAAATAATATTTTAAAACTACCATAAATAAATATTCAATATAAACTAAAATTAATAAAATTTTCTTTTTAAAAATCTAATTTTCAATAATTTCCCGTGCATCGCACGGGTTAGCGACTAGTTACATTTAAAATGCCTTCGCTTATTGTAGCGAAGGACTTAACTAAGCTAACAAAGGACAAGTAGCAATTACATTTAAAATGCCTTCGCTTATTGTTGCGAAGGACTTAGCTAAGCTAAAATAGCTAAAGTTTAAAATGAAATGCCTTCGCTTATTGTTGCGAAGGACTTAGCTAAGCTAACAAAGGACATGAAATGCCTTCGCTTATTGTTGCGAAGGACTTAGCTAAGCTAACAAATGACAAGTAGCAATTACATTTAAAATGAAATGCCTTCGCTTACTGTTGCGGAAAAATTATTAGGTACTCCCGGAGTACCATAAATGCGTACTCCCTTCTCTCACATGAATGGTGGGTCCAACCATGAATTTAATTAGTAGGACCCACCATTTATGTGAGAGGAGGGAACACGCATTTATGGTACTCCGGGAGTACCTAATAATTTCCCCTGTTGCGAAGGACTTAGCTACGCTAAAATAGCTAAAATTTAAAATGAAATGCCTTCCCATATTGTTGCGAAGGACATAGCTAAGCTAACAAAGGACATGAAATGCCTTCGCTTATTGTTGGGAAGGACTTAGCTAAGCTAACAAAGGACAAGTAGCAATTACATTTAAAATGGAAGGTAAATAGCCATCATTGATATGAACCCCAGAACAGCCAGGGCCGATCCTATACTGCTCAAAATTCCGGCAATCCTTGGGTTCAACATCCTGGCCACCCCTGGGTTCGTATGAAGTGGCCAAAGAACAGCCGTGCAACAAATGAAACCCGCCAAGTTAATAATCATTGAAAGAGATCGTATGACTCTGCCCGTAGTAGATAGCTGAGCGCGATCAATGGCCGTGATAATAGCAATTGATTGGAGAATGATTGGAAGGAATGTATTTGCTATATCCTCTGGCCTCCGATTCCTTCCGTTTTCTACATTACCAACCATGTGTCTACCGTCATTGTCATCATCGTCTTCATTACCCCGTCTTTGTGCACCACCACCCATGCCACTTCGTCTCCCTTCACCGATTCCACTGCCTATTCTTCCATTCTCGTCCCCTCCTCCACCTCTGCTTCCACCCATACTACCAGCTCCACTTCCCCCAGTCGCTCCACACGAACTTTGACCTTCACCATGTTTTTTAACCCTGACTTGTGAGCAGATCACGGGCAAAGCTACAATTTGAAGTAAGCTGACACCTGTAGTTCCAGCTCCACTCCATTGTGAAAATAATTCTATCGACAAAGATAGAATTCCAATTGCGATAGCCCAGCGTGATGGTCGTCTCTTTGATACGGACTCGCGATGAGCATGTGACACAACAACTTCTGGAAAAGCACGCCGAAAGAAAACTCTCTCTCCATCTCCACTCAATTGTGAAAAGAAGGCTGATGGTTTGGGCTTGTTAAGGTTGCGATCCATACCTGGCTTGTGACCTTTGCTGAAATTTGACCCGGCACGTGGGATTGGAAGGAGATGCTAGTTCGTTTAGCAGAGAAAAAAGATGCTAGTTCTCCGACTAAGCTCTCTGTGTTTGGGTTGGCAAAACAGCACAGGACTGCCTAGTCGGCTTCGTTTCGTTGTTGAAGGAGAAAAAGGTAATTGGCCAAGAATCGGTCAAGAAGGAGAAGGTAATTACAAAAATGTAAGAGTTTTCATCTCAGCTATGCAATTACTTTTAATAGCTGAGATTGACGGTGGTAAAAGGTAATTTCCAATCTCATTGAACAAAATAAAGTTAAGAAAAAAAAAGAAAAGGCAAATGGTTTTGTCCAATGGTTAACATTTTTTAACGCGGGTTACGCGGTAATTGATCTGCCCAATTTATCATATTGTTTGATTTGATGGGCCATGAACAACAACGCGTCCAAACTTTCACCATCGTCTTTCGGTGTAGGGTTGAAAATGAGCATTTATGGCCTGGGCCGGCCTTAGGATTAGGTCAATATATTAGGCCATCGTCTCTAGTAGAGAAGGGCCCAAATTTAGGGGCAAATTTTATTTATTTATCTTTTATATATAAATATTTTTGAGAGATATTAAAACATTTTAGTTTATATTTTTTTTACTATTAAGAAGGTTCAAAGAATTAAGTAATGTGAGAGATAGAGAAAAGGAAAATTTAAATAAATAGGTTTTACAAATAGACGTGTTACTAATCACAAGTAATTCAAATAAAAAAATGTTAAAAATACTATAAATTTTACTACATAAATTTTATTTATTTAATTATTTTTATACAAGATAAAAATTATGCTCTAACCTAATCTAAATGTATATGTATGAACTCTCTTCTAGAAACTTAAATCTCGGCCATTCCCCCCACACCCTACAATAACTTATACTTGTGGAGTGATCACTACACCAAGGGTGTGTGATGGTCTCCATAACTTTTATAATTTAATGTGACAATGAATATGATAGGTAGATTTCAACAAACTATTGAATACATTTTTGAATGAATATTTGTGATTGATAATATATTTTTGTAATTCTCATGTTGTAAATTTTATAATATTTCTAGTATTTTTGTAAGTCTCATATCATTGATCACATTCATTATAACACCAATTTGTAGTAAAATTTATTATAACTCTAGCATTTTCTCAAAAAAAAAAAAATCATATTAAAAGTAAAAAGAATGAATTTTAAAAAAATAATTATATAAAATACTAATTAAATATTATTTAAATAATAACATAAAGGTCATTTAATAATTTCGCCCTACCCTCGAAATGCGTGTCCAAAATCAAACAAGAGAATTACAGAAGTCTAGGAGTTTTCATATCAGTGCAAGGTACATTGAACCTAACCTTTTTCTCGATGAAAGATCCAAAAAAGAAAGGGCAATGGTTTTGTCCAATTGTTAGCATTTTTCAACGCGGTAATTGATCTGTCCACTTTATCATATTGTTTGATTATTTAATGGGGGTAGTGGAGCCCTCCCGGGCTGGGATTGTTTACTTTTCCATATCAAGTCCAAACATTTGCTTCTCCAAAAAAAAAAAAAAGAAAAGTCCAAATATTTGTCACAAACGATCCGCACTTTATTCTGGCAATCCATAATTTTGTTGCTGCCAACGTAGGCGCTCCTTCGAAAGAGATGAAATCAAGGCCACCGGAACCGTCGCTTCAAGAAAGCCTTCTGCCCTGTTCGGACGAAGTTCGTCTTTCAGATATCTACTTCACGAAATTAATCCTTTACACTTCCTCCACTACAGCTACAGTTTTAATGATTCTTCCACAAGTAAAAGTGAACGGAGGTCTAGTTCCAGTCTTCTTCAGAGATCGCCCGACGTACTATTATATGTTTGTAGTCTCCACCATGTTCGCTCTTATTGGTGCTTACGGTACCTTGGGGATTCAACACAAGCACAAACCCAGGATCGAAATATTTTGCCGGATGTATGCCTTCGCCTCAATGTTTTCAGCACTAGCCATTGTACTGCTTGTTGCAACTCTCTGGTTTGTAGCCCCTTCCCCTCCTTTAATGTAACCAAAAAAAAAAAAAAAGGTATGGGGGCGAGGTTTCGAGCTCAGATAGATCGAAACCTAGAATCTATCATATGATTCAGCCGACTTCTTGGTTTTTAGTTTTCTTTTGTTTCTTGTCTCGGGCCGAGACCCAGAATGTATGTCATGATTCTGCACTCTTGGTTTTCAGTTTTCTTTTGTTTCTTGTTTCGGGCCGAGACCCAGAATCTATGTATGTCATGATTCTGCACTCTTGGTTTTCAGTTTTCTTTTGATTCTTGTTTCGGGCCGAGACCCAGAATCTATCTATGTAATGATTCTGCACTCTTGGTTTTTAGTTTTCTTCAAGAACAACTCTTACTTTTAACATTTCCAAGCTTTGCACACCAACTTGAGCACTGCCATATTTTAACAGTTGCACATCAGCCAAACTGCAGCAACAAATATTTGTGTTAAAAGAAAAGTAAATGTGGACATGGCCTAGATAAGGCCAAGTAGCATAAAAAGAACCATGTAGCAGACTTGAAATAGTCTTCGCTGTGTTGAATTGAATTTAAAGGAAGGGGAAATTACACTTTGACCTTGTTTGAAAAACACTCTGTCTGTGGTTTAAAAATTGACACTTTATCTATAGGGTAAACTCTGTTTGTCTCCCATATTTTTGCTACTTTCAAAACTTAAAAAACTAAAAAATCAAGAGAAAAGATCTAAAAGCTAGGTTTTGTAAAAATTAAAACCTAGCTTCTAGATCTTGTCATGTATCAACTCTAAGCTGTTCTTCATGCTAGATGAAATAGCTAATATTTGAGCATCACTGTTAAATTTCAGAAAATCCACTTTGGTGGTTAGATTTTGTACGGTCTTGATAGGCTTTCTCTTGCCCCCTAAGAACTCCTCTCTGTTGTAAACATTCACAATCCCAGGCGATGGTAACTTCATAGTAATTAGCAATTTCACTTTGAAGGACTCGTTGTTTTCCACCACCTCGACTATAGACCTTCATCAAACAAACGAAAATGTCATGTCTGTTACCATCACCTCCAATACCAACAGAACCACCCTAACATTTTCACTCTCAACTGGAAAGCAAGTTCCATATCACAGCCATTTTCTTGTTGCCAAATCCAATGGACATTACCATGAACATCTCTAGATTCTCTACAACCTGCATGATATTTCTGAAACCGACAAAAAGTGCATTTCGATGGAACTGAACTGAATTTATTGAACCATTTGAAGGATCCTCCGCATTTGCATCTAGAAGTCTTGAATATTCAAGAGGTCCAGGCAACAATTTAGTGTTGCTCCTCACAACAAGGTCTTCATTTGTTTGAGGGATATCTTTAATAGTTTTAACATTCTTGTAATTATGGACAATCTTTTCAGATCTAAACTAAAAGTTAGGTTTTAATTTTTATAAAACCTAGCTTTTAGATCTTCTTTTTTCTTAATTTTTTAGCTTTTTATGTTTTGAAAGGGGAGAGACATAAAAGGGTAACAAAAATACAAATTTATCCTTATTTTCAACAAAGGTGGGTAACGGAGAGACAAACAGAGCTTATCTCAAGTGGGTAAAGTGTGAATTTTTAAATTATAAGTAAATAAAGTGTTTTTTGACCAAATCATAGGTGAAAAAAGTGTAATTTTCCTTTAAAATAAAAATAAAAATGAATAAAAATCATTGATATAAAAAAAGAAACATAAAAAGCATCAAAACTGAGAATCTGAAATTTGTTCAGGAACTCATCAAATTCAGATGGAAGATTCCCATCAAGTTGTTTTGTCTGTTTAGTGGAGAAAACATTAAAAAGCTGCAAGTTGTCAGGGAAACTAAGCCCACCTCTGAAATAACAAAGCAGAGTACCTCAACGACAGGAACTGCTGTAATCATCTTTGTGCACAAAATGAGAGGAAAAAAAATGGGTAGAACACAGGTACTAGTATGTCACAAAGGTTAAAACATCATCACACATAAACAATTTGAGAAAATAATAGTCACAGTGCACCAATTTAACTAATTTAAGAGGGGAACCTGATTCCTGGAAGAGAGGCAGAAATACAAAAACATGTATAAAATATTATTGTACCATCAATAGCGAAACATAAGCCACATTGCATACACATTATGCACGTACTAACTTTTTTAACAGATTAATACAAACAAATGATTGTTCTAGGACCAAAACACTTCATTGTTATAGAAAATAACTACCTACTTATCAAACTATAATAATAATTTAGCATTTTGACAGAGAAGAGAAGACCTTATCCAATAAGCTCTGGATCTCTACAAAGCAAGCTAGCACAGGATGATCACAAATGGTATGCCCTTCAGACTTGAGGAAATTGAAAGTTATAGCTTGCCAATACAAGAGAAAAAGAAGCTGATTCACCTCATGCACAAGGTAAAGAGTAAGAACCACAATTATATAAACCCAGAACTTTGTATTTGATGGTTGGGAAAACATAATGAGTCAGATCTACAAGCATTTTAACCTTCAAGCATATTAAATTCCAGGAGCATCACATATCAAAGAGAAACCTATAATCAACCCTCTACAGATACCACAGATATCAACATAGAACAAAAAAGAATAAACCCGTCTAAAAGGGATAATTCAGGGCTAAATCAATCCATTTCTAGGCACATGCCACCTAAATCACACTTAATGGAGCAATGCACATTATAACACTTACAATAAAATAATCAAAGAAGAACAGATAATACCATGCTTAGATTTCTTTCAAGTTGTTCAATTGCATCATTCAGCTCCAACAGCAAGCCAACTAATTCTGGAGCAGAACTGTGGGATAAAAACATTATTAACCAAGAATGCAGAAGCAAAAGTATTCACTGCTAGTGATAAAAAACAGAGACAGACATTTATAGCAAAAAACATTATTAGACCCTGTTGCACCAGATGATTCCACAGAACCAAAGCCAAATGTCATATGATAACACATTCTATTAAATGTAAGTTCCACCGCTAGTAATGATGTTATTCTTTGTTTTCCTCTTACCTTTTTTTGTTCCCTCAACTTGAATCAACTCACTCTTTCTCACCAGTGCATTAATCGCTATCCTTTGAATGTGATTAAACCATTTCATGCGACTCTCCCTCATCTTTTCACCACTATGGGTTACCCCTATCTTTAAAGCGAATTTCCTCATTTTGATTAAGATATTTTATTGTATTTACACTTATCCAAGCTTCAAAATCCATTAATCTAAAAAAATTGTCAACCCACCTATCCCAACACCTTCAGGTTTACTATGTTTAGTGAATAATGGTTGCCCAGTTGAGATCAAGCAGTAGTTGCTATAATCCATTGGAATTTCAAATCACCTGTTAAAAACTTCATTGCAAGTACAAGGCCCACTAATAAATCCCTTAGACACCCATAGTTCCATTCTTAGAAAACCCCTCCCCTTCCCCACCCCTCAAAAATAGATTCAATTTCTTATATACATGAACTGAGATTTTTTTCTATAGATAATACAATTGCGAGCACAAATTTTCTACACAGTTTGGAGCTGGCAGGGCATAAGATAAGGGGAACCTCCCTAGTTGAAGGAAGCAAAGTAATACTGCAGAACCATCAGCAAATATTCTTGTCGCATGTCATATCATATGTCATTAATTTGAAGTAAGAAGAATGGAGAGGCAATCCGATTACTCCATCACGTTGAAAGACACAATGAATCTATTGTGCATCTTGTATTAGTTCCCTTCAACCGAATTCTACAAATTCTTACTCAACCTTTGGTTTTCTCTAAGAGAGCTAGACTAGCTCAAAAAGATAAATTTCTATGGAAAAGCACCATACACTAGACTTCATCTCGGACCATAATGTTATTACATTTCTAAGACCACCACCCTTTTTCAGCTCTGGAATGGCTATTACTTATAATGCTACACAACCTTTCTCCTTATCATTCTTTTCTAAGTTTTATTGATGCAGAACAATGTAGGAAAACAAGGATAAAAGGGAAACAATACGAAAAACAGGACAAATCCTAGGCTTCACCACCTAGAATCTGCCTGCAAACTCTAGGCTTCTCCACCTAAGGGTGTTTGGCATCACCACCAAACACAGGGAACAAAAGAGGAGACATATTCTCAACTCATCATAAAATTCTTATTCAAGATCATCCACCCTTTTCAAAGTTACAGGAGTGCTAGTTAAATAGGGTTTAGGGATTACACCAATATGGAAAATACCTAATCAAATTCCTTAAAACCCTCAACATTAAAAACCTGATTCAAAATTGAAATTAAAAAACAAAATTAATTTCACATTAAAAAATAAAATCTTAAATGATTTTAATGTCCCTGCATCAGTTACATTTCAGCCTTGATAAAAAAGGCTCAGCTTAAAAATTTAAAACACAAAAAAGTGCAGAAATATAAGAACCATACAAACAGAAATTGAAAAACCTTACCTATATAAAAAATCCATTTGTTCCTCTGATAGAGCACCCAAATCTCTCTCAACCTCCTCATAAGCTGCTCCTGTGTCATCTGAGGCTTCTTTTCTCTCAGGAGATTTTTTTCTGCCTTT
The DNA here is from genome assembly GCA_023055345.1 of Quercus wislizeni. Taxonomy (NCBI): domain Eukaryota; kingdom Viridiplantae; phylum Streptophyta; class Magnoliopsida; order Fagales; family Fagaceae; genus Quercus; species Quercus wislizeni. The sequence goes on along the minus strand of JALGQJ010000003.1, from coordinate 45,645,859 downwards.
TCTTTAATATTGGGCTACATGTCATTCAAAAGAATTGATAGTCCATATGTCCCATTCACAGAAACCAACAATAAAATATGCGTGAGAGATGTATATTGGTAATAGATTGGTGTTATGTGTGCAAAGGGAGTGGACAATTTGTAGATTACTTATTGCTTCATTGCCCTACAGCTTCTGAATTGTGGTGTATGGTATTCGGGTTGTTTGGAGTTTCTTAGGTGATGATGAGGCCAGTTGTAGATTTTCTAGCCTCTTAACAAGGTTGTTTTGGTCAACATTGAAATATTGTTATTTGGAGAGCCATTCCTCTTTGTTTGATGTGGTGCATTTGGCGGGAGTTGAATGCTTGGTGTTTTGAGGAATATAAAAGATATTTTCCTGATATTAAGTTGTTTTTCTTTAAATGTTTTTTCAGTGGATGTTAGTTGTGGGTTCTCCATTTTTATGTTCATAATCTATTTTTGTTGATCATTGTAATTTGTGAGATTGATTGTATTGCTCACTTTGTATGCTTCCTTTATACTTAGGTATTCTTATCCTATCCATAAAATTTACTTATCAAAAAAGCACAAAAGAGGATAACCCAAGCTTGAAAAATGCATGGTAAAAATATAAAAACAAAACACAACAAAGACCAAAGGTTTAACTTACTTATCTTTATACTTCCTTTTACATTAACAAGGAGAGAATATTGAACCCTCACCTCCAGAGTTAATTCCCTATCACTCTCATCTCTTCATTATTATCATCAAGGCCAAAATTTTCATTTGTTTAAGATTTTGCTTTTTGCCTCTGTAATTTCAAAGCCTCTTCCACCTCTCTCAAAGGTCTCTCATCATCACTTGATTGTGCCTTCATCAGAAACAAAGGGTTAGGAAACTACAAAGACAACCTTGATTATGTACATATGATTGCATTCAGAAATTAGTTTGTGAACAAGAAAGTTTCCATAAAGGCAGTCAGCGATTGTCACCAAAAAAATATATTAAATACAGATGGAAAAAATTGAGAATGGGTGCGGAGCAACTACAGACAATATGCATAATTAATCACACGAGATGTAACTATAATTACTGTAAGAACCTAAGGGAATAACAATTGAGAGTTTTTCATGTAAGAAAATATGTAGAGAACGATTTAGAACCCATCCCCCCAAAAGAGAGATTCTCAATGGAGTCCATGCTCTCATTTCAGCCAAGAAGGGTGTACCAAGTGATGCACCTAGTAGGCTAGTGCACACCTAAGGTCACTTACAAGTGCCCCATAATAATTCCAAAATAGTCTAAATACCAAATAGCCGACATGAAAACACCACCCTAAATGACACTTCGGAGATAAGTAACCCTGGTGTATGGAAAAATTGGCTAAATTATGCATGCGTAGGAGGTATGATTTTTTTTCTTTCTAAATGAATTCATTTACATATCCACAAGAAAGGAAAAAAAAAAACCCTATAGGGACATGCCTGAAACACAATGACAGAGAGATGGGTTGGTTTGCAATAACATTGATTTACTAGAATGTAAGCTGTTCTATTACTAATTTGTGTTTTGCAATTTGAAGCAGTCAAACTTTTGTTTAATATTCATCATTTACCCCAACATCAAAATTACAGTACCTTGTACAAAATAATGTTATTTATTTAGACCATGAAATCTTAACAAATGTAGGTGCGATTCTTTTTTTGGAGAGAGAGAGAGGGGAGGGGGAAGGGGTTTTGGGGGGTGTAAGCAAGAAGCCCAGTAATTCAACTTCACATTTTCTCATTTAGAGCATCTCTCTTTATGTGAATGTAGTTATGCAAATGTTTTTGGCCAAAACTAAACAAACAGCTTCAGATATATACTTTCAACAAATGAAACTGATTAAATGTAATGTGAGAAATTGCAAACCATTTTCCTCACTTTTTTTTTTTTTGTGTCAATATCGCCAGTTTCATCTCACCATCATCTTCATCCTCACTATCATTGATACCCTATAAGCAACATTAGGATTACCAAGAGGGAAAGAATAAAGATACAAATGGACAATGCCACCACTTTTTAAATGCTTACGCTCAATCAAACAAACTTACAAAATATGAATTTTGCCTTAACATGTTTGTTTCAGTTATGCAGAAGAGATTTATATAGTTCTGATGTGTAGAAGGTTCTTCTCTTAAAGTTTACAATTCTTTCACCATTCTTTTCCAAGATCCTTTTAACATTTAAAACAGTAACATGATTTCACAAAACTAAACAAAATGCAACCTAGATCCTAATTCACACATGACAAAGATTTTTATTCTAACTAAAGTAACAAAGTTCAAATGAAAAAAGGTATACGGAGAAATCTGAAGTCATGAAGTCTAACGCAATTCCCTTTGCCAACTTGTAAAACCACCTTAAATCACTATCATTTGCTTAAATTAAATACACTAACAGTAAGCACATCATAAAATAATTACCTTGCTAAATTTCTATCATGTAAATCTTTTTGTTTTTTCTCTAATAGTCTTCCCCACCAAAGACAGCGCAGTTCTACAGTGCCAGCAAAATTTTGTTTCATGGGTTCACATCAGTGTCAACAAGAAGAATTCTTTTGATAAGTAATAAATTTCATTAAAATTCTTAGTATACAGGATGTATGTAAGAGAAACACCCTTTAAAAAAAAAAATCTAATATTAAGATAGACCAAGAAGAAGTTTCACACAAATTACTTATGTTTCTAGCAGAAAGTTCTAACCCTAAAACTGTCGAACACCCAATGTTGTCAATCACAATAATCCATTTCAACTTAAGAGATTTCATCTAGTGCTAATCTATAAGTCTAGTAAATCATCAGAACCGGCAATAATATCAATCCACATATAAGAATTTCGAAGAATCTATCATAAAAGAGCAAATATCGGCATCCATTGCAAACAATCATTATGCCATATAGGCTAAAGCGTTCTTGCGAAATCGTCTATAGGTTCAATCAATTTCATTTCAAGAAATAAATAAATCGTCAACAATTAACAAATAGCTCACAATCAGCTTTTGAAGTTACCATACACCTCTCAAAGCCATTTCACTTCAAAACCTATACAACAACAGCATAAACAATACATTCAATATAATTATCTCAAAAAAAGTTTTTTGAGGATTTAAACTATAATATAGATTTTTAGTTATCATCACAATCATAATATTTATTTTCTATTACTCCTAAATACAAAAACTTAGGCTCCGCTCGGTAGTTCATACCTACACAACAATAGCATAAACAATACATTCAATATAATTATCTCAAAAAAAAAAAAATTTTTTTTTTGAGGATTTAAACTATAATATAGATTTTTAGTTATCATCACAATCATAATATTTCTTTTCTATTACTCCTAAATACAAAAACTTAGGCTCCGCTCGGTAGTTCATAAGGGAATGAAATGGAATAGAATGGAATTGAATGAGATGGTTATAAGGGAATGGAAAGGAATGTAATAGAATAGAATGTATTTAAGTAAGGAAAATGAATGGAAGAGAATGGAATGAAATGGAATTAAGTAACCTTGATTGGATATTTTAAAATAAAAGAATGGAAATGAATGAAAATGAGTAGAATGTAAGTAATCTTGTTTGGGAGCAACATGGAGAGAATGAAATGAAATCATTTTATGACAATATTACTATTAGACCCCTATTTTAAAATAAAGGGTTGAATATATAGGGGTATTTTGGGAATTTTAGTAAAAAAATTATTAAATTTAATTCTAATTCTATTTCCTCCTATTCCTCCCAATTTCAAGGGAATGAAAATGTGAGGTTTTAAGGGAATAGAGAGGAATGAGTGTTCTTTCTTACCTATTCCATTCCCTCACACTTAAACTCCCAAACAAGGATTCCCTCTATTAAAACTCTCAAATAAGAGAAGGGAATAATATTATAAAATTATTCTTTTTATTCCTTTCCATTCCATTCTATTCATTCCTCCCAAGCGGAGCCTTAAACTAAACCTGATTCTTTAAAATTATTATTCTTTAGCATAAATATTCAAAATCAAAATGTTTAGTTGATTTGAACGGTTTTTTTTAAATTTTTTTTGGGTGAAACTATCGGCTCTGTTTGGATGCCGAGAAAAGAAAATAAAGTTTGAAAATGTTCCTTTCTTTTTCCTTGTATAGAGAACTTGAAAAAACTCAAATGAAATGTGAAGAGGAACTAACCTTTTGTTATGATTTCAGACTCGAATGTGTGATCTCTACTCTTTGGTGTTGTAAGGAGGGTTTTGGCCTGGAAAGCATGGACTAGGAGGGTGCTGCACCCGAGTCCGACGTGGTTGCCCGTGCGTCGGAGTCACGTCTGAGTTTTTTTTTTTCCTCGGATTCACGCTGACTCAGCTCGATTCGTGCAAAAACCGAGCTGATTCGGCCATATCGGTCCGTATCGGCCGATGACCGAAATGGTCTAAACAAGCTAAAATCGGCCTTGAATCTGGTCGGAATAGCCGAAATTCTCATCTCAGAGTGTTTTTTACCTTCTTCTTTCTTTGTTTTGTGAATCAAGGATAGTAATGTGTTTTTTAATAATATTTTAATAGTAAAAATATATAGAAAATATAAATTAAAATATTTTTAATAATTTTTTAATCGCCGAGTCCCACCACACCCGCACCTTACTTTTTCAAAAATTGCCGAGTCCCGCTCTTGCACCTAAGTCCCAAAACGCACCCGTGTTTCATAGGTTTTGGCTTTGAGAGAGAAAACTCATGAGTGAAGGCTAATTTTGATATTTTCGTTATTTGGTATTGGTTTTTACCTGACCCGGCATGGGAGATTAGGCCCATTAGGTACGTGATATCGGGTTAGAACTAAGAAGCCCGTTGGTAGCTGAGCTTATAGAAATGTCTAGCCAGTCTAGGCATCTATGTTCTGTGTACGGAGTCTACGGACCATGCTCCTAATATAGAAATGTAGACTGTTGCAAATTTGCAATTAATTTGTTCAATCAATAAAGTTTTTCTTTTCCCATAAAATAATATAGTAAAAAATAAAATAAAGTTATGCTTTTATAATAAAAGAAAGTATTTTTTTTAATGGAAACTAGAAAGTTTTTCAAATTGAGCACAAGTCGGACTGGACGGGGATTAGAGCCCACTCTCAACTCAACTAGATAATATCAGGTTGGGAGCTTAGGCACTTGAATTAGCTCAAAATTTGGGGTTGGCTTGACCATAGGTAGGGTTGTAAATGAACCAAACTGATCATGAACAACTCGGGCTTGGTTTGATAAAAAATTCGTTTATGTTGGTTTGTTTATAAGTAAGCAAAGTTTGAGTCTTAGTTTTAGGTTTGTTTAATAAACAAGTTGAGTCTAAGCAAAAAAAATTGTTCACGAAAAAGCTTATGAGCTATAAGGTTTGATACAAAATAATTCAAACGTAAACTCATTTATAAGTTTATATGTGTTAGCTAAATATACTCATTACACATATCTTAATAATGACATGGTCAACATGAGACCACTACCCATTACCTTGATTTTTTCCTTCCCTCTAAACTAATCAAGAACCATTTTAGACTTTAGTTCTATTTAAAAATAAATAAATAAATTAAGTGAGCCACATATGATCATTTCCTATCAATCATCTAATGTAAAGATGAAACATGTTAGTATTTTCCCACTCATAGTTACGAAAAACTGGACTTTTAGTGACAAATTTTTTCGTCATTAAAAGTACATTTTGTTGTAGTGCATAATAGTTACAAATAAGTATTTTTTTAGTTCTTCACCATTTAACGTTAATATAAAAATTGTACTATGAACAATTGTTGAAATTGTAGATAAGGAAGGATTAATGAATGAATTTAATTATTTAAAATTTTAATTTGAATAATGGCTGATCATAAGTAGGATTAGACGTATGATAACATGAGTACACTATTTTTTTCCTTAATTTTATAGATTTAAGCATTTGATAATGTAATTTTTTTTAGACCTCGAGGTCAAAAGCTTGACTTGAGCTAGCTCGAGTCTAAGCTTGATATTAAGCTTGAGCTTGGCTTGACTAATTAATCAAGCTAAGCCAAGCCAAGCTCAACTTTTTTGGCTTTCGCACGAGCTCAAGCTTGAACATTAGTTTTAGGCTTGTCACGAGCTGAAGCTAAGTTTGAGTTTTTGACTTTTCTAGACGAGCAAAGCTTGAATATGCATTACTCAACAAAGGTTGGCTCGTTTACAACCCTAACCATAGGATTAGTTGGGGTGAACTAACGGGTTTGTCAGGTCTTGGCCTCTTGGGTCGAGTTTTGGGATTTTTTAAGGTTGTTTATTTATTTATTTTATTTGTTTTTATTTTTTGCTGTTTTGGGCTTTGGGCCTTTTTTTTTTCCAAGTTGTTTCGGGTTTTTTTTGGGTTGCTTTGCTCTCTCTCTCTCTCTCTCTCTCTCTCTCTCTCTCTCTCTCTCTCTCTCTCTCTCTCTCTCTCTCTCTCTCTCTCTCTCTCTCTCTCTCTCTCTCTCTCTCTCTCTCTCTCTCTCTCTCTCTCTCTCTCTCTCTCTCTCTCTCTCTTTGTGTTTACATTTTAGGTTTGTTTGAGACTAAAAGTGATTACTTTAAATTTGGTCAAAATATTATTTTTGTTCCTAAACTTTCACAAATGTTCGTTTTTTGTCCTTAAACCATTAAAAGTTCACTTTTCATCCCTAAACTTTGGAAACCTTTTACTTTTGGTTCTTTTATCTTTGTTCTATGTGATTTAACATAATGTTGACGTGGTATTTGACTTGGAAAAAATTTATTTATTTTCAAAATTAAAAACACATGGCGCAGCACACAATAATTGGCACATGTGGATACAAAATTCCAACGAGACAAATTTGCCCCTCACACCCACATAACCTGATCCAAACAGCCCAATCTTAAGTACCCCTAAAGTTGAAAGGAAATCCTAACGCCATAGTCATATGGCCTCAATGAATTTTTAGATTTTTGTTGGGTTGCTTTGGGCTCTCTCTCTCACTTTCTCTCTGTTTACATTTTAAAGGTTTGTTTGAGACCAAGGGTTTATTTAGATATCGCTTATTTTGCTGAAACTGAAAACTTATTGCTGAAAGTATTGTAAATAAATGTAAAAATTAGTTGAAATAGTATAGTGTGGCCTATAAATTGTACCACAAAGTGCAGTGAGATCATAAATAATACTCCCCCCGTCCCACTTTATTTGTCCTCTATTCTATTTTAGGATGTCCCCAATTATTATCCTGTTTCTAAAAATAAGAGTCATTAATTTACTAATGTTCATATTATACCCTTATTTACTAATATTCCTATTAATAATTCAATTTTTTGATAAATTTATTTAATGGTAGTTTTGGAAACTTATACATTTTTAAAAGGCAGACAAGATAATAAATGATGTTCTTTTAAAAAGTTTAACTTTTCAAACAGGACAAACAAAGTGGGATGGAGGGAGTAGAAAAAATAAGCTAAATAGTAAAATAATTTATAATTTTTATTACTTTCCAAAACGCACAATAAAAACTATTACTTTAAATTTTTTAGAATAAAAGTGACAATTGTAACTCTACGAAGGAATAAAAGCAACAATGATATACTCATGGCAAAAACTCGCTTTTACATGTATGTGGAGGCGTGTGCATCATTGTTATTTTTCACTCATTTCTTATATCGGTAATTTGATCTTTACACTTCGTACTTCCTGCTCCATACAACAATGATAAGACAAAGGAGGTTATCAAAATAAGATTGATAAGACAAAGGCCACGAATAAAACAAGACAAGCTGGGGCGATTTTCCAAACATGATTGTCAGGGAGGGTCAAAGCTATCATTAATATGAAACCCACAACGGTAGCAGCACATCCCATCCTGGCGAAAATCCCCGCAGCTCTTGGTCTCTTGTGGCTTTGAATGATGGCAGCCATACAAAAAAGTAAACCCACCAAGTTAGCAACCAAGACACAAACTAGGAGGTCCCCAGTCGCGGAAGATAGGCCAACACTGAAATGTAGGGGAATGACAATCGCAGTTGATTGGACAATCACGGCAATGGATGTCTCTGCTATTTTGGAGTCTCAGATCCATCTCGACTTACTTTCTCCCCCTCCACCTTCACCTCCACCTCTTCTTCCGTCTCTCCCTTCAACCACAATTGCAGAAGCTCCACTTTTTCCGGTCGCCTTTCCATCTGGACTTTCAACACTGTCAGTGGCGGTGATCGGGACTATGGTCATAGATGTAAGCGCTGGTGTGGCAACATTGGTTTCTTTGACTGACTTCCCACCAGAAATCATTTTAAGCTTGGAATCACCACCAGAAAGCACTCTGATTCCTTTAGCTCTTGGGTTCTTACAACTTTTTTTTTCACACACCTTGCGGTTAATGGTACGGGAATCCATGGAAAATTAGATTGGAACGAAGAAAAGCAATCAGAGTGCTTTCTGGTTTATGTGAAATAGAAGAGAAGAGTGAAGACTTCCGCGAAGTTCATATTAGCTTGTGGATTTAGTTTATAAAATTCCCACCTTATTACAATTGTGTGTATTAAACACTGATCTTTCAGTATTGTATTGGTTGAGCGAGTAAATACCAGGATCCACTTAAAAGAGACAGATTGCTTGCTAATCAAGTTTTCACTTATTCCCACAGCGAATTATTATGAGTATTTTAATTTTGGATGCAACCTTCAATGATTAAATATTGTATTTTTTGGTTGACTTTGTGTTACGTGCAAAAGAAGTGGAATTTCAGTTACAGATTTTAACATTATGCAGCCTAAACCACACCGTACTCTCTTTTTATATTAATATATATATATATATATATATATATATATATTTTATACTATTAATAGTTTAATATATCTTTACAATTTTTCACATCAATATTTTTTTATTTATATTTTTTAATTTGATTTAGGACTTTTAAGATGTATTTAAATACAAACACCTTGTCTCTCATATAATTTTCTATTTTGTTTTGGACTCTACCTTCTCTAATTCTCCTGTCACTACATCATAATTATTAGAGTTTTTTATTTTTTATTTTTTATTTTTTAAATTATATTTTTACTGTGTTCTTTACGCAAACACCTCCTCTCTCATTTTTTTTTACTCTTCCTTCTCTCATTCTCTAATTCTCCGATCACTAGATCACTATTAGGGTTTTTTAATTATAGTTTTATTGTGGTTTTGTTGATAAGAATTGTCAAAATTTATTTTTCCTGTTATGTAGTCATATGTTTTTATTTTTTTGTTTTGTTTTTATTTGCAACTTTTTGGGGGCATTACACAAACGGCATAAAAATAGCTATCAATGCATTGTAATCTGAAACAAAATGTTCTATAAATTTGTCAAGATGGTATGGAACAATCAATAAAGTTCATATCTACCATGCTTGAATATAAGATTGCTTTATTTTTGCACTTTCTTATGGTGTTTTGCTTAGCTTTTACTTTTTTGTATGGTGTGGCAAAAGAAATTATTTGACTGATATTTGGTTTTTACAGTTACCAAGCATCTTAATAAAGGCATCAATGGTGCAAATATTTGTTTTGCACCCAGCAATGTAAATAATGGTCTATTTGGAAATTTAGAGAGGGAGGAGAGTAGAGGGGAGGAGAGTAGTGGGAAGGAGAGTAGTGGGGAATGATTCCCCTCCACCTTATTTGGATGTTTTTAAAATTAGTAAGGGGGAAGGGAGTAATTAGCTATTCCTCTTGTTTGGATGTTTTAAAAATTAGAATGGAGAGGAGAGGAAATGATTAAAATAGACAAATTTACCCCTATTTAAAAATGGACTTGCAACATTAGTCTATAATTAATTTATCAGTTTTGTAAAGTCTTGAATCTATCATTTGTCCAAATCTTAGAATATGCTAGTAAATTCATTTTTTTTTTTGGGGGAGAAGCATAAATAAAATTAAAAAAAAAACAAAATAAAGTATATACCTAAAAACTAAAAAAAAAAGTAATCTTATCAAAAAAGAAAAAAGAAAAAAAAAAGAGTAAAAATCCAAACCCAACGGCCAAAAAGAAGAGGCCCAATCTTCAACCACCATGCTTTCACACTCTTTAGATCAAACCAACATTTTTAGCAAGTCAAACACAAAAATCTATGAAATATAAAAGCGTAAGAAACTAATAAAAAATCAAATCATCCAAATTCTCGGCTTTACACAATTCGTAAAGCTTCTTCACTTGACCAATCAAAAAAGAAAAGAAAAGGGAAACACACATTAGCGTACAAAAATGATGTAGAGTGTAAGCGAGAAAGAGAATTTTTTTTCTCAAAAAGATTTTTCCATTTTTTTTGGGAACCAAATAGAAAAATTGAAGAAAAAGAATCAAACATATAGATTGGAGGATAGAGGGATTAGAGGCGGGATCGTTGGCTGAATTGGAGTCTCGAGCACTGTGATGAGAGAGTGAGACTGAGGTCTGATCTGATATGATTCTCTTCTTTCTTTTTTTTTTTTTTTTTTTTTTTTTTTTTGGATTCAAATCAGCAACCAAAAATTCAATTCAATGCTTAAATTTTCCCAGGAAACAAACAAAGGTTATTTATATAATCGGTTTGTAATTTTGTTAATTTAGAAAGGGTAAATTAGAAAATTTCTTTGGTTAATAATTTATCTACTCTACTCTCTCTCCAAATCTCTCCAATTTGGAGGAATTAAAAATGAGGGGTTAGGGGTAGTTAAAACCCCTCAAAACTCCTCCAAACCCCTCCCCTTCCTTCCTTAAAAAACTTCCAAATAAGGTAATTAAACTATTCTCCCTCCCTTTACTCTACTCCCCCTCATTTTTTAAACATCCAAACAGGCCATAAATTCTTTACTCTTTCTTTTGGCTTTTTAGAAGTTTTAACATCTAAATTTTGGGTTCATATTTTGAAATATACAATGATGGCTCTAGGATTTTTTTATAGGGGGGTCAATAGTGTCTTGAGTTAGGATTTTGTTGTGGGGGAGTAAAAAATAAAATGTTTATTTTTTATTTTTTATATTTTTTGTATATACAATTGTCATATTACATACAATAATCTAACATAGTATTCTAAATAGTATACAATACAACTATACTGTACAATAGTCTATAAAATTATTAATAGTTTAAAAATTGGTGAGAAAACAACAATTGAATGCATAAATAAATATAAATAAATAACTAATCATGATATTTGTCAAATTAATGATAAGTTATTATAATCATATGTAATATCAATTAAATAAAAATATATGATAAAAAAGAATAGTAATATACCTAAGAGTAGATCTAGGAGTAAACGTGAAACTAAGGAGTAATATAAGATTTTGCTTTGAAGTGTATGAATTTTGAACCACACACGTGTCATTCTCTTAGAGTTGGAGCAAGCATTAAAAGACTTTTTAGACTCAAAAAACTGTAGAACACTTATCAAACTACTTGATTAGACAAAAAGAAAACATAGAAGGGAGAAAGAGAGAATGAGAAAGAATCATAGATGTAAATACATATTAATTGGTTGTATAAGTGGTGTAATTTTTTGCTGATGAAGAAGAAAAGTGCAGGAAAAAAAAATTTCATTCTACCATCAATGGTAAAGTAAGTCAGAGTTTAGAAAGAAGGTTTGTTTATTTTTTAACAAAGGAGCAATTTTAAGAGTAGTGCTACTGACACAACGTTTATGCAATAAAATCTAAGTGACAAGTTGTTAAAGGTATGTAAAAAAGTGGTGTTAGTTATGAGTTTAGATAAAAAGCCAATTACAACTTGTCACTTAACTTTTATTGTAAAAATATTGTGAAAATAGCACTAAGATAATCATATTTCAAGTTTATTTCAATTAGGTTTAAACAAAATTTAGGGTTAGCATGTTCAAAATTTTATTTTAGGGGTCAAAACAAAAAAAGAATTAAAAATTTTATATATAAATTTTTTTTGGGGCCAAGCCATAGGGTTCATTTGAATCCCTTGGGTTGGTTGTAGAGCTGCCCCAGGCAATATATGAAATTGTCTTGACAAATTTCAATTGTTATAATCATGGATTATTTTTTTGAGATAACCTATCTTTCTCTTATATTTTTTCTATTATGTAGTCATATGTTTTTTTGCCGATTCTTCAATTTTTGATGCCTTTAAGAAGTTTAACAACTTAATTTTTTTTATTCAATTTTTGCAATATTATATTTTTGTTTCTATTATGTAGTCATATGTTTTTTATGTTTTGTTTCAATAATTTCTAGGCACTGAATCTTCTGATTCTTTACTCTTTCTTCTGGCTTTTTAGAATTTTTAACATCTAAATTTTGGGTTCATGTTTTGTAATATATGAAATTGTCTTGACAAATTTCAATTGCTATAGTCATGCATTATTGTTTTGAGGTAACCTATTTTTCTCTTATATTTTTTCTATTATGTAGTCATATATTTTGCGTTACCGTTTGAATTAATATGATTTAAGAATTCTAAATTACTTTTATTTTTTAAAAAATTATTTTTCATATATATGACCCTTTTTGCATTTTTACTCTATTTTTTATATTGTTTTTTACGTCGCTGGGTCTTGAATCTTGATGAACAAGCTTAGGTTATGCGTTAACCACATAAATTTTTTCTTTAAATTTTTATTATTTAAGAACCAAAAAGGGTGTTGATATGTTTCTTGTGACATTTTTCTCAATTATATTACTTGAAGGCAAGAGCCCTTTTCTGCCGCCAAGAATAAAAGTTGAAATCATAAGTAGATGAGAGGCAAGAAGGTAGTAGCGGAGGCTATGATAACAAGAGCATTCCAAGTGCTTCCTAGATTGGTTGTCTTCTATCTCGATTAAAACTCTTGGCCTTTCAATTGGTACTTCCTTCTTCATCTTTTTACATTCATATATTTCCAAATCTAATCTTTCCAGTGCATTTATTTTTCTTCATTCTCTAATGAAGTCAATTTATTCATCTGATACACCTTTTTGTTGTTGTTCTTCTACGTGTTAAAATATTATAACTATTGCCTATAACACTAAATTAGCTTTTCTAATTCTCAAAAAAAAAAAAAAAATCCAAAACCTATTGCTCTAGATTAATGACTCTTTCCAAGTGTTAGTGCCATTTTTTAGTGTAATTAATTACTGTTTTCTATGTAAAAACTTCTATAATTTTAATTTTTTTTAAAGGTTTTTTGGTTGAATTTTATATGGTAAGAAAAAAATTAGGATTTTGCAAACAAATTGAGCAATGGGAGGGATTATATTATATTAAAAAAATGATTGAGGCCTTAATTTTCATTAAAGAAAGGATGCCATTGATAATAGACATGGCACACCTAATATTATTGGTGTTAGTATTTTTTTTCCCTTTTAAATTGTAACTTATTTTTTCAAGTGATCATAACTTTAGGCAAGTTTATGTGAAATTAGATTGGAACAAAAAAAAGCAGAAAAGGTCAGCTATACTTACATCTGTTTCTAATTTGCTTGGAAATTTATGTGAAATAGGAAAAGAGTGAAGACTTCTGCAAGGTTCATATTAGCTTATGAATTTATGATCCGTTTGGATTGAGGGGGAGTAGAGTAGATTTAGCAAAAATTAGCTTATTTTTAGCCAACTCTACTTTACTCACCTCCACTCCCCCTTTTTCTCCCCTTCATCCAAACAGACCATTAGTTTATAAAATTTAGGAACTTATTGCACTTGTGTGTAATAAACACTAATCTTTCAGTATTGTATTGTTTGATTGAGTAAATACCAGGATCCATCCACTTAATAGTTTGTTTGGATAGAGGGGAGAAGGAGGGAGAGTGGAGGGGAGTAGAATAGAATTGGCTAAAAATAAGCTAATTTTACGCTAAATTTACTCTACTCTCCCTCCCTCTCCTTCAATCCAAATGGACCATAAAAGAGACAAATTGCTTGCTTATCAAGTTTTCACTTATTTCCTCCGCGAATTATTATGAGTATTTTATTTTTGGGTGCAACTTTCAATGATTATTAAATTTTGTATTTTTTGGTTGACTTTGATTGGGTGTAGAATATACCTAGTGCGTCGGACATAATTTCGTGAAAGTCAACCTCTTTGAACGTAATGCCTCGGATATAATTTCGTGGAAGTTTCACTTCGACAAGCTCGCAATTGATTTCATAATTATAATTATATTATTTTTGTATTGAGTTGGACCAGATGAAAGTCAAAGCTCGCTCAAGAAACCTTATATATGACGAATCACACGCACCAACAGATACAGAGCTCGCTTCTATCAGAAAGCTAGCTCAACAAACAAGATGTTAGTTAGTTCATTACAATCCCTTGAAGAAATCCCTCTTCCGGATTCAAACAAAGTCAGTATTTCTAATTTCATTGCCCTAATATGCCCCATGAAATCAATCGTTTGTGTCTCCTCCACAGCAACTACAATTTCTATGCTTCTTCCACAAGAAAATGTCGAGGGAAGACCAGTTCCAACCTTCTTCAGAGATCGACCCACAAACTATTATATGTTTCTATTCTCCACCCTTTACGCGGTTGTGGGTGCCTTTAGTGCCTTGTTGATCCCACACAAGCCAAAGGTCGAAAGATTTTTCAGGATGTATGCTGTGGCTTCCATGTTATCGGCACTAGCAATAGTCTTGTATGCTGCAGCTCTCTGCGGGATACAGGCCTATGGCACTGCCAATGTATTCCAGAGACCAAAAATGCCTTAGCAATCAGTTACTGAGCATCTCTCTCTTGTATTTATTTATTTATTTGTTGTTGTTGTTGCATCTAGTAAGGGCACGGCCTTCGGTCCCTCACTAGAAAAAAGCCGAAGAAAGAAAAATAAGTGATTTTTAAAAATAAAAATAAACAAAAATAGTGGGAGTTATATATATATATATATATATATTGCTTTTGCTTTTAAGAAGGTCCAACAAATTGAGTGATATTAGAAATATTATAATTTTATTACATAAGTTTCGCAAATTGTTGTGTCATAAGTCACAATAAATAATTTAAATAATCCTATAAAAAATTAATTTAAGTACTTCTTTATTATTTTGTTGAAGTGTTATCAATTATCAACTTGTAAATATTTTTAGTAAAATTTTTTGTAGCTTTTAAATTTTCCAAAAAATAAAAATATAGATTAATCTAAACGAATTACCAATTAGTGAATGAAAATGCTAAAGCTACTAAAAGTATTACTATAAAAAACTTACAAACTGACATGGTAAGAATATGATTGATGTCACTTAAACAATATAACAAATGAAAGTTTCAATAAAAAATTTATTTTATTTCTTGATTGGTGACACCTTGGTTTGTAAGACATATATAGTAGAATTTATGGGATCTTTATTATTGCTCAAGTGAAATCGTCATTTTAAAAAAATAAAAATAATGAATATTAAAGAAAATAAATTATTCTTTAGAACATTATTATTTGCAACCATCCTCGGGTCAGGTGGTCACCTCCGCTTGAGGGTCTTGCTAAAGTCAATTTCGACGGAGTGACTTTCCAAGGTCAATGGCAAAGCAGGACAAGGTGTGGTTATCAGAAATAGTCAAGGATAAGGTATTGCTATTCTCTTGAAACAGGCTGGTCTTCCTTTCTCTTTAGATATTGTCAAAGCTATGGCGGCTGCAAAGGATATGTCTTTTGCTTAGGACCACGGCTTCACTTCTTTCTTGTTGGAAGGGGACTCTGAGAACGTGATCAAGGCTCTGAAGTCATATGAAGTCTCCCTATCGTCATTTGCCATCTCATTGCCTTGGCTAAGTCCACCATGTTGGCTTGTAGTTGTATTTCCTTTTCTCATGTTCGTAGAACTGGTAATAGTGTTGGCCATAACCTAGCTAAGCATGCTAGACATGTTAGAGTTTTTTGGGTATGGATGGAGGATGTTCCTTCACATTTGTCTTCTGTACTTTTCGTCGACTATGACTGATTTTCTCTTGATGAAATTCAAAGTCTCCTTTCTAAAAAAACAAATTAAATTGATGGTTAATAAATTAACTAGTATTTAAGTGATATTTAAAATATAAAAAGAACCATTTAAAGTTTTGTTTTCCTTAGACCTCAAATTGTATTAAGTAGTCCCTCATTTGTTCTCTCATAAAATGTGAGAAAGATTGTAAGAGACGTTGCCCCCTCCTTTTATTTTTAATTTATTTTTACATTAAGTAATCCTAAAAAAGGCTCTAATAGTGTGAGTGTGTGTTCAACTTCCAATGAAGAAAAAAAAATGTGTATTTGGTGATAGAAATTACTAATTACATAGATATTGACTTAGAGCATCAGTATTCAGTTTCTAAAAAATATCTCATTTTATAAACTCAAAAGTTACTTTATCTATTATACCATATTATTTTTTTATACACCTAATATCTCAACTTTTATTTTACCATACAACACATTAAAATAATATAAATTATACAATAACATTATATAAAATTATCTATCACTCTGACACTTTCTCAACCACCCCACCACCAACTCTCTCTCTCAACCACACATCCACACAGCAACCACCGTGACCCCAAACCCACCACAAACACAGCAAATACCTAGCTACAAACTAGCCAAAAACCCAGCACAAACCCGCCATTAACCCAGCCACAACCCATCACAAACCCTACCATACACCCAGCCAAAAATCAACCAATAACCCAACCACATGTCACTTTGTCACTCTATCTTTGTGTCTCTCTCGCTATTGCTTTCTTTTTGAAGCTCTCTCTGTACAACAATGGCAATGCATTCGTTGGACGAAGAAACAACCAAGAAAATTCTCCGACAGGTCAAACATGCACCATTGATTCTTGCTTTTTTGGTTTCTCTTTCATAGGCTAGAAATTCGTGTTTTGTATATTTGAATGCTTATGGGTTTTCTTCTTTCATTGATTGAGTTCTACTTCAGTGATAGCAATCTTCCAAAGGACAAATAGATGGGTTGGAGGTGAAGAGAGACCACTGTGGTGTTGGTGGTGGTGGGTGGCAGAACATGTGAGCTCCAGCCATGGAAGGGAGAAGGGAGTAAGAGGGACGGAAGGAGAATAGAGAAGGAAGAAGAGAAAGAGATGGGGAGAGAGTAAATGTGATTCAAAGAGGAGAGAGAAATGGGAATAAAAGAGATCAAAAAATTATACAATTTTACTACAATACTATCATAAATTTAGGATGGTACTGTAACATAATTGTAAAATTTTTTAAAATTGAAAAACCGGGTAATGGAGTTTTTTTTGGTATTTTGATGCTAAAATATAGCATATTATACCATATAGAAGGTCGGGTACTGATACTCTTATAATGAGATTTATACACGCATTATTTGAAATCTTAGTCATTTTAAATTTTATCATTTGGATGTAGTATAAAGAAAATATAAAATGATAGAATTGAAATTTCTTTTGTTTGGATAACACCAAAATTTACTACAAAATTTCTACGTCTTGAACTAAGTCATTACTCATTGTATTGAATAATTACATATAATTATCACTTAAAATTTTTACCAAGATTAATCACATTAATGAAATTAAGAATCATACATATTTTATATGGTGATGATTTTGGAGAAGGTTAAAACTATATTTCTCGGTTGACAAAAGAAAGAGAGAAAACTCAAATCTAGAGACTGAAAGAATTCACATTGAATTAACCAAAATTTATTTTCAATTATAAAATAAGAAACTACTTTTTTATATTTTAGCTAACCACTTTTCAAAACACTTCCATTTAATTCTCTATTCTAAACTCAATTTCGTTTAAGAATTCTTTCTTCGTTCATTTTTTTACTTATTCCTCCAATGGTCATTATTATTTCCGTCCGATTCTCTTTTTTATTTTCTTTAGTTTTCCTCTAATTTCTTACCAAATAAATTGAGGCTTAGGACTGCTGCACCCCAAATCCACAACTTAAATCAAACCCATAACCCATTGCCCCCGAGTCAAAGGCTACCTCCGATAAGAAAAAGGAGTTTATCAAAAAAAGAATGATAAGAGAAAGGCGACGAATAAAACAAGACAAGTTTGGGCGATTTTCCAAACATGATTGTCAGGGAGGGTCAAAGCTATCATTAAAATGAAGCCCACAACAGTAGCAGCACATCCCAGCCTGGCGAAAATCCCCGCAGCTCTTGTTTTCTTGTGGCTTTGAATGATGGCAGCCATGCAAAATGTAAACCCACCAAGTTAGCAACCAAGACACAAACTAGGAGGTCCCTTGTCGCGGAAGATAGGCCAATACTGAAGTGTAGGGGAATGACAATCGCAGTTGATTGGACAATCACGGCAATGGATGTCTCTGCTATTTTGGAGTCTGAGATCCATCTCGACTTACTTTCTCCCCCTCCACCTTCACCTCCACCTCTTCTTTCGTCTCTCCCTTCAACTACAGTCGCAGCTGCTCCACTTTTTCCGGTCGCCTTTCCATCTGGACTTTCAACACTGTCAGTGGCGAGGATCGAGACTATGGTCATTGTTGTAAGCGCAGGTGTGACAACATTGGTTTCTTTAAGTGATTTCCCACCAGAAATCATTTTAAGCTTGGACTCACCACCAGAAAGCACTCTGATTCCTTTAGCTCTTGGGTTCTTACAACTTTTTTCTTCAGACACCTCGCGGTTAATGGTACGGGCCGGGAATCCATGGAAATTAGCTTGAAACGAAAAAGAAGAAGCAGAAAAAATCAGCTATACCCTGCCTTCGGACTTTATATATGGTTTAGTTTATAAAAAGTGCTAGGAGCACAAAAACTAAACAATTTCCGCAAGTTTTGAACAGTGGTGTGACAAAGTTGTGAAAGTTCTTGTGATATTAACATGGTCCTTAATTTGTAAATGATTCCTTTTTATCCGTTCCTAAAAAAATAAAATGTCATGGTTTGTAATAAATGCAGTAATGCACTAGACAAATTGGGATTTAGACGAAAACTAGATATATGTCCGTATCCTTACAAACACGCCACCTTTCACCTTCTACCACAAAGACCAATCCTACCTGGGAAAAAAAAAAAAAAGGATCTTTGCGACCGACTTGCGTACTATTACACTAGACACCCGCTTAACCCAAGAACAAAAAATTAATAAATAATACATAACTCAAAGTCAGAAGTTTAGTATATTTTTTAACAGGGCGTGATCTAATCTTTCACTCATTTTTTTGGTTTGTCTTTGATCAGGCGTAGAATATACCTATGTCATGTGCGTCAAACATAATTTCGGGGAGTTTTTGAGGTACTAGCATTGTTATTAATTTATATAAATGATTCATTCTTATTGGTTCCTTAAAAAAAAAAAAAACAAAAAATTTATAAATGATACGTAGAATTTGGGCAGTTCCACACTGACCTTTCACTATTATGTTGTTAGAAGGATTAAATACCGCGATCCATCCTCTTATAAGGTTATAATGGACAGATTGCTTGCTAAGTTTCACTCATTTTTTTGGTTTGAATTTGATCAGGCATAGAATATACCTATGTTACAATTTCGTGGAAGTCAAATTTTTTTTTTAATGAGAATCGGAAGTCAACCACTTTGAACGAAATGCCTCGGATATAAATTTCCTGGAAGTTTCTCTTCGACAAACTCGCAATTGATTTCATAATCATAATTATATATATATATATATATTTTTTTTTGAGGTGGAACATATGAATGTGAAACCTCGCTGAAAAAACCTTGGGCAACTTACAGTAGATCTACCTGTGATTTGGCTCGTTTGCACTTTGTCTACTCGTGGTTTAAAACTTAATACTTTATTCACTTGTGTTTAATTCCATTAAGTCTTCGTTACCCGCCTCTGTTAGAAACAGGGGTAAAAAATAGGTCTTTTTGTTTCCATTTTATATTTCTCTCCCAAAACAAGAAAAAAAAAGAAGATCAAAATTGGTTATTTCAAACCCACGAATATGCATCTCTTAGAACAAGGCTCAAATCAAAATTTTTTTTTTCAAACCCATAACACAAGAACACAACATTTGTAAATATAGTTCAAAATTTTTAGGAGCCATTTGGTAGAGGAGTTTGAGTAACGTTGTTTAAAATGATGTGGATAGTATGGTTTAATAAGTGTTGTAAAAAATACGCATTTATAGTATTCATAAAGAGAAAAATGTGTTTGGTAATGTGTTTCAAATAGTATATTTTGGTGTTAGAAATATAAGTTGTGTGTTTGATATGTGTGTTTTTAAAAAAAAAAAAAAAAAAAAGCTGACAACGGTATTATTTTGAATTGACGCGTGGGAGAGACGTTGCTAAGATGCCACAATGCATTGACGCGTGGGAGAGAAGAGACCATCTGCAAAGACGTGTGGGAGAGCTTACTGTTAGGTGGGCTTAGAGTGTTTCGCTCTCTACAGTAATATGTCAAACACAAACTCAAACAACACTTGTTATGAATCACTTGCCAAACGTATAGTTCATCATGGGCCCTACCTATTTAGGTGTTTAAACAGCAAACAACGTTGATGAAGTGTGCATACCGAACGGGGCCTTAGTTACACACAGCCAAACCAAAACCCTTTTAAAAATGGACCCAAATCCATTTACTCCAATACTGAAAATCCCTCTAATTTTTCAAACCTAAAAAGCCAAACTCAACACAAATCCCACCCTTCTTCTCGGATTGAAGGTGGCAGTAGAAATTTAAAGCAACCATGGAGTTCTAGCAAATGCTAAAGAGAGCCATCATAGTTAATGGCGGCAGTGAACGGAATAGCAACACCTACAAGCAAAAACGAAAAGAAACCCACAAACACAACAACCAACAAACAAAGAAACCCTCTGTACTCATCGTTTGAAATCAAAACCCACCATACCCACCTTCATCATGAAAGCCCACCCCCACAAAGTCCACCCACAACCACTATTAGAACCCATAACCCAGCACCACCATGCCCATAATCCACAAAAAACCGCAACCTATAACCCACAACCCACAACACCACCATAATCAGGTCATATCAAACCCACAACCTAAAACCAAAAAAGAAAAGAAAAGGAGGGATACATGTTCCAAGGTTTTGCTCCTGGATTTTCGATCTAGGTGGCTAATTGGGTTTTCAATCGGGGTTTTCACTGTGGTGGATAATCAGCGTCCTTAACGCCACTATCGGAGAGAGAAGGGATGAGAGGGACAGAGAGAGATCACCGATGAAGGAGAGAGAGATAATTGATAAGGGTGAGACAGAGAGAAATTTGAACTTGAGAGAGAGAGAGAGAGAGAGAGAGAGAGACGATGGGAGTGAGAGAGAAATGATGAACCAAATATGTTGGCCTATCTATCTGGTCTTGTTTTGACACATCTTTTTTCTCTGCAAAATCTCCTATTTGATCTTGTCTTTTTTTGTGTTTTTTCTGTTATTTTTTGTTTACGGAGGAGAGAGATATAAAAGGGAAGATAAAATACATTTTTACCCCTGATTTTGATGAAGGTGGGTTACGGAACCTTAACTATCACGTTGCAAACCCAAACGGGTCCAAAGCATGAGAAAGAGAACCATCCGAACAAACTGTTGTAGATACTGCATTTTGTACCTCTTACGACTCGGGTTCCCATTCAACGATGATGCTGAAATTCTAAGGCCCAAGGTTGGTTTAAGGCCCAATTAGATTACAAATTAACTTGAGAGGTGTTAAAATGGAAAATATAACTTTTTATAAGCAAATATATCTATTTTTGGAAAATAAAAAAGGCCAAGGAAACCCTCGACTTGCGTACGTAGGCACGGACCTACGCACGCAGCTAGGGTTCTGGAAACCTATGAAAAACAAGTTTTTTGCATTAAAGACTGAGGTTTGGAACGAATCCCACATCGTTTAAGAGCTGTTCCAAACCCTTATTTTCTCACTATATAAAGCCATACATGGCACCTTTTCAAAACACACAACAAATCCTAAGGGAAAACTTAAGATTCACTAAAAATAGTGGATCAAAGATGGAGTTTTTTCACAAAACAACCTCAAGTCAATTTTATTTTGATTGAGACATTTTTTGGTCTTGATCCTCAAGTTTTGAAATTTACTAATCATTTTTGTTTGGTTGTGAATAGATTTGACTGAGGGGAATGTTCAAAATCAAGCTAAAAGAGTTTTTGTTTTGAGGTATATGTTCTAACCTCTTTTCTTTCATTTCTGTCTTTAATCTTGCTTTTAATCTTATTTCTTTGCTATGTTTATGTATTAACATGTTTGTTTAGTTTAGGTTTTAGTTGTTTTCTGTATTAAAGCATGCTAGGATGCTAGATTTGTTGTTCTTTTAATTTCTGTTCTTGCTTTCTGGGTTATGGTTCTTCTCAGTGTGTTTGCGTGTGCATACTTCTGCATGCGTACGTTGGCTCGAAGTATGCATACACATACAACTAGTCTGCGTACGCAAGCTTATATATGCGCACGCATACTCGTGCCCAGAAATCCTTATCTGAGTTGTTCTACTTCTATTTCTTTGTTTCTTCCATATCATATGCCTTTGTGTGGACCCTTTCTATGCTTTCTAAGTCTTTGTTCCTTTGATTAGTTGTTTGTTTGTCTTTAACATGCTACATTAGGGTTTTCTCATTGTTTCTTGCTCTGATAACATGAACATGCATTAATATGATCATACATTGATGCGATAGGTGCTTTGATTTAGTGAGGTAAGACATGCATTCAAATGAACATACATTGATTTGAATATGGTTTTGTTTGGATGATGAAACATGGATGAGGTTTGCAATAACATGTTTGTTTGATTCTTCCATGATATGATGTCATATGATATCAGAAGCATGATAGATATATGCTAGGGTTTGTGACATGATGATAAGCATGATAGGTGTATGCTAGGGTTTGTGATGTTGTGATAAGCATGATAGATGCATGTTAAGTTTGAATGAAATGCTATGTTGTATGTTTAGATGTATGCTAGTATGTGTGCGTGTGTGTTTAAGATGCAATGTTAAATGTGCCTTTAATAGAATTAAGACGTAGGATACAATGTGTGGAAGCGGACTCACGGGTTGGGCGGCTTTGTGTGCCTAACACCTTTCCAAAATCGTACCTAAACTCCAAACTCATACTCTAGTAGTAAGATCAGTCCTTCCATGTAAGGGTACTATATTCATGGCTCCTAGACCATAAAACTAGGTGGCGACTCCTTGTTTCTCTGCCCCAATCGACTCGGCCGAAGCGTACTCCCTAAAACTAAAAAAAAAAAATGGCATTGACCACACGTTGCGCCCACAACTATAGAGGGATTTTATATTCTTCCCATATGATAAAATAAATAAACATATTGATCTTTCCACAATATAAGTCAGAGCTCTATAACACATATACAAACAATGCGTACTACAAATCATGTGCCTCCAAACTTTACATGAATATTCCAAACACCAAATGATTTAACATAAAACTTCAATGTTCTAAAAAATATGCAACCCCAACAAAATTCTTGGACTAACAAACCTCAAGAGAGCCTAACCTTTAAAACAACTATATCGAATCATTGGATTCTAAAAAAAAAAAAAAAAAAAAACTATATCAAATCATCAACCATTAATAATGTAAGTCTCCCAATTTAGCGTATAACTCCAATCATAACCAATAAGACAAGCTCTATTCCCGAGGTAATTAATCTATAAGATTGTGAAAGAGTGAGATGAATTAAAGCTCAGTAAGTAGCAAAATTAATAAGAATAGGAGAAATGCAAGTCTCATAATAATGAGCATTTTTACAAAACACAAAAATATTACTATATTTTTTGGTTGACTTTGATTGGGTGCATAATATACCTAGTGCGCCGGACACAATTTCTTGATAGTCAACCTCTTTGAACGTAATGCCTCGGACATAATTTCGTGGAAGTTTCACTTCGACAAGCTCGCAATTGATTTCATAATTATAATTATATTATTTTTGTATTGAGTTGGACCAGATGAAAGTCAAAGCTCACTCAAGAAACCTTATATATGACGAATCACACGCACCAACAGATACAGAGCTCGCTTCTCTCAGAAAGCTAGCTCAACAAACAAGATGTTAGTTAGTTCATTACAATCCCTTGAAGAAATCCCTCTTCTGGATTCAAACAAAGTCAGTATTTCTAATTTCATTGCCCTAATATGCCCCATGAAATCAATCGTTTGTGTCTCCTCCACAGCAACAACAATTTCTATGCTTCTTCCACAAGAAAATGTCGAGGGAAGACCAGTTCCAACCTTCTTCAGAGATCGACCCACAAACTATTATATGTTTCTAATCTCCACCCTTTACGCGGTTGTGGGTGCCTTTAGTGCCTTGTTGATCCCACACAAGCCAAAGGTCGAAAGATTTTTCAGGATGTATGCTGTGGCTTCCATGTTATCGGCACTAGCAATAGTCTTGTATGCTGCAGCTATCTGCGGGATACAGGCATATGGTAGTGCCAATCACTACAAAATGCGGGGGGTTGAGGCCGCGTTTTTTTGGGCCGCGTTTTAAAAAACGCGGCCCAAAATTGCCTAAAGCCCCGTTTTTAAAAAACGAGGCTTAAAGATAAAAGGCCTAGCTGCGTTTTTTAAACGGGGCCTTAGCCCAAGTCTTAAGCCCCGTTTTTTACAGGTATATCCGCGTTTTTTTTGGGATGGTCTTAGGCCGCGTTTAATAAACGTGGCCTAAGACTTGTGTCTTTAATTTTTTTACCAAAATCCCTTCGTGTATTTTTTCTTTTTTTTTCCTCAGACACAAAATGAACCCTATCACCCTCGTTTGAGCCCGATCACCCTCCATCTTCTCTCTCACTCCCCATCTCTCCGATCTGAAGCCGTCACCGTCGCCCTCCATCTCCGATCAAAAACCCTTGCCGATCCCTCCATCTCCGATCCAAAACCCTCGCCTCACCCTCCATCGACGATCTCACCCTCACCCTCACCCTCCATCTCCTATCTCACCCTCAACCCTCGCCTCACGCTCCATCTCCGATCTCCCCCGTCACCCTCCACGTCAACAACAACGACTGCTTCGAGACCCATCTCAGGCTTTGGCTTCTGCTTCGAGACCTATCTCGCCTTGTCAATTCTCTTGGCACTCCCAAAGACACCGTCGAACTCCGTGACAAAGTGTGAGTCTTTTTTCCTTCTTCTTTTTCCTTAAACTTGTATGGCTTTATGGTTGTTTTTTTTTTTTTTTTAAATTAAAAATTTCTGGGTTTTTGTTTCTGTGGAATACACAATACAAGTATAATTGGGGAAATACAGGTTGGGTAGGTTGTGGAGAAGATTAGGAAAGAGAGTGGCACTAAAATAAGGGTTTTGTCCGACAAGTTGCCGGCTTGCGCCGCCCCTTCCGACGAGATGATTGAGGTATAACTTTTCGTGTTTTTCGGGTTTTTATTACAATGTGTGTTGATTTTTTAGTTGGTGTGTGGTTATTTAGTTGAAATTTTTTGGACTTGGTGAGCTAGGTTGAGTGTAGAGTTATACCATTGAACGAAAATTTTTATTTCTTTACAAAAAGTTGTCAACACTTCTTTTGTAGATTGGCAAAACAAGTGTAGTCCTTCAATAAACATTACTGTGATTTGTAGTCCTTCAATAAACATTACTGTGAGTTTATGCATGGTTTTCGGTAAGAGATTGTGTGATGGAGGCTGAGTAGTAGATGATAAAAGCGGAATTAGTTGTGGTTTACGTATTCTTTTCTCTTTGCAAATTTCTAATTTGATTCTTGATTCATCCCTTCAAAATTTCAGGCCTGAATTCGTCCATCACAGCTGCTGAAGGGCATTGGGTCATGGAAACTTCAGGTTTGCTCAATTTTTAATCTGAAATACAAGATTCACATTACATTTGATTTGTTTATTTGCTCAGAACCACCGTGATTTTGATTTCTGTCAAATAACAAGCATTATGGTTTTCAACTTCCTTAATAGCAACCTTTGTCCTTTAATTTTAAAAGACTAGATCATGATTACTCTGTTCTACACATGCTTGTTTCATTGGTGGATATGGATTTCAAGATTCTTTGTAAGTGATTTAATTTCTTTCATATTCATTGTAGTCTGAAATTTTCTATTCATGCACTTTGTTTTATATAATTTTTGCGTGTTTGTTTTCAGTAAACCACAGTGCAATGTCCCATAAAAAAAAAGGGACTGGATGTTTTTGCTTTCCCACTTCAACAGGTAGAGTTTTGTATAATTGGAAAAGAAGTGTTGACAACTTTTTGTAAAGAAATAAAAATTTTCCTTCAATGGTATAAATCTTCCTGGCAAATTCTAAAGCATAGAGTAGATTGGCAAATTCTTGTTGTTTCGCCTCGAGGCTTTGCGTACGTCACTCATGAAAGCAGAAAGTAGATAAGCTAAATTGTGCTTTTTTTCCTTTTTTCGCATTAGCCATTTTGAAAAAGTAAATTGCTTCCTCTCAATTGTGCATGTCTAGTGTCTAGCTATTCAATTATTTTATCTTAAGCTATAAGTAGCTTCCAAAACTCAAGTCTCAATTGTTTGTTTGGTTTCATCTATTTTTCTTTTAACTTCCTGTTGCTTCTTGCTTCACCAATAACAATATCTTACTTCAAGATGTATAATCATTTAATGGGTATAATGAATGAACAAGAAATTTGAATTTGCATTCTTTCTCATTTTACCAGGTGTCAAACTTGTTTTTCTTGAGGGTTTTTCATTTTCTTTATTCTTTAGGACATTGTTGCAATTTACAATGTAGTCTACCTAGGGGACTATTTAATATTCTAGGGGGGCTTCAATCTCAACATATCAATGAGTCACAACTTTGTTTGGTCCCTAATGCTAATAGGCTTGACTTTAGCTTTTGAGGACATAAATAGTTGAAATTCAACTAAGATTCCCTTCCAAAAATCTTTTCTATTGGTTCAATCTCCAGTAGCAAGCCTCTTCGGAATTCCACATAAGGGTGAGCAAGTGGGTAGTCATCTGCTTTTGTTTTCCACCTGGTGCAAGAACATAGAATATAGCATCAAAAGGAAGAAGCACCAATAAATTTTACATGAAATTTTGAGTATACTTGATAAAGAGCTGCTTTAATTATACACTATCACCTAAACCAAAGACTTATGCTCCTCCTTATGGAAAGTGGTACTAAGAGTGAGAATATCTATTAAAATGATTGCTGGAAAAGATAAAGCAAGCTCAATTATATAAAACCCTAAATGGGTTGCAGTAGGTTGCTAGATTAACCTGCCTATTGTCATCCATAATCCATGCATGCCATCATTTTAGTGGGGGCTGGGTTAGTGAAATTTTACCTATAATTAAGGACAAGATGATGAAGGAAGCATGCAATCTCTACTTTGGCAAGTTCAGCACCTGGACATAGCCTTGGTCCACCACCAAACGGTGACACTTTTTTGCTTGTTTCTTCATCCTGCCAATGGGGTCAATGATTGAAATTGAAATTATTAGGAGCTTAAGAAAATGTCACTTATATACATGCAAAAAATGCATAACTATTATAAAGTCCTGTGTCTGCATCTATGTTAGCATTAATTAAAGGCATTTTCAAATTTTGTACAAATTCTTTATCCATATATACTTTTTAATAGCTTGTAACTAACATGAAAATGAATGCTTACCTATATACATATGATACATGTGAACAACTAAAATAAAGGATACATGAAGCTTTGCTGTCAGCAAAAAAATACCATGCATCTAATATCTTTCGAAGCTTAGAAGCTTTGCTGTCAGCAAAAAAATTCTAACTTGATACTTTTCCCACTGCAATTAAACTCTGAAAATCTGATTGACTGTAACTCCTAGTTACCCTTTTTAGCTGTTCCTAGCCCATGTCAATACATTGCAAGAGTAACTAAAAACCATTTTATCTGTAGACTATTTTCGGTTGGGTTGCATGTTTTTATATAGAACCCTTTTTTGGCAAGTCGTGTATCATAGAACCAAACAGAAGTATCACATATATAGATTAAGGATTAGAGTATAGATGTAAGGGGTTAAGTACTACGGCCTTCCAGACTGTAGGAGGAATGTGAAGGTGGGGAATTATTGGCATCCATTTGGACATATGTTTTGGGTATGAAACAGAAAGGTCCTGGCTTACAAGTTGTAAATTCAAGCTGAAGAAGTTTTCTAGGGGAAGAGTACCAACTGAGGCAAATTGTCCATGTCAAAACATGATTCTTACAGTAGTTGCTTTGAAGTAGGAAGCAGTGATAATGTCAAAGAAATTGTACAAAAGTAAGGCCATTAAGCAAACAGAAAATAAGTATGTTATGTCGAATATGATCTCCATTATAAACTAAACTAAAATTTTTTATATATACGGACAACAGATATTTGTGTTGTTTATTGATTAGTGTTCACTTGATTACTGTCTGGCTGTTTTTCCTAGCATATTTGTCTCATCATGCTGCAACAAAATCAGGGGAGGGTGTGTTTGATTGTACTTGTCCCTAATGTATTCTTCTTGCATACTTGGGTGACTCTTTTTTGACAGTTTAATAAAATTTTCATTATCAACAAAAAAAAGAAAAGTTTTGTATGGTTGTCTTTGTATCTTTAAAAAATGCAGCTGAAATTTCGTTTTGATCCTTTTTGTTTAATTACTCCTCTAATTCCAATTTCAATCTTTTCCTATTATTAGTTTAAGTGGTTGGCTTTTTCTTTTTTCTTTTTTCTTTTTGGTTATTTTATGGATGGAAGATATGATGGTAATAAAGCATATTTATTACTGTTTTCAACTACTCACCTTTAATGTTTTTGCAATTTTTCACTAGAACAATAAATATTCTTGAAATCTTGTACAAATAACAACAATTTTATTTTTTCACATTCTAAATATGTAATTTGGTTAATCTTAAGGTAATTATATAAGGAAAAGATTGTTGCATGCATCAATCAATCTTGTTCTTGTTTGTCACTATTATTTAAATTGGATTGACTGTACTGGCAGGCACAAGTCAAGGTTACACATTGGGCAGTTGGTAAAAGATACTTCAGCTACACTTAAGCAGCCTAGCGAGGTTGATCAGAATTAGGAAGTCAGTGTAAATTCATACCCAACATAATTTATAAGTTAACATTTCATCATTGGATAAATCGCTCTCTCTTGTTGTTGTTCTCTTGCCTCACTTACCCATGCTCCCCCTTCCTTTCTTATGAAGCAGAATGATTCAATTGTTTAGCCTGGCACTTCATAGATCTCATTCTCAATTTGACTGTGGGGTTTCTTTTACACCTACTCCTATCAAAATCAAGTTAAAATGTTAAAACCTTAATAGCAAGAATGTTTGATTTGAAATAAGAGGACATAAAGTTTTTATAGGTAATTACTACTAGCTAGACTCAAAATATGTCCTTTTCAAACAAGGGTGATTTGTTAAGTATTCTTTTTTCCCCTCCCAATATTCTTATTATTTGTTTGTGTATGTGTGGGGCTATAGAGCTTACTTACTCGTATGTTGAAACTGAACAAAAATACAATTTGTGCTTGCTTTTGCTTTATATATGTTTCTAAAACCACCCTTCTCCTCTCTCTCTTTGCTGATGAATCTAATCAGGCTATAACAAGATTTACGAGGCAGTCAAAGGGAGCAGGAACCCATTTTGATTTTTCTTCTCAGTTAGTTTATTGTAAAGTAGGATCTCTTAAAACAGATTCATTATTCAATATAGTTACTCTAAAGGCTTTTTGATAACTCTATCCTTAAAGCCTATCTTTGGATTAGGCACACACTAGCCAACTTTAGGCCCAAAATTCATATTGCATTTTAATTTAATGCAAAAAAGGTTGTCATTACTTGATTTGTTTATCTTACTCGAGATGTTTTAAGGCCAGAATTTTGGATTTGTGCAATTAATCAAATTGATATAGTGGCTACTTGGTATGTTCAGAATGGAACAAAATCAAACATTTTCACACAATTTCTTAGACAGCTTCCTTTACTTCGATGTAAGGAAATCTACATCTAAAGTCAAAACGCTTACATGAAATCCACCTCTGTTGGAGGACCAAAATAGCTCCTTGGAATTCCTCCAGTTAGTTTGTTAAAACTGAGGTCTCTGCAAGAGAACTTATATAATCAAATTTTAGTGAAACAGAAAACTCTCCCAAAAAGAAAAAGAAAAAAAAAAATCCAAATCATTTACTCGAAAAATTGTATTATGCAAATAATATATTGAAGGTTACAATAGAAAGAAACATAAGAAAAAATATAAATAAATAAAATAAAAAATACACACACTAAAAGACTATTAATTTAACATAACTATCTCATAAACAAGTATTTATTGGAAACTTGTACTTGATTTGGTTATTAAAAAAATGAACATAAAAAATTATCTCTTTTTTTTTTTTTTTAAAGCAAGTTGGGGGGAAAAATCCTACTGTAGACTTGAGCATGATTTGGATTTTAAATAAATGAGAACAAAAAATTCTTCTTCTTTTTTCTTTCAATGAAGCTGAAAATAAAAATGAACTTGATTTATGTGCAGTGGTAACTTTGAGCCAAAATGGCTATTCAAATTTGTCATTTTCCTGCTCATGCATATCACTTCACAAAATATGTACCAACAATAACTATTGAGTAAACATACTTGTATCAAGCATCTAATTCATTTTTATCGGAGCAGCAACCGATATTTTTTCTAAGACAACTAAACCACAGTGGTTGGATTAGCTATATTTCAAGGCCTAGATTGCCTGACTTTTAGTCACTAGCCAGGAAACAGGAGCAAATCATCAAAGGGGTTCATTAGACGTAGACACAAGGGAAGACTACGTTCACAATATTAGATGAAAATGGCCACGTACAAGAGCCTC
Source organism: Quercus wislizeni (assembly GCA_023055345.1). NCBI lineage: Eukaryota > Viridiplantae > Streptophyta > Magnoliopsida > Fagales > Fagaceae > Quercus > Quercus wislizeni. Next base: position 45,615,145 of record JALGQJ010000003.1, on the reverse strand, counting down.
TCACCGTCCATTTTTTCCTTATACATTTGTGGTATAGCAGTCTTATCCTTTAAATTTCCAGGCATTATATCGCCCTCCATATTGGCTTTCAAATCACTATGTGTGAGTGTTTCAGACTTTTCTCCAAAAAAAATCACTATGTGTGAGTCCATATTTTCAACGTCTTGTCCTCCAGGAAAGTTCTCTAACTAGCATTAAATTATACGTGGGCCTATTCTTATAAGAATTTATGATGGCCTGTTCTTTTGAAAGATTGTTGTGAGGTTTGGCTGAGAATTTTTTTGCGAGTTTTAAGGGTTTGCAGTGAGATTGTTGTTGTACATGGGAAAATGGAGGGTTTTTCTAGTGATTGTGGCTGATACTTAGGTTGGAAATTGACTAATATTCAAACAATACTTGGGTAGTTTTTGGTTATTTTGCAAAGTTTTCCGGTTAGATAGAGTGGGATTTTGATAGAATATTACCTATTATCCGAGTTTTGAGATAATGCATATGCTATACTCGTTTATCTATTTGTTGTTTTCTCTTTGTTCTTTTATTCTTAGATAATTGCAAGTTGGGTAGTGACTAGTGTGAAGGTGCGAAGTCAATTTTCATTCCAGCTGGCTCATAGGCCGCATCTGATTTTTTTATTTTATTTTGTTTTTTTATTTTTTGAGAAGAAGGTTGCATCTGAATGATAATTAATGATAATATTATAATTATTATAAACATACAAAATAGATAGGTTGGTGGATTGTAAATTAGGATATTATGTTACCTAACCTAATCATAGCTTTAGTCATGATTTATATGACTTTAAAAAAAAAAAATTGTCATATTAAGGCAAGAGTCTCATAACTTACTTAATTAATATTTTTTGAAGTTTTTAAATGAGATATTTGAGATTTAAATTCCTACCCTTAAATATCGAGATATAAAAGAAAATTGTCATATTAAGAAGGGTTAAATATAGACCAAGATGTAGCACTTTATGAATGTATCACATGTTCATAGATTGGTTTGGTCCAATTAGTCCAACTTGTAACCAATTATTTTTATATTGACAACTTCGATGATAATTGCCAACCCAAAAACTTCTTTCCCAATTTCTTGGTGATTTTGCTAGCCTCTTAAAATTGGATTTCACATTTTGCAAGGTAAAAAAAAAAAGAAAATAAAGATTAATTATAATTAAAGGGTAACAGTAAGTCTATATTTGGTTCACTGTACAATTTTATGTATTAGATATGCTAAGCTAGCCAATGAATTATGCATTACATTCAAAGTAAAATAGCTTTTTATGCCAAAACCAAAAAATTTTAGTTCAAGTTTATAGAGATGTAGTCAAGAGTTTTATAGTGTAATACTATCCACTTATGCTTATGCTTTCCTGAAATATTTTAGCCTTTCTTTAACCGTGTGATTGTTTATAGGATTCTCAAAAAATAATATGTGATTGTTAAATACTTTATAGAGATTAGAGACTAGCGAGACCCTAATTTAAAAATAAAGAGATTTTAGGGCCAAAGCCCAAGTTCAGACAGAAAGCCTAATGTACTTCAGAATTCAGATCCAATACAACACTTTGCTTCGGGCTGGTCAGTGAGCCCAAGCGTAAAACTTCACCATATGAAATGCCTTTGTCTAAGAACCCTGCTAAGTAAAAATAAAAAAGGCACATGACCATCTCACACTAATGAAATCTCTCTCTTTTTGAGCAACGGGAAGACATTCTAAATTGATCATTTTCATTTTTATAACTTTAATAATTATTTGGCTAAATTGTGTGTTATTTAGAGTATATCAAAATTACCAGGCTACATATATAAGAAAGCCTTAAGTATTCATCCGTTACAAACTGTTTATGAAGTCAAGGTCAAATATGGTTATAACACAATTTTAATAAGGGCCCTCTGAAGTCTTAACAGTTTCCTTAGGGCATTTTTTAAGGGATTAATCTAGGAAATTTTTTATATTACTTTCATGAGAAATATAAATATGTGTCAAAAAAGTCAATTCTTTTTTCTTTTTTCATAAAAATTTTCTAATTTTTTTTTTAAACCAATATTCTTAGGTCATCCATTAACAATTTTTTTTTTTTTTTTTTTACGAAAAAAGAAATTGTCAACCTTCTAGAATGAGTTGGAATTAGGAAGTCCAAATCTTTGTCTAGAAATAAGAAGATGTTGATAGTTTCATATCTATGCAGATAAAATAATGAGAAGAAAGAGAAGGAATAAACAAATGTTTTTTTTTTTTTTTTTTAAATTGTGATAAATCTCTAAATGAATAATTTCTACTGTACAAGAGAAGATTTTATATATATATATATATATATATATAGAGAGAGAGAGAGAGAGAGAGAGAGAGAGAGAGAGAGAGGATCTTTTGATTAGGTCTTGAATCAAGGATAATTAATTTGCCTTGATTCATACCATACTCATAAGATATTATAGATAGAATAACTATCTATAATACATAGCGTACCCATTTTCTTTCATAAAAAAACAAACGAATTAAATACATGATAGGACCTACTATTTGTGTGAAAGAAGAGAGTACTTATTTACGATAATTGAGAGTCTTCTATAATTTTCCATGGGCGATGTCTATTGCTCACAAAACTATTTTATACACAACTTAGAAAACAACTAATTAAAACCGTGACTTCAATTCAAATTGTGACTTCAAGTCACAATTTCAGTTGTTTTTTGGCCATGTATAAAATAAATTGTGTGCGTCATGTATTTCCCTTTTCCCATACTCAAAAAATTGTCAACATGTACAGTAATAAAGATAGATAGGTCAAACTAAATACAATGGATATGCCCCTTCATCTACTAGCATTCATCCGCATACATCTATTCTATAATATATATACTTTCAACTTTGTAGCTATCCAACAAAGGAGTCTTACCATCCGGTGAAGATTCCAAGCTACTATAGCACTTGCCCTCACTCTATTCTTCTGTAGCTTTTGCCCATATGACAGCATAAAACCCAAATGATAATATTATAGCTCCAATAACGCTGCAACATTAGTAAGAGTAGAAAGCCAATGAATTGGTAAAAAATAAACACAAGTTGTAGTTGATTCTTTCTTCTTCCTAGAAGTATTATGTCCTAGGCTTGAATAATAATACAAGAATAATCCTCCAAGCACACTAATATAGTCATAAATAAATAACCAACTACATAATTTTTAATGTCATGGCAAAGGTCATGACATTGTATGTAAATATCAAAGTCTTTTTTATTTTTTATTTTTTGATAGCAATGAAAAGCTAATATGTGACTATCAAATACATTTAAGGATAGCCATTTACTTCAAATTTGTATTTGACCAGGATGAGAAAAAGCGGAAATAATAAACGACCTTAAAACCAAGTAAGGGCCAAGCATCCTTTTATTATTTAAAAAGAAGTTGCTCAACCCCAATATTAATTGCATCAACAAGCTAATCATTCAAGTAAGGTAAACAGTTTTCCATTTGCATAGGATTCTTCCTATTATGTACTTAATCTCAACCCTCTCTCTAAGCCCATGCAAAGCCCCTTTCTAGGAAATCATGTTAATTGCATTGTGATCATGACAAGAAACTCAGTAGTGTGTACCCTTGGTCATGTCTACTTTATTGAAGTTGTCTTTTTCTCTAGTGTCATCCAATGTATGGGTTTGAGTTTGGTTTAATTCTCATTATATATGCCACAACTTCAACATATTAAATAAAACTTTTCATATTCTTTAATATGAATTATTCCTTACTTTCAGGTGCAAACAGTAAACAAGTTGTGTGACAGTAAATACAATCCAGACTGGGCATCAAAAACTGACATTTGTTAGCACGTAGAAGCTGCACCATAACTTACGCTTATTTAGTATAATGAGAAATTTTTTGCAACTTCATGTCACTAAATGTATGCTGATGGAATGGTTTTTATTTTGTTTAGGAGTTCTAAATTTTATCTGGATATGTAGTTGTCTTTTGTTGTTAAAGTACATGATTTTCTGTCAGTGACGGACCTAGTAGGTGGCTTCCCCCCCCCCCCCCCCTCCCCGGCCCATTCTTTGAATTTTTTACTAGGTATAGTTAATGTGTTTAATAGTTGGGCCCCTCCCTCCCAAAACCTTGGCCCATGTTAGCCAGCCCTGCCTAGACAACCTATAGGACCCTTTTCAAACTTTTGAAGCAAGGGAGATTTAGGTCTAGGCCTAGATTCGGTCATGCATATGCATAGTAGTATTATTTTTTGGGCAAATCCTAAGTACAATTTCTTGTGCAATGAATTAGATTCTCCAAATAAGTAAACACATTTGTGCATTGACGAATAAATAAGAAAATAATGTTATTTTTTCTAAACATAATTAAGTTCAATGTAAGTATGCCTTCGTAATTTATCTTATTCATGCTATCAGAGTGTCCAAACCCATAGATGTATCATAGTGGATTTAGGTAAATTACTTGAGTAGTTGCTATTATAAAGTGCCTATAATGCCATGAATTTTCAGTAGATTACTAAGCTAATTTGTAGATTTTGAATATGTTTGAGTTGTTGCCATGTAATGCTATAATGGTTATTGTGTTCCCTATTATTTTACTTTCCTTTTCAAAACTTGCAAAATTATAGCTACATATTATTTGGTGTCATTGCATTATTTACTTCTGCGATGACACTGTATAAAACAGAAAGCAAAGAAAATGAGTCCTTTATTTAGGCATTGTTGATGGATTTCGTTCATATAGATCATTTTGAAACACATGTTTGGTATGAAACCAACATCACACTCTTCAAAATGTGCCGAGTAACGTTACTCGACACATTTTCAAAGAACGTCATTATGAATTAAATTGTCAACCAAACTTGTTTGAACTCACTTTTGACCAATGACCCAAGTAATTGTCGTTTATGGTATTACAATGTCATTGCATTATTACGGGTTTAATAATTATTACAATTACCTCATTAATGAGTATTTGTTTTCATATATTTAAATCACTTATGCTTAACTAGTTTTACAACTTATCACATTGAGTTCGTCTAGGACAAGTGTTATATGTTCGAAGAAAATAGCCGCATACTTGGGTATGTCTGTGCTTAACAAATGACATATGAATGTAATTATAATAATTATTACTTTTGTAGTAACAAATCTTGGTGTAGGTGAAAATCCGTACATATTGTATCGTAATGAATGAAAGTTGGATGGACAAGAGGAGGGGTTCAAGGGAATATTTTGAAGGTGTAAACCAATTCGTGGAATTTGCCTCCCCATCCGCGCGTGATGGGAAGATCTTATGTCCTTGTGTGAAGTGTGTGAATTTGATTGTACAACCGCTAAATGTGGCACGTGATCATTGTTGGGCTTCGGGGATGCTTAAAACTTACAAAGTTTGGAAATTTCATGGGGAATCGGCGGCTGCCACGCCAGCTACCGAATGTGGGAGCTCTCATGTGCAAGAAACCCAAAATCTATATGGTGATTTTCGTGGGATGTTGCATGATTTGTGCCCCCCGCATGAAATGGCACCCAAACCAATGGAAGAAGGTCCAACTGTGCAACATTCGGGTGAAGGTCCGAATGATGACGCCAAGAAGTTTTACAAAATGGTAGATGATGTAGACAAACCTTTATATGAAGGTTGTACAAAATTTACCATTTTCTCAGCCATTGTCGTGTTGTTCCAGTTGAAGACATTGTGTGGTTAGACGAATAAGTCATTTACTTTGTTGCTTCAAGTCTTGAGATATATGCTTCCTTCAGACGCAAAGTTGCCAAAGGACCATTATGAGGCTAAGAAGATAGTCCAAGATTTGGGTTTGGGTTATGAGAAGATCCATGCTTGTCCCAATGATTGTATGCTGTTTTGGAAGCAAAATGTTAACCTTGAGGCGTGTCCTTGTTGTAAAGCTTCAAGGTGGAAAACAAATGAGGCATCTGTTGCTAGGAAGCATGCCTCATCCAATAAGGGGAAGAAGAAAGCTACGAAGATCTTACGGTGGTTCCCTCTAAAGCGAAGATTGCAGCGACTATTTCTTGAACTCGATCTGGCTGGTTCTATGAAATGGCATGTTAATGGTCGTACTAATGATGGGGTAATGCGGCATCCTGCTGACTCAGGTGCTTGGAAAATGTTTGACAGTAAGCATTTAAAGTTCTCATCTGACCCTCGTAATGTTAGACTTGGATTAGCTGCGGATGGGTTCAATCCCTTCGGAATTATGAGTACCAGTCATAGTACGTGGCCTGTCATGTTGGTCCCCTACAATCTCCCACCTTGGCTGTGCATGAAACGGTCATCTATGATTCTATCATTAGTTATCCCTGGTCCTACCTCGCTAGGGATTGCTATAGATGTGTACTTGGAACCGTTAGTAGAAGAACTAAGGGAGTTATGGGATGTTGGAGTACAAGCGTACGATGCATCTTCAAAAGAATTATTCCAATTGCGTGCAGCATTGATGTGGACCATAAATGATTTTCCTGCATACGCAGATTTGTCGGGTTGGAGTACAAAAGGTGAGTTGGCGTGTCCTTCTTGTGCTGTGGAAACCGACTCCCTATATTTGATAAATGGTCACAAATTCTGTTACATGGGACATCGGCGATGGTTGGATGTTGACCACCATTTCTGAAAAGAAGCTTTGCTATTTGATGGATCTATTGATATGCGATTGGCTCTTGAACCACCAGTCACATAAGAAATTATTTGCGGAACTGAAGATTTACTTGGACGTTGTCTGGGAAGGAAATGTCAACTTGCTTACAATAAAAGAAAGAGAAGGGAGGTAGACTAGATTGGTTGGAAGAAGAGGAGCATATTTTTCACCTTGCCTTATTGGGAGGATCATAAGTTGCGACACAATTTTGATGTGATGCATATAGAGAAGAATGTGATGGACAATATACTAACCACACTGTTGAATGTGAAGGACCAAACAAAGGATAATTACAAGGCACGCCTTGACTTGGCGGAGATGGGGATAAGGAGTGAACTTCACCTACAACGAAAAGGTGATGATAAGTATATCATACCAGCCGCATGTTTTCATGACTTTATTGGAGAGAGATGGTTTCTTGCAAGTTTTGAAGGATGTAGCAGTGCCTGATGGGTACGCTTCCAATATCTCACGCCGTGTGAATATGAAAGAACGTAAGATTTCTGATTTAAAGAGTCATGATAATCACATCTTGATGCAGCAGCTTTTTCCCATAGCATTACATGGGTCTTTGCCATCTCATGTTACTAGGCCTTTGATAAAGTTAGCTTGCTTCTTTAAAGAAATTTGTTCCAAAACCCTTACGGTTTCAGATATTGTGACTCTTGAGGCAGACATTGCAGTGACATTGTGTGAATTGGAAAAGATATTTCCTCCATCCTTCTTTACAGTGATGGTACATTTGGTCATACATTTAGCTGCTGAAGCTAAGATTGGTGGTCTAGTGCACTACCATTGGATGTATCCTATTGAGAGGTAAGATCTATGTAATATTATTGACCAACTTCCAGTTTCATAAAAAATACGTTCGAATTACCATTGCCAATCATTAATCTTATCATTCCTTTGTAGGTACCTCTCACGCCTTAAGTCTTACGTACGAAATAGAGCTGCTCCGGAAGGGTCTATTGTTGAAGGATACATAGTAGAGGAGTGCTTAACATTTTGTTCATGGTATATGGAAGGAGTTGAAACTATATTCAATCGACCCACCAGGACAATTGAGGAGTCAACAGGGGTGGTTTCGATTGTGACACTAAACAATAGAGAGTGTACTCAAGCCCATCGCTATGTTTTATTCAATTCTGAAAACATCAACCGCTTTCGTGAGTAAGTATTACGTATACAAATATGATTGCACATCAATCCAATGTACGTTAAGTCTATTAACCCTAATACAATTGCCTGCACAGGATGCACAATAGAATGATAGAGGATGAACTCCAAAAAGGCCAGAATCGTAAAGTTTTCAAGGCCATTATACATAAGCACCACATGGAGAAGTTCTGTACTTGGTTTAGGAGTCACGTAAGTATGACATTTTGAACTTATTAAACCAGTAACACTGTGTTAACTATGATTACTTATACTGATATGAATTATTTTATTTTGGGCAACTGATGTTAGGTGATGTCCGTCACTGGTGCTGATAAGGAAAGGGAGGGAGTTAGTGATACCCTTGCTGCATTGTCCAAATGGCCATATCTTTATATAAAGCGGTTCAAGCATTATGTCATAAATGGCTTAAAATTTAGGAGTGTAAATGATGAGGCAAACAAGAAAACGCAGAATAGTGGAGTTAGTGTCGCTATTGATGGTGGCATTACGTACTATGGTGTTTTAACTGATATAATTGAGTTGAATTATTTTGACAATATCAAACATGTCTTATTCAAGTGTAAATGGGTTCATGACGAACATAGGAGAGGATATAAGACTGATGAATTTGGGTTTCCTATGGTGAACTTTACACACAGCATACATAGTGGGGATGAAATGATAGATGAACCATATGTCTTGGCATCTCAAGCTACACAAGTTTTTTATGTTGAAGATAAAAGGCAGAAAGATTGGTATGTTGTTGTCAAAACTAAAGCTAGGGATGTGTTTGATGCCGGTATTGGTCCCCAACATGAGGAGGATGACGTATATAGTTTCTCTGAGAATGTTCCGTACAATATAAGTACTAATGAGGTTGTGGGTGACAACCTTCGTTGGGCTCGGGATGATCTAGAGGGAATGACAATTGATGCCTCTATCATTGCTGAAAGAGATTGTCATGGAGTAAACAACTTAGAAGATTACGAGTTTATTGATGATGAGTCTGACAATGAAGATGACAACGAGGACGAGTACACCGAGGATGAGTAGTTTTGTATTTGTAGTGGTGTATTATGTGTTTGGATGTTTTTTGTATGTTAATGAAATCGTATCCATTCATGAATTAAAGCCATTTGTCGGTGTTGTATGTGATGAATTTGTTAATTCTTAGAATATATTGTTAATTCCTTTATTTTGTACTTATTATGCATCCATTATATTTCCCTCTTCGCTATTGGATTTGAAATTCATTTGTTATGAACTTGGATATATGTTCATGTGGTGTTAGGGTTTCATTTCGTCATGGTTGTAGTGGTTGGCAAAGAGAAGCTCTTAAACTTAGAAATATGCCTGTATATATTGTTAGATATTGCCATGAGTTATTTTACAGCATATTTTTCTCATAATACATTTTATGCAATTGACTGTTGTCTATAATTAACATTTTCTTTGTTTTGTAAAGTTGTTGCATGCAAGAATGGGAAAGAGACGCCGATTGCCCATTGTAGAAGTTGGCGAAGGACCTCCACGTTCACGACAGAGGGGGAAGGGGCTAGAAGCCGCCCATTCTAGGGATGCTGGGACACATGACACAGGTAGTTTACATGTCTTTCTATGTAACGTTTGATATTTATTACTGTTTTTACTAATTTTCCGGTTGTTTGATGCAATAATGGAAGGGGAACATCTATTGATAGTTGTGGAAGTTGTCGTTGGACCATCACACGCACGCTCACGAGAGTGCGTGCAAGAGGAGCTAAGGGCCGCCTTTGCGGCTGATTAGCAAGCAAGAGAGGAGGGAGAAGATGATGATGAGACACAGCCGCCTTCTCCAGGTAGTTCACATGTCTTGAAGATCACTTTGTAGTAATAAATACTAGATGCTTATTTTTCCATTTCTTTAAGGTAGGGATTTGTTTGAAATCACTTCTCATTATACAATTAGTCGTCAAGTGTCTGAAAAAGAAAGTAAAGATTGGTAGTTTTGCATTTTCAAAATAATACTCTTTAAGGACACTTGATGATACCATGTGATTATGGCAAACTTAACAAACGAATTACATTGAATAATTATTATTTGTTAATGTATTCACTTTAAAAGACCGTTGAGGTTAGAAGACTTAATTGAATGTATTAGCTAATAGATGATGTAATTTGTATATTAACCTAACCATTGTATATAATGAAAGTAGGCTTTAAATTCAGTATTTTTGTGACCCACTTGAAACTTTAATAGAGTTTCATCTGTGGAAAATGATCAACATATTTGGCCTACGGATAGCATGTAATGCATTTCATTTCTATGGTACGACAAAGTCTTATCATACCTTCATAACTGATGAATTTTAGTTGTAGCCAATGAAGAAATAATAGGAAAAAGAAGTAAATTTAAAAATAACTTATGTCTGTCCAACCTTCACTCATGAGTGGAATCAATTTTGCTTAGCTAATTATAGAGAATCTAATCTCCCTCATTCTCAGAAAAAGAAAATAAAGAAAAGAAAAGAGATACTATTCTCCTTTTATCTTATTATACTGATTTGAAAATACCTTTAAACATGCTTTTAAACATACTTTTTTATTATGTTTTTGACATAAGAAAGATAGGCTGCCCATTACTTCTTTTAAATTTATGAAAATATGAACGAGTGAATTCACTTATTGTTAAACTTGCCGATGACCACTTCAAAATGCAATTGTACAATTTATTTTTTAGTACAAGTAATAAAATCACCAACACACCAACACTGACCTTCCTACATGATGGAGAATTTATGCTAACACATGCGAAGCCAACCTGTGGGCTGTTGGAGCAATTTTCATGGCTGCAATCAAATTATATATATATATATATATATATATAGATATATATTCATTCTAATATTTATTCTATTCAGCTGAGAATTAATTTCCAAGGGACACAATAAGTTTCTCGTTTGAGAATGTTACATTAATCTTTTCTTATTGTCCTGCGTAATAAGTAAATTAACAACACGAATAGGAAAAATAAGGTAATCGCAAAACCAATTATCAAAATGTATATATACACACGAACATCACATATATCATGTTAGTGAAGCACTTGAAATGTATATATATATTGTAACTTTTCTCTTGTTGTGAACTTTGAAATTTCATTACTAATAGTGGTTTACTATATGCAGGAGCTTTGGTCCGAGATACCCCAGTATCTAATAATGGGCGTGCAGAAGATTCGGTTCAGGAAACCCCACAGTCCAATAATATATTTAAAAAGCGTGGGGTAATGCTAATGACCCGAATATGGACTCTTCCAGCTCACCAAAAACTTAAATGTGCGTTAAATGGGAGCGGCCAACTGATTGGCGAGAGCGGCCAAACATTCAAAAGGTGGTTGGGCACTTTTTGCCTCAGCCACGCCTATTGCCCACTATGGCCAGTTAATTGGATGCATGTCCCTAATAATGTCAAAGAAAATGCATGGGTAGAGATACAGGTAGTAACTTATTAAGCTACTTTTAATTGTTAGTATTAAATGACATTTTTAGTACGGTGGACTATTGCACTATGCTAACTCAATTTTTGCATTTCAGAAAAAGTGGATCTTTGAGCCCGAAGTTATCAAACCACCTAATCAAATGCGCTGGGCAATGCGCTTACTGGGGGAACTGAGGAGGAACCGAAGGACCAAGTTAAAAAAAAAATACTACCCAAAAGATGCGTTGAAAGTAGATGTCAAATTGGCCAAACCAGACTGAGCTGACAAGCAGGACTACGAGATGCTAGTTGACTATTGGTTTGATTCTAAAACGGTGGTGAGCATATTTTCTTGCTGTATTATCTTTTACTGGTAATACATATATGATGGGTTTTTTTTTTTTTTTTTTTTCATTAAGAAGGTATGTTTTTTTAATTGATTTTTTTATTTTTTTGGTATTTTTGGCGGGAATGTGTTCGTAGACATTAGTTGATAAGAATAAGAGAAGTCGTGGGTTGCAGACGGACATAGCGAGGTCGGGGCCTATAAGTTTTGCCCAAACTGCTGAGAATATGGTAAGAAATGCATTATACAAGAAGTAGCCAGGTTTTAATACACATATGATATTTTAATCGAACTTGTGACATATTGGTATCAACAAATTGTAGGTGTTTTCTTTTATTTCTTTTTGTTTAGAAAGAACATGGTCGATTTGAAGTCATGAAAATCAAAATAGATTTTGTCGCCTTGAGTTTAGGAAGGGAAATGGCTTGCATGGAGATGACAGTAACGGTGGCAGTGCCCAATGTTGTCGTAGGGTCCAAACTAAGCAATCCACAATTTCATTACTGCAATCATATAAACTTCTTCTCATAAAAAATCAATATTAACTTCATTCTCAGGTTTTCCGCACAATTTCATTATTGGTAGGGAGTTATTAACATTAAGTTATTTTTGAATTCCAACTAGGCAAGATCACTTTGAAGTCAGCGAATTTTTCATGTGAGTGTGTAAACGTTCACATTCTGAGCTATTGCAATGAAAGCTATTTATATGTTTTTGTAAACATGGAAGTTTTTATATATCCATCAAATAATTAAAGCCTAGCAAACATGAAAAAGCAATCACAAAATTTTTAGTATTATCAAAACTTTAGCTTCTCTTCTAGGGTGGTCCAGCTTATAAGTTTATGAAAAACATGACACGATGATAGGCAAAGAAAAATTTGGTCTAAATATTAGCTGTTTTAAATTTTATAACACCATTATTGGCATTATTAGAAAATCCTCACACATAACAAAGATGAACAAGAAGAGCAAAATTGATTAAAATACCACGGCCTAGCTATAGCTATATACTACTAGTGTTATAGTAAAGTAATTGAGTACTAAATTACGCCAAACATAGAGTAGGGTAATTACCCTCTTGTGTGATGAATATGAAGAGTTTGAAGAAACTATTTTACTGATGAATCTGAGCATTTTGTGTGAATTAGTTGGGAATTTTTTACTGCTGGTTGCCTTATTAGTTTCATTTCATAATAAAAACTAATGTTAGAGCATAGTGTTGGGGTAACGTTGTAAATAATTTTATTTTGCATGTTTATTTCAAATAATACACATTTATTGTGATGTTTCATGTTCTTCATTAATGATTTCAATAAGAATTGGAGGTTTGCCACTTTGTTAGCAAGAGTTTGGTTTGGTATATAGCAGTTGGTTGTTGTTTGAAATTTGCTTTCCTTTGTTACCTTCTCTATGGAAATTAGAAATGCGGTTGAAATGCAGCTGAAAAAGTGTGGCCATAGGACCCTTGTTGACAGCTTCAACACATATTTTAGCCGCGTTTAAAACGCAGCTATAGATAAATTCAATAAATATTTAGAGGGTTGTAGCCGCGTTTAAACTGCGGCTATACGTACTGACCTTAGGCCACATTTAAGAAATGCTGCTATAGTTGTGGCCTATTGCCACGTTTTAAATGCGGCTAAAATATGTCTTCAAGCTGTCAACAAGGGTCCTATGGCCGCACTTTTTCAAACGTGGCCTAAGAAATGACTATTTTATTTAATCATAGGGCACGTAGTGATCCAAAAAAAAAAAAAAATAATAAATGAAAAAAAAAGGAGGTAGCTAGTACTAGTCAGCCAGCCTGGTTTTTTGTTTTTTTTCCCGGTTTTTTATTACTATTATTATTATTATTTTTTTAATGTCAAAATGCATGGAGTAGAGAAATTGGATGGAGATAGTTGTGTACAATATGCGTTAACTTTATAGGGACAAAAAAAACTTAAAAAAAGGAGTGAGTTGAAGCATAACGTGTTATTATTATTATTATTATTTCAACGTAATAAGCTACATTGTTATTGGCAAATTCCAGTTGCTATGTTTGGTTGTCGATTGTCACTTCATATCACCAACATAATTTTTTACTATTGCAATGAAACTGTTAAATATGATGTAGGCAAAAGAAAGTGGACAAGCAGTGGAGCATGCAGTTGTTTTCACGAAAGTATACTGCAAAAAATATGGCACTCCTATTAGTGATGGAGTGAGAGATAAGATTGTAAGCCCTATATGTTTTGTATTTTGTGCGTGAAATGTTTATAGCAAATAATATGTCATTTGGGTCTTGTGTGAAAACAGGATAAAATGAATGAAATTTTAAACAAGGGGGGCTCACTACAAGGAGAGCGTCACACAGGAATCTTATGGTCCACAGATGATGCGTTCGCTCAAGTGATGGGCAAAGAATGTTGTGGTCGTGTACGGGGGGTTGGTCTTGGGCCAACCCCAACAGGAAGAAGTGGGGCCAACCTTCCATGCTTGACCGGTCCGTCGTCCAGTGAAACGGCCCATCGGATGACTGAATTGGAAAATTCACTGAGGGACCAACTTGCCCAATCAGAGCAGAGGCATCAGGAGGCTATCGCCGCATTGCATGCACAGCATAAGGAAGAAATCGCCGAAATGCAAGTCGAATCAGATGCACGACATGAGCAGCAGATGGCGGAATCAAAGCGGCAAATGGATGAATCAAAGCGGCAAATGGAAGAATGTCTGGCGGGCGTGAAAGCCATGTTAAAAGGATTTGGGGAGTATATGCCCATTACACAAATTATGCAGGTACTAAAAATGTTGCCTTTGATCGCTTTTCCAGTTGCGTGTTTATTGCAATGCATTGTTATGTACTACTAATACGATGTCTATAATAAACTCAGGATAGCACTGCTAGATAGAGTGGGACTGTTCGTGGACATTTTGAAGATGGAAAAATATGTTGTATTTGGACAATGTTTATTTGGTCATTTTGAAGATGGAAAATATGTTGTATTTGGACAATGTTTACTTCATACTCAAACATTTGTGTACTTATGTTGCTGTATTGAACTTTCCTTAAACATTTGAACTTCCCTTAAACATTTGAACATCCTCAAATTTTGATTGAAATTGTGACAAGTTTGAGAAGTAAGCTTGATATTTCTGTGAAATTGCCGTTTTTGTTGCTGTATTGATTGAAACTGTGACAGGTTTTGTGTGTTGAAAATTCTAACTTGATAGGTTTTCTGGCCTAGAAAGGGGAAAAAAAAAAAAAAAAACCTATAGCCGTGTTTAAATGTGGCTATAGCCGCGTTTTTTAGTGTGGCCAAATAGTAGTGTCTCGGCGGTCTATGGGGAGCCTATGGCCGCACTTATTAAGCGCGGCCTAAGGTTATGGTCTTAGGCCGCGTTTTAAACGCGGCCTAAGGTCAGTATTGTAGCCGCGTTTATTAAGTGAGGCTATATCCCTTCATATTAGGCCGCGTTTAAAATGCGGCCCTAGGCAGACATGTAAGGCCGCGTTTAAAACGCGGCCTAAGGTGTACGTCTTTGGCCGCGTTTAAAACGCGGCTAAAATACTGCCCTTAGGTCGAGTTTTACACGCGACTATAGGACCTAGTCTTGGGCCGCGCTTAAAAAGTGCGGCCTTAGACTGACCAGGCCTATAGTCGCACGTTTTAGGCCGCGTTATAAAACGCGGCCTAAGGCCAAATGGGGCTTAGGTCGCGTTTTTTTTTTTTTTTAAGTGTAGCATCTAGTAAGGGCAGGGCCAACGGTCCCTTAGTAGAAAAAGCCCAAGAAAGAAAAATAAGTGGTTTTTAAAAATAAAATAAAATAAAAATAGTGGGGGTTATATATATATATATATATATATATATATATATATTTTCCTTTTGCTTTTAAGAAGGTCCAACAAATTGAGTGATATTAGAAATATTATAATTTTATTACATAAGTCTTCAAATTGTTGTGTCATAAGTCACGATAAATAATTTAAATAATCCTATAAAAAATTAATTTAAATACTTATTTATTATTTTGTTGAAGTGTCATTAGTCATCAATTTGTAAATATTTTTATAGTAAAATTTGTCATAGCTTTAAAATTTTCCCCAAAAAAAAAAAAAAAAAGATTAATAGGAATCTAACCAAATCACCACTTAGTAAATGAAGATGGTAAAGCTACTAAAAGTATTACTACAAAATACTTACAAACTGATGTAGTAAAAATATAATTGGTGCCACTTAAACAATATAACAAATGAAAGTTTGAATCAAAAATTTATTTTTCTAGATTGGTGACACCTTAGTTTGTAAGACCTATATGGTAGGATCTATAGAATCTTTAATATTGATCAAGTGAAATAGTCATTTAAAAAATAAGAATAATGAATTTTAAAGAAAATAAATTATTATTTAGAACATTATTATTTGCAACCATCCTTGGGTCAGGTGGTCACCTCTACTTGAGGGTCTTGTTAAAGTCAATTTTGACGGAGCGACTTTCCAAGACATTGGCAAAGTAGGATTGGGTGTGGTTATTAGAAATAGTCAAGGAAAAGCTATTTGCTTTTCTCTTGAAACAGGTTGGTCTTCCTTTCTCTTTAGATATTGTTGAAGCTATGGCGGCTGCAAGGGATATCTCTTTTGCTCAGGACTTTAGCTTCACTTCTTTCTTGCTGGAAGGGGACTCTGAGAATGTGATCAAGGCTCTGAAGTCAGATGAAGTCTCCCTATCATCATTTGGTCATCTCATTGCCTTGGCCAAGTCCACCATGTTGGCTTGTAGTTGTATTTCCTTTTCTTATGTTTGCAGAATTGGTAATAGTGTTGCCCATAACCTAACTAAACATGCTAGACATGTTAGAGTTTTTTCGGTGTGGATGGAGGATGTTCCTCCACACTTGTCTTCTGTACTTTTTGCTGACTATGACTGATTTTCTCTTGATGAAATTCAAAGTCTCCGTTCTAAGAAAACAAATTAGATTGATGGTTAATAAATTAAATAGTATTTAAGTGATATTTAAGATATAAAAAGAACCATTTAAAGTTTTTTTTTTTTTTTTTCTCTTAGACCTCAAATTGTATTAAGCAGTCCCTCATATGTTCTCTCATAAAATGTGAGAAAGATTGTAAGAGACGTTGCCCCCTCCTTTTATTTTTTAATTTATTTTTACATTAAGTAATCCTAAAAAAGGCTCTAATAGTGTGAGCGTGTGTTCAACTTCCAAAGAAGAAAAAATGTGTGTTTGATGGTAGAAATTACTAATTACATAGATATTGACTTAGAGCATTAGTATTTGGTTTCTAAATAATATCTCATTTTATAATCTCAAAAGCTACTTTATCTGTTATACCATACTATTTTATTACATACCTAATATCCCAACTTTTATTTTACCATACAACACATCAAAATAATATAAATTATACAATAACATTATATAAAATTATCTATCACTCTTCTCTAATTTCTATCACCCTGACACTTTCTCAACCACCCCACCACCAACTCTCTCTCTCTCTCTCAACCACACCTCCACATAGCAACCACCGTGACCCTAAACCCACCATAAACTCAACAAATACCCAACTACAAACTAGCCAAAAACCCATCACAAACCCAGCCACAACCCAACATAACCACAACCCACCACAAACCCTACCACAAACCCAGCCAAAAATCAACCAAAAACCAACCACAAACCCAACCACATGTCACTCTGTCAATCTATCTCTATGTCTCCCTCGCTATTGCTTTCTTTTTGAAGCTCTCTCTATACAATAATGGCAATGCATTCGTTGGACGAAGAAACAACCAAGAAATTTCTTCAATAGGTCAAACAAGCACCATTGATTCTTGCTTTTTTGGTTTCGCTTTCACAGGCTAGAAATTCGTGTTTTGTATATTTGAATGCTTATGGGTTTTTTTCTTTCATAGGTTGAGTTCTACTTCAGTGATAGCAATCTTCCAAGGGATAAATATGTCATGCCCCACCTCCATGTGCAAGATATTGTCCTCTTTGGGCGGCTCGAAGGCTTTCTTAGTCCCTCAAGGCTTTGTTTTTCCCCAGGTTGCGCGGGGAAAAGGCCTCATACACATCAAGGGAGGGCACCCTTTATGAACCAGGCTTTGGACACTCAATTTAGCAATGTGGGACTCTTGGCACCTAGTGTCTCACCCACACCCTCAACGGAGAGCCATCCTCAGCTCTGATACCATCTGTCATGCCCTACTCCCATATGCACGATATTGTCCTCTTTGGGCGGCTTGAAGACTCTCTTAGTCCCTTAAGGTTTTGTTCTTCCCTAGGTTACGCTGGAGAAAAGGCCTCATACACATTAAGGGAGGTCATTCCTTATGAAACAGGCTTTAGACACTCACTTAAGCGATGTAGGACTCTTGGCACCCAGTGCCTCACCCACACCCTCAGAGGAGAGCTGTCCTTGGCTTTGATATCATCTGTCACGCCCCACCCCCATGTGCACGATATCGTCCTCTTTGGGCGGCCCAAAGGCTCTTTTAGTCCCTCAAGGTTTTGCTCTTCCCCAGATTGCGTTGGAGAAAAGGCCTCATACACATCAAGGGAGGGCACCCCTTATGAACCAGAGTCCCACATCACTTAAGTAAGAATATGATTGATGTCACTTAAATAATATAACAAATGAAAGTTTGAATCAAAAATTTAATTTTCTTGATTGGTGACACATTTGTTTGTAAGATCTATATAGTAGAATCTATAGAATCTTTAATATCGCTAAAGTGAAATAGTCATTTAAAAAATAAGAATAATGAATTTTAAAGAAAATAAATTATTATTTAGAACATTATTATTTGCAACCATCCTCGGGTCAGGTGGTCACCTTCGCTTGAGGGTCTTGTTAAAGTCAATTTTGATAGAGCGACTTTCCAGGACTTTGGCAAAGTAGGACTGGGTGTGGCTATCAAAAATAGTTAGGGACAAGCTTTTGCTTCTCTCTTGGAATAGGCTAGTCTTCCTTTCTCTTCAGATATTGTCGAAGCTATGCCAGCTGCAAGGGCTATGTCTTTTGCTCAAGACCTCGGCTTCACTTCTTTCTTGTCGGAAGGGGACTCTGAGAACTTGATCAAGGCTTTGAAGTCAGATGAAGTCTCCCTATTGTCATTTGCCCATCTCAATGCCTCGGCCAAGTCCACCATGATGGCTTGTAGTTGTATTTCCTTTTCTCATGTTCGTAGAACTGGTAATAGTGTTGTCCATAACCTTGCTAAGCATGCTAGACATGTTAGAGGTTTTTTTGGTGTGGATGGAGGATGTTCCTCCACACCTGTTTTTTGTACTTTTTGTTGACTATGATTGATTTTCTCTTGATGAAATTCAAAGTCTCTTTTCTTAAAAAATAAAAATAAAATAATAATAATAATAATAAATTGATGGTTAATAAATTAAATAGTATTTAAGTGATATTTAAAATATAAAAAGAACCATTTATAGTTTTTTTTTCCCCTTAGACCTCAAATCACATTAAGTAGTCCCTCATTTGTTCCCTTATAAAATGTGAGAAAGATTGTAAGAGACGTTGCCCCCTCCTTTTATTTTTAATTTATTTTTACATTAAGTAATCCTAAAAGGCTCTAATAGTGTGAGCATGTGTTCAACTTCCAAAGAAGAAAAAAAATGTGTTTGATGGTAGAAATTACTAATTACATAGATGTTGACTTAAAGCATCAATATCCGGTTTTTAAAAAATATTTCATTTTACCATCTCAAAAACTAGTTTATTTATTATAACATACTATTTTATACTACACCCAACATCCCAACTTTTATTTTACCATACAGCACATCAAAATAATATAAATTATACAATACAATAATATAAAATTATCTATCACTCCTCTCTAATTTCTATTACTCAGACACTCTCTCAACCACACCATCACCAACTCTCTCTTTCTCTCTCAACCACACCTCCACATGGCAACCACCATGACCCTAAACCCACCATAAACTCAGCAAATACCTAGCTATAAACCAGCCAAAAACCCACCACAAACCCAGCTACAAACCTAGCCATAACCTAGCCACAACCCAGCACAAACCTAGCCACAAACCAGCCACAACCCACCACAAACCTAGCCAAAATCCCAGCCACTTGTCACTTTGTCACTCTATCTCTGCGTCTCTCACTATTGCTTTCTTTTTCAAGCTCTCTCTGTACAACAATGGCAACGCATTCGTTGGACGAAGAAACAGCCAAGAAAGTTCTCCGACAGGTCAAACAAAGACCATTGATTCTTGCTTTTTTGGTTTCACTTTCATAGGCTAGAAATTTGTGTTTTGTATATTTGAATGCTTATGGGTTTTTTCTTTCATAGGTTGAGTTCTACTTTAGTGATAGCAATCTTCCAAGGGACAAATAGATGGGTTGGAGGTGAAGAGAGACCACCGTGGTGTTGGTGGGGTGGCAGAGCATGTGAGGTCTGGCCATGGAAGGGAGAAGAGAGTGAGAGGGATGGATGGAGAACAGAGAAGGGAGATGAGAAAGAGATGGGGAGAGAGTAAATTTGAGTAAGAGAGGAGAGAGAAGTGGGAATAAAAGAGATTAAAAAATTATACAATTTTGTTACAGTACCATCATAAATTTAGGATGGTACTGTAGCACAATTGTATATTTTTTAAAAATTGAAAAACTGGGTAATGGATTTTTTTGGTACTTTGATGCTAAAATATAGCATATTATACCATATAGAAGGCCGGTTATTGATGCTCTTATAATGAGATTTATACAGGCATCATTTGAAATCTTAGTGATTTTAAATTTTATCATTTGAATGTAGTATAAAGAAACTATAAAATGATAGAATTGAAATTTATTTTGTTTGGATAACACCAAAATTTACTACGAAATTTCTACATCTTGAACTAAGTCATTACTCATTATATTGAATAATCATGTATAATTAGCACTTCAAATTTTTACCAAGATTAATCACATTCATGAAATTAAGAATCATACATATTTTATACAATTAGAAAATTGGTGATAATTTTGGATGTTAGGGCATATGTGGAACATGTTATGAACATATGTCATTTAGAATTGGCTAATCCTTTGACAAAACGCATTTTACTTATAATTGAGTAGATCTAGGATGTGTTTAATACTTCAAGGAACAAGAGTTCAAGTTCAAGTATTGAAACCATGCAAATCTATCCAAGTATCAAGTGAAGGAGTGCTGTTTATTAAAGCTCGACAGCTAACTCGACAGATGTATCTATCGAGATTTAATATGTGAAGCTCGATAGCTGTATCTATTAAGATTTACGAAATTCAGATTTTCAGATATTTTTTTCATGCATATCCAAGCTATTTGTGTATGGTTTCTTTTTTCACAACCTTAGACATATATAAGGATTATTTTAAGGGCCGCCTCACTTGATGCAAAGGTTTTATTGATGCATATTGTGACAGTAGACAATCTGCCCTAGTTCATCTTTCTCTTGAAGAAGTTGCTGTGTTTGTACGTCGTAGAGTTTTGTAACCAATGAGATTCTTGATCTTCATCGTATGGATGAACTGAAGAACTTTGCAGCCAACATCTTTCTCAAGTTGGTGTGTTGGTCACGTACTTGGATCCGTGCATCAATTGGTTAGTCATGTACTTGGCGCCATGCATTGAAAGGAGAGATTGTCACTATATTACAAGTCCAATTGTGTATTGGGGTAAGAGTTCAACTGTAAGTTAGTATAAGGTACTAAGATTCCTTTACTTGTAATCGCTTGTTTTGAGAATAGTGGATTCTCGTGAGTAGTGACCTTAAATTTACTTGGTGGAGTTTTGCCTCGGTGGTTTTTCCCATTCATAAACAAATCAACTGTGTCAAATTTAATTTCCGTTGCATTTAGTTATTTGGTGATTTGTTTGTGCTACCATGCCTATTGCATGTTAATTGACTTAATTAATTCACTTGGTTAATTAATTAGTTAATTTATCTAAGGAGTCAATACATTTGTGGCCTATCATTGGAGAAGGTTAAAACTATATTTTTCGGTTGACAAAAGAAAGAGAGAAAACTCAAATCTAGAGACTGAGAGCATTTACATTGAATTAACCAAAATTTATTTTCTATAATAAAATAAGAAACTACTTTTTTATATTTTAGCTAACCACTTTTCAAATCCCTTCCATCTAATTCTCTATTCTAAACTCAATTTCATTTAAGAATTCTTTCTTCATTCATTTTTTTACTAATTCCTCCAATGGTCTTTATTATTTCCATCCAATTCTCTTTTTTATTTTCTTTAGTTTTCCTCTATTTTCTTACCAAATAAATAGAGACTTAGGATTGCCACAACCCAAATCCACAACCTAAATCAAACCAACACTACCAAGTCAAACCCATAACCTAAATCAAATCCACAACCAAGTAAAATCTATAACCAAATCAAACCCACAAAACTACCCCAAAGTAGTGTATGCCTAAAAATGGACAACTTCACTACCTTAAAACCAAAGCTACCACCTTTGCCATTGTTGAAATCATCATCAATCATCAATCCTATACTCAACCCCTCCAGTAATTATCAATAGTTGTCGATCTTGAAATTGTCATTAATTTTCGAAATGATCATTAGTTGTTAAGCCTTTGTTGTCATTAACATATTTGGTGAAGCAAGAGCCACTAAGAAAGAGAGTTGCTGAGAGAGAAAGCAATTTCAAGTTTTGAGAGAGAGAGAGAGAGAGAGAGAGAAAACTAGAAAAGATCCAGTCTATATTGATGGTTTGTAATCGTTGCTATAACACCCAAAATTGTTGCCACAGACTTGTTTGGAATATAGAGATAGTTCCAAGTAACGTTGATGAGTGACACAATAGGCTATTGTAGTAGTTCGAGCAACCACTTCTATAAACATTTCTTTTTGTGGCGGTTTCGATAGCGGCAATTTTAAAATTGACACTAAAGATCAATTTTAGTTTAGAGGTACCCTATAGTGGAGGGCTACGTAGCAGTGATTTTAGAACTACCATTATTAGTCATTTTTTTGATGACATAGGAAAACTTTACTTAGAATAGTTGCACGCTATAAAACATACTGTACAACAATCCTCATTGTAAATCAAACTCTTACGAACAACTGTATTTACCTACCAAAACTAGTTAACGAGTAATCAAAAGGCTTTTCACCCTTGATGGACCAAATAGTTTATCCTCGTACCTAGGGGCATTTTTTGATTTGTTTGTTATGGCGGTTAGAACTAATACTATAAGGTTTCTAATGATTTTTCTTTTACGGTTAAAATCAAGATAGTTTAATCTTGGTCATTTATATTTTTGAAAACATTTGGGTTTTAAAAATGTTAATAACCTGTTTATAATGCAATTACAAATAAATTTTTTAATAATTTTGGTTATACTAAGACACAATACCATGATCAAATTTTACTTACAAGTCTAAAATATTGAAATTGAAGTCCAAAGTATAAATCAATTTAGAGTAACAATGCCTAAATTAGAACATAAATACCATCATGAGAAAGTCCAAACTGGGACATAAGTCTAAAAATTAAGTAACAATACCCAAACTAAAGTTTCAAAATGCCATAATTAAAGTTCCAAAATGCTTAAGAAATAAATACAACACTTGAACATAACTGTCCAAACTAAACAAAAAATATTGTACTTAAAGGCCCGTTTGGATTGAGGGGGGAGGGAGGAAGTGGGAGGAGTAGAGTAGAGTAGAGTTGATTAAAAATATGTTAATTTAAGGCCAATTCTACTCTACTCTCCTTCCTTCTCCTTAATCCAAATGGACCAAGTTGATTCCCAACCCTCTATGAGTCTATGCACTTCAACCCTTGATGTTACCCCGATGTTTTATTTCAAAGTCGTGTTTGTGCATGTCTTTTAAATCCAGCAATATGTATGGCCTTTTGCTTTCCACGACTTTCTTTGTTATCTTCACTTATTTGCTACATTCACTAAAATAACATATTTAAATAAAGTACAAAGTGAATATATAATACTAATCAGGAATTTGCAATTGGTTGATTGGCAATATATAATACTCAGTCCAGTACCTAGAGAAATGCAAATGTAACCTGCTAGAATATATAATACTCAACCCAGTACCCTGAGAAATGGGAACTTAAATCTGCTAGAAAGTATCCAGGGAGATCTGGAGTAAAAAATTCCAGGGCAATTCCCTTCGGCAACTTGTAAAACCACCAAGAAGAATTCTTTTTTAATAATTTTTGTTTCATGGGTTCACATCACTTTCACCAAGAAGAATTCTTTTTTGATAAGTAATAAATCTATTTAAAACCAGAGCAATAAGGGGCACAACCTTAGTAACCAGGATGTATATAAGACAAACTCCCAAAACTAAAAAAAAAAAAAAAAAAAAAAAATCTAAGATTCAAATCAACTAAGAATTTTCTTGCAAATTACTTATGTTTCTAGCAGAAAGTTCTAACCTAAAACTGTCAGACACTGAGACACCCAATGTGATCAATTACAATCATCCATTTCAACTTAAGAGGCTTCATCTTGTCATAAATGGTAATACATTAATCCACCAACAAGAATTCCAAAGAGTCTATAATAACAGAGCAAATCACGGCATCCGTTGCAAACAATCATTATGCAGTCTAAGCTAAAGCAATCTCACGAAATCGTCTTTAGCTTCAATTAATCTCATTTCAATAAATAAATCTTTAGCAATTAACACACACACGCACACACACACACACACACATATATATATATATATATGAAATGAATGGGTTTAAAATTACAAAAGCTTACTTGATGCCCTTAGTACTTCCTTCCCAATCAGAATAGCTTACAATCAGCTTTGAACAAAGCCATCTCACTTCAAAACCAACACAACAACAACATAAACAGAAAATTTAATATAATTGTCTCAACACTGAGGAATCTAAGTGCTTCTTACCAAAACCTCATTGCTGAATCTGATTTTTTTAAAGTTATTATGATTATAGTTCTTCTTTTACATGACTTTCAAAATAAAATCTTGTAGAGGATTTTAAGGTTTTTATTATATATTATATATATATATATATATATATATATATATATTATTTTTTGAGACTATCAGTTCTGTTTGGTTATTGAGAAAATGAAAGAAAAGAAAATTAGAAAATGTTCCCTTTCCTTTGGGTTTTTTTTTTTTTTTTGGTTAATTTGGAAAAACTCAAATGAAGTGTGAAAGGGAACTAAACTTTCTATGATTTCAGACTCAAATGTTTGCTTTCTTCTCTTTGTTTTTCTTTTTCCCCTGAAGACCGTAGAGCGAACGGACCTTTGCACTTTGCTGGAGTGGTTAGAGTCTGAGTAAGCACAAGGTGATTTTGGTATTTTTAGGTTAATAATAAAAGTTTTTAGGCATATATGTTTATAATAAATTTAATACTAAAATTTAAAAATATTTAAACTTCATATTTAATTAAATCATAAAAGGAAAAAGTTAATAATGGAGATGAAAAAAAAAAAAAGAATAGAACCGGGAGTGAAACTGAAGTCATAACAAATAATTTTCTGTGAATGGTAAGTTCATATGATACAAGAAAAGAAAATTATCATTGTAAGGACCAGATTTGGTGCCTAAGCCCAAAAGGTGGATGGATTTCGGCTCAAAGCGCCCAAAATAATGAATTTGTAGAGAATGAGTTATAAAAACTAGGCTTTAATGAATCAGACAAACATTAAAGTAGATCTAGACGATAAGAAAATGAAACTAGACAAGTTTGTGATAAAGAAAATCATCATCGACACAATCTGAGGAGATCAATTCTTATATCTTTCTTTTAGGTTTGATTACAAAGTTAGTTCTAGATTACTATAGTGTTTTTCTCTCTTTTTTCGATCTCCCTTCCATGGTCCTTCCTTCCTGTTATATAGTCTCATTTAAATGATCTTGGCCTTCCACTTGTTGGTCATCCAAGCCTCTACTTGAGTGACTGTCCCATTAGACACCCCTTTCAGGCTCCTTTGTGCCTTGAGACGGCTAATGTAGCCCTGTTCAGAGGTCTTCTCCATATTAATGCAACCATAAAGTTAACTGCAGAGCCTTAAATGTGGTGGTAGCAGCTTTCTTTTTAGATATTTTAGAACTTCGCTCTGTACTTTGTTTTTGTAATGCTTATCCATGCCTCTAGACGGCCGACCACCTATTCGGACCTTGGTTTCACTTATCCAAGGTGACATTTGTCCTTGGCCTACCCTCTTGTGCCATTATGACCAAAACTGATCTTGTCATCCATTAATACGAATTCCCTTGATAGCGTTTAACCCTTCTTAGGAGATCTTTAGTCCTCGGCTTGGGCCTTAGGCCCAATACCCACATAAACAATGGACTTTGGGGCCCAATGCCTCTACAATAGCCCCTTGAGATTCTTCTTTTGGCTCATAGGGAAGAAAAAAAAGGATTTCGATGTCACTGTAGTTGCCTTATGCTCTCTGCGTTCCACCTTTGCCCATGAAGACACCTTTTTAACTGCCCAAGACACGCATTTCGGCATTCGAGATGCGCCTTTAATAAATTCTTGCGGCTTCTTGTCCCCCATGTTCTACAGTGTGATGTAAATCTGACGGCTGATGTTTTTATTGGGTATCGAGCGAGAGTTTTCCCGTTTTTAGCTTCCTCCTTGATATAAATACCCCTCAAATCAACTTCTCTTTTCACTTTTAGCATTCATACCGTTCTAGCGCACATACCTTGAACTTGCATACCTTTTCAACTTACTCAAGCCCTTACAAATACCAAAGGACCATCCAAGGACACCTTTATTCTTCTAGTAAGTCTTCTTGAACTTTTGCTCTTTGTTTTTCTATACGCTGTTCTTCTCTTTGCGTACTTTCCTCCTCGTATCCACTTCCTTTTCTCAATCTCCTTGGTTTTCTTTTTTTCACCTTTCCAAAAATGGGTAGATTCAAGAGTTCGAAAAGGGAATGGAGAACTTTAGGGCTCAGTATAGGATCCCTCCTGGGGTAGGCATGAGGTACTGTGAGGAAGGGCAATGGTTTGAAGATAGAAAGGAGGGAGAAGTGGTGATCAAAGGGCGGCGCTGATTTATCAAAGGTATGTGGTCCGAGGAGCTAGAAATAGCTTGGGTTTTGTTATCAATTTTCCTAAGGTATGTGGTTCGAGGAGTCAGGTATGACCAAGGTTTTATTTGATACTTAGATAGATGTCAGGGAATATTAATTTTCCTAAAACATGTGGTCCGAGGAGCCAAGCTTAACTAAGGTTCTATTTAATACTTAGTACAATGATTAAAAGTTCTCAATTTTCCTAAGGTATGTGGTCTGAGGAGCTAGGCATGACCAATGTTCTGTTTGATATTTAGATAGATGTCAAGGACACATGATGCGCAATATAACAAACCCAGATAGGGTGAAGAGAATCTTCATTAATTATAATATCTTCTAAGATTATGTACATTCTAGGGACGTGGTACAACCTTTTCCTTAAGATCTTCAAGATAATATGCTCATATTCTGGCCACCAATGTGATACGATATGGCCCCTCCCAATTGGGTCCCAATTTTCCCTATGTCGGGTTCTTTGCAGCTCCTAACATCTTTCTTAAGACCAAGTCTCCAATTGTCAGTGGCTTTAACTTTACGTTGGCATCATACCCCTGTTTGAGCTTGTGTTGATAGTAAGCCAATTGGACCATGGCATTCTCCCTTTGTTCTTCGATTAAGTCTAAACTCTTCTCCAATAGCCCATCGTTGTTGCTTGGAGTGAAAGAACTCATTCTCAGCGTGGGGAATCCAGTTTCCAGAGAATGATAGCCTCGGCCCCATAGGTCATCAAGAAGGGCGTTTCCCTAGTGGATTTGTGAGGAGTAGTCTGGTAAGTCCAAAGGACATATGGCAGCTCTTCCACTCATTTCCCTTTTGCGTCATCCAATCTCTTTTTAAGTCCACTCACTATAACCTTATTGACAGCCTTAGCCTGTCCATTCTTTTGTGGATATGCCGGAGTGGAATACCTGTTTTTTATGCCTAGGTCACAACAATATCTCCGAAAGGCTTTACTGTCGAATTGAAGTCCATTGTCCGAGATAAGTGTATGAAGGATTTCAAATCGAGTGACAATATTCTTCCAAACAAATTTCTTGGCATCCATGTCTTTGATATTTGCCAATGGTTCTGCTTGAACCCATTTGGTGAAATAATCTGTGCCGACTAGTAAATATCTTTTATTCCCTGCTGCCTTAGGGAAAGGCCATACAATGTCCAAACTCCATTGAACGAAGGGCCAAGGACTGGACAAGGGATTGAGGACCCCTACAGGTTGGTGAATGTTTGGGGAAATTTTTTGGCATTTGTCACACTTTTTCACATAGTCCTGCGCTTCTTTTTGCATATTTGGCCACCAATAGCCTTATCTGAGGGCCTTGTGAGATAAAGATTTGCCCCCTGTGTGGCTTTTGTAGATTCTCTCGTGTAACTCTTTCAGGAGTAGCTCAACTGCTTCAGGGTGTATGCATAGTAGATATAAGCCAGAGAAAGACCTTTTATATAACTTTTGGTCCTCGGACAACCAAAACCGAGGAGCCTTCCTTCGTACCTTATTAGCCTCGGGCTTGTTCTCAGGCAAAACGTCTTCCTTGAGAAATAGTATGATAGGGTCCATCCAACTAGGACCCACCTTTATTTGATAGACGTGAACTATATTTCTTTTTACCTCAGTAGGATTATATAAATCCTCAACAAGGATCACCCGAGGTAAGCTCTGTGCCGAGGACGTTACTAATGTGGCAAGAAAGTCTGCATGGGTATTTCTACTTCCAAGAACTTGTGATAAATTAAAAGACTCAAACCTAGACTGTAAATGTCTAACATGGCTTAAGTATTCCTACATTTTGGGATCTTTGGCTTCTAATTCTCCTTGGACTTGGCCCACCACCAGCCTTGAATCAGAGAATACCTCCATTACTTTTTCCCCTATTTTCTGAACCATGATCATCCCTACCAGCAGAGCTTTATATTCAGCTTCATTATTTGTAACCGAGAAGCCCAATCTTAAGGATTTCTCAATCGTGATCTTTTCTAGAGATACCAAGACTAGCCCCACTCCAGATCCCATGTGGTTCACTACACCATTAACGTAGACCTTCTAGGACAAAGGTTCTTGCACGGAGATTACTCCAACCGATTTTCCATCCATGTTCTGCTCCTCTATCCTCTCTTCTACCGAGGCTTCAGTAAACTCAGCCACCAGGTTAGCAAGGACCTAACCTTTGACAGAGGTACGAGGCATATATTTGATATCAAAAGCCCTTAGAATCGTGCCCCACTTTGCAATTCTCCTTGTGTAATCTGCGCTTCGAAGCAGAGACCTAAGTGGGAGCTGGGTAAGGATAACAACCGTGTGTGATTGGAAATAGTGGGGAAGTTTGCGTGTAGCATGCACCATTGCCAGAATGACCCTCTTCAATGGTAAGTAACGAACCTCGGCCTCATGTAGTGACTTGCTCACGTAATAAACCGGCCTCTGTACACCATTATCAACCCATATCAACACCAAGCTCACCGCTTGGGAGGCCATTGCAATGTAGGCAAACAGAACCTTATCCACCTCGGGTCTGGACATGATGGGCAGCCGAGACAAATATTCTTTCAACTGCTGGAAAACCAGGACACACTCCTCAGTCCATTCAAACCCCTTCCACTTGTTTAACAACTTAAAGAAAGGTCTACACCTGTCCGCTGACCGAGAGATGAATCGGTTTAGAGCTGTGGTCATTCTTGTAAGCTTCTGGACCTCTTTGGGATTTCGAGGTGGTTGCAGATTGTTGATTTCCTTAATTTGGTCGGGGTTGACCTCTATCCCGCGGTGTGTGACCTTGTAATCCAAGAACTTCCCTGATCTGACGTCAAAAGAACACTTGGAAGCATTAAGTCGAAGCTTATGTTTCCTCAAGATAGCAAAGATATTTCCAAGGTCATTAACATGCTTGGACTCTGCCTGCTCTTTACCACCATATCGTTAATATAAATTTCAATGTTTTTTCCTAACTGTGGCTCAAACATCCTAGTCATCATCCTCTAGTAGGTAGCCCCTGCATTCTTTAAACCAAAGGGCATTACCTTGTAATGGTAATTTCCAATAGGAGTAACAAAAGTTGTCCTCTCTTGGTCGTCCAAAGCTAAAGGTATTTGATGGTACATTTGAAAGGCATCTAAAAATCTCATCCGAGGATGGCCCATCGTTGCGACCACCAGTTGGTCAATCTGAGGCATAGGGAAAGGGTCCTTTGGGCAGGTTTTGTTCAAGTTTGTAAAATCTACGCATACATGTCACTTCCTAGTCTTCTTCTTTACCACTACGGTATTAGTCAATCATTCAAGGTAAAAAACCTTTTTAATAGCCCCAGCTTGCTTAAATTTCATCACCTCGTCCTTGACAGCATCTTAGTGTTCCTTGGATGAACGCCGAGGTGGTTGCTTTTTGGGGGTGACAGATGTACTGACATTTAGATGATGGCATATGAAGCTCGGATCCACCCTCGGAGCTTTGTAAGCATTCCAAGCGAATACATCAATGTTCCTCTCCACCAACTCCTCTTTCTCCTAAGGTGGCAGTTGAGCTCTAACTTGAAAAAACCTTTCCGGATCATCACCTATGACAAATTTCTCTAAATCTTCACATTTTGCCTCCTTAGTTGGCCTCTTTGCAGGCAATTTCGAAGACTTTGATTGCTATAAACATTCTTTAACCAAGGCCGAGGACTCAGCTACTGGCTGATGCAAAATTGCAGACACGAGCCACTGCCTAGCCATGGATTGATTCCCTACTAGCTCCTCCTCCTGACGGATATTTCACCTTCTAATGCAGAGTTGAAGAAACAGCACCCAAGGTATGGAGCTAGGGTCTGGCCACAATGGCTGTGTAGGGGGAGTATGCATCCACCACTATGAAGTCCACTTCTACTACCTCCGAACCAGCCTGTACGGGTAACCTAATTTGGCCCTTTGGGGTAACAAGCTTCCCATCAACTCACTAAAGGCGAATCGTAGGTTGTCAGGTCTTCAGGTTTTAAGTTTAGTCCTCTATACAAGTCAGGGTACATGATCTCTGCACGATTGCCCTAGTCCACCATTACCTTCTTCATATCATACCCCCTGATTCTGAGGGTGACCACCAAAGCATCATCATGTGGTTGGATGGTCCCAATCTTCTCTTCGTCCGAGAAACTCAACGAAGGTCAGATCTTCATTCTAGCTCTCTTTGGCCCAGAGTTGGAGTCCTCAGCTAGTGACCTAACTATAGACATCACCCTGAAGAAGTGAGAACCAGTTCTCCCAGGTGTAGCAAAAATGACATTGATTGTACCTAACAAGGGCCTTGGAGAAGCATTCCCTTAAGCCCCTGTTCCTGACTGGACTCCTTGTTCGTTAGGTTGATATAGAAATTGTTGCAACCTCCCCTTTTTGATCAGTTGCTCCAGATGGTTCCATAATGTTTGGCAGTCCTCAGTGGTATGTCCTTGCTTTTGGTGGTACAAGCAATGACGGCTTTGGTTGCACCTCAATGGGTCTCCACTTTTCTTGTTCGGCCATTTGAAGTATGATTCGTTCTTAATCTTCTTTAAAACTTGATGCATCGGCTCTTAGAACACAGTGTTTACCACTTGAGGAGTTGCAGGCCTAGATTGCCTAGTAAAATCCCTTCGGGGTCTGTTATTGTAGTAACGGTCTGACCTAAAATCCCTTCTCTCTTGAGGGATAACCTTGCCATTTTCCTTGTCTTGCTGCTAGTCCTCTTCAACCCTCTTGTACTTGTCAATCCGATCCATGAGCTGGCGTACATTGGTAACGGGCTTCCCAATTAAAGATTTCCTTAAGCCATGCTCGGCAGGTAGGCCGAGCTTGAATGTGTTGATGGCTACATCGTCAAAATTGCCATCTATCTCGTTGAACATCTCCTAATATCTATCCAAATATGTTTTCAAGGTTTCTCCTTCCCTCATGGACAAAGACAACAAGGAAGCCAAAGGCCGAAGAACCCTGTTGCATGTAATGAATTGAGATCCAAACGCTTGAGCAAGTTCATTGAAGGAATTAATGGAACGTGCCCTCAGACCATCGAACCACCTCATTGCCACAGGCCCTAATCTCGATGGGAGTACCTTGCACATCAAGGGCTCGTTCTTGGAGTGTACGACCATCCTTTGGTTGAAGTGACTGACATGCTCCACAAGGTCTGTTCTACCATTATACATGGTGAACGTACGCTGCATGAATCATTGAGGAAGTTTCCCTCCTTTAATCCAGCGCGTGAAAGGTGACCTGGAAATTTGGTTGAGCGCTTTACTTATGGCATCGTTTCCCAGGCCTACCGAAGATGGATTTCTGTTTCTGTGCTCATGATGATAGTACTCATCATATGAGAAAGACTCGTTAGGGGGAGTCCTCGATTTGCGCCTATAGCTGCCATCCTCTTCACCATCAGAAGAGAAGTTAGAGTTGGATGGAGCTTGCTTTTGCCGTACATGGCGCAAGCTTCTCTTAAGGTGATCAATCTCCTTCTGCATGTTTCTGGTGTTCTACTCATGAGAGACGTGGCTTTTACAACGAGATTGACTCTTACTGGTGTGGGTAGTATGCACATTTCCCTCTCGGTCCATTTTTCATTCAAGATCATAGAAGTGATCTTAACGTTGAGACCCTATAGACTCTGCCTGGTGTGGACTTGAACCTACCATCGTCCTGTCTTGGATTCACTATAACATTAGTAATTTCCCACAGACGGCGCCAATTGTAAGGACCAGATTTGGTGCCTAAGCCCAAAAGGTGGATGGACTTCGGCCTAAAGAGCGCAAAACAATGAATTTGTAGAGAATGAGTTATAAAAATTGGGCCTTAATGAATCAAAAAAACATTAAAGTAGATCCAGATGATAAGAAAATGAAACTAAACAAGTTTATGGTAAAGAAAATCATCCTCGACACAATCTGAGGAGACCAGTTCTTATAGGGCATTGGGTCTCGGAGCTCATTGTTGATATGGGTATTGGGCCTAAGGCCCAAGCTGAGGACTAGAGATCTTCCGAGAAGGGTTAAACGCTATCAAGGGAATCCATATTAGTGGATGATGAGATCAGTTTTGGTTATAATGGCATGGGAGGGTAGGCTGAGGACAAATGTCACCTCGGATAAGCGAAATTGAGGTCCAAATAGGTGGTCGGCTGTCTAGAAGGACGTTTCCGGAAGTTCTGGTGGCACGGATAAGCATTACAAAAACAAAGTACAGAGGGAAGTCCTAAAATATCTAAGAAGAAAGCTGTTGCCACCACATTTAAGGCTCTGCAGCTAACTTTCTGGCTGCATTAATGTGGAAAAGACCCCTAAACAGGGTTACATTGGCCGTCCCAAGGCATAGAGGAGCCTGAAGGGGGTGTCCGATGAGATAAGCACTCAAGTAAAGGCTTGGATGACCAACAAGTGGAAGGCCAAGATTATTTAAAGGAGATTATATAACAGGAAAGAAAGATCATGGAAGGGGGATCAAAAAAAGAGAGAGAAAAACACTGTAGCAATCTATAACTAACTTTGTAATCAAACCTGAAAGAAAGATATAAGAACTGATCTCCTCAGATTATGTTAAAGTCGAATTTTTTTTTTTACCACAAACTTGTCTAGTTTCATTTTGTTATCATTTGCATCTACTTTAATGTTTGTTTGATTCATTAAAACCCAGTTTTTATAACTCATTCTCAACAAATTCATTATTTTGGGCTCTTTGGGCCGAAGTCCCTCCACCTTTTGGGTTTAGGCAACAAATCTGGTCCTTACAATCATTATTCATAGCAAGAAAATAAAGGGGAAAATGACTATATATACAGTCTTATGGTAGTTGTACTTGTCAAAACTCTTATTATATATACACACACACACACACACTAATTTAGATGTTGAGTTCATAATTAATCCACAAAGAGTTCAACATAATCTATATATAGGGGGAGGCAGTTTAGCCGCCCAATCTAAGGGATCTTGTCCATTAGGTCAAAGTCTAAGAGTGTTGACAACTTGAATCCAAAATGTGTCCAAAAATATGTTTTAATTTGTAAGTTTTAGGGCTCGTTTGGTAGAGGAGCTTGAGTAATGTTATTTGTAATTTTTTAAAATACGTATGGGTGAAAAAGTGTGTTGAAATGTGTGTAATGCTGTTTAAAAATTGAAAATGAGTTGTTTAACAACTCTACCAAACGGGGCCTAGTGTCTAGAAAAGTGGTTGAAGGTTTACATAGAAGATGTAAGAAATTGCTCAAAAGCTATTTAGTCTTCTGTGTAGCTAGCTAGACTACTTCCATTTTATCTTAGTGAATTTTTCATTTTGTTGGTGACATATAAACCACCCGTAGGTTTTTCCCATCATAACCAAATCGCATGTGTCAAATTTAATTTTTGTTACATCTAATATTTACGATATGGTTGAGCCCATCACATGTTAAATTAGATCTTCACATAATTAGCACAATTAATCAATTTGGTCAGTTGACTATAATCAAGTAAGGTCTAAATTTTTCAACGTTGTCCCTTATCCTCTCTCTCTCTCTCTCTCTATATATATATATATATGAATGTTTTGTTACAAACAACGGATATTTAATTTGTAACAAGTTAGCAAATATAATTTTACATGGTAGATGACATTGAAGAAGAAATTCATATATAATATTTTTCTCACATTTCTTTGTCTTGTATTGTTATTATTTTTTTTTTTTACAACACAAAGCAATATTTCATTATCTCTCTCTCTTTCTCTCTTTCTCACTCTCTCAATTTTTCTACACTCACTCTTCCCCTTGCTAGAACGAGGACAATTAGTACTACACACTAACAATATATTTATTTCAAATACACTGAGTAAAATGTGAACATCGAAAACATGAACACTTGGTGTCCACACTTTACACATGGTATGTATGAAGTGTGTATACTATCTTTGTGATGTAATAATTTTCCCTAAGACAAAATTTAGGTATAATATCTTAGGTGCTGTTCCTTAGGTTCCCCTTTTAAGATTCAGCCGTGTGGATAATTAAAAAAAATACAATTTCATCATATGAGAAAAAATTCATATGACAGAATCTTAAAAGGAGAATCTAAGGAACAATACCTAAATACTATATCTAAGTCTTGCTTTTTTCTTTATAACCATGTTGCCTATGTGCCTTGAAATGTACACCTTGGTCTTGACATCATCCTTTGATCATGCATGAATGTCAAGGCAAGGACGAAAAACAAAGGAACACAAGCGAGGCCTACAATCCAAACAAGATAGCTGGGGAGGAACATGGCTATCATTAGTAAGAACCCTGTGGTAGCAGCAGTAGATCCTATCCCTCCAAGAACTCCAGCAATTTGTGGCCTTCTCTGGATTAGCAAGATAGCAGTGATGCAACAAAGGTAACCCACCAAGTTACTGACCACAACACAAATTAGGAGCACCTTGGTGTAGGAAGATTGGCCACTGAAAGTGAAGGCGGCAATAACAGAAGTAGATGTTTGGGCAGCAACCGTGATGGACATCTTGGCTAGTTTGGTTATGTCCACAATTGGTCTATCGTTCCTACCTCCATCTCTGATTTCCACGTCACCTTCACCTCCACCTCCACCTCCGCCTCCGCCTCCTCCTCCTCCATTTCGGTCTCCATCTCCGCCTCCGCCTCTGCCTCCGCCTCTCCTTCCACCCACTCCTCTGCCTGCCTCTCCACCTAGTCCACCTTTGCCTTCTCCTTCACCTCCTCCGCTTTCATCTCTCCCTACACTTGCCCTTCCGCTTCCACTTTCCCCTTCCTGTCCACCAGCACTCTCCCCTCTTTCTTCAACATGGCAATTAGTAGCTTCTATAAGTCTATCTTTAGAATCAGATGACAAGGGTTGTGGATGTAGGTAAATAAGTAGTTCAGTGAAGATCATTGAGAGTAACTTGAAGCATGACTCATTGTATCTTTCGGATCCTTTTCCACCTCTGTGATTGCCTTCCCCTTTGCTTTCAACTCTCACTGAGTCCTGTGAGCTCCCCTTTTGTCGTTCTAATGAAACGCTTTCATCTTCACATGCACTTTTATCAATACTACCAAGTAAAACAACTCTTGAGTGCAGCTCAAGGCTCCCTTCTAGATCGCACTGCAATATATCACACTCGTTGAAGCTCAACGGGAAGGAACTCATGGATGCCCATGTATCTGCAATATGTGTACCATCTTTTAATTTGAGAAAACTAGGTTCTTGGACCATTTTCAGCAATATCAGCATGATTACCAGGCCGAGAAGAAGGTTCTTTGGTCCGAAGTTCCTGCCTCCAGTCTCGCCTCTCCGTCCACCGCTGCCACTTCCCACTGCACCACCATTAGCCGATGTTGCTTTCCACGGTGATAAAGTCTGTTCTAAGAAGCCTAAGCCTGTACCTTCATCACCCTTGCCAACCACAAGCAATAGTGGGGTTGGTTCAGAGAGCTCTAAACGCAGTGGATTGTTTGCCTCAATATGACTTGAATAAGCCAGAGAAACAAGTTGTTCCTCCTGGATAAGCTGTGGCTTTTTTTGAGGATAATCGGAGAAGGAAGGGCTCACAACACAAAAAAGAAGGAAAATATGAAGGGCTATGTTGTACCGACCCATAGAAAGAAGGAGATGTGTATTCCTATCTCAGAATCAGCGAGCAAGAGAGAACTTATATAATGTAGTAAACAACCTCAGAATTGTTATTCGTCGTCGTCAACAAAGAAATTGCAAGTGAAAGAACCAGGAGGTTAGCATAGGGCAATTTCTTTGCAAATTAAGCATGTCTTTTCCTACGCGTTTTCACTAATCTAGAAACTCTGTCTCAGAGGATTTATGAATTATATAATGAGGGTCAATAATCAATATGCAAATTAAGGCTAAAGGAAGAACAAACCCCTGCATGGTGTTATACTATTTTTATCTATATATATATATGTATGTATGTATATTTCTTTTGCACATATTTTCTCTTCATCGTTAATGAGGTTTTGGTGCAGGTTTTAAATAATTTGGGAATCTCGTCCTCTTTTAAAGTCGAATCTTCATCAAGATTCAAGACACCAATTTATGAATTTAGTTTTGTTGAAACCAGTATTTAAAGTTCACAATTCTATTGAACTAAACAAATCCAACACTAAATAAATTTTAATTAAATCATGTTTGATATTCTATAAACAATATAATGTCAACAACTCAACACTAAAAACATTATGATTAAATTACCTCAATTTTTTAAATTAAATTATGAATGACATAATTGGTCGTTGTAGTAGAAGAGATTTGTACTTAGTCCTTTGTTTGAGGCAAAAAAACTCAACTGATTGAACTAATTAACTGAATTCCATTATTTATTAATATTGGTTAATTAAAGTATCATAATACTAATATATTTTGTTAACCCATATTAATCACAAATTGCACAAGTTATGACTACTTTTAATTTATGATCAACTGTACAACAAGAGGTATCCATAAGATATGTGCGTGAAAAGTGTTCAAATAACAATTTCCATCTCAAATGTTATACAATCTCCACGCGGAATAACCTCATATATTAATTTTCGGTGAGGTTTTGCAGTAGTTTCTAGATACTTTAATGTAATATGAAACTGGAGAAGTATGCTAAGAATATGACGCAAAACGTAAATTTCTTCACAAGTAAGGTTGCCCTTCCAAGTCTTCACCATCTAGCTAGAAATTTCTCTCTAGATCATGCTCAGGCAAATATCATGCAAGTTTCTGTTTAGTTTCCTTGCAATTGATTTCAAAATACCATAGATTTGATTTATTGATAGAGATGGAGTCAAGGGTCAATGCTAGGTCAGTCTTTACAAATATAATAGACATATAGGTTTTGTATGGAATTTTCTAAGGAATTACCTAATGTTAGGGCTAAAGGAAGAGCAAACCCTTTGCATGCATTAGGGCTGGTGTTGCATGCATATGTTTTTTGTATCTATTTTATTTTCATCGTTAATGTTGTGGTTTTGGAAAAATAATGAAATTTAAAACAAAATAAAATCGTAAAAATGGTGCTGGATATATAGTCATATCTTTGAGACACCATTTTAGTAATTTGGTTTTGTACGTTTAAAGCAAATTTAAATTCACAACTTTGAATGAAATCTTAGTTACATTATATTTGATTTCCTATAAAAAAAAAAAATCAATAACTCAACACTAAACCAGTTCTAATTAAATTATTTTCAATTTTTTTTAATTAAATTATGTATGATATAATTAGTTTTTGGTAAAGGTGGGATTTGAATTTAGGTCTTATGTGAAGACAATAAACTTTACTAGTTGATAAAGACAACTTATAATTTATTGGTTAAATATGTATATTAATGCAAATATATTTTGCTTAAGCTTGCGCATGTATATCTCAAATCGCATGGTCATGACTCATGACAAGTTTTAATATAAAATCACCCGTACAATTGAGAGGTGTGCATACCAAATGTGCACAAAAAATGTTCAAATAACATTTTCCATGCCCTCATATATTAATTTAATATTTAAGGTGAGCTTTTGCTGTGGTTTCGTGGGATTAATGTAATGTGAAATCTAGAGAAATATGTACGTAAGAAACACGACAGGAAATGTAAATTTCTTTGCAAGTAAGGTTGCCCTTCCAAGTCTTCACCATCTAGCTAGAAATTCATCCTTAGATATATCATGCGCTGGAAAGTATCGTGCAAGTTCCTTCTTAGCTTCCTTGCAATTGATTTCAAAATACCATGCATAGATTTGATTTATAGATAGAAATGGAGTCATGGGTCAATGCTGGGTCAATGGTTTCATATATACTATGCATATAGCTTTTGAATGAAATTTTCTAAGGCAGTACCTAATGTTAGGATTATTTATATACCCCAGCGGTGTCAAAATGTTTGATATTAGTTCCCATTCTGAAAATAAATGGAGTCTGCTTTTGTTGATGATACTCTTCAAAAGAGATGTTCAGTTACAGGCATCCTTGAATACATCCTGAAGGAGTTTAATGTGCATGCTGTTGAAATGAGATATTCGGTCTCAAAAATACTTCCATCTTTTCCCATCATGTTTATCATCTATGCTTCTTGCACTCTGGGTACTATTTTTATGCTTCTTCCTCATGAAGAAGTAGATGGAAGTCCAGTTCCAATTTTGGTCTTCAAAAACCAGCCAAAAGCATTTCATGCCTTCCTAATCTCCATCATGTTCTCATTTACGGGCGCGTTTAGTGCACTGTTAATCCAACGCAGGCCAAGAGTTGAAAGATTCTTTAGGGTTTATGCCATGGCTTCCATGATACTGGCCATAACTATACTCTTGTACGCCATAGCTCATTGGGATTGCAGGTATCTTCCTCGTTTAGCAGAACATAAAATTAGGATATTGATGAAGAAGTTTACTACTCTTTGTTAGCAATTACATCATGCATGTGCACTCTGCAGTTTCACCTTGCTATTACAGATTGTGAAGGTGCAAACAGAGGATTATGTTATGTAAGTACCCCAAAAAAATTTCAAATCTATCTGATGAAATAAAAGATTATGGATATTCCTATTATTCATTTAGGTAAAAAAATAAAAAATAAAAAATAAAAAATAAACTTGCTGCTTAGAATTCTTTGCTTCAAATGTTTAATGTTACGTGAATCATTTTGTACTTTTGGGTTTTCTATTTATCCTTAATCGGATGAACACTACTTATGGTGTTATATGTAATTTGTGTGCTAATAAAGTGATAATCACGGAAGATTTCTAGGCACTTCAAAATTGTTCACGAAGTCGCTTAAGGCAATTGGTGCTTTATAGTAGATAAATATAGAATATGGAGACGTGGAATTAGCTGATTTTACTAGTTCAATTGAAAGCCCATTAGTAATAACACCTTTTGTAGCGTTTCATTTCCTTAGTTCGAATCTCACCTCTCCCTCTTCCGTTATCACCTTATTTAAATAGTATAAGTTAACAACCCATGGTTTTAATGCAACACAAAGGGCATCTTCTATACCATGCATGGTTTTGCTTGAAAACTTTTTAGTGAAATAACTGCATTAAAAATTTTGAAACCTGAATGGGAAATGAGACAATATGCAAATATAATGTCAATTGATGCCAACATAAAACGTTTAAACGCAGCCCATCCAAATTGTGATCTCCTGAGAATGTTTCAATACCCATTACGGTGATACAGCCGACCGTGTTTGTTTTCATATTAGGCTTTACGCATCAGAAAAAGTTTAAATAAATAAGAAATAAC
This sequence comes from Quercus wislizeni, assembly GCA_023055345.1. NCBI lineage: Eukaryota > Viridiplantae > Streptophyta > Magnoliopsida > Fagales > Fagaceae > Quercus > Quercus wislizeni. Next base: position 45,575,279 of record JALGQJ010000003.1, on the reverse strand, counting down.
TCAACAATATTGATGATTTGGAGCAAGTTTCCATTTAATACAATTTTTTTTTTCAATTTTTTATTTTTAAAGATGAGAGGTCTAAAAAAAACTGTACTAAAATATAAGTGAGATTTTAAAGGGAGAGGCTTAAGTGCACCGTGTGCATTGGACTGGATCCAAATTTCTTAAACAAGTGCAATTTTAAAAGGCCCAATCAATCGCACATAGATTTCATGCAAAATCCAAAAATGACACGAAAGTATAGATAAATAATAAGCGATGACTCCAAAGATAATGGAAAATTAAATGTTTTATTTATGAGTTGTGTTAACATGTATTCTTAGGAAAATTATTAATAAATAATTTTAGAAAATTTTTTATACCACCTTTATGGAAAGTTGAAAATATTATCAAAACATTAATTATTTTTTTTATTTCCTATAAAAACTTTCCTAAAATAATTCATTAAAATATTTTCTTGAGACATTCCTTAACTTTTCCCTTTATCTATATCATAAATTAGTTATAAATCACCAATAAAGAGGATTTATGGGAGGAGGGGATGGTGGCAATGTAATTAAACACAACAAAATATGAAAAATTATATTCGAAAAATTAATTTGATATTGAGGCTTGGTTGGACCACTTGTGGACAAAGATTACTCCAATTATTGAAACTCAAGGGAAGTAGAAAATATTGTAGTTACATAGAAGAGAGAGATTTTTTTTTTTTTTTTACATGGTTTGGTCAAACGGTCTACGTCCACAAGAGAAGCTCTTGAAAGCTACATTTTTTCAGTATACTCAAGTTTGTTTTATGTGCAAAAATTTCAATTAAATTTGACAAATGCCAAGAATTATATTTTTACTTGGGATAATGGAAATTTGAAATTTAACCTAATCTGTCCAAATTAATTGTTGGATTAAATAGTTTTGAGGTTCTAGAGACAAAATGACTAATATGCCATTTGTTAACCAAATTTTGATTGAATCGGTAAAACAAAGTAAATTTTTTGTCAAACCACCAAATTTCATAATTTACTTTCAAAATATGTCAAACAATTTTCTCAAGTTTGACCAAATATAACCACATTTATGTTTGACCAAAATTGACTATTCAATCGGGATGAATTCGAGTTCATACTAAAAATAATTAAACTCCCTTTAAAATGGCTACTCACGAACTTAGATTGGAATTAAAACAAGCAAAATATTGTAAAATAATGAAGAAATACGTGACACCTAGCCAATTTTTAGATTAAGTGTCCAAAAGCTTGATTATAGTTTGATTGAATTATAATCAAACGACCATTGTTAGCAAAATAAGGAGTTCTTGGAAAGGTCTCATGAAAAAATTTGATTTGGTATGCTTGGATCATAAAAATACCACTCGAATAAAAAATGCTTTACAAAATTATTAAAGTGGACATTTTAAAGTATAAACTTTGATTTTGACACTACCTTCCAAAGCCTCTAATAAACTTTGATTTTGACACTACCTTCCAAAGCCTCTAATAAACTTTGATTTTGACACTACCTTCCAAAGCCTCTAACTTACAAAATCTAAAAATTAAATCCAAAAGTGGATGTCTTTAGAATGTAGACATCATTTTCTAACTAAACCTTATTTGAACCAAATAGAGGTTGTAAAGGCCCCAAAGTAAAGTTGCAAAGATAGAAAAAAACTATGCGAAACCTATAAAAATCAAGTTGATGTGTCTTCCTTGCACATGAATTTCTCACCATTCTTGAAAAATGGATCCAAAAGGTTGGCACTTTCTTGAATTAGAAGTGATTATATACATCCTGGAAAAAATGGCATCTGAAGATCACATCCAAAAAGTGAGATATCGCTCGTGATAAAAACTCTGAAGATTCATTCCATTTGGACCAGCCTACTTTTGAGACTAATAAATTTTTGCACAACGTACCAAATGACAAAAAGTTAGATTCTTTAGAAAGTATGCTGCATAGGGATTCTGACAATGGTAAGAATGTAGAGATCGGAGTCTAAAAAGGTCTCCAACCAGGAAAAATTTATCTTGCACTGAGTATATGTTTCTTTTCTCTCATAATTGGTGGGTCTCACTAAGAGTAAGACCCACAAATTGTGAAAGTGAGGAAATATATTACTGGTGCATGGTATAACTTATCTTCCAACCAAGTGCACAAATTGAATACCTGAAGAGAGAGATTTGGGACAAATAATTGACCCTTCTTTTCTTTAACTTTTTTTTTTTTGTTTGCTTGTTTTACCATACTAACTTCAAGCTTATTTCTCTCTATATTTTCCCACGTAGCCCATTTCCACAATTTGCTTAAATGCCATTGTTTTTATGAAAATAATTAAGGTCCTTCATAAAATAGATAACCACCCTAATTAAAAATAAATTCCAATTGAGATGTTATTCTCAATGTAAAATTGCTTTTAAAAAATGTTTGGCTGTTATAACGCATGTTTAGTTCGTCCAATAAAATAATACCATGATATTTTCATTATATTATGTTATTTTTTGTTTTAATTATTTAAATTTTTTATTGGATAAACTAAACACACATGACAAACATATCTGGTGTTTAACATATTTGGTGATTCCCTTAGGAGTTATTGATGCAAATACAATATAAATTTAGAGTGTAAAATTCAAAATTTGAAACGTTAGAGTGAAAATTCAAAGACTCTTAAACTTTAAGGGTTTAGTTAATTTACACTTTAAGGTGGAATTTGGTATGGACTAATGTTTTAGGATTCTTGGAAATATTGAAGGATTCTCACGTTTGATTGTAAATCACATAAGGGAATCAAATACCAGGGAATCATCTGCTAGGGATATCTTGATTCCCTCTCAATACCCTTTCTGTGAGAATGTAAATTCCCTTTTAAAAAGGTGGGTATCCATGTTTCGATGTCAAAATAAGGTTGCATTTTGTTTAAACTAACAATTATATCCAATATCCATACCCTTTAACCAATAGAAATAAAATAAATAATAATAATTATTTTAAAATGACAATTTAGATAATTATTTTTGTATTATACATGTCATTCAAAAAATTTTATACTATATTTATATTGAATTTTTATGATTTATAGTTTATGGTTTGTTTCTCATCATTTATTTTGAAAAAGATTAAAAAAAAAATTAATGTTGTATTTACGAATCAAATGGTATTTTGGAAAAGTCTTCTCATATTCTCATAATTTTTATTAGATTCCAAATCAAGCTAAATATCAAAATAATTTTATTCACAGACATCCAGAAGGTATTACATTTGTAAGAATCTAAATGCCGGAGATAATGTGAGTACTCTAGCCTCAACTGCCTAAACTTAAGGCCCACTTCATACATATTGAAAACAAAAACAAAGAAAAAAGAAAAATCCCAAAGTCGTGTGATGCTTTCATTCTTTAGTTAGCAAAGAAATACTCTTTCACAATTGACATCACTATTTCATTCTTCAGCTAGTGAAAGAATGCTCCTATAGAACATAATAGCATAAATAAATGTGCTTGTAGGCTAAGGCTACAGCATTCTCCATCCTGACTTCAATGTCGGATCATGAATGCCACGGCAACAAACAAAAACAAAGCAACACAAGCTATGCCAACAATCCAAAGATAATTGGGGAGGAACATGGCTGTCATTAGTAAGAACCCTGTGGCAATAGCAGCAAATCCTATCCCTTCGAAAACTTCTGCAATTGGTGGCCTTCTACGGACTAGCAAGACAGAAGCGATACAACAAAGGTAACCCACCATGTTACTAACCACAACACAACTTAGGAAGACCTTGTTGATAGAGGATTGGCCATTGAAATGGAAGGAAATGACAGAAGCAGATGTTTGGGTTGCGACTGTGATAGACATCTTGATTAGTTCAGTTATGTCCGCAGGTGATCTATAGTTCCTACCTCTACCTCTGCCTTCTAGGTCGCCTCCATCCAGGGGCAGAGGGAGGAGGGGGGGGGGGGGGGGGTGAGGTGGGGCACCTGCCCTCCCTGAAATTTCAAATGCCACCCCCCCTCCCCCCCAAACATGAAAGACAAAAAATAAAAAATAAACCCCCCCACACTAAAGACAAAAAATAAAAAATAAAAAATAAACCCCCCACACTAAAGACAAAAAATAAAAAATAACCCAATTAAGTGAATTCACATTACCTTTCTAGCTTTCCTAGTAGTAGTAGTAGATAACTTCTACTCATAGTACAATTTTATATATAAAATTAATGGGTCCCACTTAGTAAACTTGATGGACTAAACCAAACTGTCTGTAGAAATTTTTTTATGTCTCAAGTTTCTTTCTTAGATAACCAACTTAAGATATACATCCATGACATGCAGTCCATTGAAGAGTTTTCAGCATTTAAAGGAATTGGACAGCTTGTTGAAAAGATGGTAGAAATGAAAAATAATGTTTCATATCCATTGGTTTACTCATTAGTGATTTTGACATTGATCTTATTAGTTGTAACAGCTACTGTTGAAAGAGCTTTTTCAATAATGAACATAATTAAAAATTGATTACGCAATCAAATAGGAGATCAGTAGATGAATGATTGTTTAGTTACATATATTGAGAAAGATATATTCAAGACAATTAAGTGTGAAGAAATCATGCAGCGGTTTCAAAATATGAAAAATCGTTGAGGGCAATTGAGTAAAATAAGTTAGGTGCGAAAAAATAAATTAAAGTTTACATTTTATGTTAGATTTTGTATGACAATTAAATTACCATATAGTTGTTTACTTATTTTGTTATTAATATTGATTAATTTTTTTATATTAATTTTTTATTTCCAATTTTGTCTATTAATCTTGCTCTCCCAAACCTAAATTCCTGACTTTGCCACTGCCTCCATCTCTATCTTCACCTCCACCTTCGCCTCCGCCTCCACCTCTCCATCCACTCACTCCTCCACTAGTCTCTCCACCTCCACCTCCACCTCTTCCTCCACCCACTCTTCCACCAGTCTCTCCACCTCCATCTCTCCCTCCACCTACGCCTTCCTTATCACCTCCTCCTCCACCTTCATCTCTCCCAACACCTGCGCTTCCACCTCCACTTTCCTCTTCCTCTTTGCTATTACTCCCTCCTCCGGTTTCGACATAGTAATTAGTGGCTTCAACAAAGCAATTAGTAGCTTCAATAAGCCCATCTTTAGAATCAGAATACAAAGGTTGTTGATATAGGTAAAATAGTAGATCAGTGAAGATCATCGAGAGTAACTTGAAGCATGAGTCACCGAATCTTTTGGGTCCATCTCCATTGGTGCCATTGCCTCCCCCTTTGCCTTCAAAGCTCATTAAGTCCAATGAGCTCCAATTTTCTCGTAGAACGCCCTCAGCCCCGCCATTGCCTTTATCAACACTGCCAAGTACAACAACTCTAGGATGCTGCACCGGGCTCCCTTCCAAACACTGCAATATATCATCATACTCCTTGAAGCTCAATTGGTGGAAACTCATGGTTGCCCATGAATTAACAGCACATTTTTCTTTTCTTGATGGAAGAAAACCAAGTTCTCCGAAGATCTTCAGCAAAATCAGCATGATCACTAGGCCGCTAAGAACCTTCTTTGGTCCCAGGCTCCCATTTCCATTATTGCCTCTTCCCACAACACTAGCATTAATTGCTATTGTCGTCCATGCCAATAAAGGCTGTTCTAGAAAACCTAGGCCTGCACCTTCATCACCCTTGCCACCCACAAGCAATGGTAGGGTTCGTTTGGAGAGTTCTAACTGCACGTGCATATGGATATGATATGATGCCTTGCCAAGTCTTGAATAAGGCAGAGAAACCAATTGGTCCCTCGAGATCATATCTGGGTTTTTTGGAGGATAATCAGAAAACGCAGAACTCACAACCACAAAAACCAGAAAAATAGGAAGGGTTATATTAACCAGACCCATATTGCACATTTGAACTAAAGCAAATTCTACAGATGTTAAATACGACGGCAAAAGGAACGAGATATATATATATATATATATATATAAAATCGTTCCCAACAAAAAAAATTTCCGTGAAAGAACCAGGATAGCATTGGGGTATTTCTTTGCAAGTTAAGCTTGTCTTTCCCAACGCGTTTTCACCATCTAGAATCTCTGCAAATTAAGGCTAAAGGAACACCAAATTCCTTCTTTAGGTCTGGTTTTATATGCATTTTTTTGTAAATATTTTCTCTTCATCGTTAACGAGAATTTGGAAAAATAATGAAATTTCAATGGAAATTTTTATCTAAATTCATATATTGAAGAAAATATATTACAATTTTGGTTTTTAATTGTTAAGTTGAAACCAATTAAAGCTGATCATTCTATTGGACTAAAATAACGCAAAATTAAACGAATTGAAATTAAATTACATTTGATAATCTTCAATTAAATTAAATATGATATTTTCTTGGAATTCTTTGATTTAACCTTATAGCATGTATTTTTTTTAATTATATATATATCATATATAAATAATTTTTGCTGAAATTTCATGAAAATTGAACTCGTTAATTATGAATTCATTTAATTTAAAATTAACTGTACAACCTGTGGATAAGAATTAATGTGCACAAAAAGTGTTCAAATAACATTTTCCATGTAAAAATGTAAAACCATCTTCCCGCAGTAGTTTCGTGATATCAATTTACTGTGAAATTTCGAGAAGTACGACACAGTAATTAATAAACAAGACAAGAAAGGTAAATTTCTTCGCAAGTATAGTCCCCATTCCTGCCAAATCTTCACCATCTAGCTAGAAATTCTCTCTAGATGAGCAGGAAAGTTTCATGTAAGTTTCTGTTCAGCTTCCTTGCAATTGATTTTAATTTACCATGGAGTTGTTTTTTTTTTTTTTTGGGTAGTGTGATGGAGTCATGGGTCAATGCTTTCACACTTGACTCATAGCTATTGGATGAAATTTTCTAAGGAAATTCCGTAGGTTTTAGGATTGTCTTATGTCTATATAAACCCAGCAGTCACAAAATGTTCGATATTAGCTCCCATTCTGAAAAATAATGGAGTCTGCCATCCTGAAGGAACATGATGTCTTTTTCTTGAAATGAGGTATTCAGTCGCAAAAATTCTTCTATCTTTCCCTGTAAGGTTTATCATATATGCTTCTTGCACCATGGGTACCATGTTTATGCTTCTTCCTCATGAACAAGAGGATGATAGTTTAGTTCCAATTGTTGTCTTCAAAGACCAACCAATTGCATATCGTTTACCGGTGCCTATAATTCTTTGTTGATCCAACACAGGCCAAGAGCTGAAAGATTTTGCAGGGTTTATGCCATGACTCCCATGATATCAGCTTTAGCAGTACTCTTGTACGCCACGGTTCATTGGGGTTTCAGGTATCGTCCACATTTAGCAGAACATGAAATTAGGATTTGGAAGGAGAAGTGTACTCCTCTTTATTGGTAATTACATCGATTGCACTCTGCAGTTTCACCTTGATTGTACAAAGTGAAGGTAAGTACGCATACTTGTACTTACCTTCACTTTAGTATACTCCTCTTTAGTATTATTATTTTTTTTGCTAAATCTACCTGATGTGCAACAAAAAAGCGTTGGGTATAGCTATTATTCATTTAAAAAAAGGAAAAACAAATTTTACTTTCTTCTTAATTAGAAAGAATCTTGTTTCATTTCATGAAACAATAAATGTCATGTGATCAGTGGAACCGGAAGAGCCTTCATTTTGTATTTTATAGTTTTGTTTTATCCTTGATTAGATGAACACTTATGGTGTGTTATGTAATTTTGATATAATAAAGTAAAAATTAATGAGAAGATTTGTTATAGCTTCTAATTTTTAACTTAGTCTAATGAAGTTGGTGCTTTAAAGAGTGAAATTCAAAATTATAAGGAGATAAAAATGGTAAGAACAAAGTTTGGCTCTAAGCTATTTTTTCAAACTTATTACATATTTATTTATATATAAAATTATTTATGTGTATTATTTAAATAAGTCACATGATTCTTTAAAATTACATATGGATGGTCACATAAAAAAAAACTATATATAAATGATTTTTTTAATTGTCATATCATGAATCAAAGACTTTTTCCAAATAGTAAATGCAAAAATGGATGAAATTAGCTAGTTTTAACTATATATATGTAACTGCCCAGGATTGATGCAACACCAAGGGCTTCTTAAATCCCTATATAAAAAGGGAGCTTCTTAATGAAATAATTGCAGCAAATTAATACAACTACTAATACTACTAGATGAACTGTAATGGCAAATGAGACAATTGCAAATATACTGTGATTCATGCCAATGTACAATGGCTGCTCATCCAAACTGTGATCTACTGAATATGGTCCAATACTTTCCCAACTATCATGAGTCAACGACAAATAGTTAGCGTAAATAGATTCCATGCAATATCACCAAATGACACGATAACTATAGAAAAAGTTAGCTTAAATTTGGGGGCGACTACACAGAAAATAATTAAAAATGAATTTTTTTTTTTCCCCTATATCACTGAAATTCCATGAATTTAATTTCTATATCCCGCCTCCCCAATTATTGTGATTATCGAATTACTAAAAAAAATTCTCCCAAATTTCCGAAATAGATCTCCACTTGGGACTTAGATGGCAAACAAAAAAAGCCTGATCAGGTAGGAGTTCTACATGAAAAGGTTTATAAAGCCCAATGAAGACAGAAGTTTCAACCTCTCAGCCCAATGATTCGTAGCCCAACAAGCACAATGCGATTGGCACTTTGACAGAGTAGAAAAATTAAAAGAAGAAACAATATCATGTTTTTGAATCTAATGTTTCCACCAGTTCCTACATTAAAATTTGAAATTTCTCTTTCTTGAAGAGGTTCTAATTATTATTTTCAACTTTCCTTTGAGGTTATCACACTACGAAAACTTAACTTGTTTCGACTCACTTTAATTGAGAGTTCACTAAAATTTGTGGATATAATCACTAAACTAGACAAGCGCAATTTTAGTTACTAAATTTTATTTCAAAGGTTATTAGTACCCTCAGAATAATTTTAAACACACTTAAAATAAATATATAAAAAGGCAGATGAGTTTTGGCTCCAAAGTGTTTTCCTTTTCAACCCTCAAAAAAAGGCTAAAAAAATTTTCTTTAGAAAACAGAGGAAGAAAAACACACAAATTTGTTTTTGTTCACCATCTCTCAACACAAAACTCATAAATTTCATAGCTCTAGATCTCGATCGTGGAAATTTCAAAGCTTTAGATCTAGAAGATCATGGCAATCACATAGCTCTTCATCTCTCTTGGTTTGGTAGTCTGTGTTTCATCATCTCTCTCAACAAGGTGGTCTGAGCAACAACAGAGCATAAAACTCCTTTGATTAGGTACAAACCAGCCATACCTAATCTCAAACCCTAATTGGTTTATATATATATATATATATATATATATATATATATATATATATATATGTAGGGGCCCTCAAATAAACTCTTAATATTTACTTAATTTGCCTAGATGCATTTGAGCTAAAAAGATAAAACTATTATTAATAACCTCATATTGTTTGAGTTTTCTACTCTCTTTCTTTGATGAACTTTTTTTAGAGAGTTTCAACCTATGACATCTGCTCTTGATGATAGTTCTTTATTATCAGGTCAAGACACCAATCAGTTTTTGGTATAGATGGGGATTGAATCCTAGATCTCTTATTCAACTATCAGAGATTTTATTAGTTAAGCTAACTGGAATCCAATTCTTTGGTAATTTTTTAAATGCATTTCTTATATTATAGTATAAATAAATGGTTAATAAATAAGAAGGTTTTTTAAATCAAAACCACTTTTCACTATACAGACTATTTTCATTGACCTATATTTTGTATAAAAAATAAATTGTGTAAAAGTATAGGTATATTTAGAAAGAGTGAGACTTTTAAAATATTATACAATTGTTAAAGATAAAAATAAGTTTGCATGTTAAGCTAAAATAAATAGACCTATAACATATATCTTTACAAAAATAATAGAAATTTACGTAAGTTGTACTCTATGTCTATTCTAAGTAGAGTTATAACTTCTTCTTTTTTTTAATTAAAATTTTAAAAAGATTATTCATGTAAATAAATCCCTAAATAGATAAATATAATATAATGAATATGTTATTTTATTAGGAATTTTCTTGCATTCAAATACGGCTTAGAATACACATGAGTGAATTGTTATTTTGCAAATTGATCTCAAATACTATATGTGCCCGTTTGGATTCGACGTTGCGCGACTACGTTTTGTGAAAATCATGTTTTATTCTTTTTTCTTTTTTTTTTCCAATTGCAATATTTGACCAAGTCAACCGTGAACAGTGCACAGATGCATTGTTCATGGGTCCCACAAATTCTACTTTTCAGCCACTTTTTCATTAAAAATGAGTTTCACGGCATTATTCACATATTTAAAAATTATTTCGTTATAGTATTTTCAGTTTCAACAAAAATAAACTCAATCCAAATGGATCTTATGTATATGTTCGCTTGCACGTGCATAAATATTCTTGTCAAATGTAATTTTGGCTCCCCCTCGAATCAGATCCTAGCTCTGCCACCGTTCATATATGTGTATGTGTGCGCATGTTTTTATTTTATTTTATTTCTGTTTATTATCTGGGTTTAATCTAATTTTCATTTCCATATATAAATTTCCTGTGTAAAAGATAAAAGAAAGGTAAAGATAAAAGATCTTTGAAAAATAAAAAATGGTTAATTTATTTGTTTTGTTTTGTTTGTTTATTTTTGGGATTCGTGGAAGTGCACATGTTTTATCCAGGAAGGACTTTGAGAGATACATGTTTCTATATTTTTTTTTTAAACACATACTATTGATTTATTTTAATTTAGGGTTTATGTATTTGTTATGCATTTTTTAATCACCAAAACTTTGAAAGTGTACTGAGATGTACCAAAACAAATTGACACACCCACAAATGGTTGTAACTGTTGATTGCCTAATATCTTGTCCCAGGTTGAAAAAGGTGCAGTCTGTCATTGATGGATTGGCTCATGTGCTGGTCTCTGTAAGTAGTTGGTGTTAATTAGACCCTAAGATATTGTCAATCTGGTGGAGGTGTTATTGACAAATCCTAGGAACTATGCTATACCTATTTCTATTCTGGCTTTAATGGTTTTGGCGTTGTATTGTTAGTCTTGTCAATTTGTAATCTAGCAGTCCTAGTAAGTGGTCTTTGAAGGACTCTTTGTGTGTATCAGATCGAGTGGCTGTTCTCTTCTTGCTGTGAGCTTATGCACTTAATTTGTATTGTGTTTGCTCATAAATATAATCAAAACGTAAATTACGTTTCCAACAGTCTCATGGATAACAGAAAAGATAAAATAAGAAGATAAGAACTCAACACACCATAGAAGATTGGCTAACCATACAGGCTACCGACGATTATTTGACCTGAGTTCTATACATCAGATGATGAATGTAATTGAGACGAAGAAAAACGATTAAAAAAGATAAGTAAGCGGGATGATCCGTAAAAGATAGTTGGGGAGAAACATAACTATCATTAGTGATAGTCGGAGAGAAACATAGCTATCATTAGTATGAACCCGAATGCAGCAGCGAGTGACCCTATTCTTTCTAAGATGCGAGCAATCCGAGGCCTCCTAGAACGTAGGACAATAGCAGACACGCAACAAATCTAGTCTGCTAATTTGCAAAGCACAACAGGGATCAGGACAAGACTCCGATCCCCACTAAATTGAAGTGCAAGAGAAGCAGCTATTGTTTGCACAAAAACTGTTATGGACATCTCTGTCGATCTTGAGAACACTACCCACTGTATGGGGTTGTTTTCTCCTCTTCCCCCTTCCAAGTCGTATTGGCCTCTGCCTTCATTTCCGCCTCCAATAACTTCATCTTCGGCTTCACCTTCACTCTCAGCACTGTCATGGGCTTGGGAGACGTGGTTGGGGGTCATCATGAAACTGAGATGTGTATTGTGTATAACTGCAGAATCAGAATATGCATTGTTCTCCTATATGTTTAAGCGACATTTAATTTATGTTAAAAATTTCTGTCTCATATGATTTGTAAATTACATCATGTACATCAACAAGAATACAAAAAAAAAAAAATATATTTGTATTCCTCCTATGTAATTTTATTGTCCGTTTATCATAAATTTATTTATTTATTTTATTTATTATTATTATTTTTTTGGGGTAGAAAGGAACTTTCATTAACAAACTAAAAAGCCTCTATGGAAGAGGATACAAAATGGTCATACAGTGTGCTCACGGTATCTAGCCTAATAAGCAACTCCACATCAGGAGGGGGTGGATAAATACAACAAAATCTTGATCCAACAGAGCACCTCGCCTAGCTAAGTTGTCTGCACACTTATTGCCCTCTCTAAAGCAGTGCATAATTTTGATGTTTGGAATTTGCTTCACACCCTTTTTGCAATCATCAACTAGCATATCTAGGCTATTGAAATTACTTGACTCTTTCCTCACTAATCAATAACCACCTTGGCATCCAACACCATTTCCAATGCTGGAAGCTTGAAAGCAATGCAAAGACGGATGTCGTCCCGTAAAGCCCACAGTTTCGCAGCCACACTAGTCATGATACCAATGGCTCGAGCATACCCTTTCACCCACTCTCCCTTCTCATTTTGGATCAGCCCTCCACCGCCAGCCAAACCAGGAGTGTCCCTTGACGAATCATCCAAATTTAATTTGAACCAATTACTCGGGGGATTCAGCCACCTCACCTGGATTTTGTTTCTAGTTGTGTTTTGATTCCCATTACTAACCAAATAGGCTACCTTTGCTGCTCTAGCCAAAGTTTCATCTATAAGGTTTCGTTGCGTCCCTGTTCTACCAAAAACAATGCTATTTCGGTGAAGCCAAAGTATCCGTACTGTCATAGGAAAAATTATTACACACTCTATATCAAAAATGGCGCTAAACCAAGAGCACCTGCAATTTAATTTCATCCAGTCCACTAGAGGCACTCCATAAAAGATATTTGGGGGTAGAGGAGGCATCAAGGAGTTCCAAAAACATTTAGCTTTGGGGCAATCTCTTAAAGCATGGACAATGGTCTTTGGCTCGGTATTACACGTAGGGCAGATCGGAGGAATTTCCATTCCCCTCTCATTAAGTGTTGCTTTCACAGCTATGCTATAGTGGCAGCATTGCCATAGAAAATGCTTGACTTTTGGAAGGGATAAAATCTTCCACACCCACGCAACTGAAAACGGAGTTCTGCTCAAATCTTCAACATTTTCAACTGCCAACTATTATGCTTCTCTCAACTTAAACTCACCATTTGAAGAAAGGTGCTAGGTCAGTCTATCCTCTTCTCAGCATGAGAAGGAGATGGGAGTAGCCTTCATCTCCAAAAGGAATGCGGTCGGGAAGGAGAAGGAAACGTGCTCCAAATTACAACTAGTGAACCCAACAACATCCTTAAGCTTTATATTTTCCCCACCCTTATTTAGAGGACCTGAGATAATACTTCGGAGAGTACCGTTGTCCATCCATTTGTCATACCAAAGAGATAGACCACTTTCCCTTCTAGGAATCCACTTAGTACCCTTGTTGAAAATTTCTTTCCCTTTTTTAAGTGCTACCCAGGTTGGGGAGCACGAGGAAGACCTGTCTTGGGTTCTATACAATTGCCTCTGCTTGAGATATTTTTTGGAAAGAATTCTAACCCAAAGGGAGGATTTTTCAAAATTAAATCTCCAGTTAAGCTTAGCTAAAAGAATAGTGTTCTTCGGTTTTGCCGCTTGACTTCCAAGACCTCATTCTTCCTTAGATTTTGTAATTTTCTCACAGCTTATAAGATGGAGCTTTTTTTTTTTTTTTTTCAAAGAACCCTATAAGAAGTTTTGGTTCAGTCTGTCAATTCCTTGGAGAATTTTGGATGGGAGAGCTACACATGGCATGGTGTAGTTTGGGATTGTCGAAGTCATCGATTGAGTTAGAACTACTCTGCCAGCAAAAGACAATAGGTTGGCTTTCCAACTAGCCAACTTGCTATTAATACGGTTAAGGATGTGGCCAAAGTTCTGAGGGGTACCTGAATGTTTTATGGGAAATCCTAGGTATTTCCCAAGTGTAGGAGTGGAACGGAATCCCAGGATTTGACACAGCTCGATTCTCTTTTTAGGGTCAACATTCGGAGAGAAATAGACCTGGGATTTATCATTGCTGATTTTCTGCCCTGGTAGCTCACAAAAGGAGTCAAGCACCTCCCTAATAGCAGTGCAATTCTTGCTATCTGCTTTGGCAAAGAGCATGAGATCATCTGCAAAGAAAATATGAGAGAACTCTGGACTACCCTGAGAAGCTTTGACAGAATTCCAGCGCTTAGCTTTGCATTTCTCCTTTATTAGGGCCCCAAGGACTTCCATACAAAGGATAAAGAGATATGGGGACATGGGATTGTCTTGCCGGATTCCTCGTGAAGGGTAGAACGGCTCTAAAGCTCCACCATTAACAAGAATAGATATAAAGGATGAAGACACGCAGCTCATAATCAATGAAATAAGCCGGCTTGGGAATTTGTAGAGGTTCAAGGTATCTCTTATAAAGCTCCATTCCAAACGGTCATATGCTTTCTCAAGATCCAGCTTTATTGCCATCACTCCACCTTGCCCTTTTTTCCTTGCCATGGATTGGATCAACTCTTGGGCAATAATCGCATTATCAACCCCTTGTCTTCCGAGGACAAAGGCCGATTATAAAGGAGATATTAAATTTGGCAGCAAGGGCCTTATCCGAGCCACAATAATTTTGGTTACCATCTTGTAAATAGTGTTACAAAGACTGATGGAGTGGTAATTATTTAGAGTCTCCAGGTTTCTGTTCTTAGGGATAAGAGTGATAAGGGTCTTATTAAGGTACTTTGGGACAGCCTTTGTCGTGAAGATGAGCTTGATTTTGTTTTCAAGCAGTGGACTCAGTGGAGGCGCCACGTGTAGCTCAAGGTGTTCCCAGGAACACCCTGACCTTAAAAATATATATATATATATATATATAATAATTAAATTATTTATATTTGATCTATATTAGGAACACCCTCAAATTAAAAAAAAAAAAAAAATTATTTGTTCTACTTTCATGGAAAAAAAAAAAAAAAGCCCAAAAAAAAATTGAACTAAAATCTAAAAAAAAAAAAATTTGTAACAGAGCCAAGCCCATAGCAAGCCCAACAAATTACAGAGGTAGCAAACCCATGGATTCTAAAAAAAAAAAAAAAAAAACCAAACCCCAATACAAAGCAAATCACTAAATCAGAAAATCACTTCTAAATTAGAAATCACTAAAGGCCTAAAGCAAACCTAAAGACAGAGCAACGCCTCAAAGGAGTCAAAGCAACGCTTCAACTTGCTCGCTCGTCGGAGATCGCTTATGTTGCTCACAGCTCGCTCATTGTCAGATATCGGTCACGTTGTTGGAGATCGGTCCAATCTAGAGCACATCGTCACTCGCTCGTCGTCGTTGCTTGCTTGCCCCTCATCGTCGTCGCTCGTCGCTCGCCCCTCATCGGAGATTGCTTATCATTGCCGTAGCGGCCTCAGCCTTCAAGCCTCCCTGCTCGGTTGCTCTGGTGCTCGGTGCTCCTCCTTCAAGGTATCTCTCTCTCTCTCTCTCTCTGAATCCACAAATGAAAACTATGAAATAAAATTAATGAATGAGAGTCTCTCTCTCTCTCTCTCTCTTTACTCTTTAGCTTTATTAATATTTTGCTTTTTGCCTTTTTTTTGACTTTTTGAATTTGGCTTTATCTTATTCGTTGGTGTTGGTGTGTATTGGTGTTGGTGTTGGTGTTGGTGTTGGTGAGATATTAATTGTCTTTTAGTGTATTGTGTATTGTGATTTGTGATGGTGAAATTTTATGATTGTTAGCAGACTCTTATGATTGGGGGCATCAAGCATGAGGCTTGTGTTTGTCTATTGAGTGGGGTGGGGGTAGATGGGCACATGGGGCCAGGTAAACAATAATTAAAGCAGTGTAATGTGCTACACATTACACTGCTTTAATTATTGTGCTGCACATGGGATGTGTAAATGTGTAATGTGCACATGGCTGGCTCTTTTAGTGTAATGTGCATATGGGACTAAATAATATAACAAATTAAAGCAGTATAATTAATAACAAACAAATTAAAGCAATATAGTTTATTGTTAGGCTAAACAACAATAATTAAAGCAGTATAATTAACCAATACATTATAAAAGACAAACAAATTAAATTATGTTAGGCTAAACAACAATTAATAATTTTATAATTAATGAAACAACAATATAACAAATTATAGTTTATAAAAGACAAATAAATTAATAAAATAACTAAACAACAATAATTAATAATTTTATTAATATTTCAAATGAACTTATAGTTTATTATTTATTCTTTTACTAGAATTATGGACAAACATTTGATAAGAAAACCATGTACCCAAGATTCATCTCCTGTACAAGATTCATCTTCATCTTCTAAGCGAATTCATGTTGACTTTAATTAACTTAGAAAATCTTCCTTCAGATCCTGGGCTATGAGAAAAAATATCATCTTATTATCCTAATAATCATAATGAAATAAGAAGATACTATTTACAAAAAGGCTCTTGTGTAATTTATGCTTGTTGAGGAACACTCTGGAAAAAATTCCTAGAGCCGCCACTTAGTAGACTTTGTTGTTCACGCCGAACTCTTAATGTTCTAAGTTTGCCTTTTAAGGAACTCTTTAAGTATAGAGCAATGAAAACAAACCGCCTGCTACATGTTTCTTATTATATTTTTTGATGGATTTGTAGTCAGTGTCAGTGGCGGCTCTATGAATTATTTTTAGGGTGGTCACTAATAAACTTAAATTATACAAAAATTTAATAAAAAGACAATTTGAATATATCAACATCACATAAAAAACACGCAAATACATGAAATATTACAATTTTTTGTATTAACAAAAAGAATAAGTAAAAAAAAAAAAAGACTAATAAAAGCTAAATTGCAAATTGCAAATACTGATATGAGAATAATAAAGTGACCACAACAAATTTATAACAAATTTTATGCAACAAGTTGTTAGCCAGTTATTGATGGGTAAAACATGTCAATATTGAATTCAAATTAGAATTAATAATAGTTTACCACATAAAATTTATTGTAGAAATATTGTAGATATAACATTACTCTTATATTTATTGAATTCAAATTCTTATGAATATCAAGTAAAAGTGTTCAATATTTTTATTAGAGTGGTCAAAATAGGTTAATTTAGCAAATAATATATATATTTAAAGTATATATATATATATATATATATATATATATATATATAATATTTTCAAGTCAAGTTGATCCCAGAACATATTAATTTAAAGTAACTTTTTCTATAATTTTTTTTTTTTTTTTTTTTTTTTTGGGGACAGGAACACCTTCACATACAATTAGTTGAGCCGCCAGTGGTCAGTGCATCGATTCTGACTTCTGAGCCAATGGTATTGTTGTTGTTAAAGTTAAAGAAGACAAGCAACTATATGATAACATGTCGTTTAGACAGAAGTGAAAAGACCTTTAGAAGAACGACTGCGTTTTATGATAACAAACGAATCATGAACGGAGCCGTTTCATTAAATGAAGACACGGCAAATTCAGCACGAAACAGCATCGTTGAGTTTGTTATTGAGAACGACGACGTTTCCCGCTAATGCATTAAGTCTTCTAGCACATTATAAACATGCGGGTCTATTACCCGCCAAAGCTGGATTTAAT
Source organism: Quercus wislizeni (assembly GCA_023055345.1). Classification (NCBI taxonomy): domain Eukaryota; kingdom Viridiplantae; phylum Streptophyta; class Magnoliopsida; order Fagales; family Fagaceae; genus Quercus; species Quercus wislizeni. The sequence goes on along the minus strand of JALGQJ010000003.1, from coordinate 45,557,531 downwards.
TTCTTGTTAATTGCTGTTAATAGTAGCAAAAATACTAGAATGGGTCTATTACCCGCCAAACTCATGAATAGTAGCAAAAATAAGTTGAATAATAGCAAAAATAAGCTGAATAGTAAAAAAAATGGCTATTTCAGCTAATGCCAAATGCAACCTGCATATTCATATTTACTATTTGGTGAAAGATTTCAGAAAGAAATAGAGAATTTCAGTTTCTAATAGTCATAGAACATACAACATATGCCTTCTTGTAGTTGAGAGAGTGTTGGAAATCATGGTGCAAGCGTCAAGGCGACTGAAAGCTCACTAGTATAAATACTAGAATGACTTTAGACTCCCAATTTTAAAATTACAGTTAAATTGCTTTTAATTTACCTTAAACAATGCGGAATAAGAGCAATTAATGTTCAATCAACCGGGGCTACTAACTAGTGCATGGATAAACATAATTGACAAAGATTGGCATGAACCTAATGCTTCCCAAATGCTCCAAATTAGCTCTCTACACTCTGTATGAGTGTGGATTGTGTTTAGGCTAAGTTCCTCTCATAGGATATGGAAATTGAGAGCAAAGAGAGTGAAGACAACTTAGAGAAATGTGTAGATGATTGTTGGTTTTGAATCTCTAACTCTTCAATGAATTTTTAGGGTTTTCTATTTGAAACGTTTTTACAATTTTGTGGATAATGTGGGTTTTTATAGCATGGGTGAAGAAAGAAAGGAAACACACAAAATTCTAGTGGTCAATGGCTTTCATGAGTCAGCCAAGTCGCGAGCTCATCATGAGATGCCTCTAACACTTAAGTCGTTTGAACTTCCAACATGTGCTCTTTATGTGGCCTTTTGCAAGTTGTAGCAGTCGCAAGCCAGTCATAAGCAACTCATGAAATTCCCCTGTTCTTCATAGTTCTTTGCCAAATTGAACACTATGCCCATTACATTTAATCCAACAAAAATGCAAGTAAATGATTGAATAAATTGCAATAAAATTTGATACGGAATTAATGCCAACATACAAGAATTGAAAATCACAACTTTACAATAAAAATATCAGAATTGCATGAAATTCGAACTGTTGAAAGGAAATGGTCTTTTAATTAGAACATGTGACTATGCCCCCAAGGTTCACCCTAATTAATTTTGGCGAATTCCTCTGTTAAAGCCCTGTAAATAGTGATTTTTCCATTTTTAGTAATATCTATTTTCCTTAATAATAAATTTTAGTTTAAAATTCAGAATGACATTTGCGTTTGGGATGTTAGTTTCAATTTTTGTAATAATCTCATTTTTTGGGGTAAAAATTATTATTTTGCCACCAAATTATGTGATTAACATAAATTAGGGTTTTCTGACGGTTTTCTTAGTTGCTCTAAGTTTTCTTTTTACTCTTCAAATGCATTGTAGTCTTTAAGGAAATTTAGTTTTCAGAGTAATAAATATTTAGACTTTTGTCTATTGTTTCTTTCTGGTGGATTCTAGAACCTTATCACCTTCTGGACTCAAAAAATCCCTTGTGGATTTGAGATTTTCATTTAGAGTTAACATGTTTAGTTTCTTTCCATTTAGAATGCAACATGTTTATTTTCTTGTCAATTTGTATTTATCTATGACTAGTGTTAGAGATACCTTGTGGTAAACACAGTGGCTTTAGTGTCAATTAGAGGAAGTTATAGTTAGAACATTGGCTCAGTATGGGACTCATCTCTTGTTCTTTGTTGCTTGGGAACTAAACTAGAGTTTTTGAATTTTTTTTATTTAGGACTTGGTCCAATTCTCCTATTTCGATTGAATTATAAATAATTAAACACTATTTCTTAGGTTTTAGGACAATTGGTAATTTGTTATGATATAAAAGCAGAAGGTCTTAAGTCTCGCCTCACATTTGAAGGAGAGTGTTAGAATTTTAATTAAATGATTAAATCCACAATTTCCTAACAATTCTACTTGTTAGACTCCACTTAGAACGGGGGGTCTAGCTTGAGGGAGAGTGTTAAAATTATAATTAAAAGCAGAAATGCATTTTTCATCCTTAAATGACCCAATTTTCATTTTGGTCCCTACTTTTTCTTTTTATCACATTTACTCCCTATTTTGGAAAAACGCCATTCGTTTCAGTCCCTACCATCAGTTCCCAAACGAAAATATCCTACGTGGCTAACGGAGTGCACTGTTGGCACTCAAACACCTATGTTGCCATTAAAATAATAATAAAATTTGTTATTTTGCATTTACATAGTACCATGTCAGAATTTTAAATATTAAAAAAAAGCCACATCAGAAAAAAATTATATCAAAATTCTAAACTTATGATTTTTTTAAAATTAAAATTAAATAATTAAAATAAAATTTTCTTTTCTCTTTATTATTTTGTTGGAAGAACATTAACCAAAACATAATTATTCTAAAAAACAAAAAAATACTTTTTCAAATAAGATTAGTTTTGTAGCAAATTTCTTAACTTTTCTTTAAAAAAAATTGGCAATCAAACACAAAATCACATAGTCACGTCTTCCCCAAACTTTCTCTCTCTCACTTTCCTTAAATTTTACTTTTTCTGTGGGTCTCAGATGGACGCGCTGATCGATGTAGGTTAGGGTTTGGAGGTTTCATATTGTTGGGTTTCGCTAATCGCTGATTAATGGGTTTCGGATTTAGGATTTTCTTGAACTTTCTTGGTAACCAAACACAATGTTTGAACTTAAGCTCATATAAACTTTCAGCCCACAATTTGACCCAACTCATTTTTCCAAGCTCTCTTTCTACAAAAATCTCCAAGAACAAATGGAAATCTCTCAAGCTCTCTCTCTATGGGATGACTGAAGGTGCTAGACCATTTTGAATTTAAATCAGAGGCCCACAAGGGGGTTGGTTTTTGGAGTAGCTTGGATTCAGATTTGCATGGCAGAAGAGGAAGAGCAAGAGAAACTCGAGGAAGATGGGTTTTTAAGGCATGAGATTTGAATTTGAATCAAATAAGAGACTGGGATTGGGTGGTGTTGGACTTGTCCTCTCGAACTCCATTGGTGTAGATGTGAACATTAGAAGATCGGATGGCAAAGAAAGGAAGGTGGAACCATTTGGATGGCCTGGTAGGGACGAAGTCGACATAGGAGTTGAAGAGGAGAGAAGGGAGGGAAGGGATTGGGACTTAGAGCCAAGCTAGGTGAGGAGGAGAATGGGTTTATTTCTTTGGAGTGAAATGGAGAGTTTGTGTTTGGAGGTTAAGGGCGTGAGCATGGCCATTGAGGAAGGAAATGGAGGATGTGTAGTCTGGGTTTGGGTGGGCTGTGTAATTGTGTTGATTTGATGGTAGTTGAAGAGGATAAAAACAGAAGGCAAGGCCTGACGGGCCTAAATAAGTGGGCCTAACAGGTCTATGTCCATGGGCCAAAAGAAAGTCGAGCCCATCCTTTGCGTGGAACCTCTGATGAGATAAGGGCCCAATAAGAATAGGGCAAAGCATTGGAAGAATAACTTGTCCACCACGTTTTGGATTCCTGAAAGAAGAGTTCTACAAGGAAACGACTTGGGCTACAAGGAAGGGAGGCAAAACCTCACTACTATAAAAGCCCCAATGCCCCATCGCATCAAGGTACGCATAATTGACCCATCTCTAGCACTCTAGAGTTGTGAGAATATTTCTAACTTGACCTTTGGAGGGTATTTGGCCGGCTCCACACCGGTGCCTTCTGCAAGGTATTCTTGTTTTCTTCTTTTGTGTAGGTGACTTTTTGAGCGCAAGGATTGTGCTTCTCACTGGTGAGATTTACGGCCTCATCAGTTGGCGCTGTCTGTGGGAATATCGGTGACAGTTTAAGCCATTGTCGCCTCCCGGACATAAGAGTTGCATGGTACTCACACGATCGATGGCCACCACCAACAACGTTCAAGAAGACGAGTCGCTGAGATCCACCGCACTAGAAAGACAGGTCCAAACCCTCGCGGCTGCGGTAGAGCGCCTCACGAAATAGAATCATGATCTGGAGGAGCAACTGCGTCAGAGGGACGCGGGACATAACGTCCAGGAGGAAAACCAGGGGGACAGCTTCGAATGAAGGGGACCTGAAAGGCCAGAGGGTAGTAACGAGCCCAGTAGACCGGAACGGCGGAACTTGAGCATGCTCTCTTTCATGGATATAGCCCCGCCACCTATTCTCGCGGAGATGCAGGCGATGAAGGAAAAAATGGAGGTTATGATGAACGCCTTGATGATTTAGTGATTTAGTGAATAGGACTGACTTGCCATTCACCGCACTCGTCAACTTCTATCCCCTGCCACTAAAGTTCTGAATGCCGCAGATTGAGAGCTACGATGGAGTCAAAGACCCATTCGATCATCTAGAAACCTTCAAGACCCTGATGCACTTCTAGGGAGTACCGAATGAGATCATGTGTAGGGCCTTCCCTACAACGCTGAGGGGGGCAGCAAGAATTTGGTTCAGCAGATTAACGCCAAATTCAATCAACACCTTTAAGGAACTAAGTGCCTAGTTCACCTCGCACTTCATCGGAGGGCACAGGTACAAGAAGTCTACAGCATGCTTAATGAGCATCAAGCAGCGGGAGGACGAGACGCTGCAGTCATACATAACTCGCTTCAACAAAGAAGCACTTTCCACTGATGAGGCTGACGACAAGATTTTGGTGGCGGCCTTCACCAATGGCTTACGAAAGGGAAAATTCTTGTTCTCTCGGTATAAAAACGACCCGAAGACCATGTCTGAGGTGCTTTACAAGGCCACAAAATACATGAATGCAGAGGACGCAATACTAGCCAGGGAAGACAAACCCAGAAAGAGAGAGAGACTTGAAGATGCCCGTCAGGACCATGGGGGGAAGAAGCCAAGGACGGGAGACAGACGAGATGAAAAGCGTTCCAAGCCCCTAGGAGGAAGATTTACAAGCTCCACTCCCCTGAACGCCCCACTAGACCAAGTACTGATGCAGATCAAGGACGAAGGAGCCCTGACGTTTCTAGGGAAGCTAAAGAGCGATCCAACCAAGCGATCCAGAAACAAGTATTGTCATTTCCACCGTGACCACGGTCATGATACTGCGGATTGTTATGATTTAAAGCAACAAATCTAGGCCCTCATCAGAGAAGGGAAGCTGCAGAAATTTGTCAACAAGGAGAGAATGGACACACATCCTTGGGAACAGGCCCATTGACGGGAGAACGACCATCCGAAGCCCCTTGTTGGGGACATAAGGATGATAGTAGGGGGCACAACAACTACAGGATCGTCCAAGAAGGCCCAAAAGACCTACCTCAGGATGGTCCAGAATGTCCAGTTAACGAGCTCTGTACCTAAGATAGTGCGGAGGGAAAGCCCGATGATTGGATTCTCAAAGGACGACGTGAGACGCCTCCACCATCCACATGATGATGCACATGTCGTCAGCATACAGGTAGGAGACTACAATGTGCATCGGATGCTGGTCGACAACTGCAGCTCAGCAGACATCCTATACTACCTAGTGTTCTAGCAGATGGGAATAAACAAAGCACAATTAACACCAACAAATGCCCCATTGGTTGGCTTTAGGGGAACGAGGGTACTCCCATTAGGAGCTATCACACTCTCAGTGACGGTCGGTGATTATCCGCAGCAAATCATTCAGGGTGTAACTTTCTTAGTGGTCGACTGTTCATTCGCTTATAACGGTATACTAGGGCGACCCACGCTGAACTCGTGGAAAGCAGCAACCGCGACATACCACCTAATGATCAAATTCCCTACGGAATACCGGATTGGAGAGTTGCGAGGAGACCAAGTGACCGCCCGAGAGTGCTACATCGCTATGCTGGAAATGGAGGATCATCAGCAGACCATGTGCATTGGAGAACAGCGGACCACGGTAGAGCCGGTTGAGGAGTTGGAAGAAGTAGTCCTCGATGAATCAAGACCTGGACGGAGGACTAGAATGGGCACTTTGGCCAGCCCAATGATACGTCAAGACTTAGCAGGTTTCCTAAGGATGAATCAGGATGTCTTCGCGTGGAGTCACGAAGACATGCCTGGGATCGATCCGTCGGTAATAGTCCATAGGCTAAATGTTAACCCGGCCTCTTCGCCAATCCGACAGAAAAAGCGGGTGTTCGCACAAGAGCGAGACAAAGCAGTGGCGGAAGAAGTTAGAAAACTGCTAGAAGCTGGTTTTATCCGAGAAGTATACTACCCCGACTGGTTAGCAAACGTGGTCATGGTCAAGAAGAATAACAGAAAGTGGAGGATGTGCGTTGACTTCACGGACCTCAATGGGGCGTGCCCAAAAGACAGCTATCCATTCCTTCAGATAGATACCTTGATAGACTCAACGGCCAGACACGAACTCCTGAGTTTCATGGACGCTTTCTCAGGCTATAATCAGATCAAGATGAAAGAAGAGGATCGAGAGAAAACTTCTTTTGTGACCAGTCAGGGACTTTTTTGCTACAAAGTGATGTCGTTCGGACTTAAGAACGTGGGGGCAATGTACCAGAGATTGATAAATAAAATGTTAACGCACCAACTCGGAAGGAACGCACAAGTCTATGTCGACGACATGCTAGTGAAGAGTGTGTGCGAGAACGACCACCTGAGCGACCTCCAGGAGACATTCAACCCTTCGGTCATATAACATGAAGCTGAACCCAAGCAAGTGCGTGTTCGAGGTGACAGCCGGGAAATTCTTGGGCTTCATGGTGTCCCAAAGAGGTATAGAGGTCAACCCGAAGAAAGTACGGGCCATATTGGAATTAGAACCCCCAGGACAGTGAAGGCAGTGCAGAGCTTGAACGGAAAAGTTGCGGCCCTAAACAGGTTCGTCTCCAAAGCAACAGATAAGTGTTTGCCTTTCTTCCGAGTACTGAGAAAATATTTTGAATGGACGGACGAGTGCCAGAAGGAATTCGAGGACTTGAAGAAATACCTTTCGTCCCCACCACTACTTAGCCCATCCATGCCAGGAGAAGAACTATACCTCTACATAGCGATCTCGCAAGCAGCAGTTAGCGCGGCCTTAGTAAGAGATGAGGGAGGCTTGCAACGACCCGTCTATTTCATAAGCAGGGCATTCCGAGGAGCGGAAGAAAGATACCCCAGGATGGAGAAGTTGGCTTTTGCATTTATAACCGCTGTGCGGAAGCTCAAATCATATTTCCAGGCCCACACAATCGTAGTTCTGACGGACCAACCTTTGAAAAGAGCAATGAGCAGCCTAGAGGCGGCCGGGAGAATGGCCTTGTGGGCAATTGAGCTAAGAGAATTTGACGTACAGTATCGTCCGTGAACCGCAGTAAAGGGGCAAATAGTGGCAGATTTCGTAACTGAGTATACTCAGTCAGAAGACAAAGGGGTTGAAGGACAAAAACTGTGGAGCATCCACACGGATGGGTCATCAAATCAACACTCAGGAGGTGCCGGTGTGGTTATACAAACACCAGAGGGAGATAAAATCGAATGCATGATAAGACTAGAGACTAGATTTCCTTACAACCAACAACGAGACGGAATATGAAGCCTTGGTAGCTGGTTTGGATCTCGCAAGGGCTGCAGGTGCTGAGAACATGATCATACATTGCAATTCCCAGGTGATAACAAGCCAGGTCAACAGCAATTATGAGTGTAGAAACGAGAGAATGAAGAAGTATCTGGAAGAAGTGAAGAGTCGAGTCAGCGGCCTCGAGGTTAAATTCGTTCAAATCCCAAGGGAGGAAAACGAATGCGCCGACCATCTTGCAAAAGCAACTTCCGTAGAGTTTATGAATGCTTCTGAACAGGTATTATCTTTTTTCCAAACCTCATCGCTTATTGATGACGGAAAGCAAATGCAGGAAATAGATTTCGAAGAGAATTGGACAACGCCTTTAATAGCATATCTACAGTCGGGCACTCTGCCAGATGGGAAGGACGCTGCAAGGAAACTGAAAGTCCAAGCCTCGCGATTTGTGCTGATTAGGGATGTCTTATACAAGAGAGGTTTCTCTCGACTATACCTGAGGTGTTTGAGCCACAATGAAGTAGATTATGTAATGAGAGAAGTTCACGAGGGGATCTACAAAAATCACTCAAGAGCACGGTCTTTAGTACACAAATTGATCCAAGCCGGGTACTACTGGCCCACTATGCTCAAGGACGCCCAAGCGTACGTCAAGGCTTGCGATAAATGTCAGAGGTTTAGTAATTTCATAAGACAACCATCAGAGAAGCTCACACCCATGACGGCTCCTTGGCTGTTCGCGCAATGGGGATTAGACATCATGGATCCCTTCCCAACGGCCTTAAGACAGCTAAAATTTCTAGTAGTCGGTATCGACTACTTCACCAAGTGGGTGGAAGCAGAACCCCTTGCCACTATTACAGAGAAAAGCATCCGTACCTTTGTATGGAGAAACATCATCTGCAGATACGGGATACCGAGGGTGCTTGTCTCCGACAATGGAAAGCAGTTCGACAACAGCGCGTTCAGGGATTTCTGCTCAGAATTAGGTATTAAGAATCACTACTCATCTCCAGCACACCCACAGGCGAACGGACAAGTAGAAGTCACGAACCGGACATTGCTGAAAATCATCAAAACTCGGCTCGAGGGGGCAAAGGGTATCTGGCCTGACGAACTACCAAGCGTACTATGGGCGTATCGGACGACAGCAAGAACACCCACTGGAGAGACCCCATTTCGACTTACATACGGAGCTGATGCGGTCATCCCAGCAGAGGTTGGTCTTACCAGCTATCGCGTGCAGAACTACGTGGAAGATAAAAACGAAGAAGCTATGCGCCTCCAGCTAGACTTAGTGGACGAGGCCCGAGCAACGGCAGAACAAAGGTTGGCACGATACCAGAACCTCATGTCAAAGCACTACAACGCCAAGGTCAGGCATAGAGATTTTCAAATCGGGGACCTGGTACTACGGAAGGTAATGGGCGCGGCTAAAGACCCTTCGCAAGGAAAGCTTGGACCGAATTGGGAAGGGCCTTATAGAATCACATCATGGTAGAGGAAGGGCACGTACCACCTCGAAACAATGGACGGAATGAAGTTTCAACACCCATGGAATACGGAACACCTTCGAAAATACTACTAGTAGAAATGACAGTCGACTTCCCCCTATTCCCCAATCTATTTTTATTTACTAGTCTTTTGATTATTTTTTGGCTTTTTGTTTGAACAAGCCTTGCTACAATGACTTTTTCAGTACCTTTTTAAGTCCAAGGGGGCAGGTACTTTTTTCTACAGCTTTAAATTTTACGGAGGAACATTCAGACTTTGCTGTGTTATTACTACTAAAAGATTACTACCATCAGTGGACGGACCCCACCAAAGGTCAAGACCCCAGTCCACAACGTGGACGGACCCGACAAGTGTAGAAAACTTATACAAGTCCACAAAGTAGACGGACATAACTAAGGGTCAAGAACCCAGTCCACAAAGTGGACAGACCCAATCAGGGTCACAAACTTATACAAGTCCACAAAGTGGACGGACCCTACCAAGGGTCAAAACCCCAGTCCACAACGTGGACGGACCCAACCAGGGTCACAAACTTAAACATGTCCACAAAGTGGACGGACCCCACCAAGGGTCAAGACCCCAGTCCACAACGTGGACGGACCCAACTAGGGTCACAAACTTATACAAGTCCACAAAGTGGACGGACCCCACCAAGGGTCAAGACCCTAGTTCGCAACGTGGACGGACCCAACGAGGGTAAAAAACTTCAAAAAAGTCCACAAAGTGGACGGACCCAATGAAGGGTCAAGACCAGTTCACAAAGTGGACGGACCCAACCAGGGTCACAAACTTAAACAAGTCCACAAAGTGGATAAACCCCCACCAAGGGTCAAGACCATAGTTCATAACGTGGACGGACCCGATAAGGGTAAAAACTTAAATATCCCTAAAGTGGATGGACCAAGTCTCAAAACTCATGTCCACGACATGGACGGACCTAACAAGGGTCAAAACTCAAGTCCACGATGTGGACGGACCCAACAAGGGTAAACTTCAAACTTAAGCAAATCCACGAAGTGGACAGACATCCCGAAGATGGACCTAACTAGGGTCAAACCTATTTAAATGGACGGATCCCACGAAGGGTCTAAGTTCCATTCCGTAGAGTTGACGGACACCACAAAGATTAAAATTTTTTTTACAAGTCTACAAGGGAGACGGACACCGCTAGTGTTAACAATCTAAACAATCAAAATGGACGGACATCAAGGCTACATCAAAGAAGACAGATTCTACACTACAATCGTCAACAAAATAGTAAAGATGCATTAATGGAGGATTTAAATAAATAAGTTAAATGTCAACATAATGGATACACCTTAGCCTAATATACAACAGGCAAAACCTAAAATGTTCTCAAAATACTTGAAACAAAATAAATAAATATTTTCTACACATCAGGAGCAGTGGAGTCTTTGGCTTCATGGACTTTTACTTCTTCCATCTGGATTTCAGGGGCGACGGAGACGGGCACCTCCTCTGCGAAAAGCTCATTCGTATCATCTGATAGGTCAGGATGAATGGACATAGCCTCCGTGACGGTGATGTTGACGGATGAAAAATCAAGCTTGGGATAAAGAGCCTTGGCCTGACGGAGTGCATCATCAAATCCGTCGTTATATGAGACTCCGAGCTCTGATAAAAGGGCATTGGAGTCACGATATTCCTGGACGGCTCTCTCTTTGGCCTGACGGAGATCATTCTCCTTGTCCTCCAGAGCCTTTTTAAGCTCCTCCGACATCTTTTGATATTCATCCCTTGCCCGTTCAGCAAGCTTAAGCTTCTGCTCCGTCACCACCTTCCAATTCTTCAGCTCAAATAGCTCCTCCTCCGCCAGCTTGGCCTTTTCACAGACCCTTTCAAGCGCCATCTCATGATGAAGAGACCGATCCATCAAACCCTTCGTCATGAGCATAGCCTGAAGACAAAATGGTGTTGGATTTAAAAAAATAAGTAAATAAATTAACGATGAATAAATAAAAGTATAGTCCGAGGGTGATATTATGACGGGCTCTTACCTGGGCGATGCTAAAAAGGCCCGTCTCCCCCATGGCCTCCGTTGAGTGGTTTCCAAGGTCTTCATAGTCCTCACTTCCAATGATTGAAGAAAGTTTCCCCAAAGCATACTTTGGGTCTTCACGGAGCAAGAAGGGCGGCTTCTTTTGACTGCCTGGTGGAGGAACCATGAGACCTTTGCCACCCACATGTTTGGCTGGGGTCACCGTCTTGTTGCCCACTGCCATTAGACCAATGACGGGCTCCGTCGAAATCTTCTGCTTCTTGGGAGCACGGTCTCCCTTAAGCAACGGTCTCTTCTTTGCTGAGGGCCTGCTCAAACTCGTCCCTATGACACCCTCGTCTGTCTCCTTCCTCTTTGCGGCCTGATTTCTTATGGCTGCCCTCCTCTTCGCGTCTTCCATCTCTGAAAAAGAGGACGGGTAAGTTTGCAGAAAACAATCAATTTGGATATGGAGGCTGACGGACTTACGCTGACGGGTGCACTCCTCGTACTTGATAGCCGCCGGAGTAGGTTCAGGTCCGTCACAATACCAATGGACGATGTTAAGGTTTACAAGCTTAGCCCACGTCCGCTCCTCTGGTTTGGGCTTTGAAAAAATTCTTTCGAGAAAGTTGTACTCCTCGATATCAACTTGTGGGCGCCGTCATACTGTAAAAAATAAAGAGACGAAGTAATCAGGACGGTCGTTAAAGTGTTAAAGAAAATAAATTCACATTTACAACACAACGGATATATATATATACCAGACGGGTCCAAAATTCCCCATGTTTTATCAATCGGCATGAAATCCATCTCCCCTGGGTGACACATCCAACCGTCACCCTCCAGGAAGAAGTAACGGCTCTTCCAGTCGTGGTTGGAGTCAGCGGTTTCATAAATGACCTTCAGGATGGACTTCCTAGGGGCAAAACTATACATTCCCCTTAACTTATCAATTTCATCTGAATGGTAGCAATGGAGGAATTCCCGTACGGTTAGCGATCTGGAACCACCAGACATAGCTCTGTATAGGACCTCTATCGCTATGAAAACCCTCCAGGCATTCGGGGATATCTGGCTGACGGAAAAACCCAAGTGCTGGAGAAGTTCTCGCTTTAGTGTGTTTAAGGGGAACCTAAGGCCAGCCTTGAGTGCTTGTTCGTACACCCCTACGTCGTCCACTTCGTCGTAGTAGCATTTTTCTGACTTGTAGGATAGACAGATAGGGATGTGGTCAGGTATTTGGTAGATTGCTCTAAGTGTTTTGAAATGCACCTCCTTAATCGTGGACCTGAAGTTATTTACCGTCCACTTTGGTAGCATGACGAGCTCCCTAAGTCCGTTAGCACCCACTACTGACTTAATTCCTTGATCGCCGTCATCAGAACCTTCCTCTGGTTCAGCCAACTTCATATCCTCATTTTTTGAGGACGGTGAAGCGGCGGGCGAACTCCTCTCGCTTAGTTCGTCTGGATCTCTACAACCCAACGGGTACAATTCCTCGTAACCCGCCCCGTCGCAGACGAATGACTGGTTACTTGACGCACTAGACATTGCCTACACGTAGTGACAAAACCTAAGACTGATGGGTTTAAAATAGAAAGGGGGAGACGGATGCAAGGAATTTAAGTTTTTGCCATATGAAGTATGAAAGCTGAAAGTATAGTAAATTGAACGGATGGAATCACTTACCGAGGAAAAGAGTGAGCGGATGAGAGTTGGTGCTAAATGAGTTGAACGGAGAAGCTCTGACAGGTGACGGACTCGCTCTGACAATGTAGTTTCTGCGAAAAGCAAAGAAAATGAAGAGAAGGGTGTTGGTTTTTATAGATGGAGTGCACGGAAGACGAAGCGGCACTTCGATCCAAGATACGAGCCATTTGACGAGTGACACGTGTCGTGTGCCTTAAATGCCTCTGCAACTTGTCAGACCTCTGTAGCCCTGACGGCCTCATACTCCATAAACCACCGTCCAAAGGTCCTCGTTACCGTCAGCTATAAAGTTCAGACTGTCACGGTACTGGTTGTGTCACCATCCACTTAGTATTTACAATCGTCATCTTGGCTTGAATTTGTCACCGTTCACGTCTGTATCTCATCCATTGCCCCATGAACATCAAACCGTCAGGATTATTTTGATCGTCACCCTAATTGGCCCCCTTGCACAAAAAAGCGATGGACCAAATGGGGTGAAGGGGGCAGCTGAAGACGATAAAAACAGAAGGCAAGGCTTGACGGGCCTAGACGAGTAGGCCTAACGGGTCTATGTCCATGGGCCAAAAGAAAGTCGAGCTCATCTTTTACGTAGAACCCCTGATGAGATAAGGGCCCAATAAGAATAGGGCAAAGCATTGGAAGAATAACTTATCCACCACGTTTTGGATTCCTGAAGGAAGAGTTCTACAAGGAAACGACTTGGGCTACAAGGAAGGGAGGCAAAACCTCACTACTATAAAAGCCCCAATGCCCCCTCGCATCAAGGTACGCATAATTGACCCCTCTCTAGCACTCTAGAGTTGTGAGAATATTTCTAACTTGACCTTTGGAGGGTATTTGGCCGGCTCCACACCGGTGCCTTCTGCAAGGTATTCTTGTTTTCTTCTTTTGTGTAGGTGACTTTTAAGCGCAAGGATCGTGCTTCTCACTGGTGAGATTTACGGCCTCATCAGTAGTGTTGACTGTTGAGAGTAAGCAGAGGAAGTTTAAGAGTAAATAGTTTATGTTTGTTATTGTGTTCTTTGTGTGTGTGATTTTGTTTTAATGTTTAAATTTGAGTTTATATTTTTTGTGGTTGGTTCTAGCTTTGTGCTCTTATGTTCTTATGTCGATGTTTAAATTTGGGAATGTGTTCTTGTTCAAAATGAATTAGATACTTTATGTATTTTATTATTTTTAATTCTATTTTTTCTTTTTTTAAAAAATTGATTAATAAATTTTTTATATTTAGAAGCTGACATGACATTTTTATAAATGCCAATTAAAATTTATTATTAATATTTTAATGGCCACGTAGGTGTTTTGAGTGCCAACGCTGCACTCTATTAGCCACGTAAGATATTTCCATTAGGGAATTGACGGTAGAGACTAAAACGGACGACATTTTTTAAAATAGAAACTAAATGTGATAAAAATAAAAAGTATGGACCAAAATGGAAATCGAGTCAAAATTTAAGGACGAAAATGCATTTCTGCCATAATTAAATGATTAAATCCACAATTTCTTTAATAGTTTAAACTTTTGGAACATTTAGTAAATTTATCAATTTCCATGTGATTTCATATACCAAAATCAATGTAAAAAAGAAAAGAAAAGAAAATAAGAACAATATAATCTCATTCATTCATAGAAAAGAAAATAAGATTGACACAACTTCAAAACAAGATGTCCAATAAGGTCTAAAGATTCTCATGACATCAAAATCAAGGCATCGAATATCGAAACAATTACCCTTAAGGAACAAAACAAAAGACAATAAAAAGACATAGAATATCGAGACAAGTACCCCCAAGGAACAAAACAGAAGGCAATAAAAAGGAGAAAATACACCTTGTTATGGGTGTATGTTTCTCTCCTCTCACAACTAGTGGGACCCACCAACTATGGGTCCTATTAGCTTGTGAGAGGGAAGAAGCATACACTCGTAACATGCTATACTTTCTCAATAAAAAGAGTCCAATGAGTGTTCACTCATGATTTCAGAGTCAATACAAAGGCAAGCAATAAAACAGTTGTGGGTTTCACCAGCTTGTGAGAGGGAAGAAGCATACACTTGTAACAGGTTATACTTCTCAATAAAAAGAGCCTAATGAGTATTCACTCATGATTTCAGAGTCAATACAAAGGCAAGCAATAAAACAACACCAGCAAGACCGACGATCCAAACGAGGTAGTTGGGGAGGAACATAGCTATCATTAGTACAAACGCTAAGCCAGAAGCAAAAGATCCCATCCTCCCAAAAATTTCTGCAACATATGCCTTCCTATGGCTTAGCAAGATAGCTATCATGCAAAAAATGTAACCCACCAAGTTACAAAGCACAACAAAAACTAGTAGATCCTTAGTTAAGGAAGATATGCTACTGAAACGGTATGCAATGATAGAAGTAGTGGTTTGAGCGATGACTGCTATGGACGTCTTTGTTGGTCCAGGAAATTTCACAATCGGTCTCAAGTTCCTGTCTCCACCTCCTTCTCTGCCTTCAACACTTCGATTGGCTTGTAAAGTATCAGTCACAACTTGAGAAGCCCACTCTGTTTCTTTGATCATCGGAAATGGATCGCAGTTGTTCTGTTCAGTTTTTCTGGTCACTGATAGAAATGGATCAGCGTCCCACTTCATTTCTTGGGTTTTAGGAAATGGATTTGCATTGGAAAGTTCTAGTTCCGAGTTTGATAACTCCAAAGCATTACTCCCGGTAGTCATGATGGACATAAGAATCCTTTTTTTTTTTTTTTGAGAAGGATATAATAATCCAAATTGATTGATGAGGATGTGCAAATTAGTTCTGTTTTGTTACTAGTTTAAGGTTTTAGCTAGGGCCATTATTTATGAAGTCAAGAATTAAAGTGACAAAGTGAAATTTCTTCGCAAGCACCACGTCCCTGCCGCGCAATTACATCCAATTCTCAAAAATTCAACTCAGAATTGACAGAATATGGATAAGGACGATAGAAATTATAAGTGAAAAAAAAAACTACGAATATTATTTTCCAATTCTATTGACTTGTTAGTCTTTTCAACACGCGGAATGGCATCACATCGATATAATTTCATGCAAGTTTCTTTTCGACGACATTGCAATGAATTGCATTTGCATTGCCATACAGTTTCCCTCATTAGAGTTATTGAATCAATTCAAAGTCATTTCTTTTTGACGAAATTGCAGTGGATGTCACTGCTATACAATTTCCTTTATTATAGAATTATAGTTAGTGAATCAATTCTAAGTCAATGCTTTCATACTAGACAGATAGCTCTTATTTATTTTCTGCTGAGGAAAGACACATGAAATATCCTATCCATGTGAGTATATAAATCCGCAACTCTCTCAAGATCTTCTCATTCATGCAAGCCATGTTCTAGTTGGACATACCAAAACTCTTTTGATAGGTCTACAACTAGTTGGCTACAAGCTAATAATGAAGCCAGTTTCTTGGGGCCTATCGCTTCAAGAAAGCATTAAGAACGAGCTTTCCCTTTCAAAGAAGGCTTGGCTTTTAGATTTCATTACCTTTTTCCCCATGAAATCTATAGTGTACATATCCTCGGCTGCTGCTACCATTTTTATGGTTCTTCCACATGAAATGGTGGACGGAAATCCAGTTCCGGCTCTCTTCAAAGACCGACCAACAGCATATCATATGTTTCTAGTCTCTGCCCTGCTGGCGTTTACAGGCTCCTTCAGCACCCTTTTGATCCAAAACAAGTCAAGAATTGAAATATTTTGCAGGGTTTATGCCATGGCTTCCATGGTATCAGCACTAGCAATAGTCCTGTATGCCATAGCTTTTGCTGGATTTTAGAGCGCTTTTCAACCTGATCAACTGGTTATGATGGGTTCTCCCAAAAAAAAAAAAAAAAAAAACTAGTTATGATGGGAAAGAAGATTATCTATTTATCTTCTAATTCTTGAAAAAGGCAGAGTAGAAGTGAACTTTGATTGGAATTTAGAGTGCGTTCCGTCCATCACTTAATTGCATGTGGCAAATTTGTCATCCTAATGTCATTTGCGATTGTTTAAGAAGAATCTTGATCAATTTCTTGAAACACTTGTTCGGGACTTCGGAGTGAATGTAATGTAAAGTTTTGAATAAAATTGTTAATAAAGTGATTACGGACAGAATTCTTGCTATATATAGGCTATAGCAACAAAAAAAATTCCAGAGAAATTGTTTTAGCCATAACGATTTTGGTGCTTCAAAGCAACGATCTGAACAAGTTGGGCTACCAACACCAAAGCCGAGCCCACTTGCATGTTCATGGTAAGAGAACGACGTCATGATTAAAAAAAATAAAAAAAAAAAAGGAAGAAGAAGAAGAAGAAGAAGAAGAAGAAATCCAGTATACCATATCCTTGTGCTGAGACTATCAAACCATGTGTGGCATTCATGTAATCCAATATAAAGTCACTAGGGCAACCTTAATCTGCATCTAAGAATTTGTTAAATTAATTTTTTAATGTGATTTCTTTCTCTAATTTCATAGCTGATAAATCCTCTGTTCTTCTTCTTCATCTTTCTCCTCCAACCCAGGTATGGTAAACTTTCCTAGAAGCAAAATAGTTTCACTTTTCATAAACGCATACCATCGGTTTGATATAAAGCTTTAAACAAAACTATTGCTGGTATGTTAGCTTCCTAGAGTAATTTTTTTGGTATATTATTTATATTGATTCTTGCTTATCAAAAACATATTATTTATCCTGATACTTGAATATCTGAATGAAGGATTTGCTTTGATCCATTGAGACCAAGTTGGAACATGCAAGTAATTCTACTACTAATAAAAAGCTAGGCAGTTTGTTACTTGCAATTGATTTTTTTACCCAAATTTGTAGTCCAATTTGCAAATGATTCTAATTATAAAGCTTGACAATTTGTAACTAGTTTTTGATCTGATGGTTTTATGTATGATGTAATATATAATATATTTTGGGATTGATCCCATTTTCTGTAGCTTTTTAGTGTATCTCTTGGGTTAACGACTAATTAATGTTGTTATAGAGAGAAAAAAATAATATTAGTTAAAATTTTGGAATTTTTTTTTCTGTACTTGGGAGCCTTGGGCGACCACCTAACTTGCATATACTAAAGAGTTAGCCCTAGACTTGGCTACTAGCATGGGTTTATGACATTGTAAATTGACGTCGTTGAAGGAGAGAGGGGGGGGTCTTTAAAAATCAAAGCTAACACTTAGATAAGATTGCATGAAGTCTAAGAAATTAGTTTATACAAAATGATTTTATTAGTTATTACTATGCTTTTAGCCTATTATTTGTTTGAAACGATTTGATTATGGCATAGAACCCTCATTAGTGCAATATTTTTTTCCTCAGTAAATTATATATGTTGGTTTAGCGCGTTGGTTTGTTTCATTAGTTTTGCAATTTTTTGCTTGTTTAGAAGCATTAATTTATTGTTAAGTTAGTGGATTGTTAGTGTGGCATAATCTTGACATTTTATTATAAAAGAAAGCGTGAAGATTTAAAGTACTCTATACGATAGAGTACAATAAAAAATATAGAGGATTTTGATCAAATACGAACTGGGTTTGCTACTAACTCATGATAGTTTGGAAAGTATCATAACATATACAGTAGATCACAATTTGGATGAGCCATGTATAGACCTTGTACATTGGCATGAATTCACATTATAATTGCATTTGTCCCATTTTCCATTCCAGTTCATGTAGTACTATTATTAACTATT
This sequence comes from Quercus wislizeni, assembly GCA_023055345.1. Classification (NCBI taxonomy): domain Eukaryota; kingdom Viridiplantae; phylum Streptophyta; class Magnoliopsida; order Fagales; family Fagaceae; genus Quercus; species Quercus wislizeni. Next base: position 45,539,106 of record JALGQJ010000003.1, on the reverse strand, counting down.
AATGTGCTGCCGTTATTTTACTAAGAAGCCCTTGGCTTTGCATCAGCCTTTGGGCCCTTAAGTTAGACTATCTTCTTATAATTTGAATTTCACTCTTTTAAAGGACCAACTTCTTTAGACTATCCTTTCTCAAAAAAAAAAAAAAAAAAAAAAACCTACGCGAACCATTTGAAGTTATTTCGGAAGTCGTAGCATTAATTGTGATTTTATTAGTATTCAAATTACATATCATACCATACAATTTAGGATAAACAGAAAATGAAGGCTCTTCTAGGTCCACGTACGTGACATTAATTGTTTCAAAGCAATGAAATAAGATTCTTTCTAACGTGGAAGGATTTTTTTTTGGAAAGCACTTGCAACTACTCAAGAGTGGTTGGTACTTCGTAGAAACATCCTAGGTTCCACTCTCAACTATTAAATTATATTTTAAATATATATAATTTTTTTTTCCAAAATGAATAATAGAAATACCCATAATTTTTATTGGTAACCAGGTAGATTTAAAAAAAAAAAAACATATATTCTTTCCTTCACACTGTAAGAACAAGGAGAAATTGAGTACATATGTAGTTACCATTAAATGGAAAACTTCTTCATCCAAGTCTTAATTTTTTGTTCTGCTAAATAAGGAGGATACCTAAGACCACAAAGAGCTGTGGCGGACAGGAGTATTGCTAGAGCAGATAGCATGGAAGCCATGGCATAAACCCTGCAAAATCTTTCAATTCTTGGCCTGTGTTGGATCAACAAGGCAGTCAAGGCACCTGTAAATGAGAACATGATGGAGATTAGGAAGGCATGAAATGCAGTTGGTTGGTCTTTGAAGACCAAAGTTGGAACTGGACTTCCATCCACTTGTTCACGTGGAAGAAGCATAAACATGGTACCCAAAGTGCAAGAAGCGTATATGATAAACATGATATGAAACGAGGGAAGGATCTTTGTCACTAAATGTCTCATCTCAAGGAAACATGAATCATATTCTTTCATCAAGATGGCAGACTCCATTCTTTTCAGATTGGGAACTGATTTCAAACATTACGAGACTGTTGGATTATATAAACAATCCTAACCTTAGGAACTTCCTTAGAAAATTTCACGCAAAATCTATATCATCTCTAGTATGAAAGCATTGACCCAGAATTGCAAGGAAGCTGAACAGAAACTTGCATGACACTTTCCTAAGCAATTAGAGAGGAATTTCTAGCTAGATGGTGAAGACTTGAAGGCAAACCTGATACTTGCTATGAAATTTACCTTCCGTGTCGAGATTCTTATATATCATTTACATATTATATTAATATCGCGAAACTACTGCAAAACCTCACCGAAAATTAATATAGAGGCCATTCGACCGCGTGAGGATGATCTAATATTTGATGTGTGGAAATTAAATAAAACTTGAATACTTTTCATGCATATATCTTATGGATACCTCTCCTTGATTATATAATAAAACTGGTAATAAGGCGTCTAATTTTTGTGAAAGTTTATTATAAATATCGTATATATGATGCCTATCTAATTGATAAATATATAAAAGGTAAAATTGAAGAATCCGTTAAAATACCATACATTATTTAATTAAAAAATTTAGATAATTTAATTTTAAAAATTCAGTATTTGATTTCAGACTTTATTGATAAAAGATAAATTATAGTTCGTTTAATTTTGAGGTTTTTAGCCCAATTAAATAATTAATAGAGTTCTTTCACACACACACACAAAAAAAAAGAAAAAAAAAAGAAAAAGAAAAAAGAGTAACCAGCTTTTACTTAGGGGTGTCAAATGGGTGGGTTTGGGTGGATATAATTGGATTGGGTGTATAAAACTTATTTACCCATTAATACCCATTTAACATAATTGCTTCTAACCCAAACTCAACCCAACCCAATTATAATGGGTAAATCCCAACCTACCCAATTACCCAGTTATCAAAATTACCAAAATGCTCATAAAGTGAAAAAAACCATATTACTCTTAAATCTTAAAAAATGACCAAAATATTTTAATTTGTATTTTTTAATTGACATATCAACATTTTAATTTTTTTAAAAAGTCACGTCAGAAAATTAAAAATAAAATTATGAATTTATAAATTTTTTAAATTTAATTGAATTAATTTTTTAAACCTTAAAATCAGATATTTGTATCTGGGTTGAGAGAGAGAGAGAGAGAGAGAGATGTCGGCGGTGATCAAGGTTTAGAGAGAGAGAGGGGTCAGCGGTGATCAGGTGGTCTGGCTTTGGGTTTTGTCGAATTTTCCTCTGCTTCACCATCAATGGCAGATCGTCGAGAGCCGCAAGCAGAGTTGTGAGCGGTTGCTGGAAAGGTTTTTACGGAAATTCTTAGTTCTTTCTCTCCACAAAATTTGTTTGTTTCTACAGAAAATAATTCCATAGAAAGTCTTTGATTTTCCAAGAATGTTTTGCTTTTGAATCAAGTGCGTCACTTTTATTTCTGTTTTTATTTTTCTGGTGTTAAGATATGAGAGAAACAATTTTCCGTGAAGCCATAACTGTGGCTTGTCTTGATTCTATGTACGTCATCAGTTATAAATTTTTTTTTTTCCCAATTTTTCTTTGTGGTAAAAATGTGTTTGGTTTCCCAGAAAACTGTTTGGGAAAAGAAAAGTTTTGCTTATGTATCTGAAATGTTTGAGGGCTGGTTTTTTTTGTTTTTAATGAGAGGGCTGGGATGGATTTGAGTATATTGTTTTTGGGTTAAATGGGGTTCAATGGGTTCTTAGTTAAAACCCAATAATTGTTGGGTTTAATTAAGTTGATGTTTATTTAATCCAATTAATAATTGGGTGGGTTTGGGTTCAATCAGAGTGGGTGAGTTTAGGTAGGCAAATAGGTTTAGGCTTACTTTGCCACCCTTGTTTTTACTGGTTTTAACTTAACAATTAAAAACCAAATTCTTAAAATTTTGTCTTGAAGATATGTTCAAAAAAAGAAAAGAAGAATGCAAATAACACCAGCCCTAAAGAATGCGGGGTGTTAGTCTTCCATTAGCCTTAATTTGCAGAATTTCTAGCTAGATGCTGAAAACGCGTTGAAAGAGACAAGCTTAATTAACTTGCAAAGAAATTCTCCTATGCTATCCTGGTTTTTTCAGTTACATTTTCTTTGAACCTACGAACAAGAATTCTGAAGTTGTTGACTTCATTATATATCAGATGGATCTCTCACTGCACGAATAGCATATTTGGAATTTGCATTAGTTCAGTGATCCAATATGGGTCAGTCAAATAGAACTCTTCTTATTTTCCTGATTTCTTTGTCCATAAGCCCTGCCTTTTGTGATTATCCTAAAAAAAACCCAGTTATGATCCAACTGATATCTCCTCCTTATTCAAGACTTGGTGAGGCAAACAATTCGCCGTGTTTAGAGTTCTTTGAGCCAACCCCACTATTGCTTGTGGATGGTAAGGGTGATAAAGGTGCAGGCCTAGGCTTCCCAGAACAGCCTTTACTGCCATGGATGGCAATAGCGGCTAGTGGTGGCTCTTTGGGAAGTGGTGGCAATGGATGGAGAGGCAGGAGTGGCGACAGGAACCTGGATCCCAAGAAGGTTCTTCATGGCCTGATGATCCTGCTGTTTTTGCTAAACATGGTCCGAGCACGTGGTTTAGGCCAATCCACAAAGAAAACAAGTGACGTTTATCCGTGGGAATCCATGAGTTCCTATCTATTGAGCTGCTTCAAGGAGTCTGATATGTTGCTGCGTCTGGGAGGGAGCCTTAAGCAGCATTTAAGAGTTGTTGCAATTGGCTGTGTTGATGAAAGTGGAGGTGAAGGCGAGGGCGTTTTGTTAGAACGAGAACATTGGAGACCACAAGACTTGGGGAGCCTTGAAGGTAAAGGGGGAGGCAGTGGCACAGGTCGAGATGGACCCAAAAGATTCGGTGAGTCATGCTTCAAGACACACTCAAAAACCTTCACTGATCTACTTAATTACCTGCATCCACAACACTATTTGTCATCTGATTCTGAAGATAGACTTGTTGAAGCCACTAATTGTTGCGTTGAAGCCAATGAAACGAGTAATGGTGGAGAGGAAGAGGAAAGTGGAGGTAAAAGTGCTAGTGTTGGGAGAGATGAAGGCAGAGGAGGTGAAGGTGGAGGGGAAGGTAGAGAAACTGGTGGAGGTGTGGGTGGAAGGAGAGGCGGAGGCGGTGGCGGGGGTGGAGATGGAGATGGAGATGGAAATGGAGATGGAGGTGGAGGTGGCGGAGGTGGAGGTGGAGGTGGAGGTGACGTGGAAGGCAGAGGTGGAGGTAGGAACTTTAGGCCGATAGTGGACATAAACAAATTAACCAAGATGTCCATCACGGTCGCAACCCAAACATCTACATCTGTCGTTGTCTTCCATTTTAGTAGCCAATCTTCCTCGACAAAGGTCTTCTTAGTTTGTGTTGTGGTCAGTAACTTGGTGGGTTATCTTAGTAGCATCATTGCTGTCTTGCTAATCCATAGAAAGCCACAGATTGCTAGAGTTTTTGGAGGGATAGGGTCTGCTGCTGTTGCCACAGGGTTCCTACTAATGATAGCTATGTTCCTCCCCAGCTATCTTGTTTGGATTGTTGGCCTCGCTTTTGTTACTTTCCTTTTTGTCCTTTGCTTGACATTAATGTTGTGACCAGGAATTTTTCATTTGTACAATTCGTATATATAACATCCTTCTCTAAAATGGGAGTGGATTAGAGCTTTTTTCCATTTTAAAGTGTAGAGCATTGCTTGAGCAATTGCGGATTAGAAGTTTGTACTTTTGTTGTTTTTCCAGAGTTCAATCGGTATTCTATCCTTTTTTTTTTTTTTTAATATGCAATTGGATAATTATGATAGTTATTGATATATGTTGATTACAATTATGTTTTACATGGAACCATTTATTCTATTTTTATCATAAAATACTGGACACGATTTAGGTATAGTATTTAAGTGTTGTTTCTTAGGTTTACCTATGGTTTTAAAAATCGGACCGGCTAAAGAACCAAAAAAGGTAGTGATTTCTGGTTTTATGGTCGGACCATGGTTGGACCAATGGTGGAACCAGTGATGTCATAATTAATTAATTAATAATTTTAAATTATAAAATATAAGTAATAAAATATGTAATAAGTTTAAAACTAAGAATTTTTAGTTTTAAATACATATTTTTTTAATTTAAAAAAAATGTGAGTTTAATTATCACATTTTATATTTAGAAAATTAAAATAACAAATCCACAACTTATATAGTATTAAAAATATTTAGTATGAAATTAACAATACATAATAAATTAGTAATTCTTTAAAAAAAAAAATTGTATTATTATTTATTATTAAATTTATATGGATTATTATTGTGCATTTTTTTATATATATTATGCTTTGGCTACATTTATTATATATTATTATTATTTAATTATATGATCAAAATTGGCAATTGGCCGATAACATGTTACTTAGCTCTTTTATTCTGTATCAAAGTTCATGAAATAGCTTTAAAAAAAAAAAAAAGGTTCATGAAATAGGCTAATCGCCGAAAGGTTTGCCAAAAGCCCAAAAGCAAAAAACACACTCCCCAAAAGAACGACACTACATACACTACAAGACAACATTGAAAAAAAAAAAAAAAGTCTAATAATTAACCATTTAATACCCCACCTACTCCACTTGTTTCTCTCCTTGTTATTTTCGCCAGATACCTCTGGGTCATCTCCACTTCTTTTATTAAAGTTTATTTCTCCATTCTCTCTCAACTTAGTTCTGCTTCTTCTCTTTTCTTTTAGACTTGTTTAAGTTATCTTGGTCGACATTCTTGTGTGTGCTCAGATAGTCAAATGGTGCCTCCATTGAAGAATCTCTCTCCTCAACTACTCTTTTTTTCTATTCTTTTTCTTTTTCAATGGCAAAGGATGGTCATGGTTGATTGCTTTGCTTTTTCAGATCTTCACTATTTAGTCAAAATTGTTGCATTTTGGTGTTTTAAGCAAACCGGCCAATAATTGGTTCAATCATACCGGTTTTCGATTTTTACAGTTGAACTGGCCGGTTCTTGGTTATTTTCGGTTTTTAGTAATTATTGGACCAGATTGAAGGCCAGTCCCGATTGAACTGACCAATTCAGTTTAGTTTTTAAAACTATGGGTTTACCTCTTTAGATTCTATTATGTGGCTCTTTTCTCATAGGATAGAAGTGTATTTTTTAGTTAAATAGTTACATGATAGAATTTTAAGAAGGTAACCTAATGAACAGTACTTAAAGTATTGTATATAATTTTTGTCCCAAAATAAATATAATGGAATAATAAGATATTAACAAAAGATGTAATATAGAAGGTTTTATTGGAAATATTTTAAAAATATGATAGGTCCACATTTATCAATGTTGAAAAATTGTGTTAAATTTTGAGTTCGTTTGGATAGAATTTATTTTACTGAAACTGAAAACTGAAAACACTGTAACAAAATAATTTTTAAATGTGTGAATAGTACTGTGTGACCCATTTTTAATGAAAAAGTTGCTGAAAAGTGAAGTTTGTGGGTCTCGTGTATTGTTCACGGGACCCATGGGATTGATAAAAGGGGCTGAAAAGTCAACAATATACGGCTACTGTTCATGAATAGTAGCCGTTTGTCCCCCTAAACGCATGCGCAACAGCAGAGAAAAAAGAAAAAAGAGAAGAAACATAAATGCAAAACGCAATAGCCAGATCCAAACACGTACTTTATGTTTGCTCCATAAGATGTGTTTTCAAGTCCCAGAGGAAGACTCAATGTCAACTCAAGGACATAGGCGCCCGTTTGGTAACGTTGTTCTAGTAATGTTTTTTGTATTTTTTGGAAATACGTGTGGGTAAAAAAATATGTAATGTTGTTTAAAAATTAAAATGGGTTGCTTAAAATGCCATACCAAACGGCTCTTAGGATTTTCTAGCTAGTTTCTTGACACATCGCTTGACACGTAGTCAATTAGTTAAGAATGGTGTGACCTAAAGCTAAGAAGGTTGACTATGTCATTTGTTTAACCTTAATTCACGTCCTACTTGTGAAACAATATGTACTCCATGAATGTAGGCATGAAATTGGATGAATCATGTTGAAGTGTTTATATAGATAAATTGTTTATTAGTTTTCCATTATTTTTGGGGTTGTTACCATCAATCTGAAATATTATTTGTCTATACTTTTGTGTCATTTGTTGATATTTTATGAAGATTGTGTTTGATTTTTGCTTAATTGTTTGTCGCAAATAAGTTCTTCCCAAACACACTCAAACTCTTTGTCCATTTGGTTGGGCCTTTCAGAAATGCACTTCACTGATTCTTGAAAAGAAAAAATAAAAATGAAAATGAAAATGTCACTATTTTTTTAGAATTTTTTTTTTCAAACATCGATCTTTATATGTAACATACCGTCAATTTTTTTTTAAAAAAAAAAAAGAAAAAAAAATGCAAGTCAGCATTTTGTGGACCACGTGTGCCCCCACCTAACCCCACTACCCATTATTCTCATCCACTCAATTTCACCCACATCTCCTCTCTTTTGGCTGGCTCTCTCTATTCTTTCTTTCATTTTCTCTCTTTTCTTTCTTTCATTTTCTCTCTTTTCATTTTACTGAAACACACACACACTCACCCGCCAGCCTCCACTCCAAAACACACCATCTCACCATCATTTTTCCGGCAAGATCACCGGAAAAATACTTATGAACTCCAAAGCATCTTCATCATTTTATTTGAGGTAAAAGTTCAAATCTTTTTTGATGGGTATTATGTTCTTGTTTGAGGTTATTTTACCCAAGCTTTAATAATGTTATTCGTGTGATTTAAGAGTTTTGGAAATGATATTCATGTGTTTATATGTATGGGTTTTGGTCTTGGTGGATGTATTTAATGAGTGAGTTCATGATTTTTACAATGATGGCTAAGGCTTGTTATGGTGAAAATTTAGAGGTTTTGAGTTATAATATGTGATAGATGATGAATATAGTTTTTATTGATTATTTGGAGCTAGTAAAGATTTAAATTGTTTGTCTTGGAGAAAATTATGATTTTGGTGTCATGGGTCACTTGATGATGTTATAAAAATCTTGTGGGAAGCACTTGTAAAGTGTGGAGGTTTTGATGTTAGATATGACACCTTGAAAGATTTATGAGTATAAATGGGAGTCTATGCCTTGCAAATTAAAGTGTTTTGAGAAATTTTGGAAGTAGAATACATTACATGTGAGGTTGAATACTAGGCTTGCCTAATTGAGTTCTTACTTGGCAATTCCTAATTTATAGTTAGATACAATTTCAAGCTTTGTGCTCATTGTGATAGATTTGCTTGACATTGTTTAGGTTTTAGCTAATCTCCCCTTGGAGCTTGGAGAATTAGGATTTTGCGGTTGCGAGGCAAGTAGCATTTTAATGGGTATTTTTGGAAAATAACCATATCTTATAAATATTGTTTTTGAGTTAAACACATTTTGGAAAATGATATATATGGATATATGCTTTCTTAAAAGTATTGTGTTGTGACCCTTACTATATATGAAAAATGCATCATATTTGGTATTGCATTTGGGGAAATGCATGAATTGTTGATATGGAAAAATGATCATCTTTTATTTACTCTTTGATAAGAAAATCATTGATTTTATGGTGTATTGAAAAATTTAAAGATGCTTATCTTGTCTTGTATTATTTGAGAAATTGTTAGAAAATATTTTGACAAGGAATGAAGTTTGAAAACCTTACAAACTTTGTAGAAGTTAGATTATTTAAGGTTTTCTGAAACTACTTGGATATGAACTGTGTTTCAAAGTAGGATAACCTGTGAGTTTATGTGATTTTAGCCCTATGCCATGTGTGATTTCCCGGTGATCACCCGATTTGGTTTCCATAGTCTTTGTGACAATGGAATCAAATTTAGGTCAGTGCCCTTTCACTTTGGATGACGTGTTCTTCCCTGCTGTCCATGGGGGGAAGAGGTTCCTTGATTGTGTGTGGGTGAGGCTGCTGTCCATGGGGCTAAGAGACCACATGCAAGAGATGTCCTATTTGACGCGCTTTCTCTGTTGCCCATGGGGGGAGAGAAAAACCTTGAGGGTATGGGTGAGGCTGCTGTCTATGGGGCCAAAAGTCTACATATCAGAGAGGACAATATCATGCCAGTTGTGAATGGGTGGATCCCCTGACCGGTCTATGTGGTAGTGTGGATATTATGGTTTTAGGAATTATATTATTGATGCTCATATATTATAGTATATAGTTTCAAGGTATTTACTTTAAGAAACTTTGTGCTTCATTATGTAATCATTCTTGTCATATTATTATTATTATTGAAGATGAAACTTGCATTTCCCCCACCCCCATTAATGTGCTACTTATTGGGTTCTGTCTCATTCCATTATTTTTATAAACGTTTCAGAGTAGGCAACAATATTTTGAGACAGATTTTTGGTGGCTAATAGTAGTTAGACTAACTACTGATGGAGGCTGAATTTTTGTAATGGATATATTAGATGGTGTACATCTTAGACTAGACTTGACTCGACTCATTTTTTTTTATATTATAGTGGTTATGACTGTACTCCCACTAATGGGACAAGCTGTTGGTATGTAATTGTTTATTCAGACCTCTATTCTTTTGTGGCCTATGATCCTTGTAATTAATGCTTAGAGCTCTGACTTACTCTAAGAGTATATTCTATAGGATTATTATGATATTTCTTGTTGTTGGCACTTGATAAGAATTATGTGGATTGAATTGTCAAAAAGGAAAAAAATTTACAGGTACTTAAGACGTCTCTCTCATGCTTTGGACCCCTTTAGAGTTTGGGGCTTGACATTATAAATTTAAAAAATATATAGTATCAAATATGGACAATTACTCTACATCATCAATATTATTAACTTTTATTTTATTTTATTTTAAGAATACTGAGTATTTTAACATATACACACAAAGAGAGAGAGAAAAAAGTTTTAAAGAAACTAACAGTGGTGTATATTTAAAAAGGTCTAACTTATTTCTTATTTGGTTAAATGTTTTTGATGCGAAAATCCAATATGAACACAAACACGGTCAGTTGTACCACCATATAGTTGGATGATCACAATTTGGATTAGTCGCGTTTAACCATTTCATGTTGTCATCAGTTAACATTATATTGTACCACCATATAGTTGGATGATCACAATTTGGATGAGTTGCGCTTAACCATTTCATGTTGTCGTCAGTTAACATTATACTTTTGTATTTTGTCTCATTTACCATTCCGGTTCATCTAAAATTCAAAATTTTTATTGTGCTGCCATTATTTCGCTAAGAAGTCCTCAAGCAAAGCCATGATATAGAAGACTCCTTGTTTTGAATTAAAAGCATGGGCTATTAAACATATCAATTAAGTAAGTAACAGAAATTATAACTTTGGGTATAATAGAAATATCAATTAAGTAACAGAAATTATTATTTTGGGTATAATAGAATGGAGGAAGAGAATTCATGTAGTGAATTCAATCTAATTTTTCAAATATCCATAACTGTCCCCAAATTTTGGGACTTAGGCTTTTTGTTGTGGTTGTTAAAAGTAAGTGATAATATTTTTTATTATTATTTTTATATATTTTAGATAAGCAAATAATGGAGAGGAGGCGGGATTCAAACTAAAGAAATATGATACCATAAAAAATGTCATTACCAATGGGCTATCATTTGAACCAATAAAATCAACTACTTCTATGATTCCCATGATTGTCACTTTAATAGTTTTCAAATTACATATCACACCATAATGTTTATCAATTAACGATAAATGGAACAACAAAAAATACATAATGAAGTCTCTTCCACTTAGACGTTAAATGTTTCAGGCAATGAAGCAAGATTCATTCCAAGCAATAAGTACAATGCTTTTTATTTTTTATTCCCTATCTAAATCAATATAAAATACCAATCTTTTATTTCACTATGTAGATTTTGAAATCTATTTGCACCTTCACACACTATAAGAGCAAGGTGAAAACTGCGGAGTGCACATGTAATTACCAGTAAAGAGTAGTAAACTTCTTCATCCATATTCTAATTTTTTGTTCTGTTAAACGAGGAGGATACCTGAAACCCCAAAGAGATGTAGCATACAGAAGTATTGCTAAAGCAGATATCATCGACGCCATGGCATAAGCCTTGCAAAATCTTTCAATTCTTGGCCTGTGTTGGATCAAAAACGCGCTAAAGGCACCTGTAAATGAGAGCATGATGGAGATTAGGAAGGCATGATATGCAGTCGGTCGATCTTTGAAGTCCAAAGTAGGAACTGGACTCCCATCGACTTGTTCATGAGGAAGAAGCATGAACATGGTACCCATGGTGCATGAAGCATATATGATAAACATGACTGGAAAAGATAGAAGAATTTTTGAGAATGAGTGTCTCATTTCAAGGAAAAACACATCAAATCCTTTCGGGATGGAAGACTTCATTCTTTTCAAAGAGGAAACTAATACCAAACATTTTGAAGCAGCGGGGATATATATATAAATAATCCTAACATGGATTAGGTACACAGAAAATTTCATTCAAAAGCTATGTCTAGTATGAAAGCATTGACCCAGAATTGACTAATGAATGGCAGTATCTTTTCTTTTTTTGATGAATCCATAAATGTCACCATCAATAAATGAACTATGGTATTTTGATATCAATTGCAAGGAAGCTTAATAGAAACTTTCATGATACTTTCCTGCCAAACTAAGTGGAATTTGTAGTTAGATGATGAAGACTTGGAAGGGCAACCTTACTTGCGAAGAAATTTAAGTGTATCATACTTCTCCAGATTTTGCATTACATTAAAATAGTCATAGGGTCACATATGATGTTGGAAGCAGCTTAAATGCAAATGTAGTTGGGGTCATATCAAATGAAAAACTGGGTTTAATTGCATGCATAACTTACCAATTAAAAAAATAAATAAATAAATAAACTGGGTATGGCCACAAGTTAGATCAGTTGAACCAGTTCAAAAAAAAAAAAAAAGTTCAGCTACACACAGTCAGTTCATTAATGAAGATTGTGTTTCTAGGCTGCATATAACATAGGGAAATACACAACTGCAGAAACCTGGGAAACTATTAGGCAAAAGCTACTTCTTGTTGACCAGTGGAACATTTATTGATTTCCAAAAGCTATTCCAAAGTTTGCTTTTAAAAGCTGCTTCATTGTTAAGAACAGGTTACTAACAAGGGACAGATTAGCCTAATGGGGTTACTCTGGAGATATATTATGTTTGTCGTCAAACTAAGCAATGCACAGAATTTTCTTGAAACAATAATAAGTAAATTCTACTTCTGCACTTCTCTTTAATTATTGCTGCAAATGTAACATGGTCACCAAACTTCATTTTTCAATTTCATTTTCATGTAGTCCTTGCTATAATTTCCGCTTTACTTTCTTCTGATATCCAATAAATACTTCTATTATTATTCACAAATTACAAGCCACTGACAAAAAAATACTCTGATCAACCTATACCAAATTCACATAAATCATTGAACCACTATAAGGAACAACTTGAGCATGTATGATAAAGGGTTTTTTTTTTTTTTTTTTTGTCATAAGGAAACAATTTAAGCAGAAACCAAAAAAGAGACAACCCCATAAAACTCTCAAGAAATAATTTTTCATTATGGAGTATTGTCTAGTATAATGAATTATATTAGTATATGTATATTAATAATATTATTTTCTAAATCATGAACAAAAGTTAGACAAATTTCATATGCACCTTTCTGTAAAGGTTAGCTCTGAAGGTCATAAAATTATTGAGCAATTACCTGCTAGCTTCAGCAATAGGAGCAATGCCCGAAACAAAAACAAATAAAATGATGGAGAGAGAACGAACAAATGAAGAGAAAGAAAAACAAACAAATGAAACCCAAATCTCCAAATCACTAAACCTAAAAAGCAAATCAAAACCCATTTCATTTCATCCAATAAATAAAGAGAAAGAAATCGCATTAGAGAGATAGAGAGAGAACAAACTTGCCGGTTGAGTTGGAAAATGATGGACAGAGAGGGACACTAGAGAGAGAGAGAGAGAAGGTTATTGAAGAGAAGGAACGGCGTAGGAGAGAGAGTGAACTCGATTATATTAAACTTGGATTCCCTTTTTTACCCCCCATGAAATTTTTTTTAACCTAAGCTTGAAGTCGAGTTCACTATACTCGACTTTTAATAGAAGTCGAGTTTAGTAAACTCGAATTCCAGGTGGTTTTTTTCATTTTTTTAATCCACATCAGACTTAAATATTTGCTGCGGGGGGGTTTATTTTGCCCAGAAGTCAAGTTTCTTAAAATCGACTTCCAAAAAGAGTCTAACTAACTATTTAAGTTTGAACGAATGCCATCCGCGTAATTTTTTTTTGAAATTGTACTGTTTGGCAAATTTTGCCATATATATACGCACAAACCTAATTGCGCGCCCATGGTTGATGCAACACCAAGGGATTCTTAAATCCCTATATATATATATATATATATACTAGTCGTTAACCTGTGTAATGCACGGGAAATGTATTGAGTACAATATAAAATTTAATCTTGGTTTATTTTACTACAACACCAAAATTGAATTTGTAAAATAAAATCATGTAGCTGAAATATTTGCTAACAGCTATATGTTTCAGACATTTATCAAACTATATTATTATTATTATTATTATTATTATTATTATTATATCAACTTAACAGTATTTAAATATATGATATTCATTGAAATCTTCTAGTATTGAAAGGTCCAATATTGATTTGCCATGTGGGCCTTAGAAACCTGGAGGCAATACCGTGGTTGTGTTCATAGCTATATCCAAAGTCCAACCAAAAGGATCCAACGAATGTGGTTGTGTTCAGTAAAGCAGACCATGCAAAATTAATACATCAAGTCATTTTGGGTAGCCCACAGTGAAAAGGTTAACTTTGTAGAACTACTAGGGAAAAAGGAAAAAAGAGCCATTAAAACCAGATAGTGGACAAGTACAGGCATGCATGCATCAAGAAAGCTTCCTCATGTAGACAAAACTAGTAACATTGCCAAAAATATGAGAAAACAACAGGTGGACAATCATACATCCATCAAATAAAACCAATACAACAGGTGGACAATCATGCATCCATCAAATAAGACCAATACACACGTAGAAACCAATAACATTGCCAAAAATGACAGGTGGACAATCATCCATCCATCAAATAAATCCATTACATGTTGAAAAAAAAAATCTCAAATTCTTAGAATATTTAACACCAACTATTCCTTCGTCACCTATTTTGTAAGGTTAGCAATCTATTCTCAACAGAAAACAGAACACCTTCTAATGGTGATTAAATAATTGTAAGAAAAGTTTAAATAATTTATAACATAAGCTTTAACAGATTAGAGGATTCTTTGTTTCCTCTTCCTCTTTTGTCGATCTGCAATAGGTGTGAGCTGTTCATCACTTGCATCATTTGTAGGATTAGCATCTTCTTCACTTGGTAAGTTGTTGATAGAATCATTTGTAGCATCACTCATATAATACTGTTAAAAGAATATGGTGTAAATTGTATTATTATATGAATAAGTAACATTAAAAATATCTAATTTTATTATTATTTAAATTTAATATAAAAGTACTCACATCAGTTATTTGATCAAGTTTAATTGAATTGTCAGTCTGTATAATAGGATCAAAAATTTTCTTCATAGTAGATCTCCCATCCCTGTTTGAGGTTATAGTTATTGAGTTCTAATTGGAAGACAAATGTTTTCCCAATAAGGTTCGCTATTTGCATAGGCAGGTTAGACTCTTCAGGTACCTTATAGAAATAGTAGGTCGTAAACTGCAAATTAAATTATACTAAAGAATATATTAAGTACTATTTGTGAATTTCAAATTCTCACCTATGAACATTTATTTATAAGTTCCTTTGCTGATATGTGGAGTAATTTTTCAGCCGTAGAATCATTATATCATCCCACAATGCATTGAAGTTTAGCCAAAATGCATTATATTTATACGTTTATTGCATAATTTAGTTGCTTTACTTTATAGGATAAATATAGTTCAAATTCCCCTCTCTATTGTTGTAAAAAAAGTTTCCCAATTATATTTTTTGAGAACCTATATAAGGTTATACTTTTACATTCAAAGTTAAAAGCTTTCATTCTAACTTATCATCAAACATAATCATAGGCATTAAACAGAACTTGTAATTGCAGAGTAAAATACAAAAATATATGAATAGCTTTGACACTACAATTACCAATAAATCTAATGGTATTGAAATACATAAATTCACAAAAAATAAAATCCTATCTACCAATGAAGTAAAACATGAGATCATGTAGCATACATCAACAATTAGAAGATTTAGTAGGTTGTAGCCAATAGTGGAATTCAAAGTTTCTTTTGCAAATTAAGGTGATCACAATTCAAAGAAAGAGAATAGTTTTTCATCCACTCATTTTGGTAATAATTAAAACCCAAACTTTTAGCAAATGAAAACCATAAATTTTCAAAAAAGAAAATCCTATCCACCAATGAAAACAGAAAGAAAAGGGGCACTAGCTTTGTAATAAGCATCACCAGCAACCATGATGATGAAGACACAAAAAAGGACATCAAACATGCTTAGATTAACAACTTTATGTGTTAATTATATCATACATTTACCAACAGTAAATTAGGACAAGTATTGTACCTCCTCTATCAAAATTAGCCGTTGACTGCAACTGCATATGAGTAACTTGCATGCAAAATTTCCTTAGCAACTGAAAAGAATAGAGGATTTTAGTCAATTTGAGATGACTAATCTCATCAATGAGAGAAAAGAGATAGTGTTGGTTTAAATTTTCTAATGATCTTTATTTCAACACTTTTCTGTATAAAATGCAGCCATGGTATGGATTAAATCCGATTGAAAATAATTCAAATAGCAAACTAATTAGAATTAAAATAGCCGAAACAATTAATTTGCTAAATATATAATAACATCCTAATGAGTAATGACAACCAACGTAATCACCTTATCTACTCTACAAAATAGAATGAGTTTATTTCAAATCCAACTACTGCTACTTGACCCTATCAACAAATAAAAGCAAAAAACTACTGCTACTTTTTTGTTTTTTATGATAGAGAAAACGACTGCCACTTGATAGGGATAAACTGCTACAATTATTCTATTAACTTGATTGCGGTATCCTTATTTGCCATGTGGCTTCAGGGCCCATATATATCATTGAAAAATCTAAAATAACAATGTAAATTAGACCGATCAAATTCAATTAAAAAAAGAAGAAGAAGAAATCAGAGAGAAAGACAAATAGAGGAGAGACTCTTACAGGAGTGGCAGTCTTTGATATTTTGAGGAGACAATGATCCTATATGTTAAGTTATGTGAATCAATTAGGACTCCAATTTAAGAAATTAAAGAACAGAATTCCAAATTAACAAAAAAAAAAATACCAGCGGTTAGAAAAAATTTAGATCTTGATAAACTTACTTGATATGGCCACAACTGTGCTTGTTATGTCCACCATTCCTGCACTTGGTTCTACAAATGAATCAGAAAAATTAAGACAGAAACAAAACAAAACAAAAAAAAAAAAAGCTTTATTTAATATTTATTTTTCTTGTTTTTCACTAAAAAGAAAAGTGAAACATGCAACTTACAGTGTTCCAATTATGTACCTTGAAGAGACAGTCGTAGATCCCATTGGAGAGTCTTATGATATATTTGGCAAATAGAGGAAAACTTGTATAGAGAAATGTATCAAAGTTATGCAGAAAATAAATTATCAGAGAGAGGGGAAGAGAGAGAGAGAAGCGTATAGGGGGAAAAAAAAGATAAGAAAGAAGTGTACTGGTATTTTTCTTTTGTGGGAACGAATGTGAAAGGTGCATAATTTGTAGAGAAATGTATCAAAGTTGTGCAGAAAATAAATTCTCAGAGAGAGGGGAAGAGAGAGAGAGAGAGAAAACAAAAAGTAACAACGTATATAAACAATAATAAGTAGTTACCTACTAAAACTAAATAAGCAAACCACCGAAAAGACACCATTGTTTAGTGTTTTAAAGTGAATATGTCAGCAATTTATGTAGTTATGTGGCAGAATGAGGAGTGGTCAACAAAAAATCAAACGTTTCGGCTATTAGTTATTTTATATATATATATATATATATATAAAAGGGCTTCTTAATGAAATAATTGCAGCAAATTAATCCAATTACTAATAGTGTATTAGATGAACTGGAATGGGAAATGAGTCAATTGCAAATATACTGTGAATTCATGCCAATGTACAAGGGCTGCTCATCCAAACTGTGATCTACTGAATATGGTCCAATACCTTCCCAACTATCGTGAGTCGACACTAGTTAGCGAAAATATAGATTGCATGCAATATCTCCAAATGACCCGATATAACTATAGAAAAAGTTAGCTTAAATTTCCAAAATAGATCTCCACCTGGGACTTAGATGGCAAACAAAAAAGCTTGATCAGGTAGGAGTTCTATATGAAGAGGTTTATAAAGCCCAATGAAGACAGAGCTTTCCACCTTTCAGCCCAATGATACGTAGCCCAATAAGCACAATGTGATTGGCACTTTGACAGACTAGAAAAATTAAAATGAAGAAACAATATCAAATTTTTGAATCTAATGTTCCCACTTCCCACCATTTCCTACATTAAATTTTGAAATTTCTCTTTCTTGAAGAGGTTCTAATTATTTTCAAGTTTCCTTTTGAGTTTATCACACTACAAAAACTTAACCTGTTTTGACTCACTTTTATCGACGGTTTACTAAAATTTGTGGATACAATCATTAAATTTGACTAGCGCAATCGTAGATTACAATTTTTTTTTTCAAAGGTTATTATTGCCCTCAGAACAAATTTATACACAGTTAAAATAAATATTAAAAAAAAAAAAAGCAGGTGAGTTTTGGTACCAAGGTGTTTATCTTTTCAACCCTTGAAAAAAGGCTAAAAAAAATTTCTTAAAAAACACACACACACACACAAATTTGTTTTTGTTCACCATCTCTCACACACAAAACTTAGAAATTTCATAGCCCTTGATTTCAATTGTGGAAATTTCAAAGCTTTAGATCCTGAAGATCATGGCAATCACATAGCTCTTTATCTCTCTTGGTGCGGTGGTTTGTGTCTTCATCATCTCTCTCAACGAGGTGGTCTCAGCAACAATAAAGCATAAAGCTCTTCTGATTAGCTCCTCTGTATGCGCGCGCATGTTTTTGTTTTATTTTATTTTTGTTTATTATCTGGGTCTAATCTAATTTTCATTTCCATATAAATTTCTTGTGTAAAAGATAAAAGAAAGGAAAAGATTTTAATGAAAAAAATTTGGTTGATTTATTTGTTTTGTTTTGTTTGTGTATTCTTGAGATTTATGGAAGTGCACATGTTTTATTCTGGAGGGAGTTTGCAAGAGAGAGTTGCGGTGAAATTAATTCAATAATTAGTTTGGCCCACCCAGTCAAGGAAACCATGGATGGTCGTTGGGTCCCACCTACATTCCCATGGTAAAAGGTCAACGTAGACGTTGCAGTTTTCTCCCACCTTGGCATGACTGGAATCGGTGTGATCATACAGGACCACTTTGGATCAGCCATTACTGCCCTAAGCAAGCGCCTACCACTTCCTTTGGCTCCTTTAGAAGCAGAGGCTAAAGCACTAGATGAAGCTACTGTTTTGCATGGGACATAGGTGTCAGAGATGTGATTTTTGAAACTGATTCCACTACTGTTTATCATGCTATGGAGAGCCCTACAGATGCTCTAGGCTCTATCTCTACTGTAGTCTTGGGACTTTGCTCCAGATTACATAAGTTTCGAACATTCCAAGCCTCACATTTGGGACAACAGGGAAATAAGTTAGCTCATACTTTGGCAGCTTTGGCTAAGAATATTAACTCTTTTGTAACATGGATGACCGAGTGTCCACCTTTCCTCGCATCCTTTGTTTCTTAGAATGCTATGTTATTTTCTACTTTTTAATGAAATGAAAGTCTTTCTTATCTCAAAAAAAATAAAATAAAAATAAAAATCAATAATTAGTACTAGATTCAGAAGCTTTTCTATATATATATATATATATATATATTTAAACACATAATTTTGATTTATCTTAATTCGGGGTTTATGTATTTGTTATGCATTTTTTCAATCACCAAAACTTTGAAAGTGTGCTGAGATGTACCAAAAAAAATTGCCTAATATGTTTTCCCAGGTTGAAAAAGGTGAAGTCTGGCATTGATGGATTAGCTCATGTGCAGGTCTGTGTAAGCAGTTGGTGTTAATTAGACCCCAAGATGTTGTCAATCTGGTGGAGTTGTTATTGACAAATCCTAGGAACTATGCTATCCCAATTTCTATTTTGGCTTTAATAGTTTTGGTGTTGCATGTATTGTTAGCCTTGTCGATTTGAAATCTAGCAATCCTAGTAAGTGGTCTTTGAAGGACTCTGTATATCAGAGTGGCCGTTCTCTGCTTGCTGTGAGCTTATGCACTTAATTTGTATTGTGTTTGTTCATAAATATAATCAAAACATAAATTACGTTTCCAACAGTATCATGGATAACAGAAAAGAAGAAATAAGAAGATATATAAGAACTCAACACACCGTTGAAGATTGGCTAACCATACAGGCTATCGACGATTATTTGACCTGAGTTCTATACATCAGATGATTAATGTAACTGAGACGAAGAAAAACGATTAAAAAAGATAAGTTAGCGAGATGATCTGTAAAAGATAGTCGGGGAGAAACGTAGCTATCATTAGTACGAACGGATGAACCCGAATGCAGCAGCGAGTGACCCTATTCTTTCTTAGATGCGAGCAATCCGAGGCCTCCTAGAACTTAGGCCAATAGCAGACATGCAACAAATATAGTCTGCTAAGTTGCAAAGCACAACAGAAATCAGGATAAAACTCCGATCCCCACTAAATTGAAGTGCAAGAGGAGCAGCTATTGTTTGCACAAAAACTGTTATGGACATCTCTGTCGATCTTGAGAACGCTACCCACTGTATGGGGTTGTTTTCTCCTCTTCCCCCTTCCAAGTTGTATCGGCCTCTGCCTTCATTTCCTCCTCCAATAACTTCGTCTTCGGCTTGACCTTCACTTTCGGCCCTGTCATGGGCTTGGGAGACATGGTTGGGGGTCATCATGAAACTGAGATGTGTATAACTGCAAAATCAGAATATGCATTGTTCTCCTATATGTTTAAGCGACAGTTAATTTATGTTAAAAATTTCTGTCTCATATGATCTGTAAATTACATCATGTACATCAACAAGAATACAAAAAAAAATTATTATTTGTATTCCTCCTATGTAATTTTATAGTGCACATTTTGTCCGTTTATCATAATTTTCAATGCAGTAGACTTTGTTGTTCACGCCGAACTATTAAGGAACTCTGTAAATATAGAGCAATGAAAGGAAGCCACCTGCTACATGTTTCTTATTATATTTTTTTGATGGATTTGTTGTCAGTGCATCAATTCTGACTTCTGAGCCAATGGTATTGTTGTTGTTACAGTTGAAGAAGACAAGCAACCACATGATAGCATGTCGTTTAGACAGAAGAGAAAAGACCAGAACGACTGCGTTTTATGATAACAAAAGAAGCATGAAACGGGGCCGTTTCATTAAATGAAGACAGAATAAATTCAGCACGAAACGGTGTCGTTGAGTTTGTTGCTGAGAACGACGACGTTCCCCGCTAATGCATTAAGTCTTCTAGCACATGATAAACATGTGGGTCTATTACCCGCCAAAGCTGGATTTAATTTCCTGTTAATTGCTGTTAATAGTTAGTTAGAGCTTGCGGATTTCATGGCAAATTATAAGCTGCATTGTTTGTACTTTGTAGTAGATATTTTTAAGCAGGTTTTGTAATGTTTCACTTTCATTAAATAAGAGATTGGAATAACTTATTTAGCTGAAACTGAATAGTAAAAAAGATTAACTTTTTAAGCAATCCCAAATCCATATTGACAAAAATTATTTTAGCCAACTTCTTTTACTATTCAATTTATTTTTGCTACTATTCATCGGTTCACTGTATTTTTTGGTACTATTTATGAGTCTTACTGTACTATTTCAACCAACTTTTACTTTTATCTACAGTACTTTTAGTAAAAAGTTTTTAATTTCAGCAAAATAAACAGATCTCAAATGGACACACAGTTTTAATTTATTTAGTTGAAATTGAAAACTTTTTGTTAAAAGTAGTGTAGATAAAGTTAAAAGCTAGCAAATAGTATAGTGAAACCCATGAATAATTCCAAAAAATGCAATGGAACCCATGAATATTAGCAAAAATAAACTGAATAATAGTAAAGATAAGCTAAAAAGTAATAATAAAAAATGGCTTTTTCAGCCAATACCAAACGCAACCTGCATATTCATATTTACTATTTGGTGAAAGATTTCAAAAAGAAATAGAGAATTTTAGTTTCTAACAATTGTAGAACATACAACATATGCTTTCTTGTAGTTGAGAGAGTGTTGGAATGTACAGTATTTTCAGTAAAAAAAATTTAGTTTCAGTCAAATAAGCGAATAGTGGAATCCATGAATAGTTCTAAAAAATGCAATAAAACCCATGAATAGTAGTAAAAATAAGCTGAATAATAGCAAATATAAACTAAATAGTAAAAAAAACTGGTTTTCTCAGCCAATGCTAAATGCAACCTACATATTCATATTTACTATTTAGTGAAAGATTTCTAAAAGAAATAGAGAATTTTAGTTTCTAACAGTTGTAGAACATACAACATATGCCTTCTTGTAGTTGAGAGAGTGTTGGAAATCATGGCACAAGCATCAAGGCGACTAAAAGCTCACTAGTTAAAATACTAGAATGACTTTAGACTCCCAATTTTAAAATTATGGCTAAATTGCTTTTAATTTACTCTAAACAATACGAAATAAGAGCAATTAATATGCAATCAACCAGAGCTACTAACTAGTGCATGGATAATCATAATTGACAAAGATTGGCATGAACCCAATGCTTCCCAAATGCTCCAAATCAGCTCTCTACACTCTGGATGAGTGTGGATTGTGTTTGGCCTAAGTTCCTCTCATAGGATATGGAAATTGAGAGGGAAGAGAGTGAAGAAAACTTAGAGAAATGTGTAGATGATTGTTGGTTTTGAATCTCTAACTCTCCAATGAATTTTTAGGGTTTTCTATCTAAAACATTTCTTACAATTTTGTGGATAATGTGGGTTTTTTATAGTATGGGTAAAGAATGAAAGGAAACACACAAAATTCTAGTTGCCAATGGCTTTCATGAGTCGGTCAAGTCTCAAGCTCGTTACGAGATGCCTCTAACACTTAAGTCGTTTGAACTTCCAACATGTGCTCCTTACGTGGCCTTTCGCAAGTTGTAGCAGTTGCAAGCCAGTCATAAGTAAGTCGCAAAATCCCCTGTTCTTCATTGTTCTTTGCCAAATTGAACACTATGCTCATTACATTTAATCCTACAAAAATACAGGTAAATGATTGAATAAATTACAATCAAATTTGATATGGAATTAATGCCAACATACAATTATTGAAAATCACAGCTTTACAATGACAATATTAGAATTGCATGGAATTCGAACTGTTGAAAGGAAATGATATTTTGATTAGAACATGTGACTAGTCCCTTAAGGTTCACCCTAATTAATTTTGATAAATTCCTCCATTAAGGCCTTGTAAATAGTGATTTTTCCATTTTTAATAATATCTATTTTCCTTAATAATAACTTTTAGTATAAAATTCAAAATCACGTCTATGTTTGGGATGTTAGTTTCAATTTTGTAATGATCTCATTTTTTTGGGTAAAAATTACTATTTTGCCACCAAATGATGTGATTAACATAAATTAGGGTTTTCTGACCATTTTCTTAGTTGCCCTAAGTTTTCTTTGTACTCTTTAAATGAATTGTAGTCTTCAAGGAAATTTAGTTTTCAGATTAATAAATATTTAGACTTTTTTCTATTACTTCTTTCTGGTGGATTCTAGAACTTTATCACTTTGTGAACTCAAAGAATCCCTTGTGGATTCAAGATTTTCAGTTAGGGCTAACATGTTTAGTTTCTTTCCATTTAGAAAGCAACATGTTTATTTTCTTGTCGATTTGTATTTATCTACAACTAGTGTCAAAGATACCTTGTGTAAACATAGTGGCTTTAATGTCAATTAGAGGAAGTTATAGTTAGAACATTGGCTTAGTATGGGACTCATCTCTTGTTCTTTGTTGCTTGGTAACTGAACTAGAGTTGTTGAATTTATTTATTTATTTAGGACTTGGTCCAATTTTCCTATTTCAATTAGAATTTTAAATAATTTAACTCTATTTCTTAACAATTTAAGGTTTTAGGATAATTGATAATTTGTTATATATGATATAAAAGCAAAAGGTCTTGAGTCTAGCCTCACAAGTGAGGTAGAGTTAGAATTTTAATTAAATGATTATATCCACAATTTCCTAATAACTCTACTTGTTAGACTTCACTTATAACGAGGGGTCATGCTTCACACGTGAGGGAGAATGTTAAAATTATAATTAAAGGCGGAAATGCATTTTTCATCCTTACATTTTGACTCGATTCTCATTTTGGTCACTATTT
The DNA here is from genome assembly GCA_023055345.1 of Quercus wislizeni. Classification (NCBI taxonomy): domain Eukaryota; kingdom Viridiplantae; phylum Streptophyta; class Magnoliopsida; order Fagales; family Fagaceae; genus Quercus; species Quercus wislizeni. Next base: position 45,515,429 of record JALGQJ010000003.1, on the reverse strand, counting down.
TTTATTTTTACCACATTTAGTTTCTATTTTGAAAAATGCCATCTGTTTTACCTATTGTCAATTTCCTAACAGAAATTTCCTACGTGGCTAACGGAGTGCATTGTTGGTACTCAAACACCTACGTGGCCATTAAAATAATAATAAATTTTTTATTTTGCATTTAAATAATACCACATCAGCATTTTTAATATTAAAAAAAGCCACATCAGAAAACAATTGAATCAAAATTCTAAACTTATGATTTTTTAAAATTAAAATTAAATAATTAAAATAAAATTTTCATTTCTTTTTATTATTTTGTTGCAAAAACATGAATTAACCAAAACATAATTATTCTAAAAAAAATTACTTTTTCATATAAGATTAATTTTGTAGCAAATTTCTTATCTTTTCATTTAAAATATTTGGCAATCAAACACAAAATCACATAGTCACGTCTTCCCCAAACTCTCTCTCACTTTCCTTAAATTTTACTTTTTTTGTGGGTCTCTCTCTCAGATGGAGGTCGCTGATCGATGTAGGTCAAGGTTTGGAGGTTTCATATCGTTTGGTTTTGCTGATCATTGATTGACGAGTTTCAGATCTAGGATTTTCTTGAACTTTCTTGGTAACCAAACACAATGTTAGAACTCAAGCTCATATTAACTTTCAGCCCATGATCTGACGCAACTCATATTTTCCAAGCTCTCTCTACAAAAATCTCCAAGAACAAATGGAAATCTCTAGAGCTCTCTCTCTATGAGATGACTGAAGGTACTGGACCATTTTGAATTCAAATCGAAGGCCCACAAGGGGGCTGGTTTTTGGAGTAGCTCGGATTCAGATCTGCATGGCAAAAGAGGAAGAGAAAGAGAAACCCTAGAAAGATTGGTTTCTGAGGCATGAGATTCAGATTTGGTATAGGTATGATCCGAATTTGAATCAAATAAGAAAGTGGGATTGGGTGGTGTTGGACTTGTCCTCTTGAGCTCCATTGGCGTAGATGTGAACATTAGAAGATCGGATGACAACGAAAGGAAGGTGGAACCATTTGGATGGCTTGGTAGGGACGAAGTCAATGTAGGAGTTGAAAAGGAGAGAAGGGAGGGAAGGGTTAGGGACTTGGAGCCAAGCTAGGTGAGGAGGAGAATGGGTTTGTTTCTTTGGAGTGAAATGGAGAGTTTGTGTTTGGAGGTTGAGGGAGTGAGCTTGGGCTTTGAGGATGTAAATGGCGGAGGTGGTGTTTGGTTTGTGTTTTCAAACAACCATTTTCAGTTTTTAAACAAAATTATACGTATGTCTATATACTTTTTCACTCACACATATTTCCACAAATATTTTCATATAACAATTTTCAGTTTTTAAATATATGTAGCAAACGGGCCCGTAGTTTGGATTTGAGTGGGCTGTCTAACTATGTTGATTTGATGGCAGCGTTGATTGTTAAGAGTAAGTAGAGGAAGTTTGAGAGTAAATAGTTTATGTTTGTTATTGTGTTCTTTGTGTTTGTGATCTTGTGTTAATGTTTAAATTTGAGTTTGTATTTTTTGTGGTTGGTTTTAGGTTTGTGCTTTTATGTTCTTGTGTCGATGTTTAAATTTGGGATTGTGTTCTTGTTCAAAATGAATTAAATCTGATTTTATGTATTTTATTATATTTAATTCTTTTTTTTTTCTTTTGTTAAAATTGATTAATAAATTTTTTTATATTTAGAAGCTAACGTGACATTTTTTTAAATGCCAATTAAAATTTATTATTATTATTTTAATGGCCACGTAGGTGTTTTGAGTGTCAATAGTGCACTCTATTAATCACGTAAGATATTTCTGTTAGGGAACTGACGGTAGAGATTGAAATGGATGGCATTTTTTAAAATAAAGACTAAATGTGATAAAAATAAAAAGTATAGACCAAAATGGGAATCAAGTCAAACTGTAAGGATGAAAATGCATTTTTGTCATAATTAAATGATTAAATCCACAATTTCTTTAACAGTTTAAACTTTTTGGACATTTAGTAAATTTACCAATTTCCATGTGATTTCATATACCAAAATCAATGTAAAAAAGAAAAGAAAAGAAAAGAAAATAAGAACAATATAATCTCATTCATTCAAAGAAACGAAAATAAAATCGAACAACTTCAAAACAAGATGTCCAGTAAGGTCTAAAGATTCTCATGACGTTAAAATCAAGGCATAGAATATTGAGACAATTACCATCCATGAAAAAATAAAAAAAAGGCAATAAAAAGACAGACTATCGAGACAAGTACCCTTGAGGAATAAAACAAAAGTTAATAAAAAAAGAAAATACACCGGGGTGCATGTTTCTCTCCTCTCACAGTCAGTGAGACTCCCCAGTTGTGAGTCCCACCAATTTGTGAAAGAAAGGAAGTATACACTCATAAAAGGATAGATAAAAAGAGCCTGATGAGTGTTTACTCATGATTTCAGAGTCAATACAAAGGCAAGCAATAAAACAACACCAGCAAGACCGACGATCCAAACGAGGTAGTTGGGGAGGAACATAGCTATCATTAGTACAAACGCTAAGCCAGAAGCAAAAGATCCCATCCTCCCAAAAATTTCTGCAACATATGGCTTCCTATGGATTAGCAAGATAGCTATCATGCAACAAATGTAACCCACCAAGTTACAAAGCACAACAAAAACTAGTAGATCCTTAGTTAAGGAAGATATGCTACTGAAACGGTATGCAATGATAGAAGTAGTGGTTTGAGCGATGACTGCTATGGACGTCTTTGTTGGTCCAGGAAATTTCACAATCGGTCTCAAGTTCCTGTCTCCACCTCCTTCTCTGCCTTCAACACTTCGATTGGCTTGTAAAGTATCCGTCACAACTTGAGAAGCCCACTCTGTTTCTTTGATCATCGGAAATGGGTCGCAGTTCTGTTCAGTTTTTCTGGTCACTGATAGAAATGGATCAGCGTCCCACTTCATTTCTTGGGTTTTAGGAAATGGATTTGCATTGGAAAGTTCTAGTTCCGAGTTTGATAACTCCAAAGCATTACTCCCGGTAGTCATGATGGACATAAGAATCCTTTTTTTTTTTTTTTTTTTTTTTTTGAGAAGGATATAATAATCCAAATTGATTGATGAGGATGTGCAAATTAGTTCTGTTTTGTTACTAGTTTAAGGTTTTAGCTAGGGCCATTATTTATGAAGTCAAGAATTAAAGTGACAAAGTGAAATTTCTTCGCAAGCACCACGTCCCTCCCGCGCAATTACATTCAATTCTCAAAAATTCAACTCAGAATTGACAGAATATGGATAAGGACGATAGAAATTATAAGTGAAAAAAAAAAAAAAACTACGAATATTATTTTCCAATTCTATTGACTTGTTAGTCTTTTCAACACGCGGAATGGCATCACATCGATATAATTTCATGCAAGTTTCTTTTCGACGACATTGCAGTGAATTGCATTTGCATTGCCATACAATTTCCCTCATTAGAGTTATTGAATCAATTCTAAGTCAATTTCTTTTTGACGAAATTGCAATGGATGACATTGCCATACAATTTCCTTTATTACAGAATTCGAGTTAGTGAATCAATTCTAAGTCAGTGCTTTCAAACTAGACAGATAGCTTTTATTTATTTTCTGCTGAGGAAAGACACATGAAATATCTTATCCATGTGATGTGATTATATAAAATCCGCAACTCTCTCAAGATCTTCTCATTCATGCAAGCCATGTTCTAGTTGGACATACCAAAGCTCTTTCAATAGGTCTACAACTAGTTGGCTACAAGCTAATAATGAAGCCAGTTTCTTGGGGCCTGTCGCTTCAAGAAAGCATTAAGAGCGAGCTTTCCCACTTAAAGAAGGCTTGGCTTTTAGATTTCATTACCTTTTTCCCCATGAAATCTATAGTTTACATATCCTCGGCTGCTGCTACCATTTTTATGGTTCTTCCACATGAAATGGTGGACGGAAATCCAGTTCCGGCTCTCTTCAAAGACCGACCAACAGCATATCATATGTTTCTAGTCTCTGTCCTGCTGGCGTTTACAGGCTCCTTCAGCACCCTTTTGATTCAAAACAGGTCAAGACTTGAAATATTTTGCAGGGTTTATGCCATGGCTTCCATGGTATCAGCACTAGCAATAGTCCTGCATGCCACAGCTTTTGCTTGATTTTAGATCGCTTTTCAACCTGATCAACTAGTTATGATGGGTTCTCCAACCAAGAAAAAAAAAAAAGTTATGATGGGAAAGCAGATTATCTATTTATCTTCTAATTCTTGAAGAGGGCAGAGTAGAAGTGAGCTTTGATTGGAATTTAGAGTGCGTTCCGTCCATCACTTAATTGCATGTGGCAAATTTGTCATCCTAATGTCATTTGCGATTGTTTAAGAAGAATCTTGATCAATTTCTTGAAACACTTTGTTCGGGACTTCGGAGTGAATGTAATGTAAAGTTTTGAATAAAATTATTAATAAAGTGATTACGGACAGAATTCTTGCTATATATAGGCAATAGCAACAAAAAAATTCCAGAGAAATTGTTTTAGCCATAACGATTTTGGTGCTTCAAAGCAACGATCTGAACAAGTTGGGCTACCAACACCAAAGCCCAGCCCACTTGCATGTTCATGGTAAGAGAACTACGTCATGAAAAAAAAAAAAAATGAAGAAGAAGAAGAAGAAGAAATCCAGTATACCATATCCTTGTGCTGTGACTATCAAACCATGTGTGGCATTCATGTAATCCAATATAAAGTCACTAGGGCAACCTTAATCTGCATCTAAGAATTTGTTAAATTAATTTTTTAATGTGATTTCTTTCTCTAATTTCATAGCTGATAAATCCTCTGTTCTTCTTCTTGTCTTTCTCCTCCAACCCAGGTATAGTAAACTTTCCTAGAAGCAAAATAGTTTCACCTTTCATAAACGCATACCATCGGTTTGATATAAAGCTTTAAACAAAACTATTGCTGGTATGTTAGCTTCCTAGAGTAATTTTTTTGGTATATTATTTATATTGATTCTTGCTTATCAAAAACATATTATTTATCCTGATACTTGAATATCTGAATGAAGGATTTGCTTTTGATCCATTGAGACCAAGTTGAAACATGCAAGTAATTCTACTACTAATAAAAAGCTAGGCAATTTGTAACTTGCAATTGATTCATTTACCTAAATTTGTAGTTCAATTTGCAAATGATTCTAATTGTAAAGCTTGACAATTTGTAACTAGTTTTGGACCTGATGGTTTTATGTATGATGTAATATATAATATATTTTGGGATTGATCCCATTTTCTGTAGCTTTTTAGTGTATCACTTGGGTTAATGACTAATTAATGCTGTTATAGAGAGAAAAAAATCATATTAGTTAAAATTTTGGAAATTTTTTTTTTCTACTTGGGGTCTTGGGCGACTGCCTAACTTGCATATACTAAAGAGCTAGACTTGACTACTAGCATGGGTTTATGAAGTGAGCTCCAACTTTAAAAATCAAAGCTAACACTTAGATAAGATTGCATGAAGTCTAAGAAATTAGTTTATACAAAATGATTTTATTAGTTATTAATATGCTTTGTTTCTCAAAAAAAAAAAAAAAAAAAAAATTATTACTATGCTTTTAGCCTATTATTTGTTTGAAACGATTTGATTATGGCATGGAGAGTTGTGCAATTTTCACCCAGCCCTCATTAGTGCAATATTTTTTTCCTCTGTAAATTATATATGTTGGTTTAGCGCGTTGGTTTGTTTCATTAGTTTTGCAATTTTTTGCTTGTTCAGAAGCATTAATTTATTGTTAAGTTAGTGGATTGTTAATGTGGCATAATCTTGACATTTTATTATAAAAGAAAGCGTGTAGATTTAAAGTACTCTATACGGTAGAGTACAATAAAAAATATAGAGGATTTTGATCAAATACGAACTGGGTTTGCTACTAACTCATGATAGTTTGGAAAGTACCATAACATATACAGTAGATCACAATTTGGATGAGCCATGTATAGACCTTGTACATTGGCATGAATTCACATTATAATTGCATTTATCCCACTTTCCATTCCAGTTCATGTAGTACTATTATTAACTATTAATGTGCTGCCGTTATTTTACTAAGAAGCCCTTGGCTTTGCATCAGCCTTTGGGCCCTTAAGTTAGACTATCTTCTTATAATTTGAATTTCACTCTTTTGAAGGACCAACTTCTTTAGACTATCCTTTCTCCAAACAAAAAAAAAAAAAAAAAAATCAAAGCTAACACTTAGATAAGATTGCATGAAGTCTAAGAAATTAGTTTATACAAAATGATTTTATTAGTTATTACTATGCTTTTAGCCTATTATTTGTTTGAAACGATTTGATTATGGCATAGAGAGTTGTGCAATTTTCACCCTGCTCTCATTAGTGCAATATTTTTTTCCTCAGTAAATTATATATGTTGGTTTAGCGCGTTGGTTTGTTTCATTAATTTTGCAATTTTTTGCTTGTTCAGAAGCATTAATTTATTGTTAAGTTAGTGGATTGTTAATATGGCATAATCTTGACATTTTATTATAAAAGAAAGCGTGAAGATTTGAAGTACTCTATACGATAGAGTACTGTATGGTCACAAATCGTAGCCCACGCTCAGGTGGAAACAGGGGATGGGCCCAATAAGCCCAATACAATAAATTTGTAAGAGAGTGGGCGAAAGAATTGGGCTAATAAAGGGTCTTACAACAGTTAATGAAGGTTAGGAGTTTGGCCGAGGAGAATAAAACACACAAGCAAGTGATGATCTCAGGTCCGAGGGGCAAGTTTTGGATGAATTGGTTACTTCAAGTAATGTCCGAGGGGTAGGTTCATAGATAAAATGTTTTTTTTTAGGTTGTGTTTTTCCAGATGCTACAGTAACTCTTCCTTGATGTTCTCTCTTTTTCTCTCTCGATCCTCTTCTTCTGGAGGTTTTACTCCATAATATAGTCCTTCATTGTTCGATCCTATCGTCCACTTGTCTACCATCTAGCCTGGTACTTGAGTTTCTGTTTCTTCTCTCACAGCTTTTTGATTTTTTGGGGGTAAAGGTGATCGAAAAAACTGTTCAGAGGTCTTCTCCACATTAATGCGGCCAGGAAAGCTGCTGTAATGCATTTAATGCGATGGTAGCAGCTTTTTTCCAAGATATTTCTGCATCTTTATCCCTTCCGTGTACATTTGTAATCTATCTTCACCTCTGGAACTTCCTGGAAGGTGGACTAGGGGGGAGACGAGGCCCACCTCACCGACATATGCCAGACCCGAGGAAGGTATTCCTCTCGGATCAATATCCCTGGACACTTACATGCTCTACTGTTAGTTACGAGGTTTCCCTATGATTTCCTCTCCTCGAACGCATTATTGATAAAATGTGGTACTTAAGCCCACTGCAAGGGCCCAAGTTTTTGCTCCCCCACAATAGCCCCTCAAAATTCTAATTTTTCCCTCTTATCCGAGGAGAAAAATTAGGATTTTGATGTACATCCGTAATTACGATGTAGTCCTTAACGATATTTAAATTCAGGCGCGTGTAAGGGTCATTTCTGCCATTTCGCGAGAGCTTCTGACGCTTGGGAACTCGCACAATCATCATTAAACGCTTAGGACTGCGTTTCGCTCCAGACATCCAACGGTGGAATACAAATCCAACGGTCCAGATCTCATCTTCAATATTTGGGCGGGATTGTGTCTTTTCCTTCTTTCGTCCCAACTATAAAAACCTTCAGACGTTATTTTTTATTTCTTATCAGAGCTTGCAACTTCAGAGCGTTCATATTCAGGTATCCATCATACCTTCACAAGAAAGAGATTTTAACGATCTTCCAAAGACAAGAGGACCAATCCGTACTCAACCTCACGTAAGTTTCGCACTCCGAACCTCTACTGTATCCTCGGCTAACCACTCCACATTCCAGAGACTAACAATGGGTAGATTCGAGCGTTTAGTAAACACTCCGGCCCTAATAGAGTTATTCAAAGAAAAGTACCACATTCCCCAAGAGGTGGTGGTACGTCACTGCACAACAGAGGGGGTGGAGTTTGACCGGAAAGTAGGAGAGGTGGTAATCCCTATGATTGCCTTCATAGAAGGGGGAATGACCATCCCCATGGGTAGGATTACACCGGATTATCTTCGTGCCCATAGACTCTGCCCTCACCAGTGTGCCCCCAACTTCTTTAGAGTCCTAAGATCAATCGACTCTTTGGACCGGCATCTGGGGCTAGGATTGACTTGGCATGACGTCGCCCACCTATATGAAGGCCATATAGAGTCTCGGGCAGGCTTTTACCTTAAGTCCCGTAGCAATGTGGTCAAACTGATATCCTGCCTCCCCAAGTCTAACAAGGGGATGAAAGACGACTATCTTATCCTGTCGGGGCCTTGGAGTGACGGCCTAGCCTGCTCAACCAAGGCTGGGAAACCAGGTGGAGCAACCTAGATTTAGGATTTCTAACTTTAGTATTGAGAAGTACTTAGATATTGTTTTAATGCATTTACATTTATTTGTTTAGTTATTTTATATTATTATTATTATTTTTTTTTTTTTTTTGCCGAGGCTCAACTGTGTGATTTGCTTGCTTGACAGATAAGCTTTTTACCAACCCTAAGCTTAGCCTGATCAACGTTCTAGCACTGAACTATCTGCTTAGATCAGAAATTTTTGTGAACGACGACGGGCAGCTACGGGCAGTTCACCTTATTTTGGACTTTGAGCCAATTTCGAGGTCATTTTTAGACGTCGGCAATTCCATCCGAGCGGGAGACCATCGCTTGGCACGCATAGACGTGTCTCGGCCAAACTTTCTCGCCACCTACGATCTTCCTCCAGTTGACCATCCTATCCCACAGGGGATTCCCCTCGTTGCCGAACCATTACGTGAAGTACCACTTGGGGAGGCCATCCTCCGAGAAGGCACAGCTTCTTCCTCCTCCCTCGAACAAGAGATTGACAAGTTCAGGTTTGAAGAAGAAACAGTCCTTATATTGGAGGCCGAAGAGGGAGCGGACGAGCAGTCGTGTGTGCAAACTCCGGCTCAGGCGATAACCTACATTGCCGATACAACTGATAAGGAGGAAGACATGGCTCCTAAGACTGGTCCTACCTTGAAGGAGCTGATGCGGAATAGGAACAAGGTGTCATCCCCTTACGATAAAGGCAAGTCAAAACAATCTGCAAACCCTCCTCCTCCTCCACCCCAGGTGCCTGCCGACCTTGGGCTAAAACCAAACCCAGATTTGAGGTGGAAAAGGCCAGTGGAGCCTACTGAGGAGGGGGAGTTAGGCCCATCAAGGGGCAATAAGCAGGCCAGACCAACACAAGAACATCGGAGTAGGAGGGCCCATTCCGTGGAGAGCCGAGAGGAGCAACCAGTGGCTCGAGTTCGTCGGTCATCACGAACTTGGTCGCCAGTACTGGAGGTTGATAGTGCTCCCATCGCGATGGATGCCTCTCTTAGGCACTTTCGCGGTGGTCATGCAGGCCGGATGGCTGATGCTCTGCTACAACCCCTCCTCCTACCTCAAGATATGGCGGCCTACAGGAGTTTCAATCATCCTGACCTATTTCTTTCCCTAAAAAGGGACTTGGCTATGGTAAGTAATTCTGTTCATTCTTTTTTTTTTGCTTGCTTGCTTGCATATTATTTCTTAAATCTAAGCCACTTCTTCACTATGCATAATAGGTCACGCAACAAGTTTACGTGGTTGAGGAGTGGGTGAAGAACTCTCGTGATGAGACGAGGGCTGCCCACGACGCCCGAGAGACTGCCGAGGCTCATCTAAATATGCTGAAAGACCAACAAAAACAGATGGCCGAGCAGGTGAAGAAAGCTCTCCAGGATAAGGCCAGTGCTGAGGCTGGCTTAATGACGACTGAGAAGCAGGCTGAGACTCTTCGTAGCGAATTACACCTCTGCGAAATCAATCTAGCAATAGAGAGGCAGATGGTGAAAGATTTGCACGAAGAGCTTCGCAAGGCCAAGGAAGCTGCACAGCTTCTAAAGGAGGCAGCCGAGGCCAAGAAGCAGGCCTTGTATGCTCTGGGGGTGCAAGAGACTCAGAGCAGGCTGACTGAAGAATTTTCTTCCGTCGCTAGGGACTACTGCGACATTACTTAGGAAAAAGCCCTTGATGCCGCTGGAGTCCCTGCTGATTCCAGCCTTAGGAGGCCTGAGAGCATATATTATGATCCTGATATTCAGGCGCTCCCAGGTTCCGACTCTCCTCCCCCAGAGCAGCTAGCCTCAGCATCTGAAGCTCCTGCAACAAGCCAAGCTCTTCCAGCTTCTATGGAAGTCCCAACAGATTCCCATCAAGACGCTGGTCGAGGAAAAAGGGTTGAGGCTCCCCAGGATAAGACTTCAGATGCTGCCCCTTCTCAGTCGGAACAAGTTGCTGACCATCAAGCTCCCAAGACAAAGACTTAGGATATTTATTTTAGTATTGTTTTTTTTTTTGTTTTCTATGTTTACTGTTTTAGAGACTTGTACTATGTTCTGATTATTAATGAAGGTATACTCATTTTGTTTTATGTGTTATGGCAAGTAATGGTGAATTATTCTGCTGTCATTTCATTTCATTTTTTTTTTTTACGTGTTATATGAATGACTAATTTGATTAAGTTCTGGAAATTGGGTTAACATATGAACCGGATAAATAAATCAAACATAACAGGAAATTTGAATAATATCTTTATATCTAAGTTTGAATACTTAAAAGGAAATTGTAACAAGTGTTAACTAACCCGAATCATCTGGTCAGAGGTCTCCAGTCACGATTGGATTTAAGTTTAAACACCTCATAGAACGGTGAGAGTGCTAACTAACCCAAATCATCTGGTCCGAGGACTCATGCATGATTGGATTTAAGTTTAAACACTTCATAGAACGGCGAGAATGCTAGCTAACCCAAATCATCTGGTCCTAGGACTCATGCATGATTGGATTTAAGTTTAAACACCTCATAGAACGGCGAGAGTGCTAACTAACCCAAATCATCTGGTCCTAGGACTCATGCATGATTGGATTTAAGTTTAAACACCTTATGGAATGGCGAGAGTGCTAACTAACCCAAATTATCTGGTCCGAGGACTCATGCATGATTGAATTTAAGTTTAAACACCTTATGGAATGGCGAGAGTGATACACATTTCACATATAGAACAAGTGTTGATCAAATACACATTTATTAATAATAATATCTTTTCAGGTTATTGACATTCCAAGGGCGGGGTACTACAAGTCCGTCCAGGTCTTCTAAGAAATACGCTCCAGTACCAGCATTGAAGGTGACACGATATGGTCCTTCCCAATTTGGCCCTAGTTTTCCCTACGCTGAGTTTTTTGCCGAGCCCACAACTTTACGCAGCACCAGGTCACCTGGGGCCAAAGGTCTTGTCTTTACATGGGCGTCATAACCTCGCTTCAGCTTCTGTTGGTAATGAGCCAATTGAACCATTGCATTTTCCCTTTTTTCATCAATCAAGTCTAGACCTCTTGCCAGGTTTTCGTTGTTGTCTTTTGGATTGAATGAGCTTGTTCTCGTCGTCGGGAACCCAGATCCTAGAGGGATGACTGCTTCAGCTCCATAAGTCATTGAGAAAGGGGTCTCTCCGGTGGACCTACGAGGCGTGGTCCTGTACGTCCAGAGTACATGTGGAAGCTCTTCCACCCATTTGCCTTTTGCATCATCCAATCTCTTCTTCAATCCACTCAGTATGACTTTATTCACTGCTTCAGCTTGTCCATTCCCTTGAGGGTAAGCCGGAGTAGAATATCTGTTAGTAATCCCCAGCTCGCCACAATAATTTCTGAACATCTTGCTATCAAACTGGAGTCCATTATCTGAGATGAGTACATGAGGTACGCCGAACCGAGTAACAATGCTTTTCCAGACGAATCTTTTCGCATCCACATCTCGGATATTGGCTAGAGGCTCTGCTTCAACCCACTTTGTAAAATAATCAGTGCCAACTATGAGATATTTCTTGTTTCCCACAGCTTAAGGAAATGGTCCGACGATATCTAAGCCCCATTGAGCGAATGGCCATGGACTAGATAATGGATTGAGGGCTCCCCCTGGCTGGTGTATACTCGGTGAGTACCGCTGGCACTGATCACACTTTTTGACATATTCCAAAACTTCTCTCTGCATGTTCGGCCACCAATAACCCTGTGTAATGGCCCTATGCGCTAAGGACCTGCCTCCAGTATGGCTTCCACAGATTCTCTCATGCATCTCTTCCAAGAGCAATTCAGTTTGATCGGGATGAACACATAGCAAATAAGGCCCAGAAAAGGAACGCCTATATAGCTTGCTATCCTTCGACAGCCAATAACTAGTAGCTTTCTTTCTTATTTTGTCAGCTTCGATTTTCTCTTCGGGTAGAATGTCTTCCTTTAAGAATTGCATGACAGGATCCATCCAACTTGGCCTCATTCTCATTTGATTGATTTGAACTACATTTGTTATTGTCAAGGGTCGATGCAGGTCCTCAACGAGGATTATGTGAGGCAAATTCTGTGCCGAGGAAGTTGCAAGCGTGGCCAAAGAGTCCGCATGCGCGTTGCCGCTTCTTGGGACATGTAGCAAGCTAAAGGATTCGAATTCCATCTGCATAATTTTTACTCGGCTAAGATAACCTCGCATTCTCTCGTCCTTTGGCTTCGAATTCACCTTTGACTTGACCAATAACTAGCCTTGAATCCGAGATGAGTTTGATGGACTTTCCTCCCATCCTTAGGACCATAGCCATTCCTTCTAATAAAGCTTCATACTCTGCTTCGTTATTCGTGGCAGGAAAGTCTAACCTCAGAGACTTTTCAATGGTAACCATCTCGGAAGATGTCAACACTAACCCAACCCATGCGCCTTTTTGATTTGATGCTCCATCTACATACACTTCCCACGTCGGAGGGAAACATTGGGAGATACTACCGACTAGTTTTACATCCTTTTCCCCTTGCGCTAGTAATCCATCCGCTTCAGGCTCGGTGAATTCTGCCACTAAGTCAGCGAGTACCTGTCCCTTTACTGAGGTGCGAGGCATGTACTTGATATCAAAAGCTCCCAGGATTGTACCCCACTTGGCTATCCTTCCCGTGTAGTCTGCACTTCTAAGTACGCTCCTTAGTGGGAGTTGTGTTAGAACAATCACCGTATGTGCTTGGAAATAGTGAGGCAGCTTTCGTGTGCCAAGCACCATTGCCAAGATAGCTTTTTCCAGTGGAAGGTAGCGCACTTCCGCCTCGTGCAACGATTTACTCACGTAGTACACTGATCGTTGTACACCGTTATCTACTCTTATCAACACTAAGCTTACTGCCTAGGAGGCCACTGCAATATAGGCAAAGAGAACCTCATCTGGCTCTGGACTCGACATAACCGGCGGTCGAGCAAGATAGTCTTTGAGTTGCTGAAAGGCTACGTCACATTCCGTCGACCATTCAAAGCCCTTCCATTTATTGATCAATAGGAAGAAAGGTCGGCACCTGTCTGTCGATCGAGATATGAATCTATTCAAAGCAGCGGCCATTCCAGTTAGTTTTTGCACCTCTCTTGGGTTTCGAGGAGTTCGCATATTGGTGATGGCCTTAATCTGGTCGGGGTTGACTTCAATTCCCCTATGAGTAACCATGTAACCCAAGAATTTGCCTGAGCCTACACCAAATGAGCATTTGGAAGCGTTTAAACGTAGTTTATAGCTTCTGAGAATTTCGAAGACAACTTAGAGGTCTCCCAGGTGCTCGGATACCTTTTTGCTTTTTACCACCATATCATCTATGTAAATCTCCATATTTTTTCCTAGTAGTGATTCGAACATCCTCGTCATCATTCTCTGATAAGTGGAACCTGCATTCTTCAAACCAAAAGGCATCACTTTGTAGTGGTAGTTCCCCACTGGCGTAACAAAAGCAATTTTTTCTTGATCTTCCAATGCTAAAGGTATCTGATGATAACCCTGAAACGCGTCCAAGAAACTCATCCGAGGATGGCCGACTGTGGCGTCTACCAGCTGATCGATTTTGGGCATGGGGAATGGATCTTTAGGGCAGACTTTATTTAGATCTGTAAAATCAACACATACTCGCCACTTCCTAGTCTTTTTCTTGACCACTACGGTGTTTGCCAACCACTCGGGATAGAAGACCTCCTTAATAGCCCCTGCCTTTTTGAGCTTCGTCACTTCCTGACGGACTGCCTCTGCATGCTCTTTAGATGGCCGACGAGGGAGCTGCTTCTTGGGGGCCATCAACGGATTAACATTCAGATGGTGACAAATGAAGTCTGGATCCACCCCTGGAGCCTCATAAGCATTCCATGCAAAGACATCGATGTTCTGTTTAAGGAATTCTACCAATTCCTCCCTCTCTAGCTGAGGTAATTGAGATCCGACTTGAAAAAATTTCTCCGGGTCATCTCCTATTGCGACTTTTACAAGATCCTCACACTTCACTTCCTCGGATAACCCATCATTAGATGACATTGGGGGTTTTAGCTGCTATAACTCCTCCTTCTGAGCCTCAGATTCTGCTTCAGGCTTGTGTCGGATTGCTGCTATCATGCATTGCCGCGCCATGGTTTGATCACCCAGTATCTCTTCTATCTTGCCTCTAGAGGGGTATTTGATTTTCTGATGCAGGGTGGAAGAGACTGCTCCTAAAGTATGAAGCCAAGGTCTAGCAACGATTGCCGTATAAGGGGAATAAGCATCCACCACTATAAAATCGACCTCCACTATCTCCGATCCGGTTTGCACTGGTAGCCTGACTTGTCCCTTTGGGACAATAATCTTCCCCTCAAAACTTACTAGAGGGGAATTATAAGGCGTCAGATCTTCAGTTTTTAAGTTTAGCCCCTTGAAGAGGTCGGGATACATGATCTCGGCCGCACTGCCCTGATCTACCATCACTCTCTTTACATCATAGCCTCCGATTCGGAGGGTAATCACTAAAGCATCATCATGAGGTTGAACAGTTCCAATCTTGTCCTCGTCCGAGAATCCCATGACTAGGGACCGACTTAACTTAGCTCTCTTCGGCTCGTGGGAATCATCCTCAGGGCATAGGCGAGCCACAGACATTACTCTGGAGGGGTATGACCCTGTTCTGCCAGGCGCCGCAAAGATAACGTTAACAGTTCCAAGAGGGGGTCTTGGAGGATTCTCCCTTTCTGGTCGAGTATCAGTCTGACCACCCAAACTGCTGGAATGATGCAACAGCTGTTTCAATTTACCTTCTCGGACAAGTTGGTCAAGGTGATCCCATAAACTTCTACAGTCCTCGGTAGTGTGACCATGGTCTCTATGATATTGACAATAGAGATTTCGGTTTCTCTTTTCAGGGTTTCCTATCATCTTATTGGGCCATTTGAAGAAGGGCTCATTTTTAACCTTTTCCAGGACTTGGTGCACAGGCTCTCGGAATACAGCTCCGACTACCTGGCTGTTACTGGATATCTGCTGCTCAGTATAATCCCTTCTTGGCCGGTTATTATTATACTTGTCCGGCCTAAATTCTCTCCTTTCTTGAGGGACAAGCTTAGCTTTCCCTTTTCCTTGTTGTTGTTGTTGTTGTTGATCATCTTCAATCCTTTTATACTTATCCACTCTATCCATTAGTTGTTGCAAACTGGTGACCGGTTTCCCAATCAAGGACTTTCTCAGGCCATGCTCGGAAGGAAGCCCAACCTTGAAGGTTCTGACAGCGACCTCATCAAAATCCCCATCAATCTCGTTAAACATCTCCCAATACCTCTCGACATATGACCTCACAGACTCTCCTTCCCTCATTGTCATTGACAACAGAGAATCTAGGGGTTGAGGAACTCTGCTGCATGTGATAAACCGGGAGCAGAATGATTGAGTGAGCTTCTTAAAGGAACTGATTGAATTAGTTCTCAACCCGTCAAACTATCTCATTGGCATCGGTCCTAGGCTAGAGGGAAACACTCTACACAACAAAGCTTCCTCCTGAGAATAGACCGCCATCTTTTGTTTGAATTGGCTTACATGTTCTACAGGATCGGTACGTCCGTTGTACATGGAAAACGTAGGTTGATGAAAACTTCTGGGAAGCTTCGCCCTTTCTATTCCCCGAGTAAAGGGGGACTTAGAAATTTGGCTCAGAGCCTTTTTCATGACCTTAGTTCCCACCCCCTTTCTAGACGAACCTTTTCTCCTGCTCTTATGAGGGTGTTCATCTTCATAGGAATAGGATTCACTGGGCGGAGTTTCTGAGCATTCCTTGTAACTGTCCTCTCCTTCATCGTTGGTAGAAACATCTGAACTTGAAGGGGTTTGATTTCGTTGTGCTCGACGAAGCTTCTTTTTTAAGTTTTCTATTTGTCGTTGCAAACCCTCTTCATCAGCGTGCTCTTGCACCAAATGACTCCTTCGTCGATAGCCACTTCTCCCAGCATGGATCGTCTGCGAGCTGCCCTCTCGTTGGTTATCTAAGTGATTTTCCCGTTCAAGGTTATGGAGTTCACCTTGTTGATTGACGTTCCCTGATTCTGCATGAGGTGGACTGGTTTGTTGTGGTCCTGAACCTGCCATAACTGTCGTAAATTTTTACTAGCACTAACTCTCCCCATAGACGGCGCCAATTGTAGGGTCACAAATCGTAGCCCACGCCCAGGTGGAAACAGTGGATGGGCCCAATAAGCCCAATACAATAAATTTGTAAGAGAGTGGGCGAAAGAATTGGGCTAATAAAGGGTCTTACAACAGTTAATGAAGGTTAGGAGTTTGGCCGAGGAGAATAAAACACACAAGCAAGTGATGATCTCACGTCCGAGGAGCAAGTTTTGGATGAATTGGTTACTTCAAGTAATGTCCGAGGGGTAGGTTCATAGATAAAATGTTTTTTTTTAGGTTGTGTTTTTCCAGATGCTACAGTAACTCTTCCTTGATGTTCTCTCTTTTTCTCTCTCGATCCTCTTCTTCTGGAGGTTTTACTCCATAATATAGTCCTTCATTGTTCGATCCTATCGTCCACTTGTCTACCATCTAGCCTGGTACTTGAGTTTCTGTTTCTTCTCTCACAGCTTTTTGATTTTTTGGGGGTAAAGGTGATCGAAAAAACTGTTCAGAGGTCTTCTCCACATTAATGCGGCCAGGAAAGCTGCTGTAATGCATTTAATGCGATGGTAGCAGTTTTTTTCCAAGATATTTCTGCATCCTTATCCCTTCCGTGTACATTTGTAATCTATCTTCACCTCTGGAACTTCCTGGAAGGTGGACTAGGGGGGAGACGAGGCCCACCTCACCGACATATGCCAAACCCGAGGAGGGTATTCCTCTCGGATCAATATCCCTGGACACTTACATGCTCTACTGTTAGTTAAGAGGTTTCCCTATGATTTCCTCTCCTCGGACGCATTATTGATAAAATGTGGTACTTAAGCCCACTGCAAGGGCCCAAGTTTTTGCTCCCCCACAAGTAAAATAAAAAATATAGAGGATTTTGGTCAAATACGAACTGGGTTTGCTACTAACTCATGATAGTTTGGAAAGTACCATAACATATACAGTAGATCACAATTTGGATGAGCCATGTATAGACCTTGTACATTGGCATGAATTCACATTATAATTGCATTTATCCCATTTTCCATTCCAGTTCATGTAGTACTATTATTAACTATTAATGTGCTGCCGCTATTTTACTAAGAAGCCCTTGGCTTTGCATCAGCCTTTGGGCCCTTAAGTTAGACTATCTTCTTCTAATTTGAATTTCACTCTTTTAAAGGACCAACTTCTTTAGACTATCCTTTCTTTATAAAAAAAAAAAAAATACTACGTGAACCATTTGAAGTTATTGCGAAAGTCGTAGCATTAATTGTGATTTTATTAGTATTAAATTACATATCATACCATACAATTTAGGATAAATAGAAAACTCAAAAATAGAAAATGAAGGCTCTTCTAGGTCCACGTATGTGACATTAATTGTTTAAAAGCAATGAAATAAGATTCTTTCTAACGTGGAAGGTTTTTTTTTTTGGAAAGTGCTTGCAACCACTCGAGAGTGGTTGGTACTACTAAGGTGCTATCCCCAATGATGGAAACAATGGAAGAAGTCGCAGTGGATTGTTTAACTAATGAGGGAACTAGAAAGTGGGACGTTGAGATGATAGATGGAATTTTTGCTCCACAAGAAGCTGAAGAAATAAAGAATATTCCTTTGACTAGAAAAGATACGGAAGACTCTTTATTTTGGCCGTTGGAGAATGATGGGAGGTATAGTTGTAAGACAGGATATCAGTTCTTGAAAGAAGATGAAGTTGGTCATCAGGTGACTGTGTAGCAAGATCATGAGAAAGGGTTTTGGAAGAGGATTTGGGCTCTTGAATGTCCAAATAAAGTTAGAAATTTAATTTGGAGGGCTTGCCATAATTCCCTCCCTTTGAAGCGCAATTTATTCCAGAGGAGAATTATTTCAGAGCAATGATGTGATCGTTGCAAGGCAGAAAATGAAGATACTGTTCACACGATGTGGAACTGCAAAATGTTGGACGGCGTTTGGGGTGCGAATAACTCATGGAATTTCCAGAATCAACAAGACTTTTCAAGTTTCAATGAGCTCATGGTTTGGATTCTCGATCATCAAAGGAATCTGGCACTATTCACATTCACCGTTTGGTCCATTTGGCATTAGAGAAACCAATCACGGACTCAGGCAACCTATCAACCTTTGAACCTCATTTCACAGTGGGCTCACAACAACTGGGCAAAATTCAAGGCGCTAAAAATGGCTCCATCTCCGAGTAGACCAGCAAGAAGAACATAATGGAAACCTCCAGTCCAGGAAATGATGAAAATTAATTTTGATGGTGCCATCTCTGCCGAGGAAAAGAGCTCTAGTATGGGTGTTATTATTCGGGACAAGAAGGGTCTCGTTATTACATCTATGACCACTCGGATTCCTCAACAGCTCCGGCTGGTAGAGATTGAAGCACTGGTTGCTAGCAAAGCTCTTGAGTTTGCTAGAGAGTTGGGTATAGCAGATGCCGTACTGGAGGGAGACTCTCAAGTAGTGATAACAGCTTTGAATTCAAAGAACACTGTTTTAGCTCCGTTTGGTTCACTGGTGCAGGACTCCTTAACTTTATCTACTGGTTTTTCAAAATTGTCATACTCTCACACTAAGAAAGAGGGCAACACAGTTGCACACAATTTGGCTAAGTTAGCAGTGAATTTGACAAATTGTGTAATATGGATGGAAAATGTTCCATTCGATGTATTGTCTTCTTACCACGCTAATTTAGCTGGTATTGTATAATTTAAAGCACCACAATGCCGCTTTCTCAAAAAAAAACAAAAAAAAGTGTGGTTGGTACTTCGTAGAAACATCCTAGGTTCCACTCTCAACTATTAAATTATAATTTAAATATATACAATATTTTTTTTTTCAAAATGAATAATAGAAATACCCATAATTTTTATTGGTAACCAGGTAGGAAAAAAAAAAAAACATATATTCTTTCCTTCACACTGTAAGAACAAGGAGAAATTGAGTACATATGTAGTTACCAATAAATGGTAAACTTCTTCATCCAAGTCTTAATTTTTTGTTCTGCTAAATGAGGAGGATACCTAAGACCACAAAGAGCTGTGGCGGACAGGAGTATTGCTAGAGCAGATAGCATGGAAGCCATGGCATAAACCCTGCAAAATCTTTCAATTCTTGGCCTGTGTTGGATCAACAAGGCAGTCAAGGCGCCTGTAAATGAGAACATGATGGAGATTAGGAAGGCATGAAATGCAGTTGGTTGGTCTTTGAAGACCAAAGTTGGAACTGGACTTCCATCCACTTGTTCATGAGGAAGAAGCATAAACATGGTACCCAAAGTGCAAGAAGTATATATGATAAACATGATATGAAACGAGGGAAGGATCTTTCTCACTAAATGTCTCATCTCAAGGAAACATGAATCATATTCCTTCATCAAGATGGCAGACTCCATTCTTTTCAGATTGGGAACTGATTTCAAACATCACGAGACTGTTGGATTATATAAACAATCCTAACCTTAGGAACTTCCTTAGAAAATTTCATGCAAAATCTATATCATCTCTAGTATGAAAGCATTGACCCAGAATTGATTATTAACTCTATGGTATTTTGAAATCAATAATTGCAAGGAAGCTGAACAGAAACTTGCATGACACTTTCCTAAGCAATTACAGAGGAATTTCTAGCTAGATGGTGAAGACTTGAAGGCAAACCTGATACTTGCTATGAAATTTACCTTCCGTGTCGAGATTCTTATATATCATTTACATATTAAATTAATATCGGGAAACTACTGCTAAACCTCACCGAAAATTAATATAGAGGCCATTCGGCCGCGTGAGGATGATCTAATATTTGACGTGTGGAAATTAAATAAAAGTTGAATACTTTTCATGCATATATCTTATGGATACCTCTCCTTGATTATATATTAAAACTAGTAATAAGGCGTCTAATTTATGTGAAAGTTTATTATAAATATCTTATATATGATGCCTATCTAATTGATAAATATATAAAAGGTAAAATTGAAGAATCAGTTAAAATACCATTCATTATTTAATTAAAAAATTTATATAATTTAATTTTAAAAATTCAGTATTTGGTTTCAGACTTTATTGATAAAGGATAAATTATAGTTCGTTTAATTTTGAGTATTTTAGCCCAATTAAATAATTAATAGAGTTCTTTCTCAAAAAAAATAAAAAATAAAAAAAATAAAAAATAAAAAATACAGTAACCGGCTTTTACTGGTTTTAACTTAACAATTAAAAACCAAATTCTTAAAATTTTGTCTTGAAGATATGTACAAAAAAAGAAAAAAAGAACACAAATAACACCAGCCCTAAAGAATGCGGGGTGTTGGTCTTCCATTAGCCTTAATTTGCAGAATTTCTAGCTAGATGCTGAAAACGCGTTGAAAGAGACAAGCTTAATTAACTTGCAAAGAAATTTTCCTATGCTATCCTGGTTTTTTCAGTTACATTTTCTTTGAACCTACGAACAAGGATTCCGAAGTTGTTGACTTCATTATATATCAGATGGATCTCTCACTGCACGAATAACATATTTGGAATTTGCTTTAGTTCAGAGATCCAATATGGGTCAGTCAAATAGAACTCTTCTTATTTTCCTGATTTCTTTGTCCATAAGCCCTGCCTTTTGTGATTATCCTAAAAAAAACCCAGTTATGATCCAACCGATATCTCCTCCTTATTCAAGACTTGGTGAGGCAAACAATTCGCCGTGTTTAGAATTCTTTGAACCAACCCCACTACTGCTTATGGGAGGTAAGGGTGATGAAGGCGCAGGCCTAGGCTTCCTAGAACAGCCTCTACTGCCATGGATGGCAATAGCGGCTAGTGGTGGCTCTTTGGGAAGTGGTGGCAATGGATGGAGAGGCAGGAGTGGCGATAGGAACCTGGATCCTAAGAAGGTTTTTCATGGCCTGATGATCCTGCTGTTTTTGCTAAACATGGTCCGAGCAAGCGGTTTAGGCCAATCCAGAAAGAAAACAAATGATGTTTATTATCCGTGGGTATCCTTGAGTTCCTATCTATTGAGCAGCTTCAAGGAGTCTGATATGTTGCTGCGTCTGGGAGGGAGCCTTAAGCAGCATTTAAGAGTTGTAATTGGCAGTACAGTTGATAAAAGTGGAGGTGAAGGTGAGAGCGTTTTGTTAGTACGAGAACATTGGAGACCACAAGACTTGGGGAGCTTTGAAGGCAAACGGGGAGGCAGTGGCACAGGTCGAGATGGACCCAAAAGATTCGGTGAGTCATGCTTCAAGACACACTCAAAATCCTTCACTGATCTACTCAATTACCTGCATCCACAACACTATTTGTCATCTGATTCTGAAGATAGACTTGTTGAAGCCACTAATTGTTGCGTTGAAGCCAATGAAACGAGTAATGGTGGAGAGGAAGAGGAAAGTGGAGGTAAAAGTGCTAGTGTTGGGAGAGATGAAGGCAGAGGAGGTGAAGAAGAAGGTGAAGGTGGAGGGGAAGGTAGAGAAACTGGTGGAGGTGTGGGTGGAAGGAGAGGCGGAGGCGGTGGCGGGGGTGGAGATGGAGATGGAGATGGAAATGGAGATGGAGGGGGAGGTGGCGGAGGTGGAGGCGGAGGCGGAGGCGGAGGTGGAGGTGACGTGGAAGGCGGAGGCGGAGGTGGAGGTGGAGGTGGAGGTGGAGGTGGAGGTAGGAACTTTAGGCCGATAGTGGACATAACCAAATTAACCAAGATGTCCATCACGGTCGCAACCCAAACTTCTGCATCTGTCATTGTCTTCCATTTCAGTAGCCAATCTTCCTCGACAAAGGTCTTCTTAGTTTGTGTTGTGGTCAGTAACTTGGTGGGTTATCTTAGTAGCATCATTGCTGTTTTGCTAATCCATAGAAAGCCACAGATTGCTAGAGTTTTTGGAGGGATAGGGTCTGCTGCTGTTGCCACAGGGTTCCTACTAATGATAGCCATCTTCCTCCCCAGCTATCTTGTTTGGATTGTTGGCCTCGCTTTTGTTACTTTCTTTTTTGTCCTTTGCTTGACATTAATGTTGTGACCAGGAATTTTTCATTTGTACAATTCGTATGTATAACATCCTTCTCTTAAATGGAAGTGGATTAGAGCTTTTTTCCATTTTAAAGGGTAGAGCATTGCACGAGCTTTTTTTCCATTTTTTTTTAATAAATTTTCTAAATATGCACTCGGATAATTGTGATAGTTATTGATGTATATTGAGTACAATTGTGTTTTACATGGAACCATTTATTTTATTTCTATCATAAAATACATGGCATGATTTAAATACAGTATTTATGTACTGTTTAATAGGTTCTCTTTTTAAAATTCTGTTACGTGGCTTTTTTTTCATATGATAGAAATATATCTTTTAATTAAGTAGTCACATGATAAAATTTTAAGAGAAAAATCTAAAGAATAATATCTAAAGTACTGTACATAAATTTTGTCTTAAAATAAATATGATGGAGTAATAAGATGTTAATAGAAGATGTAATATAGAAGGTTTTATTGGAAATATTTTAAAAATATGATAGGTCCATATTTATAAATGTTGAAAAACCGTGTCAAATTTTATGTTTGCTCCATAAAATGTGTTTTCAAGTCCAAGACAAAGACTTAAGGAAATAGGGTTTTCTAGCTAGTTTCTTGACACATCACTTGACATGTAGTTAATCAGTCAAGAATGATGTGACCTGAAGCTAAGAAGGCTGACTAAGTCGTTTGTTTAACCTTAATTCATGTCCTACTTGCAAAACTATATGTACTCCATGAATGTAGGCATGGAATTGGCCTAATCATGTTAAAGTGTTTATATAGATAAATTGTTTAGTTTTTCATTATTTTTGGGGTTGTTACCATCAATCTGAAATATTATTTGTCTATACGTTTGTGTCATTTGTTGATATTTTATGAAGATTGTGTTTGATTTTTTTGCTTAATTGTTTGCTACAAATAAGTTCTTTCCAAACACACTCAAACTCTTTGTTCATTTGGTTGGGTCTTTCAGAAATGTACTTCACTGATTCTCGAAAAGAAAAAATCAAAATAAAAATGTCACTATTTTTTTAAAACAATTTTTTCAAACACTGATCTTTATAAATTTAAAAAATATATAGTATCAAATATGGACAATTACTCTGAATCATCAATATTATTAAGTTATTTCTTATTTGGTTAAATGTTTCTGATGCAAAAATCCAATATGAACACAAACACGGTCAGTTGTATCACCATATAGTTGGATGATCACAATTTGGATGAGTCGTTTAACCATTTCATGTTGTCATCAGTTAACATTATACTTGTATATTGTCTCATTTACCATTCCTGTTCATCTAAAATTCAAAAATTTTATTTTGCTGCCATTATTTCACTAAGAAGTCCTCAAGCAAAGCCATGATATAGAAGATGCCTTGTTTTGAATTAAAAACATGGGCTATTAAACATATCAATTAAGTAAGTAACAGAAATTATTACTTTGGGTATAATAGAATGGAGGAAGAGAATTCATGTAATGGATTCAATCTAATTTTTCAAATATCTAAAACTGTCCCCAAATTTTGGGACATAGGCTTTTTGTTGCGGTTGTTAAAAGTAAGTGATATTTTTATTATTATTTTTATATATTTTAGATAAGCAAATAATGGAAACAGAAAGGTAGGATTCAAATTAAAGAAATATGATACCACAAAAGATGCCATTACTAGTAGGCTATCATTTGAATCAATAAAATCAACTACTTTTGTCTCATTTACCATTTCTATATGCTTTAAGCACCAACTGCGTTCGATGACTTTGTGAATAATCTGAAGTAAGCTAGAAAGTTTCCCATGATTGTCACTTTAATAGTTTTCAAATAACATATCACACCATAAGTGTTCATCAATTAAGGATAAATGGAAAACCAAAAAAATACATAATGAAGGCTCTTCCACTTAGACGTTAAATGCTTCAGGCAATGAAGCAAGATTCATTCTAAGCAGTAAGTACAATGCTTTTTTTTTTCCTAAATGGATATAAAATACCAATCCTTTATTTCACTATGTAGATTTTGAAATCTATTTGCTCCTTCACACACTGTAAGAGCAAGTTGAAACTGGGGAGTGGACATATAATTACCAATAAAGAGTAGTAAACTTCTTCATCCATATCTTAATTTTTTGTTCTGTTAAACGAGGAGGATACCTGAAACCCCAAAGATCTGTGGCATACAGAAGTATTGCTAAAGCAGATACCATCGACGTCATGGCATAAGCCTTGCAAAATCTTTCAATTCTTGGCCTGTGTTGGATCAATAACGCGCTAAAGGCACCCGTAAATGAGAACATGATGGAGATTAGGAAGGCATTATATGCAGTCGGTTGATCTTTGAAGACCAAAGTAGGAACTAGACTTCCATCCACTTGTTCATGAGGAAGAAGCATGAACATGGTACCCATGGTGCATGAAGCATATATGATAAACATGACTGGAAAAGATGGAAGAATTTTTGAGAATGAATGTCTCATTTCAAGGAAAAACACATCAAATCCTTTCGGCGGGATGGAAGACTCCATTCTTTTCAAAGAGGAAACTAATACCAAACATTTTGAAGCAGCGGGGATATATATATATATATATATATAATCGTAACATTGATTAGATACTAAGAAAATTTCATTCTAAAGCTATGTCAAGTATGAAAGCATTGACCCAGCATTGACCAATGAATGGCACTATCTTTTCTTTTTTGATGAATCCATGAATGTCACCATCAATAAAAGAACTAAGGTATTTTGATATCAATTGCAAGGAAGCTTAATAGAAACTTGCATGATACTTTCTTGCCAAACTAAAGTGGAATTTGTAGTTTGATGGTGAAGACTGCTTGGAAGGTCAGTCTTACTTGCGAAGAAATTTACCTGTATCATACTTCTCCAGATTTCGCATTACATTAAAATATCAGGAAATTACTCCAAAACCTCACCAAAATTTAATACATGAGCTTATTCCGCGTGGAGATGGTCTAACATTTGAGAAGGAAAATGCTACCTGAACACTAAAAATTAGTCAAAACTCATAATTAACTTGTTCAATTTTTCCTTAAAAAAAACGGTGCAATTTGAAATTTTTGTTAAAAGTCTATTTGGATACAACTTATTTTGTTGAAAATTTATTACTGAAAACACTATAACAAAATAATTTTTAAAAAGCAAAACACTATTCATGCATTTTCACAAGTTGGTTGGGCTATGAATAGTACTGTGGGACCAGCCAAAAAAAATGTAAAACGCACAAACATCCTCAAGCAAATGCATTGAAAAACTAAAAAAACCTATTGATAAATTGATATTAAAAAACTAAAATAATTAAATAAAAAACCTATTGATAAATTGTGGAATCTTTTTTTAATTGAAACGATAGTTTATTAGGGAAATCTTTTGCCCACAAATAAAGGACTTGAGTATAAATCTCATCTATACTAAAAAACAATAATATCATTTAAAGAAGATTGAAGGTAGTTTAATTAGAATTTATTTAGTGTTGAGTTGTTGGCATTGTTTATAGAAATCGAACCTAATTTAATTAAAATTTATTTGGTGTTAGGTTGGAAAAGTTAGTACGAGAAGATTGTAATTTTAATTTGTTTCAACAAAAAAAAAATTCCTAAATTGGTATCTTGAAGATACGAATTTAAAAGAGAATCATAAATAATTAAAAACCTGCACCTTTTTACAAATTAGAGAATCATAAAACATTTAAAACCTGCACCTTTTTACAAATTTTCTTATAGACAAATATATTATTTTTGATCCCTATATTTTGGAGTCATAATTCATTTGGTTTCTACATTTTGAAAGTGATCAATTTAGCCCATATCAATGGTTTTTCCAAAAAAAAAAAAAAAAAAAAAATTGCCCATATTATTAACTCACTAATTAAAAAATATCTACATGACACATTATGTGTTATATGTACGGTTGACATACTTAAAGCTGACATAGCAAATAAAATAATAATTAAAAATTTTATTTGAGAAATAAAAATGTCACCATATTTCAATTAAAAAAAATGTCATCATCAGCATTTATATATTAAAAAACAAAAACAAAAACAAAAAAATAATAATATGAATAAAAAAACAAAATCTTATTTTCTTTGGGTTGAAAATTACAACTCTTATTCTGACCCACCATCCTAACCCAATTCTCGAGTATAAAGTAATAAAATCTGCTCCGCATGTACGAATCCACTGGAAGACAAAGAACTTGAGCAAGATTTCTCTGAGAACAAAAACAATAGCGACAAATTGGGCTTCCTCTTCGACTCTAAGAATCCCAAATATTCTTCTCATTCTAAAGCTTCTAAAATAATCAATGAACAAAATCAAGACCTGGGTTTTGCCGCTGGTGCTGAACAAGTTCAACAATTGTTGGATTCTCTCATTTACGGGGCCTTATGGGTATGGGTCAGAGTGAAAACTGTTGAGAATTTTGGGTCGGATTTGGGTTGCTGGGTTAGTGGTTGTTGAGTTGCTGGATTTGGTTTTGTTGATGATGATGGAATGGGCGGACAAAGAAGACGGGTTGGGACTTGGGAGCTATGAAGCACGGATGTGGCTGGGAGGGTGCCGCACCGGAGTCCAACGCGGGGTATGGCGACTGATTCGACTGCCCGCATGTCGGAGCCGCATTTGAGTCCTTTTTTTTCTTTTCTTTTTTTTTTTTCACGCATTCGCGCTGACATGGCTCTATTCACGCCGAACCAGGAAAATTCGGCTAGAATCAAGTCGCATCGGTTGAATCGGGTCATATCGACTAACGACCGAAACAGCCGAAAAGGATTGAAATCGGCCTTGAATTATGCTGGAACAGCCGAAATTGGCTTTGAATGAGGCCCAAACATCCTAAATTGGTCATTCCTTAATTTTATTATAAATATTTGTTGCTTCTTTTGTGTTTTCTTTTTTGTTTTGTGTTTCTTGTCTTCTTCTTTCTTCGTTTTGTGAATCAAGGCATAGTAATGTGTTTTTTAAGAATATTTTAATAGTAAAAATATATAGAAAATATAAATAGAAATTTTTTTAATAATGTTTTAATTGCCGCATCTCACCACACCCGCACCCAACTTTTTCAAAAATTGCCGAATGTCGCACCCGCACCTGTATCCGAATCCGGAAACGCACCCGTACTTCATAGCTTGGGAGATGTGATTTTCAACCCAAAGCTTTTTTTTTTTTTTTTGGTGTGTTTGATTGCCAAAAAAGTGAGAGAAAAGAGAAAAGAAAATAAGATTTGATTTTTTTATTCATTTTATTAATATTTGTTTAATTTAATTTTTTTAATATAAATGCTGAGCGGCATTTTTAAATATTCAAATCAAATTTTTAATTATTGTTTTTTATTAGCTACAGCATATTTTAAGTGGGTCAGTATTTTGAAATAATAGGGACCACTAATATAAAAATGTAGGACCAATATATATATAAAGGTCAAAATGGTATTTTCTCAACTTTTTTTTTTTTTTTGTATTTTTTAATAGAAATAGAAATTCTACTCTAACTTAATTTAAGTGTATATGTATATGTAAAAATATATTTTTTCTATTTCTTAATCATTTCATTACTTTTCAAAACTTTATTAACGATGAATAGAAAATATGTACAAAAAAATTATGCGTATAACACCCGCACTAAAGCATGCTGGGTTTGCTCTTCCTTTAGCCTTAATTTGTATATTGAAGCACATTATTTATACAATTATTTAATAAAATTTCAAGCCATCTAAGTCTTGAACTCTAAATAAAACTTTTAAATTTTAGGTAAATTAAAAAAAAAATGTGTTTTTGTTTTTTACCAAGTTTCTCCATATCCCATAAATTAGGTACCACCTATCTCTATAATTTCCATATATATATATATATATATATAGATTGAGATTATATGAACTTGGATTTATTTTTGATAGAGTTGAACACAAGGAAAGAAGAAAAGAAAAAAGGAACTTAGGTTTTTTTTTTATTAGAAAATTGAAACAAACATTATTCTTTTCTCTTTAGTTCAAATTATTAACCTTTGTAAAAAAAGAAAAGAAAAAAGAAAAGTCTCTAACCATGTGCATGAGTGCTCAAAGACTAATTTAATTAATTTATAAATAATTTGAGATAGAATTTTTAAAGGAAACACGGTAGGAAAAACATGCTTTGTTTCCAATGAACAACAATTCTGGTTCATGAAGTTGCCAATGAAATCTAGGGTGGCCTAAGGGATTTTGGGTCCTAACTCCTAAGGCTATGTTTAAATCGAAGCTTTTTATATATTTAGATCTAATTATGTAATTTTTTATTTAAAAATTTTTGTTATAATTTGTTTAGATGCTAAAATATTTTTATATTTTTTAATTAATTTTGTGTTCATATGTGAGTTGTTGGTCTAAATTTTTATAACTTTTTTTTGTTCATTTTTTGAGATTTTCATTTTTTTTATTATTATATTATGTTCATTACTAGTAAAAGAAAATTTAGAGAATCTTTAGGAGACTTGATTAATTTTTCTCAAAACTTACCTTCTTTTTTTTTTTTTTTGACAACTAGTATATATATAAAGTTACAAAGATTAAAAAAATAATATTTAATTTTATTTCCAATGCTATATCCACAATATTTTTACAATAATTTCACAACAAATTAATCTTAGGTGGTAATATGTTATTGGTTTTAATTTGGATCCACGACTAACATCAAATTTTTTTTTACCTATTAATAACAAATTATCACCTATGATTTGTTGTAAAATAGTGTGGACAATGTTAGAAATTTAGACCCTAGTTGATAAAATTAACAAGTTTTATATCCAAGTTGTTAATTAGATCTATTATGAATAAATCTTGTTCAAACAAACAAACATCAATATCAAGTCAAAATTATGCACAACGGAATAGTAAATGTTGTGAAATTTTAAAGTACTCACAAGTGTACAAACCATACAGAAGTATAATTTGACAAGAACGAGGTCGAACCTACAGGGACTTGAATGAACGTAGGAAAATTAATTAATTCTTAACCAAATTAATCTTAATCAAGTTTTTGCAATTAAATATACTAAGCAAATAATTAAATTAAGCAAAGATATAATATAAGCAGTAAAGAGATGTAAACAATCTAGAGAAAGGAATTAAGGTTTTGGAATCTACCTTGTAAGTCATATTAGCATATATTTATGATTGTTAATTTTTCCCAACTACTGCATGATAATCTAGAAATCAATCTTACTATCATGGAAAATATTCTCATTAAAATCCTTATTTTAAAAATCAAAAATATGTTCTTCTTCTCTTCCTAGGTATAAAACCAAATCATCAATTGTATTCGTAACTAAACAAATTACAAGAGATATCCAATTTTAAAATCAAGAAATAATAAACCAAGTATTCAATTAATTAAGATAAATCCTAAATCATGAGAAAAATATGATTGAATTCATATCTAGAATCTCATCTTAGTCAATTGATATGAAGCAAGAACAATTTAAATTATTAAAGAACAACTATTGTGGGAAAAATCAAATCACATGAATATTATTGATAATCCTTAACAAGGTTTCATCCTTAACTCTAATTATAAATTTAGCTACTCATGGTAATTGAAATAAAACACAAAAATAAAATACTAAACATTAAACTAGACAAATAAAATAGAGAAAGAAATAGTCACAATGATATCATGGAGAAAAGCTACAGAGAAGCCACATGCGGCACTGCCACTTGCTCCAATTTTCTGTATTGCATCCCAGCCCTAGCACTAGCCTCCTCTGAATTTTACCCTAAAAAGCCTTTAAATAGGTCTGGGAATCCTATTACAAGTTGAATTCTCATTTGGAGAAAATCCTAGATTTTCAAGCTTCACTTAACCCACGATTTTGGCCTATTTAATATCAGAATTCGGACTTTTGGTAAACTACAAAATTGTAGCCCTTTAAGTTAAATTTCCAACCCAACTTAAACATCTCGATTGGATATCGGAGCCAAAAGTTATGCCAAAAATACTAACTGATGTGCAAACTGGAATTTTAATCCAAATTAGACTTGGATTTGGTGCAAATTTCCTATAATTCCTTACTCCAATTGGACTTAAATTTAATTGGGTTTGCCTTCTTTAACTTCATCATGACCCTTGTAAAAGTAAAATCCATTAGCTTTCTTCTTTGCATAAATCCACTTATTTAATTCCATTCTCCTACAAAAGACAAATTTATGCAATAAAATTCAATTAAGCACAAAATTGATTATTTAGCATTATTCCAAAACCAAATATAAAATGCATGAATTAACTCAAAATAAGTATGATAATGCTTTCTAACAATGATATAAATATGCAAAATTAAGCTATTAACAATGCACATCAGTAAATAAGACAAGATATAATGATCTAAGAAAACCAATAAAACAATTTAATTTCATAGTAAAAAACCTGGGAGGAAACCTTTCTAAAAAGCAATCAACTATAGTAAAGAGAAGTTTCGAATTTAGTACAAAACCTTTGTCCCTAGACTCTACAAACCCATTAAATGAACTTACAGCAAAAACTTTCTACCACTTCAAAACCTCTAAACTCTCAAGTATATGAACGCTCAAACTATAATCACAATCACAATTGGAATCTCTTGAAGGTTTTCCTCATAGTAGCAAGTTTGTGGTGGTTGCTATATATGGGTTCAGCTTTTTCACCAATTGAATCTTCAGATCTACTTTGAAACTCTATGGTATGGTGAAAAAAAAAAAAAAAAAAAACCTTAGTTACAAAACCCTAGTTGCATAAATGGAGTGTTTCTCTCTCTTTAAAAAGTCTTCTAATAGATGGCTTATAATGTCCTTTAAATATCCATTCAAACAAATCTCAATTCGAGTTTCAAATGAATAAGTTATGAGCTTTTTTCGCATTACTGATTTTTCTTGATCCGCAAAGCTCAATGTGTTGAGAGGTATCAAGACTACTATCAAGGAGGCAGTAGGTTTTAAGCTTCTATAGAGAGGCATTGAGGTAGTATTGAGACTATTATCGAGACTATTATCGAGGTACATGATGAAAATGTGCTGAAAATACACTTTTCTTGAGCTTTTCTTAAACAAAATTTGTGTCTTCTACTTGATCTTCAATTACAACTCTAAGACACATTAAAACTCAATAAAACACATATAATTTTGCATGGTTTGACAATATCAAAACATATAACCCTAACAAATAACAATTTATTTTGAGTAATGCTAAAAAAAAACAATAACATTCCTAAATCAGCATAACAAAAAATTTAAATTAGAGATTGTGGTGAGTCCATGTGTGAGTTGACATATTAATTTAGAAACTTGGGAAATTATTGTAATATTTTGTTGTGCCCATTTCCTTACTAATTTTATTTTTCTTTTTTCATCTACTAATAGTTGGGCATAATTAATACTCTTATAGGTATAGAAACATACCTATTGGTTAAAATTTGGGGGTATTGTTCCACTTAAAGGCCTTAGGTGGCCGCCTAATTGGCCTAGTGGTAGGGCTGGCCCAACAGATTTGGAGGCCTAAAACGATAGCTTCAAATAGGCCTTTTGGTTATTACTTAAATTATATTTAATTAGTGTTTTATATCATGCTTTTTGATAAACAAAATAAAAATAAAAATCATATGACTATTTTTTGTGTGGAAAAAAAAAAAAAAAAATCTTACAAATTTTATTACAAAAAACTTACAAATTGATGTAGTAATAAGCATGATCGGTGATGTAGGGGTGGTAGGCCTTGTAATGCGTATCTTTTTATATGTTGGGCTGGAGGCCTAATCTAAGGACATCAAGTAGTCCGAGGACGGGAAAACACTGTTAGAGGAGTCCATGTTAATGAATGAAGATGTGAGGTATGGTTATGATGGTCCAAAAAAATGGTCCGAGGAGGAATGCTTCCTCGGCTGAGCAAAGCCGTGCGGTCTAACATCAAGAGCAATGTTCCAAACAATTAAATTGACGAGGATAAGTATTAGGAAGGAATGGGACTAAGAAAAGCTATGAATATCTAAGGAAAGCTGCTACCACCGCATTAACTGTTTTGTAGCTAACTCTTTGGCCGCATTAATGAGGAAGTGATACTTGAACAGTAGTTTTCAGCCTTATAGTTACTCTACAAAGAATTCAGGAAGGTGCTGATATGACAGGGATCAACATCGACGATCTAATCTACACGTGGAGGGCAGAGATGGAATGAGGAAGATAGTATAAAGTAGAAGGAATTCCTTGAAAGAAGGGGATCGAAGAATTAAGAGAGAATTACTATAGTAATAAGAACTGTACTTGTAACCAACTTCAAGAACTTCAAGAATTATATACAAGAGCTGATCTCCTCAGACTTTTCTAAGGACGATTTTCGTTAGATACAACTAGTCTATTCTTACTTTGTTGTCATGTAGATCCACTATAATTGCTATTCAACTCATTAGAGTCTATTTTTCCAATCCACTTTTTACAAATTCATTGTATTGGACTCTTTGGGCCTAGATCCTTTGCATTTTTAGGCTTAGGACTTAAACAACGTCCTTACAATTGGTGCCGTCTATGGGAATTTCTTGTGCTATAGTGCGTTTAACGTCCAACTATGGTAGGTTCAGGTCCAAATCGAGAGGAATCTATGGAGTCCCAACGTCAAGATCATTTTGTTAATCTTGAGCGAAAAAGGGACTGAAAGGTTAGTGTGCATACCACCTATACTAGTAGGAGTCAATCTCAAAGCGGGAGCCACCTTTCTCATGAGGAGAATACTAAAGCCATGCAACTGAAGATTGATCATCTGAAGAGGAAGTTGCGCCATGAATGGCGAAGGCAAACTCCCTCCAATTCTAACTATTTTTCTGGCAATGAGGAGGATGGTAGTTATAGACCCAAGTCAAAGACTCCCTCTAGTGAGTCTTTCTCGTATGATGAGGACTACCACCGTGAACGTAGAAACCAGGGCTCATCTTCCAAAGGCTTGGGAAATGATGCAATGAGTAAGGCGCTCAACCAAATTTCCAAGTCATATTTCACGCGTAGAATTAAGGAAGGGAGACTTCCTAGGCAATTTACTCAGCCAACATTCACTATGTATAATGGTTGAATAGATCCTGTGGAGCGTGAGCCACTTTAACCAGAGGATGGTTGTACACTCTAGAAATGAGGCCCTGATGTGCAAAGTATTTCCATCTAGTTTAGGGCCTATGGCCATGAAATGGTTTGATGGCTTGGAGGCAGGTTCTATTGATTTAAAAAAAAAAAAAAAACTCACTTGGGCGTTTGGATCTTGCTTTATTACATGCAATAGAGTTCCTCAGCCCTTAGACTCCCTATTGTCTATAACCATGAGAGAAGGGGAGACCCTAAAAACGTACTCGGATAGGTACTGAGAGATATTCAATGAGATAGATAGGGACTTTGATGATGTGGCCATAAGAACCTTCAAGGTCTGCCTACCTGCCAAGCATGGCTTGAAAAAATCTTTGACCAGGAAACCCGCAAACAGTGTACGACAACTCATGGACCAAATTGATAAGTATAAGAAGGTCGAAGAGGACCAATAACAAGGAAAAGGGAAGGCTATGGTTATCCCTCAAGGGAGAAAGGATTTCAAGTCGAATCACTACAACAATAACTAGCCCAGGAGAGACTTTGCTAGGCAATTGGGATCTACCACTACTTAAATGGTTAACACAGTGTTCTGAGAACCAGTACACCAAGTCTTGGAGAAATTAAGAACAAGTCATTCTTTAAGTGGCCAAACAAGATGGGGGGTGACCCTATGAAGCACAATCAAAGCATTCATTGCCAATACCACTAGGACCAAAGGCATACCACAGAAGACTGTAGAACTTTAAGGAGTCATTTGGAGCAACTGGTCAGAGAGGAGAGGCTGAAACAATTTCTATATCAGCCCAATGGACCAGGGGGTTAGACAGGATCAAGATTTTAGGGGAGTGCTTTTTCTAGAGCCCCTTTGGGCACTATCAATTTCATCTTTGTGGCCCCGAGAAGAACTATTTCTCATTCCTCTAAGGTGATGTCTATGGCCCGGCCACCTGCTGAGGACTCTAGACCTGAGCCGAAGAGGGCTAGAGTAGAGAACCAACCAGCGATGAGTTTCTCTGAAAAGGACAATGTTGGAATCGTACAGCCACATGATGATGCCCTGGTGGTCACTCTCAGGATAGAGGTCTATGATGTTAAGAGGGTGATGGTAGATTAAGACAGTGAGGCAGAGATTATGTATCTTGATTTGCATAATAGACTGGGCTTGAAACTTAAGGACTAGACAGCTTATGATTCGCCTCTGGTAAGCTTCGACGGGAATGTTGTTATTCCAAGGGGCCAAATTCGACTGCCTCTTCAGGAGAAGGAAGAGCTGATAGAGTTTCTCAGGAGGAACATTGACGTGTTCGCGTGGGGTGCTTACAAAGCTCTTAGGGTGGATCCGAGTTTTATCTGTCATCATTTGAATGTCAACCCGGCTATCCTCTCTAAGAAGCAACCACCTTGACGCTCATCTAAAGAGCATTCTAATGCTGTCAATGAGGAAGTGAACAAACTTAAGTAGGCTAGGGCTATTAAGGAAGTGTTCTACCCTGAGTGGTTGGCCAATATGGTGGTAGTGAAAAAGAAGAATGTGAAGGGGCGGGTATGTGTAAACTTCACAGACCTTAATAAAACTTGCCCTAAGGATCCTTTCCTTATGCCTCAAATAGATCAGTTGGTGGATGCCACTATAGGCCATCTTCGGATAAGCTTTTTAGACGCCTTTCAAGGGGTACCACTAGATACCTTTGGCTTTGAATGATCAAGAGAAGATAGCTTTTGTTACTTTTATTAGGAATTACCACTACAAGGTGATGCCCTTTGGTTTAAAGAATGCGGGATCTACTTATCAGAGGATGATGACTAGGATGTTTGCGTCACAGCTGGGAAAAAACATTAAGGTTTATGTAGATGATATAATGGTAAAGAGTAAGTTAGAGTCCGAGTATGTTAACGACCTCAGCAATATCTTTGAGATATTAAGGAAACATAAGCCGTGCCTTAATGTTAATAAGTGTTCTTTTGGTGTTGGTTCAAGAAAGTTCTTGGGGTACATAGTCACTCACCGCAAAATCAAAGTCAACCCTGACCAAATTAAAGTAATTAGCAGCTTACAGCCACCTTGGAATCCCAAAGAGGTCCAGAAGTTGACAGGGATGACTGCTATCCTGAACCGATTCATTTCTCAATCAGCAAATAGGTGCAGACCTTTCTTCCAATTGTTAAACAAACGGAAGGGATTTAAATGGATTGAGGAGTGTGTCTTGGCCTTCCAATAGTTGAAGGAATATGTCTCTCGGCCACCCATTATGTCCAAACCAGAGGTGGATAAGGTTTTGTTTGCTTACATTGTTGTGGCTTCCTATGCGGTGAGCTTGGTGCTTGTACGGGTTGATAGTGGTGTGCAGAGGCCAGTTTATTATGTGAGCAAATCACTGCATGAAGTCGAGGTTCGTTACTTACCCCTAGAAAAGACCATTTTGACAGTGGTGCATGCTACGCATAAGCTTCCATGCTACTTCCAATCCCACACAGTTGCTGTCTTAACCCAACTGCTGATTACACTGGAAGGATTGCTAAGTGGGGTACGATCCTAGGGAATTTTGATATTAAGAACATGCTTCGAACCTTTGTCAATGGTCAAGTTCTCGCAGACTTGGTGGTCGAGTTCATTGAATCCTCATTAAAAGATAAAGTTGAAAAGCAGAATATGTATGAAAAATCAGTTGGCATGGTCTCTTTGAAAAAACCTTTATCCTGGAAGGTATACGTTAATGGTGCAGCAAATTAAAGAGGATCGGGAGTGGGGCTAGTTTTAATATCTCCTAAGAGGATCACTGTTGAGAAATCCTTGAGATTAGGCTTCTCAACCACAAACAATGAGACCGAATATGAGGCTCTATTGGTAGGGATGACCATGGTTCAAAAAATGGGAGGAAAAGTAGTGGAAATATTTTGGATTCAAGGTTAGTGGTAAGCCAGGTAAAAGGAGAGTTAGAGGGTAGGGATGTGAGAATGTAAGGATATTTGAGTTAGGTTAGGCACTTGCAATCAGGGTTTGAGTCTTTCGACTTTCAACTTGCTGTAAATCCCGAGAAGTGGAAACACATATACTAATTCCCTAGCCACTCTTGCAACCTCTTCGGCACATGGCTTACCTCGAGTTATCTTTGTTGAAGACTTGTGCAAGCCAACTGAGATAAAGAAGGAGATGGCTCAAATTCATCAGATTAGGGTGAGACCTAGCTAGATGGACCCTATAGTGCTGTTCCTTAAGGAGGATATCTTACCCAAGGAGAAGTCAGAGGCTGATAAGGTGTGAAGAAAGGCTTTTCGGTTTTGGCTATCCAAGGACCAAAATTTGTACAAGCACTCTTTTTCTAGGCCATACTTACTATGCATACACTTAGAGGCAACAGAGCTACTCCTTGAGAAATTACATGAAAGGATTTGAGGAAGCCATATAGGAGGCAGGTCTTTATTTCACAAGGCCCTCATTGAGAGATATTGGTGGCCGAACATGCAGAAGGAAGCTAGAGATTTGCCCCAAACATTCACTAGTAAGGGGGAGTCCTTAATCCTTTATCTAGCCTTTAGCCATTTGCTTAATGGGGTTTAGATATTGTGAGACTTTTCCCTAAGGCAGTAGGAAATAAGAGATGGTTACTGGTCGACATAGATTACTTCACCAAATGGGTTGAAATTGAACCATTGGCAAATACCAGGGACGTGGATGTCAAGAGATTTGTTTGGAAAATATTTTCACTTAGTTTAGGATCCCTCATACCCTCATCTTTGACAATAATCTCCAGTTTGATAGTAAAGCCTTTAGGAGGTACTGTTGTAACCTGGGAATTACTAATAAGTATTTCACCTCGGCTTATCCATAGGGAAATGAATAGGCCAAGACTGTCAACAAGGTCATAGTGAATGGACTAAAGATGAGATTGGATGATGCGAAGGGAAAATGGGTGAAAGAGCTGTCACATGTCCTTTGGACATATCGAATCACACCTTGTAGATCAACAGGGGAGACACCATTTTCAATGACTTATGGAGCCGAGGCTGTTATTCCTCTAGACACTGGACTCCCAACACTAAGAACGAGTTCTTTCACTTCGAGCAACAATGATGGGCTGTTAAGCAAGAGCTTAGACTTAATTGAAGAGCAAAGAGAAAATGCCATGGTCCAATTTGCATATTACCAACACAAGCTCAAGTAAAGGTATGATGCCAATGTAAAGCTAAGATCGTTAGCACCTAGGGACTTGGTATTAAGAAAGGTTTTAGGTACTGTGAAGAACCCAGCCTAGGGAAAGTTAGGGCCCAACTGGGAAGGGTCATATCGCATCACCTTAGTGGTTGGAATAGGTGCATATTATCTTGAAGATTTAGATGAAAATGTTATACCACGCCCTTGGAATGTAAACAACTTGAGAAGGTATTATTATTAATGAAAGTTTTCTCTGCCATATTTTGGTTTATTACATTGTACGTTATGTGTCCTACTATTTATTTGAATATCAAACAGAACCTTGGTCATGCCTGACTCCTCGGATTACATACCTTAGGTAAATTGATATTTCAACTTATTTTTCTAAGTGTTAAATAGAACCTTAGTTATACTTGGCTTCTCTGACCACATACTTTGGGTAAATTAATACTTCATATCATTTTTCTAAGTATCAAACAGAACTTTGGTTATGTCTGGCTCCTCGGACCACATACCTTGAGTAAATTGATATTTTAAGTTATTTTTCTAAGTGTTAAACAGAACCTTAGTTTTTTCTGACTCCTCAGACCACATACTTTGGGTAAATTAATACTTCATATAATTTTTCTAAATATCAAATAGATTCTTAGTCATGCTTGACTCCTTAGACCACATACCTTGGGTAAATTGATATTTTAAGTTATTTTTCCAAGTATCAAACAGAATTTTGGTCATGCCTAACTCCTCAGACCACATACATTGGGTAAATTGATATTTTAAGTTATTTTTCTAAGTGTTAAACAAAACCTTAGTTATGCCTGACTCCTCGGACCACATACTTTGGATAAATTAATACTTCATATCATTTTTCTAAGGATCAAACAGAACATTGGTCATGCCTGGCACTACGGATCATATACCTTGGGTAAATTGATATTTTAAGTTACTTTTTTAAGTATTAAACAGAACTTTAGTTATGTCTAGATCCTTAGACCACATGTTTTGAGTAAATTAATATTTTTATTTACTTTTGTTAAGTATCAAATAGAACCTTGTTCATGTCTAATTCCTCGAATTACATATCTTGAGTAAATTGATATTTTAAGTTATTTGTCTAAGTGTTAAATAGAACCCTAGTCATGTCTGGTTCTTCGGACCACATACCTTAGGCAAACTAATACAATTTGTTATTCATCTAAGTGTCAGTAGAGCTAGCTGTGCTGGATGGCAGACATCTTCATTGTAATAACATGATAAAATGGACACTTAAAAGCACCACTTAAAGCATTTGAAAGCATATCTATGATCTATTAGAGAACTAACTATCATCTCCAGTTCCTTAAACTTACTGATGGGTGCTCTACCATTATATATTTTTTTAAGGTTAAGGTTACACTTTGTTGAGATCATGGACTTAGTAGGTTTAACCTATTCTGTTGCTGAATATATGAGGGTGGTAAGTATGCTACCACTTATGCAAATAAACAAATGGAGTTACATCTTATTGTCATGTTGGCTAATTATTAAGTGAAACATAAACTATATTTGGATCCATATTAACATCACAAGTATAAAAGAAAAGCTTGTAGCTATCATTAAACCAAGCCTCTGAAAGAGGCAAATAGATTACAAAAGGTTGAATAAATTACAAAGCTAGGACACACACATGAAAAAAAAAAAAAAAAAATGCTTAAGGCTTCATCTTGTTAACACCTCATTTTGCAATCCGCATTTAACCTTATATGGAGGGTAAAAAGGTAATTTTCCCTTGAAAATATGCATCTTAATTCTAGTCATTAGATCCTTAATCTCATTTTACCAAAATGATCTTGATATTATAACAATCAAATCGACTGGTCACAAGTCCTAATCGAACCACTAAATTGAAAGTTATCTTCAAATCAAGTTTTGTTGGCTGAAATGCACTATTACAAATTGAGTTCGACTATATGTGATTATGAACAATTGATTTCAATTGGTTATAAATATAATTAATTTGAGATCAACGATGTGTTATAATTTGATTGGTTAGGACTACATTTTATGGTAAGGTTACATACACCTAATTAATTAGATAGTTAAATATTAATTATTCAATGAGTAATTTATGCAATTATCTTTTAATTATGGTAAATTTGGAACTAATGAAGTTTGAAATGGGAGTGATTGGAATCTATTAATGTTAATTGGGAGCTAATTTGGGTCCTATTAATGTTAATTGTGCTGAAATTGTTTTCTAACAAATGACCTCTGCTCGCCATTTCGTTGATATCTCTCAGAATATTTTGAATCTGTGAATGAGATTAATTTTCCCAGAAAGTAGACACTCAGGGCTTCAATTTGAGCATAAGAACGAGTCATTTACAATCATAATTGAGTAAGATATGATTTTTTGAAGTTGACTTTACAGGTTGTTACAGTAGCTACGGGAAAACCAAATTTTGTTTGCTTCTCACACCCACCAATCTTTACATTTAATGCACCAAATTTTCCCCAAGGCTAAAATGAGGTATAGGTTCATGATTTTTTGTCAATCCTCATTAAATGATCTTTTCATTCATATTTTCTCCACCACTACTATATAAACCTCCCCTCCTCCATTCCAAGACACATAAAAACCCCATCTCTTCCCCTCTCTTGAGTTCTAGTGAAATTGAGTAGTCTTATCATATCTTGGTCTTCTTGAGACTCAAGGTATTGAGTGAGACTCACTCTTTCTCTCCTAACTCTTCTTTTCCTCCACCCTTAGGATCTCTACCAAGAATCTCCTCCTCCACTATATAGATCTTGCATGAAGGTATAATCTATTTCCCTAACTTGTTTTTGTGTTGCCATGATGAAAATTTAAGATTAAAGCATGATAATAACTATTTAAATTCTCTTGAGTATGTTTGAATATTCTTAAATGTTCTTATGTATTCTTTACATGTTATTGGTTGTTTCTCACATGTTCATACATAACACTAGTTTTAATCTTAAATCCATATTAAAAATATGAAAAACATGTTTGTTTCATAATTCTTTCAAATCATTTAATCTAGGATATCACAATCCACACACATTCACTAGAATTTATTTTTTAATCCAAATGAAATGCTTAATAAATGAAATTAGGGTTTATCGCAAGCATACACTTTAAATTCAACATGAAAATTGATTGATAACATATTCGATGATGTGATATGAATGTTGGCCACTATAGTCTAGAAGACCAGTTTCATCGAGCAAAGTGGGTGCTTAACACCTTCCCATCTTGTAACATAGCCTTTGAGTTTAGATCAAGGGTTGATAGACCAACGCTTATCCTTGTAATTTTCAAATTCTAGATTGTAACTAGGAAACAAAGTTATGTACTTTATCTTAAATTGTATATAAGATCAAAGTCATGTAATTTTCCTAAGATCAATGTAAATTCAATTGCAGATTAATAAAATGAGGAATTTTTCAATTTTGGTTTCCTTATTTATTCCAATAATTAAATAAGTGGCGACTCCATTGTAAAACCATTAATCTAAAGGGAAAAATATAACTAGTCGAACCTCAATTTTGAGAGACAATAACACGATTCCACCCATTCACATGGGTTTGGCCTAACATCCTTAAAAAAGAGGGCTAGGGGCACGGTCTCTTACGCATCTTTATTACAAGTTTATCCTTTTGAGTCTTGGGAGGCTGGGTGGAGGTTGCTGTGGTGGATGCAGATCCTTTTCCCTTGAGGTCTTCCTTGGAGGGTATGGGGAGAGTTGCCAGCATGATCTCCATGTTTTGGGAAACCTCTTTCTCCTTGAAGGGCTCTTTGGGGCATCTGGAGGTCAGGGGCATCCTAGGCCACTTCCTTGGTAAGGTTTGCTACCTTCTTAGTGTCCTCAGATTGCTCTGCCGCCTTGGAGATGTTGGCTATGGGAAGAGCTTTGGTTGGACTTTCCTTGCCTTCATTTGCCTCTTTGGAGACCAAGTCAGCCTTAGAGCCTGAGACGTGAATGGCTAGAGGGTAGAACACATTCTCTACTCTTCTAAGGGTAGAGGAGGAGCTTAGTCGAGGGCCTCGTTCCACACTTAGAGGCAATAGAATTTACACACCTCCGAGACTTCAGCCCTGAAGGCTTTCTCGGTCTCTGCCACGCCCACATTGTAGCCGTCTTGCTCGGCTTGCTCCTTGGCCTTCTCGGCCTCCTCCAGCTTTTTTGTCAGAACTTTGATCTAGCTTTTGGTAGCAAAGAGCTCGTCCTCGGCTTGACGAAGCTGTTTGTGCTGAGCCTCCACTTGCCTCTCCACCACGTCCAGAGTGGCCTTAGCGCTCTTCTTGTCCCAATCGGCTTCAACTAGATTGGCATTAAGGTCTTCAGACTTCTTCTCTGTTAATTCGAAAATGCGCCTGCCCTCCTCTTCCTTCATTGCCTTATAAGAGCTGATGACTATTTCCTCAACTCTGTGGGCATCCTGGACAACCTTTAATAAAAAAAAATAATAATAAAATAAAATAAATAAATAAATAAATAAATAATTTTAAAAAAAAATCAGCAAAGTGTAAGTACAAGTATAAAAGAGATTATTGCTAGGATAATGGGAAAAATTAGGTTGTAGGTGGAATTACTAGAGTGAGGTCTCTCTTTAAACTGAGGAAAATCTTGTGCTTCCTCATTGAATGCCACTTGGCCATATCTTCAGGTAGAAGTAATGTCTGCTCCACAGCATCGGCCACATAACTGGCCTTCCCTTGCTAGAAGTTTTTGATGGAAGCATCGGTAGGCAAGGGCGCCCCATCTAAGACTATGGCAGGGGTCCAGACGGGGGTCCCAACTTGGGAATCACCCCTCCTATTCGCCAAGGTCTGTGTTACCTTAGCCTGTTGGGCTCCCTTTTAGGGCTTGGTCTCCTTAGCCAAAGGGCCTTTCCCTCTTTCTATCGTATCCTAGCTTTTTTGATCCCTTTTCCTTTATGATTAATAGGATTAGCTCAAAGAGGTTAAGTGGGCAAAGGAGGGGGAAGCTTGGCTTGGGTGGCCTTCTCAGGTGCCTTATCCCCAGCTTGGGACTCCATAACTACTAGAAGACATGCCTTAGGCTTGCGTTGTATCCCCATATCTTCTAGTAAGGGGGAGTCTCCTTGGGCCTGGCTTGCTTGCTCAAGAAGAGGGTGGTCGAGGTCACCAGATGGAGTTTTAGGAGATGAAGGTTGGTTGAAGACTTTAAAGTCGTCTTCAGAGTCAAAAACTTCAACGATCCCTTCCTCTTCCTTAGTTGAGAGTTGGGACGAGGTTGCCTCCTCCTTGACAGCACGTTGAGGTGGTAAGGCTATTTTTGGGATGCCTTTTGTAATAGGGTCAGTAAGGAGAAAACCTGGAACGACAATACTTATCTGATATAGGCGAGGGTCCTTCGCTTTAATTACACACTTTGGCGCCTAAAAGCTTTTAGAAATGGGGGTGTAGCCGAGGATTACGTGTGCCGCTCTCAGCTGACCGTCACTATGGACGAACACATCGGCTTTCAGTATCATGTCTAAGCTTAGCTGGTTGACAAGACTGAAGTTTGGAATAGCAACATTCTTATCTACAAAACCATTAGGAAAAACAAGAAACATTGTCAACAAAAAGCAGTGCGAATCAAAGGAAAACTCATATACAAACACAAACAAAAGAAAAGGGGAAGGGGTTGACTTTGAAATAATCAACCTAGACCTAAAGCCCCACTTGGTGTCCCCTCTCTCATCGGGCATGGGAGGCCATCATGCTACTCCTCTAAAATGATTAAGAAGTCCTTTTTTAGGCCTTTGTTGGAATTAGGGAGGCATTGGATGAGCCTAACCTCGGCTTACCTAGATTTTAGGTAATACCCCTACCCTTTTAGGTGGTAGAGGTTGTAAATCTAATTAACATCGTGATGGGTAAGACCTAAGCTCATTTTCTCGTTAAGGGCATTGACGCTACCTAAAATCCTAAACATGTTTGGGGCATATTAGGTGGGAGCTAATCTATGAGCCTTAAGGTAATCCCTAGTGACAGTGCCCATAGGGATCCTTATCC
Organism: Quercus wislizeni; assembly: GCA_023055345.1. Classification (NCBI taxonomy): domain Eukaryota; kingdom Viridiplantae; phylum Streptophyta; class Magnoliopsida; order Fagales; family Fagaceae; genus Quercus; species Quercus wislizeni. The sequence goes on along the minus strand of JALGQJ010000003.1, from coordinate 45,471,609 downwards.
CTCCCTCTATAAAGGCAATCATAGGGATTACCACTTCTCCCTCATGCCTTTTCTCGTGCCATTCCTCTTCCTTACAATACCTAATTGAAACTCCTAGCAAAATCCTATACTGAGCTCTAAAGCTCTCTATATTCTCCGTGGAGTCTACTAGGTGAGCAAATCTACCCATATTTAGAGAAAGGTTGGAGGTGCTAAGATAGTAAAGGGGAAACTAAGAAGGCTGAGGAGGAATAAACATGGAGAAAAGAAAAATAGATAGAAAGATAAATGGAAAGGTTTGTAAAGACTTATGCAAAAAAGAAAAGTCTCCTCGGACAGGCTTTTGGGATTTGTTAAGGCACGAGTAGATTGAATAAGTGTGCAGATTCAGTGTGTGAGTGTTGAAGTGAGGTAAGTGAAGTGTTTGGGTAATATTTATATCAAAGAGAGATTGATAAGCGTCAGGATCATGCGTTGGGTAGTTAAAAAGCACCTGCGCTAATAGAGGTGATATATGATAAGTGCAAGGCAATTGTGGTAATATCAAAATCCCTTTTTCTTTGAGGAGCCAAAGAGAAGAGTTTTGAGGGACTATTGTAGGGGTGGTAGGCCCAGTAATGCATATCTATGTATATGTTGGGCTGGGTGTCCAATTCAAGGACATCAAGTAGTCCGAGGATGGGGAAACACTGTTAAAGGAGTCCATGTTAATGAATGAAGATGTGAGGTATGGTTATAAGGGTCTAAAAAAGTGGTTGGAGGAGGAATGCTTCCTCGGCTGGGCAAAGCCGAGGTCAAAAGGTGCGGTCTGACATCAAGAGCAATGGTCTGGACAATTCCATTGATGAAGATAAGTATCAGGAAGGAATGGCACAGAGGAAAGCTATGAAATATCTAAGGGAAAGCTGCTACCACCGCATTAAATGCTCTGCAACTAACTCTTTGGCCGCATTAATGAGGAAGTAATACCTGAACAGTAGTTTTTAGCCTTACAACTACTCTATAAAGACTTCAGGAATGTGCTGATATGATAGGGATCAACACTGACGATCTAATCTACACGTGGAGGGCAGAGATGGAAGGAGAAAGATAGTATAAAGTAGAAGGAATGCCTTGAAAGAAGGAGATTAGAGAATTAAGAGAGAATTATTGTAGCAATAAAAACTGTACCTGTAACCAATTTCAAGAATTATATACAAGAACTGATTTCCTTGGACTGTGCTGAGGACGATTTTCATTAGATACAACTAGTCTATTCTTACTTTGTTGTTATTTAGATCCACTATAATTGCTATCCAATTCATTAGAGCCTAATTTTTCAACTCACTCTCTACAAATTTATTGTATTGGGCTCTTTGGGCCTAGATCCTTTGCATTTTTGGGCCTAGGACTCAAACAACATCCTTACAAGTGACACTTTCAAGATATAATCAAACAAGTATTTGAAAGAATAATGTTAGGGATATTATAAACTTGACAACATGAGACTTCCAAATATGTATCATTGATCAATTACAAAAAGTAATTCAAATGTGCATTGAATTGGTTGCTAAAGTCCACCAATGATACTCACTGTCACATCAATTTGTAAACTATATAGTAAAATTTATAGTATTTCTAGCATTTTCTTTTTGAGAATTAGAATTACTTCTTGTAATTGGTAACGCATCTAATTTTTGTGAGACCCATATATTTAAATTTGTATTATTTCTAGTATTGCTCAATTTTTTGAACATTCTAAAAAAAAAAAAATGTGAAACTAATTATTTTTTTATATCTCCAATAGATATTTTTTTAAACAAAAAATTAATTTTTTGCCCCCACATTTGGGCAAGGTTTTTAAACCCGGACCGGACCATACGGTCCAACCAGGAAAACCTTGAACCGTTCAGAATTACGGCCCATTTACCATCAAAAACCGTTTCATGCAAAAAAAGCAGGGACCCGTACGAATCGAGGTCCGACCGCCCGGTTCTGTGAACCATGAGCAGTTCTGGCAATTCAAATCAGAGCTATTTTTATTTTTTATTTTTTAAAAATTACAGACTCACAACACCAAATCACCATTGTTGAAGCTTCAACCATAACATTCTGTCAAACGTTGAACTTGCATCAATGTTCTAGATAGTTTCAGGCAAAATTTTCTTTTCGGCAATGAGAGCTTCTGCGAAATTTTTTTTGACAAAAAAAAAAAAAAAAAAAAGAAAAGAAGAAGAAAGGAGTAGCCACTGCACGGTGACAATGTAATGCTCTGCAAGAGTTTTTGACAGACAAAAAAAAAAGCCATGATTGTTTCTGTGAGTGAAACTGAGGAGCAGAGGAAGAGTTTTTTTATTTTTACCAAAAAAGAAGAAGAAGAAGAAGAAGAAGAAGAAGAAAGGAGCAGCCACTGCAAGAGCTTCTGACCAAAAAAAAAAAAAAAAATCCATGATTGTTTTCCGTGAGTGAAACTAAGAAGGAGGCAGAGGAAGATTTTTTGCAAAGAAGAAAGAGTGTGAAGAGGGCTCATCAAAAAAGAGAAAGTCAAAAAGATGGAACACTGAAGAAACGTGTAGGCAACTAGGCATTGGGAAAGTAAAAGAGCATTGGGAAGGTAAAATTTTTAAATGGGTGGATGAGAAAAATTTAGGATATTAGTAAAAAAAGAAAAAAAAAAAAGAAAAAGATAAAGATGTAGAATTTAAACGGTGGAGGAGATAAATCAATCAATCAAATGGTGGAGATAAAAAGGAAAAAAAAAAGGAAACAGAAAAAGGAAAAACGGATTGTACTTAGGTCATTTGAAAAGGTGAAGTGCTACGTCCACAATATATTTACAACAAATTATGGGTGGTTAGTTATTATTGGTTCAAAATTAAATTTAGCACTGAAATTACTTTTTTAACTTAACAATAATAATCAGTAATAACTTGCTACTTAGGATTTGTTGTAAAAATATTGTAAAAATATTGTGGATATATCATTTCTCTTTGAAATGTATAAGAAATTTAAAAGAGAAATGAAATGTCCACAGTATTTTTATAACAATATTATAGTGGATGATATAATAAGTATAAAACTTATCCTAAGCTCTAACATTTTATCTTAAAGTGCTCTTAAGACAACTATTTTAAAGACACCAGTTAATATGAACTCTCTTTTCAAAAACATAAACTTTGATCGGTAAATTGATCTTAATAATGGAAATAATGACCATTGCTCTAATCATTTAAAATTTAATGCATCGAGTAATGAAATTTGAACCTTTGGTCAATCTCTGATTTAGATTCTACTCTACTTTTGGGTAGGTCCCTCGTAATTGAGGTTGTTTGTTAATGTGAGTGAAGTTTTGGAATGTGTGTAAAAGAATGAGTGCATCATGGGTAATTAAGAATCCATTTGATACATGTGTTTAAAATATAAAAATTGTTATTTAAAAATATTTGTAGAAATTCGTGTGGGTGAAAAAATGTGTGAAAATGCGTAAAATATTTTTTTAAAACTAAAAATTGTTGTTTGAAAATACAAACCAAACACCCCCTAATGTTTGAGAAAATGTAAAAAATGTTTTTCTTCTCCATGAGGTAGGAGTGCTCCTTCTCACTGTGGGTGAGACTTCCTTACACCACTTCAGCGACAGTGGTGACCATGGACTCGTATTTCATTAAGAGACTACAAAAGATATCCCTCATTGAGGAGGAAGAGATGGATATAGCTGTACGAGTGAACCACCATAGAGAAACTCTGGAGGAATGTTCCCTCAATTTGTTCGAACGTTTTCTCCATGAGAAACCTCTCAACCTTAGAGCAGCAAAGAGCTTTCTGCGATTAGTATGGCGTATGGGGAGTGACCTCAAGATTATGGAGGTTGGTGCGAGCCTACTTTAGTTCAAGTTTTTATTGGAAAGTCAAATGAAATGGGTGGACGACAATGGACCATGGTGCTTTGACAATCACCTCCTAGTCCTCCGGAGGTGGGAAAAAGGGATGTCCGCATTCAATGCCTCCTTCCATAGTATACGTGTATAGGTGTGGGGAATGCCTTTCAACCTAATGAATGAAGAAGCCGGGAAGAAGATTGGGAGTGTACTGGATAAGGTTATGGATGTGGATGGCAAAGCCATTGCAGTAGAGCAGGCACGCTTCCTTTGGGTAAGGATTGAGATACCACTGGAAAAACCATTGTAGAGGGGAGCTACATTGGTCAACCTAGAGGGGAACAAAACGTGGGTTGCATTCAGGTATGAAAGGATTGTGGGTCTTTGCTACTCCTGCGGACGTTTAGGGCATAATATGAGTTTGTGCCCTCATCGGTGCCCGTCCATGAATCCAGATGAACCTACTGATAACCCCTACAGCGAATGGATGAAAGCAGGGGGTGGCGAGGCACGGACGGGCCTAGAGATCAGGGAAGAAACAGCCCGCAGCAGCGGAAGGAAGACAATGACGGCAAGAGTACTAGGAAGCCACCTGTCCACATAAGCCCTACGAGCTTAGCGGAGTCTGACAACACGGCACGTGAAACAGATTTTACAAAGAAAACTAATCTACTTTCTACGCAAGAGGGGGCTGAAGTTACGTGTTGGCCCAGTACACAATTAATGGGAGTTGATGTGACACACAACTTTACCTCTGTACGAACTGAAAAGGGGATAATGGCTTTGTTGGCGACATAACCCAACGAAACAGTGAGGAGGGTGGCTTGGGAGACACAATCATCTGCCCACACCTAGGGAACACTAAGAAGGGTGAAGGATACAAAGCCATGCACGTGGACCCTATAAGTAAGGAAATGAGTGATGCATGCAAGGTAAATGCATGTAGTGAAAACCACTAAAGCACACCTCACCCTTAACAAAAGGTACCGAGATGGACAAGAAGAACAAAGCCACACAATGTGGACGAGGGAAGCAGTACAGATGGGAGGAAAAACGAAGACATGGAGACTGAAAGAGTAGGCTCAAAGAGAGGGCATGTGCATCGGCCTATGGAGAGCAAAACCGAAGACATAGAAAATGGGAAATGGCTTAAGACTGAGAAGGACCTTACCTACAGAGATGCTTCAATGGCAGAGGCTGCGATGCAGCCTCACCGAGCACAATGATCATTATTAGTTGGAATTATCAGGGGTTTGGGAACTAACGTGCAGTGGAAGTACTCACTGAACTAGTGAGAAGTAAAGGACCCACCGTTTTGTTCCTTATGGAAACAAAGCGGACTATAGCAGAGATGCGTAATTTATGTCATGATCTTAACTTTCATTCTGTCCTGGCCGTTCCATGTGAAGGACGTAAAGGAGGGCTGGTTATGTTTTGGAAGGTAGATTGTAACCTGCACATTCAGACATTTTCCCCAAACCACATTGACACGCATATTCTATCGGCTAACCAACAACCATGGCATTTAACTGGCTTGTATGGCAGACTAGAGGGATACTGCAAGCATGAACCGCGGCTCCTCCTCCGACATTTGCATGCGAGATCCTCACTCCTATGGGCTTGCATGGGTGACTTTAATGAAATACTTCAGTTCACAGAGAAGCGAGGTGGGCTCCTTAAACCACTGGCACCTATGCTTGCTTTTAGGGAAATACTGCTGCAGTGTAAGTTGAAGGACCTAAGCTACCAAGGCTACCCGTTCACGCGGCGAAATGGACATTCGGGGGTAGCTTTTGTTGAAGAAAGGATAGACCGAGTATGTGCCAACACCAAGTGGCATGAGCTATTCCCCTCAGCAAAAATAATCCACCAGCAAGTATCCTACTCGGACCATGACCCTATATTATTATATATTCAGCTTGCTAACCAACAAGGTCGACCATGGTGAAAGCAGATCCAGAGATTAAAAGAAAGGTGGGCAGCCCACGAAAATTGTGTGGTAAAAATTAGGGTAGCATGGACCCAGCAACCCCCTAATGGCAGCTCTATGTTTCAGCTTTTTGAAAAAATCAAAGTTTGCCAAGGGCAATTGATGGCTTGGAGTTGGGAAGCTTTTGGAAATACTAGACATTGCCTGGAGAAGCAAAAGGTGCTTGAGAAGATGGTTGGCATGGGGTATAGGGCAAACATTGAACGAATTAATACGGTGCGTAGCGAGATAAATGACTTACTCCACCAGGAAGAGGTTTTTTGTAGGCAGCGGTCAAGGGCTGTTTGGCTTCCCGTAAGGGACAAAAATACCAAGTTCTTTCATAACTAGGCAAGCTAAAGACGGCAGAAAAATAAGATTGAAGGGCTAATGGATGAGAATGGGGTCTGGAGGATCAAAGAGCAGCAGATTGGTGAGATTGCAAAGGAATACTTTCAAAGGAATTTTTCTATGTCCTACCTGACCAATGTAGATGAGGTACTCTCTACGGTGGATTGACTAGTCTTGGAGGAAATGAACCAAGAGCTGTTGCGGTTGTTCAGCGGGAGGAGGTGAGAAAACCTTGCTTCCAAATGCACCCATCAAAATCCCCGGGACCGGATGGAATGACGCTGTTTTTCTTTTAGAAGTATTAGCACATAGTCGGTAGTGACGTCACTGAACCAATGCTTTCAGTCCTTAACTCGGGACACATTCTAAATAAGATAAACTTCACACACATTTTGCTTATCTCGAAGATGAAGGAACCACAAACAATGGCAGATTTCCGCACAATCTGTAATGCCCTAATTTGATTGATTATGTGATGTGTGTGGGTGTGTGATGAGTCCCACATTGGGTATTTGCTGGGTTGAACTCGGCTTTATTAACAACTGTAAGGAGCCTTAATTGTGACTAGTCCTTTTGAAGTATAGCGTAGATATGACTAATACTTTTATGTAACGACTCAAGGAAAAGCGTTAGCCACATCTGCGCTATACCTCAAAAGGACTAGTCACAATTGAGGCTCCTTACAATTGTTAATAAAGCCCAGTTCAACCTAGTAAATACCCGATGTGGGACTCATCACACACCCACACATATCACACAATCAATCAAATTAGGGCATCACATAATCAGCCCCAGCAATGTGGTAAGTCGTATAGTGTCTAAAGTGCTGGCAAATAGAGTTAAACCTATCCTCCTGAACATCATATTTGACTCACAGAGTGCCTTTGTCCCCGATAGACTTATTTCCGATAATACATCAGTCGCTTATGAGATGTTGCATAGATTGTGAAATAAAAGAAAAGGGAAAATTGGCCACATGGCAGTGAAACTCGTCATCAGTAAAGTATATGATCGAGTGGAGTGGGAGTTTCTGCGTAAAATAATGGTGAAGTTGGGGTTAGCTGAAAAATGGGTTAATCTAGCCGTGTAATGTGTGTCATCAGCTACTTACACAGTCCTTCTCAATGGGGAACCAAGGGGTTTCATCTCCCCATCACGAGGCATAAGACAGGGAGACCCACTATCGCCATACCTATTTTTGTTTTGCGTTAAGGGACTATCGGCTTTGATCCCCAAAGCAACTGAATCACAACAAGTTCAGGGGTTATTGTCTTGCCTTGGGGGGGGGGGGGGGTTAGTATCTCTCATCTACTTTTCGCGAACGACAGCTTACTATTTTGTCTAGCCATCCCAATAGAATGCAATTGCCTCATCCAAATACTGAGTACATACGAGCGAGCATCGGGCCAAGCAATTAACCGGCAAAAAATAGCTCTATTCTTTAGCCCCAACACAGATGTGACACTAAGGGAAAACATACGTAGCATGCTGAATGCTCAGATAGTGACGAAGTTTGAGAAATATCTTGGATTGCCTATGGTGGGGGTGAAGAATAAAATCAGTACCTTCAAGGACCTTCAAGAAAAAATAGCTAAATGGGTCATCGGGTGGAAAGAAAAGTTCATTTCCAAAGCAAGCAAGGAGGTACTAATTAAAACAATTTCACAAGCTATCCCAACATATTCTATGAGCTTGTTCAAGCTTCTGAAAGGCTTATGTAATGATATCAACTCCATCATTGCTAAATACTGGTGGGGCCAAACGAGTAACGAGAAAAAAATACACTGGATAAACTGGGGGCGGCTATGCGAACCAAAGAAGAAGGGTGGAATGGGATTTAGGGACATCAATGCCTTTAACATAGCCATGCTAGCCAAATTAGCATGGTGACTAATACACCAGCAGAACTCCCTGTTTTTCAGAGTATACAAAACTAGGTATTTCCCTGGAATGTCATTCTTGGAAGCTGATCTAGGAAGCAACCCATCGTACGTGCGGAGAAGTTTACTACAAGCTTGAGATGTAATCCTAGAAGGGTCAACATGGAAAGTTTGAAGTGGTTCATTAGTAGACATTGCTACTCACAACTGGCTGCCGCGACCACCATGTTTTAGAAGGGAAGGTCCTTGGCCAAAAAAGGTTTCGGAGTTAGTGGATGTAGACACAGGGCAATGGGATAGAACCAAGTTATCCTTTTGGTTCGAAAGGCACACATGCGAAGATATTCTACGTGTACCCTTGACCAATACGATAGCCAGTGACGTACTAATATGGAGCGAGAACAAGTCAAATAGATTTACTGTCAAGTCAGCATATAGGGTGGCGCAAAGACTCTTGAACCCGACATTAGGGGACTACTCTATGGCTGGGGTTATTAAGAGGTTTTGGAAGTCAGTATGGATGCTCAATACTCCGCCTTAAGTGAAAAACTTCTTGTGGAGGGCATGCTCCAATATCCTGCCAACCCGGGATAACCTGCATAGGAAAAAATTGCAGGTGGAGCCTTGGTGTGCAATCTGTCATCAGCCTAGAGAAACAGTGTGTCACATCTTGTGGGAGTGCCCCCTAGCATGAAATGTGTGGGCCCTAGTCAAGGGGAGAACTCAAAAAAACATAGCTCAAGCTTCTGACTTCCTCGCTTTGACATGAAGTATGGTGGAAAGACTGCCAAAAGAGGAAATGGAGTGCTGGTCAGCCATAGCATGGGCTATTTGAAACGCACGAAAATAAGTTATGTTTTGAGAACTTTCAGACTCAGCCCAAAATTATCCTTCGTGGTGCGATATCTTTTCTACATGAATATTAGGAGTTGGTGGCTCAACAAAGGACGATATAGGCTTTAGGGGCTGTGTAAATGATGTCTCTTGTGTGCGTTCTGGAGCTAGTACTTCGTGAAGGATACCCTTTGCATGGAGTTATCAAGAGGGTTTAGTGGAAAACCAACGAGCAAAATTTGGCTTTGAGAGGATAGGTGATTTGATGTTTTCCTGCATATGTCTTTGTCTTGGATGTCAGGCTAGGCTGTGTAGCCCTGAATAATCTCAGGACCCCTTTCTCTACTCTTGTACTTTTCTCATTTGTTTAATATAAATTCTACCCACTCAGTCAAAAAATGTTTGAGAAAATGTGCACCAATGCAAGATTTGTGGATTGTATGCCACCTCTTTTTGGTAATAGATGATCATCTAACTTGGACGTGTCAGAGCATCTTCAATAGTTTATGTAAAAGTAAAATAATCTCTTTAGGGAACGAGATTCAAAAAATAGTATTTAATAGATTTTTTAAATCATGAATTTTTTTTCTTTATAAACAGTAGTTCATCAAATTTGATGGGCTATTGTACAATAGTAAAAGAATAAAACTAAATAAAAAATTAGTAACGAAAGAAATGGGAATGGGGTATGGGAATATATGTATTAAAAAATGAAGAAATAATGAATGAAGAAATAATATTTAAATGAGATAGAGAATCTGTTGAAAGATGTATTTGAAAAAGTAGGTAGGTAAAAAGTAAATGTCACTGTTCATTGTCCGAACAATACAAAAATATAGAGAAGTTGCTGGAGATGCTCTCAATTTCTACAAGTAAAATTTTGGTTTTTACTTGTCCCTCCCAAGAACACATGCACTTCGAAACTTCTCTTGATTTGTATATTGTATTCATTTTGTGTATTTGATAGGATGCTTTCTTCTTCTTCTTCTTCTTCTTCTTCTTCTTCTTTTAATATACTATTGATTCCTATTCCTAAAGTTTAAAGGTTGAATACTTTTAATCCCTTATCAATTTTAGTTTCTAAAGTTTAAGACATGTAACCCATGTGCTTCAATTTCACATTACCTCAATTAATTGAATTTGAGTGTTACGTTATATTTATGTCATTTCAAATTTTAATGCCATTTCTCTCTCTGGTCTCCCCGATCCCAATCTGATTCTGCACAAACAAAACCATAAATAAATCAATATCCATTAGATCATGAAAACCAAGCCCTCAAAGCAAATACTTTTTTATTTATTAAAAAAAAAAAAAAGGGAAAGCAAATGAAATTCAGAGGAGTGAGATGGAGATGGAATGAATACCTGAGAATCAGAAATTCAGAGAAATTGATGCGTTAGTTAGAGGTTTGAATCTCTGTGTGCATGGGAAGAATATGAAGGGAGATTTAAAAGAGGAAAGACACAGCAGCTTATTGTATTTGAATCCCGAAAGTAAGCTAGGCCTATTTAGAGACCCAATTCCTAGATCTTATGCCGCAAATGATGGCAAAATGTCAATAAAACATATAGCCATCGACCTTAATAATACATTATGTACTCCAAACTAAATGTAAGGCCCACTATAAAACATACAGATTGAAATCCGAAATAACGATAGAAAGAAAAAGGACAACTCTCCCAAATTCGCAACAGGCCTGGGATGCTCTAACAGTTCAGCTATCAAAAGGAATTTACTCCTGACATCACCAATATAATACCTGTCAGAACTTATAACTCTTACCTATAGACCATAATATGACAAATAAATGTACTCGTAGGCTAAGGCTTGTAGCATTCTCTATCCTGATCCTGGCATCAATGTCTGATCATGATTTGAATGCCAAGGAAACGACGAAAAACAAAGCAACACAAGCGATGCCAACAATCCAAACAAGATAGCTAGGGAGGAACATAGCTATCATTAGTAAGAACCCTGTGGCAGCAGCAGTAGATCCTATCAGTCCAAAAACTCCAGCAATCCGTGGCTTCCTATGGGTTAGCAAGACAGCAGTGATGGAACATATATAACCCACCAAGTTACCAACCACAACACAAACTAGGAAGACCTTGTTGGAACAAGATTTTCCAGTGAAATGGAAAACAATGACAGAAGCAGATGTTTGGGCTGCGACTGTGATGGACATCATGGCTAGTTTGTTTATGTTCACAGTTGGTCTACGGTTCCTACCTCCACCTCCACCTCCACCTCCACCTCCGCCTCCGCCTCCGCCTCCGTCTCCGTCTCCACCTCCACCTCCACCTCCACCTCCTCCACCGCCTCTGCCTCTCCCTCCACCCACTCCTCCACCAGTCTCTCCACCTTCGCCTTCTCCTTCACCTCCTCCGCCTTCATCTCTCCCAACACTTGCACTTCCACGCCCACTTTCCTCTTCCTCTTCACCATTACTCCCTCCTTTGGCTTCAACACAGCAATTTGTAACTTCAAAAAGCCTATCTTTAGAATTAGAATATAAATGTTGTAGATGGAGGTAAATAAGTAGATCAGTGAAGATCATTGAGAGTAACTTGAAGCGTGACTCACCGAATCTTTTGGTTCCATCTTGACCTGTGCCACTGCCTCTTCCATTACCTTTATCAACACGGCCAAGTACAACTACTTTAGGATGCTGCTCAGGGCTCCCTTCCAGACACTGCAATATATCATACTCCTTGAAGCTCAAATGGTGGAAACTCATGGTTGCCCATGAATCAACAGCGCGTGTTTCAATTCTGGATGGAAGAACACCGAGTTCTCCAACGATCATCAGCAAAATCAGCATGATCATCACCAGGCTGAGTAGAACCTTCTTTGATCCCAGGTTGCTTTCTCCATCGCCGCCACTTCCTGCAGCACCACCATTAGCCTCTATTGCCGTTGATGGCAGTAAAGGCTGTTCTAGAAAGCCTAGGCCTGCATCTTCATCACCCTTACCACCCACAAGCATTGATAAGGTTGGTTCAGGTAGATCTGATTGCACGCGCAGCAGCCATGGACTGCTTGCCTCGCCAAGTCTTGAATAAGGCAGGGAATCCAGTTTATCCCCCAAGATCATATCTGGGTTTTTTGGAGGATAATCAGATAAGGCAGAGCTTGCAACCAAAAAAACTAGGAAAATAGGAAGGGTTATATTAGCCTGCCCCATATTGAATCTATGAACCAAAGCAAATCTTAGAGATGTTAAATACTACCGCGAGAGAACGAGATATATAACCAAATTGTGTTCGTGGGCAGCAAAGAAAATCTCAGTGAAAGAACCAGGATAGCATAGGGGAATTTCTTTGCAAGTTAAACATGTCTTTCCTCGACGCGTTTTAGATCACCATCTAGAAACTCTGGAACTTATGGCCAGAGGAACACCAAACCCCTGCATTTTTTAAGGCCTGTGTTATATGCTCTTTCTTTTCTTTTCTTTTCTTTTTTTCTTTTGTAAATATTTTCTCTTCGTCGTTAATGAGAATTTGGAAAAATAATGAAATTGAAAAGATGGTGCAGGTTTTTAATAATTTATAAATCTGGTGATCTAATCCCATATATTCATGAAAAAGATGCTTAGAATTTGGTTTTTATTTGTTAAGTTGAAACAAATTAAAGATCATTATTCTAATGGACTAAACAAAACTCAAAATGAGACAAATTCTAGTTAAAATACATTTGTTCTTCTTTAATTAAATTAAGTATGATATACATACATACATACATACATACATATATATATATATATATACATATATATATATATATATATATATATATATATATATATATGTATATGTGAATTATTTAATTTCATCTTGTAATTTTTAATTAAATACGCATCATATATAAATAATTTGTGCTGAACTTTCACTAAAATTGAACTCGTTATGAATTGATTTTATTTAAAATAAACTGTACAATGACAGGTGTGCATAAGAAATGTGCACCAAAAGTGTTCAAATTAGACCATCTTCACGCGGAATGACCCAATTATATGAATTTCAGGTGAGATGATGCAGTAGTTTCTTGATATTAATGTAATGTGAACTCTGGAGAAATACATAGTAGTAATTGAGAAAGAAGACAAGAAAGGTAAATTTCTTCGTAAGTAAGGTTACCCTTCCTGCCATATCTTCACAACTAAGTTAAAGATCTTCTCAAAAAAAAAAAAAAAAAAAAAAAAAAGGTTGAAAAAATTCCTCTCTGGACGTGCAGGAAAGCATCATGCAAGTTTCTGTTCAGCTTCCTTGCAATTGATATTAAAATACCATCGAAGTTGTGTGTGAGTGTTTTTTTTTTTTTTTTTTTTTTTTTCTTCGTGTACACTACAACAAATATGACTTTTTTCAAGGGTCAAAACCCTTAAAAAAAGTATTAAACAACCTTGAAAGAAATTATTTTAAGAGTCCAATCGACCTTTGATAACCTTCAAAATATATACCGTCGAACAAGAAATTTTGAAGGCCTTCATGGCCCTCAAAACAAGTGCTCTAATCTTATTTTGAGGGTCAAGACACCCTTAAATAACCTTTTACCAAGGTTTAAAAGATTTATATTGACCCTTGATAAATAAGGTTATTTAAGGGGTCTCTTGACCCTCAAAATAAGATTTTATTTTATTTAAAAAAAAAAAAATCACAATAATGTACAAAAAATACATATACACACACAAAAATTCACAATTGTTAAGATGATATGCTATGATATTGATGTATGGCAAAAGTGGTAATTGCTACAATTACACTTTCTTTGATCGTTAAACTCAAACCTACAAATTAACAGATAACAGATTAGGGGCCGCATACAAACTACCGATATGTCAATTATTGTTTAAGAGAAAAGATATCAACAACCACACTTTGTACAAAGACCAAATCTGTCCAAGAGTTAAAAGTTCTGACACATTTTATTCTTCATCATCATCTCCAAAGCAAGAAGTTATCAGCTAGTACAATTGAACATTTCAGCCATTATGGGTATCCTAAGTTTCTGAAAAAAGAGAGAATAATACCAAAAGTTTGTTAAGTTCCCAGCAAATATACCTAAACACCTTTCCACAATATCAAATTAAAGATACCCACAATTTCAAAAAGAACAAAAAAGGCACAACAAAGTTCATATATCTAAATAAAACATGCTGATTAAAGAAACATCATTCACCAAAAAGAAGAAAACTTGGAAGAGAAGAATACCAATACTCCAGGGAAAAGGATATTCCAATCCCACACCCAATAGAAACCCCAAAAGAAAAGAATTTTAACATGAAAAGAGAAACTCCTATTCACATAAACTCTCATCTAAAAGTCAGATTAACCCGATCAATATTAACCAAGCAAGCAAATTTAACATCCATACTCCAAAACCCAGAACAGGGGTCACAATCATTAACAATCTTTGATTAGATATATTAAACCAAAAAAAAAAAAAAAGGTCCATCTTTCAACATACCCAAATCATAAAATCTATCACAGAATCCAAATAACAAGTATACTTGATTAGCAAACAAAGAAAAAAACAAATCTTTGAAATTTGGGAGAATGCTGTTATGGTACGTTTATTCCTAAGATCTTAATTTGAAACTTATGAGAGTTCTTTTTTTGAAATTGTACACCTATAGAAGAATTCTAAAACATAGCAAATATGGGTAAAATCTCACCAAATGCTGCAGCCTATTATAGGCTTGTGAAAAGAAAATCTCACCGACACCATTACATGCAACCAATATCTTGACCCACTTGGTTTATCCTCCATCAGAAGCTGGATTTCCATAAATCAAGCAGAAATAAACATAATTATCAGTGCTACAACATCAGATTTTGGATAGCAATGACAGAAAATGAGATAATGCAATTGAAAGGGCACTGATATTGTAGGTTAAGGAACAACACAATGAAAATAAGCCAATATAAGTAGACAGTAACATTCTTGAATTATTCGGTAAGATCTCAACGCTAAAACAAGAAACATACCAATCATCAAATCGAGGTCTTTAATGTTTAAATCTGCATTGCATGATGAAAATCTATATCTTCATTAGAAACCCCTTCAACATATATAAAAATAATTTCTGACAACTTGGAACTGATTAATTCCAATGAAAACTATTTCATTCTCATTCAATTCCAATGCATCAATTTTACTATTAAAAAAAAAAAAATCAAACTTACAATCAAAAAAAGATTTTATATACAAAATTGAATCAGGCTAAAGCTTCAGATTAGACCTAAAACAAAAATGAACCAGGAAATGCATAGCAAAATGAAGAAAATGAGAAATAATGTAATCCACACCTTTTGCTTTTTTAAGCCAGGGATCTATTTTGAATCAAAGCCAGTTTGGTGTGATTCCAATTCCAAAGTATCCAAACCCTAGCCCCTAATTTATACCATTACTTGCTCTCTAAGCCCCTAAAACACTAGGACTATGCAAAATTGGACTAATACTTTGTAGTCTCTCTACCAGTGAAGAGAATGACAGAGAGAAAAAACGAGAGAGATTAGGACAACTTCAATTTTTTTTTCTCGAGAAACAAACAGAGAGTTAGATAGAGAGAGACTGTAATCGAACGAAGAAGTGGAGGAGATGATATTTCCGACCACCATGTCCTTAGCTCGTCATCGGAGATGATATCGCTGCCCATCGTGCCTCAAATAGTCATCGGAGCTAAGTCGTCGACCGCCGCACCTTTGAGTATTCAGAGAGAGAGTTGGAGAGCTACGAATCCACGAGTTTTAGATCTGACTAAATGAAATGGTTTTCTCCTTTTATTTTTCAAATTATGGGCTTTATTTCGTTGATTGAAAATTTTGGAATATCTTTATTTTGAGGGTCGCGTGAAAGTGGTGCTGAAAAATAATTTTGGACCCAAAACTCTCGTGGGAATGCTGATAAAACTGATTCACATTTTTTTAAAACGGTTGTATTGGCTTATTTCAAGGGATTTAATGAACCTTGAAATAAAGTTCAGCTTCGGTTTGGACCTTTTTAGGAGACCCTTGGAAATAGAGGGTCCAAAAAAGTGAAGTTTTTTGTAGTGGTAATGGAGTAATTAATGGGTCAATTCAGCTGGGTCAATGCTTTCACAATTGACTTATAGCTTTTGGATAAAACTTTCCAAGGAAAGGATTGTTTATAAAACCCAGCAGTCTCAAAATGTTTGGTATTAGTTCCCAATCTGAAAAAAAAAAAATTAATAAATAAATAAAAAATATGGAGTCTGCATTCCTGAAGGATCTTGTATTTTTCTTTGGAATGAGGAATATGTTAGCAAATTTCTTCCATCTTTTCCCATCATGTTTATCACATATGCTTCTTGCACCATGGGTAGCATGTTTATTCTTCTTCCTCATGAACAAGTGGATGAAAGTATAGTTCCAATTTTGGTCTTCAAGGACAGACCAATTGCATATCATGCTTTCCTAGTCTCCATAATGATTTCATTGACCGGAGCCTTTAGTGCGTTGTTGATCCAACACAAGCCAAGACTTGAAAGATTTTGCAGGGTTTATGCCATGCCTTCCATGATATCAGCTTTATCAATACTCTTGTACGCCACAATTTATTGGGGTTTCAGGTATCCTCCACATTTAGCAGAACATGAAATTAGGATATGGATGAAGAAGTATGCTACTCTTTATTGGTAATTACATTTGCACTCCGCAATTTCACCTTGCTCCTAGTGAGTGAGGTTAAGTATGTAATTGGAGTAGAATTTTTTTTTTTTGGTCCCATTATTGTCTAGATCTACCTGATGACCAATATAAAACTTCGTGTATTGTTATTGTTAGGTTCTAAAGATTTAGAGTTAAATATTTAGAATCATTGTTGTATTGTGTTGGCAAATCGAGAACAAAACATGTCTAGGCTAGGTGTTTAGGCAATGTTTAAGTAAGGGTGTTTCAAGTTTTGAAGTCCAGCTGATTGTAGAAAAAAAAAATGAAATTCTGTCTTTCTCGACCAATCAAGAATTAGGCTTGACCGATCAAAAATCGCTGGCACTATTTCTAGAGAATTTTTAAACAGGCCCAAAGTTCGCAAAAACGATTAGGGTTTCACTTAAACTTCTCTACATATAAAAGAAAAACTCTAGTCACGTTTTGAAGGTGCTGAAGAAGACTTTTGTGTTACTCTTTGTGAGATTTGAGAGGTTTTGTACTTTCTAACTGAATAAGAATCTACCAGAGCCAAAACTACAATCAAGGATTGGTAGAACTAGTTGTTGCATCAAGATCAACAAGTGAAGGTGATCTGAAACCTTTGAGTGGGATCTCAAAGCCACAAGCAAGGAGGCTTGTGTTGCTAAAAATTCTAGAAGAGAAAGAGTCTGTAGATTTAGAGTTTGTACGTGATCATATCAGTAAGTTACTACTAGAGGTAGCATTAGATTTAGGGTTAAATTTTTTGTAAAAACTTCAATTCTCTTACAGTGGATTTGGTTTATCTTGAGGATAGCTAAGTCAAATCATCCACAGGTTTTTACCTTGAAACAACTAGTTTCATCAATTTTCCTAGGTCATCATATTGTGGTGTTATTTACTTTTCCATGTCTTTGCATGATATGATATATTTGTGTTTAACCTAGATCAAAAAATTAATCTAAGTAATCACTTGGTTAATATATTAGGTTAAACAATCTACTTTAAGGGATCTAAACGAACTTACTGTTATTATGTGAGTGGAACTAGAAGAGCCTTCTTAAAGTGACAATTAATGGGAAAATTTTTCTCATAAAAAAAATTAATTGGATTTTTTTTTTCCTCTCGCTAGCTATAGCATCAAATTGTTAACGAAGTCTAATAAAGTTGGTGCTTTAAATGAGTGAAATTAAAATTGTTCATGAAGTCTAACGGAGTTGGTGTTTGGAACTTGTCTTTTCCAACTCATTACATGGTAATAATAAGACTATTCATATGTATTATTTAAACAAGTCGCATGTATGACTAAAACTACTTATGAATAGTTTTTTTAATCACCGGATTATGGGTTGAAGCAAAATAATACTAAAAATGTTTGAATTGTGTGTGTGTGTGTGTGTGTGTGTGTGGCAATGGTAAATGGAAAAATGGAATCAGCCGTTTTCGCAAAACTAAAAAATAGTGGGAAAAACTAAAGATCCTTAAAGGTCGATAAATTACGGTTGATGACTTGATGGAACACCAAGGGCTTCTTAGTGAAATAACTGCGGCAAATTAATACAATAGTTCCTAATATAGTACTAGATGAACTGGATGGCAAATGAGACAATTGCAAATATACTGTGAATTCATGCCTTTTTACAAGATCAAGCTATCCGTAGCCCATCCAAATTTCCAGTACTTTCCCAACTATAGTGAGTTAATTAGGAGATGGTATCCCAACCGCTTAGTGTATGAGAGGTTTTTTCAATGAAATAGAAGCACAGATATAAATAGGTACAATACAGTAATATGATAATTCTTTTTAAAATTAAAATATGACGTAGTGAGAATATGTATATTAATTAATTATGAAATATATTTTTATTTATTTTTCAATATATTTTTAAGCATTTATTTTTCATATATTATTAAACAAATTTCAATTTAAGAACAACAATGGATAATAAAGCAACTCCATAGTTATTGTAAGGGCAGGTTTTGGTCCTTAAGCCAAAAGGGTAAAAGGATCTAGGCTCAAAGAGCCCAATATAATGAATTTGTAGAGAGTGTGCTAGAAAACTAGGCTTTAATGAGTTTGGTAACAATTATAATGGATTCAAATGACAAGAAAGTAAACATAGACTGGTTTTATCTAAAGAAAATCGTCATTGGCATAATCCGAGAAGATCAGTTCTTGTATATATCTTTTGAATTTGGTTATAGGCACAGTTCTTGTTGATATAGTGTTTTTCTCTCAATTTTCCTATCCTTTTTCCTCAAGGTCTTCTTTCTATTTTATACTATCTTCCTTCTTTCATCTCCATCCTCCATGTATAGATTAGATTGCATGGTGTTGATCCTTATCCCATTAACACCTTCCTGAAGTCTTTGGGAGTAGCTATAAGGTTGAAAATTACTGTTCATGTATCATTTTCTCATTAATGCGGCTAGAGAGTTAGCTACAGAGCATTCAATGCGGTGGTAACAGCTTTCTCTTAGATATTTCATAGCTTTCCTCTGTCCTGTGCTTTCATGATGTATATCCTCATCAATAGAATCTCCTGGAACGTTGCTTCTAGGTGGCAGTCTACACATTTTGACTTCTGCTTTGCTCAGCTGAGGAAGTATCTCAGACCACCTTCTCGGACCATCATGACCAGACCCCTTTCTTTATTCACTAATGTTGACTTCCATAACAATGTTTACCTGTCCTCAGACTACTAAGCGTCCTTGGACTTAGACCGGGCTTCCGGCCCAATATATACTACTAGGCCTATCATTCTTATAGCTATTAACAATAATGATTAGAATACAATTAATTTTTTTTACAAAGGTCTAACCCTTAAATGCTCATGGGACCATCTTTTTTAATTATTTTTCATATAAATTTTTACATTAAAAAATATTAAACAAAGAATTAAAGCTAAAAGATAGTAAAATAATTCCCGAAATTTTTTTAAAAAACTATTTTTTGGCTAGACACATTGGGGACATGCATACAAAAGTGCTCGAGGCATGTCCATGACCAATACATGTCCAACATGGGTACACATCCCATTCTAAAACATTTGTGCTTCCTAGACCATGAGTCAATAGTAAACCAAGTTGGTATTCGTATTGTCTCTAGTTTCTCCATTTTTGTGCATTCAAAATTTTACTAAATAACCATGGTTTTCAAACTCGGACCGTTCAATGAACCGGAAAATGAAGAGGTTCAAGATTTTTAAGGTCAAATCGAGGTTGAACCGAGGTCAAACCGTGATAATGTCATAATTAATTTAATAATTATTCAATAAATATATATATATATATATTAAATTATAAATAATAGAAAATTTGACTAAAATAAGAAAATATTTAGGTACCAAAAATGTAATTTTATAAAAATAAATTATATATATATATATATATATATATATCTATCTTATGAAGCCTACTTCTAAATTAAGCCCATGCCTTAGGCACAAATTAAACTAAGCCAATGCCTTGATTCTTAAGCCCATTTGAACAGAGAACGGTCAACTTTCCATGAAATTTAAAAGTGGAAAACAAAAAGATAAAAGACTTGAAAAGAAGTAGAGCTGTAAACGAGTCGAGCTTTGTCAAATAGTGAATGTTCAAGCTTGGCTCGACAGCAAAAATAGAATGTTCAAGCTTGGCTTGAGCTTGATACGAGCCTACAAATAATGTTCAAGCTTGAGCTTGTTATAAAGTATAAAAGCTTGACTTTGGCTTGGCTTGGCTTGATTCATTAGTCAAGCCAAGCTCAAGCTCAATATCAAGCCCAAACTCAAGCTCGATATCATGCTTTTGAGCTTGAGATTCAACATAAGTATATTATCAAGCCTATATCAAGTTTATTATCTAGATTATTTGGTTTGGATGAGTGGTATCAACTCATAATTAATTAAAGTTTTAGAATGATATGAGTTTACTTGTCAAGCTCATATCAATTTTATTATCAAACTCATAAATAAGCTTAGGCTTAACTTGTTTTGTTACTTTTATATTGAGCCTTCATGTTCACGAGCTTGTTCATAAACAATATTTTTTACTCGGGCTCGGCTCATTTATTAAACAAGCCTAAAACTAAAGTTTAAGTTTGACTTATTTATAAACAAACAAACATGAACGAGCTTTTTATCGAACCAAGCCCGAGTTATTTATGAACAACTTGGTTTATTTACAGTCTTAAAAAGTAGGAGCTAGAAGTCTACTCATTAAATAATAGCTTAAATACAAAACAAAGCCCAAGAAGAAAGTGGTTGGTCAGTGAGTAGATGACAGCCAAGCATTACTTCACCATCTTCGTCATCTGCAAAGCAACTCCAGAGTCCAGACACAAAAAACTGAAATGGAAAAAGGCAAAAAACGCAGAAAAATGAGAGAGAATGTGTGAATGAGATAGAGAATAAGAAGAGAGGTGATGCAATCTAAAGGTCTAACAGCATCTCACGGTGGTTTGAAGCATCAACAATGGTGGTAAGTACCAAAAATAAAATCCAGATCTAAACCACAAGAACTGTCAATGGTTTTCAAACCTAGGATGTTCAACCGCGTTTTGCACGGTTTACTGCTTTTCTTGTATAGGCCAGTTCTTGAGAGTTAAAAATCAATATTGATGAATGGTTTCCAGTTAATCCGGTCGGACCGTACGGTCCGGTCCAGATTTCACAACCTTGCAAATAAATTAAAGAATTAATAGTTAGCCTAAAAAGATTGCATGCAATATCACCAAATGACATGAAAATTATACACAAAGTTAGCTCAAATTAGGGCGACAACATAGAAATTAATGTCAAAATTGAAATATTTTTCCTATATCAATGAAATTTCATGAATTAGCAATGCAATTTACATTGGGGGCAATGGAGAAAAAGGTGGTGGTGTTAGTGCAATAAAGTGGGAATTGGGAGATGTGAAAATAGCGAGATGCTATGTATCAAACACAAGAAAATATAAAAAAAATAAGGTAAATTACAAAGTTGGTTCATATTCTTTACACCATATTTTAATTTAGTCCTTAACATTTTAAATGTGTTAGTTTTGTCCCTAACCTCGTTTGATTGTGTCATTATGGTCCCTACCATTAAGTGATGGATGGAAAATAGGGAAGACAATCTCGTACCGTACCGTGCCGGTACTGCCAGTATTTACCATGCCGGAACCTTCTCAAGTACAAAAACACTAGCATTTCATATCGATTTAAATACTAGACGTACCGGAGCTGTTTTGGCCATACCGCGATTAAACTGGATTTCGGCCGGTTAGTAGATACCAGACCGGTACAAAATTACACACAAAATACTTCTTTCCCTCCCCTCACGCCAGTCATACTTTCTGCCTCCCTTCATTTCTAACTCTCTTTACACTAACGATGAAATCATGCCATTTGGTGGAGAGCGGTGGCACCGGTAAATATCGAGCAAGCTTTGAGTCCTTGAGAAGGGGCTGAAGGTCTGAAGATTTAAGAGAAAGAAAGAGTCTGAGGTGAAGGATAGAGAGAGCTGTGATGGAGGTAAAAGAGTTTTGGAAAATAAAGAAATATTTAATAGTGAAGTGATAAGTTTAATCGTGTGAAGATGAGGGCTTGTTGGAAATTTTAATGACATGTAGGTTTTACTTGTATGTCTTAGGCATGTGATGTGGATCAGAAAAAGAAAAAGAAATTAATAGAGGTGGAGGCAACTGGCAAGTGTTTGGTTTTATCACCCACCATTTTAATTTTTCTAATTATTTCTTTTTCTACCAAATCCCTCTCATGTAATATCTCATTTCTCACCTATTACCCTTCTTTTTTATTATCTTTTTTTGGTCTTATACTTTTATCTCTATTCAATATTTTATTTTTATAATAAACTTATAAGCTTAACAAGTTTAATTGCTTAACAAATTAACTTTTACCAAATAATTAAAGTTATAAATATGCAAATAATATTTATTTATTTATTTTTAAAATATATACAAATAATATACATATATATATATTTTAAATAGTGGTAAATCCAAAATGATACACTGGTACTAAAATATATCGTTTCGCTGGCCAAATCGATACAGCCTCTGGTTCGAGATTGACTCCCTTGATAGAAAACACTGATGTGATTAACAATCATATTTAAAATATTAATTTTTTTGCCACCTAGACTGCCACGTATTTCTTTAATTAAAAATAAAAAATTCAGCCAACTAAATCACAAAAATGTACCTAAGAACTAAGACTGAGGATTGGGATTGGAATCCTTAGTCCCAACTATGAGACAAAAACGAAGAAGGAGAGGGTAAGAGAATGATTGAAGAACTTGAGATGCCAAGCCAACGGCAACAGCTACCCACCCATCCGACAATGATGCAACCCACCCATCCAACAGCAAACAACCAAGCTCAAACATCCATTAATCATTGGGTTTATGGGTTTTGATGATTTTTTTTGTTTCTTTGGTTTAGTCTGGACTTTTTATTTTTTATTTGTTCTATTATTCCATTTCCTGCTAAGCTAAGAAAACATTGGAGATAATTTATTTATTTATTTATTTATTTTTTTGGTAGTGTGGTTTTGAAGACAATCTTGGGCTGGTGTTTTTTTTTTTTTTTGTTTTTTTTTTTGTTTTTTATGCTGACCCCTGTTAAACAAAGGACGTGAATTAGGATCCAAAGAATTGGACATCCTAGCATTATTAGCAATGTCCAAATCTCTTTTGCCATATTCGTTGTGGACCATCTTTGCCAAAGCACATAATTTGTACAAAATGGAATGGTATTTGGGTCAAAGTTATGATTCTCTATGTCCCATCTAAAGAGCTTGTGAAAATGAATAGAAATACATAACAAATTTTACAAAGAGAAAAAGAAGAGATTTTGATATGTGTTTATACAAACCCACTTGGAGGAGTTTGAGCGAAAAAGCAATCTCAACTTCCATAGCCAAATCATTCTTCAAGAAAAATAAAAATAAATCACAATAATTTCATTGAATTTCTAGGGAACCAAATATGAAGTTAGTAAGGATAGGAGAGAGAGAATTGGTGCTGCTGGAAAAGAGATCTTGGGGATGAGGGAGAGGAGATGGAGATGAGTTTAGTTGGTGGTGGGATTTCACATGTCTCAGTTTTAATTTAGTTTTTTTTTTTTTTTAAAAAAAAAACACTGATGTGGCAGTACAATTGGTAGCTAATATGACATGAAAAATACTTATTTATTATTCCATTTGACACATTAACTTTTTCCATCCAAAGAATAATGACAGAGACTAAATTGACACGGCATTGAAAAGGTTAGGGGTCAAATTGACTCAATTGAAAGGTTATGGACCAATTTCAAATATGGTGTAAAGAATAGAGACTAACTTTATAATCTACTCTAAAAAAAATACATTCCAACAATATTTAATGCAAAAAATGTAACAACCCACTTTGATTAAGATTTTAGCTCAACTGATTCGTCGTAATAATTTTTTAATATAAATGCCCAATTTCAAATCCTGCCTCCACAATGGATTGTTATTATCGAATTATTATAAAATAAATCCCAAATTTCCGAAATAGATCTCCATCTAGGACCTAGATGGCAAACAAAAAGGCCTAAGATGGCCTCTCGATCCAATGATACATAGTTCAACAAAGGCAATGAGATTGGCACTTTGACAGATTGAGTAGAAAATTAAAATGAAGAAATAGTTTCAAGTTTATGAATCTAATGTGGTCAAGGATTCCAACATTAAATTTTGAAGAGTCGTGCTACGGGAAATTATTGAGTACTCCCGGAGTACCATAAATGTGTGCTCCCTCCTCTTACATGAATGGTGGGCACCACTAATTAAATTCATGGTGGGACCCACTATTCATGTCAGAAGAGAGAGCACGCATTTATGGTACTCCGAGAGTACCTAATAATTTTCCGCGTGCTACAAGTCCTAAAAGTTTTAGAACATTGATCTTATAAATTATGTGTCATCAATTTATAGAGAAGCATTTTAAATACTCAATTATGTGTCATCAATTTATAGAGAAGCATTTTAAATACTCAATTATGAGGTGGTTAAAGTCTACCGATAACATATATTGTCATATTAGATTATAAGTTTTATGTTATAAAACTTGCAATAACTTTAGAAATTAAATTCTATAAAGATGCAAGTAAACCCCAAGTTTTACACCCTCCAATTCTAAAATACCACATCTTCTTATCACAAATTCAAGAATAAATAAAACCACAACCAATTAATTCTAATACCCATTCAAAAATCCAAAATTTTTTGGATTTTATTAAGATATTATTAAGTGTGGTAGGATGTTTTGAGTTTTGATTTTATTAAAATGTTATTAGGTATGGTAGGATGTATTGAATTTTAAATAAAAAACTACGTGACAATCTCTTTTTGGATGGTGTAAAACATGAGTTTTACATCTCAACCTAACCAATTAAATTCGAACTCAAAACTTTAACATTTTCCAATTTTGAAATTTCTCTTTATTGAAGACCCACTAATTATTTTCAACTTTACTTTGAGTTCATTATATTGTTTTTTTCCTTTAAAAAAAAGTTTTTACGTGATGATTTTTATTCTTGGTTGATTTATTTGTTTTGTTTTGTTTGTGTATTCTTAAGATTCATGGAATTGCACGTGTTTTATCCAAGAGGGAGTTTGAAATAGGGGTGGTTCTACAAAGTTTAAGGTGGTAATAGGACCATCCTAACTTGGGAAAAAAAATAATTATTGTGTATAAATATTAAAAATTTATGATTTTTTTTATCTTTAAAAAAAAATTTGTGACCACCCTAATTTTTTTTTTTTTAGGTCCAACATAATTAAACTTTGGGCAAAATTTGGTAACAAACTTGATAGTGGACTAATGTTATAACTCCATTCAATATTTTTTTTTTATTATTAGATGTGATGAATTTTAACAAATCCACCATTTAATTATATTTCATTCTTATATTCTTCATATATACTTGCAAAATTTCAACAAGATTAAAAATCAATAATTATATCGTCTATCAAATATTTAAATTTCGAGTTTTTGTAGTCTAAAATTATATATAAAAAATAAGTTTATAGATTGAATGGTAAATATCATTCAGTTGGCATTAAATTTGGTATGTATTTTAAGAACAAAGAGAACATGCAAATTGACGGTTAGATTTTCAAAATATATAGCAATGTTAATTTGTTTAGTGAGAGTTGTAGCTTTTAGCTATAACTAAATTTGTAACTAAACTTTATTTTTAAACTTTGGTCTCCTTAACAATATATTAGATCCTTACAAATAAAAATGAAAAGTCAAAGAAAAATTTTATTTAACTAAACTTTTGAAGAGATGTAACTTGCAAGAGACTATCATGTTTTTTTTTTTTTTTTTTTTTTTTTTTTTTTTTTTTGTCTCAATATATGCAGCTTTATTTTTATTAGATTTTGTATAATTTAAGTTTTTTAATGATTACCCTAAAAAAAATTCCGAGAGCCGTCACTAATTTAAAAGATAGAGTTGCAATGAAAATCATTGAAGAGGTTAATTAGTATTAAATATAAAATTCCAAAAATTCTTTATTTTGGGTTTTTGGAATGAGTTAGGACTCCGAGTCCTACTTGGTTATTGGTTTCGTGCACAAGTAGATTCATGGAAGGACAAACCGACTTTGCACTCCTATATAGCCATAATTTGTTTTTAAACTTTGATCTCCTTAAAAATATATTAGGTCCTTACAAATAAAAATGAAAAGTCAAAGAAAAATTTTATTTAACTAAACTTTTGAAGATATGTAATTTGCAATATTGATAATGAGACTATCATGTGGTTTTTTTTGTCTCAATATATGCAGCTTTATTTTTATTAGATTTTGTATAATTTAAGTTTTTTAATGATCACCCTAAAAAAAATTCCTAAAACTACTACTAATTTAAAAGATAGAGTTGCAGTGAAAATCATTGAAGAGGTTAATTAGTATTCCATATAAAATTCCAAAAATTCTTTATTTTCGGTTTTTGGAATGAGTTAGGACTCCCGAGTCCTACTTGGTTATTGGTTTCGTGCACAAGTAGATTCATGGAAGGAAAAACCGACTTTGCACTCCTATATAGCCAGCCCTAGTCTCGAAGTCATACAAATCTCTCTGTCCCTAATTAACCAGTAAGTGTTTCTTTTTCTTTATGAAACTTGAAGGTACCAGTAAGTGTTTCTTTTCTTTATGAAACTTGAAGGTTTAATTTGTCCATCTGTTTCTTTCTTTTTCCTTTTCTTTTGTGGTAATTGGTTTGCTTTGTAAGTGTACAATAGTGATTTTGGTTTTGGGTTTAAGTGTACAATAGTGGCTTTGTAAGTTTACTTGAATTTGCGATTTCTTGCTCGATTTTCTGTATATAATAGTGATTTTGGTTTTGGGTTTTAGTTCTTGGCAATAGAAATATATTTTCTGGTTCAAATTTTCTTTGTTGGGATTAAGGAAAAAAGTTGGATTTATTTATAAGTAGTTTTTTTTTTTTTTTTTTTTATTTATTTATTTATTTTTTTTTTTAACTTGCGCACTTAGGAGAAACAATAAGAGAATTGATACAATATTTTCAGTGGATTGAATTAGGTAGAATTATTATTATTATTATTATTATTATTATTATTATTATTATTATCATTATTATTTATGCGCAAATATATTGTGCAGGCATAGGTCTCCATTTGGTGGATTTATTATTTAATAGATAAATTTTTAAATTTCCATGCGAATAATATTCATTTGTTTTCTGCTGCGGCTTTATATACAGGTTTGGGTTCTTGTAAGACATATTCAGCTCTCTCAAAATATTTACGACTTGATCAATGATGAATTCAGTTTCTACAGGACCATCGCCTCAAGAAAAACTTCTTTCCATTTCAATCAACAATGAGCTTCCAAATTCCGATTCCTCACGCCCCATCATGGGAACAATCATTTTCTTCATCTGCGTCATTGCACTGTTAATTTTATTTTTTCTTCCACAAGAAAATGCGGACAGGTTACTAGTTCCAGTCCTCTTCAAAGACCAACCAACATACTATCATATGTTACTAATTTTCATAGGGTTCGCCGGTGTGGGTGCTTTTGGTGCCCTGATCATCGAACACATGCACAAGCCAATGCCAAAGGCTGTTAAAGCATTGGGGATTGTTGCCGAGGCCTCCATGTTGTTAGCACTAGTAATTGTAACACTCCTGTGTGCTGCAGCTCTTTTTGCTAGGTTTTAGGCCCTGTTCAAATAATAACAATGAGGATCATGATCATGGTTTTTCTTTTTTCTTTATTTAATTATTAGGAAAAAAAAAATTCTTAGAATGGTTTCTATGTATGGCATTTCATCCTTCTTTTAACCTAGTTTTTTTTTTTTTTTTAGCATGAATATATTCTTATGTGGGTTCTTTGTTTTGTGGTTTCATTTCAATTTCATCAAAAACTTTTTCATCACAACAATTTCACAATTATTCATATAGCAAGTTGATAATGGGAGATAATAAAATGATGTTTGGGATTGCCTTCCTATATATGTGGAGCTGGATCACAGTCACAATTAATATTTGGGATTGCCCTACTATCTTGACTTCCATATATGCTTTGGTGATGTGAGACTAAGAAAAATCACTTTGATATATCCTGCATTTTGCCCAAAGCTCAACAACAACTGGATGAACCAGCAAATATAGCAATTTCATCTCAAATTCCTCTAACTCACCAAGTAAACACCTATGTGCTAGTTGTGGGTATGTGCGGGCAAGCTTTTTATATGGAAATAATCTACGTGTTAAGCAATAATTGGAATAAAATTCATGCAAATTATCATAGTATTTGTTTTGTGGAGAACCAAGAAAGCATGCCTGCTTGCACCATATATATATATATATATATATATATATATCTTAACCATATTAGAAGGGAAAATTTCCTCTTACTCTCGTTTAAATCTACTATTTAATTTATATGAGTATCCAAAATTGAAGCAAGAATGTCCACATTTATAAGAATAAATAAAAACATTTACACATTTTAAGCATGCAAGTGAATGTGAAAAAATGGATATAGAAAAATGAATGCGATAGTATAATTGTTGGTTTAAAACTTCAATCTAATATTGTTAGATTGGGCTTGAATAAGGTGCACCTTAGTGTCTGTTTGTGAACAAATTATTTATATTTTTGTTGAAAACTTTTTGCTGAAGTGTTAAACTATATTTATATTTTGAAAAAGTGAAAAAAGGTAAATTTCATAAACCTACTTTTAGGTTGATAATACCAACTACATTCAAAACATTTTAAAACCCACAAATTTGGTCCTTAAAAGATAACTTTTGTTCCTAAAAATACAAACGCTGTTAGTGATTCTCTCTTCTTTCGTCTCTCTTTGTCTCTCATTCTCAGGCCTCTCTCTTCCCTCTCTCTGCCTAACCAACCAAAAAAACCTCCATGAACACCTTTTACAAATAATCCCAAAATACCAGAAAAATCAGCATAGTAACAACTCAAAAACACCCAACCCTCTATAAAAATATAAAAAAGGGTACCAAAATCTCACTGAAGGTCCCTCTGAAAACATTACCAAAAAAATATATTTTCAAAACCAATAGAAACCCAAAAAAACTAGCAAAAATCCAATAAGCCAAACAACACACATAAATACCTTTGTAAATTCCCAATGAAATCTTCTAAAAATCCCAACGGAAACTCAAAAAAAATAAACAAAAAAAAAAAGCAAAAAAGCAAAAATCTCAATCAAACAACATGGATGATCAACACAAAAAACACACCATATCACAAGATCGGCTTCACCACCACCACCATGTGGGTTTCGATATAAGAGAGAGAGAGAGGGACGAGAGTTTGTTGATGACACCAATGGCATTAAACTTGAAGTGGGAATCAAGAAAACCCTTGTGTCGTGGTGTTATATTGATGCCGGTGGCCAAGCTCATGGGTTTTGCCGTGGCTAAGGTTTATTTAGAGAGAGAACTCCGAGAAGAGAGTTTAAGAGAGGGGAGAGGAACAAGGTAGAAGAGAGAGAGAGAGAAAGAAGAGAGAATAAAAGTAATGAGTAGGGATGTGTTGGTTCGATTCTGGTCGGTTTTGGTTGGTTTTCTAAGTGTTGGCTAACCGAAACCGAAATTTTCGGTTTGTGAAATTCTCAACCGAAACTGATCGAAGTAATTGGAAATCAATCGATTTCGGTGGGTTTTTTTGGTTTCCTTATCATTTATTTTCTAAGAAAGCAAACAAAGAAAAAAAATTAACAAACCCAGAAACCCATAAAATATTAACAAACCCAATAAAAATTAAAAACCCAGAAAATCCCTTTGCTTTCCCATGTTTTCTCACCACCCAAACACCAAGCACCAAGCAAAGTAGCAAACACAAAACAAAAAAAACAAAAAAAAAACAAAAAACAAAGAGAACAGCGAAGCAGCATACCGGCAAAGAAGTGTACTGAAGCAGTGTGATAGAGAGAAAGAAACGGCGGAGTGATGGAAAGAGAGAGAAATGGAGGCATGCCACTATGACAAAAAGAGAGAGATGGGGAGGAAGAGAATGACTGGAGAGGGAAAGGGGAGAAGAGAATGGCTGTTGTTGAAGACTTGAAGTGAGAGACAAATGCTGAAAATAGGATTAATAGGGTTATAAAACAAACCCCAAAACGACATAGTTTTGGTAATAAGGAGAGGAAAAATAAAAAGGCTATTATTAAAGATTGAACCTGGGTTGAATGGAGACAAGCGCATGTCCTTGCCACAAGGATACCAGAAACTTTGTTGAAATAATTTGTACAAATTATTATTTAATATATTTCGGTTCGGTTTGGTCGGTTTGGTGTATTAGAATTTGCCACCGAAAACCGAACCGAAATTTTTGGTTTCTTATATAATAAAATCGAAATCGAACTAAAATTTTGGCATCGATTCGGTCAATTTGAACTGGTTTTTTCGGTTCATCGGTTTTTTGCACACCCCTAGTAACGAGGTTTGGTCCATTAGGGACAAAGTTATCTTTGAAGGACTAAATTGGTGGGTTTTTAAATGTTTTGAACCTAGTTTATATTATAACAAACCTCAGGTAGGTTTCTAAAATCCCCCCCACCCCCACACAAAAAGTTTAAAAAAATGAAGTTCAAAAAAAAAAAAAAAAAAAAAGAAGTAATGCTAGAGATACAAACTTTTGTACAAAAAAATGTTACAAAATTCTTATGTGGTAAGTTTTTATTGGTAAATGAAAAAATAATGTTAATGGTAGGCCTTGATGAAAACCAATAAAAAACTGATTACTTGTAAAATAGTTTATGACTGTAGCATTACTAAGAAATAAAGAGTAAAAAACTCATTTATAATCTTGTTCCAAATACAATTTAAATGTGCACCTCATCACATGGGATTGTTTCCTATATAAGTTAGTCCTAGTGCTGTATATATCTCTATATGGATTGAGGTTATTGCACCTTGTGCAATAGTATTGGATGGTTGAGATTGAAAGTTGAATTTTAACTTTCAATCTCAACCATAAAATTAAATAATGTTTAAACAAAATGTTTAAGAGTTCATAAAGTTAAAAAATAAGATGGCAAAAAATAATATGAGATGAATTAGTGGTATTGCACCCGAATTCAAATCCATCTCTATATATAAAAGTTGCGGCAATATTGAGAGTAGCAGTGCCAGTGCCGCCTACAAAGAGGGTTCTAAGCCGTGGGTTTTTTTAGAGGAATTCGAAGTTTCACTTCGTTACGTTAGTATTTTGGGTTTGGGTTTGGGTTTGAATTTGGGTTTGTTATGAAATTGTACAACTAATTGGCAAGAGACTAAGGATGAAGTCTGACTCTGTATTTCTTCAAGAAACCCTTCATCTCCTCTCAAAGAAAGTTGGGCTTCTAAAATCCATTACCTTGTTATGCCTCATGAGATCATTCGTTTACATCATTTCCGCTGCATCTTCAGTTTCTATACTTTGTCGACATAAAACCGAGGACGGAAGGCCAGTTGCACTCTTGTTCAGGATCCGACTGATCCTCTTTCATGTGTTTATTGTCTCCACCCTGTTCGCAAGTTCCCTGATGATCAAACACAAGCACAAGCCAAGGGTTGAAAGATTTTTCTGGATTATTGCCATGGCTTCCACACCACCACTCTCTGGTTTCGAATGATTTGTTACTAGGTCCAGGTTTCAATGGAATTTCTGCTTACTTATATGCGTTGTGGGTTTCAATTTCTTTACATAATGCTCCATTTTTGCCTGAAATACTCTGTTTTATGTGAACGTGTGTGTCTATATATATATATATATGATATTCGTAAATTGAATTTGGCAGATTTCAGCTGTACCTACAAATTCCATAGGAATTGTGTAGTCTAACAAAATTGGTGCTTTAAAGCAACGACGTCTGAGATAGCAATTAAAAAAAAGAAATTGACATACCCACAAATGGTTGTAATTGTTGATTGCCTAATATGTTGTCCCAGGTTGAAAAAGGTGCAGTCTGGCATTGATGGATTGACTCATGTGCTGGTATGTGTTGGAAGCTGTCGGTATTAATTAGACCCTAAGATGTTGTCAATCTGGTTGAGTTGTTATTGACAAATCCTAGGAACTATGCTATCCCTATTTCTATTCTGGCTTTAATAGTTTTGGTGTTGTATTGTTTGTCTTGTTGATTTGTAGTAGGTGGTCTTTGAAGAACTGTGTGTGTATCAGAGTGGCTGTACTCTGCTTGCTGTGAGCTTCTGTTTGTTCATAAATATTATCAAAAAAAAAATTACTTTTCCAACAGCCTCATGGATAACAGAAAAGAAGAATTAAGAAGATAAGAACTCGACGCACCATAGAAGATTGGTTAACCAAACAGGCTGCCAATGATTATTTGACCTGAGTTCTATACATCAGATGATGAATGTCTTCGAGACGAAGATCAACAATAAATAAAGACAAGTTAAGGGGATGATCCATAAAAGATAGTCGGGGAGAAACATAGCTATCATTAGTATGAACCCCAATTCAGCAGCGAGAGATCCCATTCTTCCTAAAATGCAGGCAATCCCGGGCCTCCAAGAACGTAGGACAATAGCAAACGAGCAACAAATGTAGTCTGCTATGTTGCAAAGCACAACAGCAATCAGGATAGAACTCCGATCCCCACGGAATTGAAGTGCAATTATAACAGCTGTTGTTTGCGCAAAAACTATTATGGACATCTCCCTCAATCTTGGGTACACTACAAGCTGTCTGGGATTGTTTTCTCCTCTTCCCCCTTCCAAGTCGTCTTGGCCTCTGCCTTCATTTCCGCCTCCAACTTCGTCTTCGCCATGAACTTCTCTTTCAGCACTGCCATGGGCTTGGGAGACATGGTTGAGGGTCGTCATGAAGCTGAGATGTGTGTAATTGCAGAATCAGAATATGCATTGTTCTTTATGTTTTAGTGACAGTAAATTTATGTTACAAATTTCTGCCTCATATGATTTGTAAATTACATCATGTACATCAACATGAATAAGAAAATTACTTATTTGTATTCTTCCTATGTAATTCGATTGTACGTATTGTCGGTTTATCACAATTTTCAATGCAGTAGACTTCGTTGTTCACGCCTTTTAAGGAACTCTCTAAGTATAGAGCAATAAAAAGAAGCCGCCTGCACATGTTTCGTATTACATTAGAATTATGTTGTGCAAGTGACACTTAAAGTGGCACAATTTGTGCCATAATCTGTCATGTTAATGAGTTGTAAGTGATCATAAAGTGGCACAATTTGTGTCACAATATGTCACGTTAACGAGTTGTAAGTGATAGAGAGATGACTTTATATGAATCTACCATTACCTCTCCACCGCTCACAATTCACCACGCAGGTAAGTTGTGGCACAAGTTATACTACTTTATATTTTAGTATTATTTTAGTATAATTCTTGATTATTTTTGTATGTTACTTGACTTGACAGAAATTTATATATAAATTCAAAAATTTTAAAATAAATAAAATAAAATTATTAAATAAATAGTAATTATAAATTATAAAATAAGTAAATAATTTTAATAAAAAAATTACTTTAAGTTTTGATTGTTTAGAGTTTGGAGTCTATAAGTATTTATTTATTTTTATATTTTAAAATTTGTTTTGTGTTAATTTCTTAATATGAGATATGGAATGAGTTTGATTATTCCTATTTTAGTTATATTTAAAAATTTATGCCCTAGCTTGCGTAAATAATAATAAACAAAATAGTTCACCAATACCAATTTTTTCTTTGAAATAGTCTAATTGAAAAAATCGACACACTTACACTTTAAATACAATAACCAAAACCAAAAATCAAAACATACACAAAAGATTTCAAAAATTAAGAATATAAAAAAATAAATAAAAATTTACATAAGAGAACCAAAAACATAAATGGGTGTCCATTATTTTGTTTCTTTATAGTAAAATTTCTTTAGCATAATATCCTACATACAAATTCAGAAGCAGCGAACAATAAGTAAGATGAATTTATTAAATTAAAACATAAGAGTACATTGCATTTTGAAAAAAAAAAAAATACAACAACATGTGGTGTATTGTATGAGATTTAATTATAGAGATAAATTATTATTTAAGAGGGATTGTACCAAATAACCATGGTTGAATATATATAAATTTTGATAACAGACTTTTTGTTGGAGAAGAATTTAAATTTCTAAATCTTAGATGATAAAGTTTTATCTAAATTAAAATATTGTTAAATCTTATCCCTTAGTCAAGAGTTTTGTAACTTAATATTCTAATAAAATATTAATTTAATAAGATGCAACTTGCTGGAAAAAAAAAGAACAAAAAGAAAAAACCAAAAACAAAATCATGGGCTGTGTGGCATCTATGATTAGAAAATTTTTTATAATAGACTTTAAATTTGTTTTAAATTATTGTTAAATCATGCAACTTGAGGGGGAAAAAACGTGATTATTATTAATCTTATCCCTTAGTCAAAAGTATTTTTTTTTTTTAAAGAAAGAAAATATGGTTTTTGATGTGGATTTAAGTTTATAAATTTTTTATAATAAACTTTTACTTTGAAAAAATTTAATTTTTTTGAAATTTAAATGTTAAAATTTTACCTAAATTTAGCTT
This sequence comes from Quercus wislizeni, assembly GCA_023055345.1. Classification (NCBI taxonomy): domain Eukaryota; kingdom Viridiplantae; phylum Streptophyta; class Magnoliopsida; order Fagales; family Fagaceae; genus Quercus; species Quercus wislizeni. Next base: position 45,437,002 of record JALGQJ010000003.1, on the reverse strand, counting down.
TTGTAAAATATTATTCCTTAATTTAGTAAATATATCCTAGCAAAAAAAATATAAAATTAATTTACTAATTAATGAGAGTAGCCACTTGGCACAATGATGAAAAACCATGACTGAATATATATAAGTTCTCAAAATTTTGATAATAGACTTCTAGTTGGAGTAGAATTTAAATTTCTTAAACTTAAATAATAAAGTTTTATATAAATTAAATCATTTTGTTAAATCTTATCCTCAGTCAAGAGTTTTGTAGCTTAACATCTTCATAAAATATTAATTTAATAAGATGCAACTTGAGGAAAAAAACAAACAAAACAAAAGTATGGGTTGTGTGGCATTTAAGTTTAGAAATTTTTTACAATAGACTTTTAGTTTGAATAGAATTTAAATTTGTTTTAAATTATCATGAAATCATGCAACTTGAGGGGGGGGGGGGGGGGGGAAGTGGGTTGTGTGGGATTTAAGTTTAGAATATTTTTTTAATAGACTTTTAGTTTGAATATAATTGACTAATTTGTGAGAGTAGCCACTTGGCGTAATTATGACTTTTAAGCCCAATTTTGATTATATAGTACTAGTTATAGTCTTATGCGTTGCACGGTTTTACTCATCAACTTATATACCATATAATTTATTTGAGAAACATTGTGTAAAGCATTATAAAGTATAAACTTTGATAGCCTTGTGGTGTGCAAATAATATTTTCTTGGGTGTCTTTGATACTTGTTTCAAGATTAAATATGGAGACAAAGAGAGATTAATATTTGGAAACAAATCCATGTAGTGGTTTTTGTTTACCAAATAGGTTTAAGGCTTTTTTCGAATATGAGTACTGCTGCAAAGCCGTTGATGTTATGCTTGTAACTTTACTAAGGAAGCCCTGTCTTCTTCCTCAATCTCATTCAACGATTTTTCTCCATTGTCTTCTATAACCATAGTGTAAAAAAAAAAAAAAGTAACTAAATTAGTAGATAAAACAAAACAATTAGTTATATATATATATATATATATATATAAAACCTATAGTTCTACACGTGAGGCTAAGAGAGGAAGAAAAAAGGGGAGGACCAAGGATGAAGATAACTGATGAAATACTAATGATAATATGGAGTAGGAATTTCAACAGATAACAGATATAGATTTCTTAAGGTAGCTAGAGAGAAACAATTGAACTATAAAAATGTCTTTAGGGTTGGGATCTTTCGGTTTCGTAGTTTTTTTTTTTTTTTTTTTTTTGAAAATCTTTGTAGTTGAATTGCTCAATATATGTTTAGAAAATCTTAACCACAATTTATAATCTTCAAAATTAAAGTAGAGTACAGGATTGGAATATTGGATATTTGTTATCCAATGAGTGGAGAAGAAGTATAATTCCTTTCCTTTGGGAATCAAGATATGGAGAAACAATTGAACTATAAAAATGTCTTTAGGGTTGGGATCTTTCAATTTCGTAGTTCTTTTTTTTTTTTTTTTGGGGGGGAAAAACTTCTTTGTAGTTGAATTGCTCAATATATGTGTAAGGTCACAAATCGTAGCCCAGACCCAGATAGAATAGGATATGGGCCCAATAAGCCAAATACAATAAATTTGTAAGAGAGTGGGTAAAAGAATTGGGTTGGTGATGGGTTTTACAACAGTTAATAGGGGTTAGGAGTTTGTCCGAGGAGTATAAAACACATAATCAAACGGTAAACTCATGTCCGAAGAGTAAATTTTTGGATAAGTTGGTTGTTATAGACGGTGTCCGAGGAGTAAGTTCTAGGATAAATTGGCTATTTCTGTTGGTGTTCTTCCTAGTGCTACAGTGAATCTTCTTCAATGTTTTTCTTTAATATTTTTCCCCCCTTTCTTCAGGAGGCTTTACTCCATTATATAGTCCTCCTTTATTCAATCCCACCGTCCACTTGTCTACTATCTAGCTTCGTACTTGAGTTTCTATCTCCTTCCCACAACTTTTTGATTTTCTGGGAGTAAAAGTGGTTGAAAACACTGTTCAAAGGTCTTCTCCACATTAATGCAGCCAAGAAAGCTGCTGTAACGCATTTAATGCGGTGGTAGCAGCTTTTTCCTTAGATATTTCTGTGTTCTTATCCCCTCTCCGTACATTTGAAGTCTATCTTCGTCGCTGGAGCATCCTGGAAGATGGTCTAGGTAAGACGAAGCTCACTCTACTGATATGCGTCAGATCCGAGGATGATGACCCTCTCGGACCAACATCCCTGGATGTTCATCTGCTCTATTATTTGTTACGGGGCCTTTTCCATGTTTTCTTCTCCTCGGACGTAATGTTATTAAAGAGTGAAACCCAAGCCCAACACAAAGGCTCAAGTTTTGGCCCCCACAATATGTTTAGAAAATCTTAACCACAATTTATAATCTTCAAAATTAAAGTAGAGTACAGGATTAGAATATTGGATATTTGTTATCCAATGAGTGGAGAAGAAGTATAATTCATTTTCATCTGGAATCAAGTAGTTTCTTTTTTTCTTTTCTTTTCTTTTTTGGACTCTAAACTTAGTCTATCCTCTTTCTTTCTCCTTAGAAGATTAAGATTGTGTGAATACATATAAATATATATATATATATATATATATATATATATATATATGTATATATATTAACATCATCTAGAATTTATACACTTTGAAAATTAAGATCATCCAAGAATCTATGGCAACAAAAGATAAAAAGGAAAAATAAAATAAAATAAAAGCTATTAGATAGAATAAAAAAGTGAAGAAAAAAAAAAGTTAATTCAACTATTAAGCTTTTTATTTACATGATTTAAGATTTTTGTTCATTCTAATATCCATTCCATATATTGATAATCAAGGAGTTATGTTTAAATCTAAAAAATCGTGGAGGAGCTAGAATTTATGTATTAATTTAAGAAGTAGAGAATCATGATTGGTGAAAATCATGGAGTTATATTTCAATCTTTATCAAATAGAACCTTAGTGATCTTGAACCGATGTTGGGCTTTTAATTCTACATTTTCACTTAGAAAAAATAAAGAGTTTGGTTAGTATATGGGTCCCTGGCCCTTTCATGATAACAAGGTTTACATGACTTTTTCTTGTTTTGTTTTTTTCTTATTTCTTAATCGAACACATATTTGATAAATAAAAATTTATATATTCATTTAAATAATCAGGAAAAAAAATGGTTGATGGGAACAAATAAGTTAATAGAGTTGAAACAAATAAATTCACATTAAAATTATTGATAAGCACAATTAAACTGTTGTTTTTATCTAAAAAGTTACTACAAGGCTTCAAGGCAAAAAAAGTTACAAGGTTTTGTTAAAACATTAAGGAGAAGTTGATAAGAAATGTTGTTTCTATCTAAAAAGTTATTGCAAGGCTTCTAAGCTTTTACTGTAATTTGGTGAAGCCATTTGACGTAACTACGCGCAGCTTCTAAACCCAACTTTTATTATATAGAATATGATATAATTTTAGACAGTTATAGGTTTACAACAAAATAAAGTGTACACGAATGTAAATGTAAAAAAATAATTTTCCTTTTATATATATATATATATATATATGTGTGTGTGTGTGTGTGTATATATATTTTTTTTTTTAATGGATTTGCAGTCAATGCATTAATTCTGACTTTTAGCCAATGGTATCTGTAAGGGGAGGTTTTGGTCCTAGACCCCAAAGATGAATGGATTAAGGCCCAAAGAGCCCAATACAATGAATTTGTAGAGAGTTGGCTTAAAAGCTAGGTTTCAATGGATCAGGTAACATGAACAATGGACTAAAGATACTAAGAAAGTAAAGAAAGACAAGTTATAAGCAAGGAAATCCTTCCTTGACAAAGTCCGAGGAGAATGATTCTTGAATATAGTTCTTTTGGACTTGGATACAATTTCGGTTCTTGTTACTACAGTGTGTTCTCTATAGATTTTCCAATCCCTTCTCCTTGGAGGGTCTCTTATATTATATAGCTCCCTTTAGATGATCTTGACCTGGATCCATTTGTTGATCGTCCGGGCCATTACTTGAGTGCTTGTCCCATCAGACACCTTTCCAAGCCCCTTGTGAATTGGGACAGCCAAGGCAGCACTGTTCAAGGGTCTTCTCCACATAAATGCAACTAGGAGGTTTGGTGAGATGCATGAAATGTGGTGGCAGCTACCATCCCTTCAGTCATATTAGGGATAACCCCCTCCCCGAAACTCTTTCTCTACAGTATGACCTCCTTTGGTAATGTGCCATAAACGTGGCTTTACTGTTCAAGCGTGTGACCTCCTTAGTACGATAATGGCCCCCTCGGCCATGAGTATGGCACGTGGTGCAAATACCTTATTTAAATTCTTGTACCCCATAGTATCACACTAGACAAATCAATCTTCATTTTCTTTCCATTGTGAAAACAAACCCAAAATCTCCTAGAGTCATCATCCAGCTATATTTTTCAATACAAAAGGTTGATGGCATTCCTGTAAGCTATAATCTACTTGTTAGGTAAACATTTGATGTCAATGCCGGAACCAAATGAGAATCAATAACAATTTTTCATCTATATTTTGTTGTTAAACTATTGTGCCTGTAGTACTACTCTAACATGAAAATGATTATGTCAATTTTTAGGGGGACTATCGCTTCAAAATGCCGAGTTTCACTTTCGAGGAAGGAGCTTCTAAATTTCATTATCAAATTTATTATGAATAAGATGAGATGTGTATTCATGGAGAAGGATACTAGGATACGATGTTTAGTCTGGCCACCCCAATTCCTCAATATATGAGATTATTATTATTATTATTATTATTATTATTATTACTGCTTTCTTGAATGAAATTTTAGCTTTTAACTAAATTACAAATTGTACCTTTTAACTTTAACCAAATTTCAATTCAATCCTTTAACTTTGCATTTGTTCAGTTAAGTCCTTTAACTTTCAAGTTTATTCATTTCAGCTCCCTCATTAATTTTTGTCAAAATATATATCTGTTAAGGACCCTCTAAAGCAGGGATTTATCTGAATAAAAAGTCTTCCTCTATAGGGCCCCTAATGAATTTTTTTTATAAAAACTAAAGATATGTTTAACGGTAATGTTTTAAAAAAAAAAACATGTAGATCATTTAGATACTGATACTATAGAAGCCCGTTGACAACTTATATATTGGAATTTTTTTGGAGCCTAGGTTATACTCTTTTTTATTGCCTCTTATAACCTAATTAGAATGTTATGTTTTTATCAAAGATTCATGTAAATCATGGAGATTGTAATAAGCCTTGTAGTTCAACTTATTGACATCTCTTAGTATCTTTAACGGTAATGTTTCTAACAAAGACATTAAAAATTCAAATATCTCTCATTGTAAATACTAAATCTCACATTAATAAAAATAAATAATAATAAAACAAAGAAGAAGAAGAAGAATGTTAGGGCACCTAATGCTCTGTGCATGGACTATTGATTGCTCCTAATACAGCACTGTGATTTTCTTTTGCTAAATATAATTTAACCCATGTGATTGGACAATATTATTATTTGATTTACAAAGATTCAATTGTTATTGAATTCCAAAATTTTGAATTAAAATGATATTATTAAATGTATCCTCATATGCAATGGCGAATTTAGGATTTTTTCCGAGGAGCCAAGCTAAATATAATAAAATTCAAAAGCTAAATATAATAAAATTCAAAAGTAGAACCAAAAAAAAAAAAAAAAAACCACATTTACAACTGAAAAATGTTTTATTTCATAAATTAAGTTATGCCCTATGTTCTTTCACTATACTAAAATCATTTGTAATTGATTATAAACGATTTTTTTAGCCATATCTTTTTCTATACACTATACATAGTGAGATAAAATCAAATATAAGTCTTTCTCGGGGTTCAAAATAAAAACTTTTAGCATTTGGAAAAGAAGATTTGAGCAGGAGCTTCTGAATCTTGAAGCATAAAACCAAACATTAATCTCCGCCTCCACCTCCTGCTACCTCCGCTGCTCCTCCACCTTTGCCTTTTTCTTCTCCTCCTCCACCTTCATCTCTCTCTACACTTGCACTTCCACTTCTACTTTCACCGTCCTCTCCACCATCACTCTCTCCTTTGGCATCAACACAGCAATTAGTAGCTTGTAAAAGCCGATCTTTAGAATAAGATGACAACTGCTGTGGATGTTGGTAAATAAGTACATCAGTGAAGATCATTGAGAATAACTTGAAGCATGACACAACAAATCTTTTGCCTTTTGGGTCCATCTTGTTCTTCGCCATTGCCTCCCCCTTTGCTCCAATATTCTCTTTGTAATGAAAAGTCTCACCACCTCTGCCTTTATCGTCACTGCCAAGTACAACAACTCTTGATCAGTACAGCTCAAAGTTCCCTTCCAGACACTGGAATATATCATACTCCCTAAAGCTAAATTGGTGGAAACTGATCCCATGAATTAAAAGCATGATTATACCAGACTATGAAGAATCTTCTCTGGTCCCAGGTTCCTATCTCCACCTTCTTCACCTTTGCCACCCAGAAGCAATGGTGGGTTTGGTTCAGAGAGGTCTGATTGCATCTGCACGCGCGATAGCCATGGGTTGTTTGTCTCGCCAAGTCATGAATAAGGCAGAGAAACTAGTTGGTTCCTGGAGATCATATCTGGGTTTTTTGGAGGATGATTAGAAAAGACAGGACTCACGGCCCAAAAAACTAGGAAAATTAGAAAGGTCATGTACTTAAAAGTGTCCCATATTGGATCTATACATATATATGGACCAAAGATGTTTATTACCAAGGCAACAAAGCGAGATATATAATGTTATTTGTCGGCAACAGACAAATGGTGCTATGGTTCAAACACCAAAAAGAGATTGCATTGCACGTGAATAACAATATAAAAAGATAAGGATGATGGTTTTCAAGTTGAATTCAAATAAGCTTCTGTAGTAAATTTGCAATAAATTAGGATAAGAATTTCTGTAATAAATTGGGATTAGGATTAGGATTAATATTTGTATTTCAATTCAAATAGGAGTTGTGTCCTATGTTTTAGGAATTTGTGGTGATGAGGTTTATCTCTTCACTAGTATTTATATACATAGGAATTATGAATGAAGTAAATAGAAATTAAACCGAGAACTCCATTATTCCACTAAAATTCAGGAGGCTAGTCATCTCAAATCGACTAAGTTATCTTTTTCATTTTCCAATTCATAACAAATTGTTAGTGAAAGAACCAGGTGGACAGATTCTTTTTTTTTTTTTTTTTGTGCATGTCTTTCCCCATAAATTCAGGCTAAAGTCATATCTTACCAAACCCCTTCGTTGTTATAATTAATTTAAGAAATGTTATGTGCACAACATTTTCACAACACGTGCATAATAATTTTACAAAATTTTCACAACGAATCCTAAGTGGTGAGTTGTTACTAGCTGTTACTATTAGAATTAAAAAAAAAAAAAAAAGAAGTAATTTTAGTAGTATTTTCAAATTAAAACCAATAACAACTTACCACTTAGGTTTTATTGTAAAAATATTGTGTATATAACGCTTCTCAATTAATTTATACCTTTAACCGAATATGTGAGCAGAGTAACTAAATTTGAATGTGCTTTTTATTTGTTATTTGTTATGTGGAGACTGGGGACATGAGCCAATTAGTGGGTAGCAAATGCTAACACTAAAAGTAATTAAACAACTAGATAGAGGGTGATTCTGAAAAAAGAAAATTATACAAGCACTACAACAAAAGTGGACTATGGTGACAAAACCTTTCGTCACAATATGTACTTATTTTGTCACTGAATACATATGGTGATGACATGGGTGACGAAACAACATTCGTCACCTAAGCTCCACCACATAATGTATTGGTGACGAAAATGTTTCGTCACCAATAAGAAAATGATAGGTGGCGATATTTTTTCGTCACCAAAAAAAAAAAAAATGATAGGTAACAAAAGTTTTTCGTCACATAATATTTTTGTCACTAAACCTTATTTTCAATGTCGGAATATTTCGTCACCAAATATATATTTTTTTCCAGTTTCAATAGATTAGGTGACGAAGTTTTGCGTCAACGATTGTTTTTTTTTTATATATAATTTTAATAGATCAGGTGACGAATTATTTTGTCACCAATTTCTGCTTATAGTCAGATACAGTGATGAAAATTATCGTCACCAGTTTTATTTTTTTTATTAATATTCTTTACATTTACTTGTCATTTCATTAACCTGTTCATTTCTAACCAAATCCATAAAAAAAATAAAATAAAATAAAATAAAAATAAAATCCATACAATCTAAAAATGCAATAAAGATGTTCACAAAGTAATTACAACCATTTATATACAAATGATGTCTTAGCTTCCAAACTTTACAGAAAATTATTTAAGTTCAAGTAGTCCCACAAAAGCTATCTTTTTGCCACCAATCCCATATCTGCCCAAGTATAAAGGAAAATACATCAATAACAAACTAGATTGCAAACCTATATCCCTGATAAGATGTATTACAACCAAAAAAAAAAAAAAAAGATTATTATTAGTAAGACAATGCAGAAAATGTCCATAGAATACTCAATAACAAACTAAACAAAATAATCATAATGCAACATCATATGAAGCCAAACTATCAAAGAAAAAAGACCCATAACATTCTCATCAAATAAAAACCAAACCCACATTACAAATCATGGAGAAATCATAAACAATGCAAAAAAATCCCAATTTAAAACAAAAAAAAAAAAAAGTGAAATCCAAAACAAAAATCCAACCACCATCATAAACACAAACCCAACCACCACAATGAATGAAAAATCTAGCCAACACTACGAAAAAAAAAAAAACAAAAAAACAAAAGAAACTAGCCACCACTATTAAACAAAAACCACAACCACCACCATAAACAAAAAACGCACCACCACCATTAAAAAAAAAAACACAACCACCACCATTAACACAAAAACTCAGCCACTACCTTACACAAAATAGCCAACCATCATAATAAACAAAAAACTCAGCCACCATCATAAACAAAAAACCCACCACCACTATTAAACAAAAAACACAATCATCACCATTAACACAAAAACCTAGCTACCACCATAAACAAAAAGCACAGCCACCACCATTAAACAAAAAGCATAGTCACCACCATTAACACAAAAACCTAGGCACTAACATAAACAAAAAACCCACCACCACCATTAAACAAAAAACACAGCCACCACCATTAACACAAAACATTTCAAGCATAAGAACAAACAAGCAAACCACATATAGGTAGTAGCTAAGCCAAGAAATTGGGTGGATAAACAAGCATATATGAGAAAACCCAAATCACAGACAAGATGAACTGAGCAACAAATCATACATTGGCAAAATTGATATGTTTTTAATGGCCACAACTTCTTCCAATTGCTTCCCCTTGACCCACTTAGAAGCTAAAAATTATGATAGAGAACAATTAGAACAATCCCCTGCAATAACAAAGGCCAAAATGCCATGAAAAAAGGACAATAAGCTAAAGCAGAACACAAACAACAACTTCCAAAAACTTGACAAATCAATTAAAGAGACAAATATTTAAAAGCAATTTCTTACTCTAGACCAAGTTTCAAATATTTTCTCAATAAACTAGCAAAATCTCAATAAATTGAGTGATGGATTGTTGCTGTAGGCAATCTATTATTTAATGGAACATTGACTTCCAAACCAAATTACCCTAGTGAGATGACATTGAGTAAATAGATGCAGTGAGGATTTTATCTGAAATTTGCAAAGAGAGAAACTTGAATTTGAGTTGAGTTGAGAGCAATGAGCATACCTGTTTATATATATAAACAGGTATGCTCTCAACTCAAATTCAAGTTGCTCTCTTTGCATATATATATATATATATATATATATATATATATATCTATGTGTGTGAGATAGGAATTTTTTCTCTGGTATATAAAATATGTTATTGGTAAGTGTATAACATTTTGATAATTATCATCATATTATAAATAAATGAGAGTGGTCCATGTAAATAGTCGAATGGCCTTACTACCATCCATGTAACAACCATATTGGACAAGACATAACATAAAATGAAATCAAATTAAATAATGGTAGAAAAACAAAGAAATCAAAGATTAACATGTCTCTTTTTTTGTACTTGTCAGCCTTTTTAAGGATCACTATTTGAGATGTATACAAAACCAATTTATAGATAGTGCAGCACAATTCCATAGAAACAAACTAAATCTATCCAAATTAATAAAGAAGACCTAGAAGAGAAAATCAAACTGGGTATGTAAAAACTTGACTAAAAGATTAGACAAACCCACAAAGGAATTAACTTTTACATTTAAGTTTCAAACAAAGACAAAGTTAGAGACTTTAATTTGTGTTATTTTTTCTTGCGCATAACCATGAAACAAAAGGGAAAGACTCTATTACCTTCTCCAATCCCAAAATTTATGTCCTAAAACCAACACCCTCTCTAATCCCGAAATCAATATCTTGCTAATCCTAAAAGAAGAAAAAAGATTGATGAGAGAGAGAAGAGTGATGAGAGAGAGGATCGATGAGAGAGAGAGCTTACTGGTCTTTTTGGGAGGCTGAGAGGCATGGGTCTGTATGTGGAAGGAGAAAGAGAGAGTATAAATGTTTTGTTTACACAAATAAAAAATAATGGAAAAGAAATCAAAAAAAATTTAGAACACACCTGAAAATTGGGCACAGCGCAAAAAGAAATAAAAAAATAAATTTGAGAGATACTATGTCCACAACATCTTTATAATATTTTCACAACAAATCATAGGTATTTAGTTGTTATTGATTTAAATTTGAATCTAACACTAAAATTAATTTTTTGCCCCCAACAACAACAACCTACCACTTAAGATTTGTCATAAAAATATTGTGAAAATGTTGTGAAAATACCATTTCTATTTGGATTTGGAAGAGGAGAGACCATGAAGCACGAGCACGGTATTGCTTGAGTTTCTTGAAATGAGCTTCTTCTTAAGAAATACAGAGAGAGATTAACAAATCAAAAGTTACAAAACAACTGAACCTATATTTTTAAAAATTGTGTGCTCTATACACAACAAAACAATTAGAGCCACACCCCCTTTTTTTTTTTTTTTAGTTTTTAATCTAGAATCAATGAGAACCACATGCTAAAGCTTTACTTTTAGAATTTTTTTTTTTTTTTTTTTTTTTTTTTTTTGAGAAAGAGCTTTTGTTTTACTTGACATACTGTACATTGTAGATTGTACAACTACAACTTCTTGTCCTCAAAAACATTTTTATATACTATATCATACAACTGTTTGTTAAAAGTCAGGTGAATTTAATTTATTCTTTTTCATTTTCTTTTTTTTTTGTGATAATTATGATTAGAAAAAATAATAATAATTTTAGTTAATTAAGTGAATAAACTGAAGTTACTGAACCTCTACCTTTAATTTACAAACTACGTGCTTCACTGCTTTGTTAGTCTGTTAGTGCTAATTGTATGCCCAACAAATCAATGAGAGCCACAGCCACACCTTTGTTTTTTAGTTTTTAATATAGAATCAATGAGAGCCACATAATTTTGATATTCTTTTAAGCCTATACCTTTAGTTTTTGTTTTACATGGCACACTGTATATTGTACCACTACTTCTCCTCAAAAACATAATATATAATATATATATATATCACCACTACTACTTGATAATTATGATTTAGTTTTGATATTCACGGAATTTAGTTTTTTTTCTTCTTATGATAATTATAATTAGAAAAAAAAATAGTAATTTTAATTAATTAAGTGAATAAACTTAAAAAGTAATTAATTTTTCTCTAACATTAATTCATTAATATATATATATATTCATATAAAAAATAATAAACATTTTATTTTTAAGATTACAATTGAACATATGTGATGGTCCATTTTGAAGAAAAATAATTAAATCTAAATGAAAAGCACTAAATGTTACATTTTTACATTTTGCTATTTTTATTTTTTGTAGTATTAGATGTGAAAACTCACATAAATGATCCAAAACCTCACACAAGAATATTAAATAAAAATGCAGAATATGATAATGAGAGAAAGTAAAATACCTCATAAACTGACGGTAAGTATGAGAAATTTTAGGATTTAGCAAAGAGTGGTAATTTGAACGTGTAGAAGATAATGTAAAAAAAAGGGGATTATGCTTTTAGTGACAGGCATTAAATATAAAAATTAAGTAGTAATTTAAAAAAAAAAAAAAGATTAAGCGATAAAAGTTTTAACTAAAAGATAAATAATGAATAATTACTAAAAAATCTCTCTTTTTTTTTTTTTTTTTGGAGAAAAATCTCAAATATTTTTTATTAATCACTAAGAGCATCTCCACTAAATTAATTAGACTAAGTCATTATTTTAAACTACAAAAACTTGAATTTAGACAATTAATTGATGACGTGGCTATTAATCTTTGATCACCTTAAAATTTTGTAAGCATGAAAAATATATAAAGATAATGTAATCTAATGGTAGATTTGTCAAAATTCATATTGAATTAAGAAATATATGGTTGGGTTCAAGTTACACTTGATGTAACTCTAAAAAATGTTACACCACCCAATAACTTATTATTGAATTCATATTTTGAAAATCCAACAATTGGATTATATTTTCTATATGTTCTTAACATGCATGCCAATTTTCATGCCAATTAGATGTAATTTACCATTTGATACTTAAACTTATCTTTTATGCGTTATTTTAAATTACAAAAACTTGAATTTAGACAATTAATTGATGACATGCCTATTAATTTTTTATCACCTTGAAATTTTGTAAACATGAAAAATTTACAAAGATAATGTAATCTAAGGAGAGGTTTGGATCCACATTCACGTTTCACATCCGCGTTTTACCTTTTTTTTTTTTTTTTTTGGCACGCGTTTCAGGTGGTTTGCAGCTACTGTTCACGAACAGTAGCTGCAAATGTTGACTTTTCAACCGTGAATAGTGCATCTGTGCACTGTTCACGGACCCAGAAATATCACTTTTCAGCAACTTTTTCTTTAAAAATGGGTTCCATGGCACTATTCACATATTTAAAAATTATTTTGCTACAGTGTCTTCAGTCTTCAGTTTTCAATTTCAGCAAAATAAGTTCTATCCAAACAGACCCTAATGGTAGATTTATCAAAATTCACATCGAATTAAGAAATATAGGGTTGGGTTCAAGTTACACATAATGTAATTCTAAAAAAATATTGCACCACCCAATAACTTATTATTGAATTCATATTTTGAAATTTTAACTGTTGGATTACATGTTCTATATGGTCTTAAAATGCATGCCAATTTCATGCCAATCGGATGTAATTTACCATTTGATCTATAAACTCATATTTTTATGCATTCTTTTAAACTACTAAAACTTGAATTTAGACAATTAATTGATGACATGCCTATTAATCTTTGATCACCTTGAAATTTTGTAAGTATGAAAAATATAAGAAGATAATATAATCTAATGGTAAATTTATCAAAATTCACATCAAATTAAGAAATATAGGGTTCGGTTCAAGTTACACATAATATAACTCTAAAAAATGTTACACCACCCAATAACTTATTATTGAATTCATATTTTGAAATTTCAACCGTTGGATTACATATTCTATATGGTCTTAAAATGCATGCAAATTTCATGCCAATCGGATGTAATTTACCATTTGATCTATAAACTCATATTTTTATGCATTCTTTAAACTACTAAAACTTGAATTTAGACAATTGATTAATGACATACCTATTAATCTTTGATCACCTTGAAATTTTGTAAGCATGAAAAATATATTAAGATAATTTAATCTAACGGTAGATTTGTCAAAATTCACATCGAATTAAGAAATATAGGGTTGGGTTTAAGTTACACCTGATGTAACTCAAAAAAAATGTTACACCACCCAATAACTTATTATTGAATTTATATTTTGAAAACTCAACTGTTGGATTACATGTTCTATATGGTCTTAACATGCATGCCAATTGTCATGCCAATCGGATGTAATTTACCATTTGATCTATAAACTCATATTTTATGCATTCTTTTCAACTACTAAAACTTGAATTTAGACAATTGATTGATGAGATGCCTATTAATCTTTGATCACCTAAAAATTTTGTAAGCATGAAAAATATATGAAGATAATGTAATCTAACGGTAGATTTGTCAAAATTCACATCGAATTAAGAAATATAGGGTTGGGTTTAAGTTATACTTGATATAACTCAAAAAAGTGTTACACCACCCAATAACTTATTATTGAATTCATATTTTGAAAATCTAACCGTTGGATTACATGGTCTCTACGGTCTTAACATTCATGCCAATTTTCATGCTAATCGGATGTAATTTACCCATTATTACCCTTTTAACTAATTAAATCTAACCCATTCCTAACTCAACCAAATTATTATGGGTAAACCCCAACCCACCTAATTACCCGATAATCAAAATTACCAAATTATCCCTAAAACTTGCAAACAACCAAAGTACTCCTAAAATCCTTTAAAATTGCCAAAATGCCCCATAAACCTAAAAAATGACCAAATACCTCAAAAATAATTAAATTACCAAAATACCCCGAAAACTTAAAATATTACCAAAATATCCCTGAAAACTAAAAAAAAGAAAAGAAAAAGAAAACCAAAATACCCCATAAATTTTAAAAATAACCAAAATACCCTCGAAACCTTTAAAATGATCAAAATAGCCCCTGAAACTTAAAAATGACAAAAATATATCCTAAACCTAAGAAATGACCTAAATACTCCCCAAAACCTAAAAATTACCAAAATACTCATGAAACCTAAAAATGACCAAAACACAACCTAAAAAATAACTGAAAATACCCTAGAAACCTTTAAAAAATGACCAAAATACTCTTGAAACTTATAAAATAACCAAAATACCCCCTAAACCTAAAAAATGACCAAAATAGCCAGAAATGATAAAAATGTGTATTTTGGTCATTTTTAGGTTTGAGGGTATTTCAATCATCTTTTAGGTTTATGGTGCACTTTTATCATCATATAGGTTTTAGGGCCATTTTTGTCATTTTATAGATTTTAGGGGTATTTTAGTAATTTTCTTAGGTTTTGGGGGGTATTTTGGTCATTTTCTTAGGATTAGGGGTATTTTGGTCATTTTCAAGCATTAAGGCTATTTTGGTCAGTTTTTAGGTTTCAGAGGTATTTCGGTTATTTTTTAGGTTTAGGGGTTATTTTGGTAAATTTTTTATTTCAAGGGTATTTTGGCCAAATTTTAGGTTTTAGAGGTATTTTGGTCATTTTTAGGTTTCGTGTGTACTTTGTTCATTTTTTGGAATTTGGGTCATTTATTAGGTTTAGGAGATATTTTAGTAATTTTTAGTGGTTTTTTAGCATATTTGGTGATTTTGAGAGTATTTTGGTAATTTTTGAGGTTATTTCATGGGTATTTTGCTCATTTTAGTGGTTTTTTAGCATAATTGGTGATTTTTGAGATTTTAGGAGTATTTTGATTATTTTAAATGTTTCATAGGTATTTTCCTTATTTTAGAGATTTTAAGGATATATTGGTTATTTTAGTGGTTTTTGAGCATATTTGGTGATTTTATAAAAATCGGCTTTGGGTAGGGTATGGATATCTATGGATAAACAAACCGGGTAACAATTGGGTATGGATACTAATTGGGTAAGATAATTAGATATCTATGAATAAATTAATTGGGTCAGGTACATATGGGTATACCCTACCCATGGCATCCTTAATTATTTGTAAACAATAGGTGATGAACACTTATTTCGTCACCAAAATACCTCCATCTTAATATTGGATGATGAATTTGGAATTTCGTCACCTCCGGTTAGTCTTTGGTTAAACAATAGGTGACGAAAATTTATTTCGTCATCAAAAACACCTACATCCTAATATTGGGTGACGAATTTAGAATTTCTTCACCTCTAGTAAGTCTTTGCCTTTTTTTTCATGACCTATAGTGAAGAAATAAATATTCCGTCACCAATTTGTACATCTTTGGTGATGAAATATTGATTTCGTCACCAATTGGTACATCTTTGGTGAAGAAATATTGATTTTGTCACCAATTTTAAAATTTTTATAATATTTGGTAACGAATTCTTCTTTTCCTTACTAAATGTTATCATTTGGTGATGAAATTGTTTATCCTCACTAGATTTTGTCACCATAGCCTTTGTTGTGGTGAAAGAGCGTGTGATAGAAAAGTGATTGAGTGAAGATAAAAGCAAATGTTAACGCAACAAAAATTTTCTTAATACAATTACAAAGATTAATAGTTATCAAATTTGAGTTCAATTGTTAAATAAAATAATTGTAAAAGAGTATAGACATAAACTTATAAATAAAAGTATTCTTAGAATTAATAATTAAAATTCACTTAACAACAATAATCAATATATATATTATTAAGAAACAATATATCAAAAGAACTTATAGTTTATCTTTTATTCTCAAGTAAATTGCAATATTTGTAAAAAGAAAATGTAGGTAAACTGCAAGATTTACCTCTTAACTAAGATATATCCTTTTACTGAACCCCTAGAGAGAGAGAAAAAAAAAAAAAAAAAAAGAGAGACACTATCTAGGTTGCATTGACATGCCATTTTTGGCGTCGTGTCGATGTTCGACACGTGTTGGTGTCCAACACGTGTCGGACACCAAAATCAGTACAATTTGCCAGACTCTGGTGTCCGAGCAGTGTCTTCTTCTTCTTCTTCTTCTTCTTTTTTTTTTTTGCTTCTCTGACATAGCTCCAACATGTCCAACATGCCAGCAGTGAAAAAAAAAGAAGAAAAAAAGAAGAAGGATTTTGACAGATGGACTTACCAATACCATTGATTTTGTGATATACCCTAAAACAACAAGTCTGAGAAGTCATTAGACTGAAACCCACATCCCATTCTCAAGTTTTCACTTCTAAACCCACCCTCCCTTTGACCTTTGCCCGCTGCCACTACCCTCTCTCCCTCGTCGGAGCTAGATCAGGCTGATTGGTGAGTTCCATAGACGTCGATGCTATGCCCTGTCCCTTCTAATCTCGATCTCTCTCTCGGCGTGGACAACGGGTCAAGTTTGACCTCTTTGCTTTTAAGCTTCTCTTTGGTTGTTGTTGTTGTTGTTGTTTTTTTTTTTTTTTTTTTTTTTTTTTTTTTTTTTTTTTTTTTTAAAAAGATATTGGGCCATTTGGGTGAATGCTGAATGGGTTACTTATTATAACGCATTTTGTTGGGCCACTTATTATAACACTTTTTTTTTTAATCCCACTCTCATTATCACTATGTGAGAGTGGGATATAATATAATGTTGTTACGCCATTATGTGCCATATATAATGTTGTTACTGCCATATTAAGTTATACCTTATAACTTATATTTTTTTGTGTGTCCGGCTATAGTTTTATTTATTTATTAAAGTTAAATATTGTAAGTGATTTTACTCAAATGAATACTGAAAGTGAAAAATCAACTGAGTCAGCTACTCCTCTATGGAAATATATTACTAAGTTAGAAAACGTAACTGTTTGTGTCCGTGTAGATATAAACGTATTTTATATCTAAAAAATATGCCTAGATATAAATTTTAATTAATTATTTAATTGTTTTGTCCACGCCATGTCGTGTCCTTATTTTTCAAAAATTGCCGTATCACCGTGTCCATGTCCGTGTCGGTGTATCACACTATTTCATCCACACTATACTATTGATTTATGTGATTTTTAAAGTGTTTCATGGACAGAGAGTGAAATAATATGTCACTTTATTTTATATATATTTGCTTAATTTTCATGTAAATTACACTCGTAATGACCATTTTAAATTTAATATAAAGTGTACAACGAGAGGCGTGTTCGAATAAGAATTTCCATGTGAAATATTAGACCATCTTCACACGGAATGACTCCAATATATAAATTTTAGGTGAAGTTTAAAGTTTTGCAGGTAGTTTCGTTGTATTAATGTAATGTGAACTCTGGAGAATATGACATACTAATTATTTAACAAGACAAGAAAGGTAAATTTCTTCGCAATTAAGGTTGCCCTTCCTGCACTGCCTTCGCAAGTAAGGTATATAAAGAAATTCCTCTCTAGATGTGCAGGAAAGTATCATGCAAGTTTCTGGGTAATGCTTTCAGACTTGACTTATGGCTTTAATTTGGATGAAATTTTCTAAGGAAAATCCTAAGGTTAGGATTGTTTATAAAACCCAGCAGCCTCAAAATGTTTGATATTAGTTCCCAATCTGAAAAAAAAAGAAAAAAAAGAAAAGAAAAAAAAAAAGGAGTCTGCCATCCTTAAAAAACTTGGTGTATTTTTCTTTGAAATGAGGTATTTGGTAGCAAAACTTCTTCCATATTTTCCCTTCATGTTTATCACATATACATCTTGCACCATGTTTATGCTTCTTCCTCATGAACAAGTGGATGAAAGTCTAGTTCCAATTTTGGTCTTCAAGGACAGACCAATTGCATATAATGCCTTCCTAATCTCCATAATGATCTCGTTAACCAGTGCCTTTAGTGTGTTGTTGATCCAACACAGGCCAAGAGTTGAAAGATTTTGCAGGGTTTATGCTATGGCTTCCATGGTATCAGCTTTATCAATACTCTTGTACGCCACAATTTATTGGGGTTTCAGGTATCCTCCTCATTTAGCAGAACATGAAGTTAGGATATGGATGAAGAAATACACTACTCTTTATTGGTAATTACATTTGCAACCCCAAATTTCACCTGGCTCGTACAGGGTGAAGGAAAGTATGTCATTTGAGTAGTGTTTATTTATTTATTATTATTATTTTTTAAATCTACTCGATGACCAAAAAAAAAAAAAGTGTACTGCAATTATTCATTTAGAAAATATAAAATAAAATGTTCTTACTGCTTAGAGAGAATCTTGCTCCATTGCACATACGTTCGTAGAACTAGAAGAGCCTTCATTTTGTACTTTGAACTTTGGAGTTTTCTATTTATCTTTAATTACTGGATGAACACTTAAGGTGTGCTGTGTAATTTGGATACTAATAAAGTGACAATGAATGAGAAATTTTTTTTTTTTCTCGCTAATGCTTCAAATTGTTCATTAAGTTTAATTAACAAAATGGGTGCTTAAAAAGAGTAAAGTTAAAATTGTCAACGAAGTCTAACGGAATTAGTATTTGGAACTTATCTTTTCCAACTTATTATTACGTGGCAATGATAAAACTATTCATTTACATTATTTAAATCAGTCACATGTATAACTAAAACAATATTAGAATGGTTTTTTTAATCACTGCATCATGGTTGAAGCAAGATAGCACTAAACATGTTTGATTATTATTATTATTATTATTATTTTTTGGCAAATGGTAAATAGAGAAATGGAATCAGATGTTCTCACAAATAAAAAAAATGGTGGGAAAAAGCAAAACCCTATACGGGCCATGGTTAATAACTTGATGCAACACCAAGGGCTTCTAAGTGAAATAACTACAGCAAATTAATACAGTGGTTCCTAATAGTACTCGATGAACTGGAATGGCAAATGAGACAATTGCAAATATATGGTGCATCCATGCCAATCTACAAGAGCTCTTCGTAGCTCATCCAAATTTCCAATGCTTTCCCAATTATGATGAGCTAAGAAGTACGGACATAGACTTGAGTATTGGTACGATACAGTAATACGATAAATTTAAAACAAATTAGAATACGCCATAGTGAGGATATTTATATTAATTAATTTTAAATAAATATTAATTTATTTTTTAATATATTATTAAATTTTTATTTTTCATATATTTTTAAACAAATTTCAATTTAAAAGCAATAGTGGATAATAAAACAACTCCATAGCTATTAAACAATATTTAGAATACAATTAATTTAAAAATAAAAAAAAAAAATAAAAAAATAAAAAAAATAAAAGAAAGATCTAACCCATCAAATACTCACGAGGGACATGCAAAAGTGCTTTTGGCGTGTTAATGTCCGATACATGTCCAACAAGGACACGCCGTAGCAGCCCATTCTAAAATGTATGTGCTTTCTAGATTATGAGTCAACAACAAACCAAGTTCGTATTCATATTGGCTCCAGTTTCTCCATTTTTGGGCATCCAAAGAATTTTACCAAATAACTTAAAGAATTAATAGTTAGCCTAAAAAGATTGCAGGCAATATCACCAAATGACATGATAAGTATGCACAAAGTTAGCTCAAATTAGGGGCGACAACACAGAAAATAATGAAAAAATTGAATTTTTTTTTTTTTTTTTTTAATTTTTTATCAATGAATTTCATGATTTAGCAATGTGATTTACATTAGGGGCGGTGGAGAATATGGCGGTGGCGTCAGTGTAGCGGAGTGGGAATTGGGGGATGTGAAAATAGCGAGAAGTTATGTATTAGACACAAGAAAATATGAGAAATACGTTCCAAAAATATTTAATTCCAAAATGTAAGAACCCACTTTGGTTAAGATTTTAGCTCAACTGATACCTCCAAATAATTTTCAATGGAAATGTTTAGATTCAAATCCTACTTTCTCAATATGATTGTTATTATCAAATTATTAAAAAAAAAAAATTCCAAATTTCTGAAACAAATCTCCACCTAGGACCTAGTTGCCCAACCAAAAAACCTAAGATGACCTCTCAGTATACGTAGTCCAAAAAATAGACTAACAATTCAAATATTTAGTTATGAGATAGTTAAAGCCCAAAAAATCATATTTATTGTTATATCAGTAAGTATTTCTTTTTCTTTATGAAACTTGAAGGTTTAATTTGTTCATCTTTTTCTTTCTTTTCTTTTCTTTTTTCTTTGTTGTAATTGGTTTTCTTTGTAAGTATTGGTTTAAACCTGCGATTTCTGGCTAGATTTTTTGCGTATAATTCTGATTTTGGTTTTGGTTTTTAGTTCTTGGCAATAGAAATATATTTTCGGGCACAAATTTTCTTTGTTGGGATTAAGGAAACCTGGAAAAGTGGCATTTTTTTAATATATATATATATATATATATATATTTAATAAGTTTATGTGCTTAGTTTTTTTTTCTTTTTCTTTTTTTCTTTTTTTTTTGACTTGCGTGCTTAGGAGAAACAAGAAAAGAATTGATACAATATGTTTTAGTGTATTGTATTCGGCAGAATTATAAATTATTATTTATGTGCATGCATAAGTCTCCATTTGGTGGATTTGTTGTTTAATAGATAAAATTTTCAATTTCCATGCGAATTATATTCATTAATTTGTTTTCCTCTGCAGTTTTATATACAGGCTTGTCTTCTTGTAAGACATATTCGGCTCTCTCAAAATGTTTACAGGACCGTCGCCTCAAGAAAACATTCTTCCCATTTCAATCAACGATGAGCTTCCGAATTCTGATTCCTCAAGCCCCTTCATGAGAACAATCATTTACTTCATCTGCGTCATTGCACTGTTAATTATTTCGTTTTTGTTTTTTCTTCCGGACGGGTTACTAGTTCCAGTCCTCTTCAAAGACCAACCAACATACTATTATATGTTACTAATTTACATAGGGTTCGCTGTGGGTTTCTTTCGTGCGGTGATCATCGAACACACGCCCGAGCCAATGCCAAAGGGTGTAAGAGCATTGAGTATTGTTTCCGAGTTCTCCATGTTAACACTAGTAATTGTAACACTCCTGTGTCTTGCTAGGTTATCATGAACATGGTTTTTCTTTTTCTTTTTTTAATTATTTATAAGAAGAAAAAAAAAATCTTAGAATGGTTCCTATATATGGAATTTCTGCCTTTCTTTAACCTATGAGCTTTTATATATGCTTGTTTAATAAGCTATGTTATGTTATCTGGGTTCTTTGTTTTGTGGTTTTATTTCAATTTCATCAAAAACTCTTTGATCAGTACAATTTCATAATTATCTATATAGTAAGTTGATAATGGTAGATAACAAAATGGTATTTAAGATCGCCCTACTTTGTGGAACTGGATCATAGTCGCAACTAATATTTGGGATCACCCTACTATCTTGACTTCCACCTATGCTTTGGTGATGTGAGACTAGGACAAATCATTTTGATCCTGCATTTTGCTCGATCAAAGCTCAAAAACAACAAGATGTGGTAGCAAATATAGCAATTTCATCTCAAATCCCTCTTAACTCACCAAGTAAACACATATGTGCTAGTTGTGGCCCTTGTGGGTATGTGCGGGCAAGCTTTCCATATGGGAATTCTCTATGGGTTAAGAGCATCAGCAGTGGGCTTCTCAAATGCCAAATTGTAAAGTACATTTGGCATTTGGACCCAAATTGCTCCAGCAACTGGATGGCTATTCCTGGAACTGGCCAAATTTTTTTGGCATAGCGCTATAGTGCGATCTCATATGTAAGATTGCACTGTAGCGCTATGCCATCCAAAAAGAGTGTATTTTAATGATAAAGTAGAGTAGGAAAATATTATTTTAATGATAAAGTGTATTTTATTATGTAAAAATATTATTTTAATGAGTAGAATAGGAAAATAAAAATTGAGATGTTGAGTGTATTGTAAAATGATATAATATAATTGATAAAGTAACTTTTTAGGATAGTAAAATAAGTTAAAATCTAAAAACCAATTGTAGATGCTCTAAGCAAATTAGAATACAATTCCTTCGTGGTAGTTGCAAAACAAAATTAGAAAAAGAAAATGCAAATTATTGTAGTATTTGTTTTGTTGAGAACCGAGAAAGTATGTCTGCTTTTACCATATATATATTTTTTAATGTTTAACCATATTAAAAAGGGAAAATTTCCACTCACACTCGATTAAATCCAGTATTTAATTTATACAAGTATTCACAATTGAAGCAAGAATGTCCACATTCACTTACATCTTAAAACATGTAAGTGAATGTGAAAAAATGAAAGTAAAAAAGTGAATGGGAGAGTACAATTGCTGGTTTATAAATTCCATCTAATATTTTTAGATTTGGCTTGAATAAGGGAGCACCTTAATGTGCACCACATGGGATTATTTCGTATATAACATAAGTTGGCCCTAGTGCTGGGCAAACCTGTTAGATGGCAAGAGATTAAGGATGAAGCCTGACTTTGTATCCATTACATTAAGCCCAAGACGGAAGGCTAGTTCCACTCTTGTTCAGAATCCGACTGATCCTTGTTCATGTGTTTAGTTTCTCCACCTTGTTCGCAAGTTCCCTGATGATCAAGTACTTCTGGTTACAAATTATCTGTTGCTAGGTCCAGTTTTCAATGGATTTTCTACTTTCCTTACATAATAGCATTTTTGAATGAAACACTCTGTTTTATGTGAACATGTGATGTGTATATATTTTAAGAGTTTGAATTTAGCAAGAAAGAGGTGTAAAACTTATATTTTACACCATCTAATAAGAAATTGTTAGATCAATTTTTTATCTAAGGCTGCGTTTGGTTCGTGTAAAAGCATTTCCGGAAAATAGATATTTTCCGGAAATGCTATTTTCCGGAAAAGAAAATGTTTTAATGTGTTTGGTTGCATTTCAAAAAAATTTTCGGAAAATATTTTCTGATGTTTGGTTGTATTCTTGAAAATACCATAGAAAACACATTTTTTACTTGTTGCTCACATTTTCTCACATTTTCTCAGCTCCCAAACAAACACATAATGTCATTCATTCCTAAAAACTCAAATAAAACCCAGAAGGACAGTATATTTTCTCGGTGAGATCGCGATCGCGATCGCGATCGGCGCGATCTCAATCGGCGAGATCGCGATCGCAATCTCGCCGATCTCGATCGCGAGATCGCGATCGCGATCGCGCGAAGCGTCGATCGACGCTTCACGCGAGATCGGCGAGATCGCGATCGCAATCTCGCTGATTTCGATGATCGCGATCGACGCAGTGCCGGTGACCGGCGAGATCGCGATCGTGGTGCGTCGGTGTGGGTGGTTCCGGCGCAGTGAAGGCTTGACAGAGCAGTGCGTGTGTGAGGGGCTCGTGCGTGTGAGAGAGGGGAGGAAATGATTTGAAGTGAAAATAACGACTGAAATCAATTTCAGTCGTTTTTGGCTGATTTTTCGGTCAAACTGAAAACATTTTCAGTTTGACCGAATTTTACAGCACAACCAAACGCACGATTTTCCGGAAATTGATTTCCGAAAATCAATTTCAGTCAAAACAAACGGAGCCTAAAATTCAATATATCTTACCACACATAATAATACCTCACTAAACTCATAGTTAAGTTGAATTTTTCAATGAGTATTAGAATTGATTGAGTATAATTGTATATATTTTTTAATATATAACATGATAAATTGATAATGTAGCATGTTAAGATTGGAATGGTAAAATTTTGATTTTATACCACATTTTTATTGAATTTGATCTCATATTTTAACAATTATTAGTAAATTGAATTTCAGTAGATATCAACTGTACCTACAAATTCCAGAGGAATTGTGTAGTCTAACAATTCACCTGTTGCTGCAGCAAAGCCTTCCATATATAACTTATCAGAAAGTCTCACTAAGTCTTGTTGCTTGTTGATAATTGTTTGTATTTTTATTTATTTTAATAAATATAACTATCAACTATTATCATACCAATTTAATGGAGATTTATCTCTATCTTGGGGCACAAATGATGTGGCAATTTTTAATTTGCCAACATAATATGTTAACTTGAAAGACACATGACACCATTTGATTTAATTCATTTCATGACACATAAATTTGTAATTTGTCACTAAAATTTGAGGTGGCCTTTTATTATTCTATTTTGAGTTTGGAAATTGGGCAAGTGTCGAAATATTGGTGTTTAGTTTTGTATACACCACAAAAAAAATTAAAAAAAAAAAAATTGTAATCGGAGTCAAGACCCATCACTTATTTAATGGACCTCATTACAACAGCCTTCATTGCTAAACAGAACTGGACCCCTTTTTTGTAACTTGTATAACCCTGACCCATAATGTATGAAAGCCATCCAAAGAGACATTGCGAAACCCAGGGAGTGACTATCAATATCATGAGAAAACCCATCAAACCGTGCATGTGTAGACGATATTGGACCAAAGCCAATAATGTTGGCCATGACCCATGGGAAATATTGAAGAGGTGGCACGTGTTTGTTGTAAAGTAATCCTCCTTTTTTTTTTTTTTCCTAATTATTATCTATACTACTATTTAAAGGGTTTTCATTGTTTAGAATCCTCAATTTCGATATCCAAAATACCCTCAAATTTACCTGTTTGTAAATCTTAAATAATAAGGTTAGACATGTAAAATTACTAATTTAAAAACTCTTAAATTTTAGATTAATTTAAAAAAACATTTACTACAAAATAGAAACACTCCTACTTCTAAACAACCGTGCCCTTTTTCTTTTCTTTAAAACAAAATTAGAAAAACAAGTTAAATAACACACGTTTCCTCTCTTCTCCCCCACTAATCCATTTATCTTATATATATATATATTCCTTTTTCACCCCGTTATCATCACATGTCTCACCATTCTTAATTGAAATTTAAAATTTAAAATTAACCAAAACTACTCAAGGATAACTTCCGCAAATTGAAGATTTATCCCATAAAAAGGTCACCAACCCCACACACATTGATCTATTTCATTTTTGTTTTATATGGACATCTATTTCTCTTTCTCTACAAAGAACCACTTACAAATATACTTATGGGGCTTACATCTCCAATCCAGGTTGATAACTTTCAACCAAAAAAATAAAATAAAATAATTATTCACTTTCTTCTCTGATATGAAGTTGGTGTTTATTTGATTCTCTTTCAGTGGTTTTCAATGATGAATTTCATTTGGTTTGGTGGAAAGGCTGTGATCAAAGACAGCATTTTGCAACCAGTATCACATCTCTTTCTTTCTCTCTCACACACTCTTTCTTTTACTTTTTCATTCTCACACTCTTTCTTTTACTTTTTCATTCTTGTACAAGATAAAATTTTCACTCCCAATATCTTTGGGATTATATTTGTATTTTGTGGTTAGAACTTAGAAAATTTTAAAAGTTACAACTTTTCGCGTTTAATTGTTGTTTCTGTTCATTGATGGCATTATACATAGGTATGAAAAATTGTCTAAACATTAATGGAAAAAACTAACTTTGGTTGCTCTTGCTTCCGATTGGTCCATTAGGTCATTATATTTTCACTTGATTTTTGTAATAAATCTGAGTGTTTGAAAGATAATGCTTTACATATCTGATTTGCTCACTGTATTTGGTTGGAAATCAACCCAAACTTTTACTATTATGTTTTTCAACGTGCATTATGGCAAAATATTGGTAATATCATTCCAATTGATATTTATAGTTAACAAAAATTATCTTACTTGGATAAATGATTTATTGGTTATGCATGTGCTTAGAGGCTTTTTTTTTTTTTTTTTTTTTTTGGTAAAGGTTAATTTAAAGTATCCATTATAATTTTGGATCATTACATTTTCCAATAACAAAAAAATAATAATAATATGTATTGTGTGTGATGAAATAATTTTTCATCACACTCCTAGGTATTTTTGTAATTGAAAAATGTATTGATCCAAAATTATAATGGATACTCTAAATTAACTCTTACCTAAAAAGAAGAAGAGCCTCTGAGCACGCACGTGAGCGTGTGCTCAAAGGCTAATTATTATTATCTATCTTCTTCTATACTACTTCTAACAAGATTTATTGTTTGTCTTCTCCTATTTGAATTCCAATGCCTGTATAGAGAAAGATCATAAGAATTATGACACTATCACTTTCTCACTTCTAAACATTATGATACTAAACTAAAAAAAAAACCTCATCTTATGTGTAAAGTGTGTGTGATAAACCTAGTTATTATTATATGCGGATTGATATGATTACAACATATACACGCATGCTCAAACTTCAAAATCAATAAAATTGCTAGTACGCATATACATGCATGCTCAAACAAAATTATATATGCATTTGAACTTTGAAAACACCAATGAATAATTATTTTTGTATACATTTTTTTAATTTTCTTGAAAATATTAGCAAAATCTTATTTTTGTGTATATATATATATATATTTTAAATATAACTAAATTAAAATTATAGAATAATTCGTAATTTGAGATTTTTTTTTTATTATCATAATTTGAGATATGTTTTATATATAATTAAATTTAAATTAAGTATTTATATGGTATCTGAAATATATTTTTTGCTTATTCATTAATTAATAGATATGTTTTACTTTATTGAAACTTTTAACCTCTTACACATTTAAATTTAAATTTCGAAAAAAAATAAATTCATTTACCATTAGCAATACTAACAAACTTGTACAATACACTATATCTTAAGTATGTATAACCATTATTTGACCCACAAGTATCGAAGAAAAATCCAATATCAAGGATTATTTCAAGAAACAATTATTCCAATCAATCTCTCAAAAATCTCTTCAAAAACTTAATTTTCTAGATTGGCCTTAATAGATAGCTCTATCCATATTTATAATGATAAAAGCTTTTACCAGTTTTGTTAACGGGAACTCACATGACTCTCCACGTTTAATGTATTTTGTTTTAGTGAGATTCTTATTTACTCCATTTATTATCCGGAATTGGTAGGAGTTGTATCCTTCGCAACTTCCGGTCTTTAGACTTCTACAGTTTAATTCTACACTAGCCTCATCACATGCGCTTCGCGCGTGTGATGATGCTTTTTTTTTTAAAAATTAAAAATTAAAAATTGTGTTTTTATTTTTTATATATATATATATAATTTTTTTATTTTGAGAATTTAATTTATAAGTGGATAAAGTAATTTGAAAATCAACCGTAGAGCGTGTGACAAATTTTTTTTTTAATTAAAAAAAACCATATTTTTATTTTGAAAATCTAATTTATAATTAAGTAAAGTAATTTGAAAATTCATAGTAAAGTGACCCTATTTTTTAGCCAAAAAAAAAACCCTGTGTTTTTATTTTGAGAATCTAATTTATAAGTTTTTTTTTTTTTTGAAAAATGAATCTAATTTATAAGTGGATAAAATAGTTTGAAAAATTACAGGAGAGTAGTCCTATTTTTTAGGCAATATTTTAGTGGGAGTTAGAGTTGGATTTTTACCAAAATATCCTTTAGTTTTGTTTCTACTTAAACATAAAAGTGTAGGGGTATTTTTGAACTAAAAAAATGAGGAATCCAAACAGGGGAAGCCCCTTAAATAGTAGTATAGAAGTACAAGCGTACAACAAGGAACTTGCAACGCTATCTCCTCCTTCAGATAAACTATTTTCCTAGACGTATAGTCTTAACTATATAACTTCTAGTAGGAATTAATTCCTTAACCAATCCTATAAAAGAAGACTTTGATGGCTCCAGGTGAATTTGTAATTTGTCACTAAATTCCTTGACCAGCCCTATAAACTCTTTCATGACACATAAATTTGTAATTTGTCACTAAAATATGAGGTGGCATTTTATTATTAGTTTACTATTTTGAGTTTAAAAAGTGGCAAGTCTCGAAATCTTAGGTGTTGTTTGGATGAAGGGTGTTTTGAGTGATATAATCCAAAACTCATCACTCATCATCCAAAATTGGTGGGACCCACGAAAAAATTTTTTTTTGGACTCCATCACTTTGTTTTGGTGATTCTATCACTCAAAAATCTGAGTGATGAAGCCTAAAAAAAAAACAGATTTCAGTTGTTTTCAAATTTGGTCATCCATGATTCAGTGGCATTTCTGTAAATAGACTGCATCAGTGGGCCCTTCGTCCAGTGCATTGTCCCATCAACACTGGTTCAGTCTTCAATTCTTCCTTCTTCTTTCTTTTTTTTTTTTTTTTTTCTTTCCTTCTTTCGGGTTGCTGGGTTTCTTCTCTTCTCTTTTTTTTTTTTTTTTTCCTTCTTTCGGGTTTCTGGGTTTCTTCTTCTTCTTTTTTTTTTTTTTTCTTTCCTTCTTTTGGGTTGCTGGGTTTCTTCTTCTTCTCTTCTTTTTTTTTTTTTTTTTTCTTTCCTTCTTTCGGGTTTCTGGGTTCTTTTTTTTTTTTTTTTTTTCTTTCCTTCTTTCGGGTTGCTGGGTTTCTTCTTCCTCTTTTTTTTTTTTTTTTTTTTTTTTCTTTCCTTCTTTCGGGTTTCTTCTTCTTCTCTTTTTTCTTTTTTTTTTTTTCTTTTTTTTTCACTGATTCGGTCTTCAAATCTTCATTCCTTTTTTTTTTTTTTTTACTAGTTCGATGAGTTTGGGTACTGGAAGTTGAAGGAAAAAAATAAATAAATAAAGTAAAAGCTGCACAAAGTACATGAATGGGACCCACAAATAGTTGAAAAATATTGAGTGATGACAAATTAGTGATGGTGCCAAACAGGGTGGGGTGTTTTAAGTGATGAGTAATGAGTGATGAGTGATGAGTGATGAAAACTGAGTGATGAGTGATGGGTGATGAAAACTGAGTGATGAGTGACCATTTTTTTAAACCAAAAAAGGCCTTAATGTTTAGTTTTGTACACTCCAAAAAAAAAAAAAAAAAAATCAATTGGATCAAGGACCATCACTTATTTAATGGACCAAAGCCCATAATGTATAGCCCATAATGAATGAAGGCCATCCAAAGACACATTGCGAAACAAAGGGATTGACTATCGTAAGAAAACCCATCAAACCGTGCAAGTATAGACAATATTGGACCAAAGCCCATAACGTAGGCCATGACCCATGGGAAATAATGAAGAGGTGGCATGTGTTTGTTGTAAAATAACCCTCCATGTTTATTTTTATTATTCTTATTGTTTGTTTTTAGACTCCTTAAAACACAACCAGATTAACCTAAGTAATTAGCCAAGTGATTAACTTAGTCAAATTATCAAATCTAGATTAACATAAATATATCATATCATACAAAGCAGCGGAATTATAAATAACACAATGATATGATGACCTAGGAAACCACACCGGTAAAATTTGAAAAGAATTTAACCTAACTATCCTCAAGGTAAACATGAATCCACTATGAAAGAATCGAAGTTTTACAATAGTGACTTAGACCATTAACATCCTATTGCTACCCACCAGTAGAAATTTACTGACACGACTACGTGCAAGCTCCGAGATCACGGACTCCTTCTTTCTTGGATTCTCCAACAAATACAAGCACACCCTCTTGTGTATCTTTAAGTTCTTATAGTAGTAACTAAATGATCATCAAGTTCTTGAACAAATCCTCTCTTGATAATCCTAAACTTGTGTAAGGAAAGCTCCTCACAGATCTCACAAGAAATTCACACAAACCGCAATATGAGCAACCTTAAAGAGGTTTTGGATACAAAACCCTAAATACAAAGGAGGCACAAGAAGCACTCAAATCTCTCTAAAGAGCCGCTTAAAAACATGTTTAGGGTTTCCTTTATATACTGGAAGAAGTAGATCTGAAACCCTAATCCTTAATGGGCTTGGGCTAAGTTGGAAATTCTGCAGAAAAACCCATTTTGCCCGATTTTCGATTGATCGAGCTTAAACTTCGATTGATCAAGCTAGGCCGAAATGCACTATCAATTTTGAATTAGCTCGAATCCAACTTTCATAAAAGACACAACTTTGAGCAAGTCTAATCAAGACTAAATAACCTGTTTTGATTATGATTTGCCAATAATAGACATTAGAGTTCTAAACACATTAGTTCCTGAGTACTTAGAACCTAACACTTATGCTTATTATTATCATTATTTATATGTAGCTATGATAGGATTTCAACATATGTACCAAGATGGAGACAAAGCTACTCTAGAGGGCCCCAATTTCTAGAACCAAAATAAAATAGCTAGTATGAAACTCAAAGAGCATGAGTGCATAAACACAAATGAATAATTATTTTTAAAACTACCATTGTGATCAATCTCTCAAAAAAAATTATAATTTTTTTTATAAGTTTGTTATTTTTCTTGAAAAGATTAACGCAATTTTTTATATTTTGTTAAATATAACTAAATTGTAATAGGTTTTTAGCTTATTTATTAATTATTAGATATGATTTTCTTTATTAAAACTTTTAACCTCTTACACATTTAAATTTAGAAAAAATTCATTTACCACTAACAATACTAATTAAATTGTACAATACACTAAATCCTATGCATAAACAACCATTATTTGACCCACAAATATTGAAGAAAAAGCCAATTTCAAGAATTATATTAGAAAACTATTATTCCAATCAATCTCTCATGATATTTACTTATATAACAAAATCTCTTCAAAAACTCAATTTTTTTTAATGACATCTAATCTGACTTTGCATTCTTTCCTGTCTAAAAAATCAACTAAATACTAAAATAAGAAATTAAAGAAAAAAATATTTAAGTAATCAAGAAATTTTTTTTTTACCTGGCAAAAAAAAAAAAAAAAAAATTTTATTATATAAGATAGAATTTCCACTCTATCCTAATCTGAGTGTATATGTGTATGAAATTCCCTCTTAAAGACTTGAACCCCGACCCTTACCTCTCACATCTCACAAATATTTATACTTATAAAGTGACCATTGGACAAAAAATGTGCAGGATAGTAATCAAGAAAATTATGAAAACTAAGCATATTGAACACATAATCCAAAAAGTGCCCTGTTGAAAGTAACTTAACAGAGCCTAAAATTCCTTGAACAGTATTTTATCATTCATACTAATTCTACTTAATTTTGATTTGACAATGGATTCTCTTCTGCCACATATCTTAAAAGAATTGTATTAGAACCGCTAAAGAATTGTCATGTATTATTTTCATAATAAAAATAATGAATTTGACTATTTGACTAGGCTTTTGTAATATTTGTATAACACATTATTATTTTTTATGTGACACTAGTTTTTTTTTTTTAATTCCTTAAAAGGTTTTTTTTGGGGGGGGGGGGGGGATTAATTTTCGTTGAAAGCCAAACTCCTAAAAATTTTAATTTTAATAAAATAAAATTTAAAAAAAAAAAAAAAAAAAAACCCATACAATATGCTAAAAATTATTGAGGTTAGGATATGTCTCTCCTTGCTCTGTAGACTTTACCAATTGGGTTAAAACTTGAAAAGTTGTTTTGCATGAGTGAGATTCCTATTTACTCTCAATTTATTATCCGGAATTGATAGGAGTTGTATCCTCAACAACTTGGGTCTTTACACTTTAATAGTTTAATTCCACAAGTACAATAAGTAACTTGCAACCCCCTATCTCCTCCTTCAGATAAACTCTTTTCCTAGAGATACTAATCTTAATGTGAAGAGATACTAATCTTAACAACATTAGTAGGAATTAAATTCCTTGACCAGCCCTATAAAAAAAGACCTTGATGGCACCGACTGGAATTAAGTTCAAAGAAGGACGACTTTGCCGTACCAATAGGTGAATTTCTTTCTCTCTATCTTCTTCTTTTTTATCAGCCGCAATTTTTATATGAAAAACCATCTCGGGAATTTTTCATTGAACTTCTAGCCGCACATGTGTATTTGAATAATTGTATTGATATGCTTTGACCTCTATATACTTGGTTTCAGTGCCATCTTTCTTTGTTTTTGTTGGTCGAAAACTTGATCTTGTTTTCCACTATATATAATTGACACAAGTGGCTTTCTTTTCTTTGATTTTGTTATAGCATGTAAATATCAATATTCATGCTTTCATATTAGGGATGTAGCATTTGACTTTCACTGTACACAAGCTTTAATGCATGGGAGGAACTTTTTTGTTTTAATGGTTGAGTCTTTGTGAAATACATCTACCTCAAGCCATAGAAAAACGATTGATCTAATATTGTTTGACATGGAAGATTTTTCATAGTATCACTAGAGGTTCGCAATTCTGTTCTCTAAAACATAATTTTGTCGTACGCAGACAATAGTGTTTTTTTGAAGTTCTACAACTAATGATGAAGGCTAATTCTAAACCTTCTAGACTATCGTTTCGAGAAAGCCCTCTAAAATCCTATACTTTAGGGTTCGTGGACGCAATTCTACACTCGGTCGCTGCATTTTTTATGCTTCGTGGCATGGACGGAAGAGTAATAGTTGATCCAGTGAAGCTCTATCTTATATTTTTGGTCATCAACCTGTTGGTGATTACTTACAGCTTGATTTCCCGGAAGTTCCAACACAAGGATGATAGATTTCGCATGGTGACAGCACTAGTAATGCTAGTAAGGCTAATACTTAAATATAGTGTGTGATACTAAAATATTCCTGTACACCGCAGCTCTATCTTTTTAGGGCCTGCTACTCATAGATCATGAACATCATATATGGGGGTTATTGGTTTTTATTTTTATTTTTTTAATTATTAGAAAAAAGAAATCCTAGAATGATTTTTAGATATGGCACTTCTTTTTTCTTTTTCTTCTTTTTTTTTTGGTTTCCAAGCCGGTATTCCTGCTTGTTTATTTAGCTATATATGTTTTTATGGTTTTCTTTTAATTTACATCAAAAACTCTTCCATCACAGAAATTTCACAAAAATATTTAATAAATGGTTTCTATATATGTACGCATTTCTGTTTCTTTCTTTTTTCCAAAGCTTTTTTTTTCCAAGCGGGTATTTCTGCTTGTTTATTAAGCTATGTTATTGTTATAAGTGGGGTTCTTTCCTTTTAAGGTTTTCTTTCAATTTCATAAAAACCCTTCCCATCACAGCAATTTCACAAAAAAATTAACAATTATCAAGATCAGGTTGAAGGCAGGGGGTTGAATCCTCTGACCTGGAAAAACGAAAGTTTTTATATATAATATTTTTAAAAAAAAAAATTTACCCCTACAATAAAAAGAAAGATTTTATATATAATGTTTATTAAAAAAAATTACCCCTACAATAAAAATATGCACACCCGGCCTGAATTTAGTTTCTAAACAAGTCCAAAAAAAAAAAAACCAAACCAAACCTAAGCGAGCAAAACGTACGCCTCTCCCACTTCAATCTCCAAACCCAAAGATCTCAAAAGCTTAAAAATCCAACATTGTCTCTGATCTACCGCCGCCATTGCTTGATCCCTCAAGTGATCTCAATTCTCATCTGATTTGGTATTTTAATTCCATCTCTCTCTCTCATTCTTTCACCATGTGTGTTTATTAGTTTATAGTTTTTTTGATAAACTCTCTTTTACCGTGTGTGTATTTGTGTAACTAACTGGTCATAGCGTTTTGATAAATAGCTTTTGAGTTTTTTTTTTTTTTTTTTTTTGTTGGTAAACGAGCTTTTGAGTTTTGAGTTTTTATCTTTTTCACTTTTGAGTTTTGACCTAAAATTTTTATGCTTGTTGTTGACGAAAATTGTTAGCCAATGTTTAACAATAATTGTCAACTTATGTTTAACAAACATCGTCAAATTATGTTTAACAAATATTGTCAAATTAGTCAAACATAATTTCACTCATAGGCCTTTTGGCGTATGGGTTTTATTGATGTGAGTAGTGTCCATTCTAGATAATGTAGCTTTTAATTACAATTCCTTGTTTCAAGGGAAGACCCTTTAATTCCAACCATGTCATCTTTATACATAAGTTTATTTATTTTTATGTTTAAGGGAATATGTGTTTTTATTTATTTGTGGCTGCACCTAATAATTTATTTAGGTTGCCTATGTACCGTTGGCAGGGATCAAGCCAATTCGTAGTTCTTAATTTGAGGTATTAGATTCAAAATCCTCAAATTGATTTTGCCTAATTTAAATGATATGCATTTAAGTCAAATACTTTGTATTTAATTAAGCATCGACTTAATTTTGCTTTTGGGTGAGATAATTGGTTTTAATCTCGAGGATAAGTCAAGAACCATGTTTTTATGGAAATTGAATCAAGGATTCTTTTTTTGAGAAGTTAAAGTTCCAAGCAATTTTCCCTTTCTTTCATTTGCTTCTTTGTAGGAATTTTAATAATATTTTGATTGAGGATTCCAAATTTAATTAAGGGAAAGAAAACTCCTTTGAAGCAATTTTATTTTTTATGAACATTGGGAATTAGAAGATTTCCTTAAATCGATTTTTATGGTCATTTTATTTTGAGAATTATTAATTCCAATCTTGATTAATAGATTATGAATTTCAAAGAATTAGTCATATTAGAATTTAAAGGAATTAGAATTCTCATTTTATTCAAGGGAGTCGAGGACTCCATTAATATGGTAGAGTCAAGAACTCCATAAATTTAGTAGAGTCAAGGACTCCATTAATGGGGTAGAGTCAAGGACTCCATTGATGGAGGAGAGTTAAGGACTCCAATTAATTTGGTAGAGTCAAGGACTCCATTAATATAGTAGAGTCAAGGACTTCATTGATGTGATAGAGTGAAAAACTCCAATAATTTAGTAGAGTCAAGGACTCCATTGATAGGGTAGAGTCAAGAATTCTATTGATGGGATAGAGTCAATGACTCCAACTAATTTGGTAGAGTCAAAGACTCTATTGATGGGATAGAGTCAAGGGTTCCATTAATTTAGTAGAATCAAAGATTTCAATTAAAAAGAATATTACACCACAACTTGAGAGAATTTTTATTTGGTGATATACAAATAGGAGTTACGAGTCAAAAACTCATATTTAAAGCTTCATGCATGGAGTTAGAAACTCCCCATGAAACCCGATATTATTTGCATTACCAAGCAAAAATTCAGATTTGAGAGAGAGAGAGAGAGAGAGAGAGAGATGTAGAGCAAAAAAGGACTGATGAAATCTCATATACAAACGTATGCTGTGTATTCCTCCTTTGCTTGATGTTACTGTCTCTGTTTGTGCCTCTCTTTTTTTCTTCTCTCTCTCTATCTTTGTTGTGTGTGTACTTGCTCTCTTTCTCTTTTTCTTTTTTCTTTTTTCTTCTTTTTATGCATGTTCCTCTCTAAGGTGATAAGTTGCAAAAGCAACCAACCATTCCCACGTTACTTTTTTTTTTTTTTGTGGTTGTTGTTGTTGTTGTAGTGGTAAGTGTGGCTAGAGACATTTTATTTAACCAAATGTTCCACCTTTCAACATCTTTATCATTTTTTTTTAAGAGGACGTATATTTTGAACCCCATAAACTTGTTCAAAACTTTTATATTCTTTCATAAATATTACTTGAACATTTTTTTTTTTAACCACATTTGTTTTTTTTTTTTTTATTGTTTAAGTGTTTTGATATAAAGTTTTTGAGTGGATTAGTCAGTGGGAGCATTAACACTAAAAAGACAATGAAAGTATGAAACAATTAAACAATTTCGTCAGTTACTCAATGGGGCCATGGGACATTAATTAATAAATTAAATTAAAGAATTATAAAAATATACAAAGGAATTTCTCAAAAATGTCTTGTGAATTCAATAAAAGAATTGCAAATAGTAAAAGCTATAAATTAATAAATTAAGGTATTCTAAAAAATAATAATTAATATGGTTTGTTTAGAAACACTAGATGATTTTTAAGATTTAATTTTAGTAACAATAATTAATGTATTAATTATATTAGGAAAAAATATGTCTAATATATTGAAAAAGATGTAGCTAATAGGATTGACAGCAAAGTTATCACACAACGATTTCAAAATATAAAACCTCGTGAAAGGCAATCATAAAACTTCATGTATTTCAAACCTTTTTATTTGTGATGTCATTATATTCGAGTTTTCTTTTGTTTTAGATTTTATATGGTTTATATTTCTTATTGATCCAATGAACCCCTAGGTAAAAAATCCTAGAATCGTCACTAATCAAGATAGCAAGTTAATAATAGTATATAATAAAATGATGTTTGCAAACATAAATGGGAACCAATATAATAATAATAATTAATTAATAATAATAATATTTAATCTAATGTGAGTTGTGCACACCAAAAGAGAGACTAATGGGCCACCCCTCGTTTGGGCTCACAATCTATTTGTAAAGTGGGCTTTTGGATTTCCTACCTTGGGTGATTCCACATATAGAAACCCAAGAAGACAACTCCTCTATTTGAATTCCTAGACTCTTTAATGCCATTGCTCTCCTATTACTTTCTAACCTCCCTTCTCCCCTCCTTTTTTTCGAACCCCTTCTTCTTCCTTAGCTTCTTCTATTTATAGCCCAAAATTAGTGGAAGAGTATGATTACCCTCAATCATTAGTAGGTAAGGGGGTCCAATTCTATTGCTTCAAAGTGGGTGTTTAGGTGAGGGTGGGAGGAGTGGCATTGGAACTGCTTCAAACCATAGCGGATATGCTTCGCATCAATATTCCCTAGGTACGATCGGGCAGCCGAGAGATTGTACAACCGAGCAATGACTTCCTTTCTCAGGAAGCAATTTATCAGGTGTGACCCAAGAGGCATGAGTGGTATGAATTGATGAAGATCTTTTATTCACTAGGCTTAAGGGTGGCCTGAGACTTGGGCTTAGGGATGGTATAAGCCACGTTATCAGGCTGAAGCCCAAGGCCCAAATGGGCCTGGCTATCACAGGACCATACATTAGCCCCCCCTTGATTCGTGTTCGGCTCTCAGGGACAAATCAAGGAATCCAAAGGACAAAAAGCTATCCGAGAAGCTCAATGGGTAGGTATTGGGCGGTTGAGGTACCCATTAATGCGCCCTCGAAAGGCGCGTTGCATCTAACTATTCACTCAGTCGTCGTCATTATCTGACGGTTCTTGAACTGAAGCGGCACGCGTATGGCGGTATGTGGGGATTGGTTAGGTTTCCCGTTCCCTAATTATTAAATGTCATTTATCTCCCCTTTTGACCCTATAAATAGTCATTTCTGAGTCTTTTCTTCACTTTTGCATTCTTCATTTCTTCAAACTTTCACTCTACCAAGCATATACTCTTAGTGCGTTCATCTCCTAGCCCAAAACAATCTTCCTCCTTAGAGCCCTCAATAAGTACTTTTTCCTTTCTTTTCTACTTGTTCTATATCTTTCTATACTATCGTAATCGTAGTTCTAGGAATCTTATCTTAGAGAATGGACTATTATTATATTCTTTCCTCAGAAGCCTCTTTGGCTATCTTTAGGGCTACGAACGGCGTCCCTGAGGATGTTGATATCGCCTATAGTCATAAGGGCGATATTGAAATCCAAAGGCGTCGCGGTGTAAATACAATTTTCTTTCCCCTAATAGCAATTCTTGAAGGTGGGATTTGGTTCCCCGTTGACCCCCTCATCATAGGTACATTTAGGTTTTACGATCTATGCCCCGACCAACTCCCCCCTAACTTTTACCAAGTAGTGAGTTGCGTCAGTAGGTTGAACCAGTTGGTTGGGTTGCAACTGAATCACCATGACATTAACTTTATGTACAGTTTGTGCAGCAATATCGATTCGGATTATTATTTAAAAAACTCAGGACAATAGGGTATGGCTTATTTCATGCCTACTCGAGTTAAATAGGAACTCAGCTAGAGAGTTTGTACAGGTGAACGACAATTGGCTTGCCGAGGAACTCCCCTGCGCGTTTACACCGCGCGACGTTGGTCGGTCCCTTATATACTTTATCATCTTGATTTTATTGATTTATCAATTTTGATTTGATCGAACAATTTCTAACCAGTTTTTATGCTGTTTCTGTCAAGACACTAAAAGATTTAAAAAGGATCTCAGAGTAGTGCACATTCGAGACCTAAATTTTGTACTTAAGTCAGAAATTTTTGTACATTGGGATGGACTCCTCGGGGTTGATCCTGTATATTCTACTTGGCAAGCATTCAGCCAAGCTTTGTTAGTGGATAGCCTCCTCCTTTCATACATTGATGTATGGCACGCAAATTTCCTCCCTCCAAAGTTTATGGTAGGTGAAGCTCGTGACCTTGGCCCGCGGTACAGTTGCTCGGATGAACTTGCACCCATTCGGGACGAGTCGGCTGAATGCATGTCTCAACGTTGCTGAGAATAGGTGCACGAGCCAGTTCAGCAAGAAGCCACCCTTCAACTTGAGGTCGGAGTAGAGCCCGAGGCTCCTTTTGAACTCAAGGCCCCCACTCAAGTGGAGGAAGCAACCGTTGAATCTGTTAGTTCTTCAGAAAATGAGTTCGATATGGTGACGAGAAAAGTGATGATGATTAGCCGTTTTGTGCCTGACGCCTGACCTACTGCACAGCAGTAAGAACCACAAAGTTAGGGTCAAACTCCTCCCCCTCCTCTTCCTACTGCTTGCACCTGGAAGAGGCAGCGTACATCCTAACAGTCTCAGGCGGCTCGGGTGACGCACCAGCAGAACCCCTTCTCAGCCATCAGGGAACATTATCATCCGAGAGCCAACAATCCAGACGAGAACAAACATGGTGTCCATCTCCTAACCTATTCTAAGATGGCAACCTACTTTTCAAATGGACAGTAGACCACTTCCCGCAACTGCAAGTGTACGTGTATGGGAGAAGGGCGAGGGGGGTCGCATCGCGCAAAGTTTGGTGCGCGGTCTCTTGTTGCCCGAAGACATGCACGCTTTTGAGGATGGGACGGACAAGTCACTGGGTAGGCAGCTGCAATGGCCACTATTGCGGTATCCTCATGTCTTTTAGTTCCCTACCGGTTTTTACACAATTTTGTCACATTTGTTATTGTTTTCTTT
The DNA here is from genome assembly GCA_023055345.1 of Quercus wislizeni. Lineage (NCBI taxonomy): Eukaryota > Viridiplantae > Streptophyta > Magnoliopsida > Fagales > Fagaceae > Quercus > Quercus wislizeni. The sequence goes on along the minus strand of JALGQJ010000003.1, from coordinate 45,397,496 downwards.
TGTAGTTCTTATTACCGTTTGTTTTATCAGGCCGCTCAACTAACTCACATTCTTGATGGGCGGTTGAAAGAGTTGGCTGAGGATGCCGAGCGAGAGAAGGCCTTCAAGGATGTGGCTGAGGCAACTTCTAAGGAAAAAACCAAAGCTACTGCGACTGCAGAGAAGAAAGCCGTTGTGTTTGAGAAGGACAGAGTGACAGTGGAGAAGGGATCCTCGAAGCTGGAGGCCAAGCTGGGTGAAATCGAGTTGAAATTAGCAAAGGCTACAAGTTTGAACACGGCATAGGCAGAAGAGCTGGCTGACTTGAAGGCAGCCCTGGAGGCTTGTGAAAGTAAATGGTATAACGAGGGATTTGCCAACGCGAAGAACTCAATAGAACCCATCATAAATGAAGCCCGAAAGCTAGCCTTCGAGGAGGGTTGGTTGGTTGCCTTGCGAGCAATGGAGGTCCCCGAGGATTATCATTTAAGAAACCCCAACCAAATCCCTTTCTCGGCCCCTTCTACTAAAGCCCAAAATCCTCTCGATGCTATTGATGAGGAAGAAACTATGAGCATGAAGGAGTTGGTGGAGGCCATTGATTCCTATGAGGAGCCTATCGACTTGGAGGCCACCAGTAACCTGCATGTTGATGATTAGCTCGGTAGAAATGTTCAACCACCTTTTGTAGCCTAGCATCTTCCTGAGGACATTGCCCAATTCCAATTTGCAAACCCTTCAGCGTGATTGCCAAATTCAGTTTCTACTTCTTTTACTTCCGAGTTATTTAATTTGTTTTCTTTGGTAAGATTGCCCATGTCACCGGGTTGTGGTGACCGAACAATTATCTTTGTCGGTTTTAAGTTTTCTATAGTCACCGGGTTTCGGTGACAAGACATTTAGTTTTTATGTGCTGGCTACATTTGATCAAGGTTTAATTACCAAACTTTAACTCTGATTATGTCTATGAATGTTTAATGTTATGCTCATTCCTTTAGAATATTCTTTTATTCTTCGTGGATGTATGCATGTTTGTTCTCTAAAGGAATAGAAAAGATCAACTCCAAGCATGCATGGTGTTCAGGGTGAATTTGTAGATAGTCTTCAATCCTTAGGAAATGTCTGTGTAGGATTTTTACCTACTCGGTACACAAAATGGACCAAGAAGCAATTTTCAGCCCTCAGAAACTTTGTTTTAGGTTTCCACATGCTCGGTAAGAGAAGTTGACCCAGGACAGGCTTCTGTTCATAGTTTTAAGTTTCCACCTACCCGATAATAGAAATTGAATCAAGGACAGGTTTTTGTGAGTTTTTAGTAAGGTTTCCGCCTGCCCGGTAATTGAAATCGACCTGGGGACAAGTTTCTGTCCTTAGTTTTTAGTAAGATTTCCACCTGCCCAGTAATAGAAATTGGCCCAGGGATAGGTTTCTGTCCTTAGTTTTTAATAAGATTTCCACCTGCCTGGTAATAGAAATTGGCCTGGGGATAGGTTTCTGTCCTTAGTTTTTAGTAAGGTTTCCACCTGCCCGGTAATAGAAATTGGCCCAAGGACAAGTTTCTATCCTTAGTTTTTTTTTTTTTTTTTTTTGTAAGCTACCTTATTCCTAACTTTCCCATTTTTGCTAGCCGAGGACGACAGATTAACGGTAATGAAATTAAATGCACCTATATGGATAAACATCACAATAGTTGGCAAAACATCAGTACAAGATTACACTCAATCTACACCCTAGTGTACAACCGATTAGTGATTAAACTTTTTTAAGTTATAGATGTTCCATGGCCGAGAAAGTGGTCTCTCATCTAAGCCCTTCAAGTAGTATGCCCCTGCACCCGCGATAGTAGTAACCCTATAAGTCCCTTCCCAAGTAGGGGCTAGCTTTCCAGCATTCATATCTTGCATGTTCCCTACTGCTCTCCGTAACACCAAGTCTCCAACACTGAACTCTCTTGTCTTCACACCTCGGTTGTAATGCTGAGCAAGGTTTTGCTGATACTCGGCTAATCATATGGTTGCTGCCTCTTGGTATTCCTCTAATAGATCCAAACGCTCTGCCATCATCAATTCGTTTTGGGCGGAGTTAAATCCATCGACCCGTGCATTGCATAGGTTTACTTCGGCCGATATCACAGCTTCTGCCCCATACATTAGGGAAAAAGGAGTTTCTCCTGTAGATCGCCTGGGTGTTGTTCAATAAGCACATAAAACATTGGGCAGCTCCTCGACCCATCTACCCATTGCACCGTCTAACATTTTCTTTAATCCATTCAAAATTGTCTTGTTAATGGCTTCAGCTTGTCCATTGCTTTGAAGATACACCGGGGTAGAGTATCTGTTCTTAATGCCAAGGTCACAACAAAATTCGCGGAAGGCCCTACTGTCAAACTGCAACCCATTGTCAGATATAAGAGAGTCTGAAACCCCGAATCTAGTAACTATATTCTTCCACACGAACTTCTTAACATCCACGTCTTGAATATTAGCTAACGCTTCTGCCTTTACCTACTTGGTGAAGTAATCCATAGTCATTAAAACAAACCTTCGATTGCCCGTTGCTCGGGGGAATGGGCCGAGAATATCCAACCCCCACTGTACGAAGAGCCAAGGGCTGCTGATTGGATTCAAATGTCCCACCGGCTGATAGGTCAGGGGGGCGTGCTTTTGACACTGTTCACACTTATGCACATATTCGGTAGCATCCTTTTGCATCCATGACCACCAAAATCCCTGAATCATTGCCCAATGAGCTTGTGAGCATCCCCTCATATGACTACCGCACACTCCCTCATGTAACTCGGTCAAGATTTCATTTACCTTTCTGGGATGTAAGCATAAATGGTAAGACCCTCTAAAGGACCTCCGATATAGCTTCCTATCCACCGATAACCAATACCGAGAGGCTATTCAGCGAACCTTGCTAGCCTCTTTTTCATCATCTGGGATACGATCCTCGGTTAAGAAGTCAATAATTAGGTCCATCCAACATGGCTTGGCTATTGAAACCGCTGACACCGATCCCGGCAACACCAACATAGCCAAAGAATCAGCGTGTCTGTTCTACCCTCAGGCCACTTGGACCACCTTTGTCGTACAGAACTTACCCATAACCTGCTTTACCACTTGTAAATACTCTTTCATTTGAGAATCATGGGCTTCAAAACTGCCCTGCACCTGGTTAACCACTAGCCGTGAATCTGAATAGGCTTTAATGTCCCGGGCACCCATGCCTAAAATGGTCTTCAATCCGGCAAGCAAGGCCTCATACTCGGCCTCGTTATTGGAGGCCTTAAACCCCAATCTAAAAGAATGCTTCAACCGTATTCCTTCTAGAGTAATAATTACAATCCCAGCACCAACCCCCATGACACTTTATGCACCATCCACAAACACCTTTCACGGACGGCATTCCACATAACAAACCATCTCCCTTTCATTCCTGGGAGAAAATTCTGCCACAAAATTAGCCAACACCTGTCCCTTCACCGAGTTCCTTGGCTTATACCTTATGTCAAAGGCTTTGAACCGAGTCCCCCATTTAGCTATCCGTCTCGTAAAGTCAGATCTTTTTCAATAACGATTGCAAAGAATATCCAGTTAATATGTATACGGTATGAGCCTGAAAGTAATGGGGCAGCTTTTTGTGGCGTGAACCAATGCCAATACCAACTTTTCCAAAGGCAGGTATCTTGTCTCGGCATCGACTAAGGTTTTGCTAATATAATATACGGGATGCTGCACTCCTTAGTCTCTCAAGAGCATGGCGCTTACAACATGATCAGAAATCAAGAAGTACATAAATAAGTCCCCACTGGGGTCCGAGGCTGTTAACATGGGTGCTTGCGTCAAATACTCCTTTAAGCCCTAGAAAGCTTTTTCATACTCTTCATCCCACTGAAATCCCTTCCACTTCTTCAAGAGTTGGTAAAATGGTCGGCAACAATCAACAAAATTAAAAATAAACCGATTAAAGGCGACCAACATTTTGGTTAACATCTGCACCTCCTTGGGATTGCTTGGAGGCTTTAGACACTTCATGGCTTCTATTTGATCAAGATTGACCTTGATTCCTAGGCAAGTGATTAAATATCCCAAGAACTTGCCATCTCCTACCCCAAAGGCACATTTCTCCGCATTAAGGCGTAACTTATGATGCCGAAGCACTGTAAACACCCCTTGAAGATCCTTAATATGCTGTACTTCTTGCTTACTTTTTACTACCATGTCATCAATGTACACTTCAACAGTACGTCCAATTTTGTCCCAAAACATCCTCGTCATCATCCATTGATACGTTGCCCCAGCATTTTTTAATCCAAAGGGCACCATGGTGTAGTGGTAGTTGGCATTAAGAGAGATGAATGCCGTCTTCTCCTGGTCCTCGACAGCCAAGACGATCTGGTGGTAGCGCTGAAAAGCGTCCAAGAAACTCATCCTCGAGTGCTTGTTAGTGGCGTCCACCAATTGATCTATTTTCAGCATTGGGAATGGGTCTTTTAGGCATGCTCGGTTTAAGTCTATGAAGTCAACACAAACCCTCCATTTACCATTCTTCTTTTTGACTACCACGGTATTCGCCAACCACTCCGGGAAGAAGAGCTCCTTTATTGCCCTAGCCTCCTTTAACCTCCTTACCTTCAGTTTAACCGCCTTAACGTGCTCTTTAGCTGATCTCCTCAGCTTCTGTTTTTTGGGAGGAAACGATGGGTCTACATTAAGCCTGTGGACAATGAATTCGGGATCTAATCCAGGCACCTCATACGGATTATAGGCAAAGACATCAACATTTTGAACAAGAAACAATAACATTCCAACCCTATCCTCGTCCTTCATACTTGTTCCTATTTGAAAATATTTGTCATAATCCGGTAATATTTTAGCCTTAATCAACTCCTCGGCACAACCAGCCCTTATTTCTTCTCGAGGCCCCTGTAATTGCTATAACGATGCCTTTTCAGTGATTTCCTTCTTTTTAGACTGCTTTTCCTTCCAACTGACCACGACAACCAAGCATTGCCTAGCCATTTGCTGACTCCCTCGTACTACAGCAACGTCCTGTTCGATAGGAGATTTAACCTTCACGTGCAATGTGGACGGAACAGCCCCTATTGCATGAATCCACGATCTTCCCAGGATTGCTGTGTATGGAGAAAACAAGGTGACTGCTATGAAGGTCACCATCACCTCTTTACCTTCCATATTTACGAGAAGGGAAATTTGACCCTCGAGAATCACCACCCTTCCATCAAATGAGACCAACGGCGTATCATACTTCGTTAAGTCCTGATTCTTTAATCTGAGCCTTTTGAATAGGTTCAGATATATTACATTGAACCCGCTTCCCTGGTCTACTATCACCCTTTTAACTAAGAAGCCGCTTATCCGCGTTGTCACTACCAATGCATCATCATGCGGTTGAATCATTCCCTCTAGATCCTCCTCGCCAAAAGCGATGGGCCCCCGACCAATTTTCATTTTCTTCTCAAGAGGTGGGTCTCTCGAACAATTTTCCATGAGTGCCACTATCAACACTCCTCTTTTGGTCATAGTCGTACCCCTCGGGGTAGCATGGATGACTTCAATCATTCCTAATGGCAGTGGGAAAGGATTCCCCTTTTACTGAGCACCATGCTCGACACCTCGGTTCTCAGAATCCACTACAAACTCCTTCAAATATTCGGCCTTCACCAGCTGCCCTAGATGATCTTTCAATACCCAGCATTGCTCGGTGGTGTGCCCCTTATCCCTGTGGTATATACAATACAAGTTTTGGTTCCTCTTAGATGGGTCGCCCCTTATCTTGTTCGGCCTCTTGAAGAACAGTTCATTCTTAATCCGATCTACGATCTTGTGTACTGGCTCCTTGAATGCCACGTTCACTTCCCCTATTTGTGTTTCCGATTCTTGCACCCTCAAATCCTTCCATGGTCTCGGGGGAAAAACGTTCTGTCGAGAATGATTTAGTAACGGGGCCTTGCCCTTACTCTACAGCCGATCATGCTTAAGACATTTATACTCCTCAATATGCCTCATGAGTTGCCTCATATCCTTAAGAGGCCTTCTCGTCAACGACTCCCGTAGTTCAGAATCCTCAAGCAATCCCTATCCTAAAAGTGCTTGCCGTAATCTTCTTATTACCTCTGCCAATTTCATTGTAAAGCTCCCAATACTGACTGGCATAACTGCGAAGGGTTTCACCGACCCTTATCTTCATAGATAGTAACGCGTCCACCGGTTGCGGCACCCGGCTGAATGTTACAAACCGAGCACCGAATTCCTGGATCAGCTCAACAAAACTGTGACTGGAACCTTTTCGCAACCCATTAAACCATCTCAACACTGTGGGCTCGGGGCTTAAAGGAAACACCTTACACATCAGCGCATCATTGTGTGTGTGCAGAGACATTATATGAATATAATGACTGTCGTGTTCTACCGGGTCCGTTTTCCCATCTTAGGAGTTAAATGGTGGCCGCATAAATCTGCTCGGCATTGGGGCCCGTTCAATGTCATCCGAGAACGACGACTGAGCGGCTCTTCGTAACATATGCGACTATAGATTTGGTATAACTTAAAGAAAAAATCCCTCAATTTCACACAATTGAAAAAAATTGAAAAAAAAAAAAAAACCCTAAATTAAAAATAAATAAATAAAAACCCTTAGATCACTCTCAAGCTAGCTGTCCATCCACGATGCCGTCGTGCTTTGAGCCATGCTGATCCACCCCGCCGGCGTCCATTGATCTTCTCACTCTCACTCTCACTCTCCCTTGATCTTCCCACACCACCCATTTCCCTTCTCCATCTCCACTCCACCGGCCACCTCCAACCCATTCAAACACACACTCACAAACCCAACCCCACCATACCCACTTCTCTTAGTGTCTCTCTTCCTAGCCGCAACTCACCACAATTTCTTCCCTCAATTTCTCGGCAATTTCAGGTTTGTTTCTCTTAACTTCAGTTTTTCTATTGGTTTTATTTGATTTTTTTGCTGGTTTGTTTGGGTTTCATTTGATTTGTTCGTGGGTTTTGTTTGATTTGTTTATGCATCTTTTTCATGGTATTTTCAATGAGTTGTTTTGGGTTTGTGTTTGTTTCCCTTTTGTATTTTCGTTTGTGGTGGCATAGACTGGATCATTATAACTGTCATTGGGGAACTTGTATTTGGCTTCCTTGAAGATTTGGAGCGCTGTTAATGGAAGTAACAATAGCAATCATGGTGAAATAGTTTGTTATGTATTAGGGCCCTGTAATTCTAAATCTCGAGGAGACGTGGCTGAGCGTCGATTTCATTGCTCTCAATACCTCGCTGACAAGGCCCTCATATTAGTGGTATATTTTTTTGTTGATAATAAATAAATAATTTAATGGTTTTTGACTTCTTTAGCAATTGGGTTTCATTGTTTGGCTTTTTTAGCAAATGGATTTCGTTGATTCTAGTATTTTAATGGTTTGTGCAGAAGAAAGAGATGATATAACAAGAGCAGATTCTGACAAGTTTGACTCAATCTTTCACGAAGTCCAGACCATGCATGATTCCGGTATTTTTTTTTTTTTTAAATGTCAGGTGCAGTTTCTGTTTTTGTTTATTAAAAGTCGTAAATTTTGTATCACTATTAATTGTCTAGCTACACCTTTTTTCCTGGACTCAAGGCAATTTTGAATAGAACACAACTTATATATATATATATATATACACACACATAATAACTGAGACTTTGTTCCGGGACAATTTCATGGAGAATAGTATTATATATATAGTAAGTTTGAATCATCTATAAATTAGTCTAGAAATTGAAGGAATTTATTTTGAAATGGCAGCTCATCAACTTGTTCAGTGGAAAATTATGAATTCCAGTCTCCACATTTATGTACAAGCCCGATAAAGGTGAATATAGTGTAAAGATTGAAAGTGAGATTGAAGTAACACAGAAAATCTTTTCTTTTTTTTTTTTCTTCTCTAACCTTTGAGCCATGAATGTCTTTCTTCCAGTACAAGTACGCAAATTTCTCCAATGCAAACTATAACATAACAGGCAACAATACTTTGAGGTTCCAATTGATCAATCCACGGGCAGACTTCTCCTTTGCATTGTTTTCGGGCGGCTTGTCAGATGTGTGTCAAGGACTCTTTCTACTTTTCTTATTCTTCATGAATATGCCTATCTGCATAAAAGAATAACTACACCCAAGCACTTGGGCATGACATTTGACCACTTGCTACTTTTTGGTCAGATTGGTGATCCAGTTAATTTGTAGTGCACATGAAATAGCTCAGCTTGTATCGTGGCATTGTGACAGTGTTACATAGGTATGTGCTGAGTCTCAAATTTGGGGGCTCACTAAGTTGACATAAGCTACAAAAGCCATTATGAGGAACCTAATTGAGACTGGTCCTTTAGCCCACATGTTACTATGTAGCACTTCCTCGAGTTTTTACATGTTGTATCAAAGTGAGATTGTTAAAGTATTGCATGGGAGTCTGTTAAGTCCTACATTGAGTGAGCTACATCAAGAAATGAATCATATACGATTATTATCTTTCCATTTGTAACCCATGTCTATGAGTTTGGTTAGACTTAACAGGACAGGATGAGTTGAACTCTTGTCAAACCTTGTTCAATAGTTAGTTTGGTCCTCTTTCTCTAACACAGATTAGTTTGTTGTAGAGTGTGTTTGTCATTCTATGTTTTTGTGACCACAATTTCCATTAACATGCAGGTATTCAACGGATTATGGCGTGTTCGACTTTTGTGTGGCTGATAGTGAGCATGACTGGAGAAAGGGTTCAGAATAATATAGGTTCCTTGAGAAATGCCTTGCATCAGTTGATAGACAAAAGCAACCTTGGTTAATCTTTGTTGCTTATCGTCCCCTTGGGTATTCCTCTAATGATTGGTTTGACCAACACCTTTGCTAATAGGCTAGGAGTTTTAATCTCCAAAATTTGGTCATAACTTTGGACTTCATATCTTAATTCCTTTCAAACTTTTTCCACACCCATGAAGTTGTTGGTTAGGATTTTTCTCCCATCTACAAATGCATTTTGTGAGTTAGATACCAACTTGCTTGCCACTCACTTTGGTCATAACTTGGACTTCATATGTTAATTCCTTTCAAACTTTTTCCACACCTAGGAAGTTGTAGGTTTGGATTATCATTAGACTGCTATCAAAATGATTACATCTTTCAAGCCTTTGCATCTGTGCTTCTTCCTCTTACTGTAAAACAATTTGTGAGTTGATTCACTAGCTCTCTAAAACATAGGATCATATTTTCCATTGATTTCTCATTTCTTTGACTTTCAGCTGATATACCTCATTTTTCCATGATGATTCAGATCATAATTTCTTATGAATGCAATGAATGCAGCTCAAATACTGCTGATTTCATGTCTTGTAAGAATACATTGTAATCTAAACACCAATAGCAAAAGAAAAACAATAAGTAGCCTTCATGTCTTATAATATGAGTTATGTTTGCAAAGGAAGATGATACTGACGCGCAAAAAATTGGCAATGAAAGTATTGTGATTGGCAGGGGCGGAGTCAGGGGGGTCAAGAGGGGGCATTTGCCCCCCTGACCTGCCCAATTTATTTTTATTTTTATTTTTTATGTGTGTAGTAGTAAAAGGTGGAGATTTAATTGAAATTGTGATAAATAATGCGTGAGTAATTAAGCTATATTGAAAATCTCTTCAGCTACACGTTTCAAAATAATACTGTAAAGTGCAGAGCCACAGTAAACAACCACATACATCCTTTTTTTTCTTTGTGGGTATATATATCTCCCTATCTTTATGAAAAGTCAAACTCAATTGATATATCATATATCTTCATATCTTTTTTTACTTTATCAATATTTTTTAAAGTTCAAAATTTATAAAAATAAACAATGATAAAAAATAAACTTAAATAATCAAGGAAAAGTCTTAATTGAAGAGACGAAAATACCACCCAAAAAAAAGTTTTCTTTCAAAAGTATTAAGATTTAAAATTTGGAAACAATTACATGATAAATTCCATGAAATATATTAGGGGATTATTTTATTGGCTATATATATATATATATAAACTAATAAACTATACACAATATAATGATATACAATAATTTTAGGGGATCTTTCAATATTGAATGATCACTTACTATTCATATTACTGGCATTTAATTGTCAAGTTTGGTTAATATTGTGTATATATGATGCATATGTTGTATTCTACATACACAATATGTATTTGTTTATAGAGACACATGTATATTAGTTATAAATTTTGCCCCCCCTAAAGTCGAATCCTAGCTCCGTCACTGGTGATTGGGCAGGGAAAAAAAAGAAAAAAAAAAACCTATAGCCGTGATTTCAAAAATGCGGCTATAGGAAAAAAAACATGGCTATAGGAAAAATACTGGCAGCCTCACCCTGAATGTAGTCTATAGCCGCGTTTTATAGAAAATGCAGCTATAGGTCTCACCGTGTGAACACGCGGCTATAGGGGCTATAGACCCTGTAGTATAAGTTCAACAAAAAAAAATTCACCCCTTAATTTGGCATCACAAATGTGGAATCCCTCCTAAATTCGGTGTTATTTTCACTGAATTAATTTTCTCAGGTCATAAAAAAAAAAATTTCATATTTACAATATTTTGCCAAATCACTCTAACCAACTTATGTTCTTGTACCGAATGATAAGGCAAAGATTACCTATAAAGCAAGACAAGCTAGGCCGATCATCCAAAGAAGATAGTCTGGGAGGATCATAGATATCATTAATATTAATCCCAAAGCAGCAGCAACAGATCCTATCTTTCCAAAAATTCTGGCAGCCCTTGGGTTCTCTCTAACCTAATTAATTTCATTAAATTAGAGAATTAAAAATTTTCCGCTTACATCATTTAGTATTTTTTTTAGTAATATTTAAACCTAAGAAATAGTAAATAAATAGATTTATTTACTTAATTAAATCATTATATATAATTAGATATAGTCTAAGAGAATTATATAAGCTTATTTATTTTAAGAGCATTATTTCATTTATATTTGAAAAAAATTGGTAATGATTAATACCTTGATGCTACCATTTAATGGTCCTCTTCCTCGTCTTGTTCTTCCACCTAATCATTGGATCAAGCTTGTGGCGATTGTGTTGCATTGTTTATATTGGGAACTACTTGAGTTCACTAAAAAATAAATAAATAAATAAAACTCGGCTTATTTGTACTCTTTTTCAAATTCAAATATTCTTTTTTTTTCTTTACCTCATCATCATACCTAAAAAAAATAAATAAATAAAACAAAACAAAAGAAGGGTGGGTATACCTGACTCATATGGTGAAATCCTATATCCGAAAATTGGATCAGAGAATCAAAAATTCAAAGGTTTTAGTGCTCATAATCCCACCACCACTATTCTCTGTCAACGTATTCTTGTTCTTCGAGTTTATTACTATTTTAACTTTTAAGCCATTGCATTGCATTTTCTAGATTTTTGTGATGGGCGAAGTTAATCAGCTTTTTAGTGGGGGTGAGCTCACATAATGACAGGAGTACTAAATAGCTTAGTGTATAGGAATATTAGTAGATCTGAGATTTGAGAAGAAAATAACTTGATATGAAAAAAAAGAAAAAGGAGCTTATCTAATCAAGAAGTTTAGGTATACTTTATCCCAAAAAAATAGTTAATGTTATTAGCTACAAAAAAGAAATAAATTTATAAATTTTTACGTGAAGCAGGTGAAGTAGAGTGAAGTAGCTTCTTTTTTATTTATTTTTTTTAAGATAAACTACTAAAAAATTCTTACGTGAGGTGAAGTAGTTTTTCTTTTTCATGAAGTAGGTTTTTTTTTTAGTTAAACTAATTAATGATAAGAATGAATTAGAATCCTCATGAGATAAATTGCTTAATGATAAGAATGAATTTTTAGTTCTTTAAAAATTTAATAAATTTTTTGCAATTTGGTGAAGACGCTTGGCACAACCACGGCGTCTAAGCCCAACTTTCATTATATATAATATAATATGATATATATTTTTGATTGAATAAACAAAATATTGATGATGTGGCATTTGTGTATTTTTCACCCTTAGAACTTATGATGATCTATAGTTAAAAAAATATGTGTAACTCTTATAGAATTATACTAAGTGTAACTTGAACCTATCTATATATATATATATATAGAGAGAGAGAGAGAGAGAGAGAGAGAGGTAATAGGTCCATAGAAATTACAAGTTTTCTTTTTGTTCAAATAAATAATTTAAAAATAATTAGAGTTTTTTATGGGGAACTTTTTAAAATTGTAATATGTGAGATGCTATGGGGGAGAAAGTGAGTCCCTTTATAATTGAATGGTTGGAACTGTCGAGGGCTTGAGAACCAGCAGATAGTTCAAGAGCTTAGAGATTTAGTCTGGGCACAAGATCTTGCAGTTGTGTTTTTAGTCGAGACATGGCTAGATGAAGCTAGGCTAGTCAGTATTCGTGATTCTCAACAATTCGGCCATCACCATGGGGTTTCAAAAATTTCCCGTGTCAGTGGTTTGGCTCTCTTCTAGAAGAAAATTTTTGATTTACACATTGAATCTTTTTCCCTTAATCACATTAATGTTTTGATAAACACAGGGAAGGCAAATGTTTGGCGTTTCACTGGCTTTTACGGTGCGCCTAAAACTCATCTCCGAATTGAGTCATGGGATTATTATGGAGTTTGCACAAGAAATTTTCAGTTCTATGGATTTACGCAAGTGATTTTAACGAGTTTCTAAAATCTCATGAAAAATTAGGTGGTCGTCTACGTCCTTATGGTCAGATGGAGAAGTTTCGAGAAGTTCTTGATGAGTGTGGGCTGTTTGACTTGGGATTTTGGGGAAATAAATTCACCTGGTCTAAAAGTTATCCAAATTGAGGCATAGTCTGGGAACGTTTGGATAGGGTGGTGAGTTCGGCGGAGTGGTTCGAATTATTTCCAATCACAAACTCTTACATGTGTTTCCTTAAATCATCATCTCATTATTATTCTACCTGAAGGCTTCTGTGGTAAGGCCCAAAGACCATGGTGTTTCGAGCAATTGTGGCTGGAGAATAGTGGTTGTCACAATACAGTGGAGAGGGCTTGGATATCGGACTTGTCGGTCTTTCCCATGGAGAGTGTTATGACTGAGATCGATGCGTGTCGAATTTCTCTAATGCAATGGAGCAAACTGTCCATCTGTAATGTGTCAAAATCTTTGGCCGAGAAAAAACACCTGTTGAAGTAGGCCGAAGCAGCAACAATATATGGTAAGGGGATGGAGGCTTTTCTTAAGCTAAAATCCGAAGTTCAGGATCTACTTCGGATGGAAGAGAAATTGTGGCAGCAAAGAAGTCATAATCATTGGATGGTTTCGGGGGATAGTAACTCCAAATTTTTCCACAATTAGGCAGTTCAGAGGTTCCGTAAAAACAAGATATCTAAGCTTCGAAATTTAGAGGGGTGTTAGTGTTCGGAGATAGCAATGTCTCATCCATGATGACTGGTTATTATTCCAAGCTTTTTACCACCTCTGAGCCAAGTAATATCGAAGAAGTTGTGCAATTTACAAAGAGGGTTATGACAGATGAAATGAACACAGGTCTGATTGGAAATTTTTCGAAAGAAGAGGTAATGATAGCTTTTAAACAAATGGCTCCTTTAAAAGCCCCCAGACCCGACGACATGCCTCCTATTTTTTTCCAGCACTGTTGGGAGAGCATAGGAGATGATGTAACTACTGCTGTCCTTTCTTGCCTAAATTCGAGTAAACTTGTTTCAGGTTTGATTCACACTTTCATTAGCCTTATTCTGAAGTTAAAAGTCCTGAACTTGTTTCTCAATTTCGCCTCATTGCTCTTTGTAATATCTTGTATAAACTTGTGTCAAAAGTGCTAGCAAACAGGCTAAAAAAGGTGTTGCCTCACATTATTTCTGAATCTCAAAGCATTTTTCAATAGGATAAAGCAATATTAGATAATATTCTTGTGGCTTTCGAGACACTTCACCATATGAAGATGAAGAAAACAAGGAAGGTGGGACACATGGCCTTAAAATTAGACATACGTAAAGCCTACAATAGATTGGAATGGATTTTTCTCCAGCGGATTATGGAAAAAATGGGCTTTCATCCTACTTGGGTGGGTTGGATTATGGAATGTATCAAGTCAGTTTCCTATTCAATCTTGGTTAATGGAGAACCTAAAGGACATATCATCCCAACGAGAGGGATTCATCAGGGAGATCCCCTCTCCCCCTATTTATTTCTTCTATGTTCAGAAGGGTTGAATGAGTTGATTGAGCAAATAGTGGCAGGTAATGATATTGAGGAGGTTGCTCTTTGTAGAAATGGGCCAAAAATATCGCACATTTTCTTTGCAAACGATAGCTTGCTATTTTGTCAAGCATGAGTAGAAGATGTTAGAAAAATCCAGGAGGTTTTGGGTAAATATGAACAAGCATAGGGCCAAAAATTAAACTCTGACAAAACTACTCTCTTTTTTAGTCAGAATGTTTTGGGAGCCACTTAGGAGACACTAAAAAATTTGTTGGGTTTTCCGAAAATAAGAGAGTATGAGAAGTATTTAGGCTTGCCGACAGTTGTAGGAAGAAATAAACATGTGAGTCTAAATTATATTAAAGATAGAGTTTGGGGAAAGTTGCAAGGTTGGAAGGGAAAAATGCTCTCTCAAGCCAAAAAAGAAGTTTTATTGAAGGCAGTGATCCAAGCAATTCTCACCTTCACCATGAGTTGCTTCCGGTTACCTATTTCTCTTTGCCAAGATATTGAGATGCTCATCCGTAAGTTTTGGTGGGGTTAAAGGGGTGATCGGAGAAAAATACATTGGAAGAAGTGGGAGGTTTTGTGTCAATCAAAAATGGAGGGTGGTTTAGGCTTTAAAGATCTTTGCAAGTTCAATGAAGCTATGTTGGCAAAATAGGTTTGGAGGTTGATTCATGATAGGGAGTCTCTATTTTATAGAGTTTTTAAGGTGAAGTACTTCCCAAATTGTTCTATATTTGAAGCAAAATTGACTTTCGGATCTTTTGCTTGGAAAAGCATTCTTTGGTCAAGAAATCTGATCAGCAGAGGAGCAAGGTGGAGGGTGGGTGATGGTGAGACCATTCGAGTTTTTCAGGATGCTTGGCTGGTGAACACAACAGATGGAAAAATCACTACCCATAAATCTATCCTACTCCCTAACACCACAATAAGTTCTTTGATTAATCAAGCTTCGGGTTGGTGGAATATCTAGCTGATTGACCGTTGCTTTTACCCCCCTTGAGGCTGCTCTCATCAAAGCTCTACCTTTTTGCTCTACCCCATAAGAGGATCTTTTGATTTGGCCCTTGGAAAAATTCGATAATTATTCAATTAAGTCGGGTTACTTTCTTCTTCATGAATGGCAAGACTTGGATGGTTTTCGGGGTCAGGTATCGAATGAGCATAAAAGGTTTTGGAAAAGCATTTGGACGATAAAAGTGCCAGGTAAGATAAACCACTTTATTTGGAAGGCTTGCTCAAACTCTTTGCCAACCAAAGAAAACTTGCTGCGGAGGAGGGTTCTCCAAGATTCGGTGTGCCATCTCTGTGCTAGGGAGTTAGAGGATGTTTTCCATGCATTGTGGGGCTGTGAGAAAATACATCCAATTTGGGATTCGAACTTTGGTTGGGTGGATAGGTCTCGAATAACCTCGAATTCTTTTTCTGACGTCCTGAAGCTGATTCAAGAACGACCTTTCCTAGTAGCCTTGTTTGCAACTACGGCATGGTCCATTTGGTATCATTGAAACAAAACTCGGTTATAACAATCCTTGTTACCGCTGGAAAAAATCTCAGGTTTTGCTATGGATTATGTTCGGGTTTTTGCTAAGCAAAACAGAAGCTTCCCCAGCATTCGACAGAAGATTATTAAGAGATGGTGCCCTCCTGACTCGGATCTAGTGAAGGTAAATTTCGATTGGGCTATGTTTAATGAGCGAGATGAGGCTAGAATTGGTGTAATTATTCGTAATCCCAGGGGTGAAGTGATGGTGGCACTGTCTGAGAAGATTCAAAAGCCTCCTTTTGCTGAAATTCTAGAATTACTAGCTGCCAAGAGGGCTGTGTGATTCTCCCTTGAAACAGGCTTCAACAAATCTGTCATTGAGGGAGATTCGGAGTCAGTGATCAGATCTCTAAGGCATGGTGGTTATGAAAATTCACTAGGTGGTCATCTCATCAAGGATATCCTTTTCACTGTAAACTCTTTTCAAAGTATTTCTTTCTCTCATGTTGTACGGCAAAGCAATGCAGTTGCATATGCTTTAACCCAGAGAGCTAGACATTCCTTTCCTTTACTTGTCTAGATTGAGGCTGTTCCACCGGACGTTAGCACTTTTGTTTTGTTTGATTTTCCTCATTGATGAATATATTTCAGCTCGTATTTCATTCTCAATATATATATATATATATATATTTGGTTTGAATCAAAATTTACATAAAATTCTTTATTTTTATCTCATTTATTTATAGTTTCTAAGTTGATCGAAAAATCTTAACTTGATTAAGATTTCAAAACTCTAGTATAATAGAATTGCTTTTATTATTAAGACTTTGACTACAACAACAGAGGCAGTGGTGGACATAGTACTTGGTGCCAGTGCTAATGCTAATCCTTCCGATGATGAGAGTGTTGAGAAGTACCGGAGAACAATTTTAATTTTAATTTTTTGGACTTTTTTTTTTAAATTTATAATATTCAAAAAATAAAATAAAAATAAAACTAAGTCGTTTTTAACAAACACCAATGGAAGAATTGAATTAGATAAAATTCAAAAATTAAAGTTACAGGAATAATTTGAATTTTGAGCAAAATTATAGGATAAATATTAAAGAATTATACCTATCTTCTATATAAAGAATCAATAAATCATAAAGTAATAGAGAAAAAGTTGAAAAAAAAAAATTAAGTTGTTCTTTAAAGTCGGAAACCTAGACGATATTATTGATTCATGCAGGGAACCTAAAGGCTTATATATACATACATACAGATAATTCTGTTGCAGAGATTATAGATCTATTTTGAAAAGTCTATAATTGTTTGACAAGAGATCAAAGATGAAGTCCGACTGGGGACTATCGTCGCTTCAAGAAAGCCTTCTTCCCAAGCGTCCAAAATACATGACCATAAGTCTCATGAATTTAGTCGCTTTTATCTCCTACATGTCACTTGTGATTTCTACGCTTTTTCTTCCACGGGAAAATGTGGACAGGGTTCCAGTTCCAGTCTTCTTCAGAGGTCGACTGTCGCTCTATTTTATATTTTTAGGCTACTACGGGTTTGAACTTTGGGGTTCCCTCATTTGTAGCTTGATGGAACTCGAACATAAGGTATGCCAAGGGTTGAAAGATTTTCAGGATTATTGCCGTGGCTTCCACATTTTCATTACTAGCCAGTGGCGGAGTCAGGATTTCAACTCAGGAGGGGCAAGATTAAATGACACCTCGATACTCATTATTATGATCATGTTTCTTCATAAGCTCAATTAACTACATATGTGTGTGTGTATATCTCATATCATTCAAATAAAGAAAACAAAAATAATCAAATTCTAGTAATTAATAATTAAAAAAAAATCTAAATACAGAATGTTGAAATTAAAATAAATTGAGAAAATAAATTAATGTAGGAGTGTTAGGAATATAATAATATACCTATAAAGTTGTATTAATGTTTCAGTGCCTTGAATTCTTTTAAATTTTTTTGTAGAATTAAGCATATGTTTCTTTATTTGTTTAAGTAGTTAAAACTAAACAAAAGCAAGCACAATAGGGGCAAAAGCTAAAAGAGGGACTCGTTGCTTTGGCAACTTTACTCTCCTTGGATAGGTACCAAGGCTTCTCTGACCTGAGCATGTCTCGAGGTCTCTTTGATTTTCTTGCTCTCTTTCTGTCATTCATATCCTCCCCAAATTTCTTTTCTCAACCTTTCTCATACATCTATCTTCATCTATTTTGTCTTATCTTCTATTCACAGCAGACAAAAAGCCAATTTCTTTTAGAATCTCTTAGTGGTTAGGAATTTTCTCATCTTGTGGTTTGGGGGGTTTCCCCTTCTCCACGGATTCCTAGCTGTGATGTCTCAACAAGGTGAGTTGGTGGAAGCACTCAATGCGGAAACCAACAAGCTAAGATTTTCGAATAAATCCTTGAAGTTGAAAGCAAGCAAGAAAGTGGTGGAAGAGTTATACAATACTGGGCTAGTGGGTAAGCTATTGGCAGATAGGAGTATTAACAAAAATGCAGTGAAAGCTATCATCTTAAAGGCATGGAGAACATCAAGAGGGGTCCAGATAGTGGATCTTAGAGAAAATGTGTTCCTGTTTAAATTTGCATGTGAAGGTGATAAAAGAAGAATTGTGGAACTAGGGCCGTGGAACATTGAGGGTTTCCCTCTCATTTTGAAGCAATGGAATCAGAATATGGTGGTGGAAGATTTAGACTTCTCAAGCCTACCGATTTGGATCCAGGTACATAATTTACCCATTGAATACATGTCTAAAGAAAATGCAGTTGAAATTGGGACATTGGTGGGAGAAGTATTAGATGTAGATTTCACAGGCAATGGAGAAGTTTGTATGAGCAAATTTTTAAGAGTCAAAGTGGAAGTTAAGGTAGATGATCCTCTCCGGAGTGGGTTTTATCTTGACAGAAGTCCTCAACCTGATCTGTGGATTCAATTTAAATATGAGAGAGTGGCTGAATTTTGTTATAAATGTGGTAGGCTGGGGCATTTAAAGGCTAGATGCTTGAATGTTAATCACACAGATGCCCAAGGTTCATCTAAAGAGCCATATGAATTCGGGCATTGGATGAAGGCAGAAACTTCAGGGAGAAAATCAACTAGATGGGTTGAATTCATGGCTGAAGGAAGTATAGCAAAGCAGCAAAATTCAGAGAAGCATGTAGAAGAAGAGCGTGTTGAGTACGCGCAATGTGAAGCAGGAACTGAGGAAGAGCAGGTGGAAGGCTCGAGAAGCTCTCTGACAAACTTTGAAAGGTTGGCAGACCAAGTCACTTCAAACCAGTCAAACGTAGGTAAGTGTCTACAACTTTCCTCTCTCAACAAACCAGAAAACCATTCTAGTTACAAAAACCAAAATCCCTTAAATGAATCCCTTGTTCCCACCACTTTTAATACCTTAACCTCCATGGAAACTGAACTTACTGATGTCATCAATTCCTCAATTCCAAACCAAAATCAACCAAATATTCCCTCCCAAGACTCACCGTGGGAATCTCAACAACCATTAACCCTTAAATCTAATGTTGCCAGCAATTACACAAGTCCTCATCTCCACTTAAACCAACCTAGTGGGCCTATCCCAAACTTGGCTTCTAATGACCCAACTCTACTTATTGGACTCTTAAAAGCCCAAAATAATTCTCTATCTTGGTCTGCCTACTATAATGAAAGGGAGCTATCTAGCAAGATCCAAGTAAGCCCACCTAGCAATGAGAAGGAGCAGAAGCCCAGTACTAAAAGAAAATTGGTGGAAGATGAGGGCCTTGCAAATAATAGGGCCATTAAGCTTACTAAAGTGGGTTCGGGACTGATTAAAGTTGCCCATCAATCCATAAATGATATTGAAGGAGCCCATCAGAAGACTTTCAAAAGAAATGTTCCTACCAGAAGAAAGAAGATGAAAGATTTGGCTAGAGAGTTACCTTGTCTTCAAGCTCAGAGCGACCCTGACGAGGTAAACTCTGATCCTTGTTCAATTTCTCATATTGTCTCTACCCTTATATCCAAAATGGCTGAGGAGGCGAGCCTAAACATGCCCCCACCCCAGCCATGATTCTATTTTCTTGGAATTGCCGTGGTTTGGCTCGGGCCTCGGCAAAAAGAACTTTACAAGCCTTGATAAAGGATATTGGTCCGGATATAATTTTCTTGTCAGAAACCAAGGTTCCGATAGACAGAATAAAGAAATTTTTGAATTCCCTGAATTTCTTCTTTTTGGATTTTGTGAATCCTAGAGGAAAGAAAGGTGGGCTTGTTGTTGGGTGGAAGATTGGGGTTGACTTGGAGATTACTTCAAAAGGGGTTAATATGATTAATGGCTTGATTTTTTCTGATCCGGTTAATGAACCATGGTTGGTGTCTTTTGTTTATGGTCCTCGTAGTAGAAATGATAGAGGGCCTTTTTAGGAAGCAGTGGAAAAAGTGGGAGATGCCTTTAGTGAAGGATGGCTTTGTGTGGGTGATTTCAACTATGTCTTTTCCCAAGTAGATAAAAAAGGTGGTAGACCGGTTGCTGGGTCATCTAGTGGCGGTCCTAATGCTGTAATTGATAAGAATGGCCTAATTGACCTTAATTTTTCTGGTAATCCCTATACATGGTCTAATAGAAGGGAGGGATTAGCAAATGTCAAGGAAAGACTTGATAGAGCCTTTGCAAATGAGAGATGGAGATTTATGTTCCCAAGAGCAGCTGTCCAACATGTCCCTGCCTCATCTTCAGATCATTCCCCGATAATTTTACACACTGAAGGAGAACAGAGACAGATTAAAAGGCCCTTTAAATTTGAAGAAGCTTGGACAAGAGATGAAACTAGCTTTTTTGTTGTGGAGAAGGCATGGAAAAAAATTTTAAATGGGACTCCCATGTTTAAAGTCTGTAAGAAGATCAAGGAAACAAAAGATGAATTTCGTAGATGGAACAGAGAATGGTTTGGGAATATTCAGACAAAAATTAGGGAGAAATGGAATCAACTTGAGCAAATCCAGAAGGAAGAACCTACTCAGGAGAATTTGGAAAAGGAAGCTAGTATAAATTTGGAGCTCCATGAATGGTTGATTAGAGAAGAAACTTTATGGAGACAAAAATCTAGAACTAAATGGCTTCCTGCAGCTGAATTGAACACTAAATTCTTTCATCTTTCGACAATTGTTAGGAGGAGGAGGAATGCAATTGATTTTTTGAAGAATCAACAAGGGAATTGGGTATCAGGAAGGGAAGCGATTGGTATGTGCTTTGAGGAGTTCTTCACTACTCTTTTCACCTCAGATAATCCCTCAATCCCAAACAATTTGGATGACTTAATCCTGCCTAGTCTGTCTCAAGAAGATAAAGAGATGTTATCAAGGTTGCCTTCTGTGGATGAGATTAAAAATGTGGTTTTTAGTTTGGGTTCCAATAAGGCTCCCGGACCAGATGGAATGTCGGCTCATTTTTTCAAGTTTTATTGGAATATCATAGGAGGAGAGGTCATTGAAGCAATTACAAGTTTTTTTAGAAGGGGATATATGTTAAAAGAAATCAATCACTCCTTTATTGCTCTTATTCCTAAGGGTAACAATGCTGCTTCAGTAAACCAATTTAGGCCGATTAGCCTCTGCAATGTGCTTTATAAAATCATCTCTAAACTCCTTGCAAATAAGCTCAAGCAAGTCCTTAACAAGCTAATTTCTCCATGGCAGACCGTCTTCATTCCTGGTCGTAAAATCCAAGAGAATACCTTCTTGGTTCAAGAAATTCTCCATGCAATGAAGAAGAAGAAGGGTAAAACATGTTGGATGGCTTTAAAAATAGATATGGAAAAGGCGTATGACCACTTGGAATGGGGCTTTATTGAGAAAGTCCTACGTTGTTTTGGGTTTCCTGATACTTGGATACAATGGGTTTTGCAATGTGTTTCTACAACATCCTTCTCCATCCTTATAAATGGAAGTCCATTTGGGTTATTTAGACCTCAGAGAGGGGTCAGGCAGGGAGATCCTCTTTCTCCCTTCCTTTTTGTTTTAGCAAGGGAGGTTTTGGCTCGCTTGATTGAGAGAGAAGCCTTACGTAATGGGATTAAGGGGTTTAAGCTGGCCAGAGATCTGACTCCTATTACTCATCTGCAATTTGCGGATGATCTTTTTATCTTTACTCAAGCTAATGAGGAAAATTTAGAAAGAATAAAATTTTGCTTGGATGTTTTCTCAAGTTGGTCAGGGCAGAAGATAAATTTCTTTAAATCTGTTATAATTTATAGCAGAAATACTCCTCCCTATCTAAAATCTCGGCTAGCAAACTTTATTGGAATTAATGCTTCAAATAAGAAGGAGAAATATCTTGGTATTCCAATAGCTTCTGGTAGAGACAAAAAAGTTGCAGCGGAAGAGATTATTGAGAAAGTTAAGCAAAGGCTGCAAGGGTGGAAAATGAAAACACTCTCTCAAGCTGGTCGAGCGACTCTCATCTCTTCTGTGGCCTCTTCCATGCCAACTTACCAAGCTTCTTCCCTAATCCTCCCAAATGAAGTTTGTTCAAAACTAGATTCCCTTAATCGTAGATTTTGGTGGGGTACAAAGGATGAAAGTATGAAAGGCTGCTGTCTCAAAAGTTGGGATTCTATATGCACTCCTAAAAATGTTGGAGGATTGGGCATTAAAAAAACAGCAGATATGAATAAGGCTTTGGTGGCCAAAATGACTTGGGATGTGGTCAATAATAGTGATAAAATGTGGGTAATGGCTTTCAAGAAGAAATATGTTCGGAACAGAAATTTCATGAAAATGCCTAGTCCAAAGGGTGCTTCTTGGGCAGCTCAAAGTATCTTTGAGTGCAGGAAGGTTATAAGTAAGGGCTTGTGCCATAGAATTGGCAATGGCCTTAACACTTGGATCTTTGAAGATCCATGGGTCCCTAATGAGCCAGGGTTCATTCCCCAAGCAAGAAGTGATATTACTGTTGATGTTCACTTGGTAGCAGATCTGATTGATCAGGATACCAGACAATGGGATAGAGGTAAACTTTCAATATTATTCGATCCCCCCACAGTTAGTAAAATCCTAAACATTCATCTATCCCATCAAACCATGAATGACCAAGTATTTTGGTGTCTTACTCCTTCAGGTGAGTTTTCGGTGAAATCTGCTTATAATGCTATAAGGGGGCTGAATCTTCCAAGACACCCACATATGCTCAGTAAAGATTGGAAGGAGTTATGGAAGCTGAAAGTAAATGCCAGACTTAAAAACCTTTTGTGGAAAATGTGCTGGAACATCCTTCCAACTTGTTCTGTTCGTAACAGTCGTTTTACCATTTCTTCTTTAAATTGCTGTTTGTGTAATAATGCCCCTGAAAATATTGAGCATTTGTTTTTGCAGTGTGATTGAGCTGTCCAGCTTTGGTTACTAGCCCCATGGCCTATTTATATGAGTAAGCTATCCTCTCTATCTATCTTGGATTGGATTAAAGTTATTTTAAATCCAAAATCTATGTTGGGGTTGAATGAAGAATCTGTCAATGACTTCCAGCTTTATGCTACCATTCTCAGTGATCAGTTATGGATGGCTAGAAATAAAGCTAGAGTGGAGGGTTCTAAAAGTGATCCATCTGCTCTTTCCAGGCAAATATTTAGAGTCTTCATGGAGCATAAAGATGCTTGGAAGGAGAAAAATGAGAGTCCATCCAAAGATATGGTCTGGTCTCCCCCTCCAAAGAGCTGGATCAAGTTTAATTTTGATGCTGCAATCCGTGAAGAAAAAACCACAGTGGCAGTGGTGGGAAGGGATTCAGCTGGCAACCTTCTATTAGCTTGGTCAGAGCAATTTGAGAGTGGAAATTCATTGCTTAGGGAAGCGAGAGCAGCTTGGTTAGCCATGAGGTGTGCTGTAAATGAAGGATTCTAGAATATAATCTTGGAGGGCGATGCTTGGAATGTCATTGAGCCGCTGAAAAAGTCAGATGTAACCCCGCATTGGAGTATCAAGTCTATTCTAGATGATATCTTGTTCTTTGTTCATAGATTTTCTAGTGTTGAATTTTCTTTTGTTCATAGAATGGGTAATGTATCTGCTCATTTGCTTGCCCAATGGGCAGCTCTTGTAAATTAGTCTGGGCCGGTCCCCATCTCCAATTTGCCTTCTCATGTTTCTCAGGCTTTTGTTAGAGATGGGTCCAGGCCTGATCTTTTTGTGTCTCCCCTGTTTCGGGTTGAGTTTTTTGAGCAATAAAGTCTTTATTCAGCAAAAAAAAAAAAAAAAGTAGTTAAAACTAAGATTTATAGAAAGAGTATGAAACTGTGAAAAATTAGAAGAAAATATGAGTCATGTCAAGAATACAATAAAAAGTCACAGCAATTTCACGACATTCCTCAAATTAGCACATCATCTCATACATGTGGGTCATTAAAAAAAATTTAAATCATATATTGTGGTTTACATCCTGAATGGAAAGAACACAAAAGTAGGTTTTTCTAATGCTCTACACACAAAAAGAAGGTGATTTCTATTTTTTCATCATTGACCTTTTTTATGTCTAAAAAAAACCAGCTTGTAATTTGTAGTTTGTACTATATATTGTGACCCTGTGAGAAGCAAAGAAATTCTATAATAGTGAATTTAACTATTTAAATGGCCCACTAGAAAAAGACAAAAACTAGTATGGTGATTGTTTTTTTTCTCTTATAGAACATGCTTTCTAATACATGTAGGGGGGCAATTTAGGCTTTCTAACATCAAAGTCTAGAATGATACTATTATATACAAATTCTGGGGCAGGTCAGGGGGGGGAGTTGCCCCCTCTCGGCCCCCCCTTGGCTCTGCCTCTGTTACTAGCTGTAGTCGTCTATTTTAGTCTTTGGCCTTGCTTTGTGGGATTTGTTTTCTTTCAGTTTCTGGCACTATTTTTTTCCTGGAAACACTCTGTTTGATGTGAACGTATACATATTTTAATGATTTCTAATAAATTTAATTTTGGCAGATTTTTAGCTTTTCAGAGAAATTGTTTATAGCTTAACAAAATTGGTGCTTTAAAGTAGGGAAACTTGAATTAGTACATAGTTGAGAAACTGTTTCAAAATAAATAATAAATGTTGTGAATTTCCCAGTGTGATTTGATGAAGCTGAAAGTTGACCTTGTCAATATGTTCCGCATCAATGTCGATAGACGAGTTCCACTACCTGCTGTCAAGAAAAGAAAAGCAAAAAGAGATTTTCACTGGCATGGTGCCAGTTGAGAATGCTCCGATGCCAAAGTTAGCTTAATAGTTCTTAAAGAATTCTCTCAAAAGTGTTTCTCCAGTTTTTCATGTCCCCATACCTGAGTTCTATTCCCCTTTTTATAGTTTGCTTTAGGTCGGTGCAGTTATGTCTATTGATGCTGCTCCGAGCATTATTTCTCCTAGGAGAAATGCAGCGTTGATTGGCAATGATGACTCCATTAAGATGTAACGGATGACTGTTGGGCCATCATTACTATTGTAACTGTTCCGACGCACTTATTGCTTGTCAGTTGTGTTGAGGGCCTTTATTTATCCCTTCAATGAGTGCTGACCTACCTCATCTATACGGGTGATGTATGATGACGGGTCATGCCCTCAATCTTGCTGATGATTCGAAAGTGGCTAAGGTTGTCTTTAACCTAGACGACCTCCAAAATCTCAAAATCTCTAAAATAACCAAAATACCCATTGAAATATCTAAAATGATCAAAATACCCCCAAAATCTCTAAAATTACCAAATATGCTCCAAAACCACTAAAATGATCAAAATACCCATGAAACCTTTAAAATGACCAAAATACCCATGAAACCTTTAAAATAACCAAAATACCCATGAAATCTCTAAAATCAACAAATATGCTCTACTAAGATGACCAAAATATTCCTAAAATCTCTAAAATGAGCAAAATACACATGAAACCTCTAAAATGACCAAAATGCCCTCAAAATCTCTAAAATCTCCAAATTTGCTCAAAAATCACTTAAATTTACCAAAATACCCCCATAAACCTAAAATAATGACTGAAATACTTCCGAAATCTAAAAAATTACCGAAATACCCTCGAAATCTAAAAAATGATTGAAATCCCCTCGAAACCTAAAAAATGACCGAAATACACCCTAAAACTAAAAAATTACCAAAATACCCCCAAAACCTAAAAAATTACCAAAATACCCCGAAACCTAAAAATTACCAAAATTCCCTCAAAATATAAAAAATGACCGAAATACCCTCGAAGATTAAAAATTACCAAAATACCCCCTAAACATAGCAAATGACCAAAATAGCCCATAACTTAAAAAACAAAATACCCTAAAAACTATAAAATGACCAAAATACCCCTAATCTTTTAAAATGATGAAAATACACCCCAAACCTCTAAAATGACCAAAAATAACCCGTAACCTCTAAAATTACCAAAAATATCCCAAAACCTCTAAAATTACCAAAATACTCTTGAAACCTTTAAAATGACCAAAATACCCCTAAACCCCTAAGATGACCAAATACACTTGAAACCTCTTAAATTACCGAAATAGACATTTGGGGTATTTTGGATGTTTTGAGGGTATTTTCGTCAAATTAAAGGTTCTAAGAGTATTTCAGTCATTTTGTAGGTTTTGAAGGAATTTTAGTAATTTTTTAGGTTTTAAGGGTATTTCATTAATTTTTTATATTTTGTGGTTATTTTGGTCATTTTTTAAGTTCCGGGGGATATTTTGGTCATTTTATA
Source organism: Quercus wislizeni (assembly GCA_023055345.1). Classification (NCBI taxonomy): domain Eukaryota; kingdom Viridiplantae; phylum Streptophyta; class Magnoliopsida; order Fagales; family Fagaceae; genus Quercus; species Quercus wislizeni. The sequence continues at coordinate 45,371,019 of JALGQJ010000003.1, read as the reverse complement.
GTTTATGGGGTATTTTGGTAAATTTTAGTGGTTTTTGAGATATTTGGTGATTTTAGAGATTTTAAGGGTATTTTGGTCATTTTAGAGATTTTCATGGATATTTTGCTTATTTTTTAGATTTCGGGAGTATTTAGGTCATTTTCTAAGTTTTGGAGGGTATTTTTGTATTTTTTAGGTTTCAAGGTCTTTTTTTTTCCCCCAGGTTTTAAGGGTATTTCAATCATTTTTTAAGTTTAGGGTGTATTTTAATCATCTTATATGTTTTAGGGGCATTTTTTCATTTTATAGGTTTCAAGGGATATTTTGGTCATTTTATAGTTTTCAAGGGTATCTCGATCATTTTTTTTAGGTTTAGAGGGTATTTTGGTAATTTTAAGGTTTTGGATATTTCAGTCATTTTTTAAGGTTAAGGGGTATTTTGGTCATTTTATAGGTTTTAGAGGTAATGTGGCCATTTTTAAAGTTTAGGGGGTATTTTGTTCATTTAATAAGTTTCGGGGGTATTTTGGTCATTTTCTTAGGTTTATGGGATATTTTGGTTTTTTTTTTTTGTTTAGGGGGTATTTCAGTCATTTTTTAGATTTATGGGGCATTTTGCTAATTTTTAGTGAATTTTCAGAGTACTTTAGGCATTTTCAAATTTTTGGGGCATTTTGGTAATTTTGATTATTAGGTAAATGGGTGGGTTGGGGTTTACCCATAATAATTGGGTTGAGTTGGGTTTAAGATAGAATTAATTAGTTAATGAGTAATAAATATGAGAAAATGAGTTTTATATACCCAATTCAATTATATCCACCTCAAATCCATCCATTTGACACCCCTAATTTTCAACGTATTTTTTAACACAGTAGACTTTGATATTTACGCTTGATGGCATCAGATATAAGCTGACAGAAGTTTCTAGATGTCATTATTATATTTTTTGACCTGATTTATTTGGAATCAGGTGGATGTCCATAATTTTAAAATGGAAGGGAAGCAACAAAATTCCTAGGAATTGCCATCTTGTTAAATATATCTATACTCACAAAAGGTTAGCACTTCTGTGACCATAATTTTGCTGCACAGATCATTGCACTCCTTTGAAAGGTCTACAGCTAATTTGCAAAGAGGTAAAGCATGAAGTCTTTATTTTCGGAGCCTGCAGCATTGCCTACCCATCTTCACCATCCAGGGAAGGATGGGCTTCCAAAAACCATTACCTATCTCATGTATTCAATCATTTTCATCTCCTACACTAATGTTACACTTTCTATGCTTCTTTCACAAGAAATGGTCGGCAGAAGGCCATTTCTAGTCTTCTTCATAGGCCGACCAATTATCTATAATGTGTTTCTAATCTGTTCTCTGATCGCGTTTCTGAGCGCCTACAGTTCCTTGACGATCCAAGACAAACCAAGCGTTGAAAGATTTTGCAGCTATATTGCCGTGGCTTCCATTTTGGCATCACTTGCAGTTGTTCTCCACGCAGTTGTGGGGTTTTCACACACAATTGTATCTCTTACATAATTCTACTGAAATAAAAAATGTCTCTCTCTTTTTATATATATATATATATATATATATTGATAAGCTGCAATGTAATTCAAAAAACAAAACAAGCTGGACAATCAGCCTTACATGTAGAGAGCAAGATCTCTGGCAGGTTGTTATTATTGAAACTAAAGGACTCTCTAGAACTAAGAGCTAATCTTGCAACTACATGAGCAGCAGAGTTACAAACTCTTCTAACCCAATGAAAGCTACATCTTAAAAAGGAAGCTTTAAAACATAAAATACTACTAATAGTCCAGTTAGGAACAACATCAGGTTTGGACAGAGAATCATAACAGATTTTGCAGTCCCTTTCGAAAATGACTTGTGTCCAGTTTTCCTGAGTTGCTGACTGTACAGCCCAAAGGAGGGCAGAGGCTTCAGCTTGGAGAGGAGAACCATTTGATATTGATCTTGACGTCAGCTCGGCATCTTTTGTGTAGAACTTGATTTCTTAAATACCAAATTTCATCAAGAACTAAAGCCATGTTGAGGGAGATGAGCCACTGGTCTTCTGATGGAACAGGTTCGCTTGGGGGATCCAGGATGAGCTATTACAATTGCTTTTGCAAATGTTAATTTTTCAAAAATAAAATTAATAAAATCTTACTTAAAAGTTAAAATCAATCATGTCACAAGAATATTTAGTGAATTATGCCCCAAAAAAAAAAACTTAATTAGTAATTTTATATCTAAAAAAAATAAGAAGAATTCCATTTAAATATAAAAAATTAAATATACTTTAAATATAAAAAATGCCACATTTAAAATTGTTATCTTAGTCCTTAAAATATTTCGAATGTCAAGCCGAACATGTTGGGATCTAGAAGATTTCTCAGCGTTTGTGATCTCCCCTTCCATGTAAGGGCCTAAAACAATGGAGTCAGTTGGAGCTGGCTCAAAATAGCCAAAGAAAGAAAAGATAATTGAAATCACTTTTCAATTCAAGCTGTTCAATTGCATCATTCAGTTCCGACAGCAAGGCAAGTAATTATGGAGCAGCACTGTGGGATTCAAACATTATTAACCAAGCATTCAGAAGATGCCAGCGATGATAATTGATAAATAGAGACATAAGCAAAAGGCATTGATTAAAGCCCCCACCCCCCCCCCCCCCAAAAAAAAAAAAATGAAACCCAGCGAAATAGCTTATGAGCATATTTAAAGCAGCCATAAGTAGATTAAGATCTTAATAATATAAAACCTACATATTTAAGTAGATTAAGATCTTAAAAATATAAATTCTACATATAACAAAGGCAAGCATGTAGTTGTTATATCCAACCTGTGTAAGAAATTCAATGCCTTTCTTTGTAACAAAACAACCACAAACAGAAAACTTCTTTGTAACAAAACAACCACAAACATAAAACACATCTACAACACTAAGGCTCAAAAATTGCAAACAACATTCAGCGTTAATTGTATGTTAATGTTATTGTGTTACTATACATCTTTCAACATTGCTGCACCAAATGATTCAGCAGAACCAAAGCCCAGTTAATTGTAAGCTTCTGCTTCTAATTGGCTGTCCCAGACATTAAAGAAAAGGCTGATCCATAGATCCGTGATATGCTAAGCCTATAATACCATTCAAAGAAAGTTATGCCCCCAAAATCCATTACCTTATGCCTCATGAATTCAATCTCTTGGATCTCCTACATGGTACTCGCGATTTCTGCACTTCTTCCATATGAAAACGTGGACGTAATACCAGTTCCACTCTTCTTCTGAGACCTACTGGCACTCTATCTTATATTTTTAGGCTCCAACCTGTGGGGTGCTTCACTTCCCAGTTGATCTACACAAGCACAAGCCAAGGGTTAAAAGATTTTCTGGGAAAATTGGCGTGGCTTCCATGGTTTCAGCGCTAGCAATAGTCGTCTACTCTGCAGCTCTCTGGTTACCATGAGGATCAGACAATGATCTGTAGATGGCAAGGTTTCAATTCCCTTCCCTTCCATTATGTATCCAAAAAATAAAAATAGTCTTAAACGACACTGTGGCAGCTATAAGGAACTTTATGGAATTTCTGCATTTTTTATGCTTGTAGGTTTTCTTTTCTCTCAGTTTCTTTATATAATGAAATTCCGGCCAATTCCGGTCTATTTCAGGCATTCCGGTCTGTTTTGGGTAATTTCGGCCGGTATTAATTTTGGCTTCCTTTTTCCTTTCTGAACCAACCTATTTTGTCTTCTTGCTGGGTCTAAACTCAAAGCCACAATGTTTCTCCTTCAGCTCGGTCTAAACTCTAAATTCTGTTAGTGTATAGCTTAGACTAGTTTAGCCCATTGGGCTTAGCCCAATATACTATACTTGTAGTTTACTCATTTTGCTTGTACTGCACACATACCTAGCCTATATAAGGCTCTCTATTGTACATTATTATTCACACATCAATATACGGACTATTCAGTCTTTCTCTCTCACTTTATATTGTTAACATGGTATCAGAGCCATTCCTCTGACTCTCTGGTTCCTGTGGACATCTCCGGCGTTCTTCCGCTGCCCTCGCCTTCATCCAGTAGTCACTGTCAGAAGCGAGCCACCGCCGTCACGCCCACAGTACCTGCAACTCTCGGATATTAACGTTCTGCTCATTCAACAGCCAAAAAAAAGGCATAGGAAGACAGAACGGCCAATCCCGAGCAAAACTCAACCAAGAACGGCCAGAAACTGCAACACACGCGCTACCACGCGCCGGCTGAAGTTCTTGCCTCACGAGCACGCGCTCCACGCACCGCCAGTATCTGCCACGCGCCTCACGCGCCAGTCCCACGCTCGCCCACGCGCTCCATGCGCTTCACGCGCCTGTTGTGCTTCGCGTCCTGCCATGTAAGCCCTAGGTGACGTCACACTGCCACATCATCCGTTGACCGTTGACCGTTGACTTTGACCATTGACTTTGATCATAGTCAAAAATTTTCAACAGGACTTGTTTTGCTCAGTTTTTCGCGTAGATTCCGATTTTGAGCCCCGTTTCTGCATTTGAGGTCTCTAAATTCCATTTTTTGGTCATTTTCTTCACTATTATGTTGGATGGTCCTACTAGTTATCATGCGTGGTCTCAGAATATGACTGTCTTTCTCAAGGGTCGTAAACTGTGGAGATATGTGACTAGTTCAATTCCTAAGCCAGTACCAAACCCTAAGTTGAAAGCCACAACTGCTGAAGAGTCTTCAAAGACTGCTATTACAACAGATGATTATGAAGAACGCCTAGAGGAATGGAGAGTATTCAGAGTAAGATCTTGTATTGGTTTATCAATACATCTATTCCCTACATTCATAATCTTCTTCTTCGTCTTGAAACTGCTGAGGCTGCTTGGAAATTTTTGGCTGATCGCTATAATTGCACTAATGATTCAAGCTTGGAGTTCCACATTGAATCAAAGCTCTATCAAATGCGTCAAGAGACAGGTCAGTTTATTTCTGATTTCTATTCTCAGACTTCTACTATGTGGGAACAACTCTTTGTTGCAGATCCTCCACTGGTGTGTTCTAAGGACATTAAGCTCTTTGTCAAATATCGGGATCGCCGTAAATTTATGCACTTCATGATGGGTTTACGTGAGGATTTTGAGCCTACTAGGGCTTCTCTACTTAGTTGGTCTCTTACTCCTTTTCTTGATGCTACAGTCAAGGAGCTCATTTCTGAGGAGAACCGTCGACCTACTTATCACATGTCATCATCTGATCATGTATTGGCTACACCCTCTCCACAGCCTCCCATTGCTACATTCACTGCTCCTCCATGAATAAACTCTAGACGTCCTAACTCTTAGTCTTCCAAAGGTACTCGCTGCGAGTTTTGCCGTATCAAAGGCCATGACATCTCTGTTTGTCGCAAACTGAAGAAATTTGTGCAAGAGCATAATAAGGCTTCTCTTCCTCGGGCAGATGCTGTATGTCCTTCAGATCCATCGGTTCCTACAGGTCCATCTTTGGCTTCCTCACTTACTACGGCTGATATTGAGGCAGTTGTTCAACAGGTTTTATCCCGCACTTCCACTGCCCTTTCTGTCACCTTAGGTAAATAACCTTGATTCTTTGATACTGCATGTTGTAACCATATGACTCCTGATGAATCCCAATTTTCTGATAAGGCACCCTTAGAACATCCAATCACCATTTACACTGCTGATGGAACTCCTATGCCTGTTAGTCATAAAGGAACAATCTCTTCTCCTAGTCTATCTCTTAATGACATTTTTCATATTCCAAAGTTATCCCTTAATTTACTTTCTGTTGGTCAACTTTGTGAATTAGGCGTAGATCTTCTATTTACTAATCATGGTGTGGATGTACAGGATCCCCGAACGGGTCAAGTGCTTGGGACAGGCCGTAAGGTTGGTCGCATGTTTGAGGTTCATGACTTGAAGATTCCTTCACAAGTTGTTTCTGCAGCTGCTACCACTGCCACCTCCTCACCTGATTTATGGCATGCTCGTCTTGGTCATCCATCCTTATCTCGTCTTCAGTTGTTAGCTTCTCAAGGTCATTTAGGTTCAGTTCAGTTTCAAAAATTTGATTGTACTTCCTGTCATTTTGGCAAACAAACAAAATTGCCCTTGATTTATCTGCTTCACCATAGGTCTGAACTTATGTCTATTTACCAAACATTTCATAGAATGATTGAAACACAGTTCAATCGCACCGTCAAAGTCTTTCGATCAGATAATGCTCAAGAATATAATGATAAATCTTTCTTATCCTTTTTAGACAGTCATGGTACTCTTCCTCAGCGGTCTTGTCCTTACACCTCTCAACAAAATGGTCGTGCAGAACGAAAACATCGTCACATTCTTGATGTTGTCCGCATCCTTCTCATTTTTACCTCTCTTCCTGAGCGCTTTTGGGGTGAGGCCGCACTCACTGCTGTGTACACCATTAATCGTATTCTTTCACCAACTACACATAACAAATCACCATTTGAGGTTCTTTATGGTCAAACTCCTGACTACTCCTCCCTTCGGGTTTTTGGTTGTGCTTGCTTTGTCTCTCTTCCTCCTCATGAACGAACAAAGCTCCAGCCTCGTATTCGTCTCTGTTGTTTCCTTGGTTATGGTGTATCTCAAAAGGGGTTTCACTGCTATGATCCCATTTCTCATCGCCTTCATGTCTTCCATCATGTTGAGTTTTGGGAACATCGTTCTTTCATGAGTCTTCAGCAGTTTCCTGCATCTCCTTCCTTAGAGTCTCCCATTTTTACTGATCTTTTCCTCCCTCTCTATCCTAAACTTGTGGAGGATTCTTCAACATCGGCAACCTCTCCAGACGACTCATCTCCGGTTCTGTCTCTGGCATATGACCCGCCTGTCTTGGATCCTGTGGCACCACCCTTTCCTGAGTCTCCTGTTGGTCCTGAACTTCGTCGTTCCACTCAGGTAAGCATTCCTCCCCCTTATCTTACTGATTGTCACTGCTCTTTTACTCTTGCCACCCTCTATGAACCTCACACCTATCGTGAGGCCCATACTGACCCTCTTTGGCAGCAAGCTATAAATGAAGAACTAGATGCCCTTCATAAGAATAACACTTGGGATATGGTTAATTTGCCTCCTGGTCAGTCTGTAGTAGGCTGTAGGTGGGTTTACAAGATCAAAACCAAGGCTGATGGATCTGTTGAACGATATACAAGGCTCGCCTAGTTGCCAAAGGCTTTACTCAGGAGTATGGTATTGACTATGAGGAAACATTTGCTCCTGTTGCTCGCCTTACATCTGTCAGATGTCTCATTGCTGTGGCTGCTGTTCGTCGTTGGCCTCTTTATCAAATGGATGTAAAGAATACTTTCCTTAATGGAGACCTCCATGAAGAAGTGTACATGCAACCACCCCCGGCTATCCACATTCAGGCAGCCAAGTTTGTCGCCTTTGCTGTGCTCTTTATGGCCTTAAGCAGGCTCCTCGAGCTTGGTTTGAAAAGTTTAGCTCGGTTGTTGCTCAACAGGGTTTCACTTCGAGTCCTCATGACACTGCTCTCTTTGTTCGAAGATCCTCTGTTGGTATCACTCTTATTCTTCTTTATGTTGATGATATGATTATTACTGGAGATGATTCTGCAGGTATCCGCTCTCTTTAGCACTTCCTTAGTCAACATTTTGAGATGAAAGATCTGGGCACTCTCAGCTATTTTTTTGGGCTTGAGGTTACCTCATCCTCTAATGGATACTATCTTTCCCAGGCTAAATATGCTTCTGATCTTCTCTCCAAAGCCGGTATCATCGACAACAAGACTGTTTTCACTCCTTTAGAATACAATGCAAAGCTCACACCCTTGGATGGTGAACCTATATTCGATGCTACTCGCTATCGTCAGTTGGTTGGCAGTTTGATCTATCTCACTGTTACTCGTCCGGATATTTCACATGCCGTGGGTATGGTTAGTAAGTTCATGGATGCACCTCGTTCTGTCCACTATGCTGCTGTTCTTCGGATTCTCCGATATGTCAAAGGCACACTTTATCATGGTCTGCATTACTCCTCTCGATCTTCTCTCGAGCTACATGCTTATTCAGATGTTGACTGGGCAGGTGATCTGACTGATCGATGCTCTATCACAGGTTTCTGTTTCCTGTTAGGTACTTCTCTTGTCTCGTGGCACAGCAAGAAGCAGGATGTGGTTTCCCGTTCCAGTACTGAGGCAGAGTATCGTGCCCTTGCCGACACCACTTGCGAGCTTGTTTGGCTTCGCTGGCTCTTGGCTGACATGGATGCTCCGCAGCCCACTGCCACTCCTTTTTATTGTGACAATCGTAGTGTTATCTACATTACTCATAATGATGTCTTCCACAAATGCACCAAGCATATTGAGATCGACTGCCACATCACTCGCTAGCATCTCAAGAAAGGAAATCTCAAGTTGTTCTCTATCTCCTCTGCTGACCAGCCTGCTAATATCTTTACCAAGACTCACCCGCTTAGTCATCTTCGAGATCTTATATCCAAACTCCCGTTGGCTTCCTCCTTGCCACCTCGAGTTTGAGGGGGGATGTTAGTGTATAGCTTAGACTAGTTAAGCCCATTGGGCTTAGCCCAATATACTATATTTGTAGTTTACTCATTTTGCTTGTACTGCACACATACCTGGCCTATATAAGGCTCTCTATTGTATATTATTATTCACACATCAATATACATACTATTCAGTCTTTCTCTCTCACTTTATATTGTTAACAAATTCAAAACCACTGCCTCTCCTTTGGCTTTATCCTTGTCTCTGAAAGTTTCTAGAAAAGAGATTAGCTCAAGCATTTTTTGAAGAGAATTCTACACAAATAGAGGCACACTTTGGAGTTGCCTATATCGGGAAAGGAGAGGGAGATAGAGACCAATAGCAGATTACCATCAGGAAGAAGAGAAAAGACTAGACTGTTTAGAGAACTAGAGTCCTAAAAGCTAAAAAGAAGAAGAGAACTTTAAAGAAAATTTTGAATACATGGCTAGGGTGAGATTTGGGAATTGGGATGTGGGAGTATTGGGATTTGCTAGAGATAGGACTTAAGAGAAAGAAATACATAAGAGAATTGGTAGGTGGGGCCAGTTTTAGAGTGGAATGACTAAAGAGAGAATTATATATATATATATATATATGATGAGGAGGAGGAGGGGATAATACTCTATTAAGTCTTATAGACCTTGTTATGTATAATGATTTGTTATAAATCTTTTTATGTAATGACTAAATACTTTGTATTATTTGATATTTATTTATTTGAATTGATAATTTTATGTTGTATAAGAATATAAATATATATTATTAATTTTTTTAGGAATTCCGAAACACCTTGAAACGTTACGCCGAAATAGACCAGTATCAAAATATTTCATCTATTGGACAAACCGAAACAGTATTCATAACACAACATACCATACCTAAAGCAGCTATGAGACAAATGAAACCCACCTAGTTTGTAACTAATTCACAAACTAATAGGTTCCTAGTCCAAGATGATTTTCCAATGAAATGGATGGAAATGAGAATAGTAGTTGATTGGACAATGATAACAAGGAATTTATTAACCATTTGCATTATCCTTTAGTTCCTTGTTTCTCTGTTCTCTTTTGCTTTCTAAGTCACCAATCATGTGTTTATCTTCGTCTCTCCCTTTGTCCATATTTCCCTCACCATTTCCACTCCTCCTATGCATCCACTTTTTCCTTTATCTCCATCCCCACTTCGACTACATGTACTTTCGTCCCTCTATTCACTTACACTTCAAGATCCACTTCCCTCATCCTACCAACTTGAACTTTCTTCTTAATTCTCAACACTCTATTGGGCTTAAGATAAAATTTAGTTCTTCTAATTTATGGAGGTCAATCCCAATAAAAAATATTACTAAATTGTTGTTAGTTTCCTCCAATATCTCAATATTTTTTCTTCTATAAAATTTGTAATCTTTAATGTGTTTTTATAGACAAAATAAAAATACAATAAGTGTAGTGTAGTGATCTAATCATACTATATGCAATTACAAGAGCAGTATAGTGATCTGATCATATTATATGCAATTACGAAAATTGCATGATATAGTGATTTATATCAATAGGCATGTTTCATGCCTACTCAATAATACAAATATCATTTTCATGAAATAAATATACAAATATTTTTATCATATATCAGTTTCATTTTTATTTTAATATTTTTCTCTTTCCTTCGTACCTAGTGTGCCTTATTTTGCAAACTAATTATTGGAAACTTAATTTGTTTTCTATGGAATTTTTGAAAAATTTGGAAGAGAATTTTTCATATTATCAAGATTATAAAATTGGGGTAACCTCTCTTTTCAATATGAAGTCCTTGATAGATAAAACTTATCCATTAGAGAAACAAAAACTTCATGAGCTCACGAATATATAATTATTTTGACTAACATAATAGCATAATTATTTTCCATATTTTTTATTGCGTTTATTATTAAATTTTCTTTTGTGTTTTATTGGTTTTTTGTTGGCAAATAGAAAATTAATTAAAGTATAATTTAGGTACGAAGCAGATTGGAGTAACTAGCACACCATGCATCCAACCCATGATTTGTTGATTTTTTGTTTTGTTTTTATTGTTGCTAAAGGAACTATAAGCAAGAATGTCATTTTTTTTGGTTATTTTTTAACCCAATTAAATTAACTAATTACCCAAATTAATTAATTAATTAAATTTATGCAAGATTCAATTAAGGCATAACCACATCGTTAATCCAGAGTTTATTAGAGCAAAAAATTAATTTGACACGTGCAATATGGACACGATAGGAGACAAACCCAATATGTGATATATATATATAGGTCTCCAAAGTTCCAAACTCTCCACTTCTTGAAGAATCCATTAACAAAAATTAAGGTTATAAGTACAAAGAATATATATGCAGAAAAAAATTATTAGTTGAGGATTTCTTGTTCTTATTCCTTTTTCTTTTTTTTTCTTTTTTTGGAGAAACAAACATACACATGTGAAACAAAATTATTAAGTAGGGAGAACATAAAATGAACACTTTTTAAAAGAGAAGCATATACTAAGCTCTACCATTTGACATGTTTTGAGCATTCAATAATTGACATGTGGTGGAGTTTTCCATTCATATAAAATTGGCATTGACTAACTATTGCCACATGGTAAACAACCATTTTTAGTTTTTTCATGAGCAATGCTACATATAAAATAATTGATAAACATTTTTTATATAAGCTGAGTTAACAAGTTTATATTGGTTCTTATTTGAGTCTAATACTAATATTATTCTTTTACATATCATTAACCATAAAATATTTTACCAGTTGAGCTAATTGGAACCCACAAATTTAAATCTAATACTAATATCATTTTTTTACATATTATTAACCATCCACCACATCAATAAATAAAAAATTTGTCATCAAATATTTTGTGTATATAAACTTTCTCTTTTCACCTATCAAAAACAAATGGAACAAGAAACAGTAATTGATTTCGTAGAATTAAATACTATTATTATATGGGTAATACTGTAATAAAAGTCAGGTAGTCTCTGGCTCTCACAAAAGTTGTGGGCCGGACCCATGTTTGAGGCCCACAGCTTTTTGAGACTGCACCCGGATTGCTTTGTTTGTCGTATTTTCAAAGCTATGGACGCTGATATTTGACCTAACTTGTTACTTTACTCTTTCTCTCTCTTTCTAGCATCTGACTTCTGAAGGGTTCGAAAATTTTCCAGAATTATCTTCTCGTCAAGAAATTGATCCATCTAACCCTGTTAATTATTTTTGCAGAGAGCTCTTTCTGAAAGATCTACAATCAATTGGCAAGATAGAGAGAAAGAGATGAGTTCAGTATCTCGAGAAAAATCGCTTCAGGAAAGGCTTTTTCAGCATTTAAGCAAAGTTTTGATTCCAAATTTGATCGCTACTTTATGCTCGATGAAATCAATGGTTTACATCTCCTCCACTACGGCTACGATTTCTATGATAATTCCACAAGATATTGTTGACGGAAGGCCAGTTCCAGTCTTCTTCCGAGGTCGACCCACGGTCTATCATATATTTCTAAGCTGTACCCTTTTCGCGTTTTTGGGCTCCTTCAGTTCCCTGATGGTCCAGCACAAACCAAAGGTTGAAAGAGTATTCAGGATTTATGCCGTGGCTTCAATGATTTCTGCACTGGTAACTCTCCTCTACGCCACAGTACTTCGGTATGTAGCCCCTCCTTAAAGTAGCCAAAAAAAAAAAAAAATAGGGATGAAGAATGTTTTATATAATTATATTTCTGTTTGTATGTAAAGAATCTAGATAAATAACTAGAAGTTATGTATTGTAGTTTTTCTTTTCTTTCAGTTTGATGACAAATTATTATGCTTAAAACACTGCTTGATGTGAATGGAAGTATTTCTAAAGCTAGTCTGAAGAATTTCAATAGAGTGAATTTAATCTCGTTGAGCGAAATGAAGCAATTTTTGAATTTGATTTGCTCGAAAGCCATTGACTTAGCTTTCACAAATTAGTTGCACCCAATCTGTATACGCCATAAGAAAGAAATATAAACCCAAATAACATAGAGACAGGGAGAAATACTGCTTCCACATGTCTTTTTGAAAGAAAACTTTACAAATATGTATCTATTCTACCCACTCTTAATTATCTTATACTTGAGAAGAGATTTTACCACCCAAACACTAGATCACCACCTGTGCTGTTGGAGTGATTTGAGAAACCACCTAAACAACAAAAAAATCTTAAGCAAGGTTGGATCACTGTAAAGACAAGGTCAATAGTTGCAGCAAGAGCAGGGAGCTCAGATACAGTGTCTAATAACTAGTACTAGAGGTTTGTAAATTAACTTGCATCACAACTTTTTCATGGTGGATTTGACAAGCTGGGCTAGCCCTTGAAGAATCTAGCTCAATTACCAGAAGCTATGTATTGTGGGTTTTCTTTTTCTTTCAGTTTGATGGCAAACCTTTTATGCTGGAAACACTCTGCTTGATGTGAATGTAAATATTTAACAATATCCAGAGTTGTGTAGAAGTCTCATGTGCCCTCTCTTAGGAGTTAGGATTGAGTTAGTGTGGACTAAATTTCATTACAAAAATATCCAGATATGGCTAGTTCCAGTCTTCTTCATGGTGGGTAAAACCCATACAGCGATTGACTAGCCATATTGGATCAATGTAAAGACAAAGGTTGGATCAACAGTTACAGCAAGTGTAGGGAGCTCAGATATAATGTCTAATTATCCATTTTGGAGGCTTGTATGTTAGCTTGTATCATGACTTTTTCATAGTGTATTTGACGAGCTGGGCTAGGCCCCAAAGTGTTTTTCCTTATTGGGTTTTCACTTTGTGAACAATTCCTCATCTAAAGTGTATAGTCGTTTTTGTGATTGTATTATTATTACCTTATCCATATCACAATTGTAATTAGTTAATTAACTACTTGGACAATTGTTGAGAGAGAATACCTTGGGGAGCTTCTTATTGAGTAGTTAATATAATATATAGAAATACTACTTAACCCAAATCACTTAACCCAAATGGCTTAAGCATTTGAGTTTGAGCTTAACTATGTTATATTAACCACTCATTATTATCATTACTATTTTAATATGAGACTTCATTCACATGTGTATTCCCAACAATTTTCCACTCATGTGTGAGTCTCTGACTCTCTATGAGCTTTAACGAAGTCCTACTTGCTCCCTTTTGCATCATCTATGGACCCCTCATATATTATCCATGGGAACTACATGTCAACCACGCACATTCACCTGTGAGAACCTGATGCAGGACCGTTAAGAAATTCAACATTATACTAGGTTTCTTGATGAATTCTTGAATAAGGACGGATGTTTAAGAATTCTTCCAATAACCATGACTAGTTTCCCCACCCCTTCCCTTCCCCCCCCCCCCCCCCCCCCTCTCCTTCAACCTATCCACCCTCCTCCACCTCACCTTAACCCTCTCCCTCCACCATCACCATCTTTTTTTTCTTTTTTACCGCCTTTCCATTTTCCACCTCCTCCCTTCCCTTGCTTCCCTCCACAGTTTGGGATTTTCTCATACCCCTACCCCCCCTCCTCCATCTTTGCCTCCTTCATCCTCACCACTTTAGAGGCCTAACCATGTTGTGCCTAAACTGCCTAATCTTGCCCTTGCACCTTTAGCCAAACCAGATATCCCCACCATTGAAACTTCACAAAATATCCCTCCTAAACCTCTTTCCTCAGATCATGGGGACATTAAGAGGTTGTTTCGCATTGATGCCAAACTTTTTTCTTTCTCTTTTGACGGGGGAAGGTTTGATTCGTATGCTATTCATGAGACACGTCGAGATGTTAAAAGCTGTATTCATGTTGGACATAGGGGTATTGAGTGGATCATTACTTGTCTTGCGGATATACGAGACTGGGTGCCTAGTTGAGCTGTACTCTATACGAGATTTAGGGAAAATAGGAAGTTGATAGAGTTCTGTGGGAGATCTAACAGAGCTGGTCTTTTTGTAGTTATTGCAGAATATTTTGGAAGGTCTAGGAGAGGATGTATTATAATACCAGCAAGCTCAAATCGTGCTTGTTGGTCCTTGTTTCAGAGAGAGATAAGGAATTTTTTCTCTGGTGCAAAACCAATTTCTATGGCTAAAGAATCCTTCATAAAAGGTGGTGGAGGAGGTCAATCTACTAGTGGTGGACTGAGTGGGAATATTTTATCTATTTTTGGCAATTAGCAAAAAAGCAAGAAATTTGAAAATTTTGGAACTATATCGAGGCTGAATGTGATTCATGGAGATCCTTCAGATAATGTTTCAGTTATAAGTGGTAATTTTTTAGTCAAAAAGGGCAAACCCATGTGGGCTTATAAATTTTAAGTTGACTCCAGCTATTTTGGCTTTGAGAGTGTGCAAGCTTGAGGGTGGGAGACGGGTGGTGACCTGTATGGATGCTACTAAAATTAAATGGCCCAAGGTTTTAAGTGGTGGGCTTGAAATTTTAGATTTTACTAGTGGGCTTGATATAGCCCAACTCGAGTCTTCACTAAGTGAAGATATTTCGGTCAAACCTAAGCCTTTTAATGGACTTCCAGCTGGTCAGACTAAGTGGGTAAGAGGCGAGTCTTCGAGAGGAAGTACGAAGGGCTATTTTGTGTCGCCAATGACTGGAATGGCGTCGGAATCTGAAGCTTCTCTTCATGTCACCTTGGTGAAACTTGGGTTTCTCGGCGAGGGGGTGTCTAATCGGAGGTTTAGGGGCGAAACCCAGAATCTGATGATCGGTGTTTTGGGCGTAAGGACGATGGTGAGGCCGATGGAACCTAGGATTGATGCTTTTTCTGCTCTTTAGCATCAGGGTGATGTTCGTAATCATGTTTCTCCTCTGTTGGACTTGGGTAGTGAGATGGGTCTTTGTTTTGGAGTGAGTGATAACTCCACAGTGGTTCCAGGTGAGAAGGGAGAAAAATGGAGTAATCTTATTGTTGAGCCAATTTCATCGAGCTACTTGGATGGGGTTGAGCTGTTACAGGAAGGGTCTGAGCAACTTATGCTTTAGTGGAAGCAAGAAAGTGGATTTTTGGAGTGGTCACCTCTATCTAAATGGGATCTTAATGAACAAAAGGAGTTGGAGGTGATCTAGGAAGTTGATAAGGGTGAAGTTTGGGGATCAGTGGTAAAAAATTCGAAATGGGTATATAGCTTGATGAAAAATTTATGTAGAATTGTGGGTTTTCCTATTGTCAAGCACAAAGCTCAATGTCTAGCTTTGTTTCATCTCCTTGAACAAGATTGTGGTGATGTTGTGAGTGTTGGAACTTCTAAAGGAATTGTGAACTTAAAGCAGAAAGGGCTTAGGGAACTTAAAGGTTTGATTTCTTCAATTAATTATGATGGGGCAGCTTCCAAGGGGAGGAATAGAGATTTCTTCGAAGGTTTGAGGGTGATTACTGGTTTTAAATGAGTTTAAGGCTGTTATCTTAGAATATGAATGGATTAAACAATTCTCATAAGTGAGAGGTATGTAGAAATCTTCTCAAGGAATGGAAGTGTGATAGAGTTTGCTTTCAAGAAACTAAGCTGTCTTCTTTAGACTCTCTAATTTTTCGAAGCCTTTGGGGTAGTCCGTACCTAGATTGGGTTGCTCTAGATGAAGTTAATACTGCAGGGGGGGTGCTACTGGGTTAGGACAAGAGAGTTTTTGAAAAAGTTGATTGTGTTGTGGGTCTTTTTTCTGTTAATGTTTTACTGAAGAGAGGTGTAGATGATTTTGTATGAGCTTGTTCAGGAGTGTATGGGCCTAATGATGATGGTCAGTGGGGTGTTCTATGGGAGGAGCTTTCAAGGATGCACTCCAGGTGGAATACGACATGGTGTGGGTTTGGGGATTTTAATACTACTCGTTTTCCGAGTGAGAGATTTGGTTGTGAGGCTTTTAGTCCAACTATGTTTGTTTTTTCAAACTTCATTGAGGATAATTACCATGTGGACTTACCTCTTGAAGAGACTTTGTTTACTTGGTTTAGAGATTCGGGGAGGGATTGTATGTCAAGAATAGATAGAACCTTGGCATCGATGGATTGGGTTGATCACTTTGGAAACATGTCTCAAAGGGTACTCCATTGTGTAGTTTTTGATCATTGTGTACTTCTGGTGGTGGCGGGTTGTGTTAATAAAGGTTGAAAGAAGAGGGTTTTGTAGAGAGGGTTCGACAATGGTGGAATGAGTATTGCTTTTTGGGTTCTCCAAGCTTTATTTTGGTTCGTAAATTAAAAGATCTCAAAGATGACTTGAAAAAGTGGATTAAGGAGGAATTTGGGGATCTGGCTTTTAGGAAGAAAAGCCTTTTATTTGAATTGTTGGGTTTGGATGCTAGGGAGAACTTGTTAGGTCTTTCTCAGGAGAATCAAACTTGTTGTATTCAGATTAAAGGCGATATTTTACGTCTTGCCACTTTGGAGGAGATTTCTTGGAGACAAAAGTCTCAGATCTTATTTGTGAAGGAGGGAGACAATAATACTTGCTTCTTCCATCGAGTAGCTAACTCCCATAGAAGAACTAATCATATTCAGGGTATAGAGGTGGATGGTGTTCTCTATGAGGATGAGGAAGAGGTGTGGGCTAAGGTGGTCCATTTTTATCAAAGTTTATACACTGAGTCAGATACTTGGTGCCCTTTTATGGATGGATTAGAGTTCGCTAGTATTGAGGAGGATGAGCGGCTTGATTTAGAGAGGGATTTTTCTAAGGAAGTGGTAAAGGTTCTTCAAGAGATGGAGGGTGATAAAGCCCCAGGTTCTGATGGTTTCACTATGGCATTTTTTCAAAAATGCTGGAGTGCAGTGGAAAAAGACGTCATTGCCTTTTTTGATCATTTCCATAAAAGCTCAGAGTTTGAATGGTCTTTGAATGCTTCTTTTCTATCTTTGATTCCCAAGAAAAATAATGCATTGAATATCAAAGATTTTAGGCTTATTAGCTTAGTGGACAGTATGTATAAGTTATTGTTTAAGGCAAGGTTTTCAGAACCAAATTAGATTGGGAGGTCGGACTGTGAAAATCGGGAACCGGGATGAAAATCGGTTTTTTAAGTCTAAAGAACCAGATTTTTTGTTAATTCCGTGAACCTCTAAAATTGGTGTTGGACCGTAAGAACCGATGAGAATCGTGTGGTCCAACCCCTTAGCAATTAAAAAAAAAAAAAACTTAACACAATTTTATTCTACTTAATTAAATTATCTATCTCTTACAATGAATAAAAAAAATATAATTAAAATCCTTCAAAGATATTCAATTTTACCTCAAAAATTAATCATAAATTTTAATGTTTTCATGATTATTATTTTATTTTATTAACTTTCTTATGTAATTATTAAATATATGCTTGAAAATCATTAAATTTTCCTCACATATATAGATATATTGTCAATTTTGCTAGTTTTATAAATTTAATATTTATATTTAGGCTTTAATTAATTATTAAATTAATTATGATGTCATCACGGTTTGATTTTATAAATCTTGAACCTCTCCCTTTTACGATTCAATGAATGGTTTGGGTCTGAAAACCTTGGTCTAAGGTTTTGGCAAATAAATTGAGGCGGGTGCTAGACAAACTTATTTCGGAGTCACATAATTCTTTTATTGGTGGTAGACAAATTTTGGATTCAGTGCTTATTGCTAATGAATGCTTAGACAGTAGACTGAAATGTCATACTCCGAGAGTGGTGTGTAAGTTAAACATTGAGAAAGCATATGATCATGTGAATTGAGATACTTTGTTTTATCTGTTAGAAATGATGGGCTTTGGGAGTAGATGGAGGAGTTGACTAAAGACTTGTGTCATTACCGTTCGCTTCTCAGTTTTGGTTAATGGATCTCCTGTTGGTTTCTTTGGTAGCTCTAGAGGTTTTAGACAAGATGATCCTTTGTCTCCCCCCCCCATCTTCTTTCTTTTGATCATGGAGGTTTTAAGTCATATCCTGAAGAAAACTGATGAAGGTGGTTTCATTTAAGGTTTTCATGCGAGTCCTTCTATTTCTAATGGTATCTGTATTTCTCACTTTTTATTTGCTGATGATACTATTCTTTTCTGTGATGTCTCTAGAAAGCAGATTCTTTCTATTAGGTTGGTTTTGACTTGTTTTCAAGTTTTTACTGGTTTGAAAGTAAATGTGGGGAAAAGTGAAATTGTCCCTATTGGGGGGGGGGGGGGGTAAGTAACTTTCAAACTTTGGGAAATATTCATCAATGCAGGGTGGGCAGTTTGCTTGTGCTTTACTTAGGTATGCCATTGGGAACCTTGTTTAAAACAACCTCTATTTGGAATCTGATCCTTGAGAGGATGGAAAAGTAGCTTTCTGGCTAGAAGTGGCTTTATTTGTCAAAGGGTGGTAGACCTACTTTGCTAAAAAGTACCCTTTCAAGCCTTCCGGCTTATTGCCTTTCCCTTTTTACTATACCTAAAGTTGTGGCTACTAGATTGGAACGCATTTAGAGGAACTTCTTGTAGGGTTCGTCAGTTGAATGTTTCAAATATCCTTTGGTGGCTTGGGAAAAGGTTTGCCTACCGCGCGAGTTAGGTGGGTTGGGAATTCGAAATTTGGCATCTTTTAATTAGGCCTTACTTGGGAATTGACTATAGAGGTTTGGCCATGAAACCACTCATCTGTGGCGAAGGGTCATAACTATGAAATATGGGGAGGGAAAAGGGGGTTGGTGCATTAGAGCTAGTAGAAGGGCTCATGGTTATGGGTAATGGCGGAGTATTAGTGAAGGGTGGGATACTTTTGCAAAGCATTTCTCTTTTGTGGTGGGGGAAGGTTCTCGCATTCTTTTTAAGCATGATAAGTGGACTAGGGATGTTCCTCTTAAAATTCTTTATCCTCAGTTATTTTTGTGCTTAGCCAATAAGGAGGCTTGTATTTCTGAAGTGTTAAGCCCTTCAGTGGGTGATAATGACAGAGTATGGAGTTTAAGATTTTATAGGGAATTCAATGATTAGGAGTTAGTGGCTTCCTACTCCCTACTTCATTTCATCCAAACCTGAATCCCTAGGGGTGGAGGGTGTGACAGGCTTTGTTAGGATCTTAATGGAAGTGGGAAGTTTGATATTCAGTCTTTTTATCATAAGATTTGAAATGCTACTCCTTCCACTTTCTCTTAGAAGGGCATTTGGAAAGCTAAGGTTCCTAAAAGGGTGGCTTTTTTCACGTGGACAGCAGCTCATAGTCAGATTTTTACCTTGGATAACCTTATGCTTTGTGGTCGCCCTTTGGCAAATCATTGTTGTATGTGTTGTTGTAATGTGGAATCTGTGGATCACCTGTTACTTTTTTGTTCGATAGATCATTCTTTGTGGATGTATATGCTTCGGCTGTTTGGGATCGATTGGGTCATGCTAGGTTCAATAGTGGACTTATTATTTTGTTGGTATAATTGGCTTGGGAAGCATAGTTCTGATATTTGGAATTTGGTTCCAAGCTGTTTATTATGGATCATTTGGACCGAACGGAATTAGCAGTTGTTTGAGGATGAGTGGAAAACTGTGGTTTAGTTATTAGAGCTTTGCCAATGGACCCTCTTTGATTGGTCTCGTTGTTGGGGTTTCTCAGATTGTTCTACCCTTATGGATTTTCTTTCATCTATTTGAATAGATTAAGGGCTGCTTCTGTCTTTTTGTTTCTCTTTTCCTTCATTCACTACCATGAACTCGTATTTTTCTCGCTTTTCTTTTATTAATAATATTTTCTTTTTACTTATATAAAAAAAAGAGAATGAGTGTTGACCGCTGATTAGGGCTGAAAAAGGGGATAAATAGAAAATTACATAAATAATCACTAGGCAATCACATCTAGGTCCTCTTAAGCATCAAACCTAGGGTTCTTTGGAATCACACCTCAAAGAAATTTACATCACACAAACAAAGCTTAAAATAAGCTGCTGAATTTTATTAATCAAAATATTTTGCCATCACATGACCACAAAAGAGCCTTTATATAGAGGCTATAGTTATCCTTTTCATGGTAGGACTTGGGCTCTAAATAACCTATTCCTAAAATGAATAGGAATACTAATAATAATTAAATAAAAGACTTAATAATACATAAACATAAAATAAGCCTTATGGGCCTTTGGTACAGTCGAGGACAACCCATTCCAGATTTAATCTATTCCTAGAATGAATAGGAATACAAATAATAATTAAATAAAAAACTTAATAATACATAAACATAAAATAAGACTCACGGGCTTTTGGTATGGACAAGGATAGTCCATTCTAGATTTCTAAAAATTGCCAAATTGCCCTTTATTCTAGTAGACCTTAATTAAAACTGATCCAGCAGCTTCTCAACCTAAAAGACTCAATACTAATAACTAAAATGACCTATCAAAGGTGCGAAGAAGGTCCGACATCAAAATTAGACCACAATTCTTGAATCTTTGTATATTTAATCTTCATTTTTCTTGAGCTCTTCCATGTCCTCATCATTCTTTTCTAGTTAGAGAAAACTTGACCTTGAGTTTTGAAATGTTGAAGTAGTACAATCTTGGGCCTTCTGAATAGTATCTTTGAGATTGGATAAAAAGCTTGACTTTGAGTGTCTTTCCTCTTCTTTGATGCTTGAAACCATGATGACAATGGAACAACCTGCTCCTGAATGGGAACATTATACTTTTCAGGAATTACAAAATCAACAATTGGAACCACCATTGCAAGTGACACATCCTTAACTTGATGCACATGTGGAAGTGTTAGAAAAGACTTTTCCATCTCTTTGTTCCCTTCTTTCATCATGCTATAGAGTTTCCTCCATTAAGCTAGTAAGTTGCTGTTTTAAATCATCTTCAAGTTGTGAAGATGTTTCAGTTTGCTAATTAGACTCTTCTGCTTATTCTTTTGGCTCCATGGACTTTGTTGCATATTAAGTCGATTGTTGCACTTTGTTTAGGGTCCACTAGTTGCTCATCTGGTTGTTCTACCATTTTAGCAAACTTTTCTAACTTATCAGCATCTTGTTCCAGCTCTTCAACTTCCTTTTGTGGTTGTATAGCTCTTTGTTTTGGAGTTTCAATAATATTCTTGAGGTTTTTTTGAGTTGCAGCAACGTCCTTAGGCTTGACCTCTTGTTTTCGCTTCATTTGTCCTAAACTCATAGTCTTTAATACAATTGTTTCATTATTATTTATCATAAATTGATATGTATTATTCTTTTCACAATGATACACATCTTGGTCATAAAGCCAACAACCTAATAAGATATGTGTCAGAGGCATAGGAATAACATCACACCATATAGAATCATTATATCGCCCACGAGAAATAGGAACTTAGGGCTGTCCATGGATCGGATCAGATTGGGTTTAGATCTGGCCTGCACCCGAATCGATAGAATCGAGTGGCTGGAAAACGGACCCGCAGTTGACCGAATATTTGGGTCGAACCTGACGGCACGGGTCATCGATTTAGTGGGTCAGATTCATCGAGTGATTTCGGGTCTCAAGCATAACAACAGAAATCAAAACCCAAACAACAAACAAATCCAAATCCAAACCGTCAAAACCCAAACAACAAACAAATCCAAATCCAAACAAAAAACCTAAATCTATGACACAAACGAAAAAAAGACATCAAAACTTAAAGAACGAAGAAATCCAAATCCAAACAAAAACCCTAGATCTATATGACTAAAACTAAAACAAAAAAAGTAAGAAGAACACACCAGCGCCACTGCCACCACCACCACCACATACAGCACAAGATCATTACAATTTTTTTGAACAAAAAAAACTTTTCTTACTAACCCACCATCAACTTGCTCAAATTATAGCTTCAATTAGATCAAAGGAGGCAACTTGTGGAGATTGAGACTCAACCAGGGATAGCGAGAGCAACAATAAGTTTGAGTCAACAGCGATGGCGGTGTCAGAAAGGAGGCTAGGGTTAGGGTTAAAGGTAGCAATAGGGCCCAACTTGGCAACGGCTAGGGTTAGGAATTTTTGAGAGAGATCAGAGAAAGTGCAGCTAGTGTTAAGGATGTTTGAGAGAGATTGGAGATTGATATTAAAGAACATAAGAGTGAGAGGGTTTTTTTTTTTTTTTTTTAGTGTAGAATGGAGAAAGTAAAACTGTGTTTTTTCATTTTAAGATATCTGGGCGATCAGGTCAGTTTATGCGGGTTAGATGTCAATAGACTCGCATTCGACCCGTTTTTGCATTCGAATTCACTTGTGGTCATTCGGGTTGGGCAGGTGGGTCGGGCCTGACAGGTTGATGGACAGCCTTATAATAGCCGGACATCGTTTAGTTACCAAAATAGAAGTGCTATTTATCCATGCCACCTTGTATGGTTTTGGACGTGGTTCAGTTGGTAACTTCAACGTCTCAACAGTAGCCTTAGAAACAACATCATGTCGCTGTCACCATCAATAATAAGCATCCGACCTTCAGTTCCACAATGCACTGTGGTCTGAAATATTGAATTACACTTCCAATCCTTCTCTTGATTGGGTGCAGCAAGAATACGCCTAACAACCAAAAGAAGAGACGTGTCTTCTTCTAATTCTAGGAGGTCATTAGCCAAAGTAGCCTTATCTTTCAACTCATTAGCAGTATTGACTTTGTAGTCAATATGGACTTTGTAATTTGGTTGTATAGTGGATGCTCTAGGGTCAACCTCTCTCAAAGGTGTTTTCCTGGCTTGGGAAGAAATCCTTTCTATAAGGGGCTGCTTCATACACATCTTAATCTTTAAAGCTAATTGGAATGCTTAGCAACTGTGTGAGTTCATTGTGTAATCATTCGGCTACGAATTGCAGCCCTTAATCCTGACTTAAATCGGGCTAAGATTTGTTGTGGATCTTCAATTCCTCTATACCAAATTTTGAGGTCATCAAATTTGTTCATATACTCAACCACTGACATATTACCTTGCCTAAGAGTAGTAAATTTTTCAAAGATCTCATCTTCATAACCATAGGGCAAGTACTTTTGTTTTAGCTGCTGCTTCATGTCATCCCATCTAACAATTGGAGGCTGTCTAGCACATCAACGATCATACTCCACATCTCTCCACCAAATCTAAGCTTGTCCAGTAAATTTCATAATAGCAAAACTGAACCTACTCTCATCGGACATGTCATACCCCTCAAAATAACTTTCCAAAGAAGCAAGCCAATCTGAAAATACATAGGCATCAATTGTTCCAGCAAAATATGGTACTTCTACACGAACCTTCTTCATTGTGTCTCCAGCCTTATTACAATAATCAAGTCTTTCATAGTGCTGAATTGATCTCTGATACCAATTTGATGCAGGATCGTTAAGAAATTCAGCATTATACTAGGTTTCTTGATGAATTCTTGAATAAGGAGGGATGTTTAAGAGTTTAGGCTAGAAGAGAATAAATGTTGACACTTGTTTGGGGTTGAATCAGGGGATAAATAGAAAATAATATAAATAAACACTAGGCAATCACACCTTGGTCTTCCTAAACATCACACCTAAGGTTCCTTGGCATCACACCTCGGAGAAGTTTGCATCACACAAACATAGCTTAAAAATAAGCTACTGAATTTTATTAATCAAAATATTCTACCATCATATGACCACAAAAGTGCTTTTATATAGAGGCTATAGTTATCCTTTTCCTAGTAGGACTTGGACTCTAAATAATCTATTTCTAGAATGAATAAGAATATTAATAATAATTAAATAAAAGACTTAATAATACATAAATATAAAATAAGACTCATGGGCCTTTGGTACAACCAATGACAGCCCATTCTAGATTTAACCTATTCCTAGAATGAATAAAAATACTAATAATAATTAAATAAAAAACTTAATAATACGTAAACATAAAATAAGACTCATAGGCCTTTGGTACGGCCAAGGACACCCATTCCATATTTCTGAAAATTGCCAAATTACCTTTATTCTAATAGACCTTAATTAAAACTGATCAAGCATCTTCTCAACCTAAAAGACTCAATACTAATAACTAAAATGACCTATCAAAGGTGCAAAGAAGGCTTGACATCAAAACTAGACTACAATTCTTGAATCTTTGTATATTTAATTTTCTTTTTCCTTGAATTCTTCCTTATCCTCATCAAAACCTAACTCGTACTTCCATGTCCATAGGAACCGCATGTTACATTGTGATTTAGCATTATTAGCAACACTCCTTTGTTTTTCGAAGATCTTTCATGTGGGCCCCTTAGGCTTGCTCTGTCCCCCCTAGGAAAGGAACCATGAACACCAAGCCATCTTTTATTCATGCCACTTTAGCTCTAATACCACTTGTAGGAGAGGTCACACCTTGGTTGCACCATTAGCAACACTCCTTTGTTTTTCTAGGATCTTTCGTGTGGGCCCTTTTGGCTTGCTCTGTCCCCACCAAGAAAGGAACCTTGAACACTTCACCACCTTTGTCACACACCACTTGAGCTCGGATACCACTTATTGGAGAGATTACACCCTAGGGAGCCTTTGATTAAATGGTCAATATAACATATAGAGAGAATACTTGAATCTAAAGACTAATCCTATAAGTTTGGACCCAACTATGTTATATTAACCACTCGCCTTTGTCATTTTTACTCAATGTGGGATTTTCTTCGCGTGTGCATACCCAATATCTATCTCCCTCTTATGTATGAGTTTCGACCTCTCTGTGGCTTATTGATTGTGAAATTGATAAAATTGGTAGCAAGTCATACTAGGGGTCTAAACATGTAATTTTCAATTAGTATTAGAGCTTTGGTTCACCTTGTTTGGATAAATTTCCTTGTGTGATCCTTGACTCCATTTGTTAGGGATAAAGTTGTGCGTATTAATTTATACTCTTTGATGTTTTTCTTAACAAACTTGTCAACATTGTCATGTAGGGGAGGGTGATACCATCCATTAGAGGGAGGTGGTGTTGCAATGTCACATGGAGGAGGATGAGGAGGAGGAGGAGGAGGAGGAAGGCTCTAGGTCTCAATCAATCTCTCACTCTCTCCCTCACTCTTATGTGTTTTAGTTTTCAAATTGGGGATTTTGGATTTCAAATTTGATTTAATTTTACCCATTACTTATTGGGTCATGTATTTGGATTTTTTTTCCCGAAGGTTGGGGGGGGGGGGGGGGGGGGGGAGTGTTTGGTGTTGTTGTTTAAACAACATTACACATATTTCCATAAAATAACAACTTTATTAGAAATCTCTTGCCAAACGGGCCCTTAGCTTCTAAGATGTAACATAATTTTCAGAATTTTTTTTTTATTAAGGAAATGCTACATCATTTAAAAAAAAGAAAAAAAGAAAAAAAAAAGCCAAGTCGCTATTTTATTAGCCATGTAAGTAACAATACTAACGATAGTTAACAAAATAACTAATAGCACTAATTTTTTAAACTTGAGTGATCAATTGTTCTCACGGGATAACTTTAAGGACTAATAATGTATTTTAACCTAAATATTATATTATGATCTATCGCAATTGAAAACAAAAAGATGTGAAAATATTATGACATTTTATTGTCCCTAAACCTTCTCTCCTTCGCATGGGTTGACTAACAACATTTTATTGAAAACATTATATGCTTGAAAACAATAATACAAATGATAAATGCTTTGATCAATGCTGACTTTGGAATGCATGAGGTCAGCATTGCCTTCGAAGTGGAGAAGGCAGCATGCGTAATATGGAGTAGAAGAAAAAATCTAGGATCACAAATTTTTTTACAACTTTTTTGTCATAACTGTGATGTAGCAAAATTGTAAGGAGGTTACTGAGAAGAAAACTCTAAAAAGGTTTCTACAACATCCACCATTATAGAGAGAATTACTCATACTTAAGAGAGAAATTATTTGTAGCCTCTTCTCCTTCCCCTCCCATTGTCATACCTTGAGAGGAGATTTATATCCAAACACAACTGACACCTATTCACAGTGTAAAGAATGTTTTAGAGCTTGGAAAGCATTGGGTATTTGCCAAATAAGCCGGTGAGGCTTGGCGGTGCAATCAGACGATATTGCGGGATTTGGTAAGCTAGTGAAGACAAGATTTTAAGAAGTCTATTGGTAGCTGGGACTCTAGGTAGATTAGGTTTTGAAGATCTTTTTGGTATCATTATACTCTAACTTATTCACTAGTGGATCATTTCGGCTTGAAGGACCGCAGAAAGGTTTTTACACCAAGTTCTTAGGTTTTCCTCTTTGATAACACATCGCTGTATTATCTTGGGTTTGCCATCCTTTTCTCTACTACCCTTTACATATTTACCTTGCACTTATATGTTCATCCATGTAATTGTTGTGTGTTTCGATTAATTAATTTGTTAATCATATATATTTCGCATCAAGTGTGTTTAGATTAAAATTAATCAAACTGTAATTAAGAATTGGGGGTCTAAACAAGCTATAGTGGTTTATATTATTTGAGCTTTCAAAAACAAATTAGAAAATTATGTCTCGCACCAGTACTTTTACTCACTAGTGAATAACTATCAGAATGAGATAATTTCCTAGTCATGTGGTTAATTAGTTGTGTTCTATACGTGCAAAATTTAGGAAAGTAGTGAGGTATTTTAAGTGCTTCAATGTTGTAGTCCATCATGCGATTAAATATGCAAGCTTGATTTGTGCTCAATTTGAATAAGATAATTTCTCACGTGGCTAGTTACTTTGATCTCTTCCTTGTTGAGATCTAGCATCTAGGAGAAATCTCGACATTTGTGATCTCTCTTCCATGTAAGGGTCTTTTGATCCATAGGCCTAAAACAATGGAGTCATCATTGCGCAACTGGCTCAAAATGGTCAAAGATGAGCAGATAACAACATGCTTATCACGTCGTAAGGACAGGCACTCCCTCCACCCCCACACTGCTTCACCCTTGATCAATTGCCCAGCCAAACTTTCTAGCACATTTTTTTTTCTTCTGCTGAAATTTTTTTTGCACCAGCTTATTAACATTCTAATGTTATTTTTACAAAGTTATAATGAAAATATCATGCTTATGACCACTTTTCTTACTATGACCTCCAAAAAATTAAATTAACATAGTAGAGTCAACTATCTAACCCTAAAGTCTATGTTCATCAAAATTTGAAGTAACATGCACTCGGTTTAGCTTTAGAGCATCTTAATATGAAAATCACCCAATTCCAAAGACCTAGACTATAAATTTTTGAAAACAGTATAGGTATTAAGCAGTAGTTTCTACGTTACTAATGAATGGCTTCGATTGATCTTGACACCAAAACTCAATTTCAATGTCCTCCCTTTTACAGATTTGAGTACCTTCTTTTTAGAATTGTTTGACAACTTACATTGGTTTGATTAGCCTATAAACTTACAGGAGCTAAGCTACAATGAAGATTCATTCATAAAAAGATAGAGAAACAAGAAAATCAGTGTGCAGAAATAAAGCTCAACAAACATGTCTCTTATATACTACATTCCACCATGAGAATTTTTTTATTTTTTATTTTTAAAATCAAACCAGAGGATGTACAAATGTAAAATACATTATCCTTGTATTTGGATGAGGGATTTGCAGGTCGGATTTGGGGAGAGAGGAATTGAGCAATGAATTTCTCAGCTTCCTTCCTCGGCTCTCTCTCTCTCTCTCTCTCTCTCTCTCTCTCTCTCTGATAAATTCATTCTCAAAAGCTACCAAAATTTAGATATTTTAATTTTTATGTTGTATCTTTTGTGCTGGTAATTGTATTTCATGGTTGGATTTTTGCTGTGTAAGCTCTTGTAGCAAGATTAATTTTTCATAAAGTTTTAACTTTTTTTCCTTCCTAGTTACTATGCGTTCTCTTATGAGGTTTTGTTTTTTTTTTTTTTTTTTTTTTTTTTTTTTTTTTTGTTTTTTTTTTTTTTTTTTTGAAATTGAATATTCATTCATAGAGGAAAAAATACAACTAGATCAGAACACATAAAAAACCAGAGAAAGAAAATAGGACAGAGGCACCAAAATAGACCAAAAACCTAGCCTAGTCTAGCTGTAAGCATCTGTGCGAAGAAGGTCAGCTACAAACTCTTGAGCTGTACCAAACCAGCTCTTCAAATCTCTGGCATATTGTGCAAGTTCATGGGCTACCTTGTTGCCATTCCTACTTATGTGCTTGGTCACTACCAATTGAAAATTTGACATTTCTTGGATAATACCAGCAATAGTGTGACCAGCCACTCCCCTGCAATCTTTGACTTGAACTGCTTGAATAGTTTGCAAAGAGTCTCCTTCCACCATGATATTTTCTAGGCCTAACATTTGTGCTAGGACAATGCCTTGTTCCATGGCAATGGCTTCAATTTCCTCAACTGCAAAATTACTAGGTAAGGGCAAGCTAATGGCTGTAACCACCTACTTTTCCTAGTCCTTAATCACAACACCCACACCAGAATGACCATCCAAAGCTGGAATAGCTCCATCCACATTTATGAGGAACACACCTTCTAGGGGAGGCTTCTATGCTCTAACCTCATCCATTTTTCCTGTAACCAATAAGTTTTTTGCATTTTTAAAATCTTCAATCATGCGGATTGCTGTCCCCCATACCTGGTCCACTGTTGTTTTACTGGCTTCATACACGAATTGATTTCTGTAATACTGTATCGCCCATGCTACTCCAAACAACTTTTCCAAATCACTTTGAGCCCTTTGACTTATTATGGATAAAGCCAAGTCAGATATGTCACAATTGCATTCTGAAATTCTTGTTTGGACAGTCATTCCAATTTGACCAGACAACTTTGGCAAGATCACACTTTAGGATGGCATGCTCCACTATTTCCACTTCTTTTCTATAGATAGGGTAGATGGCATTAGCTTGAACTCCTCTCTTGTTTAAATTCATCATAGTGGGGATTGCATTCATACATATTCGCCAAGCAAAAATGCGAACTTTTTCTAGGATATTTAAGTGCCACGACTTCTTCCATAGAAGGGTTCGCACGTCTCCCACCGAAGATTCTTCCTGTAAGTTTGAATTCAGCACTTGCCTTGTTATATAGTAATCACTCTTCACAAAGAAAATTCCTTTCTTATTGCCCACCCATATTATGGAGTCTTTTGGTATGTGATAGCTGATGGGGATGTTGAGGATTGTTTCCACCTCAAAAGGGAGGAAGATACTGTCTAGCCTATCTTTTCTCCATCTTCTTGTGTCTACATCTATGAGTGCTAATACCATTGGGAAGTCCCCAAAGTCTTTTGGCGGAGATATGACCTTGTAGGTTGTAGGGGTTGGCAGCCATTTATTGTCCCAAATGTGAATCTTTTTTCCATTGCCCACTCTCCATCTAGTACCTTGCTTAAGACCCCCAAACTTTTGTGGATACTCCTCCATGCATAGGATGGGTTGCTCCCTAAATTGGCACTAAGGACATCACAGTTTAGGAAGTATTTAGCTTTGAATACCCAGGCCATCAATGAGAACGGCTCTTCATGCAATCTCCACCCTTGTTTAGCAAGCATAGCAAGATTGAAAGCTTGAAGGTCCCTAAATCTTATACCTCCTTCCTTTTTTGCTTTGCACATCTTCAGCCAACCCACCCAAGCAATTTTTTATTCTTGTTGCCTTTGCCCCCACTAAAAGTTCCTCAGCATTCCTTCAATGTCATCACATAGGCCATTTGGGAGTAGGAAACATCCCATTGTATATGTTGCACTGCCTGTGCCATGGCTTTTATCAAAATTTCTCTGCCTCCAATGGATAACAACTTTTCCTTCCACCCCATCAGCTTTTTCCCTACCCTCTCTTTTATTTCACTGAAGGCTTGTTTCTTTGACCTGCTAATCATTGAAGGGAGACCTAGATATTTTGTTGGTTTAGCATCCTGCATTAGGTCGAGACTTTCTTTCACTTCAACACTTTTCTCTTCTTCTATATTTTTGCTAAAAAACACAGAGGATTTGTTTGTGTTAATTTTCTAGCCTAATGCTTCTTCATACTTTTGCAGTATATCTAGTAGTTTCCTGCTTTCTTGCCCAGTTGCTTTGCAATATAAAATGTTGTCATCAGTAAAGAGGAGGTGGGTGATAGTACGGCAGTTTCTGCATATGGAAATTCCAGAAAGTCTCTCATGCCTAGTTGCTTCCAAAATTAATCTTGTAGAACCTTCTGAAACTAGGAGAAATAAGTATGGGGATATTAGGTCTCCTTGGCGTAAACCCCTTGTAAGGGTTATATAGCCATGGGCAACCCCATTAATAAGCACAGAATAAGTTATAGTAGTAACAAAATTCATAACAAGATTTATCCATTTTTCATTAAACCGTATTTTATCCATGACTTTCTTTAGGAAAACCCATTCAACTCGATCATAAGCCTTGCTCATATCAAGCTTTACGGCCATATAACACTCTTTTCCTTCTTTCTTTTTCATGTAGTGCATGATTTTGAAAGCAACTAGTACATTATCAGCTATAAGACGACCTGGAACAAACGCACTTTGGTTTTTTGAAATAATGGTGGAGAGGATTGGTTTAAGTCTATTTGCAAAGACTTTTGATATGATTTTGTAAAACGTATTGCACAAACTTGCAGGCCAAAAATCACTCATTTTGGATGGGCAGTTTGTTTTTGGAATGAGGGCAATATTAGTTTGGTTTAGGGCTGCTATTGATGCATTTGAGTTTAGAACATTTAGCACAATATTAATTACATTATCTCAAATGACATCCCAATATTTTTGGTAAAAGATATCAGACATTTCGTTAGGGCCTGGTGCTTTTGTTGGATGCATATTTCGGACAGCTTGAATAGTTTCCTCCTTTTGAAATTCCTTGGTGAGTTGCTCATTCATCTCTTGAGTGACCCTTCCTAGTACTAGATCAGCTACTTCCTCTATTCTGGTTGGAGAAAAGGTAGATAATAGCTCCTTGAAATATTCTATTGCTATGATTGCAATACCCCCCATATCCTCGCACCAGCTTCCATCTTTATCCCATAGCCCTCTAATCTCATTTTTCTTTTTTTGTTGGGATGCTTTGTAGTGGAAGTATTGAGTGTCCCTGTCACCCTTCTGAAGCCATTGGACCCTTGACCTTTGATGCCATCTGGTCTCTTCCTCATCTAGGAGTTCATTAATCTCTTTTTGGAGCTCATTTATTTTTGCTCCCCTACTGCCATTCTTGTATTCCTGAACCAAAGCTTGGAGGATCTTCCTTTTCTCTTGAATTTTTCAAGGATGATAGCCAACATCTATTCGACTCCATCTAGTTAAACCCACTACACATTCTTTTAGACCTTCAACCAACCCAATGGTTGATTGTATACCTAAGAAATTTGTCCATTTATCCTATATAACTTCCTTGCATATTTCATACTTAGTCCAAGCAGCTTCAAAATGGAATCTTCTCTTCCTATATATAGGTGGATTTTATTGGTTTGTCAGGAAGATGGCATAGTGGTCGGATGTTGACTCCACAATGTGAAACACTCTGGAGTTTTGGTAATGCTCTATCTAGTCCATTGTAGCTAATACTCTATCCAATCTTAGTTGGATTCTTCCCCTCCCATGTCTTTGGTTGCACCAAGTGAAATCTAGCCCTTCATATCCCATGTCTTGGAAATTACATATATTTATAGCCTCCCTAAAACCCTCCATTTGTTGTTGGGGTCTATCTAGACCTCCTGCTTTCTCTGTTGCCGATAAAATTTCATTGAAATCTCCCAAGCATGCCCATGGCATTTGGTACTGGGAATTGAGATGTCGAAGCAAATTTCATGATCTTCTCCTTAAGTTGTTTCTAGGATTCTATAGAACCCTGTCATCCTCCACTTAAATCCTGATATAGGATCCATAACAATTACATCTATATGTGAACTTGAGAAGCTTTTATTTTCAACATCCACATCTCTAATCCACAGTAGAGCCATTCCCCCACTTCTACCTTCACTAGGGATTATTAAGCCATTAGGGAAGCCAATTTTTTTCTTTTACCTTCATCATTCTTCTAGTTCCTACTTTTGTCTCTATTAAAAAGACTAAATTGAGATTGTATCGTTGCACCATATCGTGCAACGCTCGAACTGCCTAGGGGTTCCCAATTCCCCGGCAGTTCCAGCTTAAGGTATTCATGGCTCTTGGCAGTGGCTGCAAGGCAGCCATTGCCATTTGAATAAGGGAGAGAGACATACCTTCACATATCCTTTTTTGTCGGCCTTCATCTTTTGTTTCCTTATCTTCCAAAAGCTTGAGCTTCATTCCCACTGTGCTTTCAGCAATCTCCATCACTGTTTTGGTGTTTTTTAATTTTCCTCTTTCCAATTTCTTCCATTTACCCATCTTTGTTTGGGCCTTTTCCCCTTCTATGTTAGTGTACATTTCTTTATTAGCCCATTTTGTGTTTTCATTGGGCTACCTTCTGTTGCTCTTTGTTTTGCTTAGCCTATCTGTTGGTTTGTGGGCCCCATTCACCACTACCAACTGACTCCACATTGTCTTCAAGCACAACTGATTTCATTCCTCCTTTCTTAACTCTTCTATTGTGGATATCCACCCTTTCTTGCCTGGCAGATTTTTCTTTGCTTTTTTGAATTTGAATTTGAATTGCTTCTTCCAAAGAGCTTCTATCTCCATCAACTGACACACCAGGTAAGGTTAAATCAACTTTTTGTTTTCCAAGAAAGTTTTCTGCCTCCTGGTTTTGCCTCATGGTTTCTTTCCTCCAACCTTCCCCTTCCTTCGATGCTGTACTTTGCCTTGTTTCCCCTGAAATTTGCGGATTAGTAGGCATCATCGCTGCCTTTGCTGGACCAATTTTTAAGCTTACCATTTTGTTTCAAACTTGAGCTCTTAGCCATTCTCCATATTGTTGGGGTTCATTAGTAGGATTTCCCATGGATTGGCAATGTCGTTCATCATGCCTCATTATCCCACAAGAAAAACAGAAAACAGGGATCCTTTCATATCGAAAATAAACTTGATAAATCTCTCCTTCTGGACTAGCTATCACCCCACAATGCCTCAGTGGCTTGTCTAAAGGAATACCTACCCGAATCCTCATAAATTTTGCTTGGTTTGAAGACCATGATCTCAAACCTGCCATCAAAAAATTCCCCATACTATTTCCAATATCTCTTCCAGTTTTTTTCGGCATCATATCAAAAGGAAGACTCCATACTGTAGCCAAAAGGGAGAGTGCGTGAAGTTGATATTATTTGCTGTCATCACTCTTTTCCATCTTTGAAGAAGTAGTAGATTATTCTCAAAATTCCATGGACCATTTGTTTCCACCCATTGCAGCTGGTATTCATTTGAAAATTTGAACTAGTAGGTATCATTTCCCACTTCCACAATTCTCAAATCTAGACTTGCTTTCCAAGCCAAACGTATGTATTCTTTAGTGCACGCTAGTTTTGCTTTCTATTTGTTAATAATCGACCCACCATATTGAGAGCACATTCTTCCAACATTTCAGCTTTGTCTTCCCTTGAAACTACAATTTGAACTTCTTCATCCTTAGTCAAGCGCATGTGCTTTGTCCCTTCTATTAGATCTTGTTCTGTCCTAGCTTGAGCATATTAGTTGACCACCAAGATGGGATAAGCAAGCTACCTAATCTGGGCCAAAGAAAAGACTCTATACACTTTTTGAGAGAGAAAGGATCTCCTACGTTTCTAGAGAGAGGAAAACTCGAGAGACTCAATAGAAGAAACTCAAGAGAGAAAGACTCTTACTTGGGGAGAGAAAAGTTTTACCTGTCAAAGGCTTTGAGAGAGTTGTGCTTATGAGAGTTCATTT
The DNA here is from genome assembly GCA_023055345.1 of Quercus wislizeni. Classification (NCBI taxonomy): domain Eukaryota; kingdom Viridiplantae; phylum Streptophyta; class Magnoliopsida; order Fagales; family Fagaceae; genus Quercus; species Quercus wislizeni. The sequence goes on along the minus strand of JALGQJ010000003.1, from coordinate 45,336,776 downwards.
AAAATAAGTATAATTATTTATTTAAATAGCCTTATGAGAGTTCTCTTACCAAACACACAAGATAGTGGGGCTCACATGTTTGAGCATTTAAATCACACAATAATCTTCAAGTTCTGCCAACAAACCTAGACATGGAAAAATGATCAGAATTTGCTGACTCGACCTGACCCAGAAAATATCTGACCTGAAACCAAATTTTTTTGCTCGAAGTAAAAACAGGCTAACCTATGACCCGACCTGGTTTTTTTTTTTTTTTTTTTGCTAGTTAAATTGACCTTCCTGGGTTAACCCGTAACCCAACCCGTTTTTTAAAAAAATTTTGCAAAAAAATATTTAGATTACACCCTTAGGTGCTAGGTGCATAAAGCATAAAGCATGGTAGGCTGACAGCCTACTACCTAGCAAGTAGCCAATAAAAGTAAATAGTCACATTAGTCACATGACAACCCATTTGTTAAAAAGAAAAAGAAAAAAAAGAGAGAGAGTTAAAATGAAAGGAAAACTAGTAAACAAAGCAAATAGAAAAACATTAAAATTAGACTAATAGTGAGAGTCCAAGACTAATGATTTGACCATACACTAATGCTACTTGTCTACTTACACAAAGTGACAAAACTTAAGTTGAAGTTACTAAACTTGAACTACAATTTCCAAGTACGAATATTTGCAATGTCAAATTTGCTACCAAGATTGAGTAAATTGAGATTGAGGTGTAATTCTTATAAAATATTTATTTGTTCTTTTTTACTTAATATGTTATGTTTATTTTTAAAATTATTTTTGTTTAGTTTATCTTTTTAAATAATCTATCTTTATTATTATTTTAAATGCAATAGGAACATGTGCACTTAAGGAGGTTGATAACTTGACATAGTCCATGACATTTAGTTTTGTTGTTGTTGTGAGAATGATATTATTAGTGGTGTAAACTTCAAATATATACCTTTTGGTGCTCCTTAGGATCTATCTCTCTTTGAAGTTGTAAATTTGTATTTACAACCATTTTGGTAATGATTTATTAACATTGAAAACTTTGTCAACATGAATTCATGATTATAAAGAATTTTAGTCATACTCAAAATGATTAGAATTGGAAGGATATTAATAAGTGGCATTAGGTGCAATTCATTTCCTTGATTGATTTTATTCATTTTCTCTTTAAAAAAAAAGTTGCTATCGATTTGTTTTTGTAATTTATTAAAAAAAAAAAAAAGGTTCATTTGAAAAATACGAGTTGACCCAACTTGTGTTACAACCCGATTGACCGGTTTTTTACCTACATCCTAATTGACCTGCAAACTCGATTGACCTGACCTACACTTTTGTCATGTCTAACCAAACAGGTCTTTATCCTCTAAAACGCTTAAGAACATGGGCCAAAGAAACAGTAAAACTGCCCTCTTGGGCCTAGACATAAAAGGCCCAACATATTTCTCTATTTATCTAGAGCTGATTTACTTTGTTAAGAAATCAACCAACAACAGTGTTTCTGGTGTTTTTTCATAGTTCTATGTGGGGCAACGCGCCTCATTAGCTTGTGGACTTTTACCATGCATTCGAGAATCGGAGAACCGGGGCGATAGTACTGACCACTGTGAAGTTTTTTACTTTTAGCTGCCAAAAGAGTTTCTTGACACACACGACACACATAATAACACGAGTCAAATGGTGACCGGATTTATTTTCCCCAAGTATAGAGAAATGCATGGCTTGATTCATACGCAAGAATTAAAAAACGGATCGTGATGTACAAGATATTGACTCGTGAGATCAGAAGCAACCTCGAAAGAGAAACTGTACTAAAAAAACACCCTTGTTGAGCTGAACAAAACAAATACAAAAGCTGGGAGATGCGAAAATTTTCTTGGGTTCTGGTCGTTTAAAGCTCCTCGAGCATTCACATTAAAGAAGAAATAAATGTTAAAATATTATATTTGTAACTTTTTTTTTATACAAGATAGAAATTCTATTCTATTCTAATTTAAGTATATTTGTGTATGAAACTCTTTCTTGAAAACTTAAACTCAGGCCCTTATCTTCCCATACCATACAAACATTTATATTTTTAGAATGATCATCACATCAAATATGTACAGTGGTAAAATAAAAAAATGTAGTAACTATATTTGCAACTAAAACATTACAACAAAGGTGCTATAGCTAAAAGAAATTATAGCTTTCTCTCTCTTCTTTTCTTCTCTTTAAAAAGATTTTTTTTTTCTCTTTATTTTTTCTTTCCTTTTTCTCTCTTCAGACTTGCCATTTCTCTCCTTCATCTTTTTTTTTTTTTTTTTTTTTTTTGGTTTCCTTCTTTCTCCTCTCTCCCTAAACTCGATCTCCCTGTGACTTCTGATCTATCTCCCTATGGGTCTAATTTGGAGGCACGGTGATGAGATTGGTCATGAGGCACGGTGGTGAGATCAATCAATGCATGGGTTGGATCGTTAGATTACAATTTTGTTTTGATGGTTGGTTGTTTTTGGTAAATGGTTGTGGTTTTTTTTTTTTTTTCTTTTTTCTTGCAGTGGGTTAGATCGGCCACTAGTGAGTGCTTGGCTATGATTCATTGGTGGATAGGAATGTTATCGGTGAGTGTGTGGTTGAGATTTGGTGGAAGAGGAAGGTGGTTGAGATCTTGTTTTTGCAGTGGCCAGTTGTTTTTGTGGTGGTTGGGTGTGATTTTGGGGGATGGTTGTGGTTATGCTTTTTTTTCTTTTTTATTTTTTCTTGCAGTGGGTTGTGGTTGCCACGATGGTGCCTGTGGCTTGTGGTGGTGGTGGCTGTGGTGGGTTGTGGGTGCTACAATGGTGGTTATGGCAGCTGGAGTAGAGGTAGTGGTGGTGGAGGAGGTGGTTGCTATAGGTTTTTGTGTGTTTTTTTAATTATTTTAATAAGCCGTCAATATAATTTTAAATGTAGTAAAAATTATAGAAGTTTTGATGTTGGATGTATTTTAAAGTGGGGTGGTATAATAGATAAAGTAGGTTTTTAAAGTATTAAAAGTTAAAATTTTTAGAATCATTGATGTAAATGCCCTTAGGCATGCAATTGTTAATAAACCTTTTAGGAAATAAATTAATTTTTTTATTTGACCATTTGCTACATTAGCAATTTTTATTTAAAAAATAATGATAGAAACTAAATTGACACGAATCTAAAATATTAGGAGACTAAATTGACACAATTAAAAGATTATGGGGACTAAATTGATACGACATTAAAAGATTAGGAGACCAAATTAACACAATTAAAAGATTATAGACTAAATTAAAATATAGTATAAAAAACGAGAACCAACTACATAATTTACCCTTTAAATAATTATCATTAAAATAATATTATCTTCCAAATACTCCAAAAAAGAAAGATGTTGGCAATCAACAGAGACCACCAAAAGAAAGGGGCGGATACGCAAAACCTCCTCTCTCCCTGTCAAATTTTTACTATTTTTACTTTGTTACATTTTCTATTTTTTTATATTTAAATGGTTGAGATTTAAAGGCTATTTTTTTTTTAAATAACTTTAAATCTCAACCATCCTTAGTAATTGCACGAGGTGTAATACTTACCTGTTCTCAATCCATAAACAACAACGTGACACTGACTGCAGCAAACTGAGCTATCTGCCATTTTGTTTTTCCTTTTTAATGTTCTTTCTGTTTTTTTTTTTTTTTAACCAAAATTTCGAATTATCACCTGTGTTTGGTGTAGAATGGTAATTCGAGCAGTGCACATCAAAGGGGTTTCGATACTCGTTGACTCATCGCACGACAAAAATAGTTGGTATAGTACTCAATTGACGTTTATTTTTGTTTGCACGCCAAAATATAAATAAATTCAGTAAAAAAAAACAAAAGTTATATTAAAATAAAGGTCAACCATATTACATAGATCGTCTCACTCATTTTAAGTTATTATTATATTCTAATAATAACTTTAACAAGATTCTCAAAAAAAAAAAAAACTTTAACATTTTTTTTTCAAACCAAACTCCATTAATGAGGTTCAATGATTTCTCATTGCTACAAACATGCATGGAAACGATGGAATGCAATCTCTCCCTTCGTATTACTTTCTAATTTACCTAGCCCTGTACCCCACCAAAAAAAAAGAAAAAGAAAAAAGAACTTACTATCCCACTGTTAGGATCTTTTAAATACAAATCATTTATTCCACTTTTAATGTACCATTTTATATTCTACCAATTACAACTTGTCATGTATTATTTTACTTTCTTTATAAAATTACTAAAGTTTAAGATGGAAAAAAAATTAATACATAACAAGTTGTGATCGATGGAATAGAAAGTAATACACAATAAATAGTACAGATGACTCGTATTCAGATCTTTTTTATTTGTATGGGATTTAGTTTGCAGTTTAAATATTAAAACATTAAAAGTTAGTAAGACTATAGAGTTAGTAGTAAGAGTAATGTAATGACCACAACTTTTGCCTCAAATTTTTGCCAAAATTTGCTTCTTAAGTTGAGTTGTGAACCCACCACTCACAACCTTTTATGTTAGTAAGTTATGACAAAAATTATGGCAAGAATTGTGGTCCTAGAATTGGATGGATGTTAGTTTAATTTGACAAGCAGAAGGAACTCCAACACGCTGAGGCCGGTGCCAGAGATAATGCTTCTGTTCAGGATGACTTGAGTGATATGGCAAAGACCACCAGTAAAGCAAGACAAGCGACACCGATGACCCAAATAAGATAGGGAGGAAGGATCATAGCCACCATTAATATGAACCCAAGAGTAGCAGTGGCACATCCTATATTGCCCAAAATTTTGGCACTGTCAAGAAGCGTATGGCTTTGCCAGAGAGCAGCAGTGCAAAATACGAACCCAACTAAGTTCGTAAGCAATGTAGCAATTAAAAGGCCCCTGGTCCCAGAAGATATGCGAAGGAAATCGATAGCAGTGGCAGCAGCCGTTGATTGGACAATTACTGCAATGAATATCTCTACCTTCTTCATTGGTCTCGAATTCTTTCCTCCCATTGCCTTTTCGACATCCCCAACCCTGCTTCTTCTTTCTTCAACACCTTTGTCTCTTTTTCCCTCTCCATGTCCATCTCCACCTCCTATGCCTACGCCTGTGTCTATTACTTCATCTTGGACTCCTCCTCCACTAGCTATGCCTCCATCTCTCGCTTCATCTTGGTCTCCTTCTCCACCATCTATTGCTTTGTCTTTCCCTTCAGCTACTCTGGCAGCTCCAGTTCCCTCCTTCTGTTCACCTGAATTGTCTTTTTGGCCTTTAGCACTACCATTGGCTTGAGTGAAGCGGAACCTGCCAGGTGTAGAGCCCCAGGAAAACATTTTTGGTTTCTAAGTGTAGCAAATGAATCAGGTAAGCAAATGATTATATAGTTGAAAACTTAGAACGTAATGCTGTAATTCAGAATGTAAATAGAAAAGGCTAATGCCTATGGTAGTTACCAAGAAGTTGAATGGCAAATTCTCGGAAGTTTCAAGTTTCCATGCCATGTTTGTCAAGTTATCACTTAGTTTTCGATACGGTATAGACTTAGACAGGTAAACGCCGTGTTATAGACTTGACTAAATCTTCAATAATAAATTTCAGGGAAAGTTTCAGTCTAACAGTGCTGGCCATTCTGGGTCCATAATCCATATATACTTTTTTGAAATTGATGGATTGCTTGTTAAGTTTTGACATACTTTCAACTCCCAAATAGCCAACGAAATTTCCTAGAATCATCTTGTTATATATCTATAAATGTGAGATCATGTCAAATACAATGTAGAGACTTATTATTCGCAGCAGTCATCAAAAGGATGAAACCCGCACCTTTGAGACTTCCCCTTCCAGAAATCCTTCTTCCCCTCCTTGGCCTTTCAAAATCCTTTAACTTATGCCTTATGAAATCCATTGTTAGCATCTCATCCACTGCAACTACAATTTTTATTTTTCTTCCACATGAAAAGGTAGACGGAAGTCTAGTTCCAACTCTCTTCAAAGATCGACCACCTGATTATCATATGTTTCTAATATCCACCCTCTCCGCATTTTTGGGCGCCTTCAGTTCCATGATGATCCAACACAAGGAAAGGGTTGAAAGATTTTGCAGGATTTATGCCATTGCTTCCATGTTGGTTGCAATAGCAATTGTCTTCTGCGCCGCAGCTCTCTGATTTGTAAGCCCGCTACTGAAGCACGACATATAGTTATTATTACTATGGGAGACATCGTGACATTTGTTTGGTATTAAATGGAAACAATTGTCTGATTCAAAGAAAGTACCATGTTATATGTTCAAAGAGTAAATGAAGATCAGCTTCTTCTTCTTTTTCTTTTTTTTGCGCTGAATAAGAATGATCAGCTAATGTATTATTTTATTTTTTAATAATGACCCGCTAAAATTTCTCATCTGAATAAAATTTCTGGACTTATCTCAATTCAATACAGGGTTATGGCGATGGTTAGGTTTATTCTTTTAAAATAAAAAACTGTTATCATGGTTTCTCTATCTAGCATTTCTACAAAGCTGGATTAGCTTTACCTATGCGATTTGTTAGTGTAATGCTTGAACGAAAACCAAAAGGTCCCCTGGTTCGCAGAGACGTAAAGCAGATGAACTCGAGGCTATGTTATATGGGTTCTTTTGTTTTGTGGGTTTTCTTTCTTTCAGTATAATTTGCCAAGTGCTGGAGACACTCTGTAATTAAGATGTTTGATGTGAATGAAAATGTTTTAATGATTACTAGGCTGCGTTTGTTACATTCATTTTCAGAAAATATATTTCAAATTTGTGGGTGTTGGGGGTGACTAAAATTGTTGTTCAATTTCAGATCGTAAAATAGAGGTATTTTGGTGTTGTTAGTGCTTTTTAGGATTAGATTACGTTAAAACTTAATTTTAATTAACTAAAGGTTATAAAAGTGATGAGTTATTTAACAAAGCGAAGCTAATTATAAAGGAGCAACTTTACTACAACAAACCTGGCCTATGATTACAACAGTGGCGGAGCTAGAAATTTATTTTTGGAAGGGCCCTATATAAATTTTTATGTGTGTGTGAAATGTAAAATAGTAATATATAATATTTCATAACTCAATTTTTTTTCCTTTTATTTGTTGAGATAATTGTTAAAATACTTATGTGTTCATTTTAAAGATGATGAATATTTAATTATTGTAATTTGTTGACATATGTATTTATGAATTGTATTTTATTTAAATGAAAATTAAGTTTATTTTTAAACTTTCTTAAATATATATGTATATTATCATGTATGATGGGCCAAAATGATAAGGTTATTTAGAAATTTACAAAATTTTAAGGATATTTTCAAAAAAAAAAAAATCAAAAATTTTGGGGGGGCCCAGGCCCCCCTTGGTCATCAAGTGGCTCCGCCACTGGATTACAGAAAAGTTTGTTTTCAAAATCCCTTGATTTCGTCGCCTGAGACATATGGTCACAAAATTACTTTTGATGTGTAATCTTGGTTACTAAAATGCTAGCAACAAAAATTTTCTTCACCAAATCGTTTGTTTAGTTTTTTTTTTTTTTTTAAATGATCAAAGAAGAAATTTCATCACCAAACATTTTTCCTTGCTAAATATTGTATTTGGTGACGAAACAATTCTATTGCCAAATTTATTTTTATTACCTTTTTTTTTTTTTTTTTTTTTTTCACTCTATTTGACAACAAAAATTTTTGTCGCTAATTGTATTTATTTTTTAAATTTCTTTCAATAGAATAATTGATAAAAGTTTTCATCACCAATATTCTCATTACATCAACTTGTTCATTTCCATCGGCATATAAACAAATCATTTATACAATCCAAAAGTAAATAAAAAATTATATTATTTATAAATACAAGTAACTTGTTCACAACATAATTACAACTTTTACAACTAAAAACGAAAAATGCCTTATAACATTACCAGAAAAAAAAAAAAAAAAAAAAAGTGTTCTCTATATTTATTCTTTGGCCCACTACATCTTCATACTTTTGGAGAATGGTCTAGAGTTCTCTGCTTTCCTGACCAGTTGCTTTACAATATATCACACAATCATCCGCGAAGAGTAGATGGGTTATAGATGGACTTCCTCTACATATGGATATCCCCAAGAGTCTCTTGTTTCTTACTGCTCCACAATCAAGCTTGTGAGACCTTTTGTACAAAGAAGGAAAATATATGAGAATAGAAGGTCACCCTAGTGTAGACCCCTAGTTGGGATTATATATACTGCCAAGGATCACCCTATTAATTAGAACAAAGTAAGATACAGTAGAAACACATTGCATCATTAAGCTAATCCATTTGTTATTGAACCTCATTTTTTCCATGGGTTCTAAGAGGAAGCATACATAAATGATAAATCTCATTCCTATGAGCTTCTCTTGATTTTTTTTTTTTTTTTTCCTCTTGATTTTTTTCTTCTCACCTCCTCCTTCTTCCTTTTATTTTTTCCCCTCATCGTGGCTTATAAGATTTTTTTTTTATAATCTGTCAATTTTTTTTCACATGAAACTCATTCTGGCCGAATTAATCCATGATTTCTGCCGGTATTGCCCGAAACAGCCAGAACACCCCGGAATTTGTTTCGTGGTGGAACAAGGGGGTATACTATTCCGGTTTGCATGTTAGAATGGTATTTTCCAGCCATTCAAGCCGGAACAGAACGAAATTCATACTTTGGTTTGATAGTTCACTTCACTACTGGGGTCCACAAATCTTTGTTGCACAGATGACAGAACAAAGCGATCTTCCGAAAGGTCAATAACATATGTCCTATGAAATCAATCGTTCGCTTCTCCTCCAATCTTGTCTAGTTACCAATCGTCATTGGATATGAGGAAGGGTTTTCAATTTGTTTGAGACTAGGACAGATCATTTTAATCCCAATAATACGATTAGAGTGAGGTAGTATTTCTCCCTTTTTTTAAAAAAAAAAAAAAAAAAAAAAACTTGAAACAGAATAGCTAAGTTGCTAAATTAATTATTTATGCTGATGTTCGGCTGCGGCAAGGAGTGTGAGATTGGGATCCATGGTGCCGGCTCAACCAGATCAACCAGCGCCGGCTCTAGCACTTAGGCTAGCAATTGCCTAAAGCCCCCACGTCAGTTTGGCCCTAAATTTAGACAAATAGGAATATTTCTTTATCTATAGAAGCATTAATTAAGACTAAAAAATAGGCAAATACATAAAAGATATGTTATTTATTAGAATTATATATATATATATATATATATATATATATAAAAGTTTTTTATCAGAGAAAAATCTGGATAAGAAAAAAGAAAAACTCATTGTGCAAGTCAAAAAATAAAACACTCCGTGGGTTGTGCTTCTATAGAACTCATCTTGACTGTTCGTTCATTTTGTGCGTGAGATTTTTTTTTTAAACAAATCTATGTGAGAGTTTAAGAGTTCACAACTCATGTTCAGCCACATAAACGGAAAACCCTTTCTATCTTTCTCTCTATGTTAAACCTCTCTCCTCCATTTCATTTTCTCTATGTAAGCTAAGAAAACATTATTTTCTCCGTTTTATCTTATTGGTAGTTGTAGCCTGTAGGAGACAGAGCACAATGCCACATATTGGAATATTATTTTATTATGTAGACGTTAAATTAGAATACGGAAAGTTAAATTACCAAGTCTCTCAAAAAGTTTAAACTATTAAGAGATGGTAGATTTAATCATTTAATTTTATCACTCGCCTCATGTGTGGACTATTAAATTACCAATGCTATTAGGAGATAGTAGATTTAATCATTTAATTCTAACACTCAACCTCATGTGTGGATTGAAACTACCTTTTAATAGGTGGGGCTCAACATGAGATTTTAAATGGGAGATAGAGTGAAGAAGATATAGATAAAACTCAATACCTTTTGCTCTAATACCATGTTAAATTACCAATTCTCCTAACAGTTTAACTAATTAGGAGATGATGAATTTAATTAATCATTTAATTCTAACATCTTAGAAATATCTGGTTAAATTAGGGCTATCCACAGGTCAGTATGGGTCAATTTTGGTCTCAACCTGGATTTTACTTGCTCAGGTCAAGTGGAAGAAGACAAGAACCATAACCAACCACCAACCACCACGGTATTCGATTCAAATTGAACTTAGGTGAATGATTGGTCAATTCGGTCAAAACTAATGAAGGAGCAATAGTGGACGGAGGAGAGTAGATCTTCGCCGATCTGAGTGGAAGAGAGTAACTATGAGCCAAAATTTGTTCGGTTGAGTATATCTAAGTCGGGTCTAACTGAATATCGTTAGATTCAAGCATATTTGAGCAAAGGAGGAGAGTAGATCTAAGTGGAAAAGAGTAGATCTTAGATAGATTTGAGCAAATTTGAGCTAATACCGCCAAATCTGAGTAAAGGAAGGCCTAACATGGCAGGATCCGAGAGGAGGAGTGCTTGATTGTGATCGGATCTAAGTAAGTTCATTATTTTTAGTATTTGTCGGTTAGGTTAGGTGGCTTTGGTTTTGGAGGATGAAACTTGCCACTTAATCCACTAGAGTTGGTTTTTAGGCAGAAAAGAGTATATCTTCGCCAATCTGAGCGGAAGAGAGTAAATTTGGGCTCGACTTCATTAGATTTTGAGCAGATCTATACCTAAATCTAACCAAATATCAGTGAACTTGAGTAGATCTAAGTGAAGGAGGAGAGTAGATCTAGGTCGGATCAGGGTGAAGGAAGGCCAAATGTGGCTGGACTAGAGAGAAGAAGCGCCTGATTGTCGTCGAATCTAACTAAATCCATTATTTTTAGTGTTTGTCAATCAGGTTGGGTGGCTCGGGTTTTAGAGAATGAAACTTGTCACTCAACCCACTGGAGTTGGTTTTAAGGCAAACAAGAGTAGATCTTCACCGATCTAAGCAGAGGAGAGTAAATTTGAGCTAGACTTCACTGGATTTTGAGTAGATCTATGCCTAGATCTAACCAAATATTGCTGGATTTGAGTAGATCTGAGTGAAAGAAGGAGTAGATCTAAGTAGAGGAGAGTAGATCTAGGCCGAATCGGAGTGAAGGAAGGCCAAATGTGGCTGGACTAGAGAGGAGGAGTGCCTGATTGTTGCTAGATCTAGGTAAATAAGCCTTAATTATAGTATTTGTTGGTCGTGTCGGGTGGCTCGGGTTTGAAAGGATGAAACCCACCGCTCAACTCTCTAGAATCAATTTTTGGGGTCTGAGACTCATCGCGGACTATTAGAGGGGTTGGATTTGGTGGTGACGGGTCTATGTTGGTTGGGTGGTTGGGTTGCTTGGCATCCCTAAATTAATGATTAAATTTATAATATCCCAATAACTTAATATTTTGGGAGAATCGATAATTTAAGATGGTATTAGAGTAGGATGTTCATAAGGGCGATCCTTATATATATATATATATATATATATACATATGTGCACACGCGTTTGACTTTTTTTTTCTAGTTATTATAATTTACTACATAGAGTTTATTTTAATATTATTGAAATTATACATTTAGATATGGAAAATTTAGAGAGAAAATAGAAAAAATTAATCAAGTCTAAAAAGGATTATTTGGATAATTTTTTTATTAGCAAGAAATCTCACATATGAATAAAAAAATATATGTATTTAAAAAAATAGCTAATGAGTAAAATATTATTTAATTGATATTTTAGCATATGAAAGGCTTCAATTTAGTTATTGTCTTTGGCCCAAAATGCATTGAGCCCACCCTAAGATCAACTAGAAAAAGGAAATGATTTTAAGGGCAAATATAACTCTTTTCTTCTATAAAATTTGTTTTATTTTATAATGTAGACCCTAAATCTTTAAACGTGTAGGACAATTATCCAATGTATATAACATTATACACCTTTGTAACAAAATTGTAAGCATTTATTTAGTTACAATGTAAATCTTAGTAAAATTTAAACTAATAATTTTCCAAAGGTATAATAGTTCAAAAATTTTAAATTAATAAAATATTTCAATTTGGTAGTGGAATTGAAAAAGGTGGATGGATTGCAAAAATGTAATTTGCTTATCTGAGAGAGTGGAGAATTTAAGATCATGGAGAAAAATGTAATTATCATTACTTGAAAAAGTACTGTCATTGTGTTAGCCTTCAAATTTTTAAAGAGAGCAAGGTTCCTCTCCATTTCCGCCTATTTTGGGTGGATTGCAAAAAGTGGGTCAAGGAGAAGTTATTTCCATGCATTTCTTTCCTCCCTTATCAACCAAAAAGAGGTAATCACTACTCTTTCTTTTCTCTTCTTTCCCCACTTTTTACCTATGTGCAAATTTATTAGTAGTATTTCCTGACATGTAAAGACCTCAAATGGTTCATATCTCATCGAAAAAGAAAGTCCTCGAATGTAATTTCGTGGAAGTTTCTAGCCGATTACTTGGCAATTCTTTTGAAGTGTGTTATATTGTTTGGTCAGTTCACTTCAGGGGTCCACACATGTAAAATTGTGCGATTATTTGCTCAGCCTTTTGCTTTCCGCTGGCGGAAGGCAACAAAATTCCTAGAATAATCTTCTTGTTAAATATATCAGAGACTCACAAAAGGATATTGGCAATCCTGTAGCCCAAAATTTTGTTACACAGACCATAGCGCTCGTCGAAACTTCAACAAACCTTGTTGCAGCGATCTCTCTGTAAGTCGGAAACTAATTGGTAAAAAGAAAAAAGGATGAAGTCTTTGGTGGTGATTGGTTTGTGTTTTCGAGCAACAATTTTCAGTTTTTAAACAATATTATACGTATTTTCACACACTTTTTCACCCACACGCATTTTTACAAATGTTTTCAAACAACAATTTTCAATTTTTAAACACATATACTAAACGGGCCCTTTATCTTCCGCTTCAAGAAAGACTTCTTCCCCGTTCAAAAAGATTTGTGCTCTCAAATTTGATTACCTTATGCCTAGGGTAGCAATTGGGTGGGTTGGTTATGATTTGAGTTGGGTCATAAATGAGTTGGGTATATAATTGCCCATTTATTCATTTATGATCCATTTAACATTTTTTTAAATAACCATTATCTACCCAACTTATTTAATCTGAAACTCAACTCATTTAACTCATTATAAAATTCATATTTAGCAAATTAACGAGAAATTCTCTTACCTGTAAAAAATTTTCTTACCCATACTATGCAAATCATTTGAGGGTTTTTTTTTTTTTTTTTTTTCCGCAAAACTAATTCACCTTTCCCTCAAAACATAAGAACACTGAAACTGAAACTAACTTGCAGATTTTATTTTCTACTGACTTTTCTTGGCAACCAAACAGCAGATAAGTAAAAAAAAAATATTAATATTAATTAAATTATAAGAATTGAGGAATCATTCTCAAGTCTCTATCCACCTTGATCTTAAATGTGCAAAATTGCAAATCATATTGATTTTTCAACCCAAAACTAATTCAAATTTTCCCCAAAAAATATTTTCACTCAAAACAAATTGTACCCTAAAACAGAGCAAAATAGCAAATACACAAATGCCAAACTGAACCTAAGCTAGCTATTTTTTCCTTTCTCCTAACTTTTCTCAGCAACCAAACATAGATTAGTAAAAAAATTAAGGAAAATATAGAGTAATTACAGATTTGCAACACAGTTGAGTGGATGAGATCCATGGTTTTGATCCCTCCAATGTCGCTTTTTACGCCATGAATCCAAATCATAGCCCAACGATGTTTCCCCCAATTTTTGTTCTATGATCTCCTTCTTTTTGCGTGAGTGAGTGAGGTTTTGTGGGTGTTTTATAGGGCAAAGTAGAGAAGAGAGAGAGAGAGAGAGAGGTGTTTAGATTTTGTCTAGTTTGGTAGCTGAGAAAAAGCCCAAGAAAATGGAGGAGAAAATTTTCACTTAGATGCAAGAAGTGGTGGCTGGAGCTGTTGTGATGTTTTCTTATTAGGGTTTTTAGCTTTTTGTTTTGTTTTGTTTTGTTTTTTAATTATTAAACTTTAAATTTTAAATGGGTAATTGGGTACCTAATGGTTTAACCATCAAAACCCATTTAATTGAATTACCCATTTGGTATTATCCATTTAATTCAAATATTTAATTGGGTTGGGTCAAGACTTATTCAAATTAAGTGGGTTATTGGCGGGTTTATGGTTTGGATAAAAATTTCACCCCTAATTTTGAGGAAAAAATTTATCATGCATTTGATACATATATCCCCCTTCACGTAAGGTGAACTCTATAAGTGAAAGGGAGGAGACATGTACCGATGCATGTATTACCACCTCCATTTTGGATCACAGTCAATTTCGCCATTATATTTTGGTAGTAATCAATTTGGTCCCTGATATTTTAAACTTGAAATCAATTTGGTCCATACCGTCAACTTACTAATAGAAAATGCTTATGTGGCAAATGGTATGCATTGCTGGTAGACTTGAGGCTAAGTGGATACTTAAATAATATTAAAAAAAAAATTATTGACATTAAAAAATGCCACGCCAACTAAAAATATAAAAACAAGGGTAAATTTCACTAGTATACCTTGAGATTTGAGCTAATGTCAACCAAGTCCAAGTCATTTCAAATTTGACCAATTTGATCCCAAAAGAAAATTTAATCCCTAACAATGTTAACCTTCATTACTCATTTTTTATTTCTTTCTCAAACCTTTCTCTCTCTCTCTATCTCCAACCCAAACCACTCTCCTCCCTTTCATCCCTCCGTTTCTCTCTCTCATCCATGCCTTTCTTTGTCTCATATGTATATATCAAAATACCATCGATTTCCTCAAACTTTAAACCTAAAGCAAAACAAAAGAAGATCAGAACTACAAACAAAATCCATCACTCTTTCGCCCCACTCTCAGTCATAAGAGCTTGCTTCGTGGGGGGAGGTACACGTGCCACCTGGTCATAGCCATTGCAGCCTTTGTTGTGGGTTTCCGGGTTTTATTATTATTATTTATATTTGGGTTTTTAAGGCCAGTGGTTATCTTCAGTGGTGGTGGTGGGTTCCAATATGGGGTGAATTTGCAGTGGGGGTGGTTGTGGGATCCGATGGGTTAGTGGTTTGCTATAGCTTTTTTGGATTTGGATTTTGTTGTTGTGAGTTTGGCTAGGTTTTATGGTCGATGGTGGTGGTGGCAGATATGTAGTTAAAGAGGGAAAGGGACGAATGAAGTGAGAAGGGTAACAAAGAAGGAGGAAACATCATCTAGGTTTGGGAATTTATAGTGGCCGTGAGCTTCGACTTGGAGATTTTCCTCAGATTGGTAAACTTTGGTTGTGCTTTGAGAAGATGGGAATATTTTTTGCTTGCTTTCTAGATGAAGGAAGAGAGAATTACAATGAAGAGAGAGAAACTAATGGAGGATTTAGGAGTGTTAGGGATTAAATTGTATTTGGGGACCAAATTGTTCAATTTTGAAATATTTAGGACCTTATTGGCATTGGGCCAAATATCAAGGTATATTAGTGAATTTACCCAAAAAACAAACACAAAAACATACAAAATCAACCGGTTCTCTTTATCTCCACTGATCTCTCTTAGTGTTCTTCTTATTCTTCTTGTTTACACTATGTTGGGTTTTTCTCCAATTTTAAGGATCAAGAAATGCAGTTGCCTCCACTTCATCGATTACAAGTCAGGTTAGTAAAGATCTATGAGTTCATAGATCCACATTTGCTTCTAGAGTTCTAAGCATGGGAGTTACAACAGAGCTAGGCGGTGTGAGGAGGTTGTGTGAAAGTTGAGATTATGGGGTTGAAATATAGTGGGTTTTATTTTATGGGGAAAATTGGTTTGTACATTGTGTTTGATTATTTTGGGTTTGGTTTGTTCTTGGTTCAAAGTTTGTGTGATTTTTTTTGGGTTTGAATTAGTTGGTTTGTTCATCGTGTTTGATTTGTTGGGGAAAATTGGTTTGTTCATTGGGTTCATGTTCATTGTGCTCACCTCTCTCTCTCGCTCTCTTCAATCTGCTATTAGATATTTTGAACGAAAAAAAAAAAAAAGAAAAAAAGAAAAAAAAAAACAAAACAAAACAAAAGGTGGAGTGACCTCTTTTCTAGTAATTGTTTTGGGCCTAAAGAATTGGCACATATTTGTTAATAAAGTTAAGTCCATTCCATAATTTATGACTTAATCATGGTCCTAATCCAGGTTCCAAAGAACTAAAAAAAACAATATTAATGATGTGCAAGATCGCCAATAAGTTAATCTTTTGAATCTGTGGCATCAAAAAACCTGAAGAGTAAAATACCCTCAAAGTGCACCAATGTGGTGCTGACCAAGGAACCTTCGAAAGTTAAATTAGAAACTCACAATGATCTTCAAGAACTCTAAGAGTATAAGAGTTTAGGAATTTGTGTTTTCACATACCTTGAAATTTTGATATCTTGGTGTTTATATAGGGGTCTAGAGTGACCACGTTCACTGGACTGTAGGAACTAGTGTAATGGAGATCGTGGGTTAGTGGGTGTAGACATCCCATTTTGCAACTTACATTTAACCAATATTAAGGGCAAAACAGTAATTTTGCACCAAGGGAATAATCATAATTTAATCATTTAGATCTTCAAGTTTGTGATACAAAACAAATTTTGACACTCTAACGGTCACAACAATATGTCATGGGCCTAGATCGGACCACCCAATCAAAAGTTATCATCAAAACAATTTTCAATTGTTTTGGCGCACCTACAAAAAAAAAAAAAAAAAAAAAAAATAGAGAGACAGAGACTTGGAGATATGAAAACTAGGTTAAATAGAGATTAAAACATGTAAATAAAATGAAGGAAAAGCAAACAAAAGCAAATTAGGGTTTCTGGGCAAGAGTATGCATGTGCATATATAGGGCATGCATGCAAATCCCAATTGTATGCATACGCATACTTTGAGTATGTGTACTCATGCAAGGAGCATGCATACGCATACACACCCGAAACCCTAACATGCTTTAAACATAGACACTATATAAAACTAAATTAAACAAACATATTATAGACACACACACACAAAATTAAGAGTGCAATAAATAAAGGAGAAGGGGATGAAAAATATAAACATATGAACAAGTTAATATAAACAAATAGACCACCGCACACCTTTGGTGCAATGGTCACTCCATAAGTACAAGTACTTGTGGGGTGTGGGGTGTGGGGGGTTAAGGGCTAGGGTTCAAGTCTCTAGGTGGGGGCTTTACACACATATACACTTAGATTATGATAGAGTAGAATTTCTATCTTGTATAAAAATATATATAAACAAATAGATATAAACAATATAAATGGATGAATAACAAAATGAATGGAACCATAAACACATTGTTCCTAGATGCCTAGAAGTGATGAGTTGTTCCGCCTAGGGGTACTTCTCATAGAGTGTCTAGGTAAAGGTATGAAACCCATCTAGGAAACCCCACTAGCAATATAACAATATATACACATATGAACATCAAGATAAATAAAGGAACAAATAAACAATAAATATATATACAACTAGAGAAATACATAAAAGGCAAGCAATATAATGATAAAGCAAGAAATTTAAATGCAAGAATATAAAAAGACAATGAATAAAAGAGGTGCACGTGCGCACGCGCACACACACACACATATATATATATATATATATATATATATATATATGTATGTATAATGTTATGATGTTACAAGGAAAAGAGAAATGGGAAATGGGAAATGGGTATAGCTATAAAGAAGCTAACCCATTCCCTTACAACTTGCCCACTTACCCAAAAGGGTTAGTATGAAACCCATCTAGGAAACCCCACTAGCAATATAACAATATATACACATATGAACATCAAGATAAATAAAGGAACAAATAAACAATAAATATATATACAACTAGAGAAATACATAAAAGGCAAGCAATATAATGATAAAGCAAGGAATTTAAATGCAAGAATATAAAAAGACAATGAATAAAAGAGGCAAGTGTGCGCGCGTACACACACACACACACACACACACACACACACACATATATATATATATATATATATATATATATATAATGTTATGATGTTACAAGGAAAAGAGAAATGGGAAATGGGAAATGGGCATAGCTATAAAGAAGCTAACCCATTCCCTTACAACTTGCCCACTTACCCAAAAGGGTTTTTTTAATTTTATTTTATTTATTATTTTTTTTTTTTAATGAAGGAAAAGAGTAGCTGGAAATTTTTTATTGGAGAGGGGTTTTCTAAAGAAAAAGGGAGAAAAACTATTCCTAAGTGAAAGAAGAGAATTTCTAGGATTTTTGTGCATGAAATTGCTAAAATGGGGAGGGTCTATATATAGGGATTTGAGGGAAAATTTGAAGGTGTTGCTGGAACACCTTCCAAGCGACCATGTGATGGTATTTTGGCAACATCATCACATTTTTCCCTACTTGAAATTTTCATGGTTTTGTTTGATCATTTGTGAATATATGGATGATTTGTGTGTGATTTGAGCTTATTTTTCCTGGGTTTTGATTGGATTTTTCTAGGATTTGTTTTAGATTATTGGGTTATGTTTTTCAATTGGGTGGCTTTGCTTCATGGTGTTCACTGGAACTGGTTGGTTATGGATGCTTATGTTGATTTTGGGTGAATGTAATTGGAAGGTTGCGTTTGTGTTCTGGGTGTGGGTTTGCTTTAGCAAAGAGAGAGAAAAAGAGAAAGAGAGAAAAAGAGAAAGAGAGAAAAAGAGACAATAAAGAATAAATAAATAATATTTAAATGAAGAGGTAAAAAAATAGAACTTTTGATATTTAGTGTATTGTAAAATAAGGTGTTAAAATAGATAAAGTAACCTTTTGAGTTACTAAAAAGTAAATTTTTTAGCATCATCACTATGAATATGTTGGAAAATCTAATTTTGCATCTCATACAAAATACACAGCGGAAGCAACAATCACGAATCTACTTCATTCATGAGAGATAGCATATAACCTTGAATTCTAGAACAAAGAATAGAAAGCGTACTTTGATGCTGTAAAATTCAAAATCATGACTTAAAAATACCTTTAATCTTCATCTCAATTCCACATAGTGTCCAAGAAGTGTGGTCCCTCAATCAGTCTTTATGTACATTGATTCTCAAAGAAAGTTCTTCTTCTCCTTGTAGAGAAAAACTGTTTTTTTTTTTCATCATATGTATATTCTAACTACGTTGGTAGTTACTTTATTTAATAACTTTTATTAAATAAAAATTGATTATCTAATTGGGTTAGCTTTCTGGGCCTACTCAATTGGGCTTTAGTTTGTGGCTTGAGATGAGACCAAAGGGAACAAATAAAACTCTAGCTCCAATGGGCCTTGGGCTTATCTGTCAACTCTTGACAAGTCCAAAGTTACCATTAATTATATTTAATATCACTATATAAATATAATTGCACTCTATGCCATATTTAATAAATTATGTCCCAAGACTCTAATGATATCATATGACCCCTCTATGAAATATCCATAGTGAACAAAGTCATAAGGAACTGTCACTTTGTAAACAACTATTTTATCCTTGAGTATCCGGTTTAATCTTTTAGTTATTCACATTTATTGAAATTCAATTTCAATAAATATAAGCTTTAGTAACTCCTTACTAAAGTGGGCACCCTAAAGAACCAGTTCCAATTAAATTTATCTCAAGGGAATATTTTGTGTCTCTACAAAGAGATTATGAATTCCATTTTGAGAATATGTGTTCCCTCAATAGTACATGTGACTCAACATACTAAGGTTTTGACTGTGAATATTAGATCTCACTCCGGATATATCAAAGTAACTTACATTTCATGATCAAGTCCACTACCCTCTTAGGATTAAAAGTCTATGAAATTAGAAGTCGTAAGATTAATTATTCAGGTAATAGTTGTTGATTGAATAATTAATCTCACAGCGGTCCAGTTCAATATGTCTTAACATTTAAGACACATCAACATACCATCTAGAAGTCTCCACTTCCATGATCAAGACAAATCATCTTAGTTGATATGTTATAGTCTTTGCAGATGAAACGCCCAATTTCATCACCAACTACGAACTAAAATTCTGAGTTTACAAAGAACTTGTGATTTATATCTTCTGTGACTTTTCACATAAATCACATACTATTCATCTTATGGACTAAGATAATGCCCCATTAGTTCATTTGCAAATAGTCTCATATAATTAAACAAATTAATTATTTATGACATGCCAATAAATTGGATTTTAGGGCATAAACCCCAACAGAATACTCTTACTCTCATTACATTAGTAACTTGTGCATGTTTAAGTCCTATTAAGTTAGGCAATTACCGAACCTAACCATTTATGAGTGAAGTCTTGCCTAGCATTGAGTTTCTTCCTTGTGAGCGGCCTAAAATTTGGTTTGTTCTCCAAACAATAGTGTAGTTAGGAATTTATTTTTGAGGGGGCCAGACAAAAAAATGACGTAACTAATTTTTTTCTCTATGTTTTCCTATCTAATTTCATCCTATATATTGACTGAATAGTTTCTCAATTGAGTGTATAATCATGGATCTCATTTTAAAGTTCTAACATTAACTTCATTGGAAGTAAGTGGTAAAGAATTCAAAAGTGTATTATTTTCCTAAACAATGAGTCATTAGTCCAAACCTTGCCTAAGAGCACTTGCAACAGTGGAGCTAAATAGCTATATAGCTATTTTAGATATGCCAAAACACAAAAAACTCCTTTGCAGCAGTGGAGAAATAGCAAAATCTTTTAGCTGAATTGCTACAGTGCACATCTATAGATAGATGTGCACTGTAGCTTACATCTAAAAATAAAAAGTAATTTTTTATTCCTCAGGTACAAATTGCTTTTTTTTTTTTTTTTTTTCCCACCGGTCTCTCATTCACTCTCTCTCATTCAGCTCAAGTCTCTTAACCTCTCACTCTCTCAACTCCGGCAAGTCTCTCAACCTCTCACTCTCTTGGCGTCACCGACACCGACACAACTCGCCACCACAGACCGTCCACATCACCCTCACCAACCCACAAACCCACATCATCCTCACAAACCCACAGACCCACTTCGCCCTCACCGACCCAGCAACCACAGACCTATATCGCCGATTGCCCATCTTCCTCTATTCGCCGATCTCGTTCACCTAGCCACGACAGAGCCACCTCGCTCTGACCCAAGCCCTAAGCCCCAAGCCGCAAGCCGCTGTTGCCGTCCATCTCTCTTTTCTCTTTGCTATGATTGTGTTTTTATTTATTTATTTATGTATTTTCATATGGGTTTGGTGGCTGTGGTGGTGGTGGTTGATTTTGGCTATGGTAGTGGTAGTAGATGATTTTGACAGTGGGTTTGTGGATGTTTTTGTTTTTTTTTTTTTTTTTTCTATGTTGTGTTGTGGTTGCCAAAGTAGAGTGGTGGTTGTGACCGGTGGTGGTGGTGGTGGTTGTGGCTGTAGTTGTGGCTGTGACTGATGGTAGAGGTGGTTGTCGTAGGTGCTTTGGATGTTTTTTTGGGTAGTGGAGTATATTATTTTATTGTAGGGGATATATTATTTTATTGTGATGTTTATATTATTTTATTGTGTTGAAAGTTAAAATAGATCCACTACTACAGCATATGTATAGGTAAAATAGATAAAGTAATTTTTGGTGGAGCTAAAAAGCTAAATTTTTAGCTCCACTACTGTGGATGCTCTAAGAACCTAGATTTTTCAAATTAAATTATCACCCATTAAGTTCAATGACTAAGATTAAAAACAAAAATACTAATAATCTAAAAATTGATAAATAATAGACAAATAATTATTCAAATTTCAAATACATTAAAAAAAAAAAAAAAAAAACCGATAAACTACAAACAAATATATATTATATTATTTTTGGAGCAATACCTGGGAATGCTAGACAGCCTACACGGCTAGGCTTACTTTTGGAGAAAAGATTCTAACCATACACGTGTTCATCAAGGGGAGGATTAATAAATCAAGTTGGTCTGCAATTATCAGTCACGCTTTGCTTAGTTACCTTGTGAATAACAGAAGAACTAGAGGAAAGAAAAAGAAGTTAGACGCAGCAGAAAAGAAGGAAAAAGAAGGTGGTTCGACACTTCACTGCTCAGTTGAGACGCCAAACAGAAAGAGTCACCTGTAATGAGCGGAACGCTGCAACAGTATGGTGTGGCGCCGTCCAATAAGCACTAGAAGTGGTAGGAGGAAAATTATTTTATTTTATTTTATTTCTCTTTTATTTATTTAGACACAATTGGTAGGTGTTGAGGTTCATTTTGACAAGCCCAATAAGAGAAAAAGCCCAGTAACATGGACAGACCAAAGTTAGCAAGCAAGAAAAAGCCATTTAGTCCAAGTGACAGGAATGAATGGCTCACGGGCTCATAAAGTGGATCTTGAGGAAGCAAACGAGCTTGAATGGATCCGAAAAGAGAGAAGAAGCAAATCCATGGGCAGTATGTAGAAAAGCGTGAATGGGTTATAGTAGGCCCAAAGTAATGCAAGCAAAGAAAATAAAGGGCTAATGGAAGACCTATCAGCCCCAAGGATGAGGTATAAAGTAATTGGGTTAGGGAAGCTCAAGAGAGTTAGTAAAGGCCTATGGGAAAGCAGGATTGAAAAAGGGCCGAGGAAGCCGAAGGAAAACAAATAGACCAAGGATGCCTAAGAGGGAAATGGGACACAAGAGCCCGCAAACAATGTAAGAAAAGGCCCAGTAAACACACTAAGTCACTGGGAGGGAAATAAACAGCAGGCCCAAAGAGGCCTAGCAGGATTAAGTCAAACAACATTACAACATGAATAGCAGAGTGATATGGTAGGAAATGCTAACAAGGCCACGTAGTGAATACAGAGTAGGCCGAGGGAAGGAAGGCTCATGATTCGACAAGGCCCAACCCTAAAAAAGAAACAAGTCATAAAGAATGGCAGATTGGAAAACAACCCACACCATATGAAGCCAAAAGTACACGGCAGAACATACAGACCAATCTCCAAATCACGGCAAATGCATGAGTAGCAAGCGAAGAAAGTGAAGTACGTGCAAGACCCAGACACCACCAGCCTATACCCAATCAATATAGGAAGTGGTGGGTCATGGTCAGAGGTAAGAGAGGACATGGCCTGACAGTGGGGAGAAAGAAAAAACCTATTCTGGGGTTCTTGCTCAAGCTCTTTTGGGAAAAATGTCCTGCTGGAATGACATGCCACCCAAAAGAAGTAAGGATGAGTTGGAACCACTAGGTGTATGTCATGAGGGATAGAGAGAGAGCAGACACACTATAACAGGTAGAAAAGCTATGGCAAGCAAAGAAACAAAATAGCCTTCTTTGTCTAACGGAAGGGAGCGGTACAACCAGCACAGGTAAGTGGTAGTGGCTGAACAACTGACGACCAGTAAGTGGTCGGCAAGGATACCCATACCAGACAAAGGTAGTAAATATCAGTCACAACAGGCTTTATATAAAGGACCCCTTATTGTGCACTGAAGGGGAGGATTTGAAAAATCACAGTAATAGGAATTTCTAGGAAAAACCATAACCCAGAAGTAAGCATTGAGAAGGAAAGGAAGTAAAACAAAAGAAAAAGAAAAGTAAGAAGTAACGAGAGAGAGAGAGAGAGAAAAAAAAAAAAAAGGGAGTTTAGAACAACAGGCATGCACCAATAAGTTGATCTCCTCTCTCCCTCAATAGCCTTGCTCTCTATAAAAGACAAAAGATTTGTATTTGGGCATAGACCATTTAGGCCTATTCTCTCAAAGCAATTAATTTCTTCTCTGAGATTACTCGTGTTGAGGGAACGGTTTTCCCTTCTTGGTTTCAATCCCGTGTATTACTTGGCATGATAGACTAACACTTTGATTTTGCTAACTCTGTTTATCCTTCACTTAGCTTATTCTGTGCATGGAGAGCCTTTTGTTGCTCACTTTTATTTATTGTGGCTAAAAGTAGTGATTGTATTTTCTTGTGTTATCCATATTATATCTGTCCACCATAACTTCTTTATAGCGGCTCTGCTTGTCATGGGCATGTAACCAAAGCCTGGTAGACGTGGTGTAGTTTGTGCACAAGCTGGACCAAGGGTTCCAATTGGACCGGTCCCTCAAAAATTTTCAAATTGGTTAGGATAACTCCAAAATCTATTATATTTCTACCGATTGTTTTCCAAAATTTTGGGAGGACCAAGGCCCCTTCAGTCCAACGTGACTCCGCCGTTGTCTCCAAACATACATAATGCACACCAAAAAAAAGTCCCTTGCCCCCGAAGATAGGCCAAGGAAATCGAGAGAAATGACCATAATAAATATCTCTACCATTGTGGAAGGTCTCGAGTTTCTTGCTTCCCTTCCATTTTCCCTGTGTCCGCCTTCATAGCCACCCTGATCTCTCTTTCTTTCTCTATCCCGACCACCTATGCCTCTGCCTATCTCTTCAACTACACTTGCAGCTTCAGTTCTCTCCCATCCTGTCCTACCGAACTTTTATGTTGACCTTCAACAGCGACAGAGTCTAGAGAGAAGCTGAACCGTGGGATAGCATTTTAAGTTTTCAACTGCAGCAATTGAATGCAATATTTATATATACTAGTTACGCAATACTGTAATTGTGTGATTTCAAAACGTAATTAGGAAAGGCAACGCAAATTATTATACGTATTTGTTTAGCGAGAACCGGAAGTCAAAAAAGAAAATTCTCGGAATTTTCAAACCCACTAACCCTCATTATACAAATTTTCATTTTTCTTACCAATGAAAATGAAAATTTTTGGTGGCATGTTTGGCCAGTTATCACATATCTTAACGCGGCATTATAGACTTGACTAATAAGTCATAATTCCCGGAAAAGTTTGGGCAACAAATTTTTCTACCATAATTATGTTACAACTTTGACGTGGCAAATTGTGAAAGGTAAAAATAAAATTGTAACTTTATGTAAAATTGATAGGTTGATTTCACAAATTTTTATATTGTAATTTTTTTATAATTTTGATGTAATAGATTGTAAGTAGTAGAAAAAAATAATAAGTTTATCACTTTCAAATAATCCCATCACTTTTTTTTTTTTTTAATAATTATTGGAGAAGGTTTATTCAAAATTTAAGTTGCTTACATATGGTTTGAAATTTGAAATTTTACTCATTTTAGATTAGTTTAGTTAAATTTTTTTAACTCAATTCTGTTTAAAACATAGCTAAATATATAATTTTACTCCACTTCTATGTTTCTCTTCTCCAAAAACACAAAAAACATACAAATAGAAGATCAAATAAGATAAAAAAAGAATTCAGCAAAACACTTGCAGGATTTCAAACCAGAGATATAGAACTTAAATTTCGGTCAACCTTTAAATTACATGTAGACAACTTAAATTTCAGCCAAACTATGAGTAGGTAAGTTGTAATTTGCTCTAAATTAGTTTTGCCATTAATAAAAATTGTAATAATTTTGTGACAAAAAGTTTTCATTATGTAATTACTCAATGCCGCGTTATAGACTTGACTCGGAATCTCCGCAGATAAATTTCTAAGAAAGTTTCGGTCCATCAATGCCGGCTCTCGCGGGGTCCATACTCTGGAAATGTTACTTGTTCCGTTTCTTTCAACTAAAGCAAAAGAAATTTCCTAGAATCATCTTATTAAATATATCTATAAATATGGGATCTTGTATCTCTAAATGTAGGAAATTATTATTCGCAACGAGACGCCAAAAGGATGAAATCCACGGTTTCAGTACTTCCCACTCAAGAAAGCCTTCTTCCCCTTTCAATGAATGTCGTGGTTCACAAATCCTTGAACTTATGCCCGATGATATCTATATTGTACATATCCTCCACTGCAGCTACCATTTCTATAGTTCTTCCACATGAAAACGTAGACGGAAATCCAGTTCCGGCTCTATTCAAAGACCGACCGCCAGACTATCATATGTTTCTAATGTTCATCCTGTTCGCGTTTTTGGGAGCATTTAGTGCCTTGATGCTCCAACACAAGCCAAGGGTTGGCAAAATTTTCAGGATTTCTGCCATTGCTTCCATGCTGTCAGCACTTGCAATTGTATTTAATGCCGCAGCTCTCTGGTTTGTAGGCCCGCTCCTTAAGCGCATCAATTAATTACAATGACTACGAATAAGATTTACTTATTATGTATAAATACAGTGTTATAAATAATTCTGTTAAGTCTTGTTGTATGGTTAGTTATTACGAAGTTGTCTCTCTCTCTTTTTTATTTATTTATTTATTATTATTATTATTATTATTATTATTATTCAATGGGATGGGAATTGTAGATTTGAACCCTAAATATTTTTTTCATGCAAACACTAGCTAGTTAGTCAGTTGGTTATAAAATTCTTGAAAATTTTAAACAAAATAGTGTTTCAGTCTTTGGTTAGATTATTTCTTTCACTACTCATGAGACATATCGAAAACTCCATATATGAATAGTATGGTAGATTAAACTAGAGAACTCTACGTTTATGTTATGACACATACCAATGATCTCACCAACTAGGTAACCTAGTAGGGATGAATTTTCCCATCTATTTAAAAGGATTAGGATCCTCTTTCTTTTAAGTTCAGTTTATTTTGTCCATCACAATTTAAATTAAATTTTAGAACTCTAAAATTGTAATGTTAGAATATTAGGCTTGCGGGAAGGCCTAAGACGCTTGTGTGGGTAACCCATTAGTTAAAAAAAAAAGTGTAGAATTTCCAAAAACATACATATAAGATTTATAGAATGAGTTAGAATTTGGTAAGGAAGTGGTGTAAACCTCATAGTTTACCCCTCCAATTATGGTGTGTCACATCAGTATTTTGCAAAATAATGAATAGAAAGTATCACACACAGTCACTACTCATCCAACTCCAAAAACCCATATGCTCTCTCACCAAACAGCCAACATGGGCCAATCTTCTTTAGATCCACCTTTCTCCAATTACTGCTACAGTCATCCATGGTCGTGACTCCAATCAAATCGCCTCATATAAACAAAACCCAAAAACCAAACAGCCACCATAGCTCCATATCTAGCCGATTATCCAAACCCACCATTTCAAACTTATCCAAAAATCAAACCCAACTTCAACCACCTTCTCAAAGTCAAAATTAGTGGTATAGAAAACCAAGTTTTGTGTTGTTCAAGGTGAAGGAACTAAGATTCACTGCCAATTGTGGCGGTGGCGGTTACTAGCAAAGGTGTGACGTAGTGAATCTCAACCTTGGATTCCTCACGATGAGAATAGAGAAGATGAGAGCGAAACGAGACTATTATGGACATGGTATCAACGATGATGACCTCTAGTGAGCAGCAGCGGCAAGCAAGGGTTGCTCAACCATGGCCAATGGTGTTAGCAATCAGAGAATGGGTGTGAAAGAGAAGATGTGCTGGGGTTTTGGGGCTTTGATAAGATGTCATTAGATGTGTGGATCTTTGATTTTAAAAAGTTTGACGTGGCACTCATTTATTTGATGGTGTAAATAAGGGAGTTTACACCACTTATAGAATTAATCTCTTATAGAATTATTAACACACAATTTTCTCATCAAACTCCCATTATCTTAGGCCAGGATCCATCCTTTAGCCCTAGGTCTTGGCCTGTTGACACATGTAGGGGACTCAATTTTGTGGCTCCAACACACTGACAAGCTAACACAACTAGAGTGGAGGTCTTGTGGGTGGCTTAAAGAGTTCTAAGGAGTATGGTTGATCCACTTCAGCTTCACAAGGTTTTGGATAGGGTTTGTCATTAAACCAAGAGGTATGGTTGTTGGAAAAATTGTGACCAATTAATAGAACTAGTAGAGCAAGTTTGAGAGACGACAGGAAACTTATTGATGATTAAGAGAATCAAGGCGTGAAACTCAATCCACTGTCCTACGAAGTGATTTCGCTCCATTGAATGTAATTTATCCTTGGTGCAATTTGGTAATCACCCTCGAGGATTCAACAACAAGCTATGGTTATTTACACTCACAAACCAATGCTTTGAACTTGTGTTAATGCCCAAAAGAATGAAGAAACTTGTGATAGAGAAAATAAAGTAGGAATTTTTCTGGATTGATATTCATTCTTTAGAAATGGAAAATACCTCTATTTATATATGTTCACTAATTAAAAGTTTAAGGAAAGGTTTGACAGAAATAACTACATACATTTGAGAATCCGCCTTGATGGAAGTAGGCCTTATTTTTTTTCTTCTTGATTGTCTCCAAAAATTACCAAGGCTATTAAGGAATGACCATGAATTCGAGACTATGCTGAAGCAAAGGGAATTACACAATTTTGGGTCAGCAACAGATTGCATTTTGGAATAAATGGTGGACCAAAATAGGTTAGCCAATGGTAGATTAAGTGAATTTAATTCTCATTTACCACACTTAGAGCATTTGCATCAGTCTATCTAAAAGTTTCTATCTATATTAGCATAATAACCTATTTTTTCTATTTTACACCTACATTAGATTAACTATTATACACCATTTTTTATTTAAATAATTTTTTTCTCAATTTTTTATTATTATTTCACACCTAACCCTCATGGCCCCACTCACATTGGCACACTCCAAACTCTTTTCTCTAAACATTCTCTTTCTTCTTTCTTCTTCTCCTTCTCCTTCTTTTTCTTCTTCTTTTGCAACTTGGATTTGATTATAGGTGGTGATTTTTGGTTTTATTTCAGACAGATTTCTCTGCTACTGTGGGCAGTGATTTTGGGCGGATTTCTCCGCTACTACTTCTTATTCTTCATCATCATCTTCTTCTTCTTCTTCTTTTGCAATTTGGGTTTGATTATTTATATGGGTTTGATTTTTTTTTTTTTTTTTGGAGGATAGGTTTTAATAAATTTGGGATCTAGATTTAGAATAATTTTGAAGAATTTGATGATTTGTATAAATTTGTTGTGGGATTTAAGAGAAGATAGAGGAGAAAGAGAGTAAACGAATAGAGAGAATAGAATGAGAAAGGACATAGAAAAACTAAATTTAAAAAAAAAAAAATCAAATAGAAAGCTACAATAACCGTGTAAATATACACAGTAATTATAGCAATAATGGAAATGCACAATAATATAGAGGGACTAATGTGGATAGATTTTGAACAAAAAAGTGTAAAAATATGCACTTTTTCTATTTTGCACCAACTAGTGTGAGTGCTCTTACACATGCTAGAGAATTTGTTTCTAAATGGGACTAGCTATAATTATTTTTCAAATTTGAAGCTATTTTCCAACAGAGGTATGTACCTAAACCCTGAATTTGATCTTTAAGAACTGCGATATATTGTTTTTCTTCTTTAGGAAGATTGATAACACATCCTAGCTATATCTACATTCAAAATTCATTTTGACTCATGGTCTTAGAGCTTGAATGATGAAGCAGTTTTCGAGTTAGGTTGAGTGTGACTTTCAGTTAGTCATATGTAGTTTTCATTTTGGTCAAAATACCAACTTGTGTCAATTTGTACAAGCTGTTTTGACAAAATTCTGGCAATTTAGGTGGAATATGCATTCTAGACTAAAATTGATTTTGTGAGTTTCTTATAAGTGAAAATACATTTTTTTCCCTCTATTTTGGGCCATTTTTTCGCTTTGATACCCACATTTTTTAGCTCCTATTCTGGTCCCTAAAATTCGAAAGTTTTTTTTTCAATTAGACCCTACCATCATCTTACTAACAAAAATAGCCTACGTAGCAGACTGAGTATACCACTAGCACAATAAATACTGATGTGATCATTAAAATAATATTAAAAATACCACTTCAGCATTTTAATAATAAAAAAGTCACATCAGAAAAAAAAAATTTAAATTAATGTATTCTTATTTCAATATTTTTTTGATAGAATATGTTCTTCATTTTCACCAAATAACATGTTTAGTTGCCCAAAAAATTAAAAAATCAAGATTTTCTTTTCTTTTCTTACATTATCTTAGCAGTCAAATCCATCAAATCCATAAAAACGTTGAAACCCAGCAAATCAAATTGAAACTTCCAGCAAACTACCCATAAACTCACCAAGGAAACACATAAAGCACATAAACACAATGCACAAGTATTCATACAGATCAAAAGCCACATATTAAATAAAAAATTCAAAACACAATGACCTTCAACAATACACACTTTCATCCAAATTTGGAGACCCAACAAAGTAAACCCAAATGAAAACCCAACCAATTCTTTCAATTTCCCAATAGAAACAAACCCATATGAAGAATAAATCTAATTATAGCCCCCTAAGTTTACTTATGTTTCACATGTTAATGCTCTTTTTCCAAACACCGCATTACTAATTAATATACAAAAAAGATGAAAACATAAAGAAATACACACTCGTTTTAGACCAAAAAGTAAAAAACTGTGAACTATTTTGATCCCAACAACACCGTTCTATTACTAAGAAGAATTCCTCAATCTCTACCTTTGGTGGCATTATCGCAGTAGGAAATATTCTCCAGTGACTTACTCCCAAGGGCTTCTTCGTCGGAGAGTCCATTTCAACAGAGTCTTCACATAACTTGCTTAACTATGTTGTTCCAATGCTGAAACCATTATGAACCAATTAGTTTTGAATTTAAATAATTTGAGAGAGAAACCTAAACAGACCTGAATTTGTTAATATGGTCAGAGTGAAAGATTTCAGACATATTGTTTGTAATGCATATTCAAGATAAATTGATACGTAGTGCTTTGATGGAATAAGGAAATAGTAATTATAAGAGAAGGGCTATGTCTACAACATTTACATAACAAATCATATATGGTAAGTTGTTATTATTTCAAATTGGAATTCACAACTTAAATTACTTTTTTGCTCACCCTTAACAACCAATAATAACCTACCACATAGAAAATGTTCTGAAAATATTGTGGATATAGCATTTCTCTAATTATAAATGTTTGTTGCTAATCCACATTTCAAAATTGAATCTAACTTGTATGTGGGTGGTCCCCATTTTCAATTCAAGTGCAGGTGAGTGGGATAATGGTATTGGCAATGAAGGTGGGTTTGAAAGATTGAATTCGGGCAGTTTTTTTTTTGGTACTACTGTATGTGCCTGTGTGGGTTTATAACTTTTACACAATTTTTTTGTCAATTACTTTTATACCCTTTTTTTTTTGTGTGGATAATAATGTTAAATAATATTAGGGGTATATTAAGGAGTAAAAAAAGGTGATAACTAATTCTGGGTATCCTTTTAATATATAGAGAAGAGATAACATATAGAGACAACACTTGAACCTAAAGACTAAGTCTATAAGTTTGGACTCAACTATGTTATATTAACCACTCACCTTTGTCATTCTCATTCAATGTGCAATTTCCCTCACATGTGCATACCCAATTATCTCCTTCTCACTAAGCTTCTACCTCTCTGTGTCTTATTGATTGTGAAATTGATAAAATTGGTAGCAAGTCATACTAGGGGTCTAAACACATAATTTTCAATTGGTATTAAAGCTTTAGTTCACCTTGTATAGATTAATTTCTTTGTGTGATCCTTGACCCCATTTGTTAGGGATAAGTTGTGTGTGTTAATTTATACTATTTGATGTTTTCCTTAACAAACTCATCGTGATTGTCACGTAGGGGAGGATGATACCATCCTTCGGAGGGAGGTGTTGTTGCGATGTCACATGGAGGAGGAGGAGGAGGAAGAGTCTAGGGCTTAATCAATCTCTCACTCTCTCTCCCTTTCACTCTTACGTGTTTCAGTTTCAAATTGGAGATTTTGGATTTCAAATTTGATTTAATTCTACCCATTACTTATCGGGTCATGTATTTGGAATTATTGGGTTTCTAAGGTGTAACATAGTTTTTGTAAATTTTTTTATTAAGAAAATGCTAAATCATTTTTAAAAAAAAATGCCAAGTTGCTATTGAATTAGCCATGTAAGTAACAATACTCACGATAGTTAACAAAACGACTAATAGCACTAATTTTTAAACTTGAGAGACCGATTGCTTAGATAAAGTAGGTTTTGAGATTGTAAAATAGAGCTTTTTTGGAATCCTAGATGTAAATGCTCTAAAAAACATGTAATATTGGTGGCTAAAAAGTTATAAGAAAATGGTTTTTTATTCCGTGTCTCCCTCTTCTTCTTATTAAAATATTTTTCCCTATTTTTTTCTCTCTTTAGTCTTCTCTCTTTTTTCTCTCTCCCCAGCCTTTCTCTTCACTCTCACCTTTCTTCTCTCTCGCCTATCTCCTCTCCCTGACTCATACTATCTTAGCAAAATGCATTAAGAGTGGGATGGTTGAGAATGATGGTAGCAAGGGCCTGTGGTGGTAGTTGAGATTGATAATTTTATGGGCGGGGGTTGGCGTTTTGGTTTCATGGGCTTTGGGTTGTTAGGTAGTTTGGCAGTGACAATGGTGGTGGTGGTGGGTCGTTTTGTTGCTAGTGGTAGTGGTGGATTGTTTTGTGGGTAGTTGGGGTGGGTTTGTTGGTCCATGGGTCTAATTTGAGATCAGATTTTCGGTTGAAATCAAGTTGTGAATTGAAATTGGGTTGGAGTTGGGTTATGGTTTGCAATGCTGGAACAGGTTTTAAGGTTGGTGGCAGTGGGTTGTAGGTGGAGGTTGGTTGCTCGCACACATATTATCTTCTTGTTTTATGCTTTTTTTTTTTTAAACCTGTGGTGGTGGCTGGCTGTGGTTTGTGGATGTGAGTTTGCTAGGTTAAGAATACATGGTTTGCTAGTTGTTCTTGCTTCAGAGAAAAGAGAGAGATGGAGAAAGAGAGAGAAAAGGGTGAAATTAATAAAAATGAATGGATAGAGAGTGAAATTAACAATTAAATGAATAGGTGTAAAAAATAAGAGATGTGGTGTAGGATGTATTGTTAAATGATATGCTAAAATAAATAAAGAGGGTTTTTAAGGTGCTATATATAGAAGACTTGCAAGTTCTACAAAGGTACTCCTTAAGTCACATGTAGCCAATCCCAGTAAGTTAGGATTATTTCTAAGCTCATTCAAAAGTTATAAAATATAGATAATGGTCTTCTATTAATCAACCAACATGGCAAGTGCATTACAAGAAAGTTTGCTATTTTCAACGGTTGAAACAGTCGAAAAAAGTACTAGAAACCGTCGAAAAAAGTATTTTCGATAGTTTAAGTGACTGTTGAGAACTACCACTACAAACTATGTCGAAATTGTTTTTCTACAGCCAATGTGACCATCAAAAAATGTGATTCACCTTTATCAACAGTTATTAGACGTTGAAATATTATTAAAAACCATAGAAACATATGTTTTCTTGAGATAAATTTCAACAGTTTGAAACCGCTAAAATAAGTATTTTTTAAAAAATAAAAAATAAACAAATTTGGATGTAGTTCTTCACATGATCAAAATTTAATAACTTGATTAAAAAAAAAAAAAAACCATAAACACAATTGTGCAATTCCAAATTAAACTATCCATTCACATATAAAAACTAAAGCACTAGTCTAATTTTCAAGCATTCAAATAGTTACAAGTTTTCAAGATGGCTAATTAAAAGGAAAAAAAAAAATTGAAAACCATTGTGCTGCATCAATTATCCTTAAGTAACAGATATATGGAGAAGTGCCACTTCCCAACAAGAAGGCCAAGCCCATGACAAAAGCTAGTATCATTGAAAAAAAGATGATGCATCCTTTTTTCATGTACTTCCCCATAAAGGACACCCCATCCCTCCTCCCATATTTTCCTTCCTCCATAAAACATATACATCCACTCTAACAAGTGCATATCCACCCAATTTGCTCCAGGTTTCATTGTAAAAATTACACCATTGTGTGCATCAAGGACAACCTGTTGTTGATACCCATTTTCATGACACATTTTCTACAAGCCCGACTTCATTGTGGGCTTAATTCATGTATTATATTATATTTTATTTTTTTAAGCAAGGCCCAAGCCCATATGACTTATGGGGGAAATTGAGGAAGTGTGGTTTGAAGGGTATGGGTCAATTCATTTTGGACCTTTTGCATGAGCCCAGCCTATGTGTGCTACCAAGTGGACAAGGGACAATGGTAGCACCTCAGGCTTATGGAGGAAGTCATGTATCCAAAATTTCCACCCAAAAACAACTTTTATGCTCTAGGTCATTGTGGCCCAAAATTTCTGTCCAAACTATTTTTTTTCTTTAGGTGAGCCTCCCAATGGTCCGAAACAACTAAAAAGGGGGAGCCAATAAGAGTTTAGTCAAGCATTTCCAAAATCATGCTAAAAGCATACCAAACTCTTCCCTAAACAAAAGCAACCCAAGCCAAAACACCAAATTAGTATCATAGGGGATAAAAGACTCTTCTACTACTCAAAAACCAGTCATTAGCAACACCCTAAATTTTATATAAAACTCTCTCTTCAGTTCAAAATAGGACCAACGACATTCTACCCATAGACTTGAAACTTTAGAGCAAAAGCCCATTCAACCAGTCAACAATCTCACAATTTTGAAGATTGGGGGTGGAAATATGGGTACTGGAGAACCTTCCCTCTCTTCCTCATAACCCCTCTCAATTTCCTCTTCTCGGTGACTATGGGTCAAAGTTTCAGACTTATTGAACCACATTTTCCCTATAGAGCTGAAACTTGAGAGCAAAAACCCACCGAGTTAGGAAACATTCTCACAATTCTGAACCTTAGGGGTGGAAATATGGGTACAAGGGAACCTTCCCTCTCTTCCTCACAACCTCTCTCAATTTTCTCTTCTTGGTGACTATAAATCGAAGTTTCAAACTTGTTATGTTTTTATGCTTTTTCTGCACTTTTGTTATTAACATTTTGATTCTCTCCTATCAAAACACCATTAGCCTTTTGTTCATTATACATTTGGAATTTTGGGCTTGATTCTCCACAATAAACAATTCTAAAGAACCCAAGGGGAGATTTAGGCTAATATCACATTTTTGGCCCTTGCCAGAAAATGTCCCCGACACCTGTAAACCACATAAAATTGGGTAAGACTTAATTGAGGAGATAACTAAATTTTATTAACTGTGTGGATCAGAAAGTCAAGGCCCAAAGGTAAAAAATTGAAATTAAAAGTATAGATAAACCAAACACCAATAATACATGCTTTTTGATAGAGATATCCAACACAATTTAAGGATGATTCTTTCATGGACCAATCTATTCACAATCCTAGTATCATCATCAAATTCAACAGCAAATGAATAAATTTATGAATGATAAATGATTAACAAACTAACCCAATCGGTAAAGTTAGGAAGTACTATCAGATTGAGTTGGCTCAAATGGTGCCATGTTTTTGAGTACTTGTGCTAGCAAACTCGCAACCCAATTAACTTGTGCCTTCAAGAGTTGTACATTAGCATCACTCTCCTTGTGGTGCTCCTCAGATTCTTTCAATTTCCTTTGAAGGTTAGCATCATTCTCCTTGCTTCTTTCCTCAGCCTCTTTCAATTGCCTCAAAAGGTTAGCAATGTTCTCCTTATGTCTTTCCTCAGATTCTTTCAATTGCATTTGGAGGTCACGAATAGTAGATGAAGAGGAACCCCATAATTTTGTAGGACTAACATCATCTCCATAACCACGAACACATGATGTTCAGGTCCAAATACCTCTACAAACATTTCATCACTGGACATTTGTAAAGACCCTTTAGCCAATTCAGTAGTAAGTCTCTTAAATTTCATCTGCATTAAAAGAGCATTTATAATTTTATACCACATTTGCTAAAAGCACATAAAAAAAAAAAAAACATTTTCTAACAACATATAAAAATAAATATTAATAACAAGTTATACAAGCATTTTTAGGAATTTTCAGACCAATGCTTCTTGCGTAGTTTCATTTGCAGCTTGCCCATTAGATCTCGTATGTGTGATCTCAAATAATTGAAGTCGGTTGACTCTTTTCTTGCAATAGCTTCATTGCTTCTAGCACTTCCAACTGACTCTTTTTTTGCAATAGCTCTGTAGTTTCTAGCACTTCTAGCTGATTCTTCTCTTGCAAAAACTCCGTTGTTTCCAACACTTCTAGCCATAGGTAGAATTCCTTCAAATTGTCTTAAGCAAGGTTGTAAAGAGTACAAAAAAAATAAAATAAAATAAAATAAAACTCTTTCTCATAATATGTGGCCTGCAATACATGCAAAACAAGAATTCTTAATTGAAATATTAAAAGCAAGCAAGAATGACAATTCTATGCTATTCAACTTAAGAATTACTTGGCAAGGAATAATGGAGACCTGTAGGTCACTTTTTTTTTTTTTTTTAGTTACAATATAATTGGCACCTTAGACTTTAAACATTAAAACTAATTGTCTATTCAATGAGAAGCACATGCAAGCTGACAATTGTTAGTATTTATAGCCCATCCACAGTACATCTTTAATTAGCACTATATCAACCAAGTACACCACACAATCTTTATGTTAAATCATATAGAAGATGAATCACATACCTATATTTTACCTTTATTCCCAGCAGTGATATTTGAGATCGTCCAACAAGCTTCTTTGTTGATGCAAGAAAGCACTTGGTTGTCAATTACAAACTGGAAAGTACATAGCAAAGTTACTTTGTTGCCATGTATAGGGAAGAAACATAGCACACTCATTCAAAATGTATACTTGAGAGAGAGAGAGAGAGAGAGAGAAATATGGCTTGTTTATTAATTATATGGTCTTCTAATACATGCTTATCAAAGAAAAAATTTATTTTCTTTTTTAAACTAGTTCAACAGAATCTAAAATACGGTTTGGAAGTAAATTGTACTAAACTATTTTGTAGCCCCTTAATTAATTCACACCAAACATGTAGGTTGTACAAAATTAAGATAAGCCAAAGGCAATACTAAAAGAAGTATTAATCTAGCTCAGTACACAATACAATAAACCTCCACAGTTTATTGTTTAACTACCATAATAGATAAAGCTTCACACAAAATGAGCAAGTCACTTAATATAACTAACACAATAGATCATGGTTATTGAACCCGGACCGGACCGTACGGTCGGACCGGAAAACCCGTGAACCGTTCAGATTCACGGTCTGTTTAAGGTAAGGAACCGTTCCATGCCAAAAAAGCATGGAACCGTCCGGCCCGCGGTCCGACCGTCCGGTTCTGTGAACCGTGACCGGTTCGGACGGTTCGGACGGTTTGGACTCTTTCAGTCCTTAAACGACGTCGTCCACTTCCTTTTTTTTTTTTTTTTTTTTTTTCCCTAAACGGCGTCGTTCTGATACAGCTCCAGCGTTTTTTGTTTTGTCCCTCCTATACGGCGTCGTTCTTTGTTTTGTCCCTCTCTCAAAGTTTCTGAAACCCTTTCTCATTTCACTCGTCTCTGCCCTCTCTCAAAGTCTCTGAAACGGCGTCCCACTCTCAAAAATCACTCTCAAATCCTCTCACTCTCAAATCCTCGCGCCGTCGCACTTCACAGCCCCGTCGTCGCCGTCGCACTTCACAGCTCCCTTGCGCCGTCGCACTTCACAGCTCCCTCGCGCCGTCGCACTTCGCAGCTCCCTCGCGCCGTCGCACTTCGCAGCTCCCTCGCGCCGTCGCACTTCGCAGCTACCTCGTCACCGTCGCAGCTCAGCCCAGGTATGATTATGTTGTATTGGTTGATTTATGATTGCATAACTGGGTTGTGATCTGGATTTGTTGTGGATGAGCTTAGGATATTTGTTGTGGGTTTTCAATTACTAAATTGGAATGAAAGTTGGGTTAGTTGATGATGTGGGTAATGGGAAATTTTGATTCTTTTGAAGAGTATTGCAGATTTGAGCTGGACTGTGATCAATCACTAATTGGTTAATTCAATCACTAATTTTTACTATGGGCTGGACTGTGATCATTATTAGAGTATTGCAAATATAATTTGAACAAACAAACAAAATGAAAATTTTCACGTTCTTAATCTTAATACAGTTTCTTAATATGAAATCAGATTTAAATTTAGATTATATGCAAGATTTTATTATATCGTAAACGAGAACTTGATCAGTAACCAAAGATTCAAAGAAAAAAAACAAAGCGCATGCAAATTTGAAGCTCGAGAAATCAAAATTTTACCTTACAAGAACTTTGATCTAATCAAATTATTCAAAACAACAACAACAACACAAAGCAAAAGAAAAAGAATTTCTCAATTTTCTCTGTAATTGAAGTTGCAAAGATCATACTCAATGCAGAAAAACAATTAAGCTTTCTCAAGATCTTGTTACTACATTTCTTGGGTTAGACTAAGATCACTGGGCCGTGGATATAAAGAGCCCAATAATTGCTGCAGTTAAACTATAAAAGTACTTTCTTTTTTGGGCTAAGGAAAACCTAAGATAAGATTACAATTTACACTTCTACATAAAGCCCATTTTCCTGGAACATGGTTTTGTTCTTCATGTCCTTTATGGGCCTAGTTTTGAGTGAGTTAGGCCTCATGTAAAACAAAACAAAGCAAATTGCAAGAACCTTTTTTTTTTTTTTTGGAGAAGAAAATTGCAAGAACTATATCTATATGATCAACGAGTTTTATTCCTTATGCTAATTGAAACAGTTTTATAGTTGACACACTCCAACTAATTGCTCGTTTATAGTGATGCCGACATTAAAGAAACTTCATTACTCAGAAAAGTTCAATATAGGATGTCTAAATCACTTTATAACAATGAAATAATTAGGGCCCTTTTATAAATGAAGTTAGAACATAATCTTGATGATGACATCTTATAGGAACCTAATCAAAATGGGCCCCAATGCTAAGTATGCACAGGAAAAGTAAGAAATGCCGTTAAATACATATGTTGGTGGTAGCAAAAGGTGATGATCGGGCGATAATTGCCTCCAAACGGTTAAGAGACCATACTCAATGCAGAATGTAAATTGTATAAATTGTAAATGGGGGGTTTAGCGTTATACATAGCTTGTATAAATTGTTTGATCAGAAGTTAGAATTTGTGTGTGCACATTGAACTCTATGACTTTGTGTATATTACTTTATTAATTTAACTATGTGTATGAAGTTGTGATTGTTTGACTATCTATATTTCAAAAATTGATGGGTCTATGCGTGTTTGATTGGTTGTTTAGTCTTTTAGATTAAAATGGAAACAGAAACCGGGTCTACTCCATCACATGAAGTTGATTCCAATGTAATGGAGTCTAGCTCAAGAGTAAGAGAAAAGGTTGATCCGGCTTGGGAACATTTTAGCCTTGGGGCGGATGAGAAGGGACGGAATACTTTTACATGTATATATTGTAGGCAAACATATAAAGGTGGGGGTATTAATAGGATGAAAAAACACCTTGCGGGGATAAAAGGTGATATTGGATCGTGTAAAAAGGTTTCTCATGATGTGAGATACCAAATGTTGGAATATGTGAAGGAGTTTGAGTTGAAAAAAAAAGCTGAAAAACAACGTCAAGAAGAAATGTTTAGTGTGCCTTCCACAAATAGTGATATGCAAGAAGATGATGATATTCAAGAAGTATTTAGTAGTGGCCATGGATTGCCTAAAAAACCTGTTTTAGGTAAAAGAAAGAGTACGAATCCAGTAGATAGTTACTTTGCTCCAAGAACTACTCCAGGAGCTCAACCTGGTCTTAAAAGTGTGTTCCAAAGTAAAGAAAGGGTGAGGCAAGCTGATATGGCTATTGCAAGGTTTCTATATGATAATTGCATTCCTTTTAATGTGGTGAATTCAGTGTACTACCAAAAGATGATTGATGCCATAGCTGCTGCTGGTCCTGGTTACAAAGGTCCATCTTATCATGCTGTACGGGTTCCTTTGTTGAGGGATCAAAAGAAAGAGGTTCAGTTGTTGGTTGAGTCACAACGTAGGCATTGGGCAGAAGTTGGATGTACACTTATGGCTGATGGTTGGACAGATACTAGACATAGGTCATTGATTAATTTCCTTGTTTATTGTCCTAGGGGAATGGTATTTGTAAAATCAGTTGATGCTTCAGATATTGTGAAGAGTACCAGAAACTTATTTAAATTGTTTGATGAAGTAGTTACATGGGTTGGTCCAAAAAACATAGTTCACATGGTTACTGATAATGCTTCCAATTATGTATCTGCTGGTAAATTGTTGTGTGAAAAGTATAAAACTATTAGTTGGTCTCCTTGTGCAGCACATTGCCTGAATCTTGTGTTGCAAGATATGGGAGACATGCCTCATGTGGAAAGACTCAAAAAACGTGCATCACAAGTTACAGTTTTTATTTATAATCATGTGGCTTTGATTGCCTGGTTGAGGAAGAGACCTGGTTGGACAGATATTGTACGTGTAGGAGCAACGAGATTTGCTACTACTTTCCTTTCATTTGGAAGTCTTCATGTGCATAAGCATGACTTGCAAGCCTTAGTGACTAGCAAGTTTTTTGTGGATAATAGATTGGCAAGAGAGTCAAAGGCAAAAGAAGTAGTTTCTATCATTTTGGATAATTCTTTTTGGGATGATATTAATGTTCTTGTCAAGATTTCATCGCCACTCATTCGTTTGTTACGGATTGTTGATTCTGATCAAAGGCCTGCAATAGGATATGTGTATGAGGGCATGCATAGAGCACGGTTGGGAATTAAGAAGATCTTCCGAATGAAGAAGCACTTGTACAAGCCATACACCTCAATTATAAAAAACCGTTGGGACAAACATTTGCGTAAAGATCTTCATGCTGCTGCATATTGGTTAAATCCCGCTTTTCAATATGATGAGGAGAATTTTTGTCGAAAACCAGCAGTGCATATGGCTGTTTTGGACTACATTGGGACAAAATATGATGGTGACAAAGAGAAGGTAATTAAGGAAACCCAATATTTTCGAGACCGTATTGGGAGCTTTGATAGAGATCTTGCATTGTCAACAAGCACGACCACTCATCCAGGTGAGAAGTAATTAGTTTACTTTAATACTGTAAACAAATGTTAGTTTTTTTTTGTTTATGTTGAAAGTTTGTTTTGTCACTATAGTTAGAATAACTAAAGTGCTTATTCAATTGAAAGTTTGTTTGTTTATGTTGATTAATATTATATTATGTTGTGTTATGAAAATCAGATGAATGGTGGAAGTTGTGGGGTGCTGATGCTCCAAACTTGCAGAAATTGGCAATTAGAATCCTTAGCCAAACTTCCGCCTCTTCTGGATGTGAGCGGTGTTGGAGTTTATTTGACCAAATACATTCTAAGAGGAGAAATAGATTGGAGCATCAAAGGCTCAATGATCTAGTATTTGTTCATCATAACTTGCGATTGAAACATAGGTAAGTAAATGCTATATCTTGTTATTATATTAATTTTTAAGAAATCATTAATATAATGTAATTGTTAGTTATTAATTATGTTCAAATTCCAATAATGAGCATGACATTTTATGATGCAGGCTTTACAACAAAAAGTTTAATTTTGATCCCATTGATTATGCAAGTATCGACAAAACTGATTTTTGGGTATTTGTGGAAGAGGAAGACCCATATCTTAATTATGAAGAGTTGGAGAACGCAATATATGAAGAGGGTGCATATCCAGCAGCAACAAGTGCAGGGACTTCTTCTAATATTGAAGGTTAGTTTATATGTAAACAATTTGATAACTTAAAATAATTTTTCTTTTATTTTTTTCAAGCTTGTGTAAACATTATAATGATTTTTCTTTTTATTTTGTTCAAACTTTTGTATAGAATCTGTAGATGATAGCAGTGAGACTGAAGGAATTGATTTGGGAACATTTGGACAACCTATTGGCCCTCCTCCTGGATTTGCAGGGAATGATGATG
Source organism: Quercus wislizeni (assembly GCA_023055345.1). NCBI lineage: Eukaryota > Viridiplantae > Streptophyta > Magnoliopsida > Fagales > Fagaceae > Quercus > Quercus wislizeni. The sequence continues at coordinate 45,295,098 of JALGQJ010000003.1, read as the reverse complement.
AGCATGATAACTATCATGATATTGATGATTTGTAATCATAATATTTCTGTTTGTACTTTGAACTTCTATTTTGTATTTTAGAGATAATTTCTATGTCTTTTTGTAAGATACAGTGTGTAACTTGGACTTTGAAGTTTTATTATTGTTTTTAAACTTTTTATGGTTACTCATGGAGAAGAATTATTCGGTGAAAACTATGTTTAATACACTTTTTGGATTTGGGTATGTTGCATAATGAGTAGGTTATGTGGAAAGTTGAAAAGGAAAAGTGAATGTGGGATTAGGATGTTTCAAGGATTAGTTTTTGTATTATGGTTCAATTAACTTGTGGAAAGCAGGAAATAATGTTACGTTTGAAAAGTTTTTTTGTCTAATGACTTGTTTCTTTCATGCATTTTTGATGGAAATGAGTTTTTTTTTTTGTCTAGTGTGTAACAATGTATAATTGTGTACTGTATTTTTGTAAGTTTTATGTATTTTTTAGAAATAAGCTTTTCTAAATGAATTAGGCTATTTTAGTTAATTTTTCTAATTTTTTTATTAATTTAATGTTTTTATATATATTTAAAATAATTATTAAATTAATTATTACGTCATCACGGTTCGACCCCGGTTCGACCTCGGTCTGACCTCAAAACCCTTGAACCTCTCCCTTTTACGGTTCAATGAACGGTCCGGGTCTGAAAACCTTGCAATAGATCAGGCATCACACACAATGAGCAAGTCAATGGAGCAAGAGAATCTGTATGTGCACTGCAAATATTAATAATGTAAATGACATCAAATTGGCTCAATAAAATACAAATGTCTCACATTCTCAAAAAAAAAAAAAAGGAAAAACCCAAGGTTTCAGGTGAATAATTTATCTTAGATCCAAGTAGCTAAAGATTCAAACAGTAATACTCCAAGTGGCCATTTGTAACACATTTAAAACTACCACAACTGATTCTACCACTAATAAGGGAAAATATTAAAAAGTGGGTCCAAGTAGCTAAATTTTCAAACAGCAAAACTGTAAATGGCCATTTGTAACACAGTTCGGCACCCTGCAAAAAAAACATTCCAGCCGCAAGTAATAAATAAAGAGAAAACAGATAGAAAATAAAGTTTGACCATTTAGATGATGATATTGCAGAAACTGACACTATAACCACGGATCATTCAAAAGCTTATAAAGGGTCTTGCAACAATTTTTACCCAAAAAGAAAGGGAAAACAAAAGCAAAAAAGGGGCCTTACACAATATCTCTTTTGATCATTCACCAAAACTCTAGGCAATGTATTGGATCTTTTTTTAATCTTTAATATAAATTATCCATATTTAATCTTTTTTACCACTTATTTCTAAATTTCTCATCACTTATTTCAACAGTCATGCCAACTGTGGAAACAAATATGTAAATTTTTCAACAGTTGAGTGCAAATGTAGAAACTATAAAGGCTTTTATCAACGTTTTTAAATGACTGTGTATAAAATTATGTTCAAAAAGCTCAAGTTTGTTGTCGTGGTGGTCTAGTGTCTAGGCCTTGGACCAAGAAGACACAGGTCTTGGGTCTGAGTCTATCTGATCCCCACCAGTGAGCGTGTTAGTGCTCATTTCCCACCATGTTACCCTAGGCATGTAGGGGTTGCCATCCACCCCTCCTACACATTTTTTTTATTACCAAAAATAAAAAGTCTTCTATTAATTTGATATGGCCACTCTTAGAGCTTCCAACTTGAAAAGTCTTCTATCACATTCTTTTTCTTCTACTAAAAAACTTTATGCACCATCTTATAAACATTTTTATTAACATTCTGATGTTATTTTTATGAAGTTCTAATGAAAATATATCATGCTTCTGACTACTTTTCTTACTCTATCCTAACAAAAATTAAGTTGACATAGTAGAGTTAATTATCTAACCCTAAAAATTTATGTTAACAAAATATGAAGTAACACGCACTCAGTTTAGCTAGATCATCCTAATCATGAATATCACCTAATTCGAAAGACCTAGACTATAAAATTATGAAAACATTATAGGTATTAAGCAGTAGTTTCTGTGTTACAATTGGATGGCTTCGATTGATCTTGACACCGAAAATTCAACTTCAATCTCCTTCCTTTTGCAAATTTGAGTACCTTCTTCTTGGAATTGTTTGACAACTTACATTGGTTTGATTACCCTACAAAAGCTGATAGGGGTATTTCTGGCCATAGACCTGACACGTCATACAAAGACACTAACGACACCCACGAGTCGTCAATCCCACACTAGCAGACAAAGGACCTAAGAGCAACGGGATAAAAAGAGATGGAAAAAATCCCGACGGATGAGGGAAGGGCCAACGAGGCGGATGAAAGGGCTGAAAGGGAGCCTAACAGGGCAAACAAGTAGTCGACAAGTCCAGTATAGCCTTGCTCCCCACAAAAGTTTGTATAAGGAAACATCTTGCATATCACGCAAAGTGAAATCTGCGATGGAGTCATGTCTCCCTCATATGGAAAGACACCCTACAATCTCGGAAGCCCTAAGTACCAAATCTTCTCCATAAGGAAAGATCCCCGCGCTCAAGGGATCTTGATTTGCCACTAACTAATATATAAGCACCAAACCTCCACTTTTCTTAGGTACGCACAAAATCCATAGCTCTCTCACTATAGAGTTCTTAGAGGTTTCTCATTCACTAACGACCTTCGGAGGGTTCTTGGCCGGTACCACACTGATGCCTTCTATTTGGTTCTTTTGTTCCTATTCCATGGGTATCCTTTGGAGCGATTTGGAGCCTACAACTCACTGACGATTTCAACATATCATCAAAAGCTAAGCTACAATGAAGATTCATTCATAAGAAGATAAAGAAATAAGAAAATTAGCGTGCATAAATAAAGCTCAACAAACATCCTCTATTAGATACTACATTCCACTATGAGATTTATTTATTTATTTTTCAAATCAAACTAGAGAATGTATAAATGTAAAATACTTTATATGTGTGTTTGGATAAGGGATTTGGAGGTGGGATTTCGGGAGGAAGAGGAATTGAGCAATGAATTTCTCAAATTCCTCTTTGGCCCTTTGTCTCTCTCTCTTTCTCCCTCTCTACGTGATAAATTCATTCTCAAAAGCTACCAAAATTTAGATATTTTAATTTTTATGGTGTATCTTTGGTGCTAGCAATTGTTTCTCGTGGTTGGGTTTTTCTGGGTAAGCTCTTGTAGCAAGATTACATAAAGCTTTTTCTTGTGTTTTTTCCTTCCTAGTTATTGTGCGTTGATGAAGTTGAGAAAAAAGGTGAAGGGAGAGACAAAGACAAAGAGAAGATGTTATGAAGTTGGGTGAGAGTATATAATAATGAGAGAGGAGCTTATGAAAGAAAGAGAAATAATGTCATTAGTGTGTTTTCTATGCCATGTCAGACCTTTGGACCCCTATTTTTCAATATACTTATATTAATATTACTAGAAACTGTTACTTTCGTGAAAACACCTTTTGAGAGGTTTTATAAATACATCATTTTTGCTATGCCAAATGTCATTTTAACACAATAAAACTTACTTTAACTATTTTACCACATCATTTTACAATATACCCTACATAAAATATTCTATTTTAACATTACAACACATTAAAATAGTATAATCCACCAATAAAATGTCATTTAATTTCTCTAAACACAAAACCTCTCTCTCTCTCTCTCTCTCTCTCTCTCTCTCTCTCTCTCTCTCTCTCTCTCTCTCTCTCTCTTCACTGTACTTTGAACCAAAACTCATTAAACACAACACCACTATCCACAACTCACCAATAGCACAACCGCAAACCCACCACCACCCAAAAAACCCAAAACTACCAAAAAAGAAAAGAAAAAAAAACCACAACAACCCTAAAAAAATCACCACCAAAACCCATAACCGCCACCAAAACCACAACACCATTGCCACAACAACGACACATTGGAACCCATCAATTCACACACTACCCCACAACTCACAACATTAACAAATCTCAAAACCCATCCTGAAATCAAACAAACCCAAAAGCATAATATACAGCAACAATTGGTTGATTGTAAGTGATCTGAAAGATGGTAAGTTCAGATGATGCAGGGAGGTTGGTAGCATGGCATGGAAGATGACGTGGTAAGGTCAGTGGCTTGGCATGGTGAGACCGACAGTGGTTTGAGAGTGAGAGAGAGAGAGAGAGAAATGTGTTGAGGAGAGAGAAAATCTTAATAAAATAATGCTAAATATTTTTTGTAGTTCTATCTATACAATGCCAATAATAGAACATTACTGCTACACCATGCTATATATATATATATATATATAGCATTGGACACATCTCATAAAGCGAGAATTTTGGTGTTTTGTGTGTCAAATGCTAAAAATTTAACATTTCACACACTTGATGCCAGTGCTCTAAATCATTTAAAATGAGAACAATTATAAATACCTTATGAGAGTTCTCTTACATAAAAATTTAAAAAAAAATAACTTAAAGAATTAAAAAATAAATCACCGCACACCCTTAGTGCGGTAATTACTTCACAAATATAAATGCTTGTGAGATGTAGAGGTAAGAGTTAGGGTTCAAGTCTCCAGGAGGAAGTTTCACATACAAATACATTTAGATTATGTTAGAAATTTCATCCGGTATTAAAAAAAAAAAAAAAAAAAAACCCCTAAAGGTGGGCTCCTGTTTTTCAGGCTTTCAGCATTTAAATAACACAAGACCGTCTTCAAGTTCTGCTACGAAATGGGTCTTTAAAAGGCTTAAGAACTTGAGCCCAAGAAACAGAAATTAATAGCCCCTTATGGGCCTGGACATAAAAGGCCCAATGAATTTCTCTATCCATCTAGAGGTAATCTACTTTGTCAAGAAATCAACAGACAACAGTATTTCCGTATATATGGGTCCTTCAGTTTGGAGTTTTTTCGTAGTTCTATGTGTGGCAACGCGCCTCATTAACTTGTGGACTTTTACCATGCATTTGAGAACCAGAGAACAGTGGCGATAGTAATCACCACTGTGAAGGTTTTAAGTTTAAACTTTTAGCTGCCAAAACTTGATAGAGAAATGCATGGATTGATTCATACACAAGAATTAAGAAAGAGATCGTGCTCTCGGGATGTTGACCCGTGAGATCAGAAGCACCCTCGAAAGAGAAACTAAACTGAAAAACACCAAGCTTGTTGAACTGAAAAAAAAAAAAAAAAAAAAAAAAAGACACTGCCGGACACCGGAATCCGGCGCCAAAAATGGCGTGTCCGTGCAACCTAGGGGAGATGTGGAAATTTTCTTGGGTTTTGGTTGTTTAAATAGATTTTGAAAATATGTTAAATATTTTTAATAAAAAATAGACTATCACATCATGAAAAAGATTTATCTCATTACTCTGTTAAATATATAAACAAGAAAACTAAAAGAATTTGATGGAAAGGCTCCTAGCGTTCCTTTTGGAAAATTTTACAGACCAAAGTGTGCTTTTAGTATTGGTTTAAAAAGTTAATTTTTTTTTCTATTTAACTTATTTCAGCAATTTTTTTGTTTTATCTACCGTACTTTTAGCAAAAAAAATTTAGTTTTAACTAAATAAATTGTTTCTAAACAAACACTAAAAATAATCATTTGAAATATAAAGAATTAAAAATGCTCAATAAGTATTTTGACCTAAAATTTTAAACATGTTCATGTGAGGGATCAAGAAAAAGGAGAATTTGTAAAATAATATTATTTTACAACACAATTTAAAAGCGGTCTAACTTCCTAAATAAATTTAAAATTATACTAATTTAAATAATTATCATCATCTGAATTACCCAAAAAAGAAATAATTTGCTGTCACCAAAAGAAAGGTGCGGACAAACGAAACAGATTAAAGAGGAGAAGAAAGGGAGGTTGGTGCGCCACATGGGGCCATGACCACCAAGGTGATAATGACGGTCGCAAATCGAGCTATCTGCTTTTTTTTTTTTAAAGGTTTTTTTATATGAGAAATGTTAGTGACACCAAAAGTTCTCCTTTTATACTAGTATTTTCCATCAAAATGTCTAATATTCACCGGTATGTTTGGAGTAGACAGGTGTTTAGTAGATTCTCAAAAAAAAAAAAAAAAAAAAAAAAGGTGTTTAGTAAACTTCAAAGGCATTTCGATATTCGTTGAACCATCGCATGAGAAATATGGTTGGTATAGTACTCTATTGACGTCTATTCTTGTTTGCATGCCAAAATCAAAATAAATTAAGTAAAAAAAAAAAAAAAAAAAGGATGTCCTAAAATAAAGGTCAACCATTTCACATAGGATCTTCTCACTCATTTTGACTATGCTGATTTATTGTAAAAGTAATAATAGTGATATTACAAATTTTATTATATAGCTCTTATAAAATAATTTGCCTTCAATCATTAAAAATAATTTAAATATTTATTTATTATCCTATAATGATAACTTTAGCATTTTTTTTCAAACTGTTGGAAATACTGGAAGATTTGTATTGTATTTTATAATGAGAAAATATACATCAGTGCCTTATATAGGAAGTTTAAGTGTGCGGTACAAGTAAAGTGTAGTACAAGTACATGTGTGCTATACAAATAAAGTAACTGGGCCTAAAACCCATAACATAATATACATTAACAGCCCCCCTCAAACTCAAGGTGGATGTGAGACCAGCTTGAGGTTGTCAACCAAATCACGAGTGCGTCCCTTATGAAGTGACTTGGTGAAGATATCTGCAAGTTGATCTTTGGAGGAGACTGAGAAGAGCTTGAGAGCACCATGGACAAGATGATAAGAGATAAAATGGCAATCAATCTCGATGTGTTTAGTCCATTCATGGAAGACATCATTGTGAGCAATATGAATGGCACTCTAGTTGTCACAATAAAGGGGAGTAGCAGAGGATGTGGACACACCTAAATCCTTAAGAAGCCATTGTAACCAGAAGAGCTCAGATGTGGTATCAGCAAGGGCATGATATTTTGCTTCAGTACTAGAGTGGGCCACAAAGGTTTGTTTCTTACTTCGCCAAGAAATTAAAGAAGAACCAAGGAGAAAACAATAACCTGTAGTGGACTTGCGATCAGTGGGATTCCCTGCCCAATCAGCATCAGAGAATGCACGGAGCACAAGAGGTGACTGTGCTGAGTAGAAAAGGTCATGGAAGAGAGTGCCTTTCAGGTATCGAAGAATGCGCAAAATAGCAGCATAGTGAGTAAATCGTGGAGCAGACAAATACTGGCTCACCTGATGAACAACATAGGAGATGTCTGGACGAGTAACTGTGAGATAAACTAGGCTGCCAACCAATCGTCTGTAAAGAGAAGAATTAGACAATGGTTTCCCTCCTGAGGGTGTCAAATGCGCATTAAGTTCAACTGAAGTGTCAACAGTCTTGCTGTCAGTGAGTCCAACTCGAGATAAAAGGTCAGAAGCATACTTGGCTTGAGTAATATAAAGACCATCTGTGGAATGAGTAATTTCAAGACCCAAGAAATAACTAAGATGTCCAAGATCTTTCATCTCAAACTGCTGACTGAGAAAATCCTTGAGTTCTTGAATGCCACTGAGGTCATCACCAGTTATGATCATATCATCCACATATAGAAGAAGCAAAATGGTGCTTTTATCAGTACGACAAAGAAATAAGGCAGAATCATACGGACTGGTAGTGTAACCCAAGCGAAAGATAGTGGAGTTAAACTTGGCAAACCAAGCTCGTGGAGCTTGTTTAAGACCATAAAGTGCACGTTGAAGATGACAAACCTTGTTTGAGTCAACAGAGAGACCAGAAGGAGGTTGCATATAGACTTCTTCACTCAACTCCCCATTAAGGAAAGCATTTTTAACATCCATCTGAAAAAGGTCCCATTTACTAGTAGCAGCAATAACTAAGAGGGCACGAACAGATGAGATACGAGCAACTGGAGCAAAGGTCTCTTCATAATCAATCCCATACTCCTGTGTAAAACCTTTTGCAACAAGACGAGCCTTGTAGCGCCCAATGGACCCATCAAAGCGAGTCTTGATCTTATAGATCCACTTATAACCAACCACAGACTGTTCAGGAAAGAGAGTGACCAGATCCCAAGTATGGTTTTTGGTTAATTCATCAAGTTCCTCTTTCATTGCAATCTTCCATAAAGGGTCAATGGAGGCCTCACGATAGATTTGAGGCTCGTGAAGTGTAGCAAGGGCAGTGTAACAATGATAGTCAAGTAAATGTGTAGGAATGGATCTTACCCGAGTTGAGTGGCGAGGTGGAATGTCTTGTGGAGGATCTTCAGGCGGAACAGGAGTAAAGGACCCAGGCTCTAAGTGGGGTAACTCGTCATCAACCTGTCTAGGAGAAGCATAAAAAATATTTGGAGAAAGGTCCAAAGGAGGATCAAAAGTATTTGTAGAATGAACAAGAGACTCATCTGGAAAAATTTCTAAAACAAAGAAGGTAGTTAGGGAAGAACGAAAGTGAAAGAGTTCAACAAATAATCGATGTTCCTAAAAGACAACATTACAAGAAACACGAAGATGATGAGAGACAAGATCATAACACCTATACTCTTTTTGAGTTTCGCCATAACCAAGGAAACAACAAAGTCTAGATCGAGGCTGAAGTTTGTTGTGTTCATGAGGCTGAAGAAGAACGAAACAAGCAGATCCAAAAAATCGAAGGTGATGATAGTCAGGAGGTGACCCAAAGAGACGCTCATACGGAGTCTAATTATGGATGACAGTGCTTGGAATACGATTAATCGCATGAACAGCATTAAGAACAGCTTCACCCCAAAAAGGGGCAGGAACTTTGGCAGAAAGAAGAAGAGCATGAACAGTGTCAAGAATATGACGAAATTTTCTTTCGGCTCGACCATTTTGCTGAGAGGTACCTGGACAAGTTAGATGATGTACAGTGCCATAGGAATGTAACAGAGCTTAAAACGCATATTGAGTATATTCAAGAGCATTATCAGAATGAAAGGTTTTGATACGTTTGGAGAATTGGGTTTCAACCATTTTTGCAAAGTTGCTGTATATTGGTAAAATTTCAAAACGAGATTTCATAGGAAAGATCCAACTATAACGAGAATAATCATCAATAAAAACAACAAAATATCGAAATCCACCAATACTAGCAACAGGAGAAGGTCCCCAAACATCAGAATGAATTAACTCAAAAATACTATTAGAAATGGATTCACTGTTATTAAAAGACAAAGCTGGCTGTTTTCCTAACTGACATGAAGTACAATCAAAATTGTCTTTGGACACAGAACCCAATAGACCCCTAGAAGCTAACTGTTGTACCAGAGAAGATGAAGCATGATCAAGACGAGAATGCCAAAGTGCAAGAGATAGTAAGGAAGAAACTGCAGCAGCAACAAAAACAGGAGCAACAGGTGGAAGATGAAGATTGTCCATGGGAAACATACGCCCAACTCTAGGGCCGGTCCCAAGCTCTTGTCCCGTCCTCGGATCCTGCACAATACACCCAGAATAGTAAAAAATAAGGCAATAACCTAGTTCAGCTAATTGTCCCACAAAGCACAAATTATAGGATAGGTCAGGTACATGAAAGACTCCAGGAACAGAGAGGTTGGAAGTCAAAACAAAACCTAGACTATTCCCATGCATGGTGGAACCATCAGCTATATGAATATTTAGGGGATGTGGTGCAGGGTCAAGTTTGGAGAATAAGGAGGAGTGAGGTGTCATGTGATTGCAACAGGCAGAATCGAAAAGCCAAGTTTGAGACTTACCGGGTAGAACAGAGAGAGCAGTGGAAAGAAATGCATTACCAGCCATACAAATAGCCTGAGCTATGATCTCCTGTAGTTCAGTGGGGGAGAGGTTGATAGTGGATCCAGAAGACTGCGACTTAGCCAAAATGGAAGCCATTGGCGGATTAGGCTCAGTATTAGCAACAGCAACAGTAGATTTGCCTCTACGATAACAAGTCTCAATGATGTGGCCAGGACGCTTGCAATAGTTGCAGAACTTTTTGTTGGTCTGCTTGCGACGATTGCTAGAGCCAGAAGAATCACCAGATTACTAAAGTTGCTCTATGGGTGGAGCAGAAGGTGTAATGGTCAAAACATTGAGCTTATTCTGAGCTTGAAGGGTTGCAAGACAAGCTTCTTCTCTAACCAACTCGTTCACAGCAGTGTCAAGAGAGGGAGCAGGACTACGATTTAGAAGCTCATCTCAAATGGGCTCAAAGTCCTTGTGAAGGGACATCAGAAATTCATAGAGGCGAAATTCATCTATGATGGAAGCATATTGTTGAGCATCCTTTGAGCATGCCCAAGTTGGATCAGAAAGGTCAATTTGGTCCCAAATGAAGCGAAGCTGATCATAGTAGTCATTGATGGATTGCCCTGGTTCTTGTCTGAGTTTATGCAATTCAACCATTAATTGATATTTTATGGAGCCATGAGTAGTGGAGTACCTTTTGGCCAACATATCCCATGCTGACTTGGCATCATCAAAGCTGCCCAACAAGTTAGAGATTGAGGGAATGGAAGTGTTCCGAACCCGTGTAAGGATCATGTGGTTGTGACTATCCCATTCAATCATACGACCAAGGAAGGCAACATCTTCTTCATTGGCTCCCTTAACAGGAACAGTGATTGCACTAGTATAATAATGCCAGAGCATGCAACCCTTAAGAAAACTACGCATAGCTTAAGACCAAGATAAGTAATTCTTACACCCCTCCAACACAGTATTGATGGGGTGAGGAAGAAAAACATCATTTTTATCCATTTAGAGACACAATATGCAAAAACAGACTGCAACAATGAAATCTACGTGAAAAACTGAGTAAGGAGAATCTGGACTGAAAAAGTCAACCCTGGAGAAAAGTCAACGGTTAAAGTCAACGTCCTGGTCAACGATGATGTCAGCTGACTGGCGAGTGACGTCAGCAAATGACGTGGCAATGATGACGTCACCTAGGGCTGACGTCAGTAGGAGAAACCTGGTGCGTGATGGCACGTGGAGGCACGTGACGGATCCTGGAGGCATGTGGAGCACGTGAGCTTTTGCGCAGAATCCTTTGGCGGCGCATGAGGGCGCGTGGCAGCTCCGATGATGGTCAGGTTTCCACGATAGGGTAGATCGGCGAAGGAGGATCTTAGTGGTACCTGTAAAAACACAATCGGAGCAAGGATCACGGCGGCAACGGTTTGGCAGTGGTCTTGAGACTCTGAATGACAGCGGCTACAGGTCCGGAACCAGAGACAATGACTAAAACGCATCAGAGGTTTAACGGCAAATGGCTGCAACAACAGTTGTAAAGGCGGAAGCAATTGTGAGTCTAAAATAATACCAATGAAGACAGGATTGCCAAGAAAAAGTCAGAGCGATGGCTCTGATACCATGTTAGAAATACTGGAAGATTTGTATTGTATTTCATAATGAGAAAATATACATCAGTGCCTTATATAGGAGGCTTAAGTATGCGGTACAAGTAAAGTGTAGTACAAGTACATGTGTGCTATACAAGTAAAGTAACTGGGCCTAAAGCCCATAACATAATATACATTAACACAAACCAAACTAGATCAGTTGGGTTCAATGATTTTTCATTGGTACAAACATAGATGGAATCACACCTCTCCTTGCATACTACTTTACAAAGAACAAGGAAAAAAAGAGAGACTAAATTAGGAGTATTGGATCTTTTTTATTTGTATTGGATCCATCTCACAAAGTCTACTGTCACAACAATTTTCATAATTTTGATCACAAGTCACCTACATGACGATTTGTAAATGGTGAAAAAAAATGGTAAGTTTATGTAAGTTTACAATTTCACCACTTACAAATTGCCATATAGACAAATTGTGACAAAGTTATGGAAATAGTTGTGGTCCTAAACTTACTTTTAAATTTGATATTGAAACTCTAAAGGTTAGTGACATTATGTACAGTTATAAACAAATCCTCCGAAGAAGAAAGGATCCAAGCTAGGAAAATTATTAGGTAATCGCAGAATAACATAAATGCGTAGTTCCCTCTCTCACATGAATGGTGGGTCCCACTAATTAAATAAGACCCACCATTCATATGAGAAGATGGAGTACACATTTATGAGACTCCGGAAGTACACAATAATTTCTATCCAAACAAGAAAAAAGTATTTTGTATCAAATTATATCACATCAAAATCTAATAAATAAAAAACATGTGTGCAAAAATAACTACCCAATAATACATGTTTTTCATTTGTTAGTAGGTAATTATTTTTTGTAAAATGTCTCTCACTTATTGAATTTTGACACCATTGATATAGAATATTTTGATACCAAAATACCTTTCCAGTATGTTCCATCTACATCCGGATCCACGTTAGTTTATATAAAATGTTGTGCTCTCACTCTAAATGGAAACTGAACCTTTATTGATAAAAGACTGAAATGGGAAAAGTAATTACATACAAGCTCTGTTCCTATATTTATATACAGAGACTAAGGTAAGCTAAGAAAAACTATCCAATAACTAACTCCCTAAGAAAGGGGAAAATCTATTACATTCACATTCCAGCTCATGCACATGTGCCCAATCACTTTCTGATCATCATTGCATACGTGGCATCATCTACTGCATTGAGTACAAAACTTGATCATAATAAGGCATTGCTTCAATCACAGTCATAGCAGCTGTTTGATCAGTGGCTTCGTCACCTTGAAGTTGTGAACTGATTTGATTAGCTAAATGGACTTCTCCTTGATGCAAGGAAGCATCCTGTTGTGCCATTTTAACACTCCCCCTCAAGAGCAAGGCTCTTGTTTCTTGATTGTGCCTTTTATACTCTGGATACTGTATTTTATGAGAAAAAATGTTGATGACTCCTAGCCTTGCTAACAACTTGGAAAATTGATCAACCCCAAGTGCTTTTGTGAATATATCTGCCAGTTGATTCTTTGAGGAAACATAAAACATTTTGATTGTACCATCCAATACTCTGTTTTCGACTATATGGCAATCTGCTTCTATATGTTTTGATCTCTCATGGAATATAGGATTTGCAGAGATATGTATAGCTGCCTGGTTGTCACAGTATAGCAACACTGGTCTCTCATGTGGAATGTGCAAGTCTCTTAACAAATAAAGCAACCAAGTGACTTCACATGTAGTGGTGGCCATGGATATGTACTCTGCTTCAGCAGAGGATTTGGACACTATGTCTTGCTTTTTAGACCTCCAAGAAATTAAGGAATCTCCTAAGAAAACACAATAACCAATTAAAGATTTTCTTGTGTTAGGGTAGCCTGCCTAGTCAGCATCACAGAATGCCTTTAGCTGTAGGTCTAATTCAATAGGGAAGAACACCCCTTACCCTGGTGTACCTTTAATGTATTGGAGGATTCTAGTGGCTGCCTTCATGTGTGGAATTCGAGGTTGAGCTAAATACTAACTAAGTCTGTGAACAACATAGGCTATATCAGGTTTGCTCAAAGTTAGGTACATCAATTTCCCTATTAACCTCCTATACTGCCCTGCATCTTTAAGTAACTCCCCATTTCCTTGGATAGCTTCAATTGTTGTTCCATTCGTGACTTGACAGGTTTGCAACCAAGCATTCCTACCTCTTTTAAAACCTCAAGAGCATACTTTCTTTGGTTGATGCTAATTCCTTTAATATTTCTTGCAATCTCCAAACCCAAAAAATATTTGAGTGAACCGAGATCTTTGATTCAAAATTTCTAGTCTAACAAGGTTTTTAACTTGGCAACACAAGCTGAGTCATTTCCTATGTTATCATATCATCTACATACACCAATAATGCAGTAAAAGAAGAACCATTTGAATAAACAAACAAGGAATGATCTGCTTGAGATTGTTTGAAACCAAGCTGCATAATGGTAGCAAAAAGTTTAGCATTCCATTGGCTTGAAGCTTGTTTAAGACCATATATGGACTTCACTAATTTGCATACCATAGGAGTAGCATAAGTGGAATTAGGAGACTCCTTTTTGCTGTGAAAACCAGGAGGCAAATCCATGTATACCTCCTCATCAAGGTCACCATGGAGGAAGGCATTATTTATGTCTAACTGATGCAAAGGCCATCCTTTGGCTGAGGCAAAAGCAATCAAAACCCTCACAAACACAGTCTTAGCAACAGGACTAAAAGTCTCCAAGAAATCAAGCCCTTCCCTTTGAGTGTACCTTTTAGCAACCAACCTTGCTTTGTACCTTTCTATAGTGCCATCAGGATTTAACTTCACTCTATAGACCCATTTACACCCAATAGGTCTTTTACCCGGTGGCAAAGGTGTAAGCGCCCAAGTATGAGTATGTTCTAAGGCTTGAATTTCCTTATCCATAGCCTCCCTCCAAAGAGGATCTGTGACAGCTTGATGGAAGGACTGAGATGCCTAATGACCATAACTAACAGTCATGAGATAAGACTAATAGTTTGGATCTAAATGACAATAAGTGAGACAATCTCCAATGTCATAAGGAGTTCTTGAGACATGAGAAGGAGCAGTTGAAGGTGATATGGCAGTTGAATTGCAAGCATAGTCTTGTAAGTATGTTAGAGTTTTGTGAGCTTTGGTGGACTTTCTGGTTGGTGGAGGATCTGCATTATGAATGGAACAAAAGAAGCAGTATCAAGGGAATCAGAGAGAACCACAGGCTCATAAGGAGTAGGCTCAATAGGAACGGGTGAAGGAATTGAAGAAGGCTGGGAAGGTGAAATCAAGGAAGTACAAGGAGGAGAAGACTCAAATGGAGCATCTGGTATGCTGACAGGAGTGACAAAAGGATTTATAGCAGAAACAGAAGCATCAACCTCAGTAACAAAAGGATCCGAAAAATCTTGTACAGAAGCAGCAAAAGGAAAATTATTTTCATGAAAGTAAACATCTCGGGAAACAAACACAATTTTGGTGGATAGATTCATGACCTTGTAACCTTTAACTCCAATAGGATAACCCAAAAAGACACACTTAGATGCTCTTGGATCAAATTTAGTCCTATTGTGAGAGAGGGTGGAGGCATAACATAAACATCCAAAGACCCTTAAATGAGAGTAAGTAGGGATTTGACCAAAAAGAACCTCAAAAAGAGTTTTATGATCTAACACTAAAGATGGAGTTCTATTGATTAAGTAAGTTGCAGTAAGAATGCAATGCCCCCACAGATACAAAGGCAAGTTGGATTGAAATCTAAGTGCTTTTGCAACATTTAAGAGATGTTGATGTTTCCTCTCAACTATTGCATTTTGTTGAGGAGTTTCAACACAACTTAATTGGTGTAAGATGCCCTTTTGAGAGAAAAAGGTAGACATGATGAATTCAGTTCCATTATCTGTCCTAATGCATTTGACATTTCTTGAAAATTGTGTTTCTACCATGAGACAATTGTTCTAAGATGGCTTGAGTTTGAGATTTATGTTTAAGGAGATAAACCCAAGTGCATCTTGAACAGTCATCTACAATGGTTAAAACAAATTTGCAACCATCAATGGTAGGAGTTGAAAAGGGTCCCCATAAGTCACAGTGAATCAAATCAAAACAATGACTAGAGATATGAGAACTAGAAATGAAAGGTAATCTTTTTTGCTTAGCTAGAGTACAAATTTCACAATCAACCATTTTATTAACATTGAAAATTGGTACATCATTGTGTTTCAATAATGCCAATTTAGCATTTGAAAAATGTCCTAATCTGTAATGCCAAACATGTGGCTGGACATGAACATTATTGACAACATTAACATTATTAACAGAATGAAAACCAGTAGAACAATTTGATGAGGCTGAGATGCTCTCTTCCAGCAGATATAATCTTTTGTACTCCTTACCTAGACCAATTGTGCTCCAATGAGCCAGGTCCTAAATGAAGCAAAGAGTTCCAAAGAACATGAGACAACAAGAAATTGACTTAGCCAATTTACTAATAGAAAGAAGATTAAAGGTGAATGAAGGAACACACAAAACATTGTGAAGAACAAGCTTTGTTGAGATTTCAACAGTTCCTATGTGTGTGACTAAGGCTGATTCTCCATTTGGAAGATTAACAAAGGTATTCAAAATGGTAGTAATGGAAGTAAAACAAGATACAAAATGCACCATGTGATCTGTGGCTCCTATATCAATTACCCAATCAGATCCATTAAAGGTAGTCCTATCAACTTTTCTAGCAGAAAAAATGGAATGCTGAAAAGAAGGATTAAAGAGATGATTGGAATGATTACCTGACATGAGTGTAGGGTTGAAAACAGGAAAGGTATTAACCTGTGATTGTGAAGAAGATCCTATCAATCCAAAACCTTCACCAGAGACTCCTCCTACACCAGTAGCCATATAAGAAATGCTTGCATTTGTAGCATGATGTATATCACCAAGAGCAGTCCCTGTCCCAGTGGTTCCTGAGTTAAGAAAAGCCAACAATTTCTCACATTGTGCTTTAGAAATGGGGCACTGATTTCCAGTAACAAAAGCACCATCTCCAGGATTGAAAATTGCTTAATTTGCATTGGCTATCAGTTTGCCTTTGGGCTTGTAACCAGGTGGATAGCCATGCAATTTGTAGCAATTTTTCAATGGTGTGCCCTGACATACTGCAGTTAGTACAGAAAGGCCTTTCCTTTTTGCCATTGCCTTTGAAGTTTCCTTTGGAATTTGCATACATCACCATTGTATCAGACTAAGAAGAACCAGAATTTCCATGGCCAACACTCTTGTGAGACTCCTCTTGTAAAATCAGTGAATAGACTTTGCTCATTGAGGGAAAATGATCCATCATGATAATTTGACTACGAACAGTGTCAAAACTCTCGTTTAACCCCATCAGAAACCTCATCACATAAGCCTTGTCATGAGAATTACTCAGAGTCTTCATAGCTCCACAAGAGCATTTTGACATTGGTTCGAAATTCAACAATTGATCCCACAATCGCTTGAATTTGGTATAAAACTCATTTACACACATCTGATTTTGGCGAATTTGAGAGATCACAGTTTGCAAATTGTAGATCTTAGGTCTATTTCCCTGTGAGAACACATTCTGAAGTTCAATCCACATCTCCCTTGCTGTCTCGCAGTACATTATATTGCTTGAGACATCCACATGCATAGAATTGATGATCCATGAAAGCACCATGGTATTGTAGCTTCCCCAATCTTCAGATAGAGGTGAATCAAGATCTGGCTTCGTAACCTTTCCATTTACAAAACCAATCTTCTTCTTTGCAGTGAGGGCAAGTACCATAGCTCTTGATCAGGATTGGTAATTTCTAATTCCTAACAGAGGTTGTGTAATAAGAATGTTTCCTGGATTCTCACTGGAATTTAAGAAATAGGGATTAGGAGTAACAGAGGTTGAGTGATTTGGTGAATTCGAATTTGTGTGTGTGGATTGATTGTTGACAAGCTAAGGGGATGTGTGTGTGGATTGATTATTTGCTTCAATGAATGCCATTGAAGAACCTCGAAGCTCTGATACCATATAAAATGTTGTGCTCTCACTCTAAATAGAAACTGAACCTTTATTGATAAAAGACTGAAATGGGAAAAGTAATTACATACAAGCTCTGTTCCTATATTTATATACAGAGACTAAGGTAATCTAAGAAAAACTATCCAATAACTAACTCCCTAAGAAAGGGGAAAATCTGTTACATTCACATTCCAGCTCATGCACATGTGCCCAATCACTTTTTGATCATCATTGCATACATGGCATCATCTACTGCATTAAGTACAACACTTGATCATAATAAGGCATTGCTTCAATCACAGTCATAGCAGCTGTTTGATCAGTGGCTTCGTCACCTTGAAGTTGTGAACTAATTTGATTAGCTAAATGGACTTCTCCTTGATGCAAGGAAGCATCCTGTTGTGCCATTTTAACAGTTTAAATTGATACACTGAAGAAATTCCAACACTCAGTGATGGCGGTGCTGAAGATAATACTTCTTATTAGGATGACTTGAGTGATATGACGAAGACGACCAATAACGCAAGACAAGCGACACCGATGATCCAAAGAAGATAGATCGGAAGGATCATAGCCACCATTAATATGAACCCTAGAGTAGCAGCAGCAGCTCCTATCTTCCCCAAAAGTTTGGCAGTCTTGGGGTGGGTATCGCTTTGCCAGAGAGCAGCTGTGCAACATACGAACCCGAATAAGTTCGTAATCAATGCACAATAAAGAAGGTCCTTAGTACCAGTAGATATGCCAAGGAAATCGACAGCAATGACAGCAGCAGTTGACTGGGCAATGACTGCAATGAAAATCTCTACTATTTTCATTGGTCTCGAGTTCTTTCCTCCCATTGCCTTTTCAATGTCACCAACCATCCTTCTGCTTTCTTCAACATCTATGTCTTTGTTTCCGTCTCGATTTCCACCTCCACCTCCTATGCCTTTGTCTCTTCCTTCATCTTGGTCTCCTCCACCACCAGTTATGCCTCCATCAATTCCTTCATCTTGGTCTCTTCCTCCACCAGTTTCGCCTCCATCAATTCCTTCATCTTGATCCCCTCCACCACCTATGCCTTCGTCTTTCCCTTCACCTACACTTGCAGCTCCAGTTCCCTCCTTCTGTCCACCTGAATTTTCTTGTTGGCCTTCAACACTGCCATTGGTTTTTGTGAAGCGGAACCCAAGTGTAGAGCGCCAGGAAAACATTTTATGTTTTAAAGTGTATTAAGTGTTGCAGATGAATCAAGTCTGTAAATAATTTATAGTAGAAGACTTGAAACGTAATCTAGTTACATTGTTGTTACCAAGAAGTTGAATAGCAAATTCTAGGAAGTTTCAAGCCCAATAACCCTCAGTATATAAATTGAAAACTGTCCAATGTTTCCATGCCATGTTTGTCAAGTTATCACATACATCAAGTTCTCAACACAGTATAGACATAGATAGGTAGATACCGCGTTATAGACTTGACTCATAATCGTCGCTTACAAATTTCAGGGAAAGTTTAGGTTAGACTATGCTGGCCATTCTGGGGTCCATATATACTTTTTGAAATGGATGGATTGCTTGTTAAGCTTTAATACACTTTCAACTCGGGAATGCCAACGAAAATTCCTAGAATCATCTTGATATATATATATATATATATATATATATACGTCAGATCTTGTTAAATATATCTCAGTAGTAGTCAAGAGGATGAAGCCCGTACCTTTGGGACTTCCCCCTTCATTAATCCTTCTTCCCCTCTCAAAGATCTTTGGCCTTTCAAAATCCTTCAACTTTTTCCTTATGAAATCAATTGTTAGAATCTCATCCTCTGCAACTACAATTTTTATTTTTCTTCCACATGAAAACGTAGACGGAAATCCAATTCCAACTCTCTTCAAAGACCGACAGCCGGACTATCATATGTTTCTAATACTCAAACCTGTTCGCATTTTTGGGTGCCTTCAGTTCCATGATGATCCAACATCGTGACATTTAGGGTCTATTGAGATCCACTTATTTAGATGAAACTGGAATTTTTTTGTTAAAAGTACTATAAATAAAAATAAAAATTAGTTGAAATAGTATAGTGGGACTCATAAATAGTACCAAAAAGTACAATGTGACTCATAAATAGTAGCAAAAATAAGCTAAAGAGTAGAATAAGTTGAAAAAATTAATCATGTCAAACGGACACTTATTCGGTATTAAATTCAAAGAAATTGGCTAATTCAAAAAAGAATAATGCAAAAGATACAAAATTTTTTACCAAAAAAAAAAAAAATTAGTGTTGTTAAATAATATTAATGATGGGACTAGATGAAAATTAATAAGAAATTGATCATATCAACAGTTTGTAAAAATATTTTAAAATAATTTGTGACTGTAGCATTACTTTTTAAAGAAAGTATCATACTATATATTCAGAGTTTGATTTATACCACCTCCCACCCTTATCGCGTTGGTCACTTTATAAGTATAAGTGCTTGTGGGGTGTGGAGGTAAAGGCTGAAGTTCATGTCTCCAATAATGAAATTTACACAAATATACACTTAAATTATTCTGGAGTATAATTTTTCTCTTGTAAAAAATTTAAAAAAAAAAAAAAAAAGGTCTGATTTATAGTCAATGTCTAATTATAGAAATTACCTCTTGTTTTCCCTTCTTGTCCAAGAAATTTAGAAGTAGATTTAGATCTTTAAAGGAAAAAAAAAAAAAAAAAGTAAATGAAGATCAGTTTTCTTTTTTGGTGAATAAGAATAATCAACTAATGTTTTTTTTTTTACAAAAAAAAAAAAAAAAACCGCTAATATTTCCTATCTAAATAAAATTTCTGGACCCCTCTCAATAAAATGTTAAAATGTAATTTGTAATTGTCAAAGTGGGTCCCTAATAAGTATCAACTAGGTGTCAATATTCTAGCAACTAAACAAAAATAAGAGTAAGCAAAATGAAATTGAAGATAGACACCTCACATGCTAGGTGTCATTCAAGGAGTAATTTCCATCAAACTCTAGCAGTAAGCTTTGCAGTACTCTAGCAAACTTAATACATCTATAAATAGATGTTATGTAATGAAAGTTTACAACCAAAAAAAAAAAAAAAAAAAGGAATGAAAGAAATGAATAAAAATTACAATGAAATAGTTGTGCAACAATACCATGTTCTTCTATCAATAAAAATATTTCCTAGAATTTTAGTTCCTAGTATACCAAAGAAAATGGGCTTTTGCCTTATTTTTAAAAAACAAATCCAGCATTTTGTCCAATTTCCTAAACTAATTAAGAAAATGTCCCTGTTTTGGAACTTGATTTTTTGACAATCGAGTTATAACAAACTGAAAATTAAAAAAATAATAATAATAACAATAAAAAAATAATCTGGAACTCAAGCTCCATGCATTTTTTTTTTTTTTTAGTTTGATCGCCCCATACCTATAGCTGCGTCCAAGGAGCCCTATAGTGGCATTTTAAAAGGAACTTGAGCTCCATGAACTCAAGTTCCATGCAAGTTTTTTTCTTTTTTTTCTTTATTTATTTAAGTTTGATCACCCCCTACCTATAGCTACGTTCAGGGAGCCCTATAGTGGCGTTTTAAATGGAACTCGATCTCCATGAACTCGAGTTCCATGCAAGTTTTTTTTTTTTTTTTTTTTTTGATCGCCCCATACGTATAGCTGCGTTCAGGGAGCCCTATAGTGGTGTTTTAAATGGAACTCGAGCTCCATGAACTCGAGTTCCATGCAAGTTTTTTTTTTTTTTTTTTTTTTTTTTTTAGTCTGATCGCCCCATACTCGATTATCTACAAATTGAGTTTTACATTGAAACTCGATTTTGAGAAAATTGAGTTTCAAAACAGGGGCATTTCTCTAATTAGTTTGGAAAATAGGGAAAAATGCTGGATTTTTTGCACGAAAGAAGCAAAGGCCAATTTTTCTCCCTATTATACCTGTAACTTCTCTACAAAAGTAAACACTAAATTCTCCTCCTAGCAATATAAATAAGAACTTGCACCCAACATAAAATGAATGGTTATGGCGACCCAATGTATTCCAATCACCTCTAAAACTACTTGAAGAAATAAAAAATCTTGTTGACTACAATCTACAAGTGGCAAAGATATGTATGATCAAAACAAAGAATTTCTTTGAATTTTCCAGTCCTCTGGCTCTCACCATATAAAAACAGATCATCAAGAAAAAGGAAATGATTTTAAGGTTAAATATAACTCTTTTCATGGTGTTTTTTTTTTTTTCCTAATGTAGACCCTAAAGCTTTAAATGGAGAGGACAATTATCAATGTATTCACATTTGTTTAGCCTATAATCTAGTATAAATTAAACTAATAATTTCCAAAAGGTAAAATCGTATCAAAATTTTGAAGTTGATAAAATGATTCAAATTTCGTGGCCTGTTGGGAAATTTAGACCCCAGTTGATAAAATTAACAAGTTTTAAACCCAAGTTGTTAATTAAATTTATTATGAATAAACCTTGTTAAATCAAACTAACATTAATATCATGTCAATATCACGCACAACGGAAAATTAAATAAGACAAGATATGATGATCTAGGAAAACCAATGAAACAAATTAGTTTCACAGTAAAAAAACCTGGGGGGAAACCTTCCTGAAAAGCAATCCACTATAATAAAGAGAAGTTTCAAATCTAGTACAAAATCTTTGTCCCTAAACTCTACAATCCTTGTAGATGAACTTACAGCAGAAACCTTCTACCGCTTTAGAACCTCTAAACTCTTCAATATATGAACGTCACCATTTTTGCACGGATCCTAGTATGTGACTAACCAAAAATGCACAGCTCCCAGTACATGACTAACTCACCAACTTGAAGAAGATGTTGGCTGTAAAGTTCTTCACTTCATCAACAATGAAGATCAAGAAGCACTTGGTTACAAAACCCTAAGGCGCAAACGCGTAGTAGCTTCTTTTAGAGAGAATAAGGCATCGGTCACCATTTACATGTGTTCTTCTTGTATTCTCCTATGTGATGATCTTTAAAATAAGCCTTATATATGTCTAGGATTGTGAGAAAAAAAACCCTGCACAAATACATAAGCATGGGACGAAAATCAAATCTAAAAAACTGATTTTCGTAATTCTCGATAGATACCTATCCGTTTGAGCTATTTGTTGCGAGCTATCAAGAGCTATTGAGAAGCTATCGAGCATCCAGAAGGTTTCACAATAGATAGAAGTAGCTATCGAGAGCTATCGAGAATGCGATAAAAGGCAGCTAAAGGGTCTCGATAGATAGCCTAATTATCAAGAGGTATCGAGAGCTATTGAGCTTTAATGAATTAGCACTTCTTCACTTGTTTCTTGGACAAATTTGCGTAGCTTCAATACTAGACTTGAACTCTTATTCTTTGAAGTACTAAACCTATCGTAGATCTACCCAATTACAAGTAAAGTGTGTTTTGTCAAATGATTAGCCAATTACACAAAATATTGACATATGTTCATAACATTGAATCACATATGTCCTAACATGGCTGAATTTTAAAAAGTGGGCAGATTGCAAAAATGTAATTTGCTTATTTGAGAGAGTGAAGAATTTAAAATTATGAGCAAAAATGTAATTATAATGCCTTTGAAAAATCAATTTTCCGTCTTTCAAATTTTTAAAGAAAGCAACTTCCTCCACCTATTTCTAATTGTATGGAGCCATCATCGCATATATGATATCAATGCATGGTGCTTAGGCTTGATTGGGGGTCACTAGCCACCACTCCCTATACTAATAACCAAACACGACGGTATTTTGTAAATAAGTAATTATCTTAAATATATTAATTATTTCTTTATTTTCTGATCGCCTAGAAAGGACAAATGAAACATCTTGTTCTTTCTTTTACAATTTCTGATCTCTAGTGAACCTCTCAGTAGGATTCGAACTCGGATGAAGTTCTGACTATTTGTTAAAGAAAAAAGAATGGGTGGATTTTGTAGGATTCCCAAGAAATTCTTCGATTTCTTCTAGAAGCAAATGATTATTCATCTACTTCTCACGTTCCATGAATAGCTGAGAAGTACCAAAGTGGTTGTAGGAACGATACGCTTTGGTTACCTTACCGATGAACGCTTCAAAAGGCAACCGCTTTCAATACT
Source organism: Quercus wislizeni (assembly GCA_023055345.1). NCBI lineage: Eukaryota > Viridiplantae > Streptophyta > Magnoliopsida > Fagales > Fagaceae > Quercus > Quercus wislizeni. Next base: position 45,271,558 of record JALGQJ010000003.1, on the reverse strand, counting down.
AGTTGAATCATGAAAGAGGGATCTTTCCCTTAGATTTAGCAATGCCATTAGATTGACAGTTTCAAAAAGTTCTTCATATGTTGGGAAAAGCATCTCGGTGGAAATAGCCCTATATTCTATTTTCTTACGAGATTTTGAGGACAAAGAAGAGCACGCTCCTCTAGCCTAACGTAGAATTTGGCCTTCGAGGTCAAAGGAGATTCGAAGGCTTTTTAAGGAAGGTGGCAATGGCTGATGAAGGGGGAAAACAAAAGACATTCAAAAACTAGTGGAATGCTCTTGAAACCAATTCACTTGAGTGAGACAGAGGAGAGTAGAATTTCATGTGTCCTTAAAGTAGTAAGACCATGTATGGGGGCTAATGCCTGACTAGTGTCGAAAGATCAAGGAAGTTGGTGACCTAATAACAAGGAAGCCAGCAACCGAAGCCCCGATGAACAACGGCTATAACTATAACGGTCCTAAGGTAGTGAAATTCCTTGCACATACTCAACCAAAAAAAAATGACTACACGAAAAGAACATGGAAATCAAACTTGTTTGGTATGAGACCCCATTTTCCATCAGAGTATAAGAAACGGAAAATTCTAATGACCTAGATTTTACTCAAAAATATTGGCATTTGTGGGTTCAATACAAAAATTGTTATTTTACCCACTCTAGCTCCCTTAAATAGTCCTATTTTTCCTCCACGGCAATAAATGGCTAAAAGATCTACTACTTTAATTCTTGTTTCTAAAATAGATAATTTTGTATCTAACTGTATAAAAGCAGACACAGATCTCTGAATAGGAGATTTTGTGTGAATCTCTATCCTAGTAGGAAGGGTAGAGCAAGCAAAGATAGAAAAGAATGTATTAAATATAGCACTGTTAGCTAGGGGAATGTAGTGAAGCTTCATAGGGTCTTTTTGCCCAGGTGCAGGTAGTCTGCATCTTCACAAACATGTCTATTTCACCGAGTCTCTCTCTAAGACAATGTCCAGATCGTTACGCCTTTTGTGTGGATCAAAACTTACTCGACAAGGAATTTCGCTACCTTAGGACCGTTATAGCCTATTGAGCTAGGACATTTCTGGGCAAGCAAATCATTTATGATGAAGAGGATGAGCTTTAAGAGAATTATTTGGAGTTCTTGCAAAGTGGAACTGTACAGTACCAAACAAGAGATAGGTCTTCCAAAGAACAAGGCTTTTTTCTAATAAGCCAATTCAATTGATAGACAATAACACCCCCCCCCCCCCCCCCCCGAACACAGCTTACAACATTCATCATATTGTGCTCTCCAAAGAGCAACTCTTCTCAAAATCTCAAAAAGGATGCTAAGTTGGTAGGTCTTGGTGGGGAAGTTATAGATACCTTTCCATACTTTGTGTCTAGAGTACTTCACTTAATTTCCTTTGCAGTATTGGGCTTTGATGGTATCTAATTAATATAAAAAGAAAATGATGGATGTAAGAATCCACAGACGACCATATCCCTCAAGTCACACATTGCTTCTTACCACATTGTTTTAAATGAAGTTTTTTTTTTTTTTTTTTTTGGAATTAACCATTCCCTTTCTTTTACTTTATAAAGAAATGAAATTATCCAAAGGATTGAAGGCCAGAGGCCTTTCATTTTTTAATGTCGTCAAAGAGTTGAGTAATGGTTTTTTGTGTTCAAAACATTATGTCTGGATGATATGAACTGCCTAAGTAAGAATTCTTGAATAGCGAACAACCAAAGCTATGGGAACATAAAAAAGGAAAGAGATGGATTGGCTTTCTCTCGCTTTTGGCATAGCAGGCCCTAATTAGATCAAAAACAATTCTTAAATGGAGTATTCAACTCCAAGGATGAATCAAAAAAGAAATATTTACTAGTTCTACCTCCTATTTTTTATGAACAGAATGAATCCTTTTATTGAAGGATCAGAAAGTCACTCTCTTCAACCTTTTCTATCTATCTTTAAAAGTAGGGCAAGAGAAAGTCAATATAATCTTTGCGTTAGTTTTTCTGATTAATAGGAAGATTGAATGAGGTAGGGCTCATCCTTGCATAGGATGATAGAATGGGTTCCTGAGCTTTCTACGCTAGGAGAAGAGAAGCATAGGACTGATTCTCACTGATTCTCATGGTAGCACTCCATTTTGGCAATTTTGGGTGGATCCAAAGTGTAGGTCTAGGAGAAATTATTTCCTTGCATTTCTTTTTTACTTGGAGCATTGGCATAGTTCATGCCAAACTTTTTGTATATTTTAGTATAAAACATAAATTTTTCATTTTACATACTCCCTTTTTAAAATACCCCACATTAGATTATTTATTTTATACTACCCTTAATTAAAATATCAATTTTCTTGATTTTTTTTAATTGTTTCTCTCTGTTCAAGGGCCTTTTTCCGTTGCCCAGCCACGTGTGGTCCATTAGAGGGATGACCTTACTAGGCCCCGGTTCTGTTTGGGGAGTTGCATTTGAAACTCAACATTGGACCATGTGGTCCAACGCCTATCGGCGTATTCTTAAGCCTACCAAACCATTAAAACCAAAGTCTAAGAATCATGATAATGGTCGAATAAATATATAATATGCGTTTGATATAATGACTTTAATTAGTAGTTGTAATGACAGTTGAAATAAAGTAGTATTTATTTAGAGGTAAGGTAATCATTTACTCAATGATGTAAATTTAAAGATATGAAAGCAAAGTTACTTATCTTTGTATGGTTTGTAGCCTAGCTGTGTAGCATCAGTGAGCTGATAGGATTTCAGCAGAATGCCAGCGGTAGAGGCTAGTTAAGCTTGCCCCTTTTATCATGCATTTAAATGAGTTTAAACCTTGGTTAATAGTTGTAATACTAGCTGGAATAAAGTAATATGTATTTAAATGTAAAATAATCATATACTCAATAATGTAAATTTAAAGATAAGGAAGCAAAGTAACTTATCTTTGTATGGTTTGTAGCCCAGCTGTGTAGTATCAGTGAGCTAATAAGATTCCAGCAGAATGACCCCAGTGGTAGAGAGGTAGTTTGCCATGATAACTTCAAGATTGAGGAGGAAAAATGGGTGCAACTGGAGGGAGAAAGAGTATGCCTAGCTGTGTGCAGGGGCTGGTTAAGCTTGTTCCTCTTATCATGCACTTAAATGAGTTTCCCCTTTGACAATGAACTTTTAGTTGTTGTGAAATTATAAATAGTGTTGCCTTTTATGGGAAGGGCTTTTGTATAGAGTATTTGTGCCTTCTAAGAGAAGGACTTTATGTAAGAAGTAGTTGTGCCTTCTAAGAGAAAGGCTTTGATATAAGATCTTGGTGCCTTCTAGGAGAAAGGCTTTAGTAATAGAAGTTCATGCTTTCCATGAGAAGGGCTTTTAGTATAAGTATTTGATATCTCTTGAGAAGTCTAGAGATGGTAAAAGATATAGAAGTGTTGTGAGATGTAGTATTCATAATATGTATGATATATGGAAGTATGAGAGATATGAAAGTTAAAGATAGTAAAAATATGAGATTATAACCGCTAGAGAAGTTGTAGAGATTGTTTTCCAAAAAGAAAGATTTTGTAAGAGAAAAGTATGGAGATGTGTTTAGGTATTTGGACATAGGAGCGATAAAATAGGTGTAGACGAGTATTGAGATATGTTTATAGGCAGCAAAACAGTAGAATTTCAGAGTGAAAGAGTATGAGAGTGGAACTTAGAAGAGTTGTGGTGTGTTATATGTAATGGTGTAGTAAGTGTGTATGAGATTGTATAGAAGAAGTGAAGAAAGAGATGTTAAGAGATATGGGCAGTAAGATATATGTATTTTCAGAATACGTAGAGTGAGATAATGAGTATAAGAAGGTAATAGTATTGTAGTGTATTTAGCAAAGCTGCTAGGATTTTCTACTGGGAATGTATGAAGGCTTATGAAGGGCATTTGTGAGCTAAGGGTTGATGAGTTTAGTTCCTAGTTTAGAAACTAAAAAAAAAAAAAAAAAAAAAACCCAGAAGCTTAGAACTTCATTAAGGGCTTCAGAAGATTATTAGAGGGAGTGAAAAGTTTATGAGAGAGTTCCTCCCTATTGGTCTCCCCTTGAGATGTTGGTGAAGGGTCTTCTTTAGAGCTGAGTTTAAGGGGGTATTTTAGCAAAGAATATCAGCTAAAATCTGTCCCAAACAGCAATGAATCTTCAGAGAATCCATCTTAAGATTTGGCCAAAAATGGTATGTTTAGTTTTAAGGTATTCTTGTTGTTTCCGATAAGAGTTATTGGGGAAAGAGTAGCAGAAAAGGAAAGTATTTTAGCAAGAGAAAGGTAGTTTCAATAGTTGGTTTTGGTTTTAGCCAAATGTGAAAAAAATCGGTAATGTTCAGGCTGCTGGGTCAGCTGTCACAGCTGTTCTGAAAGGGCTGTCCCAGCTATCAAGAAAAGTTGTGACAGCTATCATGAGACAGCTGTTTGCTTTGGGCAGAAGCCAATGAGGTCATATTGGTGATTTCAAACTGCTAAAGAGGACATTTAGTATTTATTGGATGGATTTGGCTGAAAATGGTAAATCTCTTTGAAGGGTATCTTGCTATTTTGGGTATAGTAGCTGGTTGCTAAGATTTCAGCATTAAATAGCTGATGATATCACTTCTAGCCAGGTGTCAAATGCTGAATAAACTGCTGGGGTCCAGCTGGAAATGTTTCCTTTTTAGGTGTTTGTGTTTTTGGTGTAAGGTTCCATTACAACACATTTTTAGCAAGTAATAGAAGGGTTGGATGAAAGTTAATGAAGCTTTAGAGATTTGGTCAAGGCCTCATTGTGTTGTGACATGATCTTGGTGGGCAAAAAGAGTATTTAATGCTCTGCTCTGGCAGCTGGCAGAGAAATATATGGTCTGATTGTGGCAGATAGTAGCTAGTATCAAAGATATCATGAATATTTTGCATATAGTTAGAGATTAAAGATAGCCAATCAGATTAGGCCATGTGTTTGAGTTGGATTTTACCTGAAAGAAGTAATGAGATTTATGTAGAATAATATAATGAAGTTTTTAAATTTGTATAGCAATAGCTTGGGATTGAATGAACAGTTATTTTCCTAGCAGTTAGATGGCTGGAGATATTGAGTATTTGTCGCATGATGAATATCAAGTTTTAGGAAAAGAGCAATGGGGAATTTTATCATTTTAAGTGCTACGTGATAAGAGATGCTTACCATATGTTACTCACTACACACGAACTCGTCAGAGTTTAAGGAGCTGGAGAAGACATGCCAAGCAACATGTTTCTTTTATCAACTTTAAACTGCTGGAGCTTTACTGAACATAGCTCTTGGCCCTCCAAACCACAACTCCCAAAGTTTTCCTAAGGAGACTTATGAGCTTGGATCATAAGCTGAAGATGAGATGACGTACCTCGGGTTTTGTTGTCTTTTTGTGTAAATATGGGCTCTTGTTGAAGAAGCTGCTTGCCATGAATGTAAGAGAGGTAATATGGGCCGTGAGTTTTGATTCATTGCTTAAGCCCAATTCATATGTTGATGTTGATGATGTCGTGGGGTTATAATTCCAATTGATGAAGAGGAAATGTGGACCATGAATCTGCCTCTTGAAGTAAGGATCTTGCGGGCCATGTGAACCCAATCCATGTAGTTGAATGAAATATGAGCTTATTTTGGGTTTTAAAGAGATTTACCCAAAAAATCAATAATATGTTGATGTGGCATGGGTTGCCAATGAAGTAACGCCACGTGGGTCGAAAAAATGGTCATCAACATTAGCCCCTCGAGTGCATGGGCTTGTACTGCAAGGGCATGCATGAGTAATGGGTTTGCTTGAAGACCTTTTCAAATGAGTCAGTCTAAAATTGTTGACTGTTGGAGATGATACTGCTAGATTGAGGGCAGCAAGGTAATGTTGCAACTAGATTTGATGCTGCTGGGTGCGGTGTTGCTAGAGTGAAGGCAGCAAGGTAATGTTGAACTTGATCAGGATTGCAGCTGGGTTTGGTGTTGCTAGAGTGAGTTTGATGAAGTCGATGCATTTAGAGTTGACTTCATTCTTGTAGTTGTGACCGTGGTTGGTCCCTTTAGAAATAATATGAGTACAACTTTTGATGCTACGGCTAGGGAGGATACTGCTCTTGATTCAATGGTTTGAAGCTATTGCTACTGAAAGTCTAAATACTAAATTTATAGCTGGAGTAGTCTAGAATGTAGTTTGATATCATAGCAGATGAGTATTTCGTCGATACTGCTGATTGTAGTTAACTCTTGAAGAAATTTGATAGAGATGGCCAAGATAATATGAGCTTTCCATTAAGATTCCGTCCTTGTTGGAAGAGTTGCTTTAGGAAGCATAGATTGAATGACCACTTGTAGGATTGGCTGCATGATCATGATTGTATTAATAGAGTCGTAGGTGATGATCATATTGCTGGATCTAATAGTACTGCTGGGCATGTGCAGATTTAATGCAGCAAAAAGTTCCATAGCTGAAGTAGTAGCCTTGATTTAATTGGTGGAATGACTGGTATTCATGTAGATCTACATGTAGTCCTCTCAAATAGATAGTGGGAAACCAAGCCCCCAAGTGTAAGATGACGTTTGCAAAGATCCTAGCGGTGTGATGCATAAGACCGCTATGATTCCAATAGTGTAGTACGTGGGACTACCACGGCTTTGAAGAGGGTGTGTGGGACTTCCACGACTTTGAAAAGGGTGTGTGGGATTGCCACGGCTTGATATAATAGTACTCCAATAAATAGAGTTTCATTTGTTGCTTGTAATTTTGTGAGAGTGCCAAATTGATAAGTGATATGTTCTTGAAAGAAGTTGGCCGTTGTTGGGCCAATAGACTTTTATAGTGGAAATACCTCCATTGATATTGTTGTACTTTGTTGTGATAAATATCCAATTGTAGCCCCTAGAGATGGAATCGTTGGATTGATAAGACCAAGCCCCCAAGTGTAGAAAGGCCTTGGATAAGCATATATTTAGCAAGTGAGAAGTACCTTGACCAATTCAGTAGTGAAATCAGCACTTTGCTGCTCAAAATAATGTAGGTACTTGTAGTAATGATCTTGTGTGATGATTGCTTGATTGAGCATGCTAGATGAGTAAGTTTGTCTGTTGGAGACATCTGTATAGACTGATGGATCTGCTGGAGTTCTGAACATGGGTAGCTAGGGTTTATTATGTTTACCCAGGCAAGTTGCTGGGTGTGTGTCAGTTTAATGTTGGAGTAATCTTTTCTTGATTTGAATAAGTGCTTCATCATTCTGAATGACTTTGTGATTTGCAGAATGTAATGATAGATTGATGGTGATGGTCTGGATCTAGCAATAGAATAGTATAGTGGCAGTTTTCACCTTGTGTTTAGGAAGTAAGTTCAGTTGAACCTCTTGTTGCCCTTAAGTAAGAATCAAGGGTGCCACTTGGAAATGTTGATGGATGATCCCTTGTTGGACTTAGATAGTTTGGAGACTACTTCATCTTTCCCAGCAGTAGGTGGATTCTTGTCAAGTTGTTGGCCATTGGCTTCTTGCATTTTTCACCATTCGCTGGGTTATGATCAGAAGTAACAAGGACTGTGGAGTACTCATCTTGCTTCCCAGCGGTGCAAGGCTTTTGTTGATGCAATAACTTTTCAGACCTTTGCAGCAACTGGGTAGATTATGTGATGTGAAGATACAGCAGTAGGTGGTTTGGAATAGTGCCATGAGATTGCTAGATGGACTCAAGTAAGACTTGGATCTGATTTTTGCTTATGAAGGGCAGCAAAAGTGATCCTTAATTCTTCATGAGAACATTTTTCAGCAAAGATTCCCCATGTAGCGATGGAAGTAGGTTGAATAGTAGTGTAGTAAAATGTTGGCATGATTCGAGATGGATTAAGAAAGTTCTCCACTTCTTGAATGTAGGCCTCGAATGATAACCTATATGTTAGTGAAATAGAGATAATTTCCATGAGATTTTAGTGAAATAGAGATAATTTCCATGAGATTTATCATGGGCTTTGATAAGTAATTGCCATGGGCTAGAACCATGGGCTTTTAACATGGGATTGAATTCCATTGATAAGATAGTTTTGCCATGGACTTGAATCATGGGCTTTTGAAATATGTTGTTGCCAAAGTATTAACTTTGGGCTTTGAGCATAATATAATATTATTTGCCAAATAATTTGGGCTTTTGATAAAATATTGCCAAGGATAGTACTTGGGCTTTTGAGTATTTGTAAAATTTTGCCAAACTAGTATTTAGGCTTTTGATAAAATATTGCCAAGGATAGTACTTGGACTTTTGAGTGTTTGTAAAATTTTGTCAAACTAGTATTTGGGCTTTTGATAAAATACTGCCAAGGATAGTACTTGGGCTTTTGAGTGCTTATAAAATTTTACCAAACTAGTATTTGGGCTTTTGATAAAATATTGCCAAGGATGGTGCTTGGGCTTTTGAGTATTTGAGTTTTTTTTTGTAAATAGTTGTCAAAATAATATTGGACTTTTAGAAATAGTTGCCAAAATAGTATTTGGGCTTTGTAAAATAGCTGCCAAATTAGTATTTAGGCTTTATAAAATAGGTGTCAAATTAGCATTTGGGATTTATGAGTAGTTGCCAAAAATAATATTTGGGCTTTTGTAAATAGGTACCAAAATAGCATTTGGGCTTTGTAGGATTTTGTAAAATTTTGCAAAATTAGTATTTGGGCTTTTAGAAATAGTGTAAAGATAGTTGCCAAATTAGTATTTGGGCTTTATAAAATAGGTGCCAAATTAGCATTTGGGCTTTATGAGTAGTTTTCGAAAATAATATTTGGGCTTTTGTAAATAGGTGCCAAAATAGCATTTGGGATTTGTAGGATTTTGTAAAATTTTGCCAAACTAGTATTTGGGCTTTTAGAAATAGTGTAAAGATAGTTGCCAAATTAGTATTTGGGCTTTGTAAAAATAGTGTTAAAATAGTATTTGGGTTTTGTAAGATAGAGTAATTGTTTTTGCCAAAATAGCATCTTGGGCTTTGGAAAATAAGTGCCAAATTAGTATTTGGGCTTTGTAAAAAAAGTATTGCCAAATTAGTATTTGAGCTTAAAAAAAAAGTTGTCAAATTAGTATTTGGGCTTTGTAAAAATAGTGACAAATTAGTATTTGGGCTTTGTAAAAATAGTGACAAATTAGTATTTGGGCTTTGTAAAAATGATTTTGAGATTTTGTAAAGTATTGTCATGTAGCAACGGGCTTAGTAAATGGTGCCGTGTAGCAACGGGCTTAGTAAATGATATTGTTGGGCCTTTTTGGGCTTTGCCCACAAGGTAAATGAGCTTGGGATTTTTGTGGAGATAATGTAATTTTGTGGCCCAATTATGGTAGTGGTATGGTGAGTATTTTTTTGAAAACCCAAGTTGGATAATATGTGGGCTATAATGGGTCATATTTGTGAGAGGGCTCAAGGAAATTTATGGGCTTGTGTATAGAGGATATTTGTGGGAGCCCAATAATATGGAGAATATTTGAGTAATATGTGGGAAGTATTTGTGGGGGTTATTTGAGTATTTTGTATTTGGTAAATGGGTAAATAGAGATTTGAGATGTAATAATTCATCCAGCTGAAGAAGTGTTTTCTGCTGGGAGCTTTTTCTGCTTGAACTGCTAGGGAAGAAAATAGATTATTCAACAAGATAAGGGTTTTTTGCTTGATGAGGCCTGCTGTTGTAAAAGTGATGGATAACAATGTGTGAGGGCTTACTGTTGATCGGACCCTTTGTTGCTAGACTACTGGATAATAATAGATCTGCATAGCTATATTAGGGTTTGCTGATAAGGCCCTCTAATGTTGAACTGCTGGGTAATAGTGTAGCCAAAGAAGGGTAATCTGTCGCTAAGGCCCTTTGCTGCTGAAAGATGAACATGTCCAGCGATAAAAAGGGTTGTTGTCAATTAAACCATTTCTTATTGGATTGCTGGATAATAATAGATCTGCCCAGCTATATGAGGGTTTGCTAATAAAGTCCTCTGATGTTGAACTGTTGGGTAGTAATAAACAGTGCTAAAGAGGGTAATCTGTTGCTGAGGCCCTTTACTGCTGGAGAGATGAATATGTCCAGCGGTAAAAAGGGTTCCTGTTGATTAGACTCTCTCTTGCTTGAAATAATGGTACACATTTCCAGCGAAATGAGAGTCTTTTTTTTTTTTTTTTTTGCTGATAAGGCTCTCTCTTGCTAAAGAGATGAATATGCCCAGCGGTAAGAGGAGTTTCTACTGCTGAGTCCATCTGTCACTGGAATGATAGATAATAATGGAGACCTCCAGCGATAAGAGGAGTTTCTGCTGCTGAGGCCTTTCTGTGGCTGGATTGATAGATAATAGTGAAGATCTCCAGCAATAAGAGGGGTTTCTGTAATTGAGGCCCTCTGTTGTTGGAATGATAGATAATAGGAAAGATCTCCAGTGGTAAAAGGAATTTCTGCTACTGAGGTCCTCTGTGGCTGGAACGATGGATAATAGTGAAAACCTCCAGTAGTAAAAGGGGTTTCTACTGTTGAGGCCCTCTATTGCTAGAATGATAGATAAGAGTGAATATCCCCAAGGGTAAGAGGGTTTTCTGCTGCTGAGGCCCTTTGTGACAAATATGATGGATAATAGTGAATATCTCCAGCAATAAGAGGGTTTTCTACCGTTGAGGCCCTCTGTTGCTGGAATGATAGATAAAAGTGAATATCCCCAATGGTAAGAGGGTTTTCTGCCGTTGAGGCCCTTTGTGACTGGTATTACGGATAAAAGTGAATATCCCCAATGGTAAGAGGGTTTTCTATTGCTGAGGCCCTCCGTGGCTAGGTTGATGAAAGAGCTTCTTTTGTGGGGTCAATAAGCTCATATAAGAATGTTGTAGCCATGAAGCTGCCTGAATGATAAAGAGACAAGTGGAATAGCATTTCCGTGAATAAATATGAGATAATATTTGTTGTGACTCAACGCCGCGAGTTGCTAGATCAAGAGATTTTGAGTATTGGGAGTCAAGTTCTCCTCTATGACATATGATTCTAGACTTCGGAAGCATGACATGGCAATACATGCAACTCCCCAACAGAGTCGCCAAATGTTTGGGTGCCTTTTTCGGTTGCCCAGCCACGTGTGGTCCGTTGGAGGGATGACCTTACTAGGCCCAAGTTCTATTTGGGGAGTTGCTTCTGGAGATCAACATTGGGCCACGTGGTCCAACGGCTATCGTCGTATTCTTAAGCCTACCAAACCATTAAAGTCAAAGTCTAAGAATCATGATAATGGTTGAATAAATATATAATATGCGTTTGATATAATGACTTTAATTAGTAGTTATAATGACAGTTGAAATAAAGTAGTATTTATTTAGAGGTAAAGTAATCATTTACTCGATGTAAATTTAAAGATATGGAAGCAAAGTTACTTATCTTTGTATGTTTGTAGCCCAGCTGTGTAGCATTAATGAGCTGATAGGACTTCAGTAGAATGCCAGCGGTAGAGGCTAGTTAAGCTTGCCTCTCTTATCATGCATTTAAATGAGTTTAAACCTTGGTTAATAGTTGTAATAGTAATTGAAAAGTAATATGTATTTAAATGTAAAATAATCATATACTCAATAATGTAAATTTAAAGATAAGGAAGCAAAGCCACTTATTTTTGTATGGTTTGTAGCCCAGCTATGTAGCATCAGTGAGCTGATAGGATTCTAGCAGAATGCCCCAGTGGTAGAGAGGCAGTTTGCCATGATAACTTCAAGATTGAGGAGGAAAAATGGGTGCAATTGGAGGGAGATAGAGTATGCCCAACTATGTGTAGGGGCTGGTTAAGCTTGCTCCTCTTATCATGCACTTAAATGAGTTTCCCCTTTAACAATACTCTTTTAGTTGTTGTGAAGTTATGAATAGTGTTACCTTCCATGAGAAGAGCTTTTGTATGGAGTATTTGTGCCTTCTAAGAGAAGGGTTTTATGTAAGTAGTTGTGCCTTCTAAGAGAATGACTTTTGTAAGAAGTAGTTATGCCTTCTAAGAGAAGGGCTTTGATATAAGATCTTGGTGCCTTCTAGGAGAAGAGCTTTAGTAATAGAAGTTCATGTCTTCCATGAGAAGGGCTTTTAGTATGAGCGTTTGATATCTCTTGAGAAGTGTGGAGATGGTAAAAGATATAAATGTGTTGTGAGATGTAGTATTCATAATATGTATGATATATGGAAGTATGAGAGATATGAAAGTTAAAGATAGTAAAAATATGAGATTATAACCGCTGGAGAAGTTGTAGAGATTGCTTTCCAAGATGAAAGATTTTGTAAAACAAAAGTATGGAGATGTGTTTAGGTATTTGGAGATAGGAGCAGTAAAATAGGTGTAGAAGAGTATTGAGATATATTTATAGGCAGCAAAACAGTAGAATTTTAGAGTGAGAGAGTATGAGAGTTGAGCTTAAAAGAGGTATGGTGTGTTATATGTAATGGTGTAGTAAGTGTGTATGAGATTGTATAAGAGAAGTGAAGAAAGAGATGTTTAGAGATATGGGTAATAAGATATATGTATTTTCAGAATATGGAGAGTGAGATAATGAGTATAAGAAAGTAATAGTATTGTAGTGTGTTTAGAAAAGCTGCTGGGATTTTCTACTGGGATTGTGTGAAAGCTTATGAAGGGCATTTGTGAGTTAAGGGTTGAAGAGTTTAGTTCCTAGTTTAGAAACTAAAAAAAAAAAAAAAAAAAAAACCCAAAAGCTTAGAACTTCATTAAGGGCTTCAAAAGATTATTAGAGGGAGAGAAAAGTTTATGAGAGAGTTCCTCCCTATTGGTCTCCCCTTGAGGTGTTGGTGAAGGGTCCTTTTTAGAGCTAATGTTGAGGGGGTATTTTAGCAAAGAATATCAGTCAAAATTTGTCCCAAACAACAATGAATCTTTAGAAAATCCATTTTAAGATTTGGCCAAAAATGGTATGTTTAGGTTTAAGGTATTCTTGCTATTTCAGGTAAGAGCTACTAGGGAAAGAGTAGCAGAAAAAGAAAGTATTTTAGCAAGAGAAAGGTAGGTTCAATAGTTGGTTTTGGTTTTAGCCAAATGTGAAAAAAATCAGTAATGTTCAGGCTACTAGGTCAGCTGTCACAGCTGTTCTAAAAAGGCTGTCCTAGCTGTCAGGAAAAGCTGTGACAGCTATCATGAGACAGCTGTTTGTTTTGGACAGAAGCCAATGAGGTCAGATGGGTGATTTCAGACTACTGGAGAGGACATTCAGCATTTATTGGATGGATTTGGCTGAAAATTGTAAGATCTCTTTGAAGGATATCTTGCTATTTTAGGTATAGCAGCTGGTTGCTAGGATTTCAGCATTAAATGGCTGATGATATCACTTCTAACCAGGTGTCAAGTGCTGAATACACTGCTAGGGTCCAGCTGGAAATGTTTCCTTTTCGGGTGTTTGTGTTTTTGGTGTAAGGTTCCATTACAACACATTTTTAGCAAGTAATAGAAGGGTTCGTTGAAAGTTAATGAAGCTTTAAAGATTTGGTCAAGGCCTTTTTGTGTTGTGACATGATCTTGGTGAGCAAGAAGAGTATTTAATGCTTTGCTCTAGCAGCTAGCAGAGAAATATATGGTCCGATTATGGCAAATAGCAGCTAGGTACCAAAAATATCATGAATATTTTGCATATAGTTGGAGATTAAAGATAGCCAATCAGATTAGGCCATGTGTTTGAGTTGGATTTTAGCTAAAAGAAGTAATGAAAGTTATGAAGAATAATATAATGAAGTTTCTAAATTTGTATAGCAATAGTTAGGGATTGAATGAACGGTTATTTTCCCAACAGTTAGATGGATGGAGATATTGAGTATTTGTCACATGATGAATATCAAATTTTAGGAAAAGAGCAATGGAGAATTTTATCATTTTAAGTGCTATGTGATAAGAGATACTTACCATATGTTACCCGCTACACACGAACTCGTCAGAGTTTAGGGAGTTGGAGAAGACATGTCAAGCAACATGTTTCTTTTATCAACTTTAAACCATTGGAGTTTTACTAAACATACCTCTTGGCCCTCCAAACCACGACTCCCAAAGTTTCCCCAAGAAGACTTATTAGCTTGGATCATAAGCTGAAAATGAGATGACGTACCTCGGGTTTTGTTGTCTTTTTGTGTAAATATGGGCTCTTGTTGAAGAAGCCGCTTGCCATAAGTGTAAGAGAGGTAATATGGGCCGTGAGCTTTAATTCATTGCTTAAGCCCAATTCATATGTTGAAGTTGATGATGTCTTGAGGTTACGATCCCAATTGATGATGTCTTGAAGTAAGGATCTTGCGGGCCATGTGTGCCCAATCCATGTAATTGAATGAGATATGAGCTTATTTTAGGTTGATGTGGCATGGGTTGCCAGTGAAGTAACGCCACATGAGCCGAAAAAACGGTCCTCAACACTCTCTTTTCATACACAACCACCATTTGATTTCTTTCTTCATACTCGAGATATGTAAAGAAATAAATAATACCAATTTAAATTTACATAGTTATTATAATAAACTTATAAAGGTAACGCAAATATACACTAACTGATGTGGAACATTTTTAGGCCAAACAGTATAAATTTTACACATTTTTGTGTTATACATTCACTAATGTGAGTACTTTTATATAGCCACACATAAATAAATTTTGAGTTTGATTGGCTAAAGTGCGGTACTTTTTGTGCGAGTGCTCATCACTGATCATCTTTTTTTTTTGTTTTTATTTTTTTCTCTTTCGATCCCCTTCTTAATTTCCTTGTGTGCAAACTTATTAATAGTATTTCTTGACGCGTAATGAACTCCAATGTTTTGACATTTTGTCAAAATAGAAAGTCCTCGAATGTAATTTCTAGCCAATTACCTCGCACTTGATTTTAAATGTGTTGAGAACTCCACACTTGTAAAATGGTGGGACTATTTGCTCAGCCTTCTGCTTTACACGCCAGCGGATGTCAAGAAAATTCCTAGGATAATATATATTGTCAAATATATCAGAGACTAACAAACCTTGTTGCACAGACCATGGCGATCTTTTGGTAAGTCGGCTACTAATTGTTAAGTTAGAAAAGAAGAAGTCTTTATCTTCGGCACCATTGCTTCAAGGACTTCTTCCCGGTTAAAAAGGAATTGGGCGTTTGAATTTGATTGACATATATCTCATCAAATCAATCGTTTGCATCTCCTCCAATCTTATTCAGTGACCAACCGTCGTCCTATAAAATATTTTTATTCTCTACCCTGTTCTCATTTTTGGGATACGAGAAAGGGTTTTCCATTTGTTTGATACAAACAACAAATCATTTTAATCTCAATAACATGATAGGTAGCTATTCTCTTAAGCCCGTTTGGATGAAGGGGAAAATGAAGGAAAGTGAAGAGACAGTAGAGTAGAGTTGGTTAAAAATAGGCGTAAATGTACTTTTAGTCCCTACATTTTGTGTCATTTCTCGATTTGGTCTCTAAACAGATTTTGCTCTTAGGACAGTTCCTGAAATCAGAAAATCAATTCTATTTTGGTTCCTGTCATCAACCCACTAATAGAAAATACATACGTGACAGACAAAATACACTGTTTGCTGACATGACTAATAAAAAAATATAATTAGCATTTCCTAAATGCCACATCACATTTAAACTAATAAAAAAAATGCCAGCTCAGAAAATTTAAACCAAAAAAAAAAAATCTAATTTAAAGTAAAATAATTTCTTAAAAAAAAAAAAAGGAAAATCATTATCTTAGTCTTTTTCTTTTTAATTCTTTTTCCTTTTCTTCTTATTTCTTTAACCACATCAGCGTTTACTAATGTCAAATTCTCTCTTTTTAAAATTCTTTTTCTTTTTCTTCTTATTTCTTTAACCTTATGTTGTGAAATTTTAAAATACTCGCAAGTGTACGAACCGTACCGAAGTATAGTTGGACAAGAACGAGGTCGAACCCACAGGGACTTGAATGAACGTAAGAAAATTAAATCAAATCTTAACCAAATTAATCCTAATCTAGTTTAATAAAAATTGGTTGTTTTGAAATTGAATAAACTAAAAAATTAATTAAACTAAACAAAGATATAATATAAAGCAGTAAAAGGATGTAAACAATCTAGAGAAAGGAATTAAGGTTTTGGAATCCGCCTTGTAAGTCATATCAGCATATATTTATGATCATTAATTTTCCCCAACTCACTACATGATAATCTAGAAATCAATCTTGCTATCATGGAAAATATCATCATTAAAACTTATGTTAAAAAATCTAAAGCATGTTCTTCTTCGCTTCTTAAGTATAAAACCAAATCATCAACTGTATCTGTAGCCAAACAAATCACAAGATATATCCAATTCTAAAAATCAAATCATAAATTGTATCCATTGACCAACAAATCACAAGCGATATCCAATTTTATAATCAAGAATTAATAAACCAAGCATTCAATTAATTAAGACAAATCCTAAATCATGAGAAAAACATGATTAAACTCATATCTAGAATCCCATCTTAGTCAATTGATATGAAGCAAGAACAATTTAATCATTAAAGAACAACTATTGTGGGAAAAATCAAATCACATAAATATTACTGATAATCCTTAACAAGGTTTCATCCTCAACCCTAATTATAAATTTAGCTACTCATAGTAATTGAAAGAAAACATAAAAATAAAATACTAAACATTAAACTAGACAAATAAAATAAAACTAACTGTCATGGAAGAGGTAGCCGCGCTCTCTATACATTCAGCCCTCAGCCCTAGCACTAGCCTCCTTGAATTTTTCCCTAAAGAGCCTTTAAATAGGTAAAGGAATCCTGTTACAAGTTGAATTCCCGTTTGGAGAAAATCCCAGATTTTTAGGCTTCATTTAACCGACGGTTTTGGCCCATTTAACTTCAGAATTCGGACTTTTGGTAAACTACAAAGTTGTAGCCCTTTAAGTTAACTTTCCAGACCAACTTGAATCACCTCGATTGGACATCTGAGCCGAAAGTTATGCTGAAAATACTAACTGATGTGCAGGTTGGAATCCTAATCCGAATTGGACTTGGATTTGGTGCAAATTTCCTTTGATTCCTTGCTCCAATTGGACTAAAATTTGATTGGGCTGGTCTTATCTTGAATTCATGTCTAGCTGGATGTAAGTTAGCTTGATTCAATTGACCTAGCTCCACTTTGCATTTAAAGCCCTTGTTACCTGCAACACAAAGATATTATATAATCAGTTACAAAATAACATAAAAATAAGGCTAAATATGTAGATATGTGAGAATTTTATTGTATATATTTCATGCACATCACCTTATCTTTTTAAGTCTATTTCTTTTTCTAATCTCAAATATTCTCTCTCTTAACCGTCCATGGACGAAATCTCTCTCCATTGTAATTCCATGGTCGGAGCTCACAAGCTTGATGTGGAGAAAACGATCTGTCATGGACGGTATCTTGATGCGATCTTGGGTCTTAGTTCAACGGAGTTTCCCTTGAGGGTTTTTACGTGGGAGGCTCGTTGGTGGTCCAATTTTCCTCTCCTTTTTTGTTGGGTAAAAGCAATTTTAGCTTAGCTGGAAAGAGAAGGAAGTACCTAGGAGTAAGATTTGGGAGTTGAGGTCGGTGATTTGGTGAGCGAGAGCAGAGAAATCGCGAAGAATATCTGATGACTGACTGATGGCTTTGATTGAATCATGCTCGATGACGATCCCATCGTTGCGAAAGACTGAGCTTTGAGGATCCATGGTATCTTGATGTGGTCTTGGGTCTTGGTTCGGCAGAGTTTCCCTTGAGGGTTTTCACGTGGAAGGCTCGTTGGTGGTCTGATTTTCCTCTCCTTTTTTGTTAGGTAAAAGCAATTTTAGCTTAGCTGGAAAGAGAAGGAAGTACCTAGGAGTAAGATTTGGGAGTTGAGGTCGGTGATTTGGTGAGCGAGAGCAGAGAAATCGTGAAGAATATCTGATGACTGACTTATGGCTTTGATTGAATCGTGCTCAATGACGATCCCACCGTTGCGAAAGACTTAGCTTTGAGGATCCATGGTATCTTAATGCGGTCTTAGGTCTTGGTTCGGCAGAGTTTCCCTTGAGGGTTTTCACGTGGAAGGCTCGTTGGTGGTCCGATTTTCCTCTCCTTTTTTGTTGGGTAAAAGCAATTTTAGCTTAGCTGGAAAGAGAAGGAAGTACCTAGGAGTAAGATTTGGGAGTTGAGGTCGGTGATTTAGTGAGTGAGAGCAAAGAAATCGCGAAGAATATCAGATGACTAACTGATGGCTTTGATTGAATTGTGCTCAATGACGATCCCACCATTGCGAAAGAGTCGGCTTTGAGGATCCATGGTGACGATCACATCGTTGTGAAGTATAATCCATGAGTTGCCCTTCGCTTCCTCCATTATCAATCTCTCCTTTTTCAATTGCAAAACTTTGTTCCTCTTGTTCTGGGTTTGTTTTTGTTTTTGTTTTTTGGAGAGAATGTGGAGTTGTTTGATTTTATGGGTTTTTTGTGTGTTTGTTTCCCAAGAAAATTTTTGGGTTTATGGGTTGCTAGAGACTGGGTTGGTGACTGTGTTTATGGATTTGTTTCTTGGGTTTATTTATGGTTTGGTTTCTTGGATTTATTTTTTGTTTTTTCTGGATTTGATGGGGATTGGATTTGGTTGTTGGATTTGGATTTGGGGTTTGCTAGAGATTGGTTTGATTGCTTCTTGGACTTGGGAAGAACATGAAGAATATTTTCTGTTAGTATTTAATTTAATTTTTTCTTCTTTTCATTTGTGTTCTTCTGATATGGGTTTAAGTTCTTGGTAGCTGGTTTGTGTTATTGTGATTTGAGTTCTTGGTTGCTGGGTTCGTGTTCTTGTGATGGATGAGTTCTTGGTTTGTGTTCTTGTGATTTGAGTTCTTGGTTGCTGGGTTTTTGTTCTTGCGATGGGTTTGAGTTCTTGGTTGCTAGGTTTGGTTTGTGAAGAACATGAATAACATTATGAAAAAAAAAAGAAATTTTAATTAACTTTTTTAATTAAATTAAATTTAAAGTTTTTCTTTAATTTTTTTTTAATATTCTGAGGTGGCTTTTTAAAAAAATTAAAATGCTGATGTGGCATTTAAAAAAGGCCAAATAAAATATTTTATTATTATTTTAATAGCCATGTTAGCATTTAATGTGCCCACAAGGCACTCCGTTTGCCACATCAGATTTTTCTATTAGTGAGTTGACAGCAGGGACCAAAATAGAATTGATTTTCTGATTTCAGAGATTGACCTAGGAGTAAAATTAGTTTAGGGATCAAATAAAAAAATTGCCCAAAATGTAGGGACCAAAAGTGCATTTACGCCTTAAAAATATGCTACTTTTGGACTAATTCTACTCTACTCTACTCTATTCTTACTCTCTCCTGTCCAATCCAAACAGACCATTAATATTACCCTCCTAGTGTTGTTACTTGTTAGTGTTGTTCAGTTGAGAAGGATGCTACCCTTGATCATGCTTATTGTAATCTTTTTCTTCTTCTCTTTAATAAAAGCTTTCAGTTTATCAACCAAAAAAAAAAAAAAAATTTCTGTTCAGCTAAGTGCTTCAAATTAATTCTTTATGATGTTGTTCGGCTGCAGCAAGGAGAATGAGATCGGGATCCATGGTGCCGGCTCTAGTACTTGGGTAAGCAGTCGCTTAAGACCCCCACGTAGGGCAGACCCTAAACTTAGACCAATAAGAATATTTCTTTAACTATAGAAGCATTAATTAAGGTTAAATAAAAAAGGCAATACATAAAAGATATGTTTTTAATTAGAGAAAAAACCAGAAAAGAAAAAAGGAAAAACTTTTTGTATCATGAGCCAAACCCAAAAAGGTCTAAAGCATGAAAAACTGAACTTTCAAGAAAGACAGTTGGGGATTTATTTTTTTTTTTTCCCTTTCCATTTGATAATGTAAATAAACATATTGATCTCTTTATAATATAAGTCAAAACTCTATGACACATTTACAAACAATACAAACTACAAATCATGTGTCTCAATTGGCACCTAACAAGCCCTAAGCTAACAAACCTCAAGAGCCCAACCTCCAATAAGATTAATCATAGCCTCATTAAATTTAGCTAGTTGAGTCACCATTAATTTATGGCACTAATCTCCCATTTCATGATAATGTGGGGGAAATGCAAGTTTCATGATAATGAGTATTTTACAAAATATGCTATAATTGGAAACAATGTTTTACCTAAATATGCTATAATTGAGATGACAAGAATGATCATACAAGGTAGCAACAAGCTTATAAAAATAATTTCCATGAAACTACATACCATGTATTGTGAGCTATAACACCTTTCCAAAACCAAAAATCAAGAAATCCAAAACAAGGCAAAATGTCAAAAAGACACCATACTGCCACATAGATAGGTCAGGGGATCCACCCACTCACAATTGGCATGATATTGTCATGTTTGATATGTAGTCTCTTGGCGTAGCAACCCCACCCATACCCTCAAGGTTTTGCCTCTTCTCCCATACGTAGTAAAGGAGAACGCGTCATATATATAGGACCTCTTTTGCATGCTGTCTCTTGGCCCTATCAATAGTAGCCTCACCCACACACACAATCAATGATACCTGTTCCCCACATAGGTAACAGGGAAGAACATGTCATTTTAAGTAAAAGGGCCTGACTTGGATCTAATACCATTTCACAAAAACTACAAAAATCAAATTGAGTGATCACTAAGCAATCACAAATGGATAAAGTTAAAACAACATAAAGCTTACAAGTTAAATGTATTTTGAAATACATAGTTCATATCCAAGTAGTTTCATAAAAACTTTAAATAATCAAAACATCCACAAAGGTTCTAAGGTTTTCAAATTCATTCTTTGTCAATAAGATTTTCTATGAATTTCCAAAATAATACAAGTTAAGACAAACATCTTTAGTATTTCCAAATAATACCATAAATCTATGAAATCCACTATCAAAGGAATTAAATAATTCTTATCTTTTCCATGCCAAATATTCATGCATTTCTTCATATACAATATTAAACATGATGCGCATTTTCAAATATAATCATATATAGTAGGGTACACGACACTTTTTAGGAAAATAGTGCCACAAATAATTTTCCAAAATGTGTTTAACCTAAAAACAATGTTTTATGCAATATGATTTTTATTTTTTTTTTAAATCTCATTACGAAGCCACTTACCTCGAAAGGCCAACAAATTTACCTTAATCGGGCACCACATGATCAACCAATCCAATCAGGTCCATCACCACGAATTTCAAAACCTAGAAACACAAGGATCAAACCTATCAATAACAAGGTCTATCGCAAAATTTACCATCACAATTGTCTCCAAAATCAAAAAGATCCCCTAAAATTGAACCAAAGGCCCTAACACCCTAGAAAGCACGAACATGACAATTTACCTGTCTTGCCTATGTTGGACGTGTACACGACTAGGCTGCAAGCATGCACTTCCCTTCTTTTCTTTTCTTTCTTTCTTTTTCTTTTTAAAAAAAAAAAAAAAAAAAGACTAACTAACCTAGATCTTCTTTATCGCAAATCTTCTTCTTCTTCTCGCTCAGGAAGCACCAAAGGACCAAATCTAAATTCATTTGGTGATTTTCCCTTTTGCCCTTTTGTTTTGTACGTGTGTGCTTAGGTTAGGCCAACTTATTTTTAAAATTTTATTTTAAAATTTTTTATTATTTAGGTAGACAATATATATATATATATATATATATATTTATATACACGTGTATCCCGCCGTATCCGTATCCTAATTTTTCAAAAATTATTGTGTCACTGTACTATATTCGTACTTGTACTTATATCCGTGTATGTGCTTCCTAGCTAAAGCCTAACATGACTAACCCAAGGCACCTATTCCCAAAGGATATCAAATAAGCATACAAATTATCCAAAAGGCTTTAACACAACTAAGCATTTTAATTCCCTACTACAAATAATGTGTATTTAACAACTTGATATAAAACATGACACTACCAAACCCTAATAAAATTAGCCAAAATAAAACACTTGTCAAAAAAAGCACATATGAAAAGCTATACCACTCAACAAAAGCTTGGAATGAATTCCTCAAAGTCTTCCTAATCGTACTTTTAGATTAAATTTGCAACGAATCAGCCTCCCTTTTTATAAAATCTATTTGGTCCACTTGAAGTTACCCATATAGCTTTAAATTAAGGATCTGTTTGAATACCGCTTATTTTGCTAAAAACTGAAAGCTGAAAACTAAAAACACTGTAACAAATAATTTTAAACGCCAGCTGATATTTTGGGGCTGAAACCATTGTAGTGCATTTTTGTTTTTGTTTTTGAACCAAAAAAAAATCGTTAGTTTTTTCGGCATTGAGAAGTGAAATGTCATCTACGTCTTGGAGGCCCAATGTGAAGGAGTTCCCAACACTAATTGAAAGAAGAGATGGGGGGCATGGTCTCTTGACCTAAACCATTCTCTCTCTCCCTGTCTTTGATATGCACGAGGTGGAGCTTCGTCTCTCTTTCTCCCATGGAGTTTGGTCTTATGAAGAACTAATGTTTTAGTTTCTTGATTTGGGAACTCGATGGTGGTGGATGGGTTGATCGGCAATGGGTTTAATGGGTTGATCGACAGTGGGTTTGATGGGTTTGATATGGGAAGTCGGTGGTGCTGGGTGAGGTTGAGATTGGTGATGGGTTTTATTTGTGTGCTAGGTAGATCCGTTTGATGGGTTTGATTTGGTTTTGGTTTCATATGGGTTTGATGGGTTGATCGATTTTGATATTTTTTCATATGGGTTTGATCGGTTTAATCTCAGATTGGTGGCTTCTATCTTGGTTTTGGTTTCACTGTTTTGATCTTCTGTTTTGATGGATTTGCTAGGTTTCAAGAACATGAATAGTCATTTTCTGGGAAGAACATGAAAAACACGAAGAACAAGTTATTCCAAAAAAAATAATGAAAAGAAAAGAAATAGTACATACCCAGTTTTATTGAAACAGTACACATATGCAATGTTTTATTGAAACAGCGTGTTCAGGTTTCTATTTTTATGTGTTTTAGTTGAAGTTGCTGCGTTTATTTTGTGGGCATTGTAGCCATGGGTTCCACTGTATAAAACACAAACACACCGTGTTTCAACAACATCCAAACAGACAAAATAAGAAAAAGCTCCCATTCGTCTGGTACATACCACCAAAAATTCGGCTCAAAATAAATTTTCTATAATTTATTAAAAATTATTTAGTGCAACTAACTCAATCTTTCCTTGACAGATTTAAAGTCCTAAAAGAAAATTACTTTAATTTTAATACTATGCCAAATAAGTCCACCCAACCAAAACCCGTACAAAACCGTTAGTCATAAAGAACTATAAGAAACGTTTCATACAACCCATGTTTTAAACTTTGCATTACCCATTTTAAAACAAGAATGGGTCCAAGAGATATCACCTTAACACCTCCATTTCAGCAATTTATGGGAATACTTGCTGCCTCCGATAATTGACATGGTGCTGTGGTATAGGTTGCTTTTGGTGATGACAATAGGTGGTGGTGGAAAAATGGGGCCTTCAATTGGTCGGCCATGTGGTGGAGTAAACAAGAAGAAGAAAATGAGAAAGAGAGGAGATGGATTGGAGTGAACGTGTAAACCAGGGGGTGTTGGAGCAATATGGGCCACTTGGTAGAAATATCTTGGGGAGGAGATCACAAAAATACCCTCAGTTAAAATTATAACATCATAGCCCTTTATTTTTTCTTTTGTATTTTGTTTTGGGGTGATATATTTTGTGCTTGTAAATAAAAAAAATAAAATTTCATGGGTGAGATTTTTTCTATACCTTATCTTGACTGTTTGTTCGTTCTCTGTGTGAGATTTTTTTTTTTTTTTTAATGACAAATCTATGTGAGAGTTTAAGAGTTCACAACTCATGTTCTCCCTCATAAATGGAAAAATCTCTATCTCTCTCTCAATAAATCAGAATTGAAAACCAAATGCAAAAGAATATCTCAAACCTCAGATTTTTGTACTCGCCGTTGGGAAACATTGCCATTCTCACTGTTCAAAGCATGAAGAAGAGATTTTTTTTTTATCTTCCTTTGGAGCTGCTTTAAATTCGTTGTGCTACATACCATTCTTTTAGGTTTATTGATTCTAAAAAAATTGTAGATCTATGTTATGCCTCTCTCCTCTATTTCTTTTTCTCTAAGAAAACATTGCTCTCTAAGAAAACATTGCTTTCACCGATTTATCTGATTGGTAGTGGTTGGAGATAGAGAACAATGCTACATATTGGAATATTATTTTATCTGTGTAAACTTTGAATTAGAATGTGGAGTAAATTACCAATTATCCTAAAATTTTAAGCTATAAGGAGGTGGTAGATTTAATTATTTAATTATAACAATCATCCTCACGTGCAGGTTCAAACTACTTAAATTAGAGTATGGACCGTTAAATAACCAAAATTAGAGTGTAGACGATTAAATTATCAATTTTTCCAAAAGCTTAAACTAGTAGGAGATGATGGATTTAATCATTTAATTCAACACTCACCAACACATGTGAGCTCAAACTACATTTTAATAGATGGGCTTCACATATGGGCTCAAACTAGGGGTGTCCACGAGTCAGGCCGAGTCGAGTTTGTGCCCAACCCGGACTTAACATGACTAACTTCGAGTGGGGAAGAAAGGAGCCCACCATCGACCCACCAGGCATGTCGGATTAAGCCTCATTGTGTGGTGGTCGAGTGTTGGGTTTGTCAAGTTTGTGATAAAGGGGGTTGATTTCATCAGATTTGGCCATGATCTCCTTATATTGGTGGAGAGAGAGAAAAATATTGTTGAAATGAGACGAAGCCACTGATATCTGACCAGAATATTGATGCAAATGTCAAAGGAACCTTCAAATGGTCGAAGAACTTGTCAAAAAAAGGGTGGAAGAGAAGGTTTTTAGACAGGTTAGGTTTGTTGAGTTTCAAGCTCTCACCCATCACTCAAATCAGCTTCATTAGGTCTACAACTTTTAGAATTGCCGCCAACTGGTAGCTTCATCAATCAGACGACAGCAAGCCAATTGGTCTTAAACAGGCTTAGGCTCAAACTACCTTTTAATAGATGAAGTCTAACACATGAGATTTTAAATGAAAGATTGAGTAGAAAAGACAGTTATCGAACTCAAGACCTTCTGCTTTAATACCATGTTAAATTACCAATTTTCCTAAAATTTTAAGTTATTAGGAGATGGTGGATTTAATCATTTAATTCTAACTTGTTAGAAGTATATGATTAAATAATATTATATCCAAATAGTTTAAGTTTTTAGGAGAATTAGTAATTTAACATAGTATTAAAGCAAAAGTTCCTTAAGTTCGATCCTTTTATATATATATATATATATATATATATATATCTATACACACACATATGTTTGAATTGTATTACCTTTATTACATAGATTTTCCACCACCACACAGCGCCACCAATTTGGCCACCAGTCCAAACCCATAACCACTAATTCAAACCCATAACCACCAATTCAAAACCACAAATAGAAGCGGTAAAGAAGAGAGAGAGTGAGAAAAGACAAAACCCATGCCACCACCAAACGTTGATCTGCCAAAAGATCCATGACCCACGATGGTTAACCCACACTAGTGGCAAGGTCTGAGGTGGGAGAGGAATGCGAGAGAGGAGGGTTCGAAATAAGATAAAGAGAGAAGAGGAGATACAGAAGGAAAGTCATAAATAAAGAAAGAGAGAGAAGAGAGAGACAATAAAATAATATATATTATTTTATAACCACAGCTATGGTAATTCCTAAAAATATCATCTCATCTATATATTAGTAAAAGCTGAAACGTAGCGTTTAATACTGCTGCTCTCATGTTACACCACATCAGCTGCCATGTCATTCTTTTTTTTGTAATATAATTTTTCCTACAATTTTAAAATGGTTTTTACAATTTTCAACCCTATAAATCCCAGCCCTATAAATGCTGTCCACTACTTATTTATTTACTTCCACTATCACCCTATAATAAATCCAGCCCACTAATTATTTATTTACTTCTACCACGTCATTATCTTATTTCTTTCCAATTTTTCTCTAATTTTTTTAACATTTACTTCTTCTTTTTTTAATATTTTCACTTACTCCAACCTTTCTCCCTCCCTTACCTTTTCATCTCCCCCTTACCTTTTCATCTCTCCACTACCATTTACTTTAATATCACTCTTCATCTTTCCTTTCATCTTCTCTTATTTTGTCTCTTTTTATTCACACCATTTCACTATAAATTTGTCATTCTCTTCCATTCTCTGCATAGTTTTTTTTCATAAAAAAAGGTTATCTCTCTCTCTCTCTCTCTCTCTCTTTCTCTCTCTCTCTGTGTTGATTTTTTTATTTTACTTGCATCTCTACTTTAGGTTTATAATTCTTAACTAATTTTCATAACTTTTTGGAATCAACATTTGGTCTGTATGATGTCATTGATAAATCTTTGTTGTGGAAAGGATATGATGGTGAAATACTTTAGTTCCCTAGGATTTCTTGTAGCTGTGTTCAACCTTGTACCTATAGAAGGCCAATGTAGCTGTGTTCAGAGAGATGGCCTTGCTGTTAAAGAAGATTTTGAGGTACTAATGCAACCTAAATTTGCCGCTGCTATCATTGAAGAGGATGTAATTGTTACGGTTCATAGCAACTAACGATGCTTGAAGTGTGCATGAAATTAAAGGCTATAGGGGAGAGATGGCCTCGCTATTAAAGATGATTTTAAGTTACTAATGCAACCTGAAATTGCCGCTGCTATCATTGAAGAGGATGTAATTATTACGGTTCATACCAACTAACCATGAATAATGTATATATCATGTATATGTTGTAAATGAAATACTAATATCACGTATATACTCTTGCAATTCTGCACAATTAATCTCTTTGTTTATGTGTTTCAGTGTTTTTTGAATATAAAGGATGTCAACAATATTGATCTTATGGGAAAAGTTACATAAAATATTGAGATTTTATTTTTTTTATTATTATTTTTTTATATTACAATCTACTAAAAATGCTTTTTAAATATTTAAAACCTTTCTATTTTTTATATTACTGACATGTTTAACAAAAAAATATAAATAGATTATTGACTTTATACATTCATCTTTGGTGGTTTAACATTATGTATAATTTTATCTTTACATATTTGTCTACTTTAATTTAGATGTTTATAACAAAATAATATTATCAATGAAGAATAAAAAAAACCAAAAATAATGTCTATACATATCTATACTATATATAATAATGGAGTTTTGTAATAAATTTTATAAAGTTCTTTATGCACTACATCTTTAGCATCTTTTCTTTTCTTTTTCCTTTTATTTTTTTTTTTTGTTTTTATTTGCAATTCTTACTTTGTTCAACTTTTCATCTTCTTCAATTATTGTCTTTTTAGTTCAATATTTCATCCCCTCCAATAATTTTATTTTTTTTAATTTTCATTTGATTTTCTTTAGATTTTAAAAAAATTTCCATTATATCTTCTTAAATTCAATAGTTTCACTTCATTCAACCTTTCATCTACTTCCACCCTTTCTCTTCCATCTTAATTTTCATATATATTTCTTCTTAATTACTTCATTTACACCTCTCTCCCCTATTTTTTCCAAGTTATCCACGACAAAAAGGTCAATACTCTCTCTTTCTCCAATTTTGTTTCTCTTTTGGTTGATTTTTTTTTTTTTTTATTGTTTCAACCACTTTTTTTTTCTACTAATGGTTCTTTTTGCTATTGCTGTATTATTCTTATTATTTATTTATTTCCATCTCATTACTAGAAAAAAAATGTAATTCAATTTTGGGATTTCATGATGAATGAGTTTGAGTTTTCATAGTCTCAAAACTATTCAAATATGTTTTTTCTTTTTCAAAATTGATTTGAATTGAGCATTTGATCGTGTTTGTTATAAATTGCTTTATGGTTGCCCTTCTCTAGATTGCAGGAATGTTACTTTCAAAATGTTTGCCATAATGTTTTTCTGTTTGATAATTAACTTCAATGTGATGTTTTCCATTTTGGTATTTATTTTATAGTGAGCGTGTTATTCATTTTTATCAAAGATAAATTGTTATTGTTCTCCTTTTCCTATCGTTTTATATGTTGACCTAAATTTCATTTTTATCTTTGTTTTATTTGTCAATTTCTTGACAGATATCAACAATTATGCCTTGCAATCACTGAAAACTTTATATTCTATTGAAGTTCATACCAATCAATTGGTAATTATTTTTTTTTCTTAGAACATTTTGAAGGAAAGAGGAATAAATTTGTTGTTTTTCTTGGGTGGTGCTTGATAATTTGCTTTTTATGGTTCGACACACATTAGCTATATAAGATTTCTCTTTCCTTATATTAATAATTTGTTGTTTATTATTTAATTGGACTGTTTGATGTCCCACAAATTGTGGGCCAATGGAAGAGAAAACAAAGTACAGTTTGAAGCTTAAATTTTTTTTAAATGAAACTCTAATTCTTCAAAGCACACCAGCTTAAGTAGATTGTTGTGTTGTGGCTGGAATTTTTGTGTTTTGGACCTTAGTTGGCCTATTTGGTTGACAAACAACTTTAGGGATTGTTTAGATTTTGAGAAATTGTTTGGGATTTTAGGAGTGAGGAAATTCAAAAAACTAAATTCTTTTAAAATTCCATTAGTATCTAGCTTTAAGCTAATTGTTATGCGAATGGAGAAATTAATTGGTTTTTAATTCTTGAATATCTATCTATAATATTGTGTACATGAAGAACAGTTGGGTTTTTAGTTTTAGATTTTGGATTATGCTAGTTTCTTTCAACTACTTGATTTTCTTTTTGGAATTGTCTCCTATTGAAGGTCTAGAATATTATGTACATGAGTTTTAGACAAAACATAACAATACTCCTATACTTGAGTTTAAAGTTTCATATTTTTCTATTTCTTTCCTTATTAAACATAATATGATATAGCTGATATGATGCAATGAATGTAGGAGCAACTGCTATTTTTGGGGCATAGCAACCGATACATTATGATAATTTCCCATAGCAATTTAAACTTCATGACTTGGAATGCTAATAGCCATCTTCTCTGAGGCAAAAACAATTAGTCGATTTCAATAAGTTTGCCACTAACTTTGACCACAACATCATGATAATATAAGTGACTCACACACTTACAATTCGAATATGCACTATTTTGATTCTTTGTGGAAATTCAAAACATTGATAAAATGAATGTGATGGCAAGTGCGTGATTTGTATATAGACACATTGATGAATGTGTGTAGTGGACATGAATAGAATCAATGGCATGTGTTTGACAATTTGGTCTTTGATGGAAATTAGTATAAGTGAGGGTCTATTAAATTTTTACCTCTTTATCTCTCCACTATTCTCTACTTGACTATCTTTATCTTCCCACTACTCTCTACTTTACTGTCATACTTCCTTCATCATTTTCTCTGTATTATATTTTGACTCTTCTTCTCCCCATTTTATTTTGTATAAATTTGATATCATTTCTTCCATTCAATCCATATTTTCCCCACAAAAAAATTGTAAATACTTTCTCTCTCCCTCTCTTGTGGATTTTTGTTCTTTCTTATAATTCTGATTAAGGTTGATGGTTTTTTATATTTAAATATGTGTGTTTTTTTTTTTACAGAGTCTTCTCTCTCCCTTTTAAAGCTTTGGTTGAATTTTGATTTGGGTTAATACTTAGTTTTTTAGAAATAAGACTTTGAGTTTATGTCAAAACACATTCTACATGGTTATGAATTTGAATATACGTACCAATTTTGAGTAATAAATTATATAAAGTATGTCTTTTATTCCTTTTGTTTCATTTTAATTTTGTTAAGATAATATTGTAATTTTGTGATGAATTTTTATTATTATGATAATCTCATTAATCCTTAAGAGATGAGAAATTTGAATAATAAATTTGAAACTTATAAAGTTTAGTTGTATATCAAATAAAACACACTACAACAAAAGTTAGAAAAATATAGTTCATCTTAAAAAAATATTAATCAAACATACAAAATATAATAGTATGATATATTTGTACTTTGTAGATATAAAAAGATGAAAAATACTTGTAGAAATTTATAAAAAAAATAAATAATATTTGGAGTAATTGTTAATTTTTATATATTACACCCTATTACAAAATATTTATATATTCCCATGCATCGCTTGGGTCTGCGGCTAGTTATTCACAATTGGTAAAAATCTTTAGCATTATCAACCTGAATAAAGTTGTATTTGAGAGTATTTGATTGTAAAATAGTAATTTGGGGATTTACAAATGCTTTTATTTAAGAGAGTGAAGAGTTTAAAATCATGGGGAAAACATGTAATTAACATGACTTGGAAAAGTTTACTGTCACTTTGTTAGCTTTCAAATTTTTAAAGAAAGCACGGTTCCTCTCCATTTCCGTCCAGTGGATTGCAAAAAGTGGGTCAAGGAGAAGTTATACTTATTTTTATGCATTTCTTTCCTCCCTTATCAACCAAAAAAAGTTAACCCCCACCATTTAATCCAGTGGCGGAGTCAGGAATTTATTCCAGAAAAACAAGCTAAACATAATAAAATTCTTAAAGTATTAAAAAAATGATTTACAATATTTTTTATTTACCAAGATAAACATAATAAAATTCTTAAGTATTAACAAAAATAATGATTGAGAACATTCTTTATTTGACAAATTAACTATAACTTAATAAAGATGTGTCATCTTTCATGGCATTAAAATCATTTATAATTGATTTTGAACTATATTCTTTAGAAATCACTCACTCAAAAACTCATTGTCCTTGTTACGAAAGCTTCATTCTAAAAAGTCTATAAACAATAATTTAATTTAATTATCCAAGCCACTAATATTAATTAAACAAATAATTTAAAAAATTACTTCTATCAGATTATAATAAATTCAATTTAAGTGTTAACTAGGCTGCAGTATGAAACAATCTATGGTTGCTTTAGGTTTTTTATTATTTAATTTTTGGTTTCAATTAGATTGTTGCTTAGCAGGAAACCATTAAGTGTTATTGTGTTGTGCAATGAAGTGTCATTGGTGGTGGTGTCTTGCCTTTCCAAACTTAAAGTACAAATATTTTTTATTGTATTACAGTGTGTGTTAAGTCCAAAATAGTGAAAAAACTACTTTACTCTCAGTCTTCTTCTTAGTCTAAAAACAATACAGTTAAAGTTGCAGACAACAGAACATAGATAGAGAGAGTGAGAAACTGATACCAGACCAAAGATTGCTGCAGAGGCGGAACTGTGGAGGTGGTGTAAATGTCGAGTGGGGCTAATTTGTTGATGGCTGTCATGGCCACTAGCTCGGTTGCAGCTGGCGGCGTAAAAGCGATATTTTTTTTTTTTAATACAAACGGCAGTGAGCCTCCTGAAGTTTGGATCTTTGAGGTTAGGAATTTTGGGTTGTGCTTTTGTGTATTTATTCGGATTTTGGAGTCCTAATTTACGAGGGATTTGAGATTTTTTTTTCAAAATTTTATGGCCAAAGGATGGGCTCGGTTTTTTAGAACTGAAATTGCTATACGTAAGTTTTTCCTAATTTTTAAGGTTTTTTTCTTTTTTTTTTTTTTACTACTATTGGAGGAAACCTATGTGCAAAATTTATTAATAGTATTTCTTGACGCGTAAAGACCTCGAAAGGTTCACATTTCTCAAAAAATAAAGTCCTCAAATGTAAATTTCGTGGAAGTTTCTAGCCGATTACCTCGCAATTGATTTGAAGTGTGTTGTTATATTGTTTGGTCAGTTCATTCTGGGGTCCACATATGTAAAATGGTTAGACTATTTGCTCAGCCTGTTGCTTTCTGCTGTCGGAAAGCAACAAAATTCCTAAAATAATCATATTGTTAAATATATATATCAGAGACTCACAAAAGGACTGCAATTCTTTAGCCCAAAGTTTAGTTGCACAGACTATAGCGATCCTTCGATAAGTTGGCAACTAATTGGGAAGTTAGAAAAAGCATGAAGTCTTCCGCACCATCGCTTCAAGAAAGACTCGTTCCCAGTTCAAAAAGATTTGTGCTTTCAAATTTGATTACCATATGCCCCATGAAATCAATCGTTTGCATCTCCTCCACCGCAGCTTCAATTTTTATGGTTCTTCCCCAGGTAATCGTGGACGGTAAGCCTGTTCCAGTCTTCTTCAGTGACCAACCATCGCTCTATCATATATTTATAATCTGTACCCTGTTCGCATTTTTGGGCGCCTTCAGTTCTCTGATGATCCAACACAAGCCAAGGGTTGAAAGGTTTTGCAAGATTTATGCAATGGCTTTCATTTTGTCGGCACTAGCAATAGTCCTCTATGCCGCAGCTCTTTCTGCTTTCACCTAATTACTACGAAGATGAAGAAGATTTAGTAGAGTGAGAATATGGCGAACCCCAGTGTTTTCCAACCGCCTCTTAAGGTCAAACTCTAGGTGGCAGACGTATGTGTCTCTGGTTTTTTTAGCCCCGCTCATCAAAAGCAAATCAATCCAATACAGCATCTGGGCTTGTTTAAAAGAATTGTAGTCAATTCTTAAAAAACAAAAAAATTGCTCAATTACTCTGAGCCATGTTTGTTTTTTCTTTGTTTTCTAACTTGCCTTTTTCTTCTAGTTTATTGCTCAAGGGTTGGAACTTGGCAACACTCTGTTTGATGTGAAACTATATGTTTGAATGATTATTAATAATTTTGGGCAGATTTTCACTGTACCTTGTGTAAGCCTAACCAATTTGGTGCCTCCGAATTAGTCTTTAAAAAAAATAAAAAAGGGATTTAAGAGGGTAGTACCTTCAAGATGAGACGAATGGCCATCTGTACGGATGGCATGTGGCAGCAACGATAAGTCATGTGAGGGCAGTGTCCAAAACAGTTGAGTTGATGGGGAAGCTCGGACGAAGCACGAATGGTCGAGTCATTTTGGCAGATTATTGTTTACGGGTAAGTATATATATCATTTCTGGTAAGTTATTTGGCTAAATACGGCCATTGTAACACAAGATTGTGTTCGAAGGAGACTCTAAATTAATTATTAGGTCCCTAACAGTGGGAGACTCTCCCCTCTCTCTCATTGGTAACCTTGTTAAAGACTTTAAGTCTATTGCGGGTTTGCTAAATATCTACCTTATCTCTCATACTAGGAGGTAGGTAATTTTGTAGCCCATATCTTAGCAAGAAGAGTTTGATTATCTTTCCATTCTTCAGTCTCGATGGAGGACATTCTTCTAGACATTTTAGCTTTTGTTGTAATTGATTTCCCTTCTTAGCGAATAATATCAGTGATACTATTCTATAATAAAAAAAAGTTTTTCTAGAATTCAATCTTCCGCTGCCAATATATAGAGCATTCGTATCATATTATGCAAATAGTCTTTTTTTTTTTTTTTTTTTTTTTGTTAACCATTTTGCAAAACAAACACACATTTAATCGTCTATTCTACACTCTATTATATTAAATTATTATTTTTTCAATCAACTTAAATTTCGGTCAAACCATATGTGGGTATGTTGTAATTTGTCATTTTTTTTATATAAACTTGATGAAAAATATATGGGAATTAGCCTCTAAAATAAATTGGGAGTATGGCCACCTGCAATGACATCTTCTAGATCTCGCAAAAGTGAGAGTTTTGTACACTAGATATAAGTTGATTAAGAATATATTTATATAGACTTGAAATTAAATTGTTTATGTTTCTAAATAGTTTCATATGATATTAATTTATTATTTGTAATTTATTGATAATATAGATAGTCCATTCATTGTTAGAAAAAAAATTCATAGTTTGTGACAGGATAAAATACTTTAGTAATGGGTTTACTATATATAGGAAAAGAATAAATTAATCAAATAGCTTGTGAACAATCTCATTCTTTCTCGACAAGAAAATAAACCAAACTTGAACATGTTTAGTGATGAGCTCAAATTTTGCCTGTGTTCAAAATAGATTTAAATGAAGAAGTCAAAAATTATAGTGCTCAGCTCATTTAAAAGCAAATCACCAAGCAACAACACCAGACTCACCTACAACACTAGCAACAACCACAAGACTCATCTATAACACTAGCAACAACCACGAGACTATATTGCCATTAACAAAGCCAACCACAACAGGATGAAAGAAAGAACAACACTGGAGTCATTGCGACTTACAGGTTTAGCGAGGGCGAGACCATCACCACTTCTACTTCGAATTAAGATAAGGATGGTGAGGTATCACCACTTTTCACTACTATGATGATGTCTTTGATAAATGGCATCAATGGTGATGATGCGTAAAATCGTCAGTTCCTGTTGGTTCGTCCAGTTGGAAACGGATCTCTGTCACTACTCCTGCAAACCTAGGACAAAGTCTCTCCTAAGGTGGTCACCAATATGGTGCCTGCCACAACATCTTTGATGCCAAAGTCAGTATATGGAAGTTCTTTGGGAATAATAAGAAAGTTCTGAATATCAAAGTACTTTTTGGGTGAATCCTATGTAACTTGTTTGTCTTTGATCAGTGTGTATATATAGCTTCATAGTTTCTAGCCGTTGGGGCCTTAATTGTGGCTTTAATGCTCCTTCTGTAATGCCCCTGGGTTCATGAATGTGGATTTTGATGAGGCTCCAACAGTCTGACAACTGTTTGGTAACTGCCCAAGGTATTAAATTCTCTCATTAATGACTTGTTTGTCTCCGTCCGTGTTATGTCAAGGTGGACAAATATACTTGATCAGGTCGTCCAAAAAAAAGGGAGTTCGTCAGTCCCATCAGCTGCCCCCCAGATTTTGTGGTCATCATGGTGCGTCACGACGATCATTAGAAGATGAAAAGTTTTCTGACCATACATGGCTCTTGGAGTAACATTCCATATTTAATGCATAGTGGCGATGCCACGCACATCATGGCCACGTGGCGTGTTCTGATCAACAGAGTTAATGTTTCGGTTATGTGGCTCTTGGGTTTCCCACTGAATTTCAGTTTTTTGAGCCTAGTTTTTAAACTTCCTTTCTCTCTTTGCCCTTTCACTTTTTCCAATTCTTTCACAATCATTGCTCTGTGCTCCTTCTTCTACGATCTATTCCACCTTGCGATTTTCTTTGAGTTGCGTCCTGTGGTTGCTTCCTTTGAGGTATGTTTCTTGTTTTCTCTTTCCTTTTGCCTTTTATGGCATAGATTTCTTTGTATGGTATAGATACGTTGTGTTGGCCTCTAATTTGTTTTCTTTTTCTTTTTCTTTTTTCTTTAGGGCTTTTAGGATTTTTTTGGGTTTCCATGGTTAGTAGCTTTGAAACTAGGATAGCTTGTCCCTCTATCTCGTTCCTTTTTGCGCGTTTGGGGGCTTCCTTAGGTGTTTCTCAATCCTTTTCTCCTTTGATTGAGGGTTTCGTTTTTTAGGGTAATAGTCTTAATGTGGTGTTGGCTAAGTTGCTTCCCTTGTTGTGTCAGTTGGTAAATTGGTTCAAGGGTTTGGTAATTGAATAAAGAGGGATGTCAGAAGTGAGATCTAGCGAGCTTGAGACGAGGCTGTCGTCTAGCGACAACCCTGTGGGTGTGGAGGTAGACACTGCGATTTCCAACCCAAGGGAGGTTAGGGTTTTTTCTGCCCTTGGGGAAGAGTATGGCTTAGACATCAAGACCCTTTCTAGGTTTAGCCAGAGGTTTCAATTTCCCGAGAGAGTTAGGGTTCGTCTCCCTTGTGCTGAGGAATGAGCTTGTCACTTCTCACTTAGGAAGGTGTGCTTCTATGAGGCCGTTTTCTTGTGTGGGCTGAGATTCCCCATCCACCCCTTCATCATGGAGCTTTTAAACCACTTAATTATTGCTCCTGGGCAACTTATGCTAAACTCATGGAGGATAGTGGTCAGTTGTATGGAAATATGGCTTGCTACTATCGAGGGAGATATGACCAGGGTGGACGAGTTCATCCACATGTACTATTTGAAGGAATCAAAAGAATATGGGTAATATGAGCTCATACCCTGGGTCAGGGATGCTAGGATCGTCAGGGGCTTACCCTCGTCGTTCCGATATTGGAAGTCTCTATTCTTCTTTGTCTCTGGGGATAACTGGGAGACCAATTATGATGAAATTTAGGGGGAAGTCCCTAGGTTGCTTTGTCGGTGGAGAACCTCGAGTCTAGGTGCGTCATTCCTTGCCAGTCCTTTTGTCCTTTATTCTTTTCATATATGTTGTCTCTACTAACCCTCTTACTTGTTATCATGTGCACAGTCAAGCAACGACCAAGGCTTAAGAGTAGATACAAGTAGCGTGTTGGAGCAGCTATTGAGTACGCGAGGAAGATTGAAGACTTCGATGATCTGGTCGACCCACGGACTCTAGCTCTTCACTGCCTTCAGCCAAAGTCTTCTACTTTCGTTCTGCGAACCATTGAAATTGAAGAAAAAAAGAGTAAGTGTCAAATTCATCATTGCTACTCCTTTCCTCTCCTTTTTTTTTTATTTTTTAGAAGTGTTTTGTTGTAGGGATGACAACCAAATTTAACCAGGGGATGTATGCAAAGATGAGGGGTAAGAAGAACGAGCCCCTCTCCAGCATCGTGAAGAGGACTGTGCGGGTTGTGGAGAAAGGTGTCTTCGTTACTCCTTCTACCCCTGTCATTAAGCCCACGAGGACGGCCTCCTCGGCTACCTTAGAGGAAGAAATCACTCCTCTTCGAAAAAGGCCCCGGCTGGAGAACAAGGGAAAGGACAAAGCCGATTCTCGGTCGTCTTTTGTTTTTTATGATGCTGGCCTTGCATTGTAGAAGGCACAGAAGTCTTTCTCTGCTGAGGATCTGAAGGTCTTCTCGGGGGTGCCCTGTCATGAGATAATGGGTCATCACATCCACAAACTCATTTAGGTATTGTACTTATGCAATTTTGCCCTTTTCTTTTTCTTTCTCTTTTTGCATCGTCCTGAATGTTGGATCCAATTCTCAGGTGCTGGGGAGAGTCTTTACATCATTTCTGAATACCTTACTCACGAAGCCAAAATTGCTTCGGCAATGTCTAGGGTGGAGGCTCTGGAGGTAGAAAATTCTAAGTTGAAAAAAGATTTAATTGTTGTTATGGACGAAGCCAACACCGTCAAGGAGAAGGTCAAGGCTTTGGGGGACAACCTCAAAGCGAAGAGGCAACTTACACTGGAGAAGAATGAGCAACTCCAGGCTGTTAAGGAGAAGCTGAAGACCATTGCTGCCAAGGCCGTCGAAGCTTTCCAACAAACTGAGGAGTACAACACTGTACTCTTCAGCTGGTACTACAAGGGCTTTGAGCTCCTTCGTCGGTACCTAGTCAAACATCCTTCTGGAGTAGACCTCGAGAACTTAGACATAGAGGTAGTTGACCAGGAGATGGTAGCGGACGAGGCCTCCCAATCCATAGCTCCTACTGAAAATGCTCCTGGAGACGCTCCTTTGCCCCTTCTTGATGGTGATGATGCAGCTACTGCCTGAATCTGCTTTGTGTTCGTCTACATATATATATATATATATATATATATATATATATATATATATATATATATATATATATATATATTTTTTTTTTTTTTTTTGCCCAGTGTGTTTTGGGCCTTTTTTCATTCTACTTTCAGCAAAATGTTATTATTTCAAGTTGAGAATAATATTTCTACCCAGTGTTTATGGGCTTTTAATTATAATATTGAAACAATGCTAGTTGCCCGTTGTTTTTGGGCCTTTAATTATATCAGGAATTCTATACTTACTTGTTATCATTCCTGCCTTGCATGATACTTTGTGATTGCATGTGATCTATCTACTTCACTCTTTTAGTTATTTTTTCTGCGTCAGTAGCTTGCATTGATATTTTCATTCATGGGGTCTTGATCTATCAGTAACTTACATCCGTCAAGGCGGAATTTTGTTACTTAGCCAATTTTTCTGACTTATACTCGTTAAATGAATTTTGTTATTCTTAAGCTTTGTTAGTAACTTACATCCGTCTATGCGGAATCTTGTTACTTAGCCAATTTTATGGTTTATTTACACCTATTTTAAGGGATCTCGTCATTTTAGGCTTCGTCTATAACTTACATCCGTCTAAGCGGAATCTTATTACTTAGTCAATTTTTGTGACTTACGCCCATTTAAGAGGTCTTGTCGTTTTTGGCTTCGTCAGTAACTTACATTCGTCTAGACATAATTTTGTTACTTAGCCAATTTTTGTGACTTACACCCATTTAAGGGATCTTGTCATTTTTGGCTTCATCAGTAACTTACATCCGTCTAGGCGGAGTCTTGTTACTCAGCCAATTTTTGGCTTTTAAGTTGCTAGGTTTGCTTGAATTAGGACATTGGCTGAATAGTTCTTTTATTGCTTTCAAAAATGAATACAATTATCTGTTACATCTATTGGTGGTACTTCTTCAAGTGCTTAATATTCCATGGTCGTGGCAGTCTATGCTCGTGGCAATCCAAACCAACCACTTGCCTTACTGCCTCTCGGACTTGGACCTCAAGGAATTATTTAGCCACCGTCACTCACACCCATGTCTAAGATCCACAAGCCAAGCAATTCATGCCTCCTCTTTCAGATCTATACAAATCAAGCCTTCGCCTAATGAAACTAACCACATAGATGTGCTACTTGGCCTCTCACAAGGAAAACCCAGAAGTTTAGCCACCTTCGGCAACCGCATGCACCTCCACATGTAAACAGAGTCCCCAACTCTTTCTCCCATGCACCGCCACGATTTCCTCATGTGCAACTCATCCATTGGTCACACGCGCCATCCTATCAACCATGTAAACCACTCATCTGCCTACGGAAGAAATTTGGCAGTCATCCGCTAGAGCACGTGCCTCCATGCGCCGACTAATTTTTGGCCTTTCCTCCACACGTCGGTAGACACCTCACGCTCTAGCCACGTGCCGAAGAACCTTTGCTGATGTCATCTGACACCATCCAATGATGGCATCACTCTACGTCAGCAGCCACACAAGCACGTCCACGTTAGCCCTAGTCCATGTCACGAACACATCATCATATGACATTAGCGACTCTACAGCTAGATCATTGACCCAACCCAGACAGTGTAGCCCGTTAACTAACCTTGACCATTGACCTTTTCCATCGATTGACTTTGATTTTTTGCGTTAACCATTGACCTTCCATCGATTGACTTTGGACTCTGTTTCTTCATTTGAAACTCCAAAATTGGTCCATTGGCACATTCTTCATCGTGGTTTCTTCAAAGGCATCTTCAAGGGATCTTCTCATGCTTATCCAACCTCAAGCCTTCATCGAGTTTCCGCCTTAAGTTTAAGGGAGGGTGTTAGAGATATATTAAACATATTAGCCCAATATAATAGGCCCAATCCCACTCTTGCTTATACTAGTAGTTTAGGGTTTAGTCGCCTATATATACTCATATTAGGGTTCATTGTAACACACAGAGGTTATTGTACTACACTGTTACATAATAAAGATGTAGCCCTTAAGAGATTCCTCTGTGGATGTAGGCCAACAAGGCTAAACCACGTAACCTTCATATTTTCGATGTTCCTATTCTATGCTTCCTCTTCCACATCCACTCTA
This sequence comes from Quercus wislizeni, assembly GCA_023055345.1. Classification (NCBI taxonomy): domain Eukaryota; kingdom Viridiplantae; phylum Streptophyta; class Magnoliopsida; order Fagales; family Fagaceae; genus Quercus; species Quercus wislizeni. Next base: position 45,231,983 of record JALGQJ010000003.1, on the reverse strand, counting down.
GCATATACAACATGGTATAATACATCATGTCAGAGATTTTGGCGGAAAAAAAAAATCTTAGTATGTGTGTACACAAAGAAAATTTTCAATTTGCCCCAAAATATTTAATCTTGGCCCCCTCCTTCCAAAAAAGTTATAAATTGGCCCATGAAATCCAAAGTATATGTTCTATTCTACCCCTTTTGCCAAGTTGCCTAAAGAATAATTACAATAACCTCTGGATAATAACAAATAATAATAATAATAATAAAGCACAAATCTGGTCTAAAGAAATCCAATTGCCCAAAAAATAATATGAATTAAAACCCAATTGCCCCAAAAGTAACATGAATTACTTGCAAACAAACTAATATTAATATTAAAGGTAAAGCACAAATCTGGCACTATATCAAATCGTATGATTTTTAGTTCACTTGGTGTGAACTGTGAAGTGTTTGATGTTTTTTTTTTAAGTTACTTCTGAAAAAGTTTTTAGTTGTGTTTGCTTTAATATTAATGTTAATTTTTTTTAATTAAAAAAAATTTATAATGAGTTTGCTGTAATAAATTGTTTGGTAGTGTAACTTTTTAAGAAATAAGAGAAATTTGTCAATCTTATGTCAAAATATTATTTACATGGTTAGGTAGATGTAGGATAAATTCCTTATAATTAATTATTGTTGCCTTTTTTTAAGATCATGGAAAAATTATGTTCAATTTTGATTTTTTTTTATTAAGAAAAATTCAAAATAATTTAGAAACTCATATTGGAAATGCAGTATTGTCAACATTTAGTTTGATGTCCCAATTTCTAAAATCATCAAATAAATTTTTGAAAAATCATCATATATAAAATTGATAATAGTTCATTACAGAATAATCTAGAATTCTCAAAAAAAAAAAAAAAAAAAAAGAATAATCTAGAATTACCTCAAATATAATTATGATGTTAATTAACACAATGCAATTGAACAAGCTTATGTTAAGTTTGGTCTGGCCCTTCCCCCCCCCCCCCCCCCCCGGCCCCCCCTCTTCTTTCCGAACCCCGATTCTGTCCCTACATTGTGTTGCTGATATATTTAACAACCTTTAACAGGGCAGTGTCTAGAGAGAAGTTGAACCCAACTGCAGACCCGCAGGATAGCATTTTAAGTTTTCAATTGCCGCAATTGAGTGCAGTATGCGTATATACTAGTATCGCAATAATATAGTAGTGTGATTTCAAAATGTATTTAGAAAAAGCAATGCAAATTATTGTACGTATTTGTTTAGTCGAGAAAAAGAAGTCAAAAAAAAGAAAATTCTCGGAATTTTCAAACCCATTAACCCTCATTATACAAATTTTCTTGATTTCTTTTACCAGTGAAAATGAAAATTTTTGGTGGCATGTTTCCCCAGTTATCACATATTTCAACGCGGTGTAGACTTTTTGACTCATGATTGCCGCAAAGAAAATTTAGGATGACTAATTTAGTACCATAATTTTGACACAATTTTAATATAATTGATTATAAGTGGTGAAGAAAAAAAAAAAAGTAATGAATTCAAATGATAAGCTGATTTAGGATTAAAAATTTTTGTACCATAAATTTTTTTTATGTTATAAATTTTTAATAGAAAAAAAAAAAAATTGGACATTTCACTTTCATATAAAATTACAATTTATTTTTTCTACGACTCACTGTTTATTCCGGTAAAATTGTAACAAAGTTATTATAGCACAGAAAAATTGTCATCCTAAAATCGGTCAAGCCGCGTTATAGCTAGACTTGACCCGGAATTTTCGCGGATAAATTTCAAGGAAAGTTTCGGTCCGTCAATGCTGGCCTTGCAGGGTCCATAAGTTTGAAAGGTTACTCGCTCATTCATTAAAAAAAAAAAATGGTTACTTGTTCAGTTTCAATATAATTTCAACTACAGCTAAAGAAATTTCCGCAGTTTCAGTACTTCACATTCAAGAAAGCCTTCTTCCCCTTTCAATGAACGTCGTGGTTCACAAATCCTTGAACTTGTGCCCGATGAAATCTATATTGTACATATCCTCCACTGCAGCTACCATTTCTATAGTTCTTCCACATGAAAACGTAGACGGAAGTCTAGTTCCGGCTCTCTTCAAAGACCGACCGCCAGACTATCATATGTTTCTAGTGTTCATCCTGTTCGCGTTTTTGGGCGCATTTAGTGCCTTGGTGCTCCAACACAAACCAAGGTTTGGAAAAATTTTCAGGATTTCTGCCATTGCTTCCATGTTGTCAGCACTGGCAATTGTCCTTAATGCCGTAGCTCTCTGGTTTGCAGGCCCGCTCCTTAAGCACATCAATTAATTACAATGAGTATGAATAAGATTTACTTATTATGTATAAAAACGGTGTTATAAATAATATTGTTAAGTCTTCTTGTTTGGTTAGTTAGTACGAAGTTGTCTCTTTATTTATTGATATATATATATTTTTTAATTCAATAGGGTATGGATTGTAGATTTGAACCCTAAATATTTTTTCCATGCAAACAGTAGTTAGTTTATCTATAAAATTCTTGAAAATTTTAAACAAAATAGTGTTTCAATCTTTGGTTAGATTATTTCACTCACTACCCATAAGACATCTCGAAAACTCCATATACGAATAGCATGATAGATTAAACTAGAGAACTCGGTTTATGTTATGTCATATACCAATGGTCTCACCAACTAGGTAACCTAGTAGGGATGAATTTTCCCATCTATTTAAAAGGATTAGGATCCTCTTTCTTTTAAGTTCAGTTTATTTTGTCCATTACAGTTTAAATTAAATTTTACAAATCTAAAAATGTAATGTTAGAATTTTAGGCCTGCAAGAAGGTCGAAGACACTCTTGTGGGTAACCCTTCAGCTAAAAAAGTGTAGTATTTCCAAAGACATACATATAAGATTTATAAAATGAGTCGGAATTTGGTAAGGAAGTAGCGTAAACCCCATAGTTTACCCCTCCAAGTATAGTGTGCCACATCAGTATAACACGCAATACTCATCTAAATCCAAAAACCCATAAGCTCTCTTAGCAAACAACCAACATGGGCCAATCTTCTCTAGATCCACCTTTCACCAGTTACCACCACAGTCATCCATGGTCATGACTCCAATCAAATCACCTCCCACAAATGAAACCCAAAAACCAAACAACCACCATAGCTCCATATCTCACCGATTATCCAAACCCATCATTTCAAACTGGTCCAAAAATCAAACCCAACTTTAACCACCTTCTCAAAGTCAAAATTAGAGGCAGAGAAAACCAACTTTTGTGGTGTTCAAGGTGAAGGAACTAAGATTCACCACCAATTGTGGTGGTGGGGATTACCAGCAAAGGTGTGACGTAGTGAATCTCGACCTTGAGAATAGAGAAGACAAAAGAGAAACAAGACTGGTATGGACATGGGATCAACGGTGGTGACCTCTAGTCAGCAACAACGGTGAGTAAGGGTTGCTCAGCCATGGCCAATGGCGTTTGCAATCAGAGAATGGGTCTGAGGGAGAAGATGTGTTGGGGTTTTGGGGCTTTAAACAAGTGTTATTAGATGTGTGGATCTTTGATTTTAAAAAGTCTGACATGGCACTCATTTATTGAATGGTGTAAATAAGGTGATTTACACCACATCCTTATAAAATTTAATCTCTTATAGAATTACTGATTAACACACAATTTTCTCATCAAACTCTCATTATCTTAGGCTAGGTTCCATCATTTAGCCCGAAGTCTTGGCCTGTTGACACACGTAGGGGACTCACTTTTGTGGCTCCTACACACTAACAAGCTAACACAACTAGAGTGGAGGTCTTGTGGTTGGCTTAAAGAGGAATGGTTTAACAGAACTAGCAGAGCAAGTTTGAGAGATGATACGAAACTTATTGATGATTAAGAGAGCTAAGGCATGAAACTCAATCCACTGTCCTAAGTAGTGATTTTGTCCCATTGGATGTAATTTATCCTTGGTGCAATCTGGGGATGGCGATCACCCCCAAGGATTCAATGACAAGCTATGGCTATGCACGCTCACAAACCAATGCTTTGAACTCATTTCAATGCCCAAAAGAATGAAGAAACTTGTGATAGAGAAAATAAAGTAGGAATTTTTCTAGATTGATACTCATTCTTTAGAAATGGAAAATATATCTATTTATATAAGTTCACTAATTAAAACTTTATGGAAAAGGTTGACAGATATAACTATATAAATTTGAGAATCTGCCTTGATGGAAGTACGCCATATTTTTTCTTCTTGATTGTCTCCAACAATTACTAAAGATATTAAGGAATTGCCATGAATTCGGGACCATGCTAAAGCGAAGGGAATTGCACAATTTTAGGTTAGCAACAGATTGCATTATGGAATAAATGGAGGACCAAAATGGGTTATCTGATGGTAGGGTAAGTGAATTTAATTCTCGCATACTACACTTAGAGCATTGGCATCAGTCCATCTAAAAATTTATGTCTATGTTAGCATAACAACCTATTTTTTCTATTTTATATAACCACTTTGCAAAAACACCCACGTCAAATTAACTATTATACACCATTTTTTATTTAAATAATATTTTTCTCTCCCTTTTTTTAATTGTTTCACACCTAAACCCATGGCCCCACCCACCTTGACACACTCCAAACTCTTTTCCTTGAACACTCTCTTTCTTTCTTTTTCTCCTTCTCCTTTCTTTCTTCTTCCATCTTTCTTCTTCTCCTTCTCCTTCTCCTTCTCCATCTTCTTCTTCTTCTTTTGCAATTTGGGTTTGATTATGGGTGGTGATTTTGGGTTTGATTTTGGACAGATTTCTCCGCTGTCGTGGGCAATGATTTTGGGCGGATTCTCAGTCGCTGCTTCTTATTCTTCATCATCTTCTTCTTCTTAGGCATCTTCTTCTTCTTCTTTTGCAATTTGGGTTTGATTATTTATATGGGTTTGATGATTTTTTTTTTTTTTTTTTTTTTTGAGGAAAGGTTTTGATAAATTTGGGATCTAGATTTAGAATAAATTTGAAGAATTTGATGATTTGTTTAAATTTGTTGTTGGATTCAAGAGAAGATAGAGGAGAAAGAGAGTATACGAACAAAGAGAATAGGATGAGAGAGGACAAAGAAAAACTAAATTTAAAAAAAAATCAAATAGAAAGCTATAGTAACTGTGTAAATATACACGGTTACTAAAGCAATAATGGAAATGCACAGTAATATAGAGAGATTAATGTGAGTAGATTTTGACCAAAAATGTGTAAAAATATGCACTTTTTCTATTCTGCACTGGCTAGTGCAAGTGCTCTTACACATGCTAGTCAACTTGTTTCTAAATGGGACTAGTTATAATTATTTTTCAAAATTGAAGCTATTTTCCAATAGAGGTATGTACCTAAAACCCTGAATTTGATATTTGAGAACTTTGATATAGTGTTTTTCTTCTTTAGGAAGATTGGTGTTGAGGACAAAATTTTCACGCAACACGGCTTTATTTCATTGGCAACCCACACCACATCAATATTATCATGGATTTTGGGTAAATCTATTTCAAAGCCCATGGTCCAAAACCCATGGTGATATTATCTCATCAAAGCTCATGGTTCAAGCTTATAGCACATCATCTCATTTTCAACTCATGATCCAAGCTCATGAGTCTCATTGAGAGAACTTTGGGAATCGTGGTATGGAGGGCCAAGAACTATGTTCAATAAAGTTCCAGCGATTCAAAGTTGATAAAAGAAATATGTTGCTTGGCATGTCCTCCCCAATTCCTCAAACTTTGACGAGTCAGTGTGCAATAAGTAACATTTGATAAGCCTCTCATATCACTTAACACTTAAAATGATAAAACTCTCCATTGCTCTTTACCAAAAACTTAATGTTCATCATATAATCTAATTATATTATCTCATATAAATTATATTATTATTTTCATTTAAATCAATTCCAAACATATGCCTAAATCTTATTGACTATCTCTATATAATATCTCATCCAACATTAAATGCCATTTTTGCATTTCAAGTTTGGTCACAAGACAAAGAGACCAAATTACATCTCTAAAGTTTCATCAAATATCAACCAACTAGTTTATTACATGCTAAAAATGTATTGTATGAAACCATCAACTAAACATATATTTTTCCAAAAGATGAAACTTAGCCAAAAGTACCAACAGCAATTGCAGCAAAAACTGCCTTAACTCCAGCAAAAGCTACCTTAACTCCAGTAGCAACTGCAATAGTTCTAACAGCAACTTAGGTAGTTGACATATGTCCCAAAATGACATCACTTCCCCATTAATGGTCAATCCCAACAACTACATGCTATAACAAAAGAAGTTATCCCATAAAAGAAATCCTACCATTTTAAGCCAAATCTTTAGCTTTTAGCTGCAATACCAAAAAGAGGAAAATCTCATAAAAGATATCATACCATTTTCAACCAAACCATGAATTTAATGCTGATATTTTCCTCCAGCAGAAGATATCATTCAGATTACATCATCCACCAGTGTTAGCTCCTGTAGTAGCTACTACTATGTAGCTGACAGCTATGTCAGCTGCTGTACAACTATGACTGACAGCTATAGCAATAGCTCCAGCAGCATTAAAATCTCATAATTTCCTCTTTTAGCTAAAAATCAAAAACCAACAAAGGAAATCATTTACTTTGCCAAAAACTTTTCCTTATTTGCTAATTATTCCTTCAACCAAATCCCATTTAGTTACATATTTGGCCCTGTATAAAGAGGACCAAGCCACAATATCACAACACACCTATTACACTAACAACACTACCCATCTCTCCCACACTCATTATTTTGAAATTTCATCATGTTGCTGCCATATGCACATTTCCATACTTCTCCATCTCTCTTACAAAATTTCTCTTCTTAAATAATAACACCATTACAACACATCATTACCCATCATATTCTTACTCTCTCATCCTCACTATTCTGAAATTTCATTCATTTTGCTGCCCATAAACACATCTCCATATATTTCTCCATCTCTCTTACAAAATCTTTCTTCTTAGATAACACCATTAAGACACATCCCTATCCATCCATCACTTACTCTCTTATTCTGAAACTTCATCACTTTACTGCCTATAAACACATCTCCATCTCTTCCTTCATTTCTCTTACAAAATCTCTCCTCTTAGAAAGCAACATAACCCATGACATAATACAAAAAAACCACTCCAGCAACAACTACAAGCTCATGTATTTACTATATTTAACCTTCATATTATATATCCCATATTACATCTCTAAACATCTTAAAACATACCAAACACTCTTCCAAGAACATTTTATCAAAAGCCCATCTCGTGGAAGTCATATAATTATATTGCTACAAATCCTTCTTATGAAAGCTCACTAATGTAATACAGTTGGAGCCACAAATCATATAAAGAATAAAGCAATGATATACAACTGGAGTCAGAAACATAAAAGATAAGTCAATGTTTCTCTATCTTTAAGATTACATTATTAAGTATACGTTAACTCATCATTATTACACCGCTGGATGCAAACTACTTTAATATTGTCTCACTATTTAATAAACATGGATTCACTAATGCTTCATTAATGAACATACATAATGACAATTGAATCCATCTCACCACCGGACATATATTATTTGAGCATAAACTACTACTGGACGTATATTATTTGGATATGAACCACGACTAGACATAAACTATTTGACATACATTATTTGGACATAAAACATTGCTGGACATACCTTATTATATTGAATATGAATTATACCATAGCTAGATATGGACTATTGGACTCAGCCCATTGTTAGACATATGACATTTAATTAATAATTCTCTAATATTGGACATCACTTAACACACATAACAATAATGTTCAACTCATCATTTAATCAAAGCTATTCAATTAAACATATTATTTATTTATTTTAATTATTATCATGATTCTAAGACTTTAAGCTTTATCTATTTTGTAGGCTTAAAAATGCACCAGAAGCCATTGGTTTATGCGGCCCAATGTCGAGTTTCAGATTGAACTCCCCAAACAAATCTGGGCCTAGCAAAGTCACCCTCCCAACGAAAGACACATGGCTATGCAAAAACAGCCCCCGACAACTGGTAACACATCCTAGCTATGCATGCATTCAGAATTCATTTTGACTCATGGTCTTAGGGCTTGAATGATGAAATAGTTTACGAGTTAGGTTGAGTATGACTTTCAGTTACTCATAAGCAATTTACATTTTGGTCAAAATCCCAACTTGTGTCAATTTGTATAGGCTTTTTTGACAAAATTCTGGCATTTTAAGCAGAATATGCACTCTAGACTAAAATTGATTTTGTGAGCTTCTTATAAGTGAAAATACATTTTTGTACCCTCTATTTTGGACCATTTTTCACTTTGATACCCACATTTTTTAGCTACTATTCTGGTCACTAAAATTCAAAAATTGTTTTCAATTTAAACCCTACCTCATCTTACTAACAGAAATACCCTATGTAGTAGATTGAGTGCACCATTGGCACACTAAATACTAACATGATCATTAAAATAATATTAAAATTGCCACTTCAGCATTTTAATAATAAAAAAGTAACATCAGAAAAAACAATAAAAGTAATATTCTAAACTTCTGATTTTTTTAAAAATAAAATAATGCAATTAATGTGTCTTTATTTTCTTTTTCTTTTTCTTTTTTTCTTTTTTTGGATAGAATATGTTCTTCTCCAAATAGCATGTTTGGTTGCCTAGAAAATTAAAAAAATAAAGATTTTCTTTTCTTACATTGTCTTAGCAATCAAATCCATAAAAGCATTGAAACCCAGCAAATCAAATTGAAACCTCCAGCAAATTAACCCATAAACTCAGCAAGGAAACACATAGAACATAAACACAATGCACAAGTATACACACAGATCAAAAACTACTGATTTACAAATAAAGAATTCAAAACACAAAGACCTTCAACAATACACACTTCCATCCAAATTTGGAGACCCAACAAAGTAAACCCAAATGAAAGCCCAACTGATTCTTTCAATTTCCGAGTAGAAACAAACCCATATGAAACTGAGAAGCCAAACACATACGAAACCAAAACTGAAGATTTGAGATTACGAATTGAAAATCTGAGTCTTTTGAGTGGCAACATCGAAGTCTTCAATTTCTACATGGTCGATGTAGTGATGGAGAACAATAGAGAGGAAATCGGAGAGAGCAAAATCGAGAGAGAGGTTATGGAGACAGGAGGAATCATGGAGAGTAAGGCAACTAAGGTGATGAGAGAGAGAGAGAGAGAGAGAGAGAGAGTCAAATCGAGAGTTAGAGAAATTTGAGTGAGTTCCTCTTGATTTTCTAAACTTGAGTGTGGTTGTGTAATTTTGTGGGTTTGTTTGTGTAATTGTATGAGATAGAAAGTTTAAGATGAAAAGAAAAAACTAAAATAATTCCTTAAAAACTTTATGGGTTCCTCTTTGATTTTCTAGGTTTGAGGGTACTTATTTTAGTGTTTGTTCTTAAGAAAAATAAAAGGAAAATGAATTTCTTTTAAAGGGATTATTTTAGTTTTTTTTTTTTATTATTAACATGCTAACATGGCATTTTTTTAAATGCCAAAAATAATTTTTTAATATTATTTTAATAGTTATATCAGCATTTAATGAGTCAGCAGTTCACTCTGAATGCCACATAGGCTATTCTCATTAGTGAGATGACAGTAATGACTAAATTGAAAACGATTTTCGAATTTTATAGACCAAAATAAGAGCCCAAAAAATATAGGAACTAAAGTGGAAATGGCCCAAAATAGAGGGAACAAAAATTTATTTTCTCCTTTCTTATAATTAAAAAATAATAATAAAAAAAAAAACTCAATTTCAAGAGATTTTATTAGCTTTTTATGTTAGTTTAATTGTGTATCTCAATATATATATGAGATTTTATGAACATTTTAGTTTATTTAAGGCGAAAATACACTTTTGGTCTCTAAATTTTGGGTCAATTCTCATTCTGGTCCCTAAATTAATTTTGCACCTGGGTCAGTCCCTGAAATTAGAAAGTCGATTTTATTTTAGTCCCTACCATCAACCCAGTAATAGAAAATGCATATGTGGCAAACAGAGTGCATTGTTGGCATGTTATATGCTGACGTGGCTAATAAAATAATAATAATAAATTATATTTAGCATTTTTAAATGCCATTTCAGCATTTAAATTAATAAATAAAAAGCCAGCTTAGGAAATTTAAATTAAAAATAAAATGAATTTAAAAAAACCTTAAATCTAATTATTATTATTATTATTATTATTATTATTATTATTATTTCCGCAAGAACATGTTCTTCAAGTTCTTCCCAAATCTAAGAAATAAACCAGCAACCAAACCAATCTCGGGCAAACCCCAAATCCAAATCCAACAACCAAATCTAATCTCCATCAAATCTAGAAAAAATAAATAAATAAAATAAACCAATAGTGCAATTCGAACCTAGAACAAGAGCAAGTTGATTAAGAGCAACCAAGCAAACTTCACGTTCTCACGATCAAACCCACCACCACCATCAATTAAGAGCAAGTCAAACCCAACCAAATAAACCCAGAACAAGAGCAAACGATCAAACCACCAATTATCACCATTGCCACCGATCAAACCATCTCATTCTCTAAATCCATATCAAAGCCAAATCCTATAGAAAAAGCTGAAAGAGAGAGATCTTGGTTCGAGAAAATGAAGATCGGTTAGACCGTTTGGATCTTTGGATGTGGGAACCATGATATGAGAAACATACCCACTTCAGCACCTTTCTCAACAACACACACTGATAAATCAACCCCCTTTTCAATGCATATTTGCTTCAACCTTATTGCTGCCAATAGCCCTATTGGTCCTGCCCCAACAATAACAACATCAAACTCCATGGATCCCTGTCCGATTCACTACTGAAACTCCTTAATCCACTCACAAAACCCTAAACCCTTAAAACCCCACTTCCATTTCTTTCACAAGTCCTTAAATTTGCACAATTTACCGTCTGTTTGGGATTTACTTATTTTGTTGAAACTGAAAACTTTTTGCTGGAAGTACTGTAGATAAATGTAAAAATTAGCTAAAATAGTACAATAAGACTCATGAATAGTACCAAAAAGTGCAGTGAGACTCATAAATAGTAGAAAAATAAGCTAAATAATAAAATAAATTGGCAAAAATAATTTTTGCCAAACACACACTTGGCCAATACCCAGATGAATAAACCTTACAAAAACCAATCTTGGAGCTAAAAGAACTGAAATTTTGATCAAAATGGTGAGAAAATGAATACCCATTTGGAGTTTTTGCTAGACTTATAGAATTGAATTGGTTTAGAGGAGACCCAGATGGGTTTGTAGAGATAGGAGAACTTGTGGGATTACAGAGATGGGTTTCTATGTAAGTAAATGAATAGGGTGATATAGAGATTTTCTGAGAGAATTGGATATGGATTTGGAGGAGATAGAGAGAAGCCTAAGCGTGGTTGAGACTAAGAGACAATGTAATAAGACTTTGTCACTGATCAATGATGAGCTTTTTTGGATTATGTAGATTAGCATAATATTTATGGTTTTTTTTTTAATTTAATTTAATTTTTTGTTTTTTCCACATAAATTTTTTTTAAAAGAGTAAAATTAGATTTAAGGATTGTATTTTAATTTATTTTATTTTTTAGTTTAAATTTTCTGAGCTGGCTTTTTTTATCAATTTAAATGCTGACGTCGTATTTAAAAATGCTAAATATAATTTTTTATTATTATTTTATTAGCCACGTCAGCATTTAACATGCCAACGATACACTCCGTTTGCCACGTATGTATTTTCTGTTACTGGGTTGATGGAAAATAGAATTGATTTTCTTATTTTAGGAATTGACCTAGGAGCAAAACAATTTAAGGACCAAAACAAGAATTAGCCCAAAATGTAGGAACCAAAAATGTATTTTCGCCTTTATTTAATTATGTAAGTGATTTTCATGAGCCTTTGATTTGTTTAATTATGTATGATATATTTATAATCCTTTGTATTATTTTCTTAATGTTATATTTTTTATGGATTTATGTTGGTTCATAACATAGTAATCCTAAAATGGTAACAAATAGATACCGATACCGAATTATTCTTCCAGTAATTCAGAACAGTTTTCAAAATGGAATTCAAAGCTTTCACTACTTCCATCATGATTTCCTCCCTTTAACCTTCTTACAATATGAGAGCACTTGCAATGCTGAATGCTGAGAAACTAATCAATGCATTTATACATTTTATGACCTTTGTAAAATAAGCTTGTGTGAGAGAGAATAAAAATGGGTGATGAGGACTCTGGTCAGATGCACAAATAGAGGAGTAAGAATGAAAATTATATAAACCCAGAACTTTGTATTGGATGGTTGGGACAACGTAATAGTCAAATCTACAAGCATTTTTACATTCAAACATTTTAAATCTTTTGAAAGCCCCCAAAACACAAATAATCTAGGACACAAATTAAGCATATCATATTAAAGAGAAACCCATGATCAACCCAAAGCAAATACCAAAGATATCAACATAGAACTAAACTCAATATAAGCCCCTCTAAAAGGAATAATTCATAGCTAATTTCCAAGGCACATGCCATTGAATCATCCTTACCTGATAGGGGTAATTACAGTAAATTTATATGTGCTTTGGCTTGAATATACATTGTCTGCTAGTAGTTTGAAAGTTTCCACTTTACTTACTAGATTTGCTTAATTTGTCTCCAGTAACCCACATTTGTTAAAAAGGATGGTAAATATGTATTTTTACCCTATTTTTATGTCTCTCTCACAAAAAACACCTAAAAAACAAGAGAAAATAAGACCTAAAGTTGGGTTTTGTAAAAAATTAAAAATTAAGAATAAACATAATCTAAATCCCATTTCAATCTTCTCCACCACAACCCATTTCAGCTTTTTATATCCAAACGGCTTTCATTAATAAGCTGATCATGTGGATTGCAATGGTACTGCTTATATCACAGCTGGAGGTAGCAATGAGAGGAGGAGGAAGGCCTTCAGTCTTCAGAGTTGAAGAAATGTGGTAGTAACCCCTTGTCTCCGCTCATAAAAAATTACCCTTCTCCTCAATCAGGTAGAGAAGGCCACCTGCTTCCATCATTTCCCTTCAATCAGCAACTTTATCAAACAAATTGGAAACCAAATACAACAACAAATCGAAGAATCATAAAGAACAACATTAAAAATCAAGATGTGTCTTTTAAACATTAAAACCAAGAAAAGACTTATAAAGACCAAAAGTAGGAAGATTCATAAGACCCAGATGGTTCTCAAATGATACATTGAAGCCAAGAAGAGTAACAGAGCAGTAGCTCAAACATTGCAAACAACATTGAGGTGAGGGCACGATGAGGAGCTAAATAAAAACAGTCAAACAGAAATTGTGTGTGGATGGAGGGGCTCTTAATCAACAACCACAAATACCGATCATCTTTAGATTACACATTAATAAGATAAGACATTCTGTTAATTGTTAAATGTAAGTTCTGCCTCTAGTTGTTAACTGTACAGAATCAGCACCAGACATTAAAGAAAAAGTCCATCCATATATATATATATATATATATATATATATCATACAGAGCTAAATAGAAGCAGAACGTGATAACAAACATTCTTTTAAATGTAAGTACTGTTACAGTTGTTCTGTTCAGAATAAGCACCAGACATTAAGGAAAAGCAAATGCTCATGCCCTAAATATGCCTTGATATATATGCTGCCTGCCTTTATCTTCATCTATGATCTTTAGGTATTTGAAAAAATGAGGGGGGTTGGAATGGAACACTTCGCTCAAGAAGAACAAGTAAACTCTTTTTTTATTAAACCAAACAAATCCAAGTGCATGGGAAATAGAACAGAGAAGGGGAGAGAACAAGTAGCTTGATGATGCAGAGTCCAATAAGTGTGCAGAAATAAAGCTTAAAAAAAAAAAAAAATCAACCAGCCATATGGTTTCCCTAAGATGAGTTTTTTTTTTTTTTTTTTCCTTTTTCTTAACTACTAAAATATTTTACCAAAAAGTGGAAGAATCTCCTATTCGCACACAGTGGCGGCTCTACAGCCAGCCCAGGGGGTTCAAATGAACCCCCCTGGCTTGGCCCCAAAAAAAAAACTATATATAAATTTTTTTTTTTTTTTTACCCTTAAAATAAAATTTTGAACACTCTAACCCTAAATTTTGTTTAAACCCAATTGAAATAAACTTGAAATATGATTATATTAGTGCTATTTTCATAATATTTTTACAATAAAGGTTAAGTGACAAGTTGTAATTAACTTTTTATCTAAATTCATAACTGACATCACTTTTTTATATACCTTTAAAAATTTGCCATCTATATTTTATTGTGTAAATGTTTTGTCAGTAGCACTACTCTTAAAATTGCTCATTTGTTAAAAAATAAATAAACCTTCTTTTTGAATTCCGGCTTACTTTACTGTTGATGGTAGAATGAATTTTTTTTTTACTGCACTTTTCTTCAAGTAATTTGATAAGTGTTCTACATTTTTTTTTAGTCCAAAAAGTCTTTTAGTGCTTGCTCCAATTCCAAGAGAATGACCACATGTGTGGTTAAAAATCCATACACTTCAAAAACAAAATATTATATAAGTTATTATTTATTTTCCTTAGTTTAAGGTTTACTCTTAGACCTACTCTTAGATGTGTTACTATTCTTCTTTATCATATATTTTTATTTAATTAATATTACATATGATTATAATAAATTATAATTAATTTGACAAATATTATGATTAGTTATTTATTTTTATTTATTTATATGCATTCTATCCTTGTTTTCATACCAATCTTTAAACTATTAATAAATTTTTAGACTATTTTACAATATAGTTGTATTATTTTATACTACTTAGAATACTATGTTAGATTATTTTATGTAATATGACAATTGTATATACCAAAAAAAAAAATCAGTTTATCTTTTACTCCCAAAACAAAATCCTAGCTCAAGACACAATTGATCCTCCTAAAAGAAAATCTTGGAGCCGCCACTGTTGGCACAGCACATTCAAGAGTTTCTCCTTCAGATTACAACCTAAAATTCAATAGATCTAGAATTCCTAGGCCATGGTACATAAATCAACTATCAAATCATCCACAGAATCTAGAGCACTACTATAGCAGATAAATAGTCAAATAGAACACAATATCATGTTTGAGCTTGGTTTGTATAAGAGTACTCTAATGGAAACAAAGATGGAATTGATAAATGACTTCCTTTGGGTGGAAGACAAACCACAAGACAATTCTAAATTCATCAATGATCAGCCTACTGTCTACATCATTTATTTAAATAGTCAACTACTTCAACATTCAAACTAAGGATAAGATAAATTAAAGATAAAGATAAGAAGCAATTTGATTTCAAAATCCTAAGATTTCTGTAACAGCTCCTCCTGCACAGCAGCAGGACTCTTTTTTTTTTTTTTTTTGATAAGAAATCTTCCAAGTATTATTCAAACACCAGAAACAGATACAAAATCTTGGATGAGGGCTTGTTCAATACAACAAGGAGTCTCCTCAATCCATACAACAGACTCATTTAAGCTCAAAGCAAACTTAGTTAAAATATGGGCAGGTTTGTTCCCTTGCGTCCTTACATGTGAAACATAAACTGTACGAAACTCAGAGCACGTGTTGCATCCCCACAACCAGTGAATCTATTGTAGAGGGAGGCGAAGAAAGACCACAGAGAGCACGGACAAGAATCAATGAGTCACCTTCCAGAATTACATCTTGACAACCCATGTCCCTAGCCAACTGAAGACAAGCTTCAAGGACTCTTATTATTCTTATCTCCAAGAATAGCCAGGTATTTAGGATTAGGTTGAGGCTTTCTAGGACTCTTGCGTGTCTTTCCATCATACACATACATAGCCTTGTTGATTTACAGCCTGCAGTAAGGAAGAAATGACTGTTGTTTGCATCATTTGAGATATTAGGCAAAAAGAGTCATATTTTATTTGAGTAGAACATTCGAGGTAAAGACATGTTTTCCAAATTACAATGTACATTCCTGCTCAAAAATGCGGAAAGAAAATTTTTAATGTTGTAATTTGTAAACAATGGCAAAGCTTAAAAATTTGGGTTCTACAAAGAAATCTTAAAACTTAAGAATGGCAAATAATTGTTGCAACATGCACCAATAATTAATTATTTTTTCCCATCATAACATAAATCCTGAAGCAAAAATGTATGATTAGACTTTCGCTGCACTCTACAGCTATCCTTGTGCAACAGTTGAAAGGAACCATGAAATGTTAGTATTGAGCTCCTAATAACTTTAATGGTCTAAGAGCATTCACATCAGTCTCACCAATTTAATATTTCAGCAAAAATTATCTAAACTCAAGCGAAACAAGCGTGCATCAGCCTCATGAAATTGACTAAATGTTAGGTTCTAAGGATTAGGAACTAATGTATTAGAACTCTAATTTGTAATGTTGGCAAACTATAATCAAAACAGGTTTTAGTCTTGCTTAGACTTGCTCAAAGTGTATACGTTTTATGTAAAATTGGAATCGAGTTACTGCAAAATTTATTGTGCACTTCTGTCTGACTCAATCGATCGAGAATTAGACTCAATCGATCGAAACTCGGGCAGAATATTTTTCTGCAAAATTTTCCAACTCAACCCAAGTCCATTTGACGTGTAGGGTTTTATATATTGTCTTAAGTATAAAAGAGAAAACCCTAGCCACGTTTTTAGTGTTGCTCCCTTTGTTGTGTGTGTGAATCTTTTGTGAGATTTAGAGGTATTTGCCATCACACATACTTAGGATTATCAAGAAGGAGAATTTGATTCAAGAACTTGATGATCATTCAATTGCTGCAAAAAAAGCTTAAAGATACACAAGCGGGAGTGCTTGTACTTGCTAGAGAATCCAAGAAAGAAGGAGTTCGTGGTCTCGGAGCTTGCATGTAGTCGTGTCAGTAAGTTTTCTACATGAGGTAGCAATAGGATGTTAGTGGTCTAAGTTGCTATTGTAAAACTTCAATTCTTTCATAGTGGATTCAAGTTTACTTTGAGGATAGCTAGGTTAAATCCTCCTCAGGTTTTTACCAATTTGGTTTCCTGGGTCATCATATTTTTGTATTCTTTATTTTCCGTACTTTACTTGATATGATTATATGATTGTGTGTTAACCTAGATCTGAAATTTGGACTAAGTAATCACTTGGCTAATTAACTAGGTTGATCCAATTGTGTTTTAAAGGGTCTAAAAACATACACTAAAGTTTTTAAAGATGATAGTCTTATCATTACATGTAGTGAGCCTCTATTCTTACTACATTAAATTTCAATGTTGATAAAGTATTAAGGTTTGAAAGTTCAATTAGTGTGTAGAACACTAATGAATGTTTAGACCCCCAATTTTAACAATACCATCATAAGCTAATTAACTAGGTTGATCCAATTGTGTTTTAAAGGGTCTAAAAACATACACTAAAGTTTTTAAAGATGATAGTCTTATCATTACATGTAGTGAGCCTCTATTCTTACTACATTAAATTCCAATGTTGATAAAGTATTAAGGTTTGAAAGTTCAATTAGTGTGTAGAACACTAATGAATGTTTAGACCCCCAATTTTAACAATACCATCACAAGCTTATACACAAATAATATATGTGCGGAATAATGTATATAAGCAATAACCAAATAGGTAAAACTCTCTAAACCATAATTAATTACAAACACAACAGCAATTAAAAGGTAAAGAGTAAGGGAAGAGAGATGCAAACACAAAGATAACACCAGCACATGTTATCGAAGAGGAAACCGAAGAACTCGGCGAAAAATCTCACCGCCGCCCTCTAAGCGGTCAAATGATCCACTAAAGAATATAGTTGGGATACATAAATAGCAGAAGATCCTCCAAGCCTAATCTACCCAATGCACCTAAGCCCTCCTAGCTTCTTGTTCCAACAGGGTTATACCGAACCTTATTTTCTTTAACTTCTCGGATCCCACAATAAGCCCATTGGATCAACCAAGTAAATTTGTCATCTCTAAACTGCTTCCCAAGCACCAAAATACCTCCTCACATATATGGGTATGGTGAGATAAGGATTTGGCAAAATACACCTCTCAAGGATATGTCAATGGAGAGAGTGAGAGTAGAGGAATTTGGAGAATCAAATGATGAAGATTGTGGATAAGTCAATCTTGTTTTTCTCTAGGGTTTCTCTCTCAAAATTTTCTCTATAAGTTCTTTACATTTCGTGGGTATAAGGATATTTATAGTAGTGTATGTGAGGAATGTGAAAAGTTAGGTTTCATCCAAACAATGCATTTTGGCGACTTAGTCTTGCGACTAGAACGAGTCGCGAGTTTGAGTCACGAGCTAACTGTCTGACCAGATTGTATATTTTTTTTCCTATAGTGCTCCAGATGTCATGACCCTTCAATTCCCTATATGCTTTACACGTGTGCCACTTTGGCTACTTGTCAGTCGTGAGTTAGTCGTGAGTTAGTCGCAAGATCCAGTCGCGAGACTCCTTTATTTGTACACATCTTGAATTTTCTTCACTCTCTCACACACAACCCTCATATAATTTCCATCTAAATACAGGATATCTAATTGCTAAAATACAAGCAAATTTGGCACAAAATAAAGCCAACATATAATTGAATAAATTCAACCTTACAAGGCTGATGTATGTGTATGAAAATAATAGATAGCTAAACTAACAAAAATAGAGTTTTTTGGATTAATTTAGCTAAATGTTTGAGACTAATGTGAATGCTCTAATGGCACCACCCTTGGCACTAAGTACCTAGGGGCGAGCGAGGTCTCAGATTTTAGACTTGGGGTGGGCAGGGGTGTGGGGGTAGATTTGAGAATTTCTAACAATATAAAAAAATTAATTAACTAATTAACTTTTTTTTTTTTTAAGAAGCTCTGTTTTTTGTGATGCCCAAACATGGACTAACAAACAATGATAATTATGTTCAAAATATTATAAATTGAAAAGAAAAAAATAGTCTTTGGTGTAATGAAAAGATCCACAGTATTTGATTTTGATGGCTTCCTATCATATGCGAGCTACTGTTGATTGAATATGAAATTAATGCCCATATAAACTCACAAACAAAGAAGCTTAGGTCCAATCAAGTTTTATACCTTGGGCTTATTTGGTTTAGCAAAAACAATTTGGGAAAGTTTACTTTTGCTCAATGAACTTCCATGATCATTTACTGAATCTAGTATCCCCCACGTCTATTGCATCATCATCATCAAAATCATCATACGTCCCGAGTTGTCTGTTTCATTTCAGCTTCAATGAATTATTACTCAAAATTTCAGAAAGAAAAACCAGAAACAGTACACATTAACTTACTTAAGCTATTTATGGGCCTTTGTTGGACCAAATAATAATTTTTTGTGAGTATTGGGCTGAGCCTTTGGAATTATGATTGAAGGCCCAAGGAATAAAACCCATAAGAGCAAGCCTGAACTTTCAGTTATAAGCTAGCACGTGAAAGGCACGTTACAAAATCAGGCTCCTGTGACGTCATGTACAGTAATTACAACGGTTACATGTTAATAGCCGTTATTAAAAAACGTGGAAGATTATAAGGGCTACTAAGCAATAACCAGCATGGGAAACATGGCACAATGATGAAGCTGCAATGTACATGTGGCGTTAAGAGACATTATAATAGGCACGTCCTCAATGTATAAATAGAGGCCTCAATTAATAAAGAAAAGAACAGCAAGCCAAACGAACAAACCAGAGAATTTGTTCAAAGCACATAACAACGACCATAGAATATGGACTAGTCTCTTAGTCATTTAGGCATGTAAGGAGATCTTCATCGTATGCTTGTAAGTTTATGTCTAGGTAATTGTATTTATGAATATTTTAAAGTTTATTGCAATTTATATATGTTTGGGGTAATTTGATCTATATGAATGCCCATTTCAATTCAATTTAGTGCCATTATGATTGAATCAACTGAATTTTTGTGATTTCCCTTTAATCGAGATGATTTGCTTTAGTACAATTCCAATCGAGAAGACTTATTTCGAGCTCTTTGATTTTGAAATGATGCAACTTGTCTTAGTCAACTAGACATTTAATTTTGCCTAGTCATTTTAAAACTTAGTCACTTTAGCATTTCTCATTCCCTTTAATTGTTAACTTATGCATTAAAAAGTCTTATTAATTAGTTAGATGTTTCCGGACTCCAGACTCTAGTCTTTGAGGTCAAATGGTACTTAAAGCTAGTAACAATGTCTTGAGAACCATCTCAAGGTAGCTTCAGTTGTGTAAGGTTCATCTCAAATAACCTGCAAGCAACTGTAAACACTAAAATTAATTTATTTGTTCAAACATCCTTATCAGGCTTTGGAGCGTTGGAACGAAGGATACCCTCTTGTTTCAATCTTTCTTCAAGGGCAACTCTTACTTTTAACATTTCCATGCTTTGTACACCTGTACACCAACTTGATCACTCTTACCATATTTTAACTGTTGCACATCAGCCAAATTGCAGCAACTAAAATTTTGTGTTAATTGAAAAGGTGAATGTGGAGATAGCCCAGACAAGGCAAAGTAGCATAAAATGATTTATATGTAGAAGACTCCAATTATTTAGGATTGCAGCTTAGTGTGTGTTTTTTTTTTTTTTTTTTTTTTTTTTCTCTCTCTCTCTCTTTCTTTTAATTGAGTTAAAAACAAAAATGTCAAAGGGAACAGGTGGATTTTCAATTGTTTTTTTTAACAGTTTTAATGGGAAAGTAGGATCAGCAACAGCATGCTTTAGAAGTGTTAAGCTGTTACAAAATGGAATGTTTGGTATCAACAAAATACTTGTTCATGTTGGTATTCTCTTTAATCTTTGTGAGAATTTGAGAATGAAAATTTTGTATTGCATTAATCAGAAAAGAATATACAAGAGCCTATTTATATAAGAATTGATACAAGAGCTAAAAAATATCTAATCCTAACTAACTCCGCTTTATACGGATCTAGCCCTTACAACCAATCAAAACATTACACGTGTCTATGTATAAATAGCTACTTAACTACTAAGGCAACTAATTCAAAAACTACAAGTCATATTAGCTGTTGTAAAGTGTCGTATAAGTGTTACTACTGCAAGTCTTCCAATGCTCTATTTTGAAGCCATGCCTCTCTGCCTGAAGGTTTGCTTCTCTGCAATGAATGCTTGCTTCAACCTTGCGTCAATCCTAGTTCATCCTCAGGCTTATCCTTTTGGTACTCCCCCTTAAGAGGAACAGGGGCATGAATATTGAGCATGTTCATCTTGGACAGAAGGTGAGAGAATTGTTGTGAATTCAATGCCTTTGTTAACAGATCTCCAACCTGTGACTTAGTTCTAATGTGCAATAGTTTGATCACCTTTTCCAAGGCTTTATCTCTAACAACATGGCAGTCTATCTCAATATGTTTTGTTCTCTCATGAAATACATGATTAGCTGCAATGTGAAGAGCAGCTTGACTATCACTGAAGAGTAAGGCTGCCCTTGAATGAGGAACTTGAATGTCCTTAAGAAAGTTGATCAACCATACAACTTCACACACTGCAACAGTCATTGCCCTATATTTTGACTCTGCTGAAGAACATGAGACTGTTTGCTGCTTCTTAGACTTCCAAGAGACCAAAGACTCCCCAATAAAAACACAATAACCAATAGTAGACCTCCTAGTATCTAGACAGGCAGCCCAATCCGCATCTGCAAAAGCCTTAATATGTAATTCAGACTTGCTAGAAAACAACAAACCTTGCCCAGGACTGCCTTTAATGTATTGCAAAACCTTATTAGCTGCTTGAAGATGTGGCAACCTTGGTTTAGCCATGAATTGGCTAAGTTTGTGAACTGCAAAGGTAATATCAGGCCTTGTGATGGTTAGATAGAGTAACCTCCCAATCAGTCTCCTATACATGTTGGGATCCTTTAACTCTTGCCTTTCATACTTGCTTAACTTCAAAGCTAGCTCCATGGGAACCTTTGCTGGTCTACAACCTAACAACCCTGCATCTTTGGTGCGGACACGAGGTACAAGCCCCCAATTACGCACACATATAGGAGGAAGAACAAAAAGAAGACGGCCCAACCTGTGGCCTTATGGATGGAGCATACTAGTTATTGGGCTTGACATTAAGCAAGCCCGAACATTTAATGATTAGGGTTTCTTTAGGGTTTCTTTATGCATTTTTATTGTTGTCTATTTAAACACTTTTTGAGATTATTGTAAGACAGTTTTGAGAATTATAAAAAAAAAAAACGTTTGTTTTCTTTCACTGGTGCCGACTCCAGTTTGCTTGGTGCTGACTCCAAGCAGCCCTTAGGTGCTGACTCCTAGGGTTTATCTTTTATTCTATTGTTAGTGTGGTTGTCCTACGTCAGTTTTGGTATCAGAGCAAACTTCCGGTCCATACAACACAACCGTAGACAACCAATAGAAAGCAAAAAGACCATCAAGCCTAAACCAGCCAATATGTCAGTACCTTTCAAGTATTTGCCCCATGAGATCTTTCAGAAGCCTAGACTAGCCCCGGCAATCCGTGTATACCCCGCAGCCCCACATGAGTTTTTTATCCCCAAGCCAGCAGAGAAGCTAGTAACGCCACCCAAGCCAGTGACCGCCATCCGTGCCCGCCTCTGATCACAGAACCCACACCCACAAACCCAAAAAAAAAAAAAAAAAAAAAAAAAAAAAAAAAAAAGAAAAAGAAAGAAAAGACCCAACGAGACCCATCGGCAACGTCGACCCACCAGCCGCCGAAACCCACAGACCAGCACTTCACCGCCGCCAACACCATCTTCACCTTCAACCACCGCCGCTGAGGACGTCGACCACCACCGATACCAAGACCCAAGTCATCGCGCCACCACTCCTCTACGATTCCAGTCGCCGCCACTCCTCTACGATTCCAGCCGCCGCTGTCTTCACCGAGCCTCTTTTCAGTTTAAAGGATGTTGTCTCTTTTGATTTCTCTGGGTTCCTTTTTTGTTTTAAGTCTGTCCTGTAATTTGCGTTCTTTTAAGTCTATTGTTTGTTTTCTTTAAGTTGTATTTCCTTAAGTCTAGCCGTGTATTTTATTATTTTGCAATAAAAAAAAAGAACAAAAAAAAAAAAAAAAAATTTGCTGTTACCGTGACACAGCCCATTGCATGTATTGGGCCTCCTTAAATTGCTCTTTAGGGGTTCACTTGTCCAAGTCAGATCCACTTGCTTGAGGAGCTAAGCCCGTGACTATTTAGTGTGGAAGGTTGGCCACTGACTAGGGTACAACTCTTACTCTCTTTTGGTGGGTTCAATTTTGTTTCATTGAAAATATTATCTTTATATTTTTTTGTGTGCATATCCCACCATACCCCATTGGCCTACCCATTTTGTGCTCAAAATAGCTATTTTATTATTTGTGCTTTCCTTTTGGTATCCATTCTAAAATTCAAAAAAAAAAAAAAAAGCCAATTTCTTTGAAATATTTGATTCTCATTATTAATTGTGGAGCTTATTGGAAATTGACTTTTATTTGGGCTATCTTTCAGTATTGTAAACCCTGTCACTACTTGACTGCAATTTACTCATTTGATTCATTGATCTAATCTCTACATGCACTCTTGCTTGACCTTAATTTTACATTGAGAATTAGTTACTTAAACTTTTGTGAATCTCATTTGCATTCAGAAATATAGTGTGCATGCGTTTACGTAGTAGTCGCATCATGTCAAACTCTGAACATCAATCCACTTCTGAACCCAGGCCCTCCTTAGAGCAAACCATAGATGACCTAGTAAAAAATGTTCGTAGTTTAATGGATAGGGTTGGGCAAATTGAAGCGTCTCAAAGAGAAACTGGTAACCATGAAGGAGATAACATACCTAGGCAAAATCACCACGGTTACTTTAATAGGGCTCCAAACTTTGAACATGATCACCATAATCACAATGACCCTAGGGATTTTGATGATAGGATGTTCAAGGAAAAGATAGAAGCACCCACCTTTGATGGCTGCCTTGACCCATGGGTTTTCACTGATTGGTTACGTCAAATGGACAAATTCTTTGACTACTACCATTGGGCTGAGAATAAGAGAGTGAGGTATGCCAGAATGAAGTTAATTGGAAGAGCCGACCTCTTCTGGGAGGACTTTGAGGATACCCTTAGGCGACGGCATGAGCCCCCCCCCCATTACTGATTGGCTTGAGATGAAGGGTGTGCCCTCAAGAAATTATCTTCCTTCAACTTATAGGAGCTCCCTCCTTGAGGAGTGGGATCGCCTAAAGCAAGGCACTGCTCCTGTGGTTGAATATATAAAGAAGTTCAAGGAGTTCAGGAGGCGAATTCGAATTGTCGAGGAAGAGGTTGTCACACTCAATAGGTTCAAGAAAGGTTTAAATGCTAACCTACTAGGCGAGATTATCACCCGAGGAGTCACTACCTTAACAGAAGCATATGACCTCGCTAGGAATTGTGAATTGGCATCCAAATCTATCTTTTGGCGACGTTCTGAGCTCCGAAGTGTTCCCACCAACCCTCAACCTTTTGGTAACAAACCTAGGCTTGCCTTACCCCCTAAGGCCAACCCTAATAGCACCCCAATAGAAAAAGTGGACAAGGGAAAAGGTGTGGTCAATGAGCCTTCAAGATTAGGCTCTCGCCTCCAATGCTTCAAATGCAATGGGATTGGACACATCGCAGCTAGATGTCCCTCTAAGACCCTTGTTAGTCAAGAGGATGATGAAAAGGTAGACGATGTTGAGGAGCTGGTTTATGATCCAAATGTGGAAGAAACCCAAGATGTTGAAGCAGAATGGGAAGATGATCCTAGCTACCTCGCATGCATTAGAGCCGTTTCTCCCCAGGTTGATGATTTCAAGAACTTTGGTGTCCCTAGAGTGAATGTGGTAAGGTGTGCATTGGCAGAGCAAAGAGGCACTGATGATTGGCGAAGGAGTGCCATCTTTCAAACTTACACTAAGTGTGGAGACAAAATCTGCAAGGTTATCATAGATAGTGGAAGTTGCATTAATGCAGTATCTTCTAGCGTTGTTTCCCGCCTAGGCTTGAAATTGACCCCACACCCTAACCCATATAAAGTTTCTTGGGTAGATACCTCCTTCATAGCCATAAAAGAAAGATGTGTTGTCCCACTTCAATTCCTCACCTACAAGGCTGAAATATGGTGTGACGTAATTCCCATGGATGTAGGGCATATCATCTTAGGTAGACCATGGCTTTATGATTTGGATGTCACCCTTCATGGGCGAGCCAACTCTTGCTCATTTCTATTTGAAGGTAAGAAAATTGTGCTCAATCCTTTGAAACCCAAGCCAATCGACATGAACAAGAAGACAGAAGCACCAAAGGCGAAGGGCTTGAACATCATAAGCCCAAAGGCATTTGAAAGGGTAGCTGTCCAAGAATCTATTGTGTTTGTCTTAGTTGCTAGGGAACTTCATGGAGAGACCCGTGAGGAGCAACCTGAAGAGGTGAAGTCAGTGCTCCAAGAATTTAAGGATGTTTTCCCTGAGGAACTCCCCAACCATTTACCACCCATGCGTGACATACAACACGCAATAGATTTTGTGCCCGGAGCGACCCTGCCTAACTTGCCTCACTATAGGATGAGCCCTGCAAAGCATGCCGAGTTGCAGAGGCAAGTAGAAGAATTACTTAGGAAGGGTTTTGTTCGTGAAAGCATGAGTCCTTGTGCAGTCCCTGCACTCTTAACTCCAAAGAAAGATGGAACCTGGAGGATGTGTGTTGATAGTCATGCCATCAACAAGATCACTGTGAAATATCGTTTTCCTATCCCTCGATTGGATGACATGTTGGATATGATGGCTGGAGCCACGATTTTCTCCAAGATAGACTTGAAAAGCGGCTATCATCAAATTAGGGTTCGTTCTGGTGATGAGTGGAAAACTGCCTTCAAGACGAAGGATGGTTTATATGAGTGGATGGTCATGCCTTTTGGATTGTCCAATGCTCCTAGTACCTTTATGAGAGTGATGACTCAGGTGCTCAAGCTTTTTATGGGGAAATTCTTGGTTGTATACTTTGATGACATCCTTATCTATAGTAAGTCTAGGGAGCAACACCTCGACCACCTAACTCAAGTTTGTATTACCCTTAGGAAGGAGAGTTTATATGGTAACCTTAAGAAGTGCTCTTCCTAACCGATAGAGTCATCTTCCTAGGTTTCATAGTATCCTCAGAGGGAGTTTCTGCCGACCCCCAAAAGGTTCAAGCGATTATGGAGTGGCCCGAGCCCAGAAATATCCATGAAATTCGAAGCTTCCATGGGCTCGCTTCCTTTTATCGCCGATTCATCAAGGGGTTTAGCACCATTATGTCCCCCATCACTGATTGCATGAAACAAGGGGAGTTTGTTTGGACTAAAGCTGCTGCTAAGGCTTTCAATGAGGTAAAGCAAAAGATGATTGAGGCACCTGTCATGCGTCTCCCTAATTTTACCAAGCCTTTTGAAGTGGAATGTGATGCCTCCGGTATTGGTATAGGGGGAGTACTTAGTCAAGAGCGTCACCCAATTGCTTATTTTAGTGAGAAGTTGAATGACGCTAAGCAAAAGTACTCCACATATGACAAAGAGTTTTATGCCATTATTCGAGCTCTTTGGCATTGGCGCCATTACCTGTTGTCTCAAGAATTTGTTATCTACTCTGATCATGAAGCCTTGCGCTATCTCCATTCCCAAAAGAAGTTGAATTTTAGGCACGGTAGTTGGGTTGAATTTCTGCAACGCTACCACTTTGTAGTGAAGCATAGAGCGGGAGTTGAGAATAAGGCTGCTGATGCACTAAGTCGAAGGGTGTCTTTGCTATCCATCATGAGTGTTAAGGTTACTGGGTTTGAACGACTTAAGGATGATTATGAGTCATGCCCAGATTTTGGGGAGCTCTACATTAGCCTAAGTAATATCCCACGACCAGTCCTAGATGATTATACCCTTCAAGATGGTTACTTGTTCAAGGCCAACAAGTTATGTATCCCTCGATCTTCAGTGAGAGATTTCCTAGTTTGGGAGATACATGCGGGAGGTCTTGCAGGTCATTTTGGCCGAGACAAGACAATTGAGGAAGTGGAACGTCAGTTCTATTGGCCTGGTCTTAAGAGGGGTGTTGCCAAGATAGTTGGTCAGTGTCGTACATGTCAACTAGCCAAACATCGTAAGCAGAACACTGGCCTGTACACACCGCTACCTGTGCCAGACCGCCCGTGGCAGGATGTGAGTATGGACTTTGTGTTAGGTTTGCCCCGCACCTTTAGGAAGCATGATTCCATTCTAGTAGTTGTTGATCGCTTCTCCAAGATGGCTCATTTCCTACCATGTTCTAAGACCTCTGATGCTTCTAAGATTGCAAGGCTCTACTTTGATGAGATTGTCAAACTTTATGGTCTTCCCAAAACCATAGTGTCTGATAGGGATGTTCGCTTCATGAGTTATTTTTGGAAGACCTTGTGGCATTTAGTGGGCACCAAATTGAAATTTTCCACGGCATTCCATCCTCAAACTGATGGTCAAACTGAGGTGGTTAATCGTAATCTAGGCAACCTCCTTCGGTGTCTAGTGGGCGAAGCCAATCGGAATTGGGATTCAATTCTTCCTGTAGCCCAACTTGCATATAATAGCTCTGTCAATAGGTCTATAGGTGCTAGTCCTTTTGAGGTTGTGCATGGATATACACCTAGGAAGCCCTTAGATCTTTTGCCCATGTCCCCACATGTTAGGATTTCTGAGTCTGCTGAGGCATTTGCACGACATATTCATGATTTGCATAATGAGATTCACAAAAAAATTCAGGCAAGTAATTCTCAATATAAAATTCATGCTGACACTCATCGACGTCATGCAGAGTTTCAGGTAGGGGATTATGTCATGATTCGGATTCGACCTGAACGGTTTCCCTCTGGGACCGTTAAGAAATTGCAGGCTCGTAGTGCCGGACCATTCAAGGTATTGAAACGAATGGGCCCAAATGCATATGTCATTGACCTTCCTCATGATTATGGTATTAGCTCCTCCTTTAATATTGAGGATCTAGTGGCTTATAAAAACCCCACAGCTATTCCTGATACCCCTTTTGATGAGTCTTTGCCTAATCCTATTGATGCCCCTATTCCCACTCCTTCACCCTTAAATTTGCCCTATGCACATAAAGAATCTATTGATGCTATTTTAGATGAGCAGATTGTTTCTACCAGGGATGGAGGAGTTCACCGTTTCTTAGTTCGGTGGCGAGGGCGACCAGATTCTGATTGCACATGGATTACTCGAGATGAGCTACGGCGACTGGATCCCGATTTGCTGGAGTACTATCAGAGCTCTTCAGATTTCCACTCGACGGGGTCGAGTTCTTCTCACCTGGGGGGAGTTGGTGCGGACACGAGGTACAAGCCCCCAATTACGCACACATATAGGAGGAAGAACAAAAAGAAGACGGCCCAACCTGTGGCCTTATGGATGGAGCATACTAGTTATTGGGCTTGACATTAAGCAAGCCCGAACATTTAATGATTAGGGTTTCTTTAGGGTTTCTTTATGCATTTTTATTGTTGGCTATTTAAACACTTTTTGAGATTATTGTAAGACAGTTTTGAGAATTATAAAAAAAAAAACGTTTGTTTTCTTTCACTGGTGCTGACTCCAGTTTGCTTGGTGCTGACTCCAAGCAGCCCTTAGGTGCTGACTCCTAGGGTTTATCTTTTATTCTATTGTTAGTGTGGTTGTCCTACGTCAATCTTCCAACAACTCCAAGGCATATTTTCTTTGGCAAAGGCTAATGCCTTCCTTGGACCTAGCCACTTCCAAACCTAGGAAAAATTTCAAGTCCCCCAAGTCTTTAAGCTTAAATTGCTTATCCAGTAGCACCTTAAGGTTTGCTACTGCTTGAACATTGTCACTGGCAATGTGAACATCATCTACATACACCAATACGGCAACAAAGGAACCAGAACTACTTCTAGTGAACAAAGAGTAATCAACTTTAGATTGATGAAAGCCTAACTGGATCAAAACATGAGAGAACTTGGAAAACCATTGCCTAGAGTCCTACTTGAGGCCATACAAGGATTTGTTGAGCTTACAAACAACCTCTTCCTTGCTGTGAACGCCTGGGGACAAGACCATATAAACTTCTTCATCGAGATCACCATGCAAAAATGCATTGTTGACATCAAGTTGGGATAAATGCCACCCTTTCACAGCAACCACTGCAAGCAAAGCTTTAATAGAAACCATTTTGGCCACTGGGAAGAAAGTTTTTGTATAGTCCAGCCCCTCCCTTTGTGTAAAACCTTTGGCAACCAACCTTGCTTTGTATCTCTCAATAGTACCATCAACCTTATACTTGACCTTGTAGACCCATTTACAACCTATAGGTTGCTTATTAGGAGGCAAAGAAGTGAGGGACCAAGTCTAATTAACCTCAAGAGCAGCAATCTCAGCTGCCATGGCTTCTCTCCATTTTAGGTCCTTAACAGCGTGGGCATAAGTACTAGGTTCCACAATTGAAGAGATTGAATTGCAAAAAAACTTACAGGAAGGAGACAAATGAGAATAGGAGAGAATTTTGAATAGGGTGAGGAGTACCTTTCTTTGGAATGACTGGAGTGATGAAGGAAGCACTTACTTGGTTGCAATGATAAGATTGTAAGTAAGAAGGTTTAGTAGACACCCTAGTAGATCTTCTAAGGGGTCTGGGAAGGAGGGGAAAGTTGGGATGGAGTTGTGGGAGGTGATTCAGATGGTAAATGGGGACCTGAAGTGGCTGGACAGTCAGGTGCAACAGTAGTGGAATCAATTGAAGAAGGAACAAGAGGAATAGACTCAACAGAAGGTGTAGAAGTAGTTAAGGTGTCTTGTGCTGGTCTGGCTTGAACAAGAAGAATAGTGGAATCATCTTCAAGGTCAGAATCAAAATCAACATCAGGAGCAAAATGTTGATCATGAAAATATGAATCGTGATACACAGGTGAAGAAGATGAGTCCATGGGCAGACTAGTGAGTGTGGAAGTAGTGTCATTTAAGGAAGGAAAAGAAATAGGAACATAGGAAGGACTTGAATAGATAGAATCAACAGACTGGAAAGGAAAAATATGTTCATGAAACACAATATCCCTAGACACAAACACGTGTTTAGAAGCAAGGTTCAAGAGTTTGTAACCTTTAATAGCAAGTGGATAACCTAGAAGAACACAAGCTTGGGCTTTAGGTTGAAATCTATCTTTATTGACAAAAATAGTGGATGCATAACACAAACACCCAAACACCCTCAAATAAGCATAGGAAGGCTTAATATGAAAAGAAGTTCAAAGGGAGACTTGTTCTGTAAAATGGGAGATGGTAACCTATTAATAATGCAAGTGGCTGTGAGAATGCAATCCCCCCAATAGCACAAAGGGACATTGGACTGAATTCTCAAAGCCCTAGCAACAAATAAGAGATGTTGGTGTTTCCTTTCCACAACAGAATTCTGTTGTGGAGTGTAAACACAACTTCTATAATGGATAATACCATAGTTGGAGTAAAAATCAAACATAAAAAATTCTTGGCCATTTTCAGATCTTATAGACTTGATATTTGCCTTAAATTGAGTCTGTACCATTTTGTGAAAGGAAATTAAATGAAGTCTAGCATCAGATTTAGCTCTTAATAGGTATATCCAAGTACATCTAGTTGCATCATCAACAATGGATAAAAAATATTTGAAACCATCATGAGTAGGTATAGAGTAAGGCCCCCATATATCAACATGAACAAGGTTAAATGGTGAATCAGAAAAATTATTATTAAAAGGAAAGGGCAATATTTTCTATTTTGCCATTGGACATATGTTACAAATGTCAATACAAGTGTCAAATGAAACAAATAGACTATCTTGTAATGATACCAACTTATTCAAGGAGGGGTGACCTAACCTAATATGCCAAATTCTAGGCATGCTACTAACAACATTGACAAAGTGAGAACAAGAACTAAGCTTGTGCTTGGTGAGATGATTTGACAAAGAGGAAGGACTAACACAATCTGATCTTTGCAGCAAGTAAATTCCATGGTGTACTTCATCTAGTCCAATCGTCTTCCAAGATGAAAGGTCCTAAATGAAACAAAATTGAGAAAGGAAAACAAGGCAATATGGCATTTTATGAGTTAGTTTGCTTATGGACAGCAAATTAAAGGAGAAAGATGGTACACAAAGAACATTATCTAGGAACAAAGTAGCAAAAAGTTGTACTATGCCAATGTGGGTGACTTGAGCACTTTCTTCATTAGGTAATTCAACAATAGATTCGGTTAGGCTAGTTATGGTAGTAAGTAAAGTAGCAGAACAAATGATGTGGTCAGTGGCACCTATATCTAGAACCCAAGTGTTGCAACTATAAGCATTCCTATTCATTATCTTAGCAGCAAAAACAGAATGCTTCAAGTTGTAAGGCTTACCTGCAAGTGGAGTAGTAACTAAAACACTATTAGCCATAGCTGGTGAGGTAGCTTCTGGTGTTGCATTGCTCCTTTGAGCTTGAAAACCACTGCCTGGACCTCCAATCAAAGCCAAGAGTCTTTGATATTGATCTGGAGTGAATGGAAAACCTTGTGGAGAGTAAGGTTGCTGCACAAGCATAAGATCTGACTCTACACCACCAAAAGCATATCCAAATTCTAGCCCAACAACTTGATTAGCCTTTGGATTCTTTCCCTTAGCCCTATATCCAAGGGGATCCCATGGAGTTTTTAGCATTTTTCCATGGTATGCCCTGTTATTCCACAATGGCTGCATATAGGTCTATCTTTACCCTTATTCTTGCTGCCTTTCCCTACTAGACCACCTCCATAGGCAAGATTGGCTGATCCTACAACTGATTGAGCTGCTAATGTAGTGGACTCAACATAATCCCCAACTGAATGAGCAATAGACCTCTGGCTTTCATCCTGAATCAGCAAAGAGTACACTTTGTTGATTGAGGGCAAAGGATCAAGCAGAAGTATTTGTCCTCGAATATGACTATATGTTTCATTGAGTCCCATCAAAAATTGCATCACAGAATCTTGCAATTGATATTGAGTCAACTTCTCATTGATTGAGCACTTGCAAGAACCACAAGTACAACAAGGCAAAGCTCTATAATTCTCAATCTCATCCCATAGAACATTCAACTAAGTGAAATGATCTGTGATAGAAAGCTCTCCTTGTGTAATTGTTGCAAGTTGCTTTTGAAGTTGGAAAAGTCTTGGTCCATTCTTCTGAGAAAACCTATTCTTCAGATCTGTCCAAAGCAGTGTTCTTGTAGACAACACTAGCAAGAATTTTGGGAGAAACACAGTTGAGAATCCAAGAAACCACCATATCATTGCACTTAGTCCAAGCCTGAACAAGCAAAGGACTCGTTGCCATGGATGGAGTCAGTGAAAGACTGCCATCAATGAATCCTAATTTGCTTTTTGCTCCCAAAGCTCTTCGCATTGACTAGGCCCAACTAGGGTAATTGTCATTGACTAGAGGTTAAGCAACAAGAATCGCACCTGGATTCTCTCCATAGTGCAAAAAGAAAGGGTGAGATTCATCAATGTTTGTGATAGATTGTGAGATTGTAACAGATTGTGTAGCATCCGCCATTGAAGGACCTTGAGAGTGAAAAGGAAAACGAAGCTAAAGGAATAGAAAAATCTAGAATAAAGCAAAGTGCTCTGATACCATATGAGAATTTGAGAAAGAAAATTATGTATTGCATTAATCAGAAAAGAATATACAAGAGCCTATTTATATCTATATATTACTAAAAGTTGAACCGTGGCATTTAATGTTGCTACGCTCACGTTAAGCCACGTCAGCATCCATGTCATTATCAATTTTTTTTCCAATTTTTTATACAATTTTTTAACATTTAAAATGGATTAAAAACTCTATTATATTACAATCAAAATATCATAGTTAATTTATCTTATTATTAACTATTCTTATTTATTATTAAATTTTCAATTCCATTTTAACTTTTTATATCCCCACTACTCTTTACCTTAACTTTCTTCAACCTTTCTCATTCCATTTTAACTTTTCATATCTCCACTACTCTCAAAATTACTATTATTCTATCTTTTTATCTTCCTTTATTTTTTACTCTTCTTATTCTTATCCTCATACTATAAAATTGTCATTCCCTCTCTTATTCCATGCATAATTTCTATTTTTCCACAAACAAAAGCGTCTCTCTCTCTCTCTCTCTCTCTCTCTCTCTATATATATATATATATATATATATATATATATATATATATATATATATATATATATATATTATTTTAGTGTAATAGGTTGACCATCAAAACATACTAATACAATATTGAAAGCTCCACCAAATGCATTTCAGAAATCAGTTTTAGACTACTAGAAGTTAGTCAGTTTGCTAAAATTGGAATTCACTAGTAATCCGGCTTGATACGATTTAGTTTTGTGTTTTTTTTTTTTTTTTTCCCTCTTTGGTTTTTAAATTTTAATGTTATTGCATTATAAAGATAGTATATAAAAACATAATATTATTTTATTACATGGCATAACTAAAATAATATGGTGTTTAGTGCTATACATTTCATTTTTGCTATTTTTCTTCTCATCTTATTTTATTCAACATTTAAATTTAGCAACATCCTCCATATCATAATTATTTATATTTTGTCTCATTTTTTTTTTAAATTAAACATATAATTTTTTAAAAAATTCAATAAATAAAAATTGTTCTTATAAAGTCTTCCCATGAAATGTTACAATACATCAATGGAAAAATGAAATACAAAACAAATATCAATTTAGAAACACTCAATTAAAAATAATAGAATAAAAAATTTTCTTATAAAGTATTCCAATAAAATGTTACGCATCAATAGAAAAAGAGAATACAAAACACATGCTATTTTAGAAACACTAAATTTATAATAATAATATCAAACCAAACATATCATAAAATAAACTAATAGTTATGGATATACTAACTTCATGGCAGCAAAAGGGAATAAAATAAAAATAAAAATAAACATTACAATATGCATATTTAGTACATTAGAATTATCATCAAATTTGGGAAACAATAGGATGTTAACAAAGAGAGAGAAGAGAAAGAGATTAGTAAAAGAAATCTAACGTCAATTAAATAAATAAATTAGTAACCATTAATTGGAAAACAAAGAGACTGATGGCTAAAGGAGTAAAAAATTAATTAAAGATGAACTTACGAATGTTATTAAAAATTTTACAATGCAAATAAATAAATCGTTAAATTCAATTAATTAAATCATATAATCAACAATTAATTACAATCATACAAAATTTAAACCTAAAACTAATCAAACTCTAATCTAGAAAATCATATTTATTATCAAAACTAAAAGGAAGACGTTCTTCAGTAAAAATAGAAATATATAATAAATAAAGATGAAAATTTTCAAAATCCTTTTTTTGACATTTCATTTAACATTATTTATAAATAATAAAATATATAAAAAAAATCCTTAAATGCTTATATTCTTCACACACCACGACTTTCAAAATCTAATGAAAGGTTCTAAGAATTTAACTCTCATTTAATGCCTTTATTATGAAAATCACTAGCCAGCAAAATATGATTAGTAAGAAACGTTATAAATGAGATCATGAAAAAACTAATTAGCCACTATTATTATGGAATAAATGTCTTTTTTTATGCATCTAAGAAAATGAAATGTATAGAGTTTACTTATTAGGGTATATGTAAAGATTCACGTTAAAAAAATATGTCAAGGTTTAAAAAAAAAAGTATATGTAAGGTTTTTATTAACTTAAAAGACAATGAAAAACCAATTTTTAATTACTACAACCGTCGCTACTCTATAAATCACACACAATACTATATTCAATAACCTAAACAGTAGAGTTAGACCTTTTTGGATATACACCATCATATTCAACTTATAAATTACAACCTAAATCAATCATACAATTACACAATCAAAGCATGAACATGTAACAAGAATTACCTTCTGAATTATTGCTTGGAATTTTCACAATTATTGAAATAAAATTGCCAAATTTAATTTTTAGAAAACATCAAGACAAGGTGAATTTAATTTTTTTAACTTCCATAGAAAAAATTATTACCAACATTATTTCAACCCTTATGGAAAAGAAGGTTTACATGTAGCATGGAAAACATGTTTAATTGACTTAGAGATGTAAAAATTAGTCAATCGACAATGGTAGAATTAAGGTTTCAAATTTTAAATAAAACAATTCTACAATAATAATAAATTATCTTGTGATAAATATGATTATGAAATGCATTACTTTTCATTAAATTAGTTCAAATTACAAAATAATAATAATAATAATGAGACCACCTTAAAAAATAATCACACGCAACGCGCGGGTCCGCGACTAGTTTATATAAGAATTGATACAAGAGCTAAAAAATATCTAATCCTAACTAACTCCGCTTTATACGGATCTAGCCCTTACAACCAATCAAAACATTACACGTGTCTATGTATAAATAGCTACTTAACTACTGAGGCAACTAATTCAAAAACTACAAGTCATATTAGCTGTTGTAGAGTGTCGTATAAGTGTTATTGTTACAAGTCTTCCAATGCTCTATTTTGAAGCCCTGCCTCTCTGCCTGAAGGTTTGCTTCTCTGCAATGAATGCTTGCTTTAGCCTAGCTTCAATCCTAGTTCATCCTCAGGCTTACCCTTTTGATAATCTTCTTCAAATGTGGCGGTATCCAGTTCGAATTTGTTAGAGGAATTTTGAGTAGTTTTGAACCGAAAGATGAGACCACAGTCTACACCAGCTGGTTCTACTGTTAATAGTGATTGGATGCTAAGCGTGCTGTTATAGCATGCAAGTGTTCTAAAATCCCATAAGTTCAATGCCTCTTGGACTTTTTTTCTCTCAACAGTAATTGAGGCGATTATATTCTCACAAGAGATAAGGATTATATTTTTTAGTGTGAAGCCATTAGTGTCTCATAACAATGATGTTCTTCAAATGCTCCGTTTGGCCATCTAATAGAGGAAATTCAAATGCTATTGCTAGAAAGCCATGTTTGCCAATTTCTATATGTTGCTAGTAGCGGTAGCCTACTATCTATTGGCAATTCAAGCAAAAGGTAACCCTGAATTTTTAGCTGCTTTTGCGACTGACGTAACTATGACTTTCAAATAAGTTATCAATACATTTCTAAGTTTAAAAAAATTATAAAAAAAAAAAGGGAAAAACAAGTACAATATAACCATATGACTAACAAAAATTTGTAATGTTCATAAAAAAAATAAAAAAAAGAAATGTCGGTGTGATTTCCAATCCCCACAGGATCAATTTACAGTGAAAACAAAAAACAGTATTGATCTAGTAAAGAGAATTAACCGTTGATGCCCTATAACGTTGATCTGACTTTTGATCAAGGCATAAAGGCCAAGGCAGAGATGACCAATATAGCAAGCGATCCCAGGGGGAGTATTATCCAACTATAATAGCTGGAAAAAGGTACAGATACTAGTGGTAACAACCCCAAGCCACCAGCAGCAGCCCCTATAGTTCCGAAGATGAGCGCAGCCCTTGGTTTCCTATGCCTGTGCAACATAGAAGTCATGCAACATAGGAAACCAAATACATTTATAGCAATAAGGAGGCCCGGAATCCTGGAAGAAATAGATCCACTATTATGGAAGTCAACAGCAACAATTGTTGTCGCGCTAATTATGGCTATGAATGTCTCTGATATTCTAGAGAAGTCGATCTCCTCCTGGTTACTTTCTTGTCTTCCGTGTTCTATGTCACCCCTGACTCTACGTTCATGTTCGCATTTGTCTTCATCATCACTTGATTTGCTTCCCCCTTCGTTTCCATCTTGACCTTGACTTACTCCTAATGCAGTCCCATCTCCTCCATCTTGACCTAACCTTCCACCTAATAAGCTTCCCTCGCTTTCTCCGACTCGATCTTGACTTGCACCTGATCTGCTCATCTTTCCTTCTGCATCTCAACATTCACTTCCACCTATCCTGCACTACAAGAAAAAATGTTTATTGCAACCAAAAAAAAAAAACCATTGCAATAACATTAGAGTCATTGCAATAGTTGATACAAGATGTTGCAATAAATTTGAGGTAATAGGTTTATGACAAAAAATTTTGTTGCAATAAACTCCAAAATATTTTAATAATAACTTTGATGCAATGATATATATATTGTTGCAATAAACAATTTACTATTTCGAATATCTTGTAAGTATAGGCAATTGCTTCACGAAACTTATTGTAATAGATTGCAAATAATTTAACAAAATAAGTTTGATTAAATTACTGCATTGATATCTTCATTGTAATAGATAATTAATTCATTTTGTCACTGCGATTGACTATGAAATAATTGATACCAAGTTATTGCAACGATATATTCATTGCAGTTACGTGTTTGTCATTGCAATAGATTGTAAAAGAATTAATATCAAATTATTACAATGGTAACTTTGATGCAATAGCTATTAATTCAAAATTTTCATTGCAATACATTACAAAAACAATTGGTATCAATTTATTACAACGATTCTTTCATTTTAAGTTATTGCAACAATTTTTCCTTATATATTAAAGCTTCTCTATTTTGAAGCCTTGCCTCTCTGCCTGACGGTTTGCTTCTCTGCAATGAATGCTTGTTTTAGCCTTGCTTCAATCCTAGTTCATCCTCAGGCTTACCCTTTTGATAATCTTCTTCAAATGTGGCAGTATCCAGTCCGAATTTGTTAGAGGAATTTCGAGTAGTTTTGAACCGAAAGATGAGACCACAGTCTACACCAATTGGTTCTACTGTTAATAGTGCTTGCATGCTGAGTGTTCTATTATAGCATGTAGGTGTTCTAAAATCCCATGAGTTCAAGGCCTCTTGGACTTTTTTTCTCTTAACAGTAATTGAGGCGATTATATTCTCACAAGAGATAAGGATTATATTTTTTAGTGTGAAGCCATTAGTGTCTCATAACAATTATGTTCTTCAAATGCTCCGTTTGGCCATCTAATAGAGGAAATTCAGTTGCTATTGCCAGAAAGCCATGTTTGCCAATTTCTATATGTTGTTAGTAGCGGTAGTCTACTATCTATTGGCAATTCAGGCAAAAGGTAACCCTGAATTTTTAGCTGCTTTAGCAGCTGATGTAACTATGACTTTCAAATAAGTTATCAATAAATTTCTAAGTTAAAAAAAATTATTAAAAAAAATGGAAAAACAAGTACAATATAACCATATGACTAACAAAAATTTGTAATGTTCATAAAAAAAATAAAAAAACGAAATGTCGGTGTGATTTCCAATCCCCACAGGATCAATTTACAGTGAAAACAAAAAACAATATTGATCTGGTAAAGAGAATTAACCGTTGATGCCCTATAACGTTGATATGACTTTTGATCAAGGCATAAAGGCCAAGGCAGAGATGACCAATATAGCAAGCGATCCCAGGGCGAGTATTATCCAACTATAATAACTGGAAAAAGGTACAGATACTAGTAGTAACAACCCCAAGCCACCAGCAGCAACCCCTATAGTTCCGAAGATGAGCGCAGCCCTTGGTTTCCTATGCCTGTGCAACATAGAAGTCATGCAACATAGGAAACCAAATACATTTATAGCAATAAGGAGGCCCGGAATCCTAGAAGAAATAGATCCACTATTATGGAAGTCAACAGCAACAATTGTTGTCACGCTAATTATGGCCATGAATGTCTC
This sequence comes from Quercus wislizeni, assembly GCA_023055345.1. NCBI lineage: Eukaryota > Viridiplantae > Streptophyta > Magnoliopsida > Fagales > Fagaceae > Quercus > Quercus wislizeni. The sequence goes on along the minus strand of JALGQJ010000003.1, from coordinate 45,193,156 downwards.
TGATATTCTAGAGAAGTCGATCTCCTCCTAGTTACTTTCTTGTCTTCCGTGTTCTATGTCTCCCCTGACTCTACGTTCATGTTCGCATTCATCTTCATCATCACTTGATCTGCTTCCCCCTCCGTTTCCATCTTGACCTTGACTTGCACATGATCTGCTCGTCTTTCCTTCTGCATCTCAACATTCACTTCCACTTATCCTGCACTACAAGAAAAAATGTTTATTGCAACAAAAAAAAAAACCATTGCAATAACATTAGAGTCATTGCAATAGTTGATACAAAATGTTGCAATAAAATTTGAGGTAATAGGTTTATGCAACAAAAATTTTTGTTGCAATAAACTCCAAAATATTTCAATAATAACTTTGATGCAATGATATATATATATATATATATATATATATATATATATATATATATATATATTGTTGCAATAAACAATTTACTATTTCGAATATCTTGTAAGTATAGGCAATTGCTTCACGAAACTTATTGTAATAGATTGCAAATAATTTAACAAAATAAGTTGGATTAAATTACTGCATTGATATCTTCATTATAATAGATAATTAATTCATTTTGTCACTGCGATTGACTATGAAATAATTGATACCAAGTTATTGCAACGATATATTCATTGCAGTTACGTGTATGTCATTGCAATAGATTGTAAAAGAATTAATATCAAATTATTACAATGGTAACTTTGATGCAATAGCTATTAATTCAAAATTTTCATTGCAATAGATTACAAAAACAATTGGTACCAATTTATTACAACAATTCTTTCATTTTAAGTTATTAGAGCAATTTTTCCTTATATATTAAAGCTTCTCTATTTTGAAGCCCTGCCTCTCTGCCTGACGGTTTGCTTCTCTGCAATGAATGCTTGTTTTAGCCTTGCTTCAATCCTAGTTCATCCTCAGGCTTACCCTTTTGATAATCTTCTTCAAATGTGGCAGTATCCATTCCGAATTTGTTAGAGGAATTTCGAGTAGTTTTGAACCGAAAGATGAAACCACAGTCTACACCAGTTGGTTCTACTGTTAATAGTGCTTGCATGCTGAGCATGCTATTATAGCATGTAGGTGTTCTAAAATCCCATGAGTTCAAGGCCTCTTGGACTTTTTTTCTCTTAACAGTAATTAAGGCGATTATATTCTCACAAGAGATAAGGATTATATTTTTTAGTGTGAAGCCATTAGTGTCTCATAACAATGATGTTCTTCAAATGCTCCGTTTGGCCATCTAATAGAGGAAATTCAAATGCTATTGCCAGAAAGCCATGTTTGCCAATTTCTATATGTTGCTAGTAGCGGTAGTCTACTATCTATTGGCAATTCAGGCAAAAGGTAACCCTGAATTTTTAGCTACTTTAGCGGCTGATGTAACTATGACTTTCAAATAAGTTATCAATAAATTTCTAAGTTAAAAAAAATTATAAAAAAAAAAAGGGAAAAACAAGTACAATATAACCATATGACTAACAAAAATTTGTAATGTTCATAAAAAAAATAAAAAAAATGAAATGTCGGTGTGATTTCTAATCCCCACAGGATCAATTTACAGTGAAAACAAAAAACAGTATTGATCTGGTAAAGAGAATTAACCGTTGATGCCCTATAACGTTGATCTGACTTTTGATCAAGGCATAAAGGCCAAGGCAGAGATGACCAATATAGCAAGCGATCCCAGGGCGAGTATTATCCAACTATAATAGCTGGAAAAAGGTACAGATACTAGTAGTAAAAACCCCAAGCCACCAGCAGCAGCCCCTATAGTTCCGAAGATGAGCGCAGCCCTTGGTTTCCTATGCCTGTGCAACATAGAAGTCATGCAACATAGGAAACCAAATACATTTATAGCAATAAGGAGGCCTGGAATCCTAGAAGAAATAGATCCACTATTATGGAAGTCAACAGCAACAATTGTTGTCGCGCTAATTATGGCCATGAATGTCTCTGATATTCTAGAGAAGTCGATCTCCTCTTGGTTACTTTCTTGTCTTCTGTGTTCTATGTCACCCCTGACTCTACGTTCATGTTCACATTCATCTTCATCATCACTTGATCTACTTCCCCCTCCGTTTCCATCTTGACCTTGACTTACTCCTGATGCAGTCCCATCTCCTCCATCTTGACCTAGACTTCCACCTAATAAGCTTCCCTCGCTTTCTCCGACTCGATCTTGACTTGCACCTGATTTGCTCATCTTTCCTTCTGCATCTCAACATTCACTTCCACCTATCCTGCACTACAAGAAAAAATGTTTATTGCAACAAAAAAAAAACTATTGCAATAACATTAGAGTCATTGCAATAGTTGATACAAAATGTTGCAATAAAATTTGAGGTAATAGGTTTATGCAACAAAAATTTTTGTTGCAATAAACTCCAAAATATTTTAATAATAACTTTGATGCAATGATATATATATTGTTGCAATAAACAATTTACTATTTCGAATATCTTGTAAGTATAGGTAATTGCTTCACGAAACTTATTGTAATAGATTGCAAATAATTTAACAAAATAAGTTTGATTAAATTACTGCATTGATATCTTCATTGTAATAGATAATTATTTCATTTTGTCACTGCGATTGACTATGAAATAATTGATACCAAGTTATTGCAACGATATATTCATTGCAGTTATGTGTTTGTCATTGCAATAGATTGTAAAAGAGTTAATATCAAATTATTACAATGGTAACTTCAATGCAATAGCTATTAATTCAAAATTTTCATTGTAATAGATTACAAAAACAATTGATATCAATTTATTACAACAATTTTTTCATTTTAAGTTATTGCAACAATTTTTCCTTATATATTAAAGCTTCTATTACAGCTGAAAATTATAAGTTATTGTCACTTATTATTGTTGATGCAATAATTTAACACTTTTAAGTTACTATTACAACCATTTTAACTTGTAGATGCGATATTTTGTCTAAAACTACTATATACATATTTTGTTGTAGTAACACTTGATGTAATAGACATTTTTTGATGTACTGTTGCCTCTCTCTTGATCTCGACCTCCAAAAGTGCTTTCGTTTCCACTTTCGCCCTTCAATCCATCTAAACTTTCACTTCGCCTTTTGGCACTGCCATTGGCTTGTGAGACATCTGTTCTTTTGTTGTGTAGAGCTGGATTACAGTCCCTATCGATGTTTGCTAGGATTGCCACTCCATCCAGGGACAGATCTACACTGGGGCAGAGGGGGGCCATTGCCTCCCCCCCCCCAAAAAACATTAAAAAAAAAAAAAACTAGTATAAAAAAATTAAGATTTGCCCTTATATATATATATATATATATATATATATATATATATATATATATATATATATATTTGTCTATCCTCCTCTAAAATATTTAGATATTGACCTACAAGAAAATAAATAAATAAAAAAATAAAATTCGTTCCCCTTTAACTACAAAAACAAAATAAAAAAATAAGTATGGACTAAACAAAAATCGAGCACAAAATAAAAAACATTTATTTTGTATGTTATACTTTGTTGATGTGTTTTATAATATGAAATGTTTAAGAAATACTTATTTTGTATGTAGTATTTTGTTGAATATGAAATAGATGTTAGTTTTTCTTTTCATAAATATTTTTTTTTCGTTTTAAGCTTTGCGCCCCCCCAAGGTATGAATCTGATTCTGTCCCTGACTCCATCTGTACCTCCATCAATTCTTCCATTTGTCCCTGCACCTCCTTTTGCCCTCTTCCCTCCATCCCAGCTTTCAACTCGCCCTTCAACACCACCATTGGCTTGTCTGACATGGAACCCAACTTTAGGCCTCCCCATTTTTTGGATGTGTAGAGCTGGATCATAGTCCCAATCAATATCTAGGATAGCCTTTCCATCTTGACCTCCACTTATGCATCTCTCTCTTCCTAGACCTCCTTTTGCCCCCTTGTGTGTTTTCTTGTTGGCTAGTCCATGTGCCACCTTCGGTAGATCACGAATCCCTCTTTGTTGGTCATAGGCGATTATGATCACAACTGTAGAATCCTGTGTGAATATGATAATGTCTATGATGCAGTTAGGTGGATAACCACGCCAGTAATGATAGTAGACTTTGGTCTTTAGGCGACGATTTTTGACTTCAGTCTCCTAGGGCTGAAGCAATGAAGCAAGAACAGAAAAGATTGGACTTCCAATAACAAAAATAAAAAAATAATTGCATTTTTGTGTTGTCTTTGCTACTTATCATATTTACTTCTCTGTTTTCTGTGCCGTGTGATGATGATTTGTTATATTTCTGTATATTTTTCACATCGATTGCAAATCCTTCTAAGTTCTAATAGCATTTTAGAATGCAACTTATTGTTGTACAAGAAAAAAAAAAAAAAAAAAAAAAAGGAATTTGTTTAGAATCATTAGCAGAAATTATAAAATAATTTTGTTGATACATTCCAATAACTAAGCATTTTACAACTAGTAGATTTATTATTGTAAATACCCACTCCGATTATGTAAATATTGTCGACTTTGGAGAAGAACAAAACCATGAGAATATGGGCCTCAAAGCGGACAATATCTATACAGTTAGGGTAAGGTTATTACAAATGGTATTAAAGTGATGCCCTAGCTGGAAGTGTAAGTCCGACACGTGAGGACGCATGTGATAGTAGGGGTCGATTGTAGAGACCCAAAAGAGGTCTTGCAATCTATGGAATCCCGCATCGCCTGTGAAAGCATATGAAAATGTGTTTATAAGGAGTAAACTCCCTTATATGTTCAAAGGCATTTTCCTGCCCCAAATATCATGGGAAATGGGAGAGAGTTGAGACCTGATCAATACTGGGAAGTTGATACGAAGGTTGATAGCACCAACGCCTAGGTTGATCCATCTCCTGCTCACAGTTTGGCTAAGCTTCTTCACAGAAGAATTCTCCTGCTTCACTGATAAGCTTCTTCACAGACGTGCCTGCAGCTTCACAGATAGGCTAAGCAAACGTGCCTGCATAAATACTAATCTCAAGGACCAAGGATCCATCTCCTGCTCGGATGAATTCTCCATCATTTGATCGGGCTTCTTTTTGATACGCTTATTAATAAAGCAGATGGAGATAAAGGTATTTTTAGTTCTTGTTTTCGTCAAGGCCGGTCGGATCAAACTATGCTCTTGTTTTATGATCATAAACACTAAAACCATTTATCCAGTTGTCGCATTATTTTATTGCAGTAACATTGGTCTCTACGCCAGGTTATATTTTGTCAGTAAGTTACAATTGATTTCCTTCGTATATTGTTCGATGGATTTGGAACCGGTTGGTCATATCTAGGGAACGTTCCTTCAAAATTGTCAGATTACTTACTTTGTTAGAGTTTTCTGAAATCATTTTCTTGTTTTTTTCTTTTTTCTTTTTTTTTTTTACATATATCGTCAAAAAAGGGTGCACAATTCATCAAGCTCGCAAGAAGAAAGGGATGAAGTCAGTTTATTGGGAACCATCGCTTCAAGAAAGCCTTCTTCTCCGTTCAAAGGATATTGCGCTTTCAATAGTTTGCGTCTCCTCTACTGCAGTTGCAACATTTATGGTTCTTCCACAGGAAAACGTCGACGGTAGACCAGTTCCAGCCTTGTTCAGAGACCGACCGACGCTCTATCATGTGTTTCTAATCTCTGCCCTCGGCGCATTTCTGGGCTCCTTGGGTTCGCTTTTGATCCAACACAAGCCAAGGGTCGAAAGATTTTGCAGGGTTATTGGCGTGGCTTTTGTGCTGTCAGCACTAGCCATTGTCCTCTATGCCACAGCTGTCTGGTTTGTAATCCCCCTCCCCTCCTCAATGTAAAAAAATAAAAAAATTCCAATGATGATGAAGAATCTGTGTAATGGTATTTTAGTTTGCTTTTATATTGACTTTAGCTCAATTACTCAAAGCTTTGTTGTTTGGATTTTCATTTCTTCTGGTCTCTTCTACTATGTTTGATAGTGCATTATAATTTGGATCTTTCTAGCAGCACTGATAGCAGTTGACCTATCGGAGTGCCAGTCCAACAGAAACTTACACTTTCTAGTTATAGTGAATTAAGTGAACCCCTGGACAAAGACATGTTACCCGTCCTTTTACTAAACCATTTTAAGTGGGCTGCTGGGTTCTTAAGGCATTCTCTGGCTCAACAAGTATTAGCTCTTCCAGCAAAGGAGGTGATCCAGCTCCTACACTCCAGGTTGCAGAAATTACATAGATCACTCGAGGACTAGGTTATGAAGGTAACTTCCAAAGGATTGACTATTATTCTAAACATGATAAGACAGACAATAATAGTCACACTGCACCAATTTAACTAATTTGAGAGGAGAACCTGATTGTTGAAAGAGAGGCAGAAATACAAAACATGTATAAAAATATTAATGTACCATCAATAGAGAAACATAAGCCACATTGCATACACATTATGTAAGTACCAACTTTTTTAACAGATTAATACAAACAAATAATTGTCTTAGGACCACAACACTTGTTATAGAAAATAACTACCTACTTATCAAAAAATAATTATTTTAATTATGCATTTTGATGGAGAAGAGAAGCCCTTATCCAATAAGCTCTTGATCTCTACACGGCGAGCTAGCACAGGATGATCACGAATGGGCTGCCCTTCAGACTTGAGAAGGAGATAGAAAGTTATAGCTTGGCAATACAAGAGCAAAAGAAGCTGCTTCATCTCCAAATAACGCACTCCTCCTTCCATCATGATTTCCTCCTTTTTAACCTTGCAACATCAAAGCATTTACAATGCGCGCTGAATGCTAAAAAAACCAATCAAAAGAAATCTTTACATGTTATGACCTTTTGTGTGTGTGTGAGAGAGAGAGAGAGAGAGAGAGAGAGAGGGGGCGGGGGGGGCAGAAAGAGAAACTGTAAATGAAAATTGGTGTGAGGACACTGGCAGGATGTACAGGGTGAAGAGTAGGAACCACAAATATATGAACCCGGTTGGGACAACGTAATGAGTTAGATCTACGGGCATTTAAACATTCAAACGTTTTAAAATCTTTTGAAAGCTAAAAAAAATTCAAGGAGCATCACATATCAAAGAGAAACCTATTACCAACCCCCTGCAGATACCGCAGATAAACATAGAATAAAACATAATATAAGCGGCAAACTTTCTGAACCGCTTAATATATCAAAAGTGGCTACTGAGATGAATTTGAAGCCGTTGGATCAAATCTGGGATCCTTTTCCTTTAAATTGACACTACCTGGCCTGGTGGTGGCGGTGGGGAGTTTTCTAGGGGTATTTTTGACATTATCTCAACAACAAAAAAAGGTGCGAGGATGCACTTCTAAACCTATTTTTGAGACATATATATTATCTCAAAAAAACTAGAACCCAGAGGTCGAAATCCGCCCAGAAGAACGAGATTAAATCCGCCAAGACGAACGAGATGAAATCAAATTCTTGGGAACAATTTCCTCAAGAAAGTCCTCCTCTCCGTTCAAAGGATGTTGGACGTGTAATCGCTTGCATCTCCTCCATAGCAGTTGCAACTTTTATGGTTCTTCCACAGGAAAACGTCGAAGGAAGACTAGTTCCAGTCTTGTTCAAAGAACGTCCGACGCTCTATCGCATATTTCTAATCTCTGCCCTCTGCGCATTTTTGGGCTCCATGGGTTCTATGTTGATCCAACACAAGCCAAGGGTTGAATATTTTTGCAGGGTTATTGGCGTGGCTTTTATGTTATCAGCACTAGTCATTGTCCTCTACGCCACTGCTCTCTGGTTTGTAGTCATCCCCCTCCCCTTCTCAATGTAATGAAAAAAAATTCCGATGAGGATGAAGAATCTCTGTGTAATGGTATTTTAGTTTGCTTTTATAAAGAATTTAGCTCAATTACTCAAAGCTTTTGTTGTTTGGATTTTCTTTTCTTTTAGTTTCCTAAATTGTGTTTGATGTGAATATAAATATTTAACGAATCCAATAGTTGCGATTTGTGAAGTTCAGAACTCAGAGCAGCGAAATTGAAATTCTTGAGAAACTATTTCACTAATCTTTTTATTCTTTTTTTTTTTTTTTTTTTCTTGAAAGGTTTCAAAATTTTCAAAAACCATTAACACAAACAGAATTGAATGAAAAAAATAACTCAATCTTTGATGACTTATTTGGGCAAATTAACGGTTTTTTTTTTTTAAATAACTATAAAACCCAAACTATATTATTAGTTAGGCAACGTTTGAAACTAATTTGGTTTCTAACAATTCAAGTCTAGAGGACTCGATTTTGGGGAGCTGAGATGTCGACATAGGCCTAGAAATCGAGTTCATTAGATTCGGTTTCTATACATGGAAATCGAGTCTAATGGAATCGGTTTTCGTTCTTGGAAATCGAGCCTAAAGTACTCAGTTTTCGTTCATGGAACTCGAGTCTACTGGACTCGATTTACTAGTCTCATCCCACTGCAGCACTTGACGTTCCTCCTTTGGCCTGTGAATGGTTGAGTCTACCCAAAGAGTTGTTCGAGGTGATCCAGGGGAGTGAGTGTTCATGAGGGGGAAAGAGTTGCCTAGGCATGGGATTCATGTTTGGTGAAGAGAGTCCCCCATTGGTGAGAGTGATAGTTGGTGTTGTAGAGTTTTGGTCTGATGAAGGGACCATGCTTGTGATTCGGTATGCTCTGTTTTGTGGAGAGGAAGATAGAGCATGTGAGTGTTGTGGACTCCCTTCCTTGGTGATTTCATGCATGCTATCCAAACTAGTAGTATTGTATTCTATAATCTAAGGCTAAACTAAAGCTCTAATCTCGTCTCTATTGATATTGCCATGGATTTGATGCTATGCTCATGGAAATGCACACGGAGGAGGATCAAAGAGTTACCTGCGGATCTGTTACCATGTTCTCTTCCTAGCAAACAAAGATCCATTCTGTCACGAAAACACAGAAGAACTATGAATGATTTTCATGACTAAGGTATTGGTGGAAATCTTACTTCGACTGCCTTTAACATCTGTGTTTCAATGCAAGTCCGTATCGAAGTGTTGATTGTCTTTAATCTCTACTTCTTATTTTGCTTAACCGCTTTGTTAGCCACCACTCTTCTTATTTTCTTAATCTCTGCTCGCATGCTTTGTTTTGTGATGCTTTGTTTTGTGGAGAGTAAAACAGAGCATGTGAGTGTTCTCTTCCTTGGTGATTTCATGTCCGTGTGCTGAACGAAGAAAACCAAGTTCTTTGGGCTTGACCTTTCATGAACGAAAACCAAGTCCATTAGACTCGATTTCCAAGCCTATGTGGACAGCTTGTCCAACTCAACTCCCTAAAATCGAGTCCTCTAGACTCGAATTGTTAGAAACCAAATTAGTTTCAAACATTGCCTAACTAATAATATAGTTTGGGTTTTATAGTTATTAAAAAAAAAAAAAAAAAAAAAAAAAAAAAAAAAAAAACCTAGAAGGAACACAGGAAGTGTTATAAGCTTTTAATTGGGAAAATCATTGCTAAGAACATTTCATGGGCAGTGAATTAAACGAACCATCATGAAATTTTCCTTTCTTAGAAAAAGAACGTAAACCCAAAGCTTCTTTGACAAAAAAAAAATGAGAAATCAAACTTGAATAAGTAAACTAATTTCGTGATTAGGTCAAACTTAACTTGAATAAAATTAAATGAACTAATCATGATAATTTAATACTAAAGATTACCACCAATACATTTCAGCCATCAACAACACTAAAATGATAGTAATTACATGATCATTTGAAGCCTTGGGCATTTCCTCTTGAATATTACTCCTTCCATCCCATTTTGTTTGTCTTGTTTGAAAAGTAAAACATTTTAAGGGAACATCATTTATTGTCTTATCTGCCTTATAAAAATGTATAAGTTTACAAAATTACTCTTAAATAAATTTATCAGTTTTTTTTAAAAAGAGTTACTCTTAATGAGGCTTAAGGGTATAATAGGAACATTAGTAAACTAATAACTTTTATTTTTAAAAACAAAACAATATTTTGGAACATCCCAAAATGGAATAGAAGACAAATAAAGTTGAACGGAAGGAGTATACTTTAGTTTTGACATAAGTTGAGCATAGAGTTTAGGTTGGTAAATCGTGAGCAGATGTATCTTGTAATTTGTCTTAGAATTATCTTTAAATTCAAGACTGCTACTAAGGTTTCTGCATAACAAGTTCAAGCTTTAGTTGTTTGATAGCAAGTTGATTGATTGAACAATAGAGTTTTTGATAGATCGATATTATTTTGAATCAATCGAACTGCATAACTCAGAAATGCAAATTCAGCACCTCCTGGTAATACTGTAGATGGAACACAGGAAATGTTATAGTGGCTTTGCAAATTGAAATCAAGTAGCCTTGCTCTCGGGCCAAATTCTAGTGCAGGATTGTTAGCTTTAAATTCATGAGCTGTAAATTAATTAACTGATCATTAAATTATATTTTATTAAAAAAATGAGCAACCAATTCTCTATTTTCCTATAATAAAAAACACCCAATTATGTTCAAATAGAATTAAATAAATCAATCATGATATTTTAATCCTAGGCTTGGCTCGTTGTTTACAGTCATATCGATAACTACAACAGGCCTACCTCCAAAATCACAAACCTAGCCTAAATATACCTCTAACCCCCTTTCATCCTAACCTCACCCTGCACCAAATCTTGTGAAAAGAGAAAGTGCCATTGTGCGAGATCCCATTTTTATGGTTAAAAATAAATAAATAAATAAAACCAGTAGATAAGTTAATTATTTGAAGCCTTGCCCATTTCCTCTTGAAATATTATATTTTAAATATATGTATATATATGAGATATCAAAATTTGGATTGGAGACAGACACAAACATGATACATAGCTATGCAACTGACAAAGTAGAAAAATTGAAACAAAAAACAGCATTTAGTTCTTGAATCTAACACTCCGGCTGGTTGCCACATTAATTCCAGAGGCTTCTCCACCATAGGGACCAATAGGTTTCTTGATCTCCTGCACCTGCCCTTTCCGACGATTCACTTTTTTCTTGTGTTGTTCCTGCATATTTTACAAAAGAGAGAGATTACTTTCTAAATACAAGAACAAAGTGATTTGTTACATTCAAGCAGTCTGTCATAATACCTTGTACTTCTTCCTAGGATTTTTGGTTTGATTCTTGCGGTTCCGAGTCAGCCCTCTGTTCTTCTCCATCTGCAGCAAGTTTGACAGAAAATATATATTGAGAGTTTGGAGACAAAGATTATGGTCAAGATCTAACAAGCCGGTGAAAATGGGGGTGTGCTCACCTCGTAAGTGATATAGCGTTTTCCATCAATGGGTTCAGGAGAAGATGGGACTACCGCTGAGGTCCTGCAGAAGCAGAAATGTTTTCAGAATACAGGACTACCAGAACCACAGAAAATCTAAGTGTGTAGCAACAGCAATTAAAGATTTGACTGGCACTCATAAACCATAAAAATTGCAAGATAAATAAACAATAATAATATTAATAATCAAACATGCACACAAACATATAGACAGAAAAATCTATAGCACGTGAGAGTAAACTTTAACCATATACTACAGCACAAAGGGATTTGAACAAGTTATTCTTCTTATTCATAGATGTAATACTAAATACAAATCCATAGAGGGAATCCAGAAACCTGACTATAACTATTAGGAGGTACCAAAAAGTATATCATCTAATCACAGTGCAGAAACACACCTTGAATACATCTCAGCTTTGGCAGCAAGTTTAGCAGCTCGTCGTTGTTCAGCTTGTTTGTAATATTCATCTTCTGAATCTCCTGTATCACCATCCCCCATGTCAGCATCCCCATCGACCTCAAAATTGTCAACTTCATCCACAATATCATCCTCCCCAACATCATCCTCAGATTTGATTCCAGCTCCAGCCAACACTCGGAGCTCATGCTTCCTCCGCCTTTCTCCAATATCATCCCTTTTAGGTAAATCATCATCACCAGAAACCGCCTTCCATATAGATTGAATACAAATGTTATTTAAATAGAGATACTTTTAAACTTCTCAAGAAATCAACTAGCAATATGGTTTCCCTAAGTTGAGAATTTTTTCTTTTTCCTAGCTATTGGAATATTTCATCAGAAAGAAGAATCTATTATTCACACAACACATTCAAATGTTTCTCCATCATATTACAACCTAAAATTCGATAGAACCAGAATCACGTACATAAATCAACTATTGAATCATCCACACAAAAATGTAGGACACAACTATAGTAGATAGATAGTAAAATACAATAAAGTTGTTGGGTTGCAATATGAAGGGCTATGAATGAACCAACCCAAGCAACATGATGAAAATTCAGGATTGTAAAATTAATCGTATTTCATACACAATTCGAGCTTGAAATCATTACCAAACTAGATCACATGTTAGAGCTTAATTCATTTTCTTGTTGAACAAACTTAAGCTTGTTCACGAGCTTACATGATTAACTTACTTTTTTTCCTATGACTAAAATATTTTAGTCCTTCAACAACAAATTTATAATAAATAAATAAATAATTAAAAAAAAAACTAATAAATTAATTATAGATGAAATTATATTATCTTTATATATTAAGAGGATTCAAAAAGTTAGTTATTGCTTTTTTTCCTGTCAAAAATATTCCTAAATTAATTAACCAACAACTTAAAAATGGGGTTAAAATAGTAAATTGAAAAAAGAAAGTTAGTTATTGTTTTTTTTACTGTCAAAAATACCCTTGTCTAAAACTTAAAAATTGGATTAAAATAGTAAATTGACAAAAATAATAAATTCCTACTTCTACGTTGAAATGCTTTCCTACTTCTAATAAACTTCTACTTTTACGTTGATTTAAATTCCTACTTATACTCACTAACTCCCTACAAAATAGGATTATTCTTTTGTTAGTTTTAAAACTCCTCTAATCTACAAAACTCACCCCACGTATTCAAATTGTTTTTTTTTTTACTTCGTCACATCTTCTGAGATCCTTCTTTTTCAATTTTTATAAAAAAAATTCATTACACACTTAGGTTTTTTTTTTTTTGGTGTGAGTGTGATTGGAAAAAGTAAAAATCCCAAATTATAATAATTATAAATTATTAATCTTTACCCAAAAAATAAAAGAGCCTTTGAGCACAAGCGTGAGCGCGTGCTCAAAGGCTAGTTTGAATTAATTAGATTGTTTTTTGTTTATGAACTTACAAAATTTAGATTCACCAATAATGTATTGTTAAAATTATATATAATTTTATTATAAAATGAATTTTTTATATTATCAAGAAAATATAAATAATAATTTGATATCATATGAACTTATTTACAAACTTACGCAATCCAATCTCAAGCCTATATAAGTATGTTGTTATACATTTACACTTGCAAACATATAATATTATACGTAAGTCAAGCCTCATCCCCACAAGGTTGTTCACAAACATGTTATCATGTTTGAGCTTGGCTTGTTAATAGTCATAAATAGCTCAGTTCATTTACAGCCAGTAAGGCATAAATGACTTGACTGATGGTTGAGTCATTTGAGATATTAGGCAAAAAGAGTCAAATCTTATTTGAGTAGAACATTTATGGCAAAGCAGTGGTTTCCAAATTACAATGTACATTCCTGCTTTAAAATGGGGGAAGGAAATTTTAAATGTTGTAATTTGTGACCAATGGCAAAACTTAAAAGTTAAGGTACTGTTGAGAAGCCTTAAAACTTAAGAATGGAAAATAATTATTGCAACATGCACCAAATCAATTATTTTTTCCCATCAAAACATAAACCCTAAAGAAGGAAAAATGTATTATTAGACATGCACGGCACTCTACCCCCAACCTCATGCAACAGTTGAAAAGGACCCATGAAATGTCAGTATCAATCTTCTTTTTTGGGGGATACCCAACATGGACAACCAAACATTGATGCTCATGTTCAAAATATTATATTAAATTTATAAAAAATAAAAATAATAAAAACCAGCTGTTGAATTAAAAATATTAATTATTTTTCCCATCAAAGCAAAAATCCTTCAGCAAAAATATATGTTTTGACATGCAGGGCACTCTACACCCAACATCATGCAACAGTTGAAAGGATCCATGAAATGTTGGTATCAATCTCCTTTTATGGGGTTTGGGGATACCCAACATGGGCGACCAAACAATGATGCTCATGTTCAAAATATTATATTAAATTGAAATTTTCAAAAAAAAAAAGAGCTTTGAGTAGCCTTAGTACCCAGCTGGTGTATGAAAGAGATCAACTATATATATGTGATGGTTTTCTTTCATATGCAGGCTACAATTGATTGATGAAATTAATGTCCATATATACTCACACATGCAAAGAGGAGGTCCAATCAAGTTTTATACCTTGGGCTTATTTGTTTTAGCAGAAACAATTTGGGAAAGTTTACTTGTACTCAATGAACTTGCATGACCATTACTGAATCTAGTAGCCCCCACGTCTATAGCATCATCATCGAAATCATCATACGTCACAAGTCGTCTGTTCCATTCCAGCTTCAATGAATTAGTACTCAAAATTTCAGAAAGAAGCCAACACTAGAGAGCTTAGGCAGAAACAGTACCCATTTACTGGCTTCAGACGTTTCTGGGCTTTATCAGACTTTGAAGCTCTGGAACTAAGGATACCCTCTTGTTTCAATCTTTCTTCGAGGGAAGCTCTTACTTTTAACATTTCCATGCTTTGTACACTGACTTGATCACTCTGCCACATTTTAACAGTTGCACATTAGCCAAATCGCAGCAACAAATATTTATGTTAAAAGAAAAGATATATGGGGACATGTCCTACATAAGGCAAAGTAGCATAAAAAGAACCATGTAGCAGACTCGAAATAGTTAGGATTTATCTTAGTTGTGTTGAATTGAATTAAAATAGAAAAATAAAAATTAAACATAACAAAAATGATTGATATCAGAAAAGAAACAGAAAAAGCATCAAACTTATAATCTCAAATTTGTGATCACATCTCCATTAAGAATAATTCACCTGGCGTTTGCGTTTTCCTGCTTTGTTCTCACTATCCTTCAAAGATTCCACATTTTCCTCAGCTGTGTTATGAGCCTGCAGTATTAAAAGAAAACTAAGACATGAACTAAAAAGAGAATCACTCGAAAACAAAGCATGTATTACTAAGTTAAAGAAGTAAAAACAAGCATGTTTTATAGCGAAAAGATCTACCACTGTTGTTTCTTGGGTTTCAGCTGAAGGATAGGGCCCCTGATCTTTTGTAACAGAATCACTTGACAATGTAGTATTCTCTCTACCCAACTTTACTACCATTTCAACCCCTTGATTGTTGTTCAGGAACTCCTCAAGTTCAGATGGAAGATTCCCATCAAGTTGTTTTGTCTGTTAGTGGAGCAAACATTAAAAAGAAGCAAGTTGTCAGGGAAACCAATCCACATCAGAAATAACTAACAGTATACCTCAATGACAGAACTGCTATAATCATCTTTGTGCACAAAATGAGAAGAAAAATATGGGTAGAACACAGGTACTCATATGATCACAGAGGTTAAACATTGTCACATATAAAGCAATTTGATAAATGTAATACATAGAAAAATAATTCATCTTTTCCCAGTTGTTAACCAACTAGACCAGACCAATTTTTAATGATAAGCTTAGATCCTATCCACATCTTTTTAAAATTTACCAAAAATATATGGTGCATAACATATCAGATATGAAAGTACTTAGTTTTAACTTGTACAACCATCTATTGCAGCTATGTTGGCATTGCATTTTTTTTTTTTTTAATTATATTCAGTTTTCATCAAAAGCAATAGAAAGGCATACTTAGAGACAAAGGCCACCATTCAACAATTGTCCTTATCTGAAAAAAAAAATACATATACATATGTGTGTGTATCTGAAAAAAAAATACATATACATATGTGTGCGTGTGCGTGTGCGTGTGCGTGTGTGACGTAGCAATTAAAGCATAAAAATTTTAGATACATATCTATATGAAAGTTTAAGAAGCAATGCCCATCTATATAGCATTGCAAAATATTTTAAATATTTTAAATATTCCATTATACCTGGACACTTATTTCAATTTTTTTCAAAGATGAATTAGTTTTAGATAGTGCATTATAATTTGGATCTTTCTAGCAGCACTGATAGCAGTTGACCTATCGGAGTGCCAGTCCATCAGAAACTTAGACTTTTTAGTTATAATGAATGAAGTGAACCCCAGGACAAAGACATGTTACCCCTCCTTTTACTAAACCATTTTAAGTGGGCTGCTGGGTTCTTAAGGCATTCTCTGGCCCAAAAAGTATTAGCTCTCTCAGCAAAGGAGGTGATCCAGCTCCTACACTCCAGGTTGCAGAAATTACATAGATCACTCAAGGACTAAGTTATGAATGTAACTTCCAAAGGATTGACTATTATTCTAAACATGGTAAGACAGACAATAATAGTCACAGTGCACCAATTTAACTAATTTGAGAGGGGAACCTGATTCCTGAAAGAGAGGCAGAAATACAAAACATGTATAAAATTATTAATGTACCATCAATAGAGAAACATAAGCCACATTGCGTAGACATTATTTAAGTACCAACTTTTTTAACAGATTAATACAAACAAATGATTGTTTTAGGACCACAACACTTACTGTTATAGAAATAACTACCTACTTATCACAAAATAATATGTTAATTTAGCATTTTGATATAGAAGAGAAGACCTTATCCAATAAGCTCTTGATCTCTACAAGGCGAGCTAGCACAGGATGATCACGAATGGGCTGCCCTTCAGACTTGAGAAGTAGATAGAAAGTTATAGCTTGGCAATACAAGAGCAAAAGAAGCTGCTTCGTCTCCAAATAACGCACTCCTCCTTCCATCATGATTTCCTCCTTTTTAACCTTAAAACATCAAAGCATTTACAATGCTGAATGCTAAGAAACCAATCAAAAGCATCTTTACATGTTATGACCTTTTGTGTGTGTGTGTGTGTGAGAGAGAGAGAGAGAGAGAGAGAGAGAGAGAGGGAAGGGGGGAGAAAGAGAAACTGTAAATGAAAATTGGTGTGAGGACACTGGCAGGATGTACAGGGTGAAGAGTAGGAACCACAAATATATGAACCCGGTTGGGACGACGTAATGAGTCAGATCTACGGGCATTTAAACATTCAAACATTTTAAACTCTTTTGAAAGCTAAAAAAAATTCAAGGAGTATTACATATCAAAAAGAAACCTATAACCTATGTTGCACGGACACGGACACGGACACGGACACGATACGGACACGGACACGAGGATACGGCAATTTTTGAAAAATAAGGACACGACACGGCGGGGACACGGCGGTTAAATAATTAATTAAATTTTATATTTAGATATATTTTTTAATATTTTTAGACATAAAATACGTTTATGTCTAAAATTTAAATTATGTAAGAGCTATAAATAAATAAATTAACACCTAAAATAGTATAATAATACACATTAAATTTTTAGAATACAAATCAAAAGTTTAAATAGGATACATTCAAATTTTAAAACTAAGAATAATAATCAAAATAATAATATAAATTATTTTCTTTTGAACCAATGGCATATCAAAGACATCATGGCTGACATATGTTACTCAATGGTTAAAGTGACTTTCACGTGGGGTTGGCAGAAGACCCACAAAACAAAAAGGAAATATAGAAAAGTATTAGAAAAGTTAAAATGAACGAAACAGAGAAAGAAAACGTAAAAGAAGCAGAAGAAGAAGAAGAAGAAGGCATTTGGGTGAGAGAGCAAAGAAAAAGAAAAAGAAAAAGAAGCAGAAGAAGAAGAAGGAGAGAGGAGCAGCTCGCCGATCGGCTCGATCTAGCTCCGGCGAGCGACGGAGGGCAGCGGCAGCGGCAGCGGGCAGAGGTGAGAGGTCAGACATCTGTGATTTTTCTTTTTTTTTTCCATTGCTGGCGTGTCGGAGCCGCGTCGGAGCCATTCGGAGCCGTGTCAAAGCCGTGTCGGAGAAGCAAAAAAAAAAAAAAAAAGAGACACTCGCCGGACACCGGAATCAGGCGAGTCGTACCCGTACCGGTGTTCGACACGTGTCCGACACCGACACGACGCCAAAAATGGCGTGTCCGTGCAACCTAGCCTATAACCAACCCCCTGCAGATACCACAGATAAACATAGAACAAAACATAATACAAACATAATATAAGCCCCTCAAAAAGGAAAAATTCAGAGATAAATCAATTCATTTCTAGGTAGACTCCATCTAAATCATCCTTAATGAAGCGATGCACTTTATAACACTTACAATAAACTAATCAACGAAGAAAATATAATACCATGCTTAGAAGTGGATCCACTTTTTTTTCAAGCTGTTCAATTGCATCATTCAGCTCCGACAGCAAGCCAACTAATTCTGGAGCAGAACTGTGGGATAAAAACTTTATTAACCAAGCATACAGAAGCAAAAGATATCACTGCTAATGATAAAAAATAATAATAATAATAAAAGACAGACATTTATAGCAAGAAGCAGTGATTAAAGGCCTCCCCCAAAAAAATAAAACTCAGCAAAATAGCTTATGCGCATATTTAAGCAGCAATAAGTGGATCAAGATCTAAATAATAGAAAATCTACAATTATCACAGTCAAGCATGTATCTGATATATACAACAATCTATGTAAGAAATTCAATGCCTTTGTAGCAAAACAACCACATTATACATACATCCAATTAACAGTTAACAAGGCTCAAAATTGCAAACAACATGGAGCAGGGGCATGATGAGGAGCTCAATAGAAACAGTCTAACAGAAGAGGATGCAGTCGGAAGATCTCTTAATAAACCACCACAAATACTAAACATCTTTAGATTTTGCAGCACCAGATGAGTTCACGGAACCAAAGCCAAATGTAATATTATAACACATTATTGGGGAGGTGAAGATAACGACTTAGGGAGCCACCAACTGAGTAGTTAATATAACATATAAGGACACCACTTATCCCAAAAGACTTAAGCCTGTGAGTTTGGGCCCAACTATGTTGTATTAATCACTCCATCTTGACATTCTTATTCAATGTGGAACTTCACTCACAAGTGTATTCCCAACACACATTCTATTAAATGTAGGTTCCACCTCTAGAAAGTGGATGGAACACCTTTTTTTTACATGTCCTATTTTACTACTTCTATTGGCATTATTTTTCTACCTTTTTTGTTCCCTTAACTTGAATCAACTTATTCTTTCTCACCGGTGCATTACTTGCTGTCTTTTGAATAACCAAACCATCTCAAGAAAACCTCCCTCACCCTTTCACCAATATGGGCCAACCCTATCTTTAAAGGGGATTTCCTCATTTTGAATCTTATCTTTCCATGTACTTCCACTTATCCAAGCTACAAAGATCCATTACTCTAAAGAAATTGTCAACTGAACTCTCTTTTTTTTTCGTTTTTTGATAGGTAATAAAAGTTTTATTGATAGCAAAAGTGCAATGTGTTTACAATTGTCAACCCAACTATCTCAACACCTTCAATTTCACTTACATATAGTGAATAATGGTTGCCCACTTGACATCAAGCAACAATTGCTATAATCCAACGCCATTTCAAATCACCTTTTGAAAACTTCATTGCAAGTACAAGGCCCACTAATAAATCCCCTAGACACCCTTATTTTCATTCTTAGAAAACCCCTCCCCTTCCCTACCCCTCAAAAATAGATTCAATTTCTTCCTATAGTTGAACCAAGATTTTTTCTGCAGATAATATAATTGCAAGAATAATTTTTCCACAAAATTTGGAGCTATGAAAGCATAAGAAAAGGGGAACCTCCCTAGTTGAAGGAAGCAAAATAATACTGCAGACCCATCTGCAAATATTCCTGTGGCATGTCCTATGTTTTTAATTTGAAGTAAGAAGAATGGATAGGCCAATCTAGTTACTCCGTCATGTTGAAAGACACGATGAATCTATTGTGCATCTTCTATTAGTTCCCTCCTTCATCAGATTTCTACAAATTCTTATTCAATCTTTGGTTTTCTCTAAGATAGCCAGACTAGCTCAACAAGATAAATTTCTAAGTAAAAGCACCCCACACTAGATTTCATCTCTAATCATAATCTTATTACATTTCTAACACCGCCACCTGTTTGATCTCTGGAATGGCTATAACTTATGAAGCTACAAAACCTTTCTCCTAATCATTTTCTTCTGAGTATTACATTTCAGCCTTGATCAAAAAGAGTCAGCTCAAAAATATAACACACGAACAAGTGCAGAAATATAAGAACTATACAAACAAGAATTGAAAAACCTTACCTATATAAAACATCCATTTGTTCCTCCTTTGATAGAGCACTCAAATCTTTCTTAACCTCCTCATAAGCTGCTCCTGTGTCATCAAAGGCTTCTTTGATCCCTGGATATTTTTTTCTTCCTTTTCTTTTGGCTGACATTTCCTGTACAAGCAGCGATATTGGGCTATGTGTCATTCAAAAGAATTAATAGTCCATACACCCCTTTAAAAGTAACAAACAATAAAATATGGATAAGACATGTACACTGGTAACATATTGGTGTTATACGTGCAAAGGGAGTGAACAATCTGTGGATCACTTATTGCTTCATTGTCCTATAGTGTCTGAATTGTGGTGTTTCATGTATGGTATTCAGGTTCATGGAGTTTCTTGGGTGATGCCAAAGTCAGTTGTGGATTTGATAGCCTCTTAACGTCATTTTCGTAGACATTGGGAAACTGTTATTTGGAGAGCCATTCCTTATTGCTTGAAGTGATGAATTCGGCGGAAGAAGAATGCTCAGTGTTTTGAGGACAGTGAAAGATATTTGCCTGATATTAAGCTGTTTTTCTTTAAATGTTGTTTGAGTGGATGTTAGTTGTGGGTTCTCCTTCTTTCTTTATGTTCATTATATGATTTTGTTGATCATTGTAATCTGTTAGATTGATTGTATTGCTCCCTTTGTATACTTCTTGTATACTTGAGTATTTGTTTTCTATCAATAAAATTTACTTATTAAAAAAACACAAAAGAGGATAAACCAAGCTTGAAAATAAAGACCGAAGGTTTAACTTACTTATCTCTTTACATCCTTTTTTCATTAACAAGGAGAGAATATTGAACCCTCACCTCTAGAGTTAATTCCCTATCACTCGGATCGCTACAATCTTCAATCACATCAAGGCCAAAGTCTTCAATTGAATAAGATTCTGCTTTTTGCATCTGTAGTTTCTTAACCGCTTCCTCCTCCTTCAAAGGTCCATCATCATCACTTGATTGTGCCTTCATCAGAAACAAAAAGGTTAGAGCAACTACAAAGACAACCTCAATTATATACATATGATTGCATTAAGAAATTAGTTTGTGAACAAGATAGTTTCCATAGTGGCAGTAAGTGATTGTTGCTGGAAAAAAAATATATATATATATATATTAAATACAAAGGGGAAAAAAGTGAGAAGGGATGTGGAGCATGATTGGACAAATAGCAAATAATATTCAAATAATCACCTCGTAATCAGCATTATCACCATGATAATATTCCTTCTTTTTTCCACCCCATAGAGACTCTTGTTCTTCCTCATCTTCTTCCTCATCTTCAAGCATAGCATCTTCGACTCCACCAAATTTTTCCCGTAAATATTTCTGTGTCCTAGCCACTACAAACAATATGCACAATTAATCTTATAAAACGTTACTCCAATTGTTGTAAGAACCAAAGGGAAAAACAATTGAGAGTTTTTTACGTAAGAAAATATGTAGAGAACGATTTAGAACCCATCCCCCCTCCCCCCCCCCCCCAAAAAAAGAGAGATTCTCATCAAAGTCCATTCTATCATTTCAGCCAAAGGAATACCAAGTGATGAACCTAGTACTACCTAAGGTCACTTATAAGTGCCCCATAAAAATTCCAAAATAGACTAATACCAATTGGCCAACTTGAAAACACCCTCAATTACACTTTGGAGATATGTAACCCGGGTGCAGGTGTAAAATTGCAGAATATGCATGTGTAGGATGTATGATTATTTTTTCTTAATGAATTAATTTACTAGTCCCAAAAAATAAAAGTTATAGGAATATACATGAAACACAATGACATAGAGAGTTTGGTTGGCTTGCAATAGCATTGATTTACTACAATGCTCATTCTTTTATTACTAATGTGTGTTTTGCAGTTTGAAGCAGTCAAACTTTTGTTTAATATTTATTATATACATCTACATCAATATTACAGGCTCTTGTACAGAATAATGGTATTTTATTTAGCTAACAAAATCTTTTACAAATGTAGGCGATTCTTTTTCTTTTTTCTTTTTTTTTTTTTTTAGAGGGGGCTGTTAAGCAAGAATTTCCTCTAATTCAACTTCACATTTTCTCAATTAGAGCATCTTTATTTATGTAGATGTAGTTATGCAGTTGTTTTTTATCAAAAAAAGAAAACAAAAAACAAAACAAACAGCTTGAGATATACTTTCAAAGAACAAAACTGATTCAATGCAATGCAAGAAATTGCAAACCAATTTCCTTACTTTTTGCAATATCTCCGGCTTCATCATCTTCATCCTCGTCATCATTGATACCCTGTAAGCAACATTAGGATTGCCAAGGGGGAAAGAACAAAGATACAAACAAAAATCACACTGCTTGCTACATGCTTATGCTCAATCAAACAAACTTACAAAATAAGAATTCTGCCTTAACATGTTTATTTCAGTTATGTAGAAGAGATCTATAAAGGTTTTTTTTTTTTTTTTTTTTTTGATAGGTAAAAATTATATAGAAGAGATTTGTATAGTTTTCACATATAGAAGGCTCTCTTAAAGTTCACAATTCTTTTTAGCATTCTTTTCCAAGATCTTTTAAATGTTTAAAAGAGTTAGGATATGTTTAGTAACTGTTTTTTCCCCTTATTTTCTATTTCTAAAAACAATTTTCTATTTTTGAAACTTAAAAACTTGTTTGGCAACCCAAAATGGACTAAAAACAAAAACTGTTCTCAAAACTCAATTTGTGAAGGAAACTGAAAACATGCAAAATGTTGTTTCAATTTCTAATTTTTCAAAGTCAATAAAAATATACATTTAATTTAATGAATCTGTCTCATTTAACGAATTAGCATTAGAGTTCAAATCTTAATAACAACATATTTTAGTATTTTCTTTTTTTTTCTTCAAAAAACTATTTTTTTAAATTCAACTTACCAAACATGTTTTTTATTTCAAAAATACAAGAAAATTTTTTTTCTTTATATTCCCAAAAAAAAAATTTTGAAAATAAAAAACAAAAACTATTACCAAACATAACATTATATGCTTTCACAAAACTAAACAAAATGTAACTTTAATCCTAATTCACACATGACAACGATTTTTATTCAACTAAAGTTTTTTTTTTTTAATATAAGTAACAACATTTAATTGGAAAAGGAAAAAAAAAAAAAAAAAAAAACTAAATTAAATCCTACATTATTCTCAACTGGAAGAATCTATTTCAAAATTTCAAAGCAACTATTACAACTTGATATAAAAGGGTGGAAAGACCTTGAGATCAAAGACAGGTATCTCATCATCTGAGTCCACAATATCACCATTCGCATCCAGTGGGATAACATCCCTCTGCTTATGAACTGCAAACACAAATAAACATTAGAAAACCCATCAATTTTTCCCAAAAACTAAAACAATAGTACAAATACAAAATAAGTTTGTCACTGACTCCATAACATTGAAACAGTAAGCAACAGAAAAACAATAAATCAGAGAGCTTAAAAAAAAAAAGAGCACCAAGCTCAGTGTACTAAAATGCTCTGTCACATTGAAAAAATATAGGCCAAAATACATTGTTTGTCTCTAAACTTTAACCCTTGAGCAATTTTGGTCGAAGTTTAAAGAGATCACATTTAGTCCCCAAAAAACTGAAAGTGATCGCTTTTAGTCCCCAACAAACTAAAAGTAATGGCTTTTAATCCCTAAAAAGTTAAAAGTGATTAATTTTAGTCCTTGAAAACAAAGAGTGATCGCTTTTAGCCCTTAAAAAGACATAAATTAATTGATTTTAGTTCCTATGAAGTGATGGTGTATCATTTTTAGTTGGGCCAGGGACTAAATGCAATCACTTTAAACTTCAGAGACTAATATTGCTCGTGAACTATGCTTCACAGTGTGTTTAAGCCAAAAATATAAAAGAAAATACTAACTGCACAAATTATTCAAAACCCATTAACTTTTTTCTCTTTCTTTCTCAACCAAGAACACTACCAATACAAAAATAAAAATAAGTGAATCAACGATTCCACAACATCCAAATTGTGAGCAGCAGCACAAAAAAAAATGAATACAGATTCTCAAAGCCCATCTCCAAGTTCAAGTCTTTGTTTAATAATTACACAGAATTGGAAAAAAAAGAAATGAAAGAAACAGAGAATGAGATTTGCTTACAGGCATCAATTTCATCGTCCATGTCATCGGAGGCAACACCACGGTCGCGTGAAAAACTCTTAGGGTTTATGACCTTTCCTCTCTTACCCATTGCTACAAAGATTCAAAGAAGTAAAATTAATAAAATAAAATTAACAAAACCCCTACATCATAAATTCCTAGTTCCATTTATTTACATAGCTTAAAGGGGTTATTAAAAACAAGGAAATATGAATAGAAGAAAAGCATTACCTGAAGTGAAAGGTGGCGCAGAGAGAGAGAGAGAGAGAGAGAGAGAGAGTTTTATGGTTTGAAATAATAGAGTTGGTCGAAAGCAAATGGTGAAAGGAGGTTGGTAATGTGTAGAGCGGTGGCTGTGGGTGGTGGTGATTTGCCGAATGAAGGAGAGATTCGGCGGCGGCAACAATGAGAAGGTGCGGCGCGCGGAGGGTGGGAAACAAATGAAAGCAGAGGAGGAGAGGGGGGGAGGGGCTTAAGTTAATACATGAAAAACCAAAAAATAAAAATAAAAGTGTTTAAAGACCTGGACAATTGGTCGGTTCGGCCGGGTTCGGATTCAGGTTCGACCCAAGTGAGTGGAAGCCTATCACCTGCAATTAGGTCAATAGGTCATATGCAATTCCTGCAATATGACAGCTGGTCCAATGACATGGTGCCAAATAATTAAAATAAGATACATCATCATCATCATCATCACCAATTACCCTTCTTTAATTATAGAGTAAAATATTATTTTGGTTTTTAAATTTTATTAAAATTTATTTTTTATCCCTAAATTTTAAAAAATTCTTTTTATTCATCCTAAGATTTTGTAAATAGTTTTTTTTTTTCTAATTTTAAAGAGTTTTTTAAGAGATAAAAATATAGATGAAAAAAACTTCTTTCAATAGTTTAATGATTTTTTTTTCTTTTTAATTTTGAAGATATTAGTAAAATATTTTCAATAGTATAGGAACTAAAAATAAACTTTTCTTTAATAGTTTACCATTGAAAAAATAAATTTCTTAAAGTTCAAGGAGGAAAAACAAATTTTTAGTAAAATTCAAGATCAAAATAAGATTTTACCTTAAATTATATATTTCTCGAATTTTGGTTCTATTACCGATTTTGCAATTGGAAGATTTATTTCAAGCCACTATGGCTCACTTTTGTAAACATACACCAACCAGTGTCTAACAGGCCTACTTTATGTACTTTACTTTTAAATATTAAATAAATTCTCCCTTTTCACCACACACACGCACACAAACAAAAACAAAAACGAGAGAGAGAGAGAGAGAGAATTGGATTAAGACAAGGTAAATGGAAGATGGAAAATTGGTTGTACCAAATGGATTAACAAGGCCGGCCCTAGGCCAAGGCCATTTAGGCCAAGGCCATTTAGGCCATGGCCTAAGGCTCCCAAGTATAGGGGTGGCAAGATTTTTTTTTTTTTTTTTTTTTTTGGTAATTAAGGAAAAAATGAAAAATGTGAGTTACATGTACTTTTTTTTCCACTCTTAAGAAACCCTAAAATATTAGAGTTATGCTAATATATTACTAGTTTGATTACATAGGTGCTATAAATTGATGTGCGAGTAATTCAATAATCAATTGATTCTGTTGTTAAAATACCACTTCATTGTTACATCAATTTGTAAGCTTTTTGTAATCAAATTTGTAGTAAGTTTAGCAATTTTTTTAACAAAAAAATTTAATAGAAATACAATCCAATCACCATTAAGTGAATAAAAAATGCTAAAACTAATACAAATTTTACAATAAAAAACTTACAAACTGATGTGACATGAATATGATCGGTGTCACTTAAAAAATATAATAAATAAATATTTGAATAACTTTTTTTTATTGGTAATATGTCAGTTTGTAAAACCTATATAATAAATAAGAATTAATAATAAATTGAAGTAAAATATATATAATAAAAAATAAACTAAATATTATTTAAGTGAAATATAAAAAGGCACCTTTAAAATTTTCGCCTTAGGCCTCAAACTATCTTGGGCCGGCCCTGTGGGTTGATACACCAACAAATAAAAGTAGAAAACTCTAATATTTGGAATCGGTACAAAGAGAGGATGATGGAAGAAGAGAACTTACTTGATTGACATGGATCTTTGTTTCCAAAATCTCCTTAACTTCTCTTCTTCTTCAGTTTCTCCTTTGGTGGCTGCAAGCTTGGTAGTGAGGAGTAAGTCATGAATGTATTCCAAGTTTGAAACATCACATACAGTTCATTTGGCTGGAGGATGTAAAAGTGAGAGGATAGAAAATGGTAAATGAATAAAAAAAATATTTTAATTTTCCCATATATTGTTTGGTTCAAGATGTGGAAAAGTAAAGTGATGAAAAACTCTTTGTTTGGTTGAAAAGAAAAATGTAAATTGTATAAATTTACTTTCATATTCTTAGTAGATACTTTTTTTAATGAAAAAATATATATTATTAGAAAAAAATAAATACCAAAGTAGTCAAGGTAAAAAGAATAAAACCAAATGTGTAACTTAAGATTGATATATATATATATATATATTGTTTAGTTTATTACAATGATTAAAAATGAGTTTTTTTTTAATTATCTTTTATGGGTAGAGATTAGGGAACTTCGTTTGGACATTGTGGATGAGTGAAAAGGACATTATTGTTATAGGGTTAAATAGGGTTGGTATACATATGATTAGTGAAAACTAGTCGCTAACCCGTGCGATGCACGGGAAAAATATTGATTATGAAAAAAAAATCCAATAATGAATGAAGAATTTAAGCTATTACTTAAAAAAAAAAAAAAAATGAATGAATAGTTTAAGTTATCACCCATGCAATTTTTTTTTTTTTTTTTTTTTGGTGCATTTCAGTTAGACTTTAGACAATAATAATATGATTATTACTTCTACTATTTTTGGGCTGAGATAAGTTTTTTTTTTTTTTTTTTCTGAATTAAAATAAAGTTATTTGTTTATTATTTAAAAATGATTATTTGATTATTTATTTAAAAGAAATATTTTTATAAAATGATGTAATGCCAGTTTTGTGAATAAAAAGGCATGTGAGGCATTATAAAGGGAACACCTTCCTAGAAACTTCCTTTCTACCCCTCCCAAGTGTCATAAATGTCATCTCAAATTTTTTTTTTTTAACTCTTTTTTGTTCCTCTTCTCAGACTACTCAATCATCTGCAAATCTATATAACACTTCTCTTCGTCTCATCTTCTTCACTTAACTTTTTTTTTCTTTTTTTAAATCGGTTTTCTTTTCTAACGTCCGCACCATCAAATCCAAAAGAAGCTACTCAGTGAAAAAACATTCTTCATTTAGCTCAAAAGTTCATATTTTGTTCAGAATGATGAAATTTCAATCGAAACGCTAATATAGGTCGAATTTTAGAACAGAATAGAATAGTGGGGTTACCTATACCATGGTTTAAAAACTTGGACCGTTCAAAGAACTGGAGAAGGAAGAGGTTCAAGATTTTCGAGTTCAGACCGAGGTTGAATCGTGATGATGTCATAATTAATGTAATAGTTATTTAAAATATAGATAAATATAATAAATTAATATAAATAGAAAAACTAACTAAAATAATTTAAATAAATATAAAGACCATCATTCAAATGTATTTTCTATATCATAACTTTCATTATGATATATCAAAAATCAATGGAATATTATTATTAATTGTTAAAAATAATAATAATAAAAATTATTAGTTTACATTATACAGATAAAATGGATTTATATTATAAACAAAATGAATGTCTATAACGTTATATATTTTTATGCAAATATATATAATATTGTACATTTTTTTATAAATTTATGTAATATTATACCAATTTAATCTATAATATAAATCCTAATTTACCGTAACAGTACATGAGTGGTTGTTGAGAAGAACAGTACGTGAACCTAATATACGAATATGTGGGTTTGTAGTACCAATAAATAATGCAATTAAATATTTAAATGTCCTATAAAAAAACACAATTAAATGAAAAAAGTTTAATAAAATTTAAAAGCAAATGAATGGTTGAAGCATGGCCACATGTCCAACTTTTCATGGGGAAGGGGCAGTGTCTGCCATATTGGTAGACAGCTTTATTAGAAAAGAAAAAAAATCTAAGACTTTTGATTTCTTTTGGTTTTGGGCACCAGTGACAGAAGAAGAAAGGAAACGCCAAAGAAGCAAAAGAAGAATAAATGCAGAAGAACGGAGAAGAAGGAAATATTGGAAAAGAGAATGAGTTGATCAGGTTTTTATAAGGAGGGAGAAGGAGTATGGGAGAGAAATAGTTATTAAAATTAGAATTTTTGTTTTTTAATGCTAATATTTTAAAAATAATGATGACGTGAAAAATTGTGGGAGTTTCAAAAGTTTCGGTTTTATATATATATATATATAGATGAAATTTTTGCACGATTATCCAATGTTTTCTTTTTCTTTGAGATGATTGGCGAATCAGTGGAAGTAAAATGAAATTATATATTCAAGTATTCAACCTCAAGTGACGTGTATGTGTATATACAATAGCAAAATAATTTCATGCACTTCCTTTTTCTTTTGTTTTGTACCATGTGAGGTAGTGGCACATGGGCCAATGGTAGCATCCACAGCAGTAGAGCCAAATTTTTAGCTTTTTAGCACTATTAAAAGTCAATTTATCTATTTTACCTTCTCACATCCAATAACAGTAGTTTTATTTTAGCTTTTAACATGATAAAATAATATAAATACTATAATAAAATAATATTTCATTCAACCACCAAAACACAACCACATCCACCCATAGAAATCACTGCACAGAGACACGGAGAGATGAAAAGTAGTGTGAACGTAGAGATAAGAAGAGAGGAAAAGTAGTGTGAACGCAAAATGAAATACAAAAGAAAGAATAAAAAATAAGGAAAGTAGTGTGAGCACAAAATAAAATTTAAAAAAAAAATAAAAATTTACCTTTCAGCTACCGTGCGCAACCAAAAATAACTGTGGAGCCAAAAAATATTGCTCTGGCTCCACTATTGCAAGGTATATTTTGAGTTTTAGTAGTGTTAAAAATAGCTATATAGTTATTTAGCACTACTATTGCTAGTGCTCTCATCCACAACAGTGGCATTAAATTTTTAGCTTTTTAGCACTACAAAAAGTCACTTTATCTATTTTACCTTCTCATATCCAACCGCAGTGGTTTTATTTTATCTTTTTACACAATAAAATAATATAAACATTACAATAAAATAATATTTTATTCAACCATTAAAACACAATCACATCTACCCTATAGAAATCACTGCACATAAACACAGAAAGAGGAAAAGTAGTGTGTACGCAAAGACAAGAAGAGAGGAAAAGTAGTGTGAACACAAAATGAAATGTGAAAGAAAGAATAAAAAATAAGAAAAGTAGTGTGAACGCAAAATAAAAAAAAAAAAAATTTTTTTTTGACCTTTCAGCTACCATGCACAGCCAAAATAACTGTACATTGTAGCTGTGGAGAGCCAAAAAATATAACTTTGGCTCTACTATTGCAGGGTACATTTTGAGCTTTAGTGGTGCTAAAAATAGTCATATAGCTATTTAGCACCACTATTGCTAGTGCTAAGGATATATTTTAGGGTCTTGTTAATAGGTTTTCTTTAAATATTTGTTAATAAATCATTTTAGAAAATTTTGATATTACTTTTATAAAAAAATATCAAAAAATATAATAAAAAAATTAATTACTTTTTTCTTCCTTATAAATTTTTTATCAAAGTAGGACTATTTCCTAAAAGAAATGCCTTAAGTTTACAAAGTCCTAAAGAATGGTGGGTTGTTTCATACATTAATACTGTAATCCAATAACAAATTGATATATGTGTAAGTTGGTGCATAAATCGGTGTATGAAAAAAAAAAATTCAATTTCCGCACAGAAAATTATTATTAGCCACAAAAAAAAAAAAAAAAAAAAAAAAACTCAATTCTCTTAGGCTTCGTTTGGGAGGAGGGAATGGAATGGAAAAGAATGAAAAGAATAATTTTAGAATATTCTTCATTTCCCTTGTTTGAGAGTTTTAATGGAAGGAATGGAAAGACCATTCTCTTGTTTAGGAGTTTAAGTGTGAGGGAATGGAATGAGTAGGAGGGAACACTCATTCTTCTCTATTCCCTTAAAATCTCAAAAATTCATTCCCTCTGAAATTGGGAGGAATAGGAGGGAATGAAATTAGATTTAATGATTTTTTTACTAAAACTCCCAAAATACCCTTATATATTCAACCCTTTATTTTAAAATAGGGGTCTAATAGTAATATTGTCATAAAATGATTCCATTCCATTCACTCCATGTTTCTCCCAAACAAGATTACTTACATTCCATTCATTTTCATTCATTTCCATTCTTTTATTTTAAAACATCCAATCAAGGTTACTTAATTCCATTCCATTTCATTCTTTTCCATTCCTTTCCCTTACTTAAATACATTCCATTTCTTTCCATTCCCTTATGATCATTCCATTCCATTCCCTTATGAACTCTCAAACAGAGCCTTATATTTATGATGAATTTTACCGTGAATTTAATAAGTGGACGAGGACATAAGAGGAGTGAGTATGAATATTTAATAATTACTCATCTCCAACACACAAGATGAAAGAAAATCTATAATCGCTTGTTCCATAAAAATTTTGTTCCTGAGAGAATCAGGGGAATCTAGCCTTTTGCCCCTATTGGGCAAAAGATTTGGCAATATGCCCCTGTTTGCAAACTATATAGGGGCGTGCCCCTATTTCGATACTCGATGACCCTAAAATCAAGTTATTTAAAGTACTCGATTATGCTAAGGCCGAGTTATAGGCAGGTTCCTCCCACGCTGGCGATCCAGCCTGGCTTTTGGGTAATAAAATATTCCCACGTTATTGTTTGTAACTTGGCAATGGGGAAACCGAGTTATGTGCAGAGTAAATTGCAATTTTGAATGTAACGTCTCCAAAATAGTTTGTCTCCTTCCCTCAGTCTAATCAGTAGCCACCCTCAATCCGTTCTATCTCCCACCCTCAATCCATTGTCTCCCACCCTCAATCCGTTCAGAGTAGACAAAGCCAAGTTCGCATCTTGAAGTCAGACTTATTACTACCCGTAGGCTGAAGCGCAATGCAAACCCACACCCACACCCACACCCAAAACTCTCACCATAACCCTCACCATAGCAGAAGGTCAACCCAATCAATCTTCAGAGTAAAGGATTAGAAACGGATTAAGGTAATTTGTAAATGCTGAGTTCAATTTTTTTTCCCTTTGCATTTAATCTGAGTTAAGTGTGGCTTATGCATGTACACTGATTTGAGTGTGGCTTCTTCAGTTTTTCTTTGTTAGATGTTTCTATATTCATTATTATTGTTGCTGTTTGAGCTTTGTTGGGTTTGGTTTTGAACTAGGTTTTGATGTGTAACTAGGGCACAAATTCATGTAAAATACAGTTGGCATGTTATGGGTTTTGAACTAGGTTTTGATGCGTAATTTGTAATTCATATAGTTTATTTCAACAGAATTTCAACAGAAAGTAAAAAAAAAAAAAAAAAAAAAAAAATCTAATGTTTACCCTGGAACTATATTGTATTTGGGCTTTAATATGGTTTATGGGTCTAATTTGTTCTCTTAAAGTAGGAGCTTTAAAATATGATTTTTCCACATAGTTATAATAAACTGACTAGAGACTCAATAAAGCTATAGACACATCTTATGGCAGGAAATGTGAATTGTGTCTCAATTAGGTTTCTTGATTTCTCTAACAAAAGGTATAGCTAGCCTGAATTTTATAATTTAAAAAATAATATTCATCTTGAAAGGTAGCTAGAGACTTCACTTTCATGACCCGACTTTGTGGATGCTATTGTCAATGGGATTACATTTTAGATAGTATGTACTTCACACTCCATCCAAGTTTCTTATTATGAATCTTGAAAGACTAAATTTTAATGCAAAAAAGTTTAGTTTGGTTTGATGATCTTCTATACTATGTAAAATATTGAGCTGCTTTTCGATTTTTGTGGTAGTCTCTTCAAAATTAAGGGTAAGACTATCTACCAACCACCTGTCATAGACCTTACAGAAGTGGGAAGCCTTATGCACTAGATACAACCTTTTTAGTATATCTAAGCACAACAATGAGTTTCTCATCTTAATCAGTCAAGCCATTGGTACAAAGGAAAAATGGCCTACAGAGAGAAAGGTACAGAACCTTTAAGTAGCACAAACATCTCAAAAAGTAATCTTCTTTGACCAGTGGGGCAATCCAATAGTTGAGAATGATCTTATGGATACATCAATTTGACAAGTGAGTGGTTAGATGAAGCTTTAGTAAATATTTTGAACTAAAAATAAAATGAAAGGATGATTATCAAAACAAGGTACTGGGAACAACACTGAATTGTTCCTGCAAAATCTCTTTAAATTGCTTCAAAAAAGTAATGACCCGTTGCTTTGTGTGAACGTTCTTGCACGTTTTCGTGCAGGCTAGAATCCTATTTTAAACATAGTGAAAACTTCTAATATGGCTATATATTCTTGATGTATTTCTTATGTTTGTAATTTAAATGTGACTTTGAATGTGCATCAATGGCAAAGATTAGAAGGTTTTGTGTAATGAAGGGTTGACAGTGTAAGATTCCTAATGGGCTATTGCAAACTAGTCTCTTAAGAGCCTTAGTATAAAGTTTCTGCCACATAATATCAAAGAAATTCAGACTTCTTTAGTCTTGAACCCTTAAACTCATCCTTTGAAGTTTCAACCTTTCTTTTTCTATTCTCCATTATTTTGCTGTTGCATCTTTCCTCTTAATGCCTATTGTTGCATTTATCAGATAGAAAGTTAATACTTTTTTTCTACATCAATTATATATAAGTTTCTTTTCACTGCATTAATGAGAATGCTTCAATCATCACAAGTTTAAAAAGAGGAAGAAAACGTCTTAAATGATAGTTGTATGGAGAGTACATATACAGTGCAGTTTCTGTGTCATATGTTCTGTACGCATCTTTTTCTTAGCATAGGACCATCTATTTCACCCCTCTTTGGTCAAGAGATGACTATAAGCCTTAAACAACATTAATTTTTTGTCGCCTAACCAGTTCATCAAAATAAATTTGTCCAAATGATAATGAATACCTGCATTAAAAAAGTATACGTGTTTATACTCTTAAAATGATACTCAAGCTTGAGAGCTGACAAGATAGGATATAGATGTATACAAATGACAAGATAGAATATTTTTAGGTTTAAACTCTAGTGCTTTTTCTTTTTTTAAATGTAAACCTATTTTGTAAAGGTGAGTACAATGCACACAACCATATGGGATTCAAACTTTGAGTTTAAAAGCTATAGCTACATATGTACTCACTCTTGAGTTAGTTGAGACTCAAAAAAAAGAGGGGGGGGGGGGGTAAGTATGAGCTAAACTTTCATTGCATTGCCTACCAATCACCTTTCTTTGACTCCGTACAAGTGAACAACCTATTTTACGTCCTTTTTATATGTTTATAAAGCACATGGGTTTGGGTTGTATGATTGTAATTTGGATCTGATAAAGTCCTGAGTTAAACATTCACTGCAGTGGACTTTATTGGTTTTAGTTTAGTCCTGGTGTTGATCTGCGGGAATTCAACTTGAATTGCTGTTATCTTTTACCTGAATCTTAAGTATGTCTATCTTCTTCATATATGTAATGGTTTTGATAGTTTAAAAACATAATTTCTATAGTAAGTTTCCCCTCCAAATTTCATGGTGATTGGTTTTGATGGAAATTCTGTTCTACCAGATTTGAACCTCATGCATGTTCAATTTTAACCTCATGCATGTTTTCTGTCTAAAGTGCATGCTAGTTGTTATGATACTTTCATAGTTAATATGCAAGTTTTATGTTTTTTGGAAGTCCTGGGTGTATTGGAAATTATGAATGCTTATAATTGCAAGTCCTGGCTGTATTGTTAATGTTTGCCTGCAATCAATGGTTTATTAACTAGATTGCATGCATGTCAGATATGCAGCAACTGCCAAATATGAATCCTGGACCCGTGGTTGGTACACAGTTGACGCAGCAACTGGCTCATCGATCCACGACGCTGTGGGAGACGCTTGCCGCCGGTCAGGTACGTAGTTGTACTAAACTTCGGGCGTGTCAAAGTCATTAATTTTTCTTTCTGTAGGGTTCTTTGATTATTTGAAAATAGAAGTTGGAAATGGTATCATTACTGTTTTGGTTTAGGCAGAATTTTATTTAATCCAAAGAGAAAATGATCGCGAAACTACTAATGCTAAAAAAAATATTAAACATCAGTAGTGGCTAATGAAAAGGTATATTCAGTATTAGTAGATTTCATTTAAACATTATAGTAATCAATTAAAATGAACTTGCTGCCATTATTTTCCGAAACATAATGCTAATTTTAAACAATGTCATTGATCTTGAGTTGATCCTATCTGCTATTGAGCTAAGTGAATAACCAGTTAACATTGTAACTAACGTATTGCAAAATGTTTGTAACTAACTAGTTAGCCTACTGTTTCTTGCATATTATTATTATGTAGCATTCTTATAGTTATTTTGCGTGCACTATCCTAGTTAGCCTATTGTTTCTTACATATTATTATTATGTAGCATTCTTATAGTTATTTTGCGTGCACTATCCTAAGACAACGCTCTTTCGTGTGCAAGTAGTGCCAGGCGTGCTAAAGTGCAGACACCGATCTTGCGAGTTACCTCGACATGGGCTAGACCCACGAATTGCCCATTACGTAGCTGAGGCAGGTTTGGAAGGGTTATTTAAGGTTCCAAACATGGAACTTGATCACGCATTGATCATAGCACTAGTTGAGCGTTGGCGTCCGGAGACGCAC
This sequence comes from Quercus wislizeni, assembly GCA_023055345.1. Taxonomy (NCBI): domain Eukaryota; kingdom Viridiplantae; phylum Streptophyta; class Magnoliopsida; order Fagales; family Fagaceae; genus Quercus; species Quercus wislizeni. Next base: position 45,157,845 of record JALGQJ010000003.1, on the reverse strand, counting down.
ACGTTCCACTTACCACACGGAGAGGCGGGTATCACCTTACAAGACATTGAGGTGATGCTAGGGGTTCTTGTTGATGGGTTGCCAGTGACTGGGGGTGTGAAGCTAGATTGGCCTACGTTATGCCGTGAGTTACTGGGTCATCGTCCTCTAGACTCGGTACCGCATCCCCATGAGAACATGTCTATCCTTGCTGGGGCAAGGATAAGAGTTAGCTAGCTGAAGGAATAGTTTAGAGGTCCCCTACCCGCAGATGCTACTACCGAGGTAGTGCAGCAACATGCGCGCTATCATATACTGGTGTGGTTGGGGTCGATTCTATTTATGGACAAGTTGGCAGATCGGGTGTCGATGATGCCTCTACAATTCCTGAACCCAATTAGCAATGCGAAAAAGTACAGTTGGGGCAGTGGAGCATTAGCTTGGCTATACAGGCACCTATGCAAGGCATCAGACATGAAGGCGAAGCAGATTGGAAGAGCACTGATGTTGGTGTAGCTATGGGCGTATTCGAGGTTCCCACTTATATGCCCTGTTACGAGATCGCCACAACCACTGGTGGAGGTAGGTCCCTTCGCCAGGAGGTATGTTATTTGATTACTTTGATACAATTATCATACCATTTGTCATTCACCGTGCATGTGTCTATAGTTGACTTTAATAATAAATCCATGTTGGCACTAATCTCGCGTAGCACACGATAGGTTTTGATTGACATACGATTTTATTTAGTTTGTGAAAAATATATTATAATTTTTAATATAATATAATTCTGGAAAAATACTACTTACATTAGTAAATCTGTTATTTTCACTCATTTTGTCAAGATATCCTAGCTTGTAGCCTAGTAACATAATTCGCACATCATGGGGCAATATTTACCTGAACCTTGAGTCAAACAAAAGGGACACTCAAGAGAATTGTGTATCAAAACACATGCATAAAATTCAAGCTATGTTCCTGACTTTTTGATTTTTGACGTTTTCTTTGGGCTTTTGCTTGAAAATAACAACCATTTATATATTTATTTATTTTCTTCTTGTCTTTTCCCATTATACTAATAAAAAAAGATTTTTGTCTTTTCTTCTTTCTGTGCTGTAACAAAAATGAATGAGGAATAGGTATGAGAATGGACTCTTGTCTAGTAATTGATACAAGTGCATCAAATATTCAATAAAGTACCCAGCGAAGAGTTGCCACATCAAATATTCAAAAAAGTTATAAATTGGCCCATGAAATCCAAAGTATATGTTCTATTCTATCCCTTTTGTCCAGTTGCTTGAAGAATAATTACAATAACCTTAGGATAATAACAAAAAAAAATAATAATAAATAAAGCACAAATCTGGTCTAAAGAAACCCAATTGCCCAAAAAATAATAAGAATTACCAGCAGACAAACTAATATTGACATTAAAGGTAAAGCACAAATCTGACACTATATCAAATTGTATGATTTTCAGTTCACTCGGTGGGAACTATGAAGTGTTTATTTATTTATTTTTTTAAGTTACTTTTTAAAATGTTTTTAGTTGTGTTTGCTGTAATAATAATGTTAATTTTTTTTTTATTAAAAAAATTATATAAATAGTTTGTTGTATTAAATTGTTTGGTAGTGTAACTTTTTAAGAAATGAGAGAAATTTGTTAAACTTATGTCAAAATATTATTTAAATGGTTAGGTAGATGTAGGAAAAATTCCTTATAATTAATTATTGTTGCCTTTTTTTTAAGATCATGGAAAAATAATGTTCAATTTTATTTTTTTATTAAGAAAAATTCAAAATAATTTAGAAGCTCACATTGAAAATGTAGTATTGTCAACATCTAGTTTGATGTCCCAATTTCTAAAATCCATCAAATAAATTTTTGAAAAATTACCATATATAAAATTGGTAATAGTTCATTACAGAATAATCTAGAATTCTCAAAAAAGAAAGAAAGAATAATCTAGAATTACCACGAATATAATTATGATGTTAATTAACACAATGCAATTGAACAAAGGTCATGTTAAGTTTGGTCTATACCAATTTTTTTGAGAATAATCTAGAATTCTCAAAAAACTAATGAATTCAAATGATAAACTGATTTAGGATTACAAATTTTTGTACCACAATTTTTTTTATGTGATAAATTATTAATAGAAAAAAAAAGGTTTGGACATTTCACTTTCATATAAATTTACAATTTATTTTTTCTACCTCTCACTGTTTATCCCGGTAAAATTGTAATAAAGTTATTATAGCACAAAAAAATTGTCATCCTAAAATCAGTCAAGCCGCGTTATAGGCTTTTAGCTAGGCTTGACTCGGAGTTTTCACGGATAAATTTCAAAGAAAGTTTCGGTCCGGCTATGCTGGCCCTTGCGGGGTCCATACTTTTGAAATGTTACTTGTTCATTGATTAAAAAAAAATGGTTACTTCTTCAGACTTCAGTTTCAATATACTTTCAACTACAGCAAAAGAAATTTCCGCAGTTTCAGTACTTCCTATTCAAGAAAGCCTTCTTCCCCTTTCAATGAACGTCGTGGTTCACAACTCCTTGAACTTGTGCCCGATGAAATCTATATTGTACATATCCGCCACTGCAGCTACCATTTCTATGGTTCTTCCACATGAAAACGTAAACGTAAGTCCAGTTCCGGCTCTCTTCATAGACCGACCGCCAGACTATCATATGTTTCTAATGTTCATCCTGTTCGCGTTTTTGGGAGCATTTAGTGCCTTGATGTGTTGGGTGCCTTACCGTGTGGGTCCAGCCCACATGCACTGTCAAAGCTCATTCAGGAGCTTGTTCCAAAAGTCTTCAATGCAAGTTTCTTCATTTAATGAGAAGTGAGCAAAGCATGGAGAGGTCTGACTTCTTAATGAGAAGTGTTCCAAAGTCAGCTGCCATTTCCTTGGGCAGTGACTTAGGCGTGTGAGACACGTTGAAACTGACAGAGCAGAAAAAGAAGGAAAGCAAAGGCCATTCGGCCTTGTTGTGAGCTGAAGAAAAACAGAGAGCTGAAGCAAGAGTGCAATTCGGCCATATTGTGTGTGAGTTCCAGAGAGAGCAAAATACAATGAGAAATTCAGCCATTTTGAGAGGTGCAGTCCGTTTGAATAAATAGAGAGAAATAAAGTGAGAGTGTGAGTGAGTGAAAAAGAAAAGGGAGATATTTTTTCTTTGCTCAAGTTACACACAAGGAAGATAAATTGGTGGAGTTCTCAAGGAGATTTTGGCTATAATCACGGAGAGTTGGAGCATTCAGAAGAAGATTTTGCTATTGACTTTGTGGTGAGATTGTATTTACTCATTGAGGTTTATTTGTTGTATATCCAATTTATTGTGAACACTAGTTGTAATCTCTATTTCATAGTGGATATTTTTTGGAGCTGTCTCGTGGTTTTTTCCTCTATTCTAGAGGGTTTTCCACGTAAGATTTGATGTTCTTGTGTGGTTGTGTTTATGTGGTGCTTGTTGAATTTTTTGTTTCCATAATATTGCTATTGCTTGGTAGTCATTAATTTTTAATTCACACATAGACATGGAGGGGATTAGGCATGATGCTCCAACACAAGCCAAGGGTAGCAAAAAATTTCGGGATTTCTGCCATTGCTTCCATGTTGTCAGCACTTGCAATTGTCCTTAATGCCGCAGCTCTTTGGTTTGTATGAATAAGATTTACTTATTATGTATAAATACAGTGTTATAAATAATTATGTTAAGTCTTGCTGTATGGTTAGTTATTATACCAAGTTGTCTCTTTATTTATTGATTGATTTATTATTTTTTATAATTCAATAGGGTGGGAATAATAGATTTGAACCCTAAATATTTTTTCCATGCAAGCACTAGCTAGTTAGTTAGTTGGTTATAAAATTTTTGAAAATTTTAAACAAAATAGTGTTTCAGTGTTTGGTTAGATTATTTCACTCACTACTCATGAAACATCTCAAAAACTTCATATACGAATAGTATGGTAGATTAAACTAGAGAACTCTGGGTTTATGTTATGCCACATACCAATGATCTCACCAACTAGGTAACCTAGTTAATTTGTTTTCTATGAAACTTTTGAAAAATTTGGAAGAGAATTTTTCATATTATCAAGATTATAAAATTGGGGTAACTTCTCTTTTCAATATGAAGTCCTTGTTAGATAAAACTTATCTATTAGAGAAACAAAAACTTCATGAGCTCACAAATATATAATTATTTTGACTGTGGGGGGCAAAGACTTGAACTTTTATGTTGGGCCTCAAGTCTAATTTACTAACAAGAATGCGTCCGATGAGAAGAAAATGTTTGGAAATGCCCTATAGTAGGTGGTCGTACAGAAAAATGTTTGAAGGCACTAGTTCGAGAGGGTCATCCTCCTCGGACTTGACGAATGTCAGTCAAGTGAACTTCGCATTGACTTGGGTAACCTTCCAAGAAATTCCAGCAATGAAGATAGACTTTAGGTGCGCAAGGAAATGATAAGAACACGGAAATATCTTGAGGAAAAGCTGCTACCACCGCATTAAATGTACTACAGCAGCTTTCCTGGCCGCATTAATGTGGAGAAGACTTCTGAATAGTGTTTTCAACCACTACCGCCCACAGAAAACCAAAAAAGCTGCTTAGTAGGACAGATACTTGAGTGCAGGGTTGGATGATAAACAAGTGGACGATGAGAATGAATTGGTGAAGACTATATAATTGGGGAGACCCTCCATAAGAGGGAGATCGGAAAAATACTTGCAGAGAGATATTGAAAGAGAATTATTGTAGCACAGTGAAAAGCTAACCTTCAGGAATAGCCAGTTCATCTAAAATCTTGCCCCTCAAACTTGTACCCCATCTTGAATTATTTGTCCTTTTCTCCTCGGACAAGCTTGAAACCTCAATTAACCGTTAGAAAACCCATTAAAAGCCTAGTTCTTTCACCCACTCTCTTACAAATTTATTGTATTGGGCTTATTGAGCTTATAACCCATTTCTTTTGGGTTTGGACTGCAATTTGTGACCCTACATTGACTAAATAGCACAATTATTTTCCATATTTTTTATTGTGTTTATTATTAAATTTTCTTTTGTGTTTTATTGGTTTTTTGTTTCAAATTTTTTGTTGGCAAATAGAAAATTAATCAAAGTATAATTTAGGTACGAAACAAATTGGGGTAACTAGCACACCATGCATCCAACCCATGATTTGTTGATTTTGTTTGTTTGGTTTTGTTTTTATTGTTGCTAAAGGAACTATAAGCAAAAATGTCATTTTTGTTTTTGTTTTTTGTTCTACCCCAATTAAATTAACTAATTACCCAAATTAATTAATTAATTCAATTTATGAAAGTTGCAATTAAGGCATAACCACATCGTTAATTTAGAGTTTATTGGAGCGAAAAATTAATTTGACACATGCAATATGGTCATGATGGGAGAAAAACCCAATAAGTGATAGTGAGGTTATAAGTACAAAGAATATATTTGCAGAAAAAAAAAAATTAGTTGAGGACTTCTTGTTTTATATATATATATATATATATATATATATATATATAGGTCTCTAGACTCTCCACTTCTTGAAGAATCCACTAGCAAAAATTGAGATTATAAGTACAAAGAATATATGTGCAGAAAAAAAATTATTAGTTGAGGACCTTTTTATTTATTTTTTTTTTCCGGAGAAACAAACATACACTTAAAACAAAATTATTAAGTAGAAAGAACATATAATGGACACTTTTAAAAGAGAAGCATATACTAAGCTTTACCAATTGACATGTTTTGAGCTTCCAATACTTGACATGTGGAGTTTTCAGTTCATATAAAATTGGCATGGACTAAATCACCGTGTGGCAAGCAACCATTTTTAGTTTTTTCCATAAGTAATGCTACATACAAAAAATTTGTTAAACATTTTTTATATAATTAAGCTGAGTTAACAGGTTTATATTGGTTCTTATCTGATTTCAATATTAACATCATTTTTTTACATACCATTAACCATCCACCACATCAGTAAATAACAAATTTGTCATCTCTATTTACCTATCAAAAACAAATGGAACAAGAAAGAAACAGTAATTGATTTAGTAGAAATAAATACTATTATTATTATATGGGTAATGCTGTAATAATAGTCAGGTAGTCTCGGGCTCTCACAAAAGTGGGCCAAACCCATAAAACAAAATTATTAAGTAGGAAGAACATATAATGGACACTTTTAAAAGAGAAGCATACTAAGTTTTACCAATTGACATGTTGGACTAAATCACCACGTGGTAAGCAACCATTTTTAGTTTTTTCCATAAGTAATGTTACATACAAAAAATTTGTTAAACATTTTTTATATAATTAAACTGAGTTGACAAGTTTATATTAATTTTTATCTGAGTTTAATACTAACATCATTTTTTTACATACCCACGTCAATAAATAACAAATTTTTCATCTCTTTTTACCTATCAAAAACAAATGGAACAAGAAACAGTAATTGATTTAATAGAAATAAATACTATTATTATATGGGTAATACTGTTATATTAGTCAGGTTGTCTTGGGCTCTCACGAAAGTGGTGGGCCTGACCCATGTATGAGGCCCACAGCTTTTTGAGACTGCGCGGGACTGCTTTGTTTGTCGTATTTTCAAAGCGATGGACGGCTGATCTTGACCCAATTGGTTACTTTACTCTTTTTATCTCTTTCTAATTTTTTTTGCAGTCACCATAGAGCTCTTTCTGAAAAAGAGATGAAGTCAGTATCTACAGAAAAATCGCTTCAAGAAAGGCTTCTTCAGATTTTAAGCAACGTTTTGATTCCAAGTTTGATTGCTACTTTTTGCTCCATGAAATCAATGGTTTACATCTCCTTCACTACGGCTACGATTTCTATGTTAATTCCACAAGATATTGTGGATGGAAGGCCAGTTCCAGTCTTCTTCCGAGGTGTACCCTTTTCGCGTTTTTGGGCTCCGTCAGTTCCCTGATGGTCCACCACAAACCAAGGGTTGAAAGAGTTTTCAGGATTTATGCCGTGGCTTCAATGATTTCTGCACTTATATTTCTAAGCTGTACAATTTTCGCGTTTTTGGGCTCCTTCAGTTCTCTGATGGTCCAGCACAAGCCAAGGGTTGAAAGAGTTTTCAGGATTTATGCCGTGGCTTCAATGATTTCTGCACTGGTAACTCTCCTCTACGCCACAGTACTTAGGTTTGTAGGCCCTCTTTAAAGTTAAAGTTGTAATGTTTTATATAAATTGTGATAATGTTTGTTTTTTATAAATTGTTTTTGAAGAATGTTTGTATTATAGCATAAAATGTTTTTGAAGAATGTTTGAATTATAGCATAATTGTTACAAAACTTTTTAGTAATGAGATCATTATAAAATGCAACAATTAGAAATTGCATATACATCCATTCTCTTGATGGGAAGGTTTCTCGACAAAAAAAAAGAAAAAGAAAAAGCAATTGCATATACATTCGCTCCAGTGATGAGACTTATATTATTTTTTATAGTATTATAATTTTTCATTTAGGTTTACATGTTTTCTTATTAATATTACTTATTTAGAATTATTAGTACAACCAAAAATGTCACGAGGATAGCTTCAAAAAATGAACAAATATTACATATTCATTTTGTAGCAAAAATTTTTTTTTGTGTTTTTATTTTATATATATAATTTAGAGACGAAGCAGAGGGGTGGTGATGTGGTCGTGAAACCTTTCCAAGGAGCCTTTCAGTGAGGCGACTGAGGTGCGTTGGATACTGGAGAAACGGGGTAAGAAAGGGGAGCACCTTTGTGGGATAAGGAAGCACCTCTATCGGAAAAATGGATTCCTGGATGTGTGTTTGAATCCGAGACTGGATCGTATAAAGGAGATGCTTTGTCAGATAGAGAATGCTCCCCTATCTTGTATAAAGGAGATACTGTTTGAATAGAATGATAGAAAAAGAAATGAACTAAATTTATTAAGAAATCTATCACACGAGTCCATATTTTTCCCTTCCCCTTGATTCATTTTCTCTTCTCTTCCATTCTCTTCTTTCAAATCAAACATAGGGTTAACCTTTTCTGGATGGCCTTCTAATATTTGTATATATTTTGTTATTGGATTTTCATGTTTTTGTTTTTCCTGCTTCCCCAGAACACCAAAGTCTACCTCTGTCTCTTTACCGGAAAAATGGATCTGGTCTGTGGTCAATCTAATTCATGCCAAGTATTCACCATCAAACAGGGTCGTAGAGGTCCGATCTTAGTTCCCTATGACATCCAAGGATGTAAATCGTTTGCAGAGAAGGCGGCAAAAGGACTCACCAAAAAGAAAACACACGAGGGGGCAATAGGAGGCAGAGGAAGAGAGAGAAGCATAAGTGGAGGTCGAGATGGAAAGGCTATCCGAGACATCAATAGGGACCCGAACCCAGCTCCACATATCCAGAAAATAGGTAGGCCTCAAGTTGGGTTCCTTTTCTCACAAGCCAATGGTGGTGTTGAAGGACAAGATGAAAGTTGGGATGGATTGGAGAGGGAAAAAGGAAGTGGAGGGAGAGACAGAGGAAGCATGGGAGGAGGTTAGGAAGAGGAGGCGGTCCTAAACATCAAAAGGGAAACCCTACACATTGAAAGAAACAAGAGGTCTGAAGTTGGGTTTGGTGTCTCACAAGCCAATGGCAATGTTGCAAGGCGAGGTGGAAGTCCAGATGAATGTCGAGATGCAGAAGGAGAGGGGAGCAGATCAGGGGCAAATCAAGCTCGAGATGGAGAAAGGCGAGGGAAGCTCATCAGGTGAGAGTCAAGGTCAAGATAGAGGAGAGGGAAGTGCATCAGGAGAAAATCAAGGCGGAGATAGAGATGTAGAGGGGAGCAAATCAAACGATGACAAATACGAACGCGAATGCCAAGGTGGTGGTGACATAGAACAGGGAGTACAAGAAAAAAACCTGGAAGTGATTGACTTCTCTGGAATACCACAGGCATTCTTGGCCATAATTGGCGTGATAACAGTTTCTACATAAAGGATTACCTATATTACACATGGAACATAGAGTTTATAACATGTATATGCTATGTTATATACTCTATGTTCCATGTGTAATAGAGGTAATCCTTTATGTGGCAACTGTTATCACGCCAATTATGGCCAAGAATGCCGTGGTATTCCAGAGAAGTCAATCACTTCCAGGTTTTTTTCTTGTACTCCCTGTTCTATGTCACCACCACCTTTATGTTGGCGTTCGCGTTCATCTTTGTCATCGTTTGATCTGCTCCCCTTTGCATTTCTATCTCCACCTTGATTTTCTTCTGATGCACTTCCCTCTCCTCTATCTTGACCTTGACTCTCACCTGATGAGCTTCCCTCGCCTTCTCCATCTCGAGCTTGATTTGCCCCCTAATTTGCTCCCCTCTCCTTCTGCATCTTGACATTCATCTAGATTTCCACCTCGCCTTTCAACACTGCCATTGGCTTGTGAGACACCAAACCCAACTTCAGCCCTCCTGTTTCTTTCAATGTGTAGAGTTTCCCTTTTGATGTTTGGGACCGCCTCCTCCCATGCTTCCTCCGTCTCTCCCTCCACTTCCTTTTTCCCTCTCCAATCCATCCTAACTTTCATCTTGTCCTTTGACACCACCATTGGCTTGTGAGAAAGGGAACCCAACTTGAGGCCTACCTGTTTTTTGGATATGTGGGTCTGGGTCCCTATTGATGTCTCGGAAAGCCTTTCCATCTCGACCTCCACTTATGCTTCTCTCTCTTCCTTTGCCCCCTCATGTGTTTTCTTTTTGGCGAGTCCTTTTGCTGCCTTCTCTGCAAACGATTTACATCCTTGGATGTCATTGGGAACTAAGATCGGACCTCTACAACCCTGTTTGATGGTGAGTACTTGGCATGAATTAGATTGACCATAGACCAGATCCATTTTTCCGGTAAAGAGACGGAGGTAGACTTTGGTGTTCTGGGGAAGCAGGAAAAACAAAAACATGAAAATCCAATAACAAAAGATATACAAATATTAGGCCATCTAGAAAGGGTTAACCCTATGTTTGATTTGAAAGAAGAAAATGGAAGAGAAGAGAAAATGAATCAAGGGGAAGGGAAAAATGTGGACTCATGTGATAGATTTCTTAATAAATTTAGTTCATTTCTTTTTCTATCATTCTATTCAAACAGTATCTACTTTATACAAGATAGGGGAGCATTCTTTATCTGACACAGCATCTCCTTTATACGATCCCGTCTCGGATTCAAACACACATCCAGGAACCCATTTTTTTGATAGAGGTGCTTCCTTATCCCACAGAGGTTGGAATCCCTAGTCTAAAAGTCGAGGTTGGAATCCGCCAAGAAGAACGAGATGAAATCCCCAAGACGAACAATGAGATGAAATCTGCCAAGACGAATGAGATGAAATCAAATTCTTGGGAACAATTTCCTCAAGAAAGTCCTCTCCATTCAAAGGATGTTGGACATTTAATCGCTTGCATCTCCTCCATAGCAGTTGCAACTTTTATGGTTCTTCCACAGGAAAACGTCGAAGGAAGACTAGTTCCAGTCTTGTTCAAAGACCATCCGACGCTCTTATCACATATTTCTAATCTCTGCCCTCTGCGCATTTTTGGGCTCCATGGGTTCTATGTTGATCCAACACAAGCCAAGGGTTGAATATTTTTGCAGGATTATTGGCGTGGCTTTTATGTCTCTACGCCACAGCTCTCTGGTTTGTAGTCATCCCCCTTCCCTCCTCAATGTAACCAAAAAAAAAAAAAAAATCCAATGGGGATGAATCTTTGGGTAATGGTATTTAAGTTTGCTTTTATAAAGAATTTAGTTCAATTACTCAAAGCTTTTGTTGTTGGGATTTTCATTTCTTTTTGTTTCCTAAATTGTGTTTGATGTGAATATTAATATTTAACGAATCCAATAGTTGCGATTTGTGAAGTTCAGAACTCAGCAGCAAACTTGAAATTCTTGAGAAACTATTTCACTAATCTTTTTATTCTTTTTATTTTTATTTTTTGAAAGGTTTCAAAACTTTCAAAAACCATTAACACGAACAGAATTGAATGAAAAAAATAACTCAATCTTTGATGACTTAGTTTGTGAATCTTTGATGACTTATTTGGGCAAATTAACCTAGAAGGAAGAACACAGGAAGTGTTACAAGCTTTTAATTGGGAAAATCATTGCTAAGAACGTTACATGGGCAGTCAATTAAACGAACCATCATGGAAATTTTCCTGTTGTACTTCAATTTCTTGTGGCAATGAATCTCTATTCCCCTTCAAAACAAAAAAAAAAGGAAGTAATTACATGATCATTTGAAGCCTTGGGCATTTCCTCTTGAATATTATAATTTAGTTTTGACATATGTCGAGTCTAGAGTTTAGGTTGGTAGATCGTGAGCAAAAGTGTCTTGTAATTTGTCTTAGAAAGTTTATCTTTAAATTCAAGACTGCGACTAAGGTTTCTGCATAACAAGTTCAAGCTTTAGTTGTTTGATAGCAAGTTGATTGATTGAACAATAAGTTTTTGATAGATTGAGATTATTTTGAATCAATCGAACTGCATAATTCAGAAATGCAAATTCAGCACCTCCTGGTAATACTGTAGAAGGAACACAGGAAATGTTATGGTGGCTTTGCAAATTGAAATCAAGTAGCCTTGCTCTCGGGCAAAATTCTAGTGCAGGATTGTTAGCTTTAATTGAGAAAATCATAGCTACGAACAATTCATGAGCTGTAAATTAATTAACTAATCATTAAATTTTCTTTTATTCAAAAAAAATGAGCAACCAATTCTCTAATCCGATAATAAAAAAAACCCAATTATGTTCAAATAGAATTAAATAAATCAATCATAATATTTTAATCCTAGGCTTGACTCGTTTACAATCATATCAATATCTACTATAGGCCTACCTCCAAAATCACAAGCCTAGCCTAAATATACCGCTAACCCCCTTTTCATCCTAACCTCACCCTCCACCAAATCTTGTGAAAAGAGAAAGAGACACTGTGCGAGATCCCACTTTTATGGTTAAAAACAATAATTAAAAAAAAAAAAAAAAACCAGTAGATAAGTTAATTATTTGAAGCCTTGCCCATTTCCTATTGAAATATTATATTTTAAATATATGTATATATATGAGATATCAAAATTTGGATTGGAGACACAAACATGATACATGATCCAACTAGCGCTATGCAACTGACAAAGTAGAAAAATTGAAACAAAAAACAGTATTTAGTTCTTGAATCTAACACCCCGGCTGGTTGCTACATTAATTCCAGAGGCTTCTCCACCATAAGGACGAATAGGTTTCTTGATCTCCTGCACCTGCCCTTTCCGACGATTCACTTTTTTCTTGTGTTGTTCCTGCATATTTTACAAAAGAGAGAGATTGGTTACTAAATACAAGAATAAAGTTATTTGTTACATTCAAGCAGTCTGTCATAATACCTTGTACTTCTTTCTAGGATTTTTGGTTTGATTCTTGCGGTTCCGAGTCAGCCCTCCGTTCTTCTCCATCTGCAGCAAGTTTGACAGAAAATATACAATGAGAGTTTGGAGACACAGATTATGGTCAAGATCTGACAAGCCAGTGAAAATGGGGGTGTGCTCACCTCATAAGTGATATAGCGTTTTCCATCAATGGGTTCAGGAGAAGATGGGACTACCGCTGAGGTCCTGCAGAAGCAGAAATGTTTTCAGAATACAAGACTACCAGAACCACAGAAAATCTAAGTGTGTAGCAACAGCAATTAAAGATTTGACTGGCACTCATAAACCATAAAAATTGCAAGACAAATAAACAATAATAATATTAATAATCAAACACACACACAAACATATGGACAGAAAAATCTATTGCACATGAGAGTAAACTTTAACTGTATAATACAGCACAAAGGGATTTGAACAAGTTATTCTTCTTATTCATAGATGTAATACTAAATACAAACCCATAGAGGGAATCCAGAAACCTGACCATAACTATTAGGAGGTAGCAAAAAGTATATCATCTAATCACAGTGCAGAAACACACCTTGAATACATCTCAGCTTTGGCGGCAAGTTTTGCAGCTCGTCGTTGTTCAGCTTGTTTGTAATATTCATCTTCTGAATCTCCTGTATCACCATCCCCCATGTCAGCATCCCCATCGACCTCAAAATTGTCAACTTCATCCACAACATCATCCTCCCCAACATCATCCTCAGATTTGATTCCAGCTCCAGCCAACACTGGGAGCTCATGCTTCCACCGCCTTTCTCCAATATCATCCCTTTTAGGTAAATTATCATCACCAGAAACCACCTTCCATATAGATTGAATACAAATGTTATTTAAATAGAGATACTTTTAAACTTCTCAAGAAAATCAACTAGCAATATGATTTCCCTAAGTTGAGAATTTTTTTCTTTTTCCTAGCTATTGGAATATATCATCAGAAAGAGAATCTATTATTCACACAACACATTCAAATGTTTCTCCATCATATTACAACCTAAAATTCGACAACCAGAATCACATACATAAATCAACTATTGAATCATCCACACAAAAATGTAGGACACTACTATAGTAGATAGATAGTAAAATACAATAAAGTTGTTGGGTTGCAATATGAAGGGCTACGAATGAACCAAGCCAAGCAACATGATGGAAATTCAGGATTGTAAATTTAATTGTATTTCGTACATGATTCAAGCTCAAAATCATTACCAAACTAGATTACATGTTGAAGCTTAATTCATTTTCTTGTTGAACAAACTTAAGCTTGTTCACGAGCTTACATGATTAACTTACTTTTTTTCCTATGACTAAAATATTTTATTCCTTCACCAACAAATTAAAAAAAAAAAAAAAAAAACTAATAACTTAATTATAGATTAAGTTATATTATTTGAATTAATTAGATAGATTGTTTTTTGTTTATGAACTTAAAAAAGTTAGATCCACCAATACTGTATTGTTAAAATTATATATAATTTTATTATAAAATGAATTTTTTTATATTATCAAGATAATATAAATAATAATTTGATATCATATGAACTTATTTACAACTTACGCAATCCAATCTCAAGCCTATATAAGTATATTTTTATACATTTACACATACAAACATATAATATTATACATACTTAAGTCGAGCCTCATCCCCACAAGGTTGTTGTTCACAAACACGTTATCATGTTTGAGCTCGGCTTGTTAATAGTCATAAATAGCTCAGTTCATTTACAACCAGTAAGGCATAAATGACTTGACTGATGGTTGAGTCATTTGATATATTAGGCAAAAAGAGTCATATCTTTTTTGAGTAGAACATTTATGGCAAAGCAGTGGTTTCCAAATTACAATGTACATTCCTGCTTTAAAAATGGGGGAAGAAAATTTTAAATATGGTCATTTGTAACCAATGGCAAGACTTAAAAGTTAAGGTACTGTTGAGAAGCCTTAAAACTTAAGAATGGAAAATAATTGTTGCAACATGTGCCAAATTAATTATTTTTTCCCACCAAAACATAAACCCTTAAGAAGCAAAAATGTATCATTAGACATGCACGGCACTCTAACCCCAACCTCATGCAACAGTTGAAAAGGACCCATGAAATGTCAGTATCAATCTTCTTTTTTGGGGGATACCCAACATGGACAACCAAACATTGATGCTCATGTTCAAAATATTACATTAAATTTATAAAAAAAATTAAAAAAAAATTAAAAACCAGCTGTTGTATTAAAAAGATTAATTATTTTTTCCCATCAAAACAAAAATCCTTAAGCAAAAATATATGTTTTGACATGCAGGGCACTCTACACCCAACCTCATGCAACAGTTGAAAGGATCCATGAAATGTCAGTATCAATACCCTTTTTTGGGGATACCCAACATGGGCAACCAAACAATGGTTCTCGTGTTCAAAATATTATATCAAATTACAATTTTCAAAAAAAAAAAGAAAAAAGAAAAAAAGAAAAAAAGAAGAAGAAAGCTTTGAGTAGCCTTAGTACCCAGCTGGCATATGAAAGAGATCCACTATATATATGTGATGGTTTTCTTTCATATGCAGGCTACTATTGATTGATGAAATTAATGTCCATATAAACTCAAACATACAAAGAGGAGGTCCAATCAAGTTTTATACCTTGGGCTTATTTGTTTTAGCAGGAACAATTTGGGAAAGTTTACTCGTGCTCAATGAACTTGCATGACCATTACTGAATCTAGTAGCCCCCACGTCTATAGCATCATCATCGAAATCATCATACGTCACAAGTCGTCTGTTCCATTCCAGCTTCAATGAATTAGTACTTTAAATTTCAGAAAGAAGCCAACACTAGAGAGCTTAGGCAGAAACAGTACCCATTAACTGGCTTCAGACGTTTCTGGGCTTTATCAGACTTTGAAGCTCTGGAACTAAGGATACCCTCTTGTTTCAATCTTTCTTCGTGGGCAGCTCTTACTTTTAACATTTCCATGCTTTTTACACCAACTTGATCACTCTGCCATATTTAACAGTTGCACATTAGCCAAATTGCAGCAACAAATATTTATGTTAAAAGAAAAGATATATGGGGACATGTCCTAGATAAGGCCAAGTAGCATAAAAAGAACCATGTAGCAAACTCGAAATAGTTAGGATTTATCTTAGTTGTGTTGAATTGAGATAAAATAGAAAAATAAAAATTAAACATAACAAAAATGATTGATATCAGAAAAGAAACATGAAAAAGCATCAAACTTATGATCTCAAATTTGTGATCACGTCTCCATCAAGAATAATTCACCTGGCGTTTGCGTTTTCCTGCTTTGTTCTCACTATCCTTCAAAGGTTCCACGTTTTCCAACTCAGCTGTGTTATGAGGCTGCAGTATTAAAAGAAAACTAAGACATGAACTAAAAAGAGAATCACTCGAAGACAAAGCATGTATTACTAAGTTAAAGAAGTAAAAACAAGCATGTTTTGTAGCGAAAAGACCTACCACTGTTGTTTCTTGGGTTTCAGCTGAAGGATAGGGCCCCTGATCTTTTGTAACAGAATCACTTGGCAATGTAGTATTCTCTCTACCCAACTTTACTACCATTTCAACCCCTTGATTGTTGTTCAGGAACTCCTCAAGTTCAGATGGAAGATTCCCATCAAGTTGTTTTGTCTGTTTGTGGAGCAAACATTAAAAAGAAGCAATTTGTCAGGGAAACCAATCCACATCTGAAATAACAAACCAGTATACCTCAATGACACAACTGCTATAATCATCTTTGTGCACAAAATGAGAAGAAAAATATGGGTAGAACACAGGTACTCATATGATCACAGAGGTTAAACGTTGTCACATATAAAGCAATTTGATAAATGTAATACATAGAAAAATAATTCATCTTTTCCCAGTTGTTAACCAACTAGACCAAACCAATTTTTAATGATAAGCTTAGATCCTATCCACATCTTTTTAAAATTTACCAAAAATATATGGTGCATACCATATCAGATATGAAAGTACTTAGTTTTAACTTGTACAACCATCTATTGCAGCTATGTTGGCATAGCTTTTTTTTTTTATTATTATTTTTTTATTTTTTAAATTATATGCACTTTTCATCAAAAGCAATAGATAGGCATACTTAGAGACAAAGGCCACCATTCAACAATTGTCCTTATCTGAAAAAAAATATATATATACATATATGTGTGTGTGTGTGTGTAACGTAGCAATTAAAGCATAAAATTTTTAGATACATATCTATATGTAAGTTTAAGAAGCAACGCCCATCTATATAGCATTGCAATATATCCTAACAATGACAGATTAGCAAAATGTTTTAAATATTCCATTATACCTGAACACTTATTTCAATTTTTTTCAAAGATGAATTAGTTTTAGATAGTGCATTCTAATTTGGATCTTTCTAGCAGCACTGATAGCAGTTGACCTATCGGAGTGCCAGTCCATCAGAAACTTACACTTTTTAGTTATAATGAATGAAGTGAACCCCAGGACAAAGAATGCACTAGTCAACTGATTCCTGAAAGACAACAATAGTCACAGTGCAACAATAGTCACAGTGCACCAATTTAACTAATTTGAGAGGGGAACCTGATTCCTGAAAGAGAGGCAGAAATACAAAACATGTATAAAAATATTAATGTACCATCAATAGAGAGACACAAGCCACATTGCGTACACATTATGTAAGTACCAACTTTTTTAACAGATTAATACAAACAAATGATTGTTTTAGGACCACAACACTTATTGTTATAGAAAATAACTACCTACTTATCAAAAAATAATAATGTTAATTTAGCATTTTGATGGAGAAGAGAAGACCTTATCCAATAAGCTCTTGATCTCTACAAGGCGAGCTAGCACAGGATGATCACGAATGGGCTGCCCTTCAGACTTGAGAAGGAGATAGAAGGTTATAGTTTGGCAATACAAGAGCAAAAGAAGCTGCTTCATCTCCAAATAACGCACTCCTCCTTCCATCATGATTTCCTCCTTTTTAACCTTACAACATCAAAGCATTTACAATGCTGAATGCTAAGAAACCAATCAAAAGCATCATTACATGTTATGACCTTCTGAGTGTGTGTGTGTGTGTGAGAGAGAGAGAGAGAGAGGGGGGGGGGGGGGGGGAGGGAAGAGAAAGAGAAACTGTAAATGAAAATTGGTGTGAGGACACTGGCAGGATGTACAGGGTGAAGAGTAGGAACCACAAATATATGAACCCGGTTGGGACAACGTAACGAGTCAGATCTATGGGCATTTAAACATTCAAACATTTTAAAATCTTTTAAAAGCTAAAAAAATTCAAGGAGCATCACATATCAAAGAGAAACCTATTACCAACCCCCTGCAGATACCACAGATAAACATAGAACAAAACATAATATAAGCCCCTCAAAAAGGAAAAATTCAGAGATAAATCAATCCATTTCTAGGTAGACTCCATCTAAATCATCCTTAATGAAGCGATGCACTTTATACCACTCACAATAAACTAATCATAGAAGAAAATATAATACCATGCTTAAAAGTGGATCTACTTTTTTTTCAAGCTGTTCAATTGCATCATTCAGCTCCGACAGCAAGCCAACTAATTCTGGAGCAGAACTGTGGGATAAAAAACATTATTAACCAAGCATGCAGAAGCAAAAGTTATCACTGCTAATGATAATAAAAAAAAAAAAAAAAAAAAAAAAAAAAGAGACAGACATTTATAGCATGAAGCAGTGATTAGAGGCCTACCCCAAAAACATAAAACTCAGCAAAATAGCTTATGAGCATATTTAAGAAGCAATAAGTGGATCAAGATCTAAATAATAGAAAATCTACAATTATCACAGTCAAGCATGTATTTGATACATACAACAACCTATGTAAGAAATTCAATGCCTTCATAGCAAAACAATCACATCATACATATATCCAATTAACAGTTAACAAGGCTCAATATTGCAAACAAAATGGAGCAGGGGCATGATGAGAAGCTCAATAGAAACTGTCTAATAGAAGAGGATGCAGGCGGAAGATCTCTTAATAAACCACCACAAATACTAAACATCTTTAGATTTTGCAACACCAGATGAGTTCACGGAACCAAAGCCAAATGTAATGTGATAACACACTGTTGGGGAGATAACGCCTTAGGAAGCCACCAACTGAGTAGTTAATATAACATATATGGACATCACTTATCCCAAAAGACTTAAGCCTGTGAGTTTGGGCCCAACTATGTTGTATTAATCACTCCATCTTGACATTCTTATTCAATGTGGAACTTCACTCACACGTGTATTCCTAACACACATTCTATTAAATGTAGGTTCCACCTCTAGAAAGTGGATGGAACACCTTTTTTTTACATGTCCTTTTTTACTACTTCTATTGGCATTATTTTTTGTCTTCCTCTACATTTTTTGTTCCCTTAACTTGAATCAACTTATTCTTTCTCACCAGTGCATTACTTGCTATCTTTTGAATGACCAAACCATCTCAAGAAAACCTCCCTCACATTTTCATTAATATGGGCCAACCCTATCTTTAAAGGGGATTTCCTCATTTTGAATCTTATCTTTCCATGTACTTCCACTTATCCAAGCTACAAAAATCCATTACTCTAAAGAAATCGTCAACTTAACTATCTCCTTTTTTTAATTTTTTGATAGGTAATAAAAGTTTTATTGATAGCAAAAGTGCAATGTATTTACAATTGTCAACCCAACTATCTCAACACCTTCAGTTTCACTTACATATAGTGAATAATGGTTGCCCACTTGACATCAAGCAACAATTGCTACAATCCAACGGCATTTCAAATCACCTTTTAAAAACTTCATTGCAAGTACAAGGCCCACTAAAAAATCCCCTAGACACCCTTATTTTCATTCTTAGAAAACCCCTCCCCTTCCCCACCCTTCAAAAATAGATTCAATTTCTTCATATAGTTGAACCAAGATTTTTTCTATAGATAATATAATTGCAAGCATAATTTTTCCACAAAATTTGGAGCTATGAAAGCATACGAAAAGGGGAACCTCCCTAGTTAAAGGAAGCAAAATAATACTGCAGACCCATATGCAAATATTCCTGTGGCATGTCCTATGTTGTTAATTTGAAATAAGAAGAATGGATAGGCCAATCTCGTTACTCCATCATGTTGAAAGACACAATGACTCTATTGTGCATCTTGTATTAGTTCCCTCCTTCATCAGCTTTCAACAAATTCTTACTCAATCTTTGGCTCTCTAAGATAGCTAGACTAGCTCAACAAAATAAATTTCTAAGTAAAAACACCCCACACTAGATTTCATCTCTGATCATAATCTTATTACATTTCTAACACCACCACCTGTTTGAGCTCTGGAATGGCTATTACTTATGAAGCTACAAAACCTTTCTCCTTATCATTTTCTTCTGAGTATTACATTTCAGCCTTGATCAAAAAGAGTAAGCTAAAAAATATAACACACGAACAAGTGCAGAAATATAAGAACTATACAAATAAAAATTGAAAAACCTTACCTATATAAAACATCCATTTGTTCCTCCTTTGATAGAGCACTCAAATCTTTCTTAACCTCCTCATAAGCTGCTCCCGTGTCATCAAGGCTTCTTTTATCCCTGGATATTTTTTTCTGCCTTTTCTTTTGACTGACATTTCCTGTACAAGCAGCGATATTGGGCTATGTGTCATTCAAAAGAATTAATAGTCCATACACCCCTTTAAAAGTAACGAGGGGACTTTGGAGACTTTAAGAGGGACTTTGGGGATTTTGAGAGGGACTTTGATGACGATGAGACATTGAACGGTAGTGAACTTGATACATATAATGTTATTAGTGTCCAAAATATTACGGACACAATCCCTGCCTACGCACCTCTTGCCTTTTTATTTTCTTCAAATACTTGAAAAAATATGATTGATCCTTCACATATTGAGACACCATTTGTGTCTACTTGGAGAGAGGGGATAAATTTGTACAAAGGGTTGACTTTTGCCAATAAAGTGGACAGTGGCGGAGCCACACACATAGGTGGGCCCCCCCCCCCCCAATTTTAAAAAATTAATTTATAGTATGTATATTATTTACATTTTAAAAAATGTAGCATGTAAAAATTGAAGTTGACCCCCCCAAATTTTGAGTTATTTCAATGGTACTCTTAAAAGAAAGAGAAATTATATTAAAATCATATAATTTAAGAGGTTTAACAAATTAAACTATGCAGAAAATGATAAATTTTTGTACATGTCTAATAGAAGAAATACATGACTTTTATATACTCATTAAAATTTAGAAAATGATAAATTCTCTTAGTAAATTAATTTATATATGTGTGTGTGTAGAGATTTGTCTTAACTAATATATTAGCATCACAACTTGGCCCCCCCAAACCAAAATTTCTGGCTCCGCCCCTGAAAGTGGAGGTGCAGCGCATATTAACAATATGTGCCCTCAAGGAAAACAAACATTTTTTGATCAGTAGGTCGACCACGAAAAAACTTTGTGCGAAATGCGTGGATGAGTCATGCAAGTGGTATGTCGCGCAGTCATGAAGCCCAATCTCCACGGACTATGGATGGTCACCGTGTATGTGGGTCCTCACACGTGTATACAGATTGGGGTGCGAAATGATGGTAGAATGATGAATTGTAATTTTATTGCATCAGACATCCTTAAGAAGTTTTGTGAGGATCACACTACCCCAATTTGTGGCAAAAAAAGTATTAATGTATCTATGATAAAAGTTTTTATCTAAAGTAAAAATAAAATATATAGCAATAAACATCAATTTATCCAAGTCATTCTATGTAATATAATAACAATATATTATTATACACTATATGTATAATGCAATAGGATAATATTTAATCAAAGAGAATATAGAAGATGACAACTTAAAACACAAAACTAAATTACATCAACTCAAAGTAAAATTCTAATTAACACAAAAATTCATCAACCTAAAGAATTGATGCAATAAAAAAAATCAAACAAAAAATGAAAAACAAATTGAGAGAGAGAGAGAGAGAGAGAGAGAGAGAGAAGTAACATTTTTTGTGAGAAAACTATGCATAGAATGAAAAAGAAAATGTCAAATTTATAGTAAGATATTGAGAATAAGAAGAGTCAAAAGAAAGGAAGATAAAAAGGTAGAGAAAGAATGATATTAAGGTAGAAAGTAGTGGGGAGATGAAGAAGTAAAAGGAAAGGAGAGTTTTGGAAAATTAATAATAAAAATAATGGTTAAAAGATATTTTAATTTTTAAATAATTAAATCACCTTAAATGAGAAAATGTTTTAAAAAATATATAAGAAAAATTGAAAACAAAAAATGATGACGTGGCTGCTGATGTGGCTCAACGTGAGCGTAGCAACATTAAATGCTACGCTTCAGCTTTTAGTAATATATAGACTAACAATAAAATATGGATAAGGCATTTA
The DNA here is from genome assembly GCA_023055345.1 of Quercus wislizeni. Taxonomy (NCBI): domain Eukaryota; kingdom Viridiplantae; phylum Streptophyta; class Magnoliopsida; order Fagales; family Fagaceae; genus Quercus; species Quercus wislizeni. The sequence goes on along the minus strand of JALGQJ010000003.1, from coordinate 45,135,918 downwards.
CACTGGTAACATATTGGTGTTATACGTGCAAAGGGAGTGAACAATCTGTGGATCACTTAGTGCTTCATTGTCCTATAGCTTCTGAATTGTGGTGTATCATGTATGGAATTCAGGTTCATGGAGTTTCTTGGGTGATGCCAAAGTCAGTTGTGGATTTGATAGCCTCTTAACAAGGTCATTTTCGTAGACATCGGGATACTATGAAAGATATTTGGCTGATATTAAGCTGTTTTTTCTTTAAATGATGTTTGAGTGGACGTTAGTTGTGGGTTCTCCTTCTTTATGTTCATTATATGATTTTGTTGATCATTGTAATCTGTTAGATTGATTGTATTGCTCCCTTTGTATACTTGGGTATTTGTTTTCTATCAATAAAATTTACTTATCAAAAAAACACAAAAGAGGATAACCCAAGCTTGAAAATAAATACCAAAGGTTTATCTTACTTATCTCTTTACTTCCCTTTTTCATTAACAAGGAGAGAATATTAAACCCTCACCTCTAGAGTTAATTCCCTATCACTCGTATCACTACAATCTTCAATTACATCAAGGCCAAAGTCTTCAATTGTATAAGATTCTGCTTTTTGCATCTGTAGTTTCTTAACCGCTTCCTCCTCCTTCAAAGGTCCGTCATCATCACTTGATTGTGCCTTCATCAGAAACAAAAAGGTTAGAGCAACTACAAAGACAACCTCAATTATACACACATGATTGCATTAAGAAATTAGTTTGTGAACAAGATCGTTTCCATAGAGGCAGTAAGTGATTGATGCTGAAATATATATATATATATATATATATATTAAATACAAAGTGGAAAAAGTGAGAAGGGGTGTGGAGCATGATTGGACAAATGGCAAATTATATTCAAATCATCACCTCATAATCAGCATTATCGCCATGATAATATTCCTTCTTTTTTCCACCCCATAGAGACTCTTGTTCTTCCTCATCGTCTTCATCATCTTCAAGCATAGCATCTTCGACTCCACCAAATTTTTCCCGTAAATATTTCTGTGTCCTAGCCACTACAGACAATATGCATAATTAATCATACAAAACGTTACTCCAATTGTTGTAAGAACCAAAGGGAATAACAATTGAGAGTTTTTTATGTAAGAAAATATGTAGAAAACGATTTAGAACCCATCCCCCCTCCCCCTCTACCCCCCCCAAAAAAAAGAGAGAGATTCTCATCGGAGTCCATTCTATCATTTCAGCTAAGGGAATACCAAGAGATGAACCTAGTGCTACCTAAGGTCACTTATAAGTGCCCCATAATAATTCCAGAATAGCCTAATACCAATTAGCCAACTTGAAAACACCCTAAATTACACTTCGGAGATATGCAACCCTGGTGCAGGTGTAAAATTGCAGAATACGCATGTGTAGGATGTATGATTACTTTTTCTTAATGAATTAATTTACTTGTTCCCAAAAAAAAAAAAAAAAAAAAAAAGTTATAGGAATATGCATGAAACACAATGACATAGAGAGTTGGGTTGGTTTGCAATAGCATTGATTTACTACGATGCTCATTCTTTTATTACTAATTTGTGTTTTGCAGTTTGAAGCAGTCAAACTTTTGTTTAATATTTATTATATACATCTACATCAATATTACAGGCTCTTGTACGGAATAATGGTATTTTATTTAGCTAATGAAATCTTTTACAAATGTAGGTGTGATTCTTTTTTTCTTTTCTTTTTTGGAGGGGGGTGTTAAGCAAGAATTTCCTCTAATCAACTTCACATTTTCTCAATTAGAGCATCTCTATTTATGTAGATGTAGTTATGCAGTTGTTTTTTATCAAAAAAAGAAAACAAACAGCTTGAGATATACTTTCAAAGAACAAAACTGATTAAATGCAAAGCAAGAAATTGCAAACCAATTTCCTTACTTTTTGCAATATCTCCAGTTTCATCATCTTCATCCTTGTCATCATTCATACCCTGTAAGCAACATTAGGATTGCCAAGTGGGAAAGAATAAAGATACAAACAAAAATCACACTGCTTGCTACATGCTTGTGCTCAATCAAACAAACTGACAAAATAAGAATTCTGCCTTAACATGTTTGTTTCAGTTATGCAGAAGAGATCTATAAATTTTTTTTTTTTTTTATAGGTAAAAATTATATAGAAGAGATTTGTATAGTTTTCACATATAGAAGGCTCTCTTAAAGTTCACAATTCTTTTTAGCAAGATCTTTTAAATGTTTAAAACAGTTATATGCTTTCACAAAACTAAACAAAATGTAACTTTAAACCTAATTCACACATGACAAGGATTTTTTTTTTTATAATAGAAGTAACAACATTTAATTGGAAAAGAAAAAAAAACTAAAGTAAATCCTACATTATTCTCAACTGGAAAATCTATTTTAAAATTTCAAAGCAACTATTACAACTTGATATAAAAGGGGAAAAAAACCCTTGAGATCAAAGACAGGTATCTCATCATCTGAGTCCACAATATCACCATTCGCATCCAGCGGGATAATATCCCCCTGCTTATGAACTGCAAACACAAATAAACATTAGAAAACCTATCAATTTTTCCTAAAAACTAAAACAATAGTACAAATACAAAATAAGTTTGTCACTGTCTTCATAACATTGAAACAGTAAGAAACAGAAAAACAATAAATCAGAGAGCTTAAAAATAAAAAAGAGCACCAAGCTCAGTGTACTAAAATGCTCTGTCACATTGAAAAAATATAGGCCAAAATACATTGTTTGTCTCTAAACTTTAACCCTTGAGCAATTTTAGTCCTTGAAGTTTAAAGAGATCACATTTAGTCCCCAAAAAACTGAAAGTGATCGCTTTAAGTCCCCAACAAACTAAAAGTAAAGGCTTTTAATTCCTAGACAGTTAAAAGTGATCAATTTAGTCCATATCAAACTTAAACCAATGGCTTTTAGTCCCTAAAAAACATTATTTTAGTCCTTGAAAACATAAATTGATCGCTTTTAGTCCTTAAAAAGACATAAATTAATTGATTTAAGTTCCTATGAAGTGATGGTGTATCATTTTTAGTTTGGCCAGGGACTAAATGCAATCACTTTAAACTTCAGAGACTAATATTGCTCGTGAACTAAGCTTCACAGTGTGTTTAAGCCAAAAATATAAAAGAAAATACTAACTGCACAAATTATTCAAAACCCATCAACTTTTTTCTCTTTCTTTCTCAACTAAGAATACTACTAATACAAAAAAAAAAAAAAGTGAATCAACGATTCCACAACATCCAAATTGTGAGCAGCAGCACAAAAAACAATGAATACAGATTCTCAAATCTCATCTCCAAGTTCAAGTCTTTGTTTAATAATTACACGAAGAATTGGAAGAAAAAAAGAAAAAAAGAAAAGAAACGGAGAATGAGCTTTGCTTATAGGCATCAATTTCATCGTCCATGTCATCGGAGGCAACACCACAGTCGCGTGAAAAACTCTTAGGGTTTATGACCTTTCCTCTCTTACCCATTGCTACAAAGATTCAAGATCGTCCTTGCCAAATAACAATAAATATAAAAAAATTTAGTTAGTTATCATGTTTCAAAACAATGTTGAAAACTAGCATCTCGAGTGTCTAAAACTCGAGTTCTAAGATAAAACTCGAGTTTTTAAGTCTCGATTTGTAAGAGGGTGGGTTTGAGGGGGAAAAATAACATGAAAATCGAGTTTTAAAGACTCTATTTGCATAAATTGCAGAAAAACGCCGCTATAGGGCTTTAAAACGTCACTATAGGGCTTAAAAATGTCACTATAGGGCTCCCAACTGGTACTCATAATTTTTTTTTTCGCAGGAAAACGCCGCTATAGAGTTTTAAAACGTCATTGTAAGGCTTAAAAATGCCACAATAGGTGAAATTTATTTTGCATAAAACTCGAGTCTTAAAGACTCGAGATCTATGTGGCATTTTCACATTGACAAAACGAGTCTTTCGGACTCGAGTTTTAATATGGATCTCGAGTTTCTAAAACTCGAGATGCTATTTTCCCTAATTCTTTCAAACGTTGCCTAACTTACTACATAGAAATGTTGAACGTGGTTAGTCTGCTCATTCCCCCAAGATTCAAAGAAGTAAAATTAATAAAATAAAATTAACAAAACCCCTACATCATAAATTCGTAGTTCCATTTATTTACATAGCTTAAAAGGGTTATTAAAAACAAGGTAATATGAATAGAAGAAAAGTATTACCTGAAGTGAAAGGTGGCGCAGAGTGAGAGAGAGAGAGAGTTTTATGGTTTGAAATAATAGAGTTGGTCGAAAGCAAATGGTGAAAGGAGATTGGTAATGTGTAGAATGGTGGCTGTGGGTGGCGGTGATTTGCCGAATGAAGGAGAGATTGGGCGGCGGCAACAATGAGAAGGAGCGGTGCGTGGAGGGTGGGAAACAAATGAAAGCAGAGGAGGAGAAGGGGGGAGGGACTTCCCTTGCCAAATAAACTCACTATTGTAATAATTTTGTTAGTTGCCCGGATTTAGAAGAATATGTAAAAATAGCATCTCGAGTTTTAAAAACTCGAGATCTAATTAGAACTCGAGTTTCTAAAACTCGAGTTCGTTGTTTTGATTATTTCTTACGTGGACAAATATGCCACGTGGAGCCACAGAAATCGAGTCTTATAGACTCGATTTCTGGCCACCACTTAAACAAAAATCAAAAGCACTCAAACGGCACATTTGAAAGTGACATAACTCTTTCAAATTCACTCACTCTCAAACTCCGCCCTCTCTCATTCACTCTCAAACTCACTCACTATCACTCTCAAACTCACTCACTCCCTCGTAGCCCGCCGTTCGTAGCCCGTCGTCGTTCGTAACGCTGTTCGTACTCTCTTTTCAGGTTCTGGGTTCTCTTTTTCTTTTTTTTTTCTTTATGCTATTTTTTGATTCGTGTGATGGGTTATTGTAAATTTAAGTTCTTTTCTGTTTTGGGTTCTTCAAATTTTGGGTTTTTGTAGCTTAGTTTAGTGGCTGAACTGAACTTAGTCTTTTGTGTTTTTGTTTGGGTTTTGGGAATTAATGGCTGAATTGTATTTGTGGTTATGGGTTGCTTTCTGGGTTGTTAAATCAGTGGGTGGGTTGTTTCAAACTTATAAAAGAAAAAATTGTATGGGTTGTTTTCAATGTTGGAGGAGGAAACCAAGCTTGTTTCAGAATATAGTTTTGAATGTAGTTCCATTATGCCTTAGCTGATTATTTGTAAGGAAAGGAATGGGTGAATGTTTAAGGGACAAGGCATATTTTAGTTCAGAGAATGATAGCTAAGTTATGTGATGGTGAAGAAAGAGGAGAGGAAAAGAGAGAGGGAGTTTCAGGGAGAGAAGGAGGAGCCAGTGAGGGAGGAAAATAGGAGAGAGGCACATTGGAGGGCGGTGAAGCGGCAGTATGATAGGGAAGAAGGGTTGGAGAATAGGGAATTGGAGTTGGAAGAGAGGGAGTTGATGTGGGCAAAGAGGGAAGTTGAGAGAAGGTTGAGATTGGAAAGGGAATTCGATGAAGAGAGGCGGGAGAGAATGAGGATGGAGGAGGAGAGGGAGGAGAAGGAGATGGAGTGGAAGGAGAGGATGCTGGGTTTGTAGATTGAGCATGTGAAGCAAATGATGCAAATGTAAGCTGAGGCGTGCCAGAACCAAATGTAGGTTCTTGGGGTCATGGCTCGGCTTGTTTGTCAGTTTTTTAGGTCGGCGAGTGATGGGTTGGGTGGTGCATTGGGAGGTATGCCGCCTCACGTTTTGCATAATTTGCAGCATCCAGGGGGATTGGGCGACAATGGGAAGCCGGATGCAAATTCGCCTCCTGAATTCATGTAAACTGTGTAATTCAAATCCTTTATTATTGTTGTTGTAGCTCTAGAGACATGTCCATCAGTTGTTTTTTATGATATTGATTATCTTTATAATATGATCAATGAATAGAATTCTTTTTGCATCTTTATTTGCAATGGAATATTGTGATTCTTGTTTGTTCTGTTTAGGAGTTACAAATTCTATCTACTATCAAGCTGCACTTCATCTAGACCTTCTAGACTTTTGTTATGTTTCTTATTTTAACTCTCTGAATTATTTGTTATGTCAGTTCAAAACCTGGATGATGCTCACATATGTAATGAGTTTGCATATGCCTGGGAGTAAAAATTAATTTCATATGGTTTCAACTACTTAATAAGTTGTATTGTGAATTAATATCGTCATTGTTTTGTTTTTATGTTATCAATAAAGGTGGTATGAGTTACTCTTTTGTGCTATAATATCCTTGACCATTGTTAAGGCATCAAAATGGAGCAATTCTTCATTCTTTTAATTTTTGAGAAGATCAGAATATTGTTCAAACAATGTGAAATATATGAAGTTTCAAAGAAATAAAAAAAGGGAAAGGGGGGGGGGGGGGGGGGCGGGGAAGCAAACTAAGGTTTCAGTTGAATGCAGTAGAAGTTGACATAATTCCATATAGTAAATTAGGGTTTTTAAAGTGGTAAATTTTCCCATGTTACGAAGGTTTCATGGATATTATGAGTGTGAAGGCAAAAGAAATTACTTTTGGGGTTGTAGTACAAGGTATAAGGCAAAACACGACTTATAATCAATTTTTATTTTTTTGTCTCCTTGTTCTGGTTTGGGCCTTTGCCCTTTATGCTTATTGTGAAAATTTAGGGGAGAAAGTGAGGATATTAATGTTTCTGATAAGAGTATTAAGCCCTTGAGAAATTTTCTGATCACAATATTATGGAGTTGTAGGTAGAAATTCTGTAGATGTTCATAAGCTGGCAAAAGCAAGTTCATGCTATCAGGAAGTGTAAGTAGAAATGCTGTATCCTTCATTAGTTCTCTTTATGAGTGGCCATTTGTAGCAGGTCTTACTGATAGTATTTCTATTCACTCCTTCATAGAGTCAACTCATATGTAGATATTAACCCATTGTAATTCTTTAGGTTCTTTAGGCTATTTAATATTTATTTTCACTACGTAGTCTATTTTCAATAATATTATTTTTACCTATAAAAAAAAAAGTAAGTAGAAATATTGTAGATGCTCATTAACATTTTTCTGCTCATGGGAAAGTCTTTTGGGTGGATTAAGATCTGATGCATTAGCTAGGGAAACTGCACCCTATAAAGTCTTTTGAGTGCTATTTGTATTATTGTTTTAAACTTTGTTGTAGTTTCATCGTTTGAACCAGGGCAAGCTATGTGGTTAGCGTTTCTACCCTATAATTTAACAAGTTTTCATTTAAATGAGCAGATCCTTTGTTCTGTTCTTGAATTTAAGTACTATTATTTAGATTGAGCCCTTTAATTTTGTTAATGTTTTTTTGATCTGCACTGCTACCAAATGGATACAGCACCACTTAGAAATGAGGTGTTATTTTGGTTGTACAAGATCATTGAGAATTCTAATGGTTTCTCTTTTATTAGGTAGTTGGTTTTATATTGTATCCTTTGTTTATAGTCACAACTCACTTGGACTATCATTCTCTTTTCTTGATTAGTTCTACTTAGAATGTAGATACTATTCAAGCTAGCGTTCTGAGGAATAACTCAAAAAAGTCTCTGAAATCTATTGCAACAATTGCAAAATATATTCCATGTGTCAGTTTGAGTAATTTTAGTGCATTTGAATAATTTTCATAATTCAGCTTTGTAGTGAAGTTATTTTTTAAACTCATTCTTTTGAACTGTGTGGTTTCGGCTTTGGAAGAAGCCTGACTTTTAGTTGAGAGTTTTAAGCTAGAGGTTCACTGTTATGCAACCAAGGATATTCCAGTGATGTATGCAGTTTCCAATCGCCTCATACATAATCTTGTCCAACCTCTTTACAGAACATCCTCGGGTAAAACAATCCATCATATATTGACATGACTCAGGTGTAGGCTTCAATTGCAGATGTGAAAGTGCCCTGTGCATATTCATGGAATTGCTTAAGAAAAAGGACCAGCCCTATATTGTAAAATAACGCTACATTGCTTAATAGAACCAGCTCTAAACTATAAAATAAGCAAGTAATGCTTCTAAAAATTTGAAAAGTCCCGGGATTATTGACAGAAACACTTTCCATATTTTGTCATAAGGTAAGCTAACCTTACCCCTTAGAATTGGAATGTAGAAGGCCTACAAATTTTCTGTTAAGGGCCATCCTCTTGCATGGTCAGTTGGTCACATTTTGCTGATGCTCTTGAAGCTTGAATGTTTCTGTAACTCTTTCTTTTCACTTCAAATTTATGGTTCCAACAAGTGTAAACTTTTATTTACCTACATGTTCTTATCTAGTTTGTATGCACTTGTAATGTTTAACTATCATTTTAATCTTGTATATATACATATAATTTTGAAGGTGATGGAATGAAAATATATGTACTCTTATCAGACATTGGCATAGAAAAATTGGGGTTTTCATAACCTTTTTAATTGTCTATACTCTTTGCAGTATGGAGCCTCGGATTGATGAGAAGCCACAGATCTTAGACCCTGGTCTGCTTGTCCAGTCATTGTTGACATGACAACGATATCATTGATCAGAGGCCATTTGGAATGGCGATGTGAAATATCTAATTCTAACAACCACTTTAATTTTTACGTTGTCTTTCACTTTTAGTTAGCAAGTTCTTTCAAAGTTGTATTTCTACTTCTAACAACCGCTATAATTTGTATCGATTTGTAGGACCAAGGCCCACTTACATGCCGTGGTCGCACTAAGGAGTTGGCAAACGTTGAGATGCAAGATAATCGGGTGATTGACATTATCAAGTTGCTAAGGTTGGAAGGATTGTTTAGGGCCCCTTCGAGAGAGATAGATCATTGTCTAATATCGGCCTTAGTTGAGCGATGGCGGCCAGAGACTCATACGTTCCATCTTCCACATGGTGAGATGTCAATCACCCTACAAGATGTGGAGGTCATTTACGTACTTCCTATAGAGGGTGAGGTCTTGGTTGGGCCGACTGTTGTGGTGGATGGGAATTGGAGTCAACTGTGCATGGAGTTGCTTGGTTTTACTCCGGTGAATGACAACAAAACTTTGGTGGGGCAAAGAATTCTCATCAGTCACCTTGTTGATGCCATTGCAGTGCCATTGCCTCATGACGCAACGGAGATTCAGATACACCAAAATGCCCAGTGCTATATTTTAGCACTACTAGGGGATAAGCTTTTCATGGACAAGTCGGGAGATAGGGTGCATTTAATGTTCTTGGAGTTCCTGCGGAACCTTCGTGATCCACCACAGTATAGTTGGGGTAGTGGTTGCTTGGCCTGGTTGTATAGAGAGTTGTGTCAGGCAAGCAAGAAAGGGGCATCGCAAATTGGTGGGGCGTGCACCTTGGTCTAGTATTGGGCGTGGGCAAAGTTGCCATTCTTGTACCCAAGGATAGAGACCCCACCTGGATGTGATTATGGCCCATGGCCATATGCACCACTTGCATTTAAGTAAGTCTTTTCCTCATATTTAGTGTGTTATACAATGTGCTCTTCTTAGTAACTAAATGGTATTATTGTATCTTATGCTGTACTTGATCTGTTAACTGTAGGTGGGTGCGGGTGCCAAGCCCGAAGAGTAGGCCATCCAGCACGACCTTAATCCATTATCGCGAGCAATTAGTTACAATGCAGCCAGACCAGGTAATAATATTCAAAATTCAGTTTGGTTATGTTAATTTTCCTTAAGAATATGATTACTTCATCATTTAACATATCTTTTGTTTTAATTTTTGTTTTTCCCTTTATCTATGTATTCTCACTTGTTTCACATTTTAAGATGCTATGATAATTGTTTTTTGTTTCTATTGTAGATTGTGTGGCAGCCATATGAGGCAGAGTTCGGCCACCTTCCTGAGTTCTGCGTTGCAGGGAGGGATACGTGGACAGCAAGGGTGCCGCTTGTGTGTTTTTGCATAATAGAGAGACACCACCCGGACTGTGTCCTTCGACAGTTTGGGTTGGCACAACAGCCACCTGACAATGTTGTGTATGATGATAGACTGCACGGAATAGACTTACGTGGGAAGGTGGAAGAGAATTGAAGGGAGGAGCATGGATCGTATATCCTTGAGTGGGATATGAGACAACAACAAATTTTTCATGCACCTCCTCAAATTGGTAAGATGCCCCGCGATCATGCCTACTACCGCTGGTACCGTCTGGTCACTCGAAAATATGTCGACCGCAACAACGCTAAATTAGATATAATGGTAATGTGTTCTGAAAATGATTTTATTGGCTGTTTCATTTTTCTTGAGTACATGTATGATATGAACGTAGAATCAATTGATTTACTTTTTTAGCAAATTTGGTTTGATTTGACTAACATCCACTTAAAGACTTTCTGTTACATATAATATTATAATGAAACTGTTAGTTCTTAGTTGAGTATTTGAGTAGATTAATAAGTACTATATTGTCCATTCTTTTATTGATACATAAATGTCTCAAATCTGATTGTACTGCTTCTTTCTCCGTTTTAGATTGAAAGTCATTTAGCGCTGTTGGAGATGCTTCCTGAAGGCAGTCGAGCTCACAACCATGTTCGGCGCGTCCTAAATCATGTGGCTGGGCTTGGTGATGGTCCTACAGCCGATGGCTAGCCAAATAATGGCCATGACACTGAATCAGCAACTACTGCAACCCCAAGCATAAGCGCAGCACCAGTAAGTACACCAACCCCTGCTTTGCGTGATATTGCAAGTCCAAGTAGAAGCGCCGGTAGGGGCTGTGGTCGGCCTGCTACAGTAAGCCCAAGCACAGGTGCACTTAGGGGCCGTGGTCGGTCTGGTATAGCAAGCCCAAGCACAAGTGCACCTAGGGGCCGTGGTCGGCCTACTATATCAAGCCCAAGCACAAATGCAGCTACGGGTCGTGGTCTGCGTGCAACAACCCCTCAGGTTGTAACTACTCCTTCTTTACTTGCACCCATCTCGCATGCATCTCCTCAGCCTGAGGTCCTTCCACCCATCCCAGATGCATCTCCACCCATGGTAGATGCATCTCCTGAGCCCGAGGTCCCTTCACCCATCCCACCTTCGCAGCCCAGTGTTGATCTCGGTATTAATTTGCATTTGACCCCTCCTATACACCCCGAGACACCCTCATACCCACCCATTGCTCCAATGCACCCACTATGCCCATAGACCCACCTACCTCATCCTTATCAGACCCTCTAGGACCTCTGGTTGGGATTGACACTGTACAGCCAGCTGCTGATGTACCGGACGAGCATCCCCTTCCTCAGCCCTCACCCCCACAAGGTAGACCGCAACGTGCTAGAAGAGCACCCACTTGTGGGACAGGTGGACACAAAATAGGACATGTAGGTAGCTTTATGGTATGATAACATTAATTACAATGTAGTTTTGGAATTTTGTACTTCACTTTATTCTTGTCATTACACCCAATATTGATTGTATACATCTAATGTCTTTGCAGCCTAAGGATGATGCCCCGCAGCCTCCTCCCCCGGCCAAACATTACACGAGGGTTAAAAAATGCAAAATTGGTGAACTTTGAGTAAGTGCTAAAGTCATGGAATTGGTACCAGATTTACACTTATTTCCAGATGGCTTGAGATAGTGTTTCTCAGATTTACACTTATTTCCATTCCACGTGGATAAGGCATATTGACTCCATTTCTTACCCTCTGACAACTCATAATGGTATTCTTTGCGCCGGTCATGGAAATATTGAACAAGTTTGTTCCAAGTGAACTCAACCAACGCGGCAATAGGAAGGCCCCGTGCACCTTTCAATACACCATTGAAGCACTCTGATATATTGGTTGTCATTGCCCCAAAACGTCTCCCATCATCATGTGACTGGGTCCACATATCCACAGACTCCTTCATTAGGTATGTGTATGGAAGATAATCTTGATTCTTTTCCTTGCCATCCTTCCCCGTCACCTTCTTCGTATTCCTAATGGCCTCAATTTCCACCTGTTTAATGGACTCCATAATGGTATCGAATTTATCTATCTGACTAGCATATCCCGCTTTCAACACTGCTGACTTTAGAATTGAGTTCTGAAAATGGGTGTTGAAGTTGCTAGCAACATGTCGAAGGCAATATCTATGAAATACCCGTGTCTGCCTATCATCCCCTCTAGGCCAGTTTGCAATGACATTTTTTATATTGAGATGTCGGTCAGAAATTATGCAAATGCCTTCCTTAGGTATCACGTGGTCAATCGTTTCTCTGAGGCATTGTAAAAACCACCTCCAACTAGACCCCGACTCACAATCCACAACAGAAAAGGCGAGAGGGAATACCTTGTTGTTAGCGTCGGTTGCCATTGCGACCAACAACTTTCCCTGATATTTCCCATACAGATGGGTCCCATCAATACTGATAACCGGCTTGCAATATTTGAATCTTGATATGCATGGATCAAAAGACCAAAACACATAATGCAACAATACGGTGTCATCTTCATCGGTGGGTGTGATACGATACAACACCTGGGTAGTCGAGTCTTGATCAATATATGCCATTAGCAACTTTTGCAATCTTTGGTAAGACTCTTCCCAATTTCCAAACATTTTCGCAATCGCCTTTTGTTTCGCATCCCATACCTTGTAGTAAGAAGGCTTATGACCATTATATTTTGTCTCTATCATAGATCTGAGATGCTTAATGGGGTAGTGTGATCCTCACATAACTTCTGATGGATATCTGATGCAATAAAATTACAACTCATCATTCTACCATCATTTCGCACCCTACTCGGTATACATGTGTGAGGACCCACATACACGGTGACCATCCATAATTCGTAGAGATTGGGCTTCATAACTGCGCAGATATACCACTTACATGACTCATGCACGCATTTCGCACAAAGTTTTTTCGTCATTGACCTAGTGATCGTAAAATGTTTGTTTTCCTTGAGGGCACAAATTGTTAATACGCGCTTCACCTCCTCTTTATTGGCAAAAGTCAACCCTTTGCACAAATTCATCCCCTTTCTCCAAGTAGACACAAATGGCAGAAAAGTATGTGAAGGATTAACTATATTTTCCCAAGTATTTGCAGAGAATGACAAAGCAGGAGGTGCGTAGGCAGGGATTGTGTTTGTAATGTTTTGGACACTAATAACATTACATGCATAAGGTTCACTACTGTCCAATGTGTCATCGTCATCAATGTCCCTCTCAAAGTCCCTAAAGTTCCCTCCGCCAGTCATGTCTTCATACTCATCTCTATCGGCAAAATCTTCACCGTTAATAGCAATATTCTCATTAACATAGTCGTCATCATCATTGTTAATGGTAGTAGTCTCATCAACATTGTCGTCGTCGTCATTGTCATCATCATCACCATCGGCATGAACATCACCATCCTCTACATGTGTAGAATACTCATATTGAGCATCCGGAACCGTAACCTGTAAGCCTGTGGTTGTTTGTTGGATATCCTTTTGCCAGACTGCACGCGGCTCCAACTGTATGTACAACTCAATGTTAGTTACTTCAGCTATTCTCTCCAACTTGTCAAATATGATCTTTACATGTTTGTCTGTTTCTATCACCATATACTTGTAATTAATCCAGTGCTTCAAGATTTCATTCGGCATATGATAAGTAATTTGTATATTGTGTATAGCAGGATTCTCACACAACTCTTCCATGACAATCTTCTTCAATTCGTCAAGGGTCTTCAACCTACGATCAATTTGGGTATAATAGGTCTTTATACCCGGCCCTTCAAATGGCAATCCCTTGTTTGCATTGGCATTCTTAAGCAGACCACCGTGGTATAGGATTATATCAATTTCAGGCATTGTGAACCTGTTCAAGTCAAGTTACTATGTTAGTTAGTTAAATCACATAGTTGTAAAGTGGGGGGGGGGGGGGGAAAGTAATGCAATCTTAAGGCTGAACATATTCAAGCCAGAATTTTCATAGGTAATTACTAGTTTTATAGCCATCATGTAACTTGTGGTACCCATGGTTCTAAGTTTGGCTTCAGAAGCAAATTTGAAACATATCTAGTGGAGCAACCCCGAAAAATAAAAGGTAAGGAAAATATATATATTTAAAGAATACATAGAACTTGTAAGATTATGAGTCATGTATTGTAGGTCACTACATGGTTCCTTATACCCACCCATGGTTCCTTATACAGTCATGTATTGTAGGTCACTGCATTTTAAGAATTACTTTTAGGAGTATGATTATGATACCCATTCATTACATTCAATCACTACCCATTTCATACCCAAAATAATGATGAATAAAGTCAAAAAAACTTGTAAGATCATGATAAAAATAAAAACCTAGAAATGATGAATAAAATTTTCATAACAAAATAAGCAAATAAATACTCAAAAAATTAACACTAACACAACAAACTTCTATAACTCAAAATATTGGTAAATTAACTAAGTTATGTCAACTATGTACAAAATAAATAGTCAAACTCTTTAACCCACACCCATAGACAACTAATACCCAACTACAATGACAATCAAATTATGCAAAACCCTTACCTGAGATATCAATTTCTTGAGAGGGAAGAGCAGTGAGAGAGGCAGTGTGATGAGTGAGAGTGAGAGGCAATGTGGTGTGAGAGTTATGGGTGAGTGAGAGTTAATGAGGGTAAGAGTTAGTGAGGCTGAGAGACTTAGTGAGGACGCTCTGTTTTTGGGTGAGAAGGTTGTTAGAGAGTGTTACACTTGTGTTATACGGGCTTAGTGTTAAGTGTGTTATGTTTTTATAATTTTCCCCAGTGGAACTCGAGTCTATAATTTTAACCAAATTTATTTTGTGCACGTGATAAGTCCTGTATTTTTATTTTTAAGACTCGAGATCCATAAAATAAAAATAGGTGTTTTTTTTTTTTTTTTTTTTTTGAGATCCATAAAATAAAAGTTGATTATATAATTCAAGGATCTCGAGTCTTAAAGACTCGAGATCCTAGAATTATATAATTAACTTTTATTTTATGGATCTCAAAAAAAAAAAAAAACGTATTTTTATTTTATGGATCTCGATTCTTAAAGAATCGAGATCCAGGTGGCAATTTTGTCCACCTCACCCAGTAGAAAATAATGGAAAGCGAGTCTTGTATGCTCGAGTTTTCAAGTGGATCTCGATTTTCTAAAACTCGAGATGCTATTTTCCATAATTCTTCAAAACGTTGCCTAACTTGCTACATAGAAATGCTGAACGTGGTTAGTCTGCTCATTCCCCCGGGGGGGGGGGGGGGAGGGCTTAAGTTAATACATGAAAAACCAAAAAATAAAAATAAAAAGTGTTTAAAGACCTGGACAATTGGTCGGTTTGGCCGGGTTCGGATTCAGGTTTGACCCAAGTTAGTGGAAGCCTATCACTTGCAATTAGGTCTAGGTCATATGCAATTCCTGCAATATGACAGCTGGTCCAATGACATGGTGCCAAATAATTAAAATAAGACACATCATCATCATCACCAAGTCAGTGGAAGCCTATCATCTTGCATCTCTATTTTAGCTTGATAAAGTTTTGTATTTTTTAGAACTCTATTTTGGTTGATGGGATTTAGTTTTGTGTTTTAAGTTTTTATTTTTTATTTTTTTATGACTTTGATTGTTAAATATTATCATATTGCATTATAAATAACATACCATTAACGTGACTACATCTATAACTATTTAAGCCATCCATGATATCTATTTCTTATTAATATGGCAACACCATTGGCTTCCCATTAAGCACCCAACTTTAGTTACTTCTCCAATCATTGAGTCTATGGAGGATGCCACTGTCGATTGTCTAATTGATGAGAATACTGGGAAATGGGATGCAGCAACGTTGGAGGGAGTTCTTATTCCAGCTGAAGTTGAACTTGCACTGAAAATTCCTCTTGCTCGAAGCCAGCCTGATGACTCTCTGATCTGGCCTTACACAGCAAATGGTCAATACAACTGCAAATCCGGATATCGCTTTCTTAAGGAATTGGAGACTGGGGCTGAACGAAACACACAACCGGAGCTGGATAAAACACTCTGGAAAAATATCTGGTCTTTACAGATCCCAAACAAATACAAAATTTTTTTGTGGCGTGCATGTAGAAACTCTGTCCCAACGAAGTCCAACCTGACCAGAAAGACTATCGTTCAGACCCCAACGTGCGACAGGTGTGCGTCAATGGTAGAGGATACGATTCATGCTCTCTGGGGTTGCCCTGGTTTGAACGAGGTTTGGGATGATGATAGATGGAGTTTTCGGTCTTGGGAGGTCTTCTCTGATTTCAAACAACTAGTCGGATGGTTATTGGAGATGGGGAAGCCACTTAAGCTCTTTGCTATCCAGGTATGGTGTATTTGGCACCAGAGAAATCAGTCCCGGCTGCAACAACCTTGCTGCCTCACTAAGGATCTGAAACTCGCTGCACAAGACCGCTGAGATGAGATCAGATCAAGTTATCCTCTGTCTAATCCGATCAGACCTCAACCAAAACCAAAATGGTCAATCCCACCATCGAACAAATATAAGATAAATTATGATGGTCCAATCTTAGAAGCAGACAACAAAACTGGGATTGGTGTGGTTGTTCGTAATTGCAACGGTGAGGTAATAGCATCTCTAGTGCAGCAGGTGGAGCAAGCTTTTCAGCCTCTGGAAGTTGAAGCCATTGTTGCGTGCAGAGCAGTGGAGTTTGGCAGCGAGATTGGAGTGGACTGTGCCATTGTGGAGGGTGATTCAGAAGTGTTAGTGAAGGCTTTGAGGAACACGGATAATGGCTTGACTCCAATTGCACCACTGATAAATGATGTCTCTTTATTTTCGAGTTTGTATTCAGAATTGTCATACGCTCACATTAAGAGAGATGGCAACAAAGTCGTTCATAGTTTAGCTAGGCTAGCTTTGATCACACCGGGTTGTACCGTGTGGATGGAAGATGTCCCATCTCGCACCTTACCATTTATTCAGGCTGATTTGGCCGCGCTTTGATTTTATTCAATAAAAGTCTTCTTTCTCAAAAAAAAAAAAAAAAAAAATTACAACTAGCAAGGGATCATACAAAGTAATAAAGAATAAATGAAGGAAGAAAAAAATAAATGAAATCAAACGTCAATTAATAACTATTATTTGGAAAATAAAAAAGGTGGTAAAGAGGAGTAAGAAATAAAATAGAGATGGCTATACAGAGGACATTAAAAACTTTATAGTGCAATAAAATCAACAATTAAATATAATAATACAAAATTTAAACTTAAAACTAATCAAACTTTAACTAGGTAAATTATGTATATATATATATAATCATATTCTTCATATGCCATGACTTAAAAAAGATTATTGAATAGTTCTACCTTTCATTTAATGTCTATTTTATACAAATTATCAACCAATAAATATATAATCATGGTAAAAAATGTTATAAATAAGATTATGAAAATATGATAAAACTACTTAAAAAAAAACAAACTCTTTATAAAGGTCAGGGAATAAAATAATATTTTATCTAAAAATAACGACTCTGTAACTAGTCAATTTATTAAGTGGACCAGAACGTGAGAGGAGTGAGTACAAATATTTAATAATTACTCATCTCCCGCATACGAGAGGAAAGAAAGTCTATCATCACTTGTTCCATAAGAATTCTGTTCCTGAGAGAATCATTGAGAACTTCAATCAATTTTAAAGAGCAAATGAGTAAGAATAATTCCATACTGTGTGGTCAATGTGAAAGCACAAACACAAAAAGAGAGAAAAGAAAGAAGAAGTAAAAAACTGAAAAAAAAATAAAAAAATTTTGAAAGAGATTGATGGACTTTTTGTTTGGCGTTGGAATTCCGGACACATTGAACGGTGAAAGAGGTAGGATTCGTAGGAAGCTTCTAACCTAGTGGATGAGTGAGTGAATCTGTGGGCTGCTATGATGCATCTGGCTGCTTCTTAAGGTAAAGCCGCAATACTCCATTTTCATCTTCCTAAACTTCATTTCCATTAAAAAAAAAAAATTTCCTTGCTCTGATCTTTTTCACTTACTCTGTTTTCAGCATGGGGAAGCAACTCTCAGTGATACTATGGCTAATTGTAATCCATCTGCTTTTTTCAACTGGGTATGGTGACTATGGTCGTACACCCACCGGGACTGGAAGTTCTTCTGGTGGATTCAATTCGGAGGAGGCTAGTCGAGATGCTTACGCGGCCCTAAAAAGTAATCGTTTCCCTGATTCATCAGCTCTTAGAAGATCTGATAGAGTGGATGTGGATGTGGATTCAGATTCAATCCCGGAGTTCAATGAGCCTGTTGGTCTACAAGCGGAAGCCCAAGATGGTGGGGTGACGATGCTGCCAAACTTTAATGGTGAAAGGGATGATGAAAATGGTGAGGTATATGTTGAAGTTCGAAGGCTAAGGTTCTCAAGTGGTGCCCAAGATGTAGTTACTTACGAAATATTGTCAAGTCTGTTGGCTGTTTCACACTCTGAAGTTCCTGGCTTGGAAAGCGGAAGCCGAAGGCTATCATTATCAAGTGGTGCCCTTGATGTAGTTGCTTGCGGACTATGGTCAAGTCTGTGGGCTGTTACAGACTCTGAAGTTCCTGACTTGGAAAGCGGAAGGCGAAGGTGGTCAACCCCAGGAGCTGGTACATCCTCTCAAGTAGCGAGGAGCTCGAATCAGAGGCCTATTGAATTGGGTTTTGCAATTCTTCTTGGATCAATTACTGCTGTTGTTTCCATTGGTGTTGGTGAGCTATCATCTCGAAACAGATTTATATTAAATTGTGTATTGGTTATAAGCGTAGTGGGTTTTGTTTCTCTCGCCGCGGCCTTCATGACTCTCTCATCAACTCCTTCTACTGAGACTCATACAAACCAAACTGCTAACACAATTTTGGCCAGGCTAGGATTTGCTGCTAGTGCTTTTGGGTTCATATTAGCGATAGCTATGGGCCTCCCAGACAATCTTCTTTGGGTCGTCGTCCTGGCTTTAATTGCTCTAGTGTTCATATTTGTCAAAACTTCTTTGGATCGTCGCCCTCGTATTTAATTAGGTATATATGTATTGTGTTGACACGAGTAAATGTTTATTTTTGTTTTTTGAAATGTTAAGGGACACTTAAGAGGTTATATCATGTATATATGTTTTTCCTTTCATGTATGGTTTTAAAAAATTTGCTATCATCTGGTGGAGCAGGATATAAAGATGTTAAGTATTTGTGGTTGTTGATTAAGTGCTCCTCCATACACTTGCCGCTTCTATTAAGCTCTGCATGATATGTATCTATGGATGCGCTTTTTCTTTAATGCCTGGTGCAGATTCTGGACAGCCAACTAGAGGCAGAAAATAAATTTAAGAGAATGTTTTATCATATTAAATTTGGCTGGTGCAGCACCATCTAAAGATATTTAGTATTTGTGTTTGTTAATAGAGAGCTCCTCCATCCACATCAACTTTCTGTTTCTATTGAGCTCCTCATCATGCCCTCAACTCAATGCTGTTTGCAATTTTTGAGCCCTGTTAAGTGTTGATAGGAGGTGTTTACCTATGTGGTTGTTTTGTTATGAAGGCATTGAATCTCTTACATAGGTTGGTTGGATATAAGTATATAACAAATACATGTTTGCCTTTAGCATTTGTAGATTTTATATTATTTTGATCCTAATCTACTTATTACTGCTTTATATATGCTCATAAGCTATTTTGCTGGGTTTCATTTTTTTTGTTTTTGGGGGCCTCTAATCAGTGCTTCTTGCTAAAAAAAAAGTCTGCTTCTGTTTTTCTTTTACATCACTAGCATTAATAACTTTTGGTTCTGCATGCTTGGTTAATAATGTTTTTATCCCACACTTCTGCTCCAGAATTAGTTGCCTTGCTTTCAGAGCTGAATGATGCAATTGAACATCTTGAAAGAAAAGTGATTCCACTTCTAAGCATGGTATTATCTTTTCTTTTTTTTACCGTATAATGTACATTGCTCTATCAAGGATGATTTAGATGGTGTGTGCCTGGATATGGATTGATTTAGCTCTGAATTATTCCTTTTAGAGGGACTTATATTTTGTTTTGTTCTATGTTGATTATATGTTGTATCTGCAGGGGTTTGATAATAGGTTTCTCTTTGAAGCTGTTCCTTTTACATGCTTTGTATGAGCTGATGGCTGTGTTAGTGTGTTACTCAACCATTGCTCTTCTACTTTGTTTGCTTGCATTCATAGCTGTTCCTGTTCTTGATGTTGTTGCTCTCTTAGTATATTTCTTGTTTACTGAGGGTCTCTTTTATTAATAATACAATTTTTATTAGACATAAGAAAAAAGATATGAGATGCTTAATATATGTCCTGGAATTTTTTTGGCTTTCAAAAGATTAAAATGTTTGAATGTTAAAAATCCTTGTTGATCTGACTCATTATATTTTTTCTACCATTTAATTACCATCTAATACAAAGTTCTCGGTCTATATAATTGTGGTTCTTGCTCTTCTCCTTGTGTATCCTGTTAGAGTCGATCACCAATTTTCATAAAATGTATAAATGCATTTGACTGGTAACTTAACATTTAGCATTGTAAATGCTTTCATGTTGTAAGAAGGTTAAGGATGAATTTATGATGGAAGTAGTGTGATATTTGGAGGTGAAGCAGGTCTTCTGAAGTCTGATGGGCAGACCATTTGTAATCATCATCTGCTAGCTTGCCTTTTAGAGATCAAGAGCATATTGCATATTGCTGCAAACACAAATTTTTCCAATTGTAGAAAATCAAACAATTGAAAAGAAATATGGTTTGCAAATAATAATTTGTATTGATGTATAATGAGTACAATCTCTATTTTGATTCTTTTACAAAAGAGTATCCTCTGATTCTATCTTCATAGAATTTGACTCGAACAAGAATCTACTTGACTTTAATTGAAAGATGGATTGATCGGTCTTCACAATAAATCTCTAGCTTCGAGCTTATTAGAGATTTATTGTCCTTCAAGTTCTTCAAGCCCTTCGAATGTTCTTCAAAGTTTCTTGAGACAGAATTTCTCCAGAGCTTTGGCCTCTTGAAAACTTGTTTTCTCAAAATGAGAGGGGATGTGCTCTATTTATAGTGATTTTAGAGGATAAGCTCCACTTTGAATTGATATACTTGAAAGTATTTAGTAGAATTTTGATTGGCCAAAATTCTTCTTAGAGATAATTATCTTTATTTATCTATTTTGATAAATATCATATTTTGATAAAGATAATAATCAATAAAGATAAACAATTATCTCTATTTAATTTATTTTAATAAAGATAATTATCTATCAATTTTGAATAGAAAATTTATCTTTATTTTATTTATTTATAAAGATAATTATCCATAAATTTTGAATAAGAAATTTATCTTTATCCTATGGGCCAAATGACACGTGGCAAATTTTGATATGCCAATGTGATGCCAATTTAGATGACACATGTTGTCATCTAATTTAATTGATTTAATGACATTAACTTGGAATTTGCCACTAAATTTTGATGTGGCATTTTGTAATTGGCTTGACAAATTTTTGCCTCCTACAATTGCATTAAGGTTTTTTCTTCTCGATCAAAAAGCTGATTTTTTTCTATAACAAGGAAGTGTTTTTTTTTTTTAAGAAAGAACAAGGAAGTGTTTTGATCCTAAAACAATAATTTGTTTGTATTAATATGTGGAAAAAGGTGGTACATGCATGATGTGTGCGAAAGGTGGCATAGGTTTCACTATTGATGATATTATTTATACACGCTTTGTACTTCTGCCTCTCTTTTGGGAATCAGGTTCCCCTCACCTTGGTGATACTCAATGTATGAAATTAGTTAATTTCGTGCACAATGACTATTAATCTCTAACTTTGTAATTTTGACTACCTGGAGTATAGGGGTTGAACCATCTCCTTTGTGCTAGAGCTAATGTTTGTTGAGCTGAAGAATTCCCCAAGAACCCAGCAACCAAGTCTAGATTGTTTAGTGAAAGGAGGGATGGCTTCTCTTTCTTCAGGGGTCGATGCAAACTGTTTAAGGCTAGGCTAGGTTCTAGAAAGATATTAGGTTGATAGCTCTAAGTTGTGTTGAAGGGATTGAAAAAATATGAATTCTTCAAGAATATTTTCTTGGAAACAAAGATATCAAGCTTATTCAAAAGGGTATCATTATTCAAAAACTGCTGTACTTCACAGTAGTGAGGTTATTTATAGGTGAATAGCCTTGGTTTAGTCTCTAGGAGCTTTAACTAACTCAGCCAATAAGCCATACATCAGATTACAACAACCCCTTTTACTAACTTGGTACCTATCCTATCCAATACAGCTTGTTACAAAAGACTAATTGTTACAATTACAAGTGATAAACTAAACGCTACTGCATCAGACCCTTCCTTTTAAAAGGCACTTGTCTCAAGTGTAAATCATGAGGAGTCTTCATATTGATGGTAAGACAAAAGGTGCTGCACATGGAATGAGTTTGAAATTTGCAAGTGGGATGGAAGTTCCACATTGTAGTTGTTCTCATTGATCTGCTCCAATACTTAGCATGGACCTACCTTTCTATCATGCAGCTTCGTACATGTTTGGATAGCGTTTATGGCTAGCGTTAGTGCGTTTTGCTGAAAAAATGTGGGTCCCACGGCACTGTTCACAAACCCACAAAAGTCATCCAAACACAAATTTCAATATAAATTTGGGTCCTATAGCAGTATTCACAAATTTAAAAATTATTTTGCTATAGTGTTTTCAGTTTTCAGCAAATAAGCTGCATCCAAACACACCCTTCATGTGGACACTAGATGGCTGTCTTTTTTTAGTTAGGATCACCCATACTAAGTCTCCCTTTGGAAATGTAACTCTTCTTCTATGTATGTCTGTTTTAGCTTTATGTCTTGCATTGGCAGCTTCAATCCTCTTCTTGACTTCCTTGTGGACTTGCTGCATGTGCTCTACCATGTCTAAGGCTTTAGGAAGAGCCTTGGCTGGCAGAGGTAAGGGAATCACATCAATAACACTATACTGCTTGGCTCCATACACTATGTCAAATGGAGATGTTTAAATTGATATGTTGAGTGATGAATTCTAGGTAAACTCTGCTAATGGTAGGATAACTACCCATTCTCTAGGATTTTCTCCAACCTCAACAGGTTCCCCAAGCTCCTATTTGTCACCTTAGGCTGTCCATCAGTTTGAGGATGGAAAGTAGTGCTGAAATTAAGTCCAGTCCTTATCTTCTTCCATAGGGTCCTCCAGAATGTGCCAAGAACTTGGCATCTCTGTCAGATGTAATAGAAGAATCACATATTTCTGTCTTCTTCTATGGTATTGCTTTGGCTTGAGGACTCTTATAGGGAAATTACCCCAGCAAATTGAAATTGGTGAATACTTGATGAATTGGATTGGCAAATGAGACTTTTTTTTCTACACTGCCAATTGGTACCTCTGTAGAAGGAACACAAGAAGTGTTATACGCTGCTCAGCTCAGCTGGACTAAACTCATTTACAATCCTATCAGTATCTACTGCAAGCCTACCTCCAAAATCACTAACACGCACACCTGAGAGGAGAATACAACCTGAATATACTAAAAACTAATAAATTTTCATCAACTTCCCTTCCCCTCTCATCTCTTTTTCATCCTAACCTCACCCTCCACCAAATCTTGTGGTGTGAGATAGTGCCATTGAGAAAGCCCATTTGTTATACAGAACTGAGGCTTTTAAGACAACATTAAAATAGCAGCAATTAAGTGAATTATTTGGAGCCTTGGAAGCCTCAAATATATGTGTATATGCCATATGAAAATTTGGTTCCGACAAATACATTTTTTTTTTCAAAAAAAAAAAAAAAAAAGTTTCAGACACGTACATTATGCATGATCCAAGCAATTGGGAAGTTAGAAAATTGGAAACAAAGAAACAGTATCAAGTGCTTGAATCAAGCAACTGACTCGTTGCTACATTTTAAGTCCTGGGGCTTCTCCACTACAAAGACCACTAGGTTTCTTGATCTTGTGCACCTTCCCTTTCCGATGATTCAATTTTTTCTTCTGTTGTTCCTACACATTTAGAGAGAGAGAGACATTAGTTTATAAATACAAGAATACAGTAATTTGTTACATTTTTTTGCTTGCTGAGAAATAGAGTGATTTGTTACATTGAAGCAGACAGTCTATGCCGTAATACCTTTTACTTCTAACTAAAATTTTTGGTTTGCTTCATGCACTTTTGAGTCAGCCTCTGTTCTTCTCCATCTGCAGCAAGTTTGGCAGGAAATATATGATGAGAGTCTGGAGACAGTGATTATAGTGAAGATCTAACAAGCTGGTGAAAATGGGTGTGGTAAGTGGTATCTCATTTCCATCAAGGAGTCTGGAGAAGATGGGACTGCTAAGGCCCTGCAGAAGCAGAAATGTTCTCAAAATACAAGATACCAGAACCAGGGAAATCTAAGTGCGTAGAAATGGCCATTAACAGGAATGAAAATCAGCACCAGACATTAAAGGAAAATCATATACACATGTATGACCATGCATGTATAACCACTAAGTGTCCCCTATATGCATATAGGAAACAGTAATATCTGCATTGATAAGCCATTACAGCCATCCCCACTGCTTCACCACTGACTTATTGCATAGCCAAATTTTCTTGCACTGTTTTTTTCCTTCTGCTGAAAGCTTTCTTGCTCCATCCTATTCCCACCTCCATATCTTTATTATCGCTTTGCGCATATTTATCATTACCTTTCGTTTTCCTTCTGATTAAAAAAAAAAAAAAAAACTACATGCTGGATTGCCAAAAAATAAGAAAATTGAGAAGTTTTCCAAAAAAGGAGAAGATTAGCACATGGACAAATCTCAACGAACAAGCCTTTTGTTACTGCCAAGAAATTCATCTTTTGAAAAAAAGAAAAAGGTTTTGGGTTTAAGTGTAAGTTGTCTTTGATGTCCCAACCTATTGATAGCAACCTCATCTGAGGCCCAAAACAAAAATCTCTCAGTAATCTACATTCTCTCCACCTTCAGTTTCACTATGATTAGTGAATAATGGTAGCCCACTGCCCACTTGACATCAAGCAATAATTGCTATAATCTGTTTGTATTTCAAATCAAGTTTAAAAACTTCATTGCAAGTACAAGGCCCACTTGTAAGTCCCCTAGACAGACACCCTGCTCCATTCTTAGAAAACCCTTCCCCTTCCCCACCCCTCAACCATTGGTTTCCTCTAAGAGAGCCTAGACTAGCTCAACAAGATATATTTCTATGGAATAGCACCACACACTAGATATCGTCTCAGATAATGTTATTACATTTCTAAGACCACATTTTCAGCTCTGGAATGGTGATTACTTCCAATGCTACAAAACTTTCTCCTTATAATTCTTTTCTGATCTATGCATTTCGGTCTATTTTTTGATAGGTAGATTTTTACGTTTCAGTCTTGATCAGAAAAGTGGTACAGCAAAAAAAAAAAAATTATATCACACGCCTGATAGCATACATATAAAAAGACGAAGTTTAAAAATAAATAAATTAATAAATAAAATAACTGCATAAATATAAGAACAATACAAATAGAAATTGACGACCTCACCTATACAAAACATCCATTTGTTCCTCCTTTGATAGAGCACTCGAATCTTTCTTAACCTCCTCATAAGTTGCACGTGTGTGATCTAAGAGAAGTTTTTTTCTGCCTTTATTTTGGCTTCTGTCATTCTCTTTTCGCTGACATTTCCTTGTACAAGCAGTGATATTGGACTAGTATCATTGAAACAAATTGATAGTCCGTATGTCCCTTTCAAAGTAACAAACAACAAAATTATCTAAAAATGCATAAAAGGAGATAACCCAAGCTTGAAAACGACATTTAAAATAAATAAATAAAGGTACACAAAACCAAGACCAAAAGCTTTACTAACTTATCATTATAATTCCTTTTTCATTAACAAAGAGAGAAATTAAACCCTCAGATCTAGAGATAATTCATCACTCCCATCTTCATTAACATCTTCTAGGTTGAAAATCTTCAATTGATAAGATTTTTCTTTTTGCCTCTGCAATTTCAAAGCCGCTTCCTCCTCTCTCAATGATCTCTCAACACCGCTTGATTCTCCCTTCATCATAAACAAAAAAAAAGTTAGAGCTACTACAAAGACATTGAAAGAATAGTACCAATATAAAATAAGTTGCCACTGAGTCCATGTCACTGAAACAGTAAGCAACAGAAACAATAAATCAGGGCGCTTCTAAAAAGAGCATCAAGAATTGTCTTTTCCACCTTCATGTATGCATACTAAATTGCTCTTAGTCTCGTTGAAAAAATATAGACCAAAATACACTGTTAGTCGCTAAACATTACCCAAGTGCAATTTTAGTATCTAAAGTTTAACAAACTTAAAATGACCGCTTTTAGATCCTAAAAAACTTAAATAGATTGATTTTAGTCCTTAAAAAAACATAAAGTGATCAATTTCAGTTTCAATGAAGTGATGATGTGTTAATTTTTAGTTTGGCCACATTATGTAAGGGGCTAAATGGATAGCTTTAAGCTTTAGACACTAAAATTGCTCGTGTGCTCAACTTTACCATGTGCCCAAAAGCTCTAATTGATTCCACAATATCCAGAATCCAGATTGTGAGCAGCAACACAAAAACAATTTCATCAAAGAGAACAAAGAAAAGCACCAAGCGGATTCTCAAAAATCCATCTTCAACTTCAAGTCTTTTTGTTTAATAATTACACAAATAATTGGAAAAGGAAACAATGAATAGAAGAAAGTTCTACCTGAACTGAAAGGTGGCGAAGAGAATGAGAGGGACTTTTCTGGTTTTCAAGGTGGAAACAAGGATTGAAGGAGGTTTGGTAGAGCAGTGGCTCTAGGTGGTGGTGATGGTGGTGGTGGTGATGAAGGAAAATGGAGTTAATACAGCAAACGGGTCCATTCTATTGGGTTCGGATTCGACCCATTAGATTTGGGCTAAAAACTTGCTGAGTAATTTTTTGAAGATTTATTATTTTTATTGCTTTTATAGGGCTCATATTTTCAATTTCTAATGCTTATTTTATATGTATTTTAATAAAAATGTAAAGAGTTTAGCTTAAATAGAATAAAATTTTATACTTTTCTTTTCAATCCAAAAATTAATAGAGAAGAAATGAATTTTTGAGCCAAAACTGAAAAAGAACTTAAGAATTTTTTTTTTTGAATTTTAGGCTTAGTTAGTTCAAAATGAATCAAAGTGAACCAAAATGAACCGATAGGACTAAAGTAGACCAAATATACTAAAGTGGACCTAAATGGATTGAATTGATAAAAAAGAACCAAAATAGATTGTGTGGGGTTGTAAAGCCCAGTAATCCGCGTCCACCTCTTGTACTGAGCTTAAGGCCTAAGCTGAGGCCCATAATCGCATATGAAGAAGACAGGGGTGATCATGGCAGCCCAAAAAACCTCGCCGAGAACAACTTTGTCCTCGGCTAGCCAAGGCCGAAGTAGAAGAAGAGCTACTTACCGATAAATGCAATCTCCCAAAGCCTCCCAAAGAAAAAGATAAGTACAACAAGTAAGCACACTGGAGCATGGCGGTAGAGCAATTCCAGGAATTCACAAACACCTCGGCCTTGAGGATGTTGTCCAAGCTCGCCTTGTTAACCAAATGGAAGTTTGGTTGAATAGCGCGTTTGTCTGCAGAACCATGAAAGGCAACGAGTTAGAAGTCGAGCAACATAAATCACAATAAAGCAAAGGAAAATTCCTAATCCTATCTCCAGAACCCCACCTGGTTGCCCCTCTTCCGTTGGACAAGGGAGGCCATCATGCCATTCCCTGGACACAATAAAAAAATCCTTGTTTAATCCCTTGCCAGACTCGGGAAGGCACTGTATGAGCCTGACCTCAAGTTGCCTTGTTTTCAGGCAGTACCCTTTCCCCTTTAGGTGGTGAAGGCCGTAAACCCAATTCACATCATGATGGGTCAACTGTAACCCCATTTTCTCATTTAAGGCGTCTACACACCCTAATATTCTGAAGACATTTGGGACGCACTGAGTGGGGATTAGCCTAACAAACCTAAGGTAATTCCTCATCATCGGCCCCATAGGGATTCTCATGTCACTTTCTATGAAGGCGATTATGGGAATCACCACATCACCCCCATTCCTTAGGAGATGACATTCGCCTTCCTTACAATACCTCAGGCCCACGTTCGGTGGGATCCTGTAGTCAACCTTAAATTTTTCTATTCCTTCCTTAGAGTCTACCAAACTCTTAAATCTACCTATCCCCAGGAAAAGCTCAGAAAAGCTAGAAGAAGTTGGAAGAAAGGCGAAGGAAGAAAGACGCAGAGAAAGGAAAGTAAAGAAAATTTGAAAAGTTTAGGAAAACTTACAAGAATGAGGAAAGTGTCCTCAGACAGGCTTTTGAGAGACACGAGTGAGTGAGAGAATTGGCAAGTTCAACGTATGTGCGTAGGAGCTCTTGAATGCAAAGGTAATTTGGGCGAATTGATTTAAACGGATATTTATACCCAAATTGGGATAGCAGTGGGAGTTTTCCCGCTCGTGAGTTGATAAAAAACCTCCACCGTTGGATTGCCATTGCATCGTAGAACGTGGGAGGTAGCCAGCCGCAGGAATTTAATGAGGACACGCTTTAGATGCTAAAGTGTCACGAGCATGCCTTGGGCAGTTAAAAAGGCACTGACGCCGACAGAAGACAAGACATGATAGGCCTAAGGTACGCCCGAGGACATCAAAATCCTCTTTTCTGTCCGAGGTGCCAGACAACAGAATTTTGAGGAGCTATTATGGGGTCGTAAAGCCCAGTTATCCGCGTCCACCTCTTGTACTAGGCCTGAGGCCCAAGCCAAGGCCCATAATCACATATGAAGAAGATAGGGGTGATCATGGCAGCCCAAAAAACCTCGCCAAGAACAACTTTGTCCTCAGCTAGCCAAGGCCAAGGTAGGAGAAGAGTTACTTACCGACAAATGCAATCTCCCAAAGTCTCCCAAAGAAAAAAGATAAGTACAACAGGTAAGCATACTAGAGCATGGCGGTAGAGCAATTCCAGGAAAAGCTGCTACCTCCCCATTAAATGTACCACAACTAACATTCTGGCCACATTAATATGGAGAAGACCCCTGAACAGCGTTATCTTAGCTACCCTGGCTCACAAAAGGCCTGAGGGAGTGTCTAATGGGACAAGCACTCAAGTAGTAGCCTAAATGATCAACAAGTGTAGGGCCAGGATGGTCCAAACGGAACTATATAATATAAGAGACCATCCATGGAGAAAGGATTGAAAATTTGTAAGAGAAAGTACTTTAGCAGTTTAAGCCATATATGTAGCCATCTTCCATCAATATATACAGGAACATACCTCCTCGGACTACGCCGAGGACAAGTTTATTTAGATAACTCCGGTCTGTTACCATTTGATTACTTGTCAAAATTCATTCTAACTGTTATCCTACTCATTAAAGTCTAGTTCTTCTATCCACTCTCTACAAATTCATTGTATTGGGCTTGAATCCACTCATCTCTAGTTCTTCTATCCACTCTCTACAAAATTGGACCGAATTGAACTAGAATAAACTGAAATGGATCGAAATGGACATAAGAAGACTAAATGGACTAAAATGTTACACTATTGTGGCTTAAAAAGAGTGTAGTAACAATAAATGGTACATTTAAAATTCTAGATGTTATATAGATGAATATACATGTATAGAGTTGACATCTATATATTACTAAAAGCTGAAGCGTAGTGTTTAATGATGCTGCTTCCACGTTGCGCCACATCAATTGCCACGTCATTCTTTTTTTTCTTTTCTTTTTTAAAATATTATTTGTCCTACAATTTTAAAATGATTTTTACAATTTTCAGCCCTATAAGTGCAGCTCACTACTTATTTAGTTACTTCTACTATCACCCTATAATAAATTCAGCCTATTACTTATTTATTTACATCCACTATCACCCTATAATAAATTTGTATAATTAATCAAACCCACCTCTTATTTATTTAGTTCCACTATCAAGCCCAATCCAAAGCCTTTTCAGTTCAGTTTTAGGGTTTTGTGTAAGTATTTTCAACTTAAAGGAAGAAAAAAAAGAAGAAGACAAAAGACAAAACAAAACAAAACGTTGAAGCCTTTCAAGCTTTAGGGTTTTTTTTTTTTTTTTTTAAATTTTCTTATTATTGTTTTTAACATTTATTTTTTTAATATTTAAACTTCTCCATCCTTTCTCTCTCCCTTACCATTTCATCTCCCCACTACTTTTTCGATCTTTCTCCCTCCCTTATCTTTTCATCTCCCCACTAACCTCTACATTAGTATTATTCTTCATTTTTCCCTTTATCTTCCTTTATTTTTGTCTCTTCTTATTCACACCCTCTTACTATAAATTTGTCACTATCTCTTCTATTCTATGCATAATTTTCCCTCACAAAAAAAAAAAGTTCCCTCTCTCTCTCTCTAAATTTTTTGGTGGATTTTTTTTCTTTTAATTTTTCTTGCATCTATACTTTAGGTTGATAATTTTTTTTTATTCCTTAAAACTTTATTTTAGGTTAATGCGATTTAGTTTTGTTTTTTAAATTGTTGTTGTTGTTGTTGTTGGTTTTTTTTTTTTGGTTCTCTTTGATTGTTAAATGTTATCCTATTGTGTTCTAAAAAATTAAATATAGCATATAAAAATATAATATTATTCTATTACATAACATGATTTGGATAATTTGGTATTTATTCTGTTACATAGCATGATTTTTTATAGTGCTCAATTTAGATGTTAAACTAGAAGACTTTACTAATTTTTTTATATTTTCTAATCCTTTGTGGTGGACAAAGTACTCTTAATAGTTGTATTAAAAGTACTCTATAATACCATTTATTTAAAGAAAAGCAAATGTTAGCCAAACGAAAATAATCGGATAGGTGACAAATTTGAACTTTTGCAATATTATTTTTATTTTTATTATTTTATAACAATGCATGTATAGAAATTTAATTCTTAGATTTTGCTAATAATTGTTTATTTGATAATATGTTTTGGGTG
The DNA here is from genome assembly GCA_023055345.1 of Quercus wislizeni. Lineage (NCBI taxonomy): Eukaryota > Viridiplantae > Streptophyta > Magnoliopsida > Fagales > Fagaceae > Quercus > Quercus wislizeni. The sequence continues at coordinate 45,104,931 of JALGQJ010000003.1, read as the reverse complement.
GCCGAAATTATAATTTCTACAAAGAAAATAACCTTAATAGATTATCAAAAACAAAATTTTATCCTAATATTGGTTCAATTAATCATTGTGAAGTTTTATTAATTTTTTTTTAGTTTACAGTTTTTTGGTGTTTTGGATTGTTCCTATATTACATTTGTGATTGTTCCTATAATAAATAAAAATATAATTACGAAATACATTACTCATTATTAGATTAGTTTAAATTGTAAATTTTGTTTAATAAAACCACCCTAAAAATAATTATCATGCGCAACGCGCGAGTTCGCGACTAGTATATATTAATAGTCAAAATTGAGAGAAAATATAATTAGATTCTAATTAGATTTCAAATTGGAATTTAACTAGAGTCTAATTTTGTGCTATGTGTCTCATCTAATATAAACTTTTAATATTTTGTGCCAGGTGAGTTAATATATATAGGCAAATGTTAGAGAAGGTTCGGTTAGCATTTGAAATTAGAATCCAATTTTGTGTCATGTGTTTAAATTTATGTAGGGACCATGCCATAATTATCTACTTAAGTTTGTGTCATGTGTCCACTTAAGTTTTTTTAATTTTTGTACCAAGTGAGTTATTAAGTGCAAAATACTAAGAACCTAATATTAATGAACTATAATTTTTTTTTTTTTTTTTAAAAACCAATCACATATACTCAATAAAAATTACCACACAACAAAAATCACCACTCATTCTATTCCGTTAAAAAATTGGAAAAAAAAATGATCATAAACAGTATTAAATTTAGGTAAGAATTTTAATATGTGACTAATTACATTTACTTTAAAAAAAATAATTTGACTAATTATTTATATTTTTATGATAAAAATTGTGTTTAATTTTAAATGTATCTATACTTATGCATTGATGCATGTGTTACATGCTTTTTTTTTAATAAATAATTTGACTAATTATTTATATTTCTATAATAAAAATTGTGTTTAATTTTAATGCATCCATGCATTTGCATGGGTTACATGCTAGTTTAGTGTAAAAATTGGATTTCAATTAGAGTTTAATTTTGCGCCACTTATCTTATCTATTTTTTTTAAATTTTTTTTTTTTTTGGGTGCTAAGTAAGTTAATTCAGTATAGAAAACGATAAGTCCAATATAAATATACCTAGGTAATATATATATATATATATATATATATATATATATATATATATATATATATATATATATAACCAAAACTTAGAGAAAATTTGATTAGAATCAAAATTAGATTTTTCCTTTGTTAACTTTTCATAAAAATTAAATTGTTTAGATTTTTACTATTATTTTTTTTTTTTAACTAATGAGTATTTTTTTGTACTGTTTTTATTTAGATATATTGTATGCAAAGATCTTAAGTGTAACAAACTGTAATTTAGCTAAATGATTCCATGCACTTCTCCCCATTTAATTTATGAGATACTATGTGGGGTTCCGGTTAGCTCAACTGGTAAAGTCTCTGATGGTTGTATAAGAGATCTGGGATTTAATTCTCGCCTACACCAAAAAATTGATTGGTGTCTTGGTTTGATGATAAAAAACTATCATCAGGAGTGGATACCATAAGTTGAAACTTTCTCAAAAAAAAAAAAAATTTATGAGATACTATTGAACCAATTTATTTATTTTTATTTTGTGTTGTATTTAATTAGTAAAATTTCACAAACAGTGATATGAATTGATATTGTATATGTAGTGTTCAATAGTGATTTTCAAAACTATATACATAATAGCAGTGTAATGAAAAATATGACGTAACCAATATCATTAAAATTGCAAAGAAAAATTATTTTAATACCCCCAAATGTCCTAGTCGAACTAATATTCTGTATATTTAATAACTCAAATTAAAATCAATGATACTGTGAGGGGCAAAGACTTGAACTTTTATATTGGGTCTTAAGCTCCATTTACTAACAAGAATACGTCCGAGGAGAGAAAATGTTCGGAAAGGCCCTATAGTGGGTGGTCGTGCAGGGAAATGTTCGAGGGCACTGCTCCGAGAGGGTTATCCTCCTCGGACCTGACGAATGTTAGTCAGGTGAGTTTTTGCTTGACTTGGGTAAGCTTCCAAGACATTCCAGCAACAAAGATAGACTTCAGATGTGTAAAGAAGGGATAAGAACACAGAAATATCTTGGGAAAAAGCTGCTACCACCGCATTAAATGCACTACAGCAGCTTTCCTGGCAGCATTAATATGGAGAAGACCTCTGAACAGTGTTTTCAACCACTACCGCTTACAGAAAACCAGAAAAGCTGCTCAATATGACAGATACTTGAATGCAGGGTTGGATGGTAAACAAGTGGACGATGAAAATGGATTGGAAGAGACTATATAATTGGGGAAACCCTCCATAAGTGGGGGATCGAAAAAATACTAGCAGAGAAATATTGGAAGAGAATTATTGTAGCACAGTGAAGAACTAACTTTCAGGAATAGCCAATTCACCTAAAAACTTACTCCTAGGACATATATTCCATCCTGAATTATGTGTCTTTTCCTCCTCGAACAAGTTTGAAACCTCGACTAATTGTTAGAAAACCCATTAACAGCCCAATTCTTTCACCCACTCTCTTACAAGTTTATTGTATTGGGTTTATTGGGCTTATAACCTAGTTCTTTTGGGTTTGGGCTACAATTTGTGACCCTGCAGATACCATTACAATTTATTATTCCTGTGAGCATGAATTACATACTAACATTCAAAGTATGATATTCATAATGGATCCAATTGGACTTGGGCAAAAAAAAAAAAAAAAGAGGATATCATAAGAGAAGGTTTAAGGGACAATTAAACGCCACAACGTTTTCAACAACACTGTTGGTTTTTGTTGAGGTGGGCCGATATAATATTTTAGTATTTTATTTAATTTAGTGTTACTAATGATAGGCTAACAACTCAATCATTGTGAAATTGTTTTTAAAAAAAAGAAACTCAATTATTGTGAATATGGTTTGGCATTTTTTTTTAATAGCCTTAGAACAACAACTCGAATCATAATCTAATAACCCTTTCAAGCTCAGGGTGGGCTATAAGAGTCTAAAATAAATTTGGAAATCAGATCACAAACATGAGTGGATAGCGAAGCTGCCATGAACTAACTTAATTGATGAATAACATAGGAAATATCTAGACCAAAGTTTTTAGGCTCGGACCGTTCATTGAACCGTAAAAGAAAGAAGTTTAAGATTTTTAAGATCGAACCGAAGTTAAATCGGGGTCGAACTGTGATGATATCATAATTAATTTAATAATTATTTAAAATATAAATAAATTAATTAAACTTTAGAGAGGATTATTCTTATTATTATTTTTTTTTGTGGTTAACTTTGGACCTATTATCAAAAAAAGTGTAGTGATTTTCTGTTTTTATATTTTTCAGATCAACGTGGCACTCTAATTTTTATAAAACTAAAAAAGAAAAAAAAAGTTGAATAACTTAGAAATCAAAACGTGGCATTGTCTGATTACCTCCACCTACCTTCACTTTCTTTTAATGCCCCACCTACCTCCACTTTCTTTTAATCTTATCTGATTACCTCATTCTTCTCAACTTTTTAGTTTTCAGTCTTTTCTTTTCTCTTCATCAGTTTCTAACTTTAACTCTACTCTTTCTTCTGCAGATACGGAAGAAGCATCAACAGCGATGCTAAGATGTAATCTACCAAAAAAATATTACCTTCTGTGTTGGGGGCATAAGTAGGATTTCTTTCTAGTAATTTACTAAGACCGCTTTTCTCTTTTTTCCCTTAATTTTATTTCTATATATGGGTCGGTTTTGAAAATCAGCTCGGATTGTGTCACCGCACTGGCATCGAAAAGGTCATCAAGTTCTGTTCGCCGGCATCGGCTCGTTTAGGAGGCCTAAAGCTCGGTACGATTTGGTCAGTGAGGATCCATTTTTCTTGGTTTAAGAATTATAAATTACTTTCTCTGTTTTTTTATGATATATATGATCCATTTTTCACTTTTACTCAATTAACGCTATTTTGCCTTTCAACCGGTACTTCTTATTGTCCCTAAAAAGAATTAAAAAAAAAAAAAACTGGTACTTCTTATTCTGTTTTGACATTTAGATATTTCAAAATCTATTATTTCCAAATTTCTCTCATTTGTATGCGTGACGAGGGTTTGTTTTATTTATTGGCTTAAAAGTGTTCAAAGGTATTATTTTTTTTAATAATTCTACTATTTAAGCCAGATGACTAAAGCAACTTTTACTTAATATTCGGTACATTTATTTGTCTTCGCTCTCAGAGCATTCACAGATGTTCCAAAAATTATGCCATTTTACCACATCAAATGCCTGCTTTATTATTTTACCACATTATTTTACAACATCTCATTTATCAGATATTTTATAATTCAATTCTATACATTAAAATAATATTTACTACACATTAAAATAATATTATAACTCATCAACACAATAAACAAACAATAAATAATATACCACACATCTTCCGTACCGTGGCAAATTTGTCACGATACTGTTCAATGTTGCAAAAAAAAAAACCATATCCCACATCTACTAAATAGGTGAAAAAAGGGTTTGGTGTGGGATATGTGCCAAATATTTAGCATTTGACACATATTCCACATCTACTGTGGGTGCTCTAACAAAGTCGTTTTATTCATCTAAAGGTTGAGACAATATAATTCATCTAAAGGTTGAGACAATATAATTGGTGTTGGAGTTATCACTATTGGTCTTTTTTTTTTTTTTTTTTTTTTAAGTTGTAACTTTTATAAGTGAAAATTTACAACTTTTGTTGACTCTTCCGTGCATCGCACGAGTAAGTGACTAATATATATATAAAAAGCAGAGACCTCATGTAGGAGAGCTTGAGGTTTTGTCATGTGGCGCACTTTATGAAAAGAATTGAAATACCCTTAAGCAACATTAGAGATAAGAACAAATTTAAAAATAGAGACTCTTTATTTCCTTTAGTTTAATGTTTCAAGACAAATTTTTGTTACATTTTTTATTCAATGTTTTAAGACTACTATTTTTTTTATTTGGTTCAATGTTTCAAGACTTTTCCTCTCTCATACACAAAAAATTATTTACATTTTCATTCACCCTTTTCATTTCTAATCCTTTATATATACATGCCCACATCCCTTCATGTCATCCCATCTCAAATACACTCAAACCAAAAACAATGTCATTTACCTTTAACCTTTCAACGATACCTACATAACTCCAACATCGCAGTACCATTTGATCCTAACCTGTATGAGTAGATTATAACCAAAGAAGGGGCTTGCATTTTTTATTCAATGATGGTAGCTTATTGTTTTGATGTTGAAGTCAAACATTGGGGATTTTGTGAACGTTATGATTCGGTTTGAGTCTTTGGGATTTTGGTTTGAGCAAGTCATAAATGTATTTTGTTTTAGAACTAAAGAAAAAGATAAAGAAAAAGAAAATGAAATATTCTAATTGATTATTTATGAAATTAGCTATTTTTTTTATTATTTTGTGTTAGAACTCATAATTTGTAGGTTTCTTTGTAGGTTTGAGCTATAGTGATAAAAATAAAAATCAATGAAGATTTCAAAGTATTTTTTGCTTTTTTTTTTTTTTAAAGGATACTGAAGCCCAACTAAAAATAATTAAATTTTGATAAATATATGTGTTTTTAGTCTATTTCTCTTTGTTTATTCATGTTCTTTTAGGTTGATACTTACAAATGATTTCCTAAATTTAATTGAAATAATGAATTGGGTGTTTGCGATTGATGTCTTTACTTTACCTCTTTATCTCCCCACTACTCTCTACTTTCTTCATCATTTTCTCTTTCTTATATTTTGACTATTCTTCTTCCCATTTTATTTTGTATAAATTCAATGTCATTTCTCCCATTCAATCCATATATCCCCCCCAAAAAAAAAAAATTTGTGAGTACTCTCTCTCTCTCTCTCTCTCTTTACTTTCTTTTGGATTTTTTTTTTCTTTCTTACAATTCTGTTGAAGTTGATGGCCTTTTTTTTTTTTTTTTTTTTTTTTTTTAATGTGTGTTTTGGTATTGTGTTTTTCTAATTTCCCATTACAAAATCTTCTCCCTCCCTTTCTAACAAAATAATGCTTTATTACTCACAATTTCTTCAATTCTATTTCTCGCAGTTTTTTCAAGTTTTCTTGGGCTTTCCGACCTTTTTGATCAATTTCTCCCACGTCAAAAAACAATATAAATGCTTGAGAGAGAGAGAGAGAGAGAGAAGGGGGGGGGGATAGGTGGTTGATAAGCAGTAGCACATTGAGTGTATGATAAAGTAGAGTGCATTACATTTATAACAATAATTGGTACTTAGTACATGATGTTTTCAATTTTATTATTAGGTCTCAAAGTCTTTTCTCTCCCTTTTATATAGCTTTGCTTGAATTTTGATTTGGGTTAATATTTTATAAATATATATATATATATATATATAGAGAGAGAGAGAGAGAGAGAGAGAGAGAGAGGTAATAAGAGTAATATTAATCTTGAAGGAAAAAAAAAAAAACAGTGTTCATGATGGTGAACATAAGAAAAAACAACAAAAAACATCAAATAAAAAATAACTCAAGGGACAATTCTAAGAGTAGAAAGAAACTCAATGGTAGAAGAACAATTCGAAGAACCCCAACACCTAGACTAATCGAAAAGAGTTTGTGGCATAAAGATTGTACTTAGTTTTTTTGGAAATAGGAATTTGTGCTTATGTCAAAACATAATTTACATGGCTATGAATTTGAATGTGCCTACCAACTTATTGAGTGATAAATTATTATAAAGTCTATCTTTTATTCCTTTTGTTTCATCTTAATTTTGGTTAAGATAACGTTGTAATTTGTGATGAAATTATTTTATTATGATAATCTTATTATTCCTTACGAGATGAGAAATTTGAATAATAAATTTGAAATTTATAAAGTTTAATTGTATATCAAATATAACACAGTACAACAGAAGTTAGAAAAATATAGTTCACCTTAAAAAACTATTAATCAAACATACAAAATATACTAGTATGATATATTTATACTTTGTAGAGATAAAAGGATGTAAAATACTTGCAGAAGTATTTTTTAAAAAATAAATAATACTTGAAGTAATTACTTTTTATATATTACATCTCATTACATAATATTTATATATTCTCACATTATGTGGGTCAGCAGCTAGTTTGCAATAATTACAGCCCTCATTGACACATGTTTTGACCCTAGAATTTGCAAATATAAATCTAAATATTTACAATATGTGAGAGAGAGAGAGAGAGAGAGAGAGAGAGAGAGAACGACACATAACACCAAGGATGTACATAATTCGACCTTAGGCCTATGTTCATGGGTTGTGATGAAGAGAAAACTTCACTAAAAATTTAGGAAGATTACAATAATGATATAAAGACACTCACACAAAACCTAAACATCAAATGCACTGAAAGTATTCTCAAAAAAAAAAAAAAAAAAAGCATTGAAAGAGTTCTGTCACATATACAAATACAAATACAAATACAAATACAAATATCAGTACTGAAACCAAAGAACTTAACTACATATCTATATCTATATATTACTAAAAGCAGAAGCGTAGCGTTTAATGTTGCTATTCTCACGTTGCGCTACATCAGCTGCCACGTCATTTTTAAAGAAAAAATAATAACTTTTCCTTCAATTTTAAAATGGTTTTTACAATTTTCAGCCCTATAAATGCAGCGCACTGCTTATTTACTTCCACTATCATCCTATAATAAATTTGTGTAATTAATCCAACCCACTTTTTATTTATTTAGTTCCACTATCAAGCCCAACCCAAAACCTTTTCAGTTTAGGTTAAAGGAAAAAAAAATAAAAATAAAAAACATTGAAGCCGGTTTTGTGTGATCCTTTTCAGCTTAAAGGAAGAAAGAAAAAAAAAAAGTGTGGAGGGTTTTGCGTGACCAAACCAAATAGAAACGTGAGGCATTCTCAAAAAAAAAAAAAAAAAAAAAAAGAAGAAACGTGAGGGGACAAAGAGCTTAAAGGTTGTAACGTGGAGGGAGGGAAGCTTAATGGGAGGAAACAGAGGTATTGCGTGAGAAAACAGAGGGTTTAAAAGCTACTCACCTTCCTGCCCTACCGTTTTACAGTAATAGCTGCCTATCTGATTTCCTTCCTTCTTTTATTTCTTTCCACATAGTGTATAAATACTGACAGAACTTGCCTGCTTTGGTTGAGGTATCTCTACATCTCAAATTTTTTTTTTTGGGTGCAAAACTTTTATGCTCTGTTTATCTCAATTATTTTTTTTGAGTGCAAAACTTTTATGCTCTGTTTATATTAATATGAGACCCTTTTTTTTTCGTTTGTTTGTGTTTGTGTTTATATTAGACGAGCATCCTTGGCATGCCATTGATGTGTTTGTGAGATTGCCTGAATGTCGTTTCAATAGTGCAATAATTTTACAGCAAAAAAAACTATTTTATTTTCCCTTGGTTTATTTGGAAATATCTTAGGTCTCATTTTTTTAATGTGATGTGGCTTATTGGAGGAATGTAAAACTTTGAAGTAGTGAAGTATAAACTGTTGGTGGCATGTCTCAAATCACCTTCCAACGTATTTCAACATGTAAGACTCCATTTCTTGAATTGATCATATTATACTTTCATTAATGCATCGATTGTATACCACATCATTTAGATTGATATCCACTTCCAACAATTGATATTAGATCGTACTTCAATAACATGATTGTATAACATGGATTGGGTTTTAGAATCAAAGTAAATTGTTTTTGGTGTTTCAATTTTTGGTAAGTTTTCTGCAAAATACTGCATAATCCTTGGCAGCCAAAAAAACTATTTTATTTTACCATTGTATACTACATCATTTAGATTGATATCCACTTCCAACAATTGATATTAGATCATACTTCAATATCATGATTGTATAACATGGATTGATTGTAAAGGCTGCTATAGGAATGAGTAATCCAGAAAATTAAGACAAGTCACAAGTTAAATTTAGATGTTCCACCAACGACTGGCAAGAAAGATTGCAAATATTTTGGGCCAAATTTACATGCCACAAGCTCTTTACCTTCTAAGAGTTTATGGTGGATTGAAATATTTAAAGTTACCTTAGTTTTTAAGGTACAGCCCACCCTAGAATTTTATCATTCATTGTTAAATAAATGTGTTAGATTTCGTCATAATTATTGACATTTGAACAAACACTGACAGGAATCATTTTGACATTTACTTAAGTTTAACAAACAAACACCTCTTGGAACACCTAGAGGAGCCTCAGTTGTACTCCTGGCTAACTTACAAATTGAAGATTGCCCTGAAATTACTAAGCTTTTGATGCTTCTTGAATGTGTTATACCTGAAATAATGCAAGGAATTCAAATCGGAAGAATGTATTGCATTAGGCAGAGCTGCAACAAATCACAAGCCTATCACAGCCAAAGATGGCCTAAAGAGATTTGTGCCGCAAAGATACTCTTAAATGCTTGATTATGGAGGTCAAACTTTGAAAATACAGTTTCTCATTCTGCACCTGCAAAACCTTTAAGTAATTTAAAATCAGATTTTGTGTAATGTTGAAGAAAATAGCAGCAACAAAAGGGATATTTGCAGAAAAGATGGTTTCATTAATAAGCATCACACTGCAGACATAATCAAAGTTCTAAGATTTCTGCAGCTGGAGTGTCTTTTTTCTCCGTCTTTTACCAAGTCAAGAAATCATTTATGAAAGCATGATTGCTTGCTTTTCAAATTATTATAGTTAATTCTTCGGACCAGGGGAGTTTTTAAGATTCTTCAGACCTGAAGAGCCATATATACCCAAAAAAAATGAAGTATTACCCTACTCTAAGTGGACTACCACTACCTCCCTTCTCAAAAACATCACTGGAAGACTACTGTGGTTCTGTTCCTGGTAGATGTTTCTTAATTTTTAAGATAATATTTTGTGTATCATTTAGGCAAAGACTATGTGAATTCTACTTTAGCAACAGTAACAACAACAAAGTCTTAGTCCCAAAACTTGTGAGTTGGTTATGGATCCACAACAGACTAATCGGGGACCACGTGTATTCTTCTCTCTATCTTAACCATTCTATTCTATCCAACATCATACTCCCTATCACCTACTTAATTAACATATCATTACTACTATTAATATTATTTAGACCTTCCTCTACCTCTTTTAGTTCTCTCAACTTGGATCAAATAATTTTTGCGGTAACTTTTCTGCATAATCCTTGGCATGCCATTAATGTGTTTGTGAGATTGTCTGAGTGTCGTTTCAAAAATAGAAGGAGCTGTTTATGTTGCACCCTCCTAATGTTATTGTATGCCATAATTGTTTATACATGGGGTGTTAGTTACTCTACAGTGTTGTACTTAATTTATGCCTCTAATTTCCCCCCCAAAAAAGAAGAAGAACAAGTTCATGTTCAGGTAGAAGTTGGAACATCTCTATGCCTGAATTTGAATTAATATGCCGAGCAAAGATATATAAACACCAGGTAAAAAACTCACAATGAATGGTGGCACAGAAAAATCTTGAAAAAGTGAAAACAAATTGACATAAACTACCACACAATATCTACATTTCTTCCACCTTCTCTCAAGTCACCTATGGTACTTATTGACAGATATTTACAGAGGATGGACATATCCAAAACAATTGTTAATTAGGACTTTTTCTTCATGAGGTCACTTATCATTTATCAAGGCATGATTCACTAATGAGCACGAGTCTTCATGGTTATCTTCCTGTCATTAGATGGACCAGAGCATGGTTTTCATAGAAAGAGCCAACATCCCAATCCTTAGTTGAAGATGAAAGTGTCATTAGTGCAACCACAATAGACCTCATGCTTGGCCTTAGTTGAGGAGTTTCTCATCTGCCATCGTGTAGAGGGTGCTAAAATCTGCACCATGTTTCAGTTGCTCCCCACTCTTTTTTTTTAAAAAAAAAAAAAAACTTAAAAGGCTTTGGATTTAGACTAAAAGGATTACTAGATTGAAAAGGTATTGAATGATGAACTGTGATTCAATATGGTTCTTATCAATTTTCACTAAAGCAAACTCAATAATTCTAACTAAGACCATCACAACACGGTGTTATGAATATGATGAAAACTCAAGTAAAATGAATGCGTAGACAACTGATAAGTTTGCATCTCTTTTTTCCATCATATGTTATGTTGTATCATCATTTATAATCATTGTGGAGATATGAATACCCAACAACTTACATTAGCTTTAGAGAGGAGGGAAAAAAAAAAAAAAGCTCTAAAGTTATAGAATCATACTCACTTGAGCTGAAGCAAAATTAAGCAGTAGAATTGGTTATAAAAAAAAGTCACACACAACTACAAAATGAATATGAGAAAATTTAACATTTGTGAAGGACAATTTGGAAAAAAATTGTAATCCACAAATATGAAGTTCAACATAGTTGACTTTGTGGCCAATTATTTTATGACTCTATCCTAAGAATTGGCATCTACTGATTGAGGAAAAAACAAATTTTAAAAAAATCTTAAAAAAAAAAAAAACTTCTTTGCATCATCAGGTGCTCATATTTTGCATCATATTTTCTACCAATTGATTACGGATTATCTATTAAATTGCAAGTTCAACAGCTAGATTGTTTCGTAAAGTATGTCCAAATCTCAATTAATGAAAAGGCTATTATAGAATTGAGGTTGAATTATTAAAATTTTTCCAAATACTTTAGAACTAGATGATATTCAAATTTTGAGATAACCGTCAAATGAGATTGTAAAATAATTCAGTAAAAATATCACATAAAAGGTCTTGGTGTTGAATGATGTGGACACCTGTCATCGTTTTGATTACTATTTTAATCACCAGTTACTCACAAGTTCCCTGTTAATTTACACATTTTAAAGCTGAATTGTTTCTTCAAGTATTTGTGACTTTTAATTATAAATAAAATGAAAAGAGAGGACTCTGCGTCACAAATAATGTTTTTAATTTTATTATAATATTGACAATGATAAGGTTATGCATTATGCCCGTAATTAATAAAAGTAACGTTCATTGTTCAGTGTTCTATTATCTTTATATAATTTTCAGATGAAAGCTAAATTTTAACTCTTTTATCAATTACGGAGTAAATTGGCTCCTATTTTAAATGATACTAAAGCCCCAATTGATGTAATTTACTTTGTTGCGCTCTCTAAGGATTTAATATTGTGTGTTCCTGCAATGAAGAGGTTGCTTAGGCAATTATATTTGCATTAATGGATCGAAGTGTGTCACAGTTAAGGGAGCCCCTAATTAAGCTTCTACCTTTACACCTTCGTCTTCTGTACACACACACACAATATATATATATATATATATATATATATATATATATATGCCAAAAAAAAAAAAAACACCAAATGAACACTGAACAGTCAAACATAATTTACAGGATTTAAGATTTATAGAAAAGGGTATATGAAAGGCTTCTATTCAAAAAAAAAAAAAAAACCCCAACAAAATTAATTAACCATAATTGCAAATAAATTCAATAATCACTCATCCATACAACAATCAAAACACTATAAATTACAAAACAAAACAACAAAAAAATACACACCAAAAATTGCATAAAAATACACTCTCCACAATCACAAAAAAAAGCATGCAACATGAATTACCAACAGATTTATTACTTGAAATATTTTCCAATGTTGGAAGACAATCGCCATAATTTTTAGGCAACATCAAAGTCAGGTACACACCTTTAAATTCAAATCTCATGTTTGTTACTTTCACATGAATTCCCCACTTTTTCTCTACTAATCACAATCAATCACATCCAAAATTGTGGCACAAAATATTGAAATCCTATATTTTCTCTTTTTATTAACTTTTTACTATGAAGTAGTGCGCAATTCTATAGCCATTGTTATATTTCTAAAAGAAAAAAATTTATAGCTTCATCAATCAAATATTGCAATTACAAATATATATATATATATATACACACTCCCTAGGGGCCAAACAGATGTACAGTTTTTCTTTAAGGCTATGACCCTTTACATTAAAGTTTCCTGCGTTAGGCAGATGGTGTATATATATATATATATATATTTATATTTATATATATTCTTTCTCATTAAAATGTTGACCCATATATCCCAAGTTTCAATTTTCTCTTTTTATTAACTTTTTACTATAAAGTAGTGCGCAATTCTATAGTCATAGTTATATTTCTAAAACAAATATATATATATATATATATATATATATATATATATATATATATATATATATATATATTGCAATTAAAAAAAAATTTATATACTCCCTAGGGGTCGAACAGATGCAGAGTTTTTCTTTATGGCTATGACCCTTCACATTAAAGTTTCTTGCGTTACACAGATGGTGTATTTCAAAGTCATGACATGAATGATGTTACATAGTTAGCGTGATGCAGATATATATATATATATATATATATATATTTTTTTTTTGTTTCTCATTACAATGTTGATCCATATATCCCAAGTTTCAATTTTCTCTTTTTATTAACTTTTTACGATGAAGTAGTGCGCAATTCTATAGTCATTGTTATATTTCGAAAAGAAAAAAAATTTATAGCTTCATCAATCAAATATTGCAATTGTGATAATAATAATGTTAATGTATAATTCTTACTATATGATTATTGTCATGTTTTGTCCCCAGATGATTTTTTTTAACGCATTAGTTTCTTAATATGTGTTTTCATTTTTTTAAAAACAGCTGCAAGCGATTCAATCGGCTAACCAAAAGAAAAAAAGTTTTTCACCACATCAATCTAACTGGACTACTCCAAAATCCCTTATTCCTTCAAAACAATGAAGAAAAACTCATTCATCAATGCTTTAGGGCTGAAAACAAACAAGCACTATTTTGGGTCGAAGCTCACAAATATTTTGTACAAGATCAAACTAAAGTGGGAAAAGAAATCCTTCTTCACGCAAAAATAGAAGGAGACAAAAATGCAAAGTATGGACTGGCAATTGCGTTGTTATACGAATCAAATGATGAAGGAATACAACTACTATTATCAATTCTAAACCAACCAGTTGGCAAACAACTGCTGCAAAACTATCGACAAATCCTTCGACATACAGTTTTTGGAACAAACACATTTCACATCCCCAAAAACGAAGCATGCAAGGACAATGGAGTGGGTCATTGGGATCATGAATGCCCTTACCCATATGGAAATGAAGAATTACATGTAACATTCAAAATGTGCTCAATTGACTTGGAAATGTACAATTAGCCAACCGAGTTTAGTAGAAATTATGTTTCCAAAAAACATAATACAATAAATTTTCCTCATCCTATTTATAATACTAATCTCTATCTTTAAATGAATAGATCTTTTTTTATTATTAATATTTATTTAAAAACACTTGCAATGACTTAATTATAGTCCTCTAAAGTTTTCACCTAGCATGACGCTAACTTCAAATTTATAAAATCACTAGTTGCGAACCCGCGCGTTGCGCGTGATAATTATTTTTAGGGTGGTTTTATTAAAAAAAATTTACAATTTAAACTAATCTAATAATGAGTAATGTATTTCGTAATTATATTTTTATTTATTATAGGAACAATCACAAATGTAATATAGGAACAATCCAAAGCACCAAAAAACTGTAAACTAAAAAAAAATTAATAAAACTTAACAATGATTAATTGAACTAATATTAGGATAAAATTTTGTTTTTGATAATCTATTAAGGTTATTTTCTTTGTAGAAATTATAATTTCGGCCACCCAAAACATATTATCAAATAAACAATTAGTAGCAAAATCTAAGAATTAAATTTCTATACATGCATTGTTATAAAATAATAATAATAAAAATAATATTGCAAAAGTTAAAATTTGTCACCTATCCGATTATTTTCGTTTGGCTAACCTTTGCTTTTCTTTAAATAAATGACATTATAGAGTACTTCTAATACAACTATTAAGAGTACTTTGTCCACCACAAAGGATTAGAAAATAAACTAAAATTAGTAAAGTCTCCTAGTTTAACATCTAAATTGAGCACTATAAAAAATCATGCTATGTAACAGAATAAATACCAAATTATCCAAATCATGCTATGTAATAGAATAATATTATATTTTTATATGCTATATTTAATTCTTTAGAACGCAATAGGATAACATTTAACAATCAAAGAGAACCAAAAAAAAAAAAAAAAAAAACAACAACAACAACAATTTAAAAAAAAAAAAATCACAATTTAAAAAACAAAACTAAATCGCATTAACCTAAAATAAAGTTTTAAGGAATAAAAAAAAATTATCAACTTAAAGTAGAGATGCAAGAAAAATTAAAAAAATCCACCAAAAAATTTAGAGAGAGAGAGAGGGAACTTTTTTTTTTGGTGAGGGAAAATTATGCATAGAATAGAAAAGATAGTGACAAATTTATAGTAAGAAGGTGTGAATAAGAAGAGACAAAAATAAAGGAAGATGAAGGAAAAGAGGAAGAATAATATTAATGTAGAGGTTAGTGGGGAGATGAAAAGATAAGGGAGGGAGAAAGATTGAAAAAGTAGTGGGGAGATGAAATGGTAAGGGAGAGAGAAAGGATGGAGAAGTGTAAATATTAAAAAAATAAATGTTAAAAAAAATAATAAGAAAATTGAAAAAAAAAAAAAAAAAAAAAAACCCTAAAGCTTGAAAGGCTTCAACGTTTTGTTTTGTTTTGTCTTTTGTCTTCTTCTTTTTTTCTTCCTTTAAGCTGAAAATACTTACACAAAACCCTAAAACTGAACTGAAAAGAATTTGGATTGGGCTTGATAGTGGAATTAAATAAATAAGAGGTGGGTTGGATTAATTATACAAATTTATTATAGGGTGATAGTGGATGTAAATAAATAAGTAGTAGGCTGGATTTATTATATGGTGATAGTGGAAGTAAATAAATAAGTAGTGAGCTGCACTTATAGGGCTGAAAATTGTAAAAATCATTTTAAAATTGTAGGACAAATAATATTTTAAAAAAGAAAAGAAAAAAAAGAATGACGTGGCAATTGATGTGGTGCAACGTGGAAGCAGCATCATTAAACACTACGCTTCAGCTTTTAGTAATATATAGATTTCTATCTAATTTTAAGTTAATTAAATATTACTAACTTGGGAAGACAGTTGATCATCTCCGGACTTACTACAAGGCCAAGTATAGTTCTATCCTTTCCACATCTAATTCCAACACAATACCTTCTATCATCATGAATCCTACAATATATTGTTTATACATATATAATGCAGCTTAAGTAGTAATACATTCAAAAATATTTCAAATAATAACACGATCATAAAAAGAAATTACCACGCGCAATGCGCGGGTCCGCGACTAGTTTATATAATGCCTCCAAAATCCAAGTCCAGAGGAAAACGATCCAAGTAAAAAATAATAATGATTCCAAGTACCTGTCTAGGTTGGCGAAAAATAGGTTATCTAGCCACACAAAACAAACCAATCCAAAAAAAAAAAAAAAAAACTAACAATAGGAATAAGAATATTCTATGTTAAATCTTCCTCACAAAGCAAATCAGTATACACTGTCGCAAGCTGCAACTGAACAAAAAAGTGCAATAATATAATATATATATATATATATATATATATATATATATATATATACAAAAATCATATATTGCATGCCTTCTGAAGGGTAAAATCATGCTTTTGGTGATACTAGCTGAAAGATAGAGTCCAAATAAAAACTACGATTGCAAAGTAGTGCAGAACAGAAGCCTCTTGATCTGAGAGAAAGTTTCCAATTTGAGTCTCTGCCTCTAGTTCCATAAAAGGTTTCGTCAAGTGAAGCTGTTAAGGTCTCCGAGATGATCCTTCGCACTGTCATTTAGTTCATTCCACCAGTTTTTTGTGCATTCAATCACTCTCAATCTGGGTGCATTTTCTACACTGAATGGTAAATCCTTTAGCTCCAGACACGTCTTGATCTTCATAATCTCCAAAGAGGGCCATTCAAACGAATTGTACTCGCATACACTAAATAATCTTGGTAGGTTGTGGAGTTCAATATTCTTCAATCTAGGAAGGGATTCATACTGAACTATGCTTCCCTCTTCAATGATCTTTTTAATCTCAAAACAATCCTCAACTTGCAAATCTTGCAAGTGGCACAGTAACTGAATCATATCTCCTGGGAAAAGGCAGTTTAGCTTTGGACAGCTTTTCAGTGTCAGAGTTGTGAGTTTAGCGAGGCTTGTTGAGTCAATTGAGCCTCTGCAAATACTCACCAGGTTTGGGAGGTTGATTAGATGTAGCTTTTGCAAGAATTCAAACAAGACACCAGTTGCTATGGTACCATCAATGATGCTTTCTATTTCATTGCATTCTTCAATTGTACAAGCTTCCACCTCTTTCAAGTATTTAGTGCCAAATACTGATAAGTTCTTAGCACAATGATGACCAATGAGTTCAAAACTAAGAGCTTTATTGAGTATCTTTGAAAGTGCAAATGGAATATCTTCTTCTCCAGCAGAAAATCTTAAATGCCTTTCAGCTGTGTATCCAAAAAAATCAAATCCACGAAAAGTGTCTACCTTGTGATTGCCAACTAGGATTCTGAATGATCTAAAGCCATTATCTTCCCACCCCATGCTATTTCTTTTCCACGATTTGCTGTTCTCAATGAAAGTTTCAAAGCAGCTGAGTTTAGGAAAGTAGAAACAAAGACTTGTCAATGCCTTCAAACTAGCAACTTCCTCAGCTACCCTATCTACAATCTGGTTCCAATTTTGGTTTTTGAAGTCCACATCAATGCTCAACTCTTGTAATGAAGAAAGACATGCAATTACATTAGAAGGAATCAGATCTTTTGGTTTGCCATTGATGTGATTGGGACAACCAAAATTCTGTTTAAATGAAACTCTCAGACACTTCAGACCAGTCAATTGCGCAAGCTCTTCAGGCAAGGTGAGAATTCCTGTGCAGCGTAGATCAAGGATTTCAAGGCTCTTTAGTTTCTCTAGCTGAGGAGGCAACGCCATTAATTCACCACAGTTGTTTAGATATAGAACCCTTAGATTTATCAAGCTGGAAATAGATGATGGCAGTGACATGATCCTTGTAGCATACAAATCCAGAACTCGGAGGCCACACATGTATTCAAAGAATAATTCTGGAATTTTTGTCAAGCTTGGGTTTTTTTGTAGTAGTAATGTTGAGATATTACTACACGCAGGTTTATTAGGTAGATTACATAATTTCTGACCAATCAATGAGACCCTTCGCACATCTTCCCATTCTTCCTCGAATGGTTGTTCTTCTATCTCTTCACCATCACCTACCAAAAATTTTAAATCCTTCTCTTCTAGATATGTAATCTTAAGGGCCATGCGTCGGAGAAACAGAGGCATCTTAAAGTGCCCTGCTTTACTACCCCTTTCCAACAAAGATTTCTTTTCAAATTCCCTTATTATAGCATGTCCTTTGTCACGGGCATCTCCAAGCTTTCTAACTTCAACAATGAATTGTTCAGCTTTCCAGCACTCAATTAGGTACTCCTGGTAAACTTCATAGTCTGGGGGGAACAATGCCCAATACAGTAGGCAAGGCTTCTTATCCACAGGTAACTTGTCATAAATAAGTTTAAATGCCTTGTAAAGTTCTTGCATTTCTTGCACTGGTTCCGTGACTGGTGATTGCATATCAGATAATAGATGCCGCCACACAGCTGGATCATCCTCATTTCTCAAGCTATCTGCTATTAACTTGATCACTTGAGGCATCCCACCGCACTCCTTGAGTAATCTGTCTGCAATTTTCTTGTAGCTTGGTCGATCTATGATATCTCCCACTATTTTTCGGAACAAGTTTTTTGCATCATCATTGGATAATCTTTCAATCTTAATATGATCATCCATTAAACGACAAATCTCTATCTCTATATGCAAATACCACTGCTCCATGTTCATGGTCATCATGAATGCCAACTTCTTTCAGATTAATCTCTATGAAAACCTCATCAAGAAGCAACAGATATCGCTTGTTAACCAACACTTCAGATATCATGTCTGCTATTTGATTACTGTCATGAATCGCTTTCACCTCAAGTTTTAGCTGCTCTAAAATTATTAGTTGTATCTTTCTCACACTCCCCCCTTTTGAAAGAGTTACCCAAAAGACATTGTCAAACAGTTGAGTATCTCGGACTTTGTTGTTCAGGTTTTCCATTACCGTTGTTTTGCCCACTCCTGGTAGCCCCCATACACCAACTCTCTTCAAATTATCGTCTTTCAGCAGCTTTAGTAGTCTTTCGACGTGCTCATTTAGTGATGGCACGTTATCTATCTTCTCAGTATGCTTCCTTATTATTGGGACCGGTGGCATTGGTTCCCTTTCAATCATTATATTTATTTGGTCTGCTCGACTCTTTAGAGCAATTATCTCCTCTGTCTTTGTCACTATAGTTTTGCCAAGCTTTAGGAGATTATGAAATGGACAAATTCCACAAAAGCATCTACTGATATTCTGGTACCTGTTCCTTAGTTGTTGGAGTTTGTCTTTCATTTCGTGAACCTCATCAAGCCAGGTTGTGCATTCACGTGTCCTCTCCATCACTTGGTCTTTCCTGTGCAACATTGTTATTATATCTGCCTCTTTACTGGAGAGATATCTTTCTTCTCGTTCAAGCTTGGCAATGTTTTCACTGAGATTTCTTACATAATCATATTTACTCCTCAAACATCCTACTATGCCATTCCCAACTTGTACTGCCGGTGTCACTATATTCCCAAGTGCTTGTGCGGCTGCTGCCTCCCACATCCTGGAAAAAATTGTTTAAAAAGAAAATTGAGGATTATGTGTGAAATATTTTCTTTTCTGTTGTGCTGTAAGATAAACAATGTAAGAAATCAAGCACCACCTGCTACTAAAGATAGGAGAAATGAAAATTTGGTGTCGTTGAAGATAGTGTGTAGTTTCTTTTTTGTTTATTATATCAAGTGATATTACAAAATCTCAATAAAATTTAACACCGGCTGTAACCAAGCACCAAATACTGTTAAAGAGGTGACTGTCTCGTTTTATAATGATAGTAATTTTTAATAAAATTAATGCCATATCACAGAAAGTTGGATTGGGGAATTGTACTAATGATGAAAAGCACCATTTTTTTCCCTTCCTTTTGTTCCATATACTTAAATGAATTATGGGAACTAAAGGCAGACCTAAGAACTGCCACATAAGAACCACATGAAATATGAATGATAAGTTCCCATGTTTGTACACATGAAATATGAATGATAAGTGACCCCCAGTCTTAAATACACTTCATAGTAAAGCAGTTTGATTTTTAAATTTCTTATCCTTTCTAATTTGACAAGTCTTTTGTGTCTCTTTTATGTCATAAACACTACGTTTATGACATCAATAATTCAACATTTTTATTGGTGTTTGAGATGAAGCAGATGATATTGCCTAGTTGAAATGCACTTGGGACTTGGGAGTCTAGAACAGTCAACATTTATCCAGCAAGAAATAAGTTTAAGGTGAAAAAATAAAGGAAAAAGAAAAAGAAAGAAAGACTCCTCAGAGGTGTTAACTTCTTACTAACCTTCTTTGGCTTGAGTATGGCTATAAGTCGAGTGGTATACTATCTCCAAGATAAAAGGCTCAAAGGTTTTGGAAGGAGGGAAAACATAAGAATTATTGGCTTCTTTAAAACAGGGGTTTTATGTGTAATAGAGACGGCAACTACTTTTGTAGCTTAATCATAGATGATAGAACAAATAAATCAGTCATTATTAGAGTCAACTTCTCTTTTCTATCTTTTTAATTTTAGGTAACTAAACAAAATTGGTAAGCT
Source organism: Quercus wislizeni (assembly GCA_023055345.1). Taxonomy (NCBI): domain Eukaryota; kingdom Viridiplantae; phylum Streptophyta; class Magnoliopsida; order Fagales; family Fagaceae; genus Quercus; species Quercus wislizeni. The sequence goes on along the minus strand of JALGQJ010000003.1, from coordinate 45,084,053 downwards.
GTAACAATCCACTTGAAGGAGGAAAAAATTCAAATCCATCTATTTATCTATATAATATATTAAAGTGAAGAACAGAAATTTTTGATTTTATATGGAATGTGTAGCTTCCAAATTCCATTCCAAAAACCTCTCTGGTCTGCTCTGCTTGAACCTGAGGCTGCCTCCCTAGTTTCCAGATCGCCCAACAGCTGATATCCAGCCTTGACCGAGTAGTTTCCATCCCTGTTTTGCGGCCATACTAGACAATCTTCCTGCATTGTTCTTCATAATGGGATTGCCTTTATATTTTGAGCAATAAAAGGAGCAATTGAATGATCAATCAGTTGCCCACTCCATTCCTTTGTGACCTGATCAATGAGGGAAGATACAGTTGAGTCGTCCATATGTGCTAGAGCTTGAGGTACTGCCTTTGTTGAGTCGTCCATATGTGCATGAGCATTGTGAGGGAAATTTGGAGTTTCAAAGGCTGCAACTACAATATGGAAATTGCAATACAACTCTATCAAACACCTTAAACTATAAACTCAATTTGTACGAGGAAGAAATGAAGTGCTTTTAACTTAAAATATATGTTGTATATTCACTCACGTTGGCGTTGACATAAAAAACAGTTATTTGGCAATTTCATCAAACTTTAAAACACTAAAAATGTTTCGACGTGAAGCACCCAGTTGTCATTTTTTTCACTATAAAAAAAAAAAATTCTAGATGACCTCATTTTTCAATCTAGAAACTGAGCTTAAAGTCCAATGGACCGATTAGTGCTTAAATTAATCAAAAAATATATAAGAATGTGCCCTTGGTCTGAATCTAGTTGCAATCTGAATTCCAAAAAAAATTTAGTACTGTGACTAAATACTCCGTTTTAGCAGTATTGATGATGAACATGCAACAATAATTATTTTGCCAATAAGTAGCATAACGTAAATAAACAGAATAAAAATGCATTCCTAAGATTATATATCAAGAAAAATAAATCCATTCTATTTGTTTAAATTGCTTTTATGATTACAATATGTTAGCTTACATATATCGATCGATATATGTAAGCTTTCATCTTTCCAAGGAAAGTCCTCAATGGTAGACAATGTTAGGAGCTAAGGACTACTAACAATTTACCACACTTGTCTCTAAGAACATATACCTAAGTAGACTACAAAATTCTAAAAAAAAAAAAAAAAAAAAAAAAAACCAACCAAATTAAGTATTTAACCCTAAAAACAAAGCTAGGCAGACTTTGACAAAAGAAATTAAAAGGAAACATAACAGAAATATCAAAAACATTATATTGCTTATCAAAAAGAAATATCAAAAACATGAAAAAGAAAAAATAGCAACCCTTTAGAGCAAAATATGTAAGCACAGAATTTAATATTATCACTATTCAGTTACAAATTAAAAAAAAAAAAAAAAACAAAGACAAGGCTATAAACATCACTAATATAGGTCTATTGACGAGACCCAGCAGTGAACAGACATATACGAGACATTATATACTGTCCCTCACTCCCTAGCTAGGTAATATTTTTTTTTTGGATAATTATCAATTTCTTAGATAGGTGAGAAAGTTTGGGTTTTCCTAGGCAAAAATACCATATCGCAGTCGTTATTAATTTGGTTCATACATTTTTGCATGGTTTTCAGATCCGTACGATTCAATTCAATTAATCATGAACCTCTCATAAATACGGTTCTTTTAACCCTAAGAACCGGTCTATACCACCAAAAAAGCATGAAACTGTTCGAACCTCAATCTAACCACACAGTTCCTAGAACTGTGACCAGTTCCCATGGTTTGATTGTTTCCCTACTTCTCTTTGAATTTGTACTCCAAAAACCTCAAAAATAAATAAATAAAGAAAAATAAACACAGTCGTTTAGTGCCACTCTATATACTGGGAAGTACCAGGTCATTCCGGAAATATTAGGAAACATTTCGGATTTCGGCGGAAAAAAGTAATTCGGCCGGAAAAGAAAAACAAAGGAAACTGTAAAAAAATAAAATAAAATAAAATAACACACACGAGCATCTTCGCCAATTGCTACCACTTTTCTGGTGAAACCGCTTATGCCCTCCTGCCCTTGTCTTCCGAAGAGCATATGTCTTTGTGTTTCTTCTTCTTCTTTGGCGAAGACCAGAGTCACAGAGTCACAGACCCTCTATTTCTGTTCTGTGTAGTGTGTATTTCTTTTTCTTTTTAACTTAGTTGTGTCTTGTTGTTAAGTATGCCGTTTACAGTGTGCCTAGTGCCTACATTTGGCCTGCTGAGCCATCCACCCACGTGCTTTGATTGCACAATTCAACCTTAATTTAAAATTTTGTACTATAACTGCCATGACTCTATTAACATGGAACAAAGAGCTTTTTTATTATTATTATTCAATTTTTGTTGAAAATATCTAAGTGCATCTATTGTTTTTTTTTTTTTTTTTTTTTAATATGAACAGAAAATTTTATTAACAGAACAAAGAACAGAGCCTAAACAGCAACTACAACATTAAGATGCTCTGAATTAATTACATCCATAAAAGGGCTAGGAGCATAACCTTTAGGGCTGTCCAACCCACCCGCCCAACCCGCCCAACCCGCCCGTAACCGACCGGCGTTCACCCAATCCGACTGCTCCAACAGTCGGCCGCGGGTCCCGAGTTCCAAAACCCGACGCCGGCGGGTCGGTTTCGAGTTCCCTCGTTCAAAACCCGTGAAACCCGACCCGCCCGAAGACATCAATTCTGGCGAATTTTCCATTGATTCCGACGAGTTTTCAGCTTGATTTGGCAGATTTCGGCGACCAAAATAATCAGATCCGGCATAGATACACCAGATCCAGAGATTCTCGACACGATTTGGGGGAAAAATAATCGGATTTGACGAAATCCTCACCGGATCTTGGCCGGATCGGGCGAGATATCGCCGATTTTGGCCATTTTTCTGTGTTTTCCGTCGGGTTTCGGCCTCACCCGAAACCGATGCCACCCGCCGGAAAACCGACCCGCGAAACCCGACCCTCTTAACGGGTCGGTTGCGGGTTGAGAATATGTTACCTGATCTCTTACGGGTCGGTTTGCAGGTTGGGCACAAACCCGACCCGCCCGACCCGTGGACACCCCTAATAACCTTGACCAAAACATCCAAACAAATTTTTTCCAAGGTACCAGGAAGCTAATACATAGGCAGCTTTGTTTGAATCTCTCGGACTCCACCTAAAAATAAATTGCTAGCCACGGAATGCCCACGAAAGAGTATCGGTAGTTATGGTTGATATTCTCCAAGGCACGGCATCAGTGGGGGCTTTAAGAGCTTCAATACATGCTTTGGCATCGCTCTCAACCACTACATTCTCAAACCCACGATTAACAGCTACACAAGTCGCCAAATTAATGGCTTCAGCCTTTGCTTGGAAAGTGAGGTTGGTTTCCACCCGTTTAGACAAAGAGAAAATCAGGTCCCCTCTCTAATCTCTCGCCACAATGGCAATAAATGAATGGTCTAGCCCTACCACCGCATCGCAATTTATCTTTACAGCTCCTCACTCAGGCCTGTTCTAAGAATAAACAAATGGTCTAGGTGACACTAAGGGGACATCAGTGAGCATAGCAAGGTGTTCATTAATTTTTTTTAAGATTATTTGTAGTTCTTTATTTGGGGAAAACTTAATTCCTTTGTGAACAACTTGATTTCTAGCAAACCAAAGTTGCTCCAACACCAAAGCCCCAAATAAAAAGAACTCCTCCTTGTCAGAAATGATGACATTTTATTTAGACAGTAACATGTTAAATAATTTAGGGACTTATATGAAAAATACATTTAATTGAACTATTTTAGTCAATTTTCATATTTATATTAATTTAATAAATTTATTTATATTTAAATAATTATTAAATTAATTATGACGTCATCATAGTTCGACTTCAGTTTGACCTCAGGCCGACTTTTAGAACCTTGAATCTCTCCCTTTAACGGTTCATTAAATAGTCTGGGTCTGAAAACAATATATTTTTGTAACAATCAATTTGGTTACAGTTATTTTCAACTTGCAGTCAATTTTCGTTAGTAAGTTGACGCTATTGGTAGGGGTTATATTGACTGCAAGTTGAAAATAACATATGCCAAATTTATTATTACCAAAATGTAGAAACCATGTAATAGTAGAGATTAAATTCTATAAGGAAAGTCACAATACAAAAGTTCTCAGCTTTGAAAGTTGGCTCTCCCAACTTCCTTCGCTGTAGTATTATTAGGTTTCCTCCTATGGGAATTTGTTCTCCTAGTAGTAAATTGTTGGCTCCAAAGTTTGGGTTTTCTTTATAAGGTCTGGATATTTCTTGTGATTGTAGTATTAGGTTCTCTTTTGTGGAATTTTGGTCTCCTTATAGCAAATTAAGTGCTTCAGGACTTGGGTTTTCTTTGCGGGGTTTGGGAAATAATTGAGATTGTGGTATTAGATCCCTCTGTGGAATTTTTTATTTGATCCCTCTGTGGAATTCCATTCTCCTTGAAGTAAATAAATTGCTTCAAGATTTGGATTTTCTTTGTGGGGTTTGGGAAACACTTGTGTTGGTAGTATTAGGTTCCCTTCTGTGTACTTTAATTTTTGTTTTCCTTATAGCAAATTCAGTGCTTTAAGGCTTGGGTTTTCATTGTGGTGTCTGGGAAACATTTGTTATGTAGGTAAGGGATGATCTTGCAAGTAAGTGGAAAATGCTTTCCCTTTCTCATAGAGAGGGTAAGAACGTGGTCCTATCTACAAATAAACAGTACCAAGAGTATATTTTAGTAGCGAAATTTCTAACCAAGAGGAGTGTTAACATTGATGCAGTGGCAAAAACTTTTAGACGCGTACCACTCAAAAATTTAATGTTAGAGATACTGGGGAAAATCATCTCTTGTTTGCTTTTGAAGTTGAGTCGGATGTTGATAAGGTTTTGATGGGAGAACCATGGTCTTTTGATAGACATCTTGTTCTGCTTCAACGTTATGATGGAAAAACTGCTATGAAGGATTTGGACTTCACTACCTCCCTCTTATGGGTACAAATTCACAGTTTGCCATTTTGCTTTTTATCTCCTGTTGTTGCTATTTCTATTGGTGAAACATTAGGAGATGTTCAATGAATGGATGAGCAATTTGAAATGACTGGAGATAATTTCTTAAGGGTTAGGGTGGCTGTTGATATCTCTTAACCTTTATGTAGAGGAAGGAAAATTTCTCTTAAGGATGGTTCGGAGGAATGGATTTCATTTAAGTATGAACACCTCCCAAATTTATGCTATTGGTGTGGGAGTTTTACTCATGATGATAAGGATTGTGTTCTCTAGCTACGAAGTAAAGGCACTTTGAAATTGGAGGATCATCAATTTGGACCTTGGATTAGAGCAACCCAATTTTATCCTTCACGTAAGTCTATGGTGGAAGTGGCTAGTTTTGGTGATGATTACTTCCAAAGAACACAATGCTATCCTGGAGTTAATAGTGGTAAAAATTCTCTAGCTAGGCTGACTGTGGTTGAGAATGTGATGAAGAGTAATTATGATACCTCTATGTTGGGGTTGCTTGGAAGTTCTCCGGTGACAATTGCTAGTAATGTTGAGGGAAAATTATTAAGTACTCCTGGAGTATTATAAATGCGTAGTCCCTCCTCTCACATGAATGGTGGGTCCCACCATGAATTTAATTAGTGGGACCCATCATTCATGTGAGAGGAGGGAGTATGCATTTATGGTACTCTGAGAGTACACAATAATTTCTCAATGTTGAGAGGTTAGATGTGCCAATTGTGGAAGTTACTGAAATTTCAAATAGGAGTATGTTAGTTATTGAATTTGAGGAGACATTAAAGGAAATTGATAGGAGCCTTTTTGTGGATAGTGGGACTTTGTTACCTGATGGCAAAAAATCTAGGGGATACAGTTTTTGAAAAGAGAAATGATATGTCTACAACAATTTTACAACAAATCCTAAGTGGCTAGTTGTTACTAGTTATTATTGTTGGGTTAAAAAAGTAATCTCAGTGCTAAATTCAAATTTGAACCAATAATAACCAACCACCCATGATTTGTTGTAAATATGTTGTAAAAATGTTGTAGACGTAGCACCTTTCTTTTGAAAATAGTGAAAAAGCAAATCTTTCGGTGGCTCCTAATTTAGTGTAGAATAAGCCTCTATCTGTGATAGAGTTTGACTCCAACGAGGATGTGCAAAGACTTGATAAAAATTTGAGTATACCTACTCCTAAAAATAAGGAAGTTCCTCATTTATCCATCTCATCATTGGAAAAGGGTAGTACGAGTAGGAAAAGAAAACCTAGTTGGACAAGAATTTCTACAAAGTTTACTCGAGTTGGGGTTGGAGAAAAACTGGAAGACTTGGGGTTAAATAGGAAAATTTCTGGACATGTTCAAGCTGTGGACCATGAAAAGAAAGTGAAGTTTGAGGAGGAGACTTTGAAGCTGAGTGTTCTCTTGGTTACTAACTTTGAATTGGCAGAGGTTGCTAGGCAACCCTGCCGAGAACAATGAGTCTATTAAGTTGGAACTGTCGAGGACTTGGGAACCCTCACAGTTAATGCCTTGAAGAAGGTAATTAGGGTAGAAGATCCCAACATTGTTTTCTTAATGGAAACAAAATCTAATAGAGATTGGATGGTGAAAATTCGTGATGGTTGTGGATTTAAATAGGGTTTGATTATTCCTAGCAGAGGAAGTAGTGGAGGTTTGGCTTTATTTTGGAAGAATGAACTTCAAGTTAATGTCATTAAGTATTCAATGTCAAATATTGATGTTGAAATCAATAGTGGTGATGGATTTGGGTGGTGGCACTTTACTTGTTTTTATGAGAATCCAGACTCTTCTAGTAGAGATGAATCTTGGTCTTGCTTAAAATATCTTAGTGGAATCTCTCAATTGCCTTTGTTGGTTATTGGAGATTTTAATGAACTGACTGGACTATCAAAGAAGGAGGGAGGGGCTACTAGACCGGCTCAACAAATGCAGCGGTTTGTAGATACTTTGAATTGGTGTGGTCTTCATGATAAATTTACGTGGCTGCATCAACAAGCTGATGGAACTCAAATAAGAGAAAGGTTGGCTAGGGCAGGTGCAACATGTGATTGGTGTATCAAATTTCCACAAGCAAAACTTTTTCATAAAGCTTCATCTGTTTTAGACCATAATCCATTACTTCTGCAATTGTTTAGTAGAACTCAAAGGAAAAAACATGGGAAAAATTTCCGTTTTGAAGCTATTTGGTTAAAAGAAGCCAGCTATGAAGAGGTTGTGTCTTCCTCTTAGGAAGAGGGGTTAATTTTGAATGCTAATTTTTCGCTTATTCAATGTTTGGAAAACTGCCGTGCAAAACTTAATGTCTAGAATAAGGATGTATTCAGCCATGTAGGAAAAAATATTGCTAGGCTATGTAAACATTTAGAATGGTTGGAACTACAGGCGGCATGTCTAGAAAACATCAATGCCATGAGGGAACTCAGATTGAATTAAATTGCTGGCTTGATAAGGAGGATATGATGTGGAAGCAAAGGTCCAGATTGAACTAGTTTAGAGATGGGGATAGGAATACAGGATATTTTCACTCCAAAGCTTCGAATAGATTCCAGAAAAACTGAATTGAAGGCTTGGTTGATAATAATGGTGCTGGCAAGTTGAAGAAAAAGAGATTGATAGGATAGTAATTGATTATTATTCTAACTTATTCAAGTCTTCATGTCCCACAGAATTTACAGAATTGCTAGATGCAATTAGGCCAAAGGTATCTCCTGCTATGAACTCTATGCTAACTTGTGATTTTCAAGAGGTGGAAGTTTACAAAACGCTCAAATAGATGTACCCACTCAAATCTCCGGGTCTTGATGGTATGCCTCTTTTATTCTTTCTGCATTTTTGGCCTACTATTGGGAATGTTGTTACTAAAACAGTGCTGGATTCTCTTAATCTTGGTATCATTCCTCCTAAGTTTAATGAAACCCATATTGTTTTAGTTTCTAAGATTAAGGACCCTAAGAAAATTATTGAATTTCGGCCTATTAGTTTGTGTAATGTGGTGTATAAGCTAGCCTCAAAAACCCTTGCCAATAGACTTAAGAAAGTGCTGCCAAAAATTATTAGTGACTCACAAAGTGCCTTTGTGCATGGAAGGTTAATAACGGATAATGTTTTGGTGGCTTTTGAGACTATGCATCATATTAATTAGAAGAGAATGGGCAAAATTGGAGAAATGGCTTTGAAGTTAGATATGAGTAAAGCATATGATAGGGTGGAATGGGTTTGTTTGGAAAAGATTATGGAGAAATTGGGTTTCAGCTCTAGGTGGAGAGAACTGATGATGCATTGTATTTTTTCTGTCACTTATGTTGTTAGGATGAATGGATCTCCCCGAGATAATATTATCCCTTCTAGGGGTCTTTGCCAAGGGGACCCTTTATCTCCACATTTATTTTTAATTTGTGCTGAGGGCTTATCTGCTTTAATAAAAAAATCTGTTTAGTGTGGTGTTATGGAGGGTGTGTCTATTTCTCGTGGTGTTCCTATTATTCTCATTTATTCTTTGCAGATGATGGTCTTATCTTTTGTAAGGCTAGTATGAATGATTGTAATTCTCTTCAATGTATCCTTAAGGTGTATGAGGATGCTTCTGGTCAACAGTTGAATAGGGCAAAAACTTCATTATTCTTTAGTTGCAACACTGACAGAGACATACAGGAGGAAATCAAAACAAGATTTGGGGCTCAAATAATTAGACAGCATGAACAATATCTTAGGCTTCCTTCATTGGTGGGTAGAAATAAGAGAAATACTTTCAATGCAGTGAAGGAAAAATTGGCAAAAAAGTTAGCTAGATGGAAAGAAAAATTATTGTTTAAGGCTAGCAAGGAGATTTTCATTAAGGCTGTTGCACAAGCAATTCCAACGTATACTATGAGCTATTTTAAAATTCTTGATTCCCTTTGTAATGGCCAGACAAGCATGATTCGTAATTTTTGGTGGGGACAAAAAAATGATGAGAAGAAAATGGCTTGGTTGAGTTGGGAGAAATTGTGTGTGCCTAAATCTTACAGAGGGATGGGGTTTAAATTGTTGAAACCTTTTAATTTAGCTTTATTAGCTAAACAAGGTTGGAGGTTGCAATTGGCTCAAAATTCTTTGGTGTACAGAATGTTTAAGGTGAGATATTTTAAAGACTATGATTTCATTAATGCTTCTTTGGGGAATAATCCATCATATATTTGGAGAAGCATTTTATCAGCTCAAGGGATTGTTAGGAAAGGGGTAAGATGGCGTGTGGGGAATGAGAGGTGTATTAGGACATGGAAGGATCAGTGGCTCCCAAACTCTTTCTCATATAGGGTGATTTCTCCTAGGAGTCTAAATCCTCACATCTCTATGGTTGATGACCTTATTGATTTGGGAAATAAGAGTTGGAATCTGAATTTGATTAACAATTCTTTCCTTCCTTTTGAAGCTGAGATTATTGGGGGAATTCCATTGAGTAACCGACTTCCTGAAGATAAATAGATTTGGGGTGAAACATTTAATGGATTGTTCACAGTAAGAAGTGCATATTAGATTGCAATGAATCTTAATAGAAAAGAACCTGCTGGTTCCACCTCTAATGGGAGTGGTATGCGATTATTTTTGGAGGAAATTGTGGAAGATGAATGTCTCTCATAAGATAAGACACTTTGCTTGGAGAGCTGCAAAGGATATTCTCCCAACAAAAGCAAACTTAGTTCACCGACATGTTCTTCTAGATGATACTTGTGAAGAATGTGGTTTAATGGCTAAATCTATGGTTCACTTTTTTTTTGGGAATGTCCTAAGGCTCATCACACTTGGATGTTATCAAAGCTGTTTCAAACTTCTGGCCCTTTGCACTTTCGAAACTTTATGGATTTTCTTTGGTATTTATTAATGGAAGCTAATTGGTTTGAAGAGGATTTAGCATTGGCTGTTGCTATTGTTTGGGCTATGTGGACTAACAAAAATGAGGTGCGACATGGGGGATTAAGGAAAAGTGGAGATCAGTTGTTATTCTAGTGTAAACAATACTTGGATGACTGCTGAGCTGTGCTAGAAGCTCTGGTAAAGATGCAGTAGCAGTTGGAGTCAAAATGGTTACCTCCGGATGAGCCTTCTCATAAGATTAATGTGGATGGGGCTGTTTTTGCTAGTAAAAAAGAAGCTGGTGTGGGAGTGGTAATAAGAGAGCATGAGGGTAATTTTATTCCTGGGATTTGTAAAAAGTTTCAAGTTCCGTTGGGGGCTATTGAGGTTGAAGCAAAGGCTCTTGAAGCTGGAATGTTTTTTGCAGTTGATATGGGTATTCAGGACTTTATCTTGGAAGGAGACTCTCTCAATCTGGTACGGGCTTTGCAAGATAACTCTCCTGCTCCTACCTCTGTTACTAATCTGATTTATGAAGTTCAAGCTATGTCCTACGAGTTCTGAAGAGTTAGATTTTCTCATGTTTGTAGGAAGGGCAATGTCTCTGCTCATTTGTTAGCTAAACATGTATTAGTATTGATGATTTTTCAATTTGGATTAAAGAGAGTCCTTGTTTTTTAGAACAAGCTCTTTTCCATGATATATCTGTTACTAATATTTCCTAATAAAGTTCTTGTATTTTATCCCAAAAAAAAAATCTATAAGGATAGGGAGTAAAACTCAAGTTTTGCAGTTCCAATCCAAACATGTCACATCATCTTATCACATATTTAAGAATAAACACAACTACACCAAATTCAATTATAAAATCTATATATAAATTCAACCAAATTGGGAGTTTATTGAGATGTTATTAAGTGTAGTAGGATGTATTGAATTTTAAGTAAAAAGCCGATGTAACTATTTCTTATTGAATTATGTTAAACATGAGTTTTACACTCATCCTTATCAAATCCAGACTCTTAATACTAATCTCAAAATGTAGAGATCAAAATAGTACTTTTACTTAATTTCTAGGGGAAATTACACTTTACCATCCTAAATTATGCACTAGATTACACTTTACACCCTAAACTCTCCGACTGCACATTTTGCACCATAAACTATCACACTTATCACACTTTGCACCCCGGTATCATTTTTGCTGTTATATTTAACAGAATCTTACTGCACGTGACAAGCACATGCTCCTTGCTTAAGTGGAACAAAGTTAAACGACTAAAACATCCTTCTTTAAAATCAATTAAAACAAAACAAAAAAATTTCCACATCTCCCTCTGTCTCACGTGTTGTCATCCTCTTCCCCAGATTCAATTTCAAACTACTTAAATTTACCTCTCTAATTCCATAGCATAATTCATAGCACTATTGAAAGGATCATACAGAGAGTCACACCTCAAAGTGTTGTCAGCTTAAAATACTATTGACAACACTTCTCTTCTCAGAGTGTTCTCAGCTTTCTCTCAAACCTCTCTAATTGATCTCATCAATGGCTCAATTGGCCGCATCTCAGGTTCACTACCCGTTTCTTTCGTCATTCTATATATCTCTTTTTTTCATTACCCAAAACAAAAACATGGGTCTTTGTCTTTTGGTTACTTTTTGGTTTAAACTTTTGACTTTTGTTTTACTAATGTTTTTGGTATCTGGGTTTGCTTTCAGGTTGCTGTTACTGTTCTTGTTGGAAGCGATTTGTCCACTAGGAGATTTGTGTTTATGGTTTTTTTAATCTTTTCTATTTTTCTATGATTAATTCTGTGCTTAAAAATGCTTACTTTGTTAAATCCATAATTAAACGGTTTAAGTGTTTTTGTTAGTTCTGACCTCTTTGTTTGATTTTTTTTTTTTTTTTGTTTTGTTATGGATCATATAAATTAATGGGCTTGTTTGGTTACTTTTGGTTTTAATAGTTGTGTAGTCTTATTTTAAGTCTACATTCGTTTGTGAATTCGTTCAAAGGAGAGAACGATAAAAAGAAAAGAAAAAAATCAGCCAAAGAATTACATCATGGATTCTCAAGCTTTAAGGGAGGTGACATTTCTTTTTACCAGGGAAGGTGGATGGGGAAGAGGATGGCACCACGTGAGATAGAGGGAGATGTGAAAATTTTTGAGTTTTGTTTTAATAGATTTTAAAGAAAGGTGTTTCACTCTTTTAATTTTGTTCCACCTAAGTAAGAAGCATGTGCTTGTCACATGTAGTAAGATTCTGTTAAATATAATAGCAAAAATGACACCAGGGTGCAAAGTGTGATAAGTGTGATAATTTAGAGTGCAAAATGTGCGATCGGATAGTTTAGGGTGCAAAGTGTAATCTAGTGCATAGTTTAAGGTGGTAAAGTGTAATTTTCCCTAATTTCTAATATCATTGTTGATGCACAAATTTTGTAAGTAAATGTTGTTTTGGATTTTTTTTTTTTTTCTCATCTTCATAATAGATAAATTGTGTATCTATCATTATTAGTTTTAAGAAAAACTTTTTTGTGCATTGTGCATGTTATAGATTAGTTAAATAATACTAAAATAGTAAGTATAATGGGTAGCAAAATCATAATCTAACATTGTTGTTGGGTCACCCTATAAATTATTCGGGATTTTTGTTTTTATTACAAGAAAAAAGTTAAAAGAGGCTCTAAGTGAATTAATTTAGAAAATATTTTTAAAATATTTGACAAGAAAAGAAAAAAATTAATTAATTAATTAATTATTTTCAATTTTTTATATTTTTTATTAAAGTGGTATTAATACTTTTCTACAATAATCCATTAACAAATACTCTAAAAACAAATGTTAATCGAACTTTTATTATAAAAGGTTAGAAAATAATTTGACCCTTCAGTTTAGTTGTTAAATTATTAATTGTATGAATTTAATCCTTAACTTTATTTTATTTGAAACTTTTGGGATTGCAATTCCTCTCGCATTGCTTCAACTTTTTCATAGTTTTTAACTCTTTTTATCTCTCCAACTTTTTTTTTTTATTTTTAACTTTCTTCATTCAATAGTTCTATATCAAAAAATTAATCTTTTAACTTTTGATATGTGGACCGTTCAAAATGGATTGCACCGAATTAGCAATGAATAAATTGTCTAGATTATGAGTATTGACCGAATAAATTTATAGATCAGATAGCTGACTTTACTAGATCTCATTTTCCCAAAGACAGCAGTGTTCACACGATATCCCAAAATCTGTAGAAGTTCTCACTTCTCTAGTTTTCTTCACACCCACACCCATCTATCTTGAAACTGAAACAAAACAAGTAAAACTGTATCATTTCTGATGCGTACCTGTTTTGGTGGGTTTTAGCAACTTTGGCTCGTAACTCCGATGGCAAGTGCTTCTTCTTCGTCGCTTACTCGCCATTGGAAATATGATGTCTTCCTTAGTTTCAACAGCGAGGACAGAAGTTTCGCTTCTGAACTATACGATGCTTTGGCTAAGGAAGGAATCAAAATCTGCAGGGATGATGATATAGTACCTGATAAAGAAACAGCGCTTTCGTCAAAAATCTTTACAGCAATTGAAAATTCAAGGTTTTCAGTCATCATTCTTTCCGAAAAATATGCTTTTTCTCATTGGTGCTTGGAAAAACTTGCAAAGATAGTGGAGCGCCAGAATGAGATTGGGCAAACAATTCTTCCTGTTTTCTTAGATGTTTATCGTTCTGAGGTACGAAACCAGACTGGGAAGTTTGGGGAGGCTTTCGAGTTACAGGTAGAATATTTTGAGGAGAATTTGGAGGTTGTCCAAAAATTGAGGGCTGCTTTAATAGAAATCTCCAATATCCCTGGATGGACTTTACATCATGCGTAAGATTTTTCTTCTTCATTTTCTTCTTCTTCTTTCACTTTTAATTATTCAAATGTTAATAAAAAAAAGTAGTGTTAATTATACATTTGTTCACAATTATAATTGAAATCATGTTTTCGGGTTGTGTGCACTTCCGGGTGTGGAACAACAATTTTTCTAATCAAAACAACAATCCCAAAGACCCTTTGCTAAGTTGTCAACTTATAATGTTGCGAGTAACATTAGTTTCACATAGGTCCTCGGGTGATATTGTTTTTATCAGAAAAATGCTATGTTCATGATACTTTCACAAAGTGGCATGTTGTTACATATTGTTATTGGTAGGCAAAAAAATAATTTTAGTAGTAGGTTCGAATTATAACCAATAATAACTAACCATTATGATTTGTTGTGAAAGTGTTATACAAATGTTGTGGACGTAACACTTCTCTTATTTTTATGGGCAAAGATTGGGTCCACAGTGAGCGTTGTGCCATTAGATGATGGCCCATGCCCATTTTTTATCATACGTCGTCATTGCAACAGTTTGGAGTACTAGACCCAAGCCAAGTTAAGAATGCACCAATTACTACTTAACACATTAGTAAATGTGAAATTGGGTGTGTAATAAAAAGTCTTTTTTATACTGAGGGGGCTTACATATCTGTCTATATATACAAAATAAAATAAAAACATGCATGGTTTTGGGTCTGATAGAAATACTTGAAGATATTAACAAAGCCTAATTCATCCAATAAAATATTTTAATTATGTAGGGATCAACTTTGTCTTCTTTTATTCAATACCTGTAACAAAGTCTTGAAACACACTTGGACTTTTGCTTTTCACTTCTTTGTATGATTACACTAGTTGAGTTGTTAAATACGGAAATATTAGGGTGAAGAGAAAAGAAGGAAGAAGAGAAACATAGATAAACACCAGTTGAGTTGTTAAATGCGGAAATATCAGGGTTAAGAGAAAAGAAGGAAGAAGAGAAACATAGGTAAAAAGGGCGTGACATAGGGTAGGAAAAAAAATTTAGGGCTTAATCAATTAATCCTTCACCTTAATGCATATTTATATCTCTATTAACGTGATATGGCAAGACTATAAGAATAACTTTATGTAAATAGAAAATAATAATATAAAAATAACTAGTGTAACTCTAAAAATCTCCCTCAAGCTGGACCATACACATTAAACATGCTTATCTTGAAAGTAAGTCATTGAAAGGAGGCTCAGGTCAATGGTTTCATGAAAATGTCACATTGGAGGTGACAATATGGTGCTGGATCAACAAATCCTAAATAAAATGACAATCAATCTTGATATGTTTGGTATGCTCATGGAAAACAAGATTATTAGCAATAAGCCTAACAAACTGATTATCACAGAATACTTGTATAGTAGTAGGAATATCAAAAAGATTATCTCCAACGCATAGCACTAGAACAGGCAATGACATTCTGCTTCTCACTACACTAGGTAACAAAATTATTTCCAACGAAGGTACAATAGCCAGAGGTGTACTGCCAATAAGAATGACTACCAACCCAATCAATATCACTAAAACCTGTCACAGACAAAGAAGCGAAAGACTTGTACATTTTTGGCGATTTCTAACTCTAGGTTAGCTCAAAAATGATTTTGTAACATGTTGAAAGTACCTTTTAGAAATTAATATCCGCTAACCTGAAAGTGACCCTGAATTTTTATTGTTATTATATTTTTTAAATTTCCTCCCTTTTTGACGCCTATGTTAATCATATGCAGCAAAAGAGGAAATGACAGAGTCTCTCTCTCTCTCTCTCTCTCTCTCTCTTAGGGATTGTAAAATGAGTTTAATCATTTAGTTCATGATGTTTTGAGAATGAGGCAGGGCCCAAAATGCACCATTTTTCTTGATATGAAGAAAACAGATAGGAAATGAAAATCCACAAAAGAATTTGCAACTATGAAGGTAGAATAAAAAAATTTTAAATATGAGGAATATAAGAAAAATGAAACCGATATTTTAAGAAATTGAGAAAATTTAACAGGATATTTTAGAGTATATTGGAATGACTAACAACGCAAAGATAGGAGCCCCAGCCTTGGTAGTCAGGTAACCAGCAGCAAGGACTTCTTCTCCAGCATTTTATGCCTCTAAACTTGCTCATGGATGGTCCTCCTGGGCTGGTAGTCATGCTGTGCTCTTAAAAGGATGAATACTTTAAGAAATAAAACTTAATATAGCTTAGTCACTATATTATAATAATTGTAGTGTGGAATTGTGCATTATTGAGAAGAAAATCACTTTTTTTTTTTTTTTTTGATTGTTTGTTTCAGTGGTCTTGTGAATTTGGCACCACTTCTATGATTTCTTTTGTAGATTATATCAATTTCCTTTCTTTTTAAGCCTAGTTCTCTAGGAGAGTTATTTTGTAAATGTCCTGCATACGTGAGGTTTCCCCTACAGTCTAATATATATTCAAAAAGAAAAAGAAAAAGAAAACTAGCTCTCTTCCCTCTGTTATGTATGTTTATGTTATGCCAAGAAAAATAGCAATTATTGTGGGTTAAAAAAATAAAAAAATAAAATAAATAACTTTTCCCAACTTTTGTCTTGACTCAATTAGTATAACTTATTTGATTGCATTCAGTTCTAAGGAGTATAGCTAAGGTATGTATCAACATAATTATCTTTTTGGCCTAATGGCTGCTTTAGACTCATCACATCATTATTGTTCACTTTTCATGCAGGGCTGAGTCAGAAGTTTTACAAGTTATCGAAGACATTGTTAATGTGATATCAAACAAATCTTTTCCCCCATTCTCAATCGGGGGCCTAATTGGAATGGTTTCTCGTGTGAGTGAAATAACATCTTACTTAAGGATAGGGGGGACTGATGTTCTCATGATAGGGATATGTGGTATGAGTGGTATTGGTAAGACAACCATTGCAAGAGTTGTTTATGACAGATTCTCTGATCAATTTGAAGGTTGTTCTTTTCTAGCTAATGTTGGAGAAGTTGCTCAAAGATGTAGTTTACATTCTTTACAAGAGAAACTTCTTTCTGACATCATTGAAAGAGATATAAGAATATCCGATATCCAGAGAGGAGTTAACGTGATCAAGAATTTGCTGCATAGTAGAAGGATTCTTCTTGTACTTGATGGTGTGAGTCAATTAGACCAGTTAGCAATGTTGGCTGGGGATTGTGATTGGTTTGGTCCTGGCAGTAGAATTATCATTACCACCGTTGCTATGGATTTATTGACTAGACATGGGGTTTATAGAATATATATATCAAAGCCATTGAATAAGGATGAGGC
Organism: Quercus wislizeni; assembly: GCA_023055345.1. Classification (NCBI taxonomy): domain Eukaryota; kingdom Viridiplantae; phylum Streptophyta; class Magnoliopsida; order Fagales; family Fagaceae; genus Quercus; species Quercus wislizeni. Next base: position 45,066,992 of record JALGQJ010000003.1, on the reverse strand, counting down.
TCTTTCTCTTTTCAGTTTGAAATGTTTCGTAAGTGGCCCCCCTTCCAGAGATTATGTGGAGATGTTGAACGATTTTTTATATTATGCTGCTGGCCTTCCTTTAGTTATTGAGGTTTTAGGTTCTTTTCTATTTAATAGAAACATCACTGAATGGAAAAATACATTAGATAAACTTCAAGCATGTCATGCACCCAGTGTTCTTAATATACTTCAAATAATTTTTGATGGACTAGATGAAACAGAGAAGGAAGTATTCCTGGATATCGCATGTTTCTTTAATGGGGAGGACAAAGATCGTGTGGTAGAAATACTGGAGTTCCTTTACACAGGCTTTGAATTAAGGAATCTCATTGATAAATCTCTTGTAAGAGTTTCTTCTAACAATCAATTATGGATGCATGATCAATTACAGTTGTTGGGTAAGGCAATAGTTAAAGAAGCTAAAGAGCCTGGGAAACGTAGTAGATTGTGGATGCATGAGGACATCGACAATGTCCTGAGAGAAAATACAGTAAGAGTTTCTGTACAAATCTTGAACTAAAGCATAGACCTTGTTCTACTATATATAAAATAAATAAATACTCTTGAATTATTCTGTTGCACTTATATTGTGCTTTTCACCAAGTCCTTCTTCTTGATTATTAGGGAACAGAAGCTGTTCAAGGCATAGTTTTAGATTTTCCTGTAACAAAAGTGGCACACTGGAACCCAGAAGCCTTTTCAAAGATGTGTAATCTTAGAATACTCAAAATTCATAATGTGCAACTTCCAGATGGGCTCACATGTCTTCCTAAGTCATTAAGATATGTTGAATGGAATGGGTATCCTTTAAAATCTTTGCCACCAGGTTTCCAACCAGTAGAGCTTTCTGTACTTAAAATGTGTCGTAGCAAAATTAAACACCTCTGGAGGGGAATAATGGTAATATTGTACCTTTAACAATTTTATGTTATTTATTTTATAAAAAACTGTATTCCATGTTTTATGGAAGCTAATCATTCTACACTTTTCTTTTCTATTTTTTGAACAGTGTGGGAACAATTTAAGAGTCATCAAACTCAGTCATTCTCGAAATCTTGTTAGGACTCCAGACTTCACAGGAATTACAAATCTTGAGAGAATAAATCTTGAAGGTTGTACGAATTTAATTGAAGTTCACCCATCCATTGGGTTACTCAAAAGGCTTACTTTATTGAATCTTAAAGATTGCAAAGGTCTTAGAATTCTTCCACACAAGATTGGAATGGAATCTCTTGAAATTCTTATTCTTTCTGGTTGCTCAAAAGTCAAGAAGATTCCAGAATTTGCGGAAAACATGCAACGGTTACAGAAGCTTTATTTAGATGGAACTGCAATTAATTTTCTACCTCCTTCAATTGAACATTTGAATGGTCTTACTTCTTTGAATCTTAGGCATTGCAAAAATCTACAGTTTCTTCCAAGCTTTCTTCATAATCTGAAGTCTTTAACAGAACTCAGTCCTCCTGGAATAGCAGAACCTGAAACAAATCTAATTTCTTTAGAGAACAAAGAGTTGCTATCTGTGCATGGAACAGAAGTTATGGAGAAAGAAGGTAGGATGTCCCTTCATAAAAAAGAAATTGAGACTGTTCCTTCTCAAACTAAAGAAGGTCAGATGAAATCTAAATTGAAAAAGAATGTTGGGGATCCAATTCAACCCCATACTCCAGTAGCAGTCTCAACATCAGGTACAAGTAATGTAGAACCCATTCTTTTGGGAAGCTCAGAAGTAGCTGTATTAGTTGAACCAGTGACGGTAGAACCAGTGACAATCCTTCGTTCAAGAATTGACGGAAGTCAACCCATCAATGAAGAGGAAATTGAGATCCTTCGTCAAACTGATGGTCAGCAGTTTCTTGAAAGAACATGTCCCAAGAGGTCTATTGAGCGCACTTTGACAACAATCTTGGGATACATGAGTGATGTTAAAGCCCGAAGAGTTGGTGTTTATGGAAGTGGAGGGATTGGCAAGACTAGTGTACTGAAAGCCTTGATCAATTGCCCCACAACAAAGGACTTATTTGATGTGGTTATTTGGGTGACTGTATCAAGAAATTGGAGCACAAGAAAGATTCAAGATAAAGTTTTACAACAATTATCATTGTCACCAGGAGACTTCAAAACTGATTTCGAACTTGCAGAGGAACTGTTTCAAGCTCTAAGGAGCCAGAGGTTTTTGTTGCTTTTGGATGATGTTTGGGAGTGGATTGATCTGAATGCAGTTGGTATTCCTGATCCTACTTATGAAAATGGTTGCAGGATGATACTTGCAACAAGATCCCCAGATGTGTGTCACATCATGGTGGCTGATAGAAAGGTTCAGGTGGAGGGACTCTTACTGGAAGAAGCTTGGGAGTTGTTTCGGGAACAAGTGGGTGGGATAATTGACTCTCCAAATATTTTTCCCTATGCTCAAGCTATAGTTAAGAAGTGCCATGGTTTGCCATTGCTGATCATTGTTACTGGAAGGGCATTGGCTAAGGAGAATGATGCTCTAAACTGGATGCGTGCCTCGAGAAAATTTTTGTGGCTCAGTGCACATGGGATTTATGGTTTTGAGGGTTTAATCCAACAGCTGAAATTCAGTTATGACAGATTGGAGAGTCCTGAATTGAAGAGTTGCTTCCTTTATTGTGTTTTGTTTCCAGAAGATTACGAGGTTGGCATACTTAAATTGGTTGAGTACTGGATTGAGGAAGGTTTGGTTGCTGGAAATTGGACAGATTCATATAAAAGGGGGTGTGATATAGTTAATATTCTTGTTGAAGCCTCTCTTTTGCAGAAATTGGAAGGTGGTCTTTCCATCAAAATGCATGATCTGATAAGGGATTTAGCATTAGGGATCTTATCATTAGAGACAGAAGGTTGTCAATTTCTGCTTGGAAGTTATTCAAGAATGACACAACTATCACACATGGGAAATAGTTCATATTTCAGACCAATTGTAAGTTTTAAAAGCAATCAACCGTTGATTCTTGAAGATCATCAGTTCTTATCAAGGGCTGGTGCTGGTCTAACAGAGCTGCCTTTAAAGGAAAAATGGGAAGAAGCCAAGATGATTTTTCTGATGGACAATGAGCTATCCAGTCTACCAGATAGTCCAAGTTGCCCCAAACTTTTGGCATTGTTCCTCCAAAGAAATCAAAAACTAAGAGTGATACCTACATCCTTTTTTGATTTAATGCCTTCTCTTACAGTTTTGAACCTATCTAAAACCAGGATCAAATCCTTGCCAAAGTCACTCTGTAAGCTTATGAGCCTTGAAGTACTTATTCTACGTGATTGTGAACGTCTGGTGCTACTTCCATCTGAGGTTGGATCTCTGAGGCGGCTGGAAGTGCTTGATCTCCAGGGAACTGAGATAAACAAGTTACCTAGCAAGATTTCTGAACTGTCTTCTCTGATTTACCTGAAGGTATCATTTTATGGCTCTGTCAACTGGAGTGAATATGCTAAGCTGCCTCATGAATTGGTTTCACGTGGAATTATAGCTAATCTAGTTGAATTGGAAACACTGAGTATTGATGTGTACCCAGGAGATAGGAGGTGGAATAAGAATGTGAAATCTGTCATAGATGAGGTGGGCAATTTGACAAATTTGACTACTTTTTGTTGCTATTTCCCAGAAGTAGAGTTTCTTGAACGATTTCTTGCAACAAGCCTATCATGGAAAATTGGAGGTTTAACTGAATTCAAATTTGTAGTTGGCCATGACGTGAAACGCTTTGTATCTAAGGTTGTGGACAACCTTGCATTTGATAATGTCCTATGGGATCAATGCTTGAGATTTGTAAATGGTGAGGTGATACCAGATGCAGCTGTTGAAGTATTGACTCGTACTACTGCATTCTATTTAGATCATCATATCAATGTTTGCAGCCTATCAGAGTTTGGAGTCAAAAATTTAGATGGATTGAGATTATGTGTAGTGAGGGAATGTCCCAAGATTGAAACAATTATCGCTAGCAAGGAACTTTCTGAAGCTGTGTTTCCAATTCTGGAGCACCTAAGTATTAATTATCTATCAAACTTAAGTACGATTTTGGAAGGAATTATACCACCAGGAAGCTTTGCTAAGCTAAGAATATTGACAGTGCATACATGCCCCAAGTTACAATTTGTTTTTGCAAGCTCCATGCTCCATTTTTTCTCAAACTTAGAGGAATTGATCGTTGAAGATTGTCCAGCTATTACAGAGATCATATATCAGGATCTGGTAGTTGATTCTGGCGGTGGAACACTCCCTAGCTTGAAAAAATTAAAACTTCACTATCTACCCAGATTGGTTAACATTATGAAAGGCAAATGGCCCCCGTTAGAAAACATTAGCTTCTACGATTGCCCTATACTGAAGAAGCTTGGCATTGATTTCATTGCAAGTCATACCATAAAAGGGATCAAAGCAGAGAATGATTGGTGGAAAGAATTAGAGTGGCAAGATACTTCATTTCACTTGCGTCTTCAAGCTCATTTCACCCCAATTTGTGATGACGATTTGTAATACAAAGTTTAATATCATTTAGATTGATTTATCCCTTTTCTGCACCATCAGTTGTTCAGTTCCCAAGTTAATAAGGGACAAGAGGAGGTCATGGCTAAAGGGATCAAACAAGAATAAGAAGTCCCTGAACTTCTGTTGTAGTTGATTGCACTAGTGCTGTCCAACAGAGAAGGTGGACAACCCAGAAAATCCCATATTTCAGTGACAGGTGTGTTCCCTATATTCAACATGTTTTTGAAATCTCCTCCATCTCCTATTGAAGCTTTTTTCCCTTTAAAATTTTACTCCTGGGGAAAATACTTAATAGATTGAGCATTCTATAAATCTGGCTTTCTTTTGGTTGATGTAGTTCTTGAAGTGCATGTGTTTGTTTTGTCTATACTGCCATCCGAAGTGTTTGAATTGAATGGCTGTTATTTTCTGCAGCATGATTTGAGTGGAACCAGACCTAGGACGGGGAAACGAAGGGGATTAGTCAATGTCTTTAACTAATAATGCTGATGAGATTTTTCAGAATTATCTTGCCTAATCACCTGAGCTCTCTACACGTTGAAGCCAAATTCTAAACAGCATAAAACAGTGTAATTTATCTGGCAATTTGATGATAATGAAATTTCGTTTCATATTGTAACTTAATAATCAGTACTATTAGGATTAGGTATGCAGGGCGTTTTATGCTAATAGAGTAATTGGATCACATAAAAAGGAAAACTTCCTTTTCTGTCATAACCCCTTTGAATCAATCCTGCTGCTTATGTGACTGGAGGGTGTGGACAAAGGAGTAATTGGAAAAATCATCTGTTTCAGGTAATTGTAGGGTTCTAATCTGTCATGGGTGGGTTTAGTTAAAGAATAATGTTGCTGAAATACTGGTTACTTTCTTTCTTTCTTTTTTTCTTTTTTTTTTTCTTTTTCGTTTGCTGGTCCAAAATGCATTTTTTGCTTCCTATTCTTTGTTACATATGCAATGTATTTTTTCACAAAGATGTCAATAGCTAAGAAGCACCAGACAAGTGGAACACTTTTTATCGGAGGCCATAACTCGTGCAGGGATTATCTTGAATGAAAAATGAAAGGTATCATGGTATGCCTACTCACACACCCGCAATGTTTGAGCTTTTGCTTTTGCATGTGCCCTACTTGAAAATAAATTTTGAATGCTTTTCCCTCAATGCTTAAAATTTGCTTTCTGTAAATGTATTTATCTATTCTTCTTCTTCTTCTTCTTCTTCTTCTTCTATTTTTAATACTTTAATTTTAAAAGCATTAATTGCATTTGATGCATACACAATTTAGGGTTTGTTTGGATATCGCTTATTTCTGAAAATTGAAAACACTGTAACAAAATAATTTTTAAATATGTAAATAGTACCGTGAGACCCAGTTTTAAAAAAAAAGTTGCTGAATGAACATTTTCAAATTAAATTCACCATTTAATTTGATTCTTATTAGAATGTTTAATTAAACATTTTTAATGTATGATGTTTAAAGAGATCTTCCAGTTTCTAAAACCAAGTTCTAAACATTTACTTCACCAGTTTTGTTTGTATGATTCGGTTGCTTGATAATCTACATAAAGCCAATTAATAAGGATATGCAGGATTGAAGAACTCAGTAGATTTCCAAATTGTGAACATCTTTAAAATTATTTTGAAAAATTAATGTGTTAATTATAATATATTAATTAAGTAATTATATTATACTTAAAATTCACATTTCTTGATTTAATTTTTTTCTTTCTATTGACACCTAATATAATTGAAACTTACTGTTCAACTGCAAATTCCATCATATAAGTAACACAAAATAAATAATACTGTTTGTACCCAAAAATTACAAGTGGCATGGAAAGTCCATGTCAACGATTCAACATAACAACAATGGGAAAGATAAAGCAGAGAATTTAGGACCCGTTTAGTAATAGATTTCTAGTAACATTGTTTAAGTTTTGTGGAAATATGTGGGTAAAAAAGTGTGTAGAAATACGTATTGTAGTGTTTAAACAACAGTTTTCGTTGTTTAAACACCATTAGCAAACGGGGCCAAATAGTTGGGGAAAACATAAAAAATTAGACAGTTTCTTTTGAAAATTAAAAAAGATGATGGGAATGCGTGCATCAAGAAAACGTACACACAAGTTTCTCAACCAAAAAAAAAAAAAAAAATACACAACATTTTGAATCAAACATATTATCTCTTGTATACAAGGAGTAAGTAGTGATAGCCTCAGCATTAGGAGTAGAATATAATTAGTGTACTGATCATCACTATTAAATTGAGAGGGGACTCTTGCCAGAGTAGAGATTGTATGGAACAAAATCCTCTTCATTTCATGGGTAATAGTTTTTATTGATGGGATTTGACAGTGTACATGAGTGCCATGTTATTTAATTTTTTAAATTATATGACATTACATACACCTTTAGATTTGTATTGTTTGGAAAATTATTCAATATTTTCAGTGCTATTGATTCGAAGTGAACTATTCTTGACAAAACTAATTCGGAATAAACTACAGCAGATCAAAACCTAAGTTATCTCACCAACATTATACTGATTGAAAGCAAAAATAATTCGGATCAAACACGACTGTTACAATTAAATATTAGAATCAAATTTGATTAAACTTAATTACAAAGTACAACGGGAACATTTACAAGCACAAAAAATTCCTCGCTACTCCTAAGAACTAGAAGATCTATTGAGAAACACGAATGATCTCAATAACTTCTCTGGTGTGTGACGGTGTCTTCTTCCATAGAATGAGCCTCTATTTATGCTTAATGGTTCCCATCAATTATGCTTTTCATGTGTCGCTTCAAATGGTTCTGATAAGCTCTTGTAACTTCTCTGAAGCAATTGCTCCAAAGTTGTCTGCATCAATGCCATGTGTCATTTGTTTTTGTAGTTTCCTCAAGTAAACTATCCCACCCTTTCCTTAACCGCTTCGAATCATACCAAATTAACGCAGCTTGTCAACATTCTAGGCATTATTCCTGGTTTTTATTTATTTTTCTTGGATTTCTATGTCACTTGCATCTTTCCAACTGAACATCTTTTATAGAGCTACCTGTTTCATATTAATTATTATTTTAATCCCAACACCAAGATTAAAGGCTTTTGTAAGAATATTCTTTGCTTAATCTTCCTCACAAAGTCAGGAATACAATGCCACAAGCTTGCAACTGAAAAAAAAAAAAAAAAACTGCTATAATATCAAAGTCACATACAAAAATCATATAGCACATGCTTTTTGTGATGCACAAAGTTCAAGGTAAAACCACGTTTGCCAAGTAGTGCAGAACTAATTACAACCTCCAGCTCTCAGACACAGTGAAAGGAGAGAGAAATCTCCACTTTTTGGTTCCTGCCTCTAGGTCCATTTAAGGTTTCCTCAAGTGAAGCTGTGAAGGTCTTTTAGACGATCTTTAACAGAGTCATTTAGTTTGCTCCACCAGTTTATAGTGCATTCAATCACTTTCAATTTTGGTGCATTTTCAACACTGAACGGTAAATCCCTCAGCTCTGGACAAGTCTTGATCTTCATAATCTCCAAAGAGGGCCATTCAAATGAGGCATCCTCGCATACACTAAACAATCTTGGTAGGTTGCATAGTTCCATGTTCTTCAATCTGGGAAGGGCTTCGGATTGAACTATGATTCCATCTTCAATGATCTCTTTAATCGCAGAACAATCCTCAACTTGTAAATCCTGCAATTGACAGAGTAGCTGGACCATATCTCCTGGGAAAAGGCATTTTAGCTTTGGACAGCTTTTCAGTGTCAAAGTTGTGAGTTTAGTGAGGCTAGTTGGGTCAATTGAGCCTTTGCAGATACTCACCAGTTTTGGGAGGTTGATTAGGTATAGCTTTTGCAAGAATTCAAACGAGACACCAGTGGCTATGCCACCATCAATGATGCTTTCTATTTCATTGCATTCTTCAATTGTACAAGCTTCCACCTCTTTCAAATAGTCAGTGCCAAATACTGATAAGTTCTTAGCATGATGATGACCAATGAGTTCGAAACTTAGAGCTTTATTGAGTATCTTTAAAAGTGCAAAAGGAATAACTTCTTCTACAACAGAAAATCTTAAATGCCGTTCAGCTGTGTATCCAAAAAAATCAAATCCAAGAAAATTGTCTGCCTTGTGATTGCCAACTAGGATTCTGAATGATCTAAAGCCATTACCTTCCCACCCCATGCTATTTCTTTTCCAAGATATGCAATTCTCAATGAAAGTTTCAAAGCAACTGAGTCTTGGAAAGTAGAAACAAAGACTTGTCAATGCCTCTAAGCTAGCAACTTCCTCAGCAACTCTATCTACAATCTGGTTCCAAATTTGGTTTTTGAAATTCACATCAATACTCAACTCTTGTAATGAAGAAAGACTTGCAATTACATTAGAAGGAATCATCTCTTCCTGTTGGCCATTGATGTGGTTGGGACAACCAAAATTCTGCTTAAATGAAACTCTTAAACATTTCAAACCAGTCAATTGGGCAAGTTGTTCAGGCAAGGTGAGAATTCCTGTGCAGCGAAGATCAAGGATTTCTAGACTCTTTAGTTTCTCTAGTGCAGGAGGCAACTCCACCAATTCACTACAGTTGTTTAGATATAGCACCCTTAGGTTTATCAAGCTAGAAATAGATGATGTCAATGATTTGATCCTTGTATCATACAAATCCAAAACTCGAAGGTCACACATGTATTCAAAGAATGATTCTGGAATTTTTGTCAAGCTTGGATTTTTTTGTAGTAGTAATGTTGAGAGTTTAGTACATGCAGGCCTACAAGGTAGATTATATAATTTCTGACTGATCAATGAGACCCTTTGCACACCTTCCCATTCTTCCTCTAATGGTTGTTCTTCTATCTCTTCACCATCACCTACCAAAAACTTTGAATCCTTCTCTTCCTGGTACATGATCTTAAGAGCCATGCGTCGGAGAAACAGAGGCATCTTAAAGTGTCCTGCTCTTCTACCCCTTTCCAACAAAGATTTCTTTTCAAATTCCCTTATTATAGCATGTCCTTTGTCACGAGCATCTCCAAGCTTTCTAGCTTCAACAATAAATTGTTCAGCTTTCCAGCACTCAATCAAGTACTCCTGGTAAACTTCATAGTCTGGGGGAAAAAATGCCCAGTACAATAGGCAAGGCTTCTTATCCGCGGGTAGCTTGTCATAAATAAGTTTAAATGCCTTGTAAACTTCTTGCAATTCTTGCACGGGTTCCATGCCTGGTGATTGCATATCAGACAATAGATGACGCCACACAGCTGGATCATCCTCATTTCTCAAACTATATGCTATTAACTTGATCACTTGTGGCATCCCACCGCACTCCTTCAGTAATCTGTCTGCAATTTTCTTGTAGGTTGGTCGATCTATGATATTTCCCACTATTTTTCGGAACAAGTTTTTTGCATCATCATTGGATAATCTTTCAATCTTAATATGATCATCCATTAAGCAACAAAAATCTCTATCTCTATATGCAAATATCACTGCTCCATGTTCATGGTCGTCATGAATGCCAACTTCTTTCAGATTAATTTCTGAGAAAACCTCATCGAGAAGCAATAGATACTTCTTGTTAACCAGAATTTCAGATATTATGTCTGCCATTTGATCACTGTCATGGATCCCTTTCACTTCTACTTTTAACTGCTCCAAAATTGCTAGTTGTATCTTTCTCACACTCCCCCCTTTTGTAAGAGTTACCCAAAAGATATCGTCAAACAACTGAATTTCATGGACTTTGTTGTTTAGCTTTTCCATTACCGTTGTTTTGCCCACTCCTGGTAGTCCCCATACCCCAATTCTCTTCAATTTGTCATCTTTTAGCAACTTTATTAGCATTTCTACATGCTCATCAAGTGATGGCACATTACCTATCTTCTCAGGATGCTTCCTTATTGGGATTGGTGACGTTGGTGCCCTTTCAACCATTATAGTTATTTTTTCTACTCGACTCTTTAGATCAATCACCTCTGCAGTCTTTGTCACTGTAGTTTTACCAAGCTTTAGGAGAGAAGGAAATGGACAGAGTCCACAAAAGCATCTGCTTGTATTCTGATACCTGTTTCTCAGTTCTTCGATTTTGCCTTTCATTTCTTGAACCTCATCAAGCCAGGTTGTGCATTCACGGGTCCTCTCCATTATTTGTTCTTTCCTGTCCAGCAATGTTGTTACATCTGCCTCCTTACTAAGGAGATATCTTTCTTCTCGTTCAAGAATGACAATGTTTTCACTGAGATTTCTCACATAACCATATTTGCGCCCCAAACATCCTATTATCCCATCCCCAGCTTGTACTGCTGGTGTCACCAAATTCCCAATTGCTTGTGCAGCTGCTGTGCCCAACATCCTGCAAAAATTGTTTTAAAAGAAAATTGATAATTACATGGGAACTGTGTTCTTTTTTATTGTAATAAGATAAACGATCGATGAATGAAATCAAGCACGACCTGCTAGTAAAGGTGCAGCACAGGAATTGAAAATTTGGCACCATTGAGGATAATGTGTATTTTCTATTTTGTTTGTTATATATCAAGTGAACACATGCTCAATCAAATTAATGCCAGTTGTAATTTGTAATCAAGCACAAAGTACTGTTAAAAACAACTGATTGAATCATTTTATAATGATAGTCATCTCTAATAAAATTGAAGTCATATTACAGAAAGCTGGATTGGGAATTGTACTAATGATAAGGTTGCTATTTTTTTTTTTCCTTCCTTTTGTTCCATGTACTTGCTTGAATTGCGGTAATTAGAAGGGGATCTACTTATTTTATGCCTAAGCCTAAGCTTTTTCTTCTTATACAAGTTCATGTGTTTGTACACCAAAAAAAAAAAAAGGGAATGATAAGTAACAAACGCAAACAACCCCACCCCCCCCCCCCCCACCCCAAGCCCTGTACTAATAATCTAAAATGATGGTATGAAATCCTGACATTATGATCATAGGGCCTAAATAGGCCCTCTGGATATGAACTAAGGTGCACCTCATTACAGTAGTCTATAATTTGTTCCATACAGAGGGGAAATCTATAAGATCACTTCCTAGTAAAGAAGTTTTTTTTCCTCTCTAATTTGACAAGTCTTACTAGAAGATGAAAGAGTTTGAAGAAAAGTGGTGAGGGAAGTTAATGAGATACACAAGAAAGAAAGGAAGCAATTGGGTGAAATCGTCTTCTTATATTACTTCAATGAATCTAATCTTTACAAGGATGAAATTTATATAGGGAGAATGATAACTGCTCTGAAATGAATTCTCCAACTGTTACAACAGAGCAGTAACTAAAAGCTAACAAACCTAACAACTTAACAACGCTCCTTCCAACGACAGGTTGAGTGCCTCAGTGAAAAACTAGTGACCGGAAGAATCATGACAGGCAGTTTTTGCAGAGAAAGGAAATTACACACAGCTGTCTCGAGACTATCTGTCGCTTAGATAGGCACATTGGAGACGACAAGTCAAGCAGCTGGTTTAAGAAGTCTTTGCTGTCTCTTATGAGATTAGCAAGACTAGTAGAACCCAAGACTTTATAGCTCATACCTATCAATTTCTTAAACACTACGTTTATGACATGATTAATTCAACAACTCTTTTGGTGAATGAGATGAAGCAGATCATATTGTCTTGTTGAAATGCACTTGGATTCTAGACTCAACAATCAACATTTATCCAGCAAGAAATAAGTTTAAAGTGAAAACAAAAACAAAAAATTCCTCAGAGAGGTGGACTTCTTACTAACCTTCTTTGGCTTGATTGTTAGTCTTGTGGTATACTATCTCCAAGATCAAAAGGTCAAAGGTTTTGGGGAAGGTGGAAAAAAAAAAATGAAGAAGAGAGAAGAATCATTGGCTTCTATAAAACAGGGGCTTTATCTGTATAAAATGGGCTACTAAGTAGTAGCCCAATCTTAGAACAAATAAATCACTGTCATTATTAGAGTTAACTTCTCTTTTCACTTCTTTAGTGTTAGGTAACTTTTTTTAGAAGGAATTTTAGGTATCTAATTGATTCTAAATAACATTGGTAACAAACTCTTGAAAGGGAAAAAAAAATTCAAAACTATCTCTTTTATCTATATAGCATATGAAAGTGGAAGCTCAATAATGAATCTAAATCTAAATCGTATTTTAATTGCACTATACACATATATTTTTTCCAGGAATCATTCCAATTAAATTTTACATGCACTTTAATTTTGTGTCACGTGTCCTTCCAATTTAAAACTACTTACTCATATAATAAAGAAAATATATATAAAAAAATACTTAAGCCTATTTAAAAACTACTTCCAACCTATTTTAAACTATTTCATGGCCATTTGAAACTACTTTCAATCTATTTAAAATGATTTTAATCCCATTTAAAACTACTTCTAATTCATTAGAGACTAATCCAAATTCCTTAATCAAAACTAATCATTAATTCAAGTATAAACTTCATTGAAAATTTTAGATGTTCCAATACACAAGCTATTAATTTCCACATATTTGGAAAGTATAATAAATATTAACAATATTATTTGTATCACAGTAAATAGAGAGTTACGAAAAGAAGTAAAACTAAGTATATAAATAGATCAGCAAATTAGCTTATTCTTTTTTACTAAAATGGTGCAATCAAGAATGAGCAATTTGTATACTTTACCTACTGTTATTCTTTCAAGGTTTTTAAAAAATTGGCAAAACTTCAAAGATGAATATTGGTAGTATTAAATTAGATTAAATGTTTCACATATAACTAATTGATGGTTGAATAAGAGATTTGGGATTCAATCCCCGCCTACACCAAAAACTGATTGTTGTCTTGGTCTGATAACAAAGAGTTATCATCAAAAGTAAACGACATAGGATGGAACTCTCTCAAAAAAAAAAAAATAAAATAAAATCTAATGGTAATAAATGCTTCCTTGTGTATGTGGGAGTCATATAAATTCTACTTTTTTTTTTTTTCTTTTACACTTTAGCTAAATTACATTTTGATCCTCTTACTTTGAGTTGCTATCAATTTGGCCTTTAAATTTAAATTTCGAATTCAGTCAATTTGATTTTATTTTCATTGTCAGTAAAAGCATCAAATGCACTTAAGCACACATGTCTCTTAAAGCCTAGGCGTGCAAAGCACAAACATGCACATGATTGAAGTAAAGCACACATTTTTCAAATATAATATATAATAACCTCTAACTAAAAGATTCATAACATATAATAATAATAATAATAATAATAATAAAACAACAAACTCATAGTAGGCATATACTGGCCTATTAGATAAGTGCAATCATATAAGGTTAGTCGTACATATTTTACTAAGGTTATTTCAATATCTTAAAGTTGTATAGTAAATTTGAAAACAATTATCAACAAGAAAATATGATAATAATCCAGTCATAAAATTTTAAACAAAAATTTGTATATAATTCTCTCATAATTTTTGTATAAAAATACATAATTGTAATAGGCATGAATGTATGATCAAATAAAGTTATCATTTTCTTCATAAAAAATAAAATAAAATAAAATAATCATTTTCTTCTTAAAAAAAATAAAATAAAGTTTTCATTTAATCAACGTATATCTAAAAAGGCATACTATAAGGCATAAGAATAGTAAATTATCCCTTGTTGTATTTTATAATATGTAAACAAAAATTTTTGTTTGTGTAATACAAGGCCTTAAGAATAGTATTTGTATAATATATCAACGACCCATGTCATTTCCTTTAAGATCAAGTAATTAATTTTTACAATTTTTATAATATATTGCCAAGAAAAAAAAGAGCCACTAGGCATACTTTGTGTTTCTTAAAAAAAAAGAAAAAAAGAAGAAGGTGCGTAGGTGCATAGGTGCATAGGTGCCCTTCATCAATTGAGCTTCGCTTCGGCCAAGCGAAGCCCTTAGAGGCTTAGACCTTATGACTTTAAGCTTTGAACTTTATATGTGCCTAAACATGCTTTTAAGTTTTAACAAAACTGAACTGAAACCATGAACTTTGCTGCCCTTAAATGTTAGGTGATATGCAAGTGAATCGAAAACAGCATCCTTGTAGTGGGCAATTTCTTCGCAAATCTCTTTTGATTTCAATAGAAGATGATCAAAGAATTTAAGAGAATCCAAGGGCCTAGTTGACTAAATTCAATGTCTAAGACCAATTATTTTGACAGCAAACAAAAACTTTGGAGGAACAGAAAATTTCCTTTATCATTTCTTTTTGTTATCTGGGTAATTAAACCATTAAATCCACTAACATCATCAACAACTTTCTCTGACATTTTGGTTTTAATCAACCTTTGACTGTGACTAAATAACCCAAAAAAGAAAGAAAGAAAAATGAAGATCAGCCATTAAGAGATCATTCGTAGGGATCGGAAGAAGTTTCAACCAAACTTGTGTTAAGGAAGCCATATCAAAATGACAAAATCTTGAACTAAAACAACTTATAATGGGTTCTCTACTTCTCTCTCGAAGCTCTAAATGACACAAATCTTACTGTAACATTAGTATAAGAACAAATAAATAATGCTAGATGAAGCTTAGCGATCCCTATCCTTAAAACACAACAGATATAAATGCAATCCTTTTTCATATATATATATATATATAGAAGTGTGTGTGTGTGTGTGTATACATGGCATTTGATTGATAACAAACTTTTAAGTATACCTGTGCGTCTAGCTCAGCTGTCTTCGAAGCTCTTTGGTACTGCTAGCTCTAGATTGGAAAAAAGCTGTCTGAATTCTGTAAGGTAGAAACTAGAAAGGGATAAACCTTTACTTATTAAACGGAGTCAACCAGCGATGCAGGTCCCAGCACCACGCACCTGCCTAGCACTTTCAAGTCTTCCTAAAAAGTGAGGACCACGAATACACTACAACTTTTGTCACAATTATCTACGTATATCTAATGGTGTGCGATAGGTAAACAATGATGAGTCGATGTAAAAAACACAAACAGTTAGTTATAGTTTATCATATAGGAAAGTTGTAGCAAAAATTATGACTTTAGTTTGTAATACTAAAATTACTAGTGAGGCACCCAAAAGTTTTCAAACAGTTACAAATAACAGCCTTTGGTTCATCTACTCGGCGTCATTTCTTAAAGGTTAATTATTGTTGCACACATATTGCTGTAATTACTTCAGTTCAAATCGTGTTTTAAATGCTTAAATACTTATTAACTACAACCACATAGTGTATACATAACTAACTAACACCGCTCTTTCTTATAATTGTGGATTGAAGGGGTATCAAACGAGGGTATAATAGTTATTCAATAATGAATAATATCTTCCCAAATCCTGATAATAGTTTTTAGTATTTTATTTTCTAAAATTTGTTTTTGAATTACACCTTTTCAAAAACATTTTTATTTCAGAAAGTCTAAAAGCATAAACAATTCACAACATTTTGACAGTAAATTGATATAGATTGTTGTGGTTTGGGCTGAGATGAGGTGATAGGTTTAAATATAATCTCTTTTTTCTCCCAAGTATGCATTGTCATGAAAATGTTGTAAATTTTTGTTGTGATAATAAAATGATTCTTTTTATTTAAGGCCTCAAACGGGCATTCAACCAAAGGCTATACATTTGTAATTATGCATTGAAGACGGTGTTGTTCGGATGCTTGTTTTTGAAAGTGTCATTGAGGCAGAGTGCGAAGATAATTGGACCCGGATTCTTCATAACCTACTATAAAAAGACATTAAAGATGTTATGCACCATGGTTGGACATTCATTAGGGCCATCAAAAGGTATTGTTTACTCTTTCCTCAAAAAAAGAGGTATTGTACTATTGTTTACTCTCTTCTTCTTTTTTTCGTTTTCAATCCATAATTAATATGCTTTTATATATAATTAAACCTGCTCATTACATTGACTAATCATTTAAAGTGCAATTTGTGGTTTACAGGGTCTCACTACAACAATATGTATATTTGGTGACGAAATTTAGTGAGGAAATATTTTCTGTCACCAAAAGTAATATACAATGACGAAATATAGATTTTTGTTGCCATTTATAAAAAAATAATAATAATAACTTTTGGCAACGAAAATAAATTATTAGTTCTAGTGAAAGTGAGGCACCAATTAAAAAATTGGGGCGCAAAAGTTATTTTCTCTTGAAATTTTTCATTGCTAAAAGTATAGCATTTTGGTGATGAATAATTTCGTCATTATAAATTTGCTGGGAACATATTTGGCGACGAATATGCATGACTTGTGGCATGTTGATAGGATCCACAGTTAAAGAGTTAGATGCAATTATGCATTACGTATCACTTGAAAAAATATATTTGTATTACATTACACTTGAAAATATGTCTTTTCTTTCAACAACTTATTGTTTAGAAGTTGTGACTTTAATTAAATGTTGTGACTAGTTTTAATGCATTGTTAGAAATATTTCTTACAATATAGTTATTGTTATTGCTTTATAATTTTAATGTAGTTTTTTTTTTTTGGAAACAATTTAGGGTTCCAATTGTGTTAGATTTCTATTGGCTCAATATTTTGAAACCTTCTTTGAAGGTGAGGAAAAAAATGCAAAAAAGAAACCCCACATTTAAAAAAAATAAAATAACATTATAAAATTTTGAATTTTTTTTTTTTGTGTGCAATCCTTTTGTTTATTTAATGGGGGCCTTAAAACACTTAAAAATATTTTGGGGCAAGTGGGAGCTTAAGTGGGCTAGGTCTAGAGCTGGCCCTGTGGTCCACACTCCATACCCTTCTTACCCATCCTAAAAAGCCCACCAAACTTTTCCTACCCATGCACCAAGCCAGCCCAAAAAACCCCAAGCCCACCAAATAAACCTAACCCATGAACTTAGCCAACCCAATAGACCCTATATAAGTCCAACAAACAATCCCAACCCACAAGCCTAGTCAGCCAACCAAACTGGAGCCCGAAAACCAAATGGAAGAAGCTAGCTCACACCTCTCACTCAAATACACGGCCCACCAACCAATCCCATTACCCACAAATGATCATCTCGAGTGGACTGAGACAGAGAATTTGGAGGAACCAAACAAGAACTGGTAGCAAGATTCAATGGCCATTGACATTGTGACCCATGGCCCAATGTATGATCACTCAACGACAGTGGCTGCGAGCCAGCCCCGCCGAGAGCTTGATTCTTCTCTAGATGAAACTCAAAGACTCACAGGAGAGGTGGCACAGGAATCAGAGCATTATTGAGAACATAGTTGTGGGATATCTCTTAGACAATTTATAGAGTTCAAATGCTCAAAACTTTGACCATATCCCGAACGCAGTTGAATTGTTGAAAGATGGATTACTGATGACATGAACAGACGGCTTATACCGGACTTCAAGACTAAAGAGGTTACCTAAGCCCTACAACAAATCTTTCCCACTAAATCTCCCAGCTCTAACGATATGCCTGCATTTTTTACCAAAATTATTGGCATCTAATAGGTGATCATACCGTAAATGTTGTTTTACTGCCTAAAAACTTAATATTTTGCTTGATATAAACTATTCTCGCGTTGGTTTAACATATTCAAAATCACACCATCGGAATGCACATTTGCATTGTGCTTAATATGCATGCGGAATTTTTTTTTGTTAACCATAAGTTATTTACCATTTGAACAAATATTTTACAAATAACATATCTATTAATATCTAATCATTTTAATATTTTACAAGTATGAAAAATATAATAAGACAATTTATATAATATTTGACCAATAATTTACATTCTTAATGCATTTTAATGACATATAATTGATGACATGTAATAATATAATTTAATTTTTAAATATTATAAAATGTAATGAGTATTGTACATGAACCATAAAAATAATTTCATATTAAAATTTTCAAAATGAACTAAATGGCATACACAAGTTTTGCGCAAGATATCGGCTAGTACGTATGACAAATTTTACAAATCATCTCTTTGAAACAGATCAGTCATGTCACTGAGGCTATAGGGACCAAATTAATCAAGAGATTAAATTCAATAAGGTCAGAGTGTAAACCCTTTAGTTTACACCAGCCAAACATGCCACATTAGACTTTTACTTAAACTCATTGTAAAATTAATACATCCTAACACATCTAATACCATCTACAAAAAAAAAAAACCTATTTCACTGATCTTACTGCTTCTATACAGTACCTTGGGCAATGGCTTGATTCCTGTGTCATCTAGATAGTCGAAAATATCAACATTTTTCTTCAATTTTAATGCCCGAGAGAAATATCCAAACTCATCAAATCCACCTACAGTCCCAAAGTGAAAGAGAATTCATTTTAGAAAACAACAAAGTCAAAAAGAAAAGAGTAACAATCAAAATCAATTTTCTATCAATTAGTTCCATCTCGTGGGACCAAGGCAACAAACTAAAATTGTTCTTCAGTCAATCGAGGTGAAGCTCGATGTCAGTGGGAAGGTAATTGAGGTGAAGCTTAGCGACGGAGATGGAGAAACGTGAAATATGGGTTTTTTTTTTTTTTAGGTGAGATGTCATTAGGTGTACTGCGCTGTATTGATTTTACAATGAGTTTAAGTAAAAGTCTGATGTAGCATGTCTTTATTGGCTGGTGTTGACGATCCCGATTATACCTTCATCTTCAGGACGAAGCAATGACGAGGATGATCCTGGAGACTGTCCAACCAATGAACATCATCAGGCCAGAACAGACTGGTCGATCCTCAATCATTAATGAGGCGTTACAAAGCAATGATGAATCTCTATACCGTTAGGGAAATAACCCACCATCAATGTTCTATGAAGACGTTGCTGATTCGAGAATAAAATTACCATTAAGGCAGTCCCAACAGCTAAAAGAAAGAGGAAAACACCTGTATAAATACCAACCCATAAGATCCAAAAAAATGGTACACATGCACTAAAAACATTCTACATCAGATATTTTGTTGTTCTAGTCATTCTAACTTTGGCATCGGAGACCTTGTGGTAGGCGCCACACCGGTGACCGTTTTCTTTCTTTTCATAGCTTAACTCACTGCAAGATCAGGATCAGCTAACGACGACTCCATTTAGGAAGAACATCTCTGCTGACGATCTAAGCATCATCAGTTTGGCATCGTCTGTGGGGATGACTCTTAAGCACCCAGTTCAAGAACACAGTTCCATTCCAAATTGTAAGTTTAGATGCAGTCCAGCACTAACCCAGATCCTACAGCATTGGCCCTACAAATTCAATCACTAGCAGCCACTGTGGAAGAACTTACCAAGCAAAACCATGAGATGAGGCAGCGGCTGCAACAAGAAGATAACCACACGAAAATCAACAGGGACGATGATGAAGACCGTCATAGGAGACGAACCAGCACTCCTGAAGAAGCCAATTCAAACTTCCTTAGGGAAATGAGGAAGGAAATGGGCGAGCTGAGAAATGCTATCAAGGGAAAGACGGATCAAATTTTGGACAGAATTGTCAGAAAGACGAATTCACCATTTGCCGTAGCAGTCCAGGAGTGCCCAGTACCTTCCAAGTTCCGCCTACCCCAGCTCGAGCCCTTTGATGGATTAAAAGATCCGTTAGACCATCTAAACACATTCAAGACGACCCTAGGTCTTCAACAACCTCCTAATGAGATTTTGTGCCGCTCCTTTCCCATTACCCTCAAAGGGGCAACCAGGGAATGGTTCACCAAATTGCCAATGTCATCCATTGATAATTTCGAACAACTAAGCAGCTCGTTTGTTCGTCATTTTGTTGGTGGACAACATCCGAAAAGGACAGCTGATCATTTGCTCACAATTAAACAAGGTGAAAAGGAAACTTTAAGGTCCTATGTGACGCGCTTCACACGAGGAATGCTAGAGGTAGACGAGTCAGACGATAAGGTGCAACTTACGACCTTTAAGGCAGGATTAAAGTCCAGAGATTTTGTGGTTTCCTTGGCAAAAAATCCCCCTAAGACGATGGCAAAGGCGCTATTGAAAGCGCAGAAGTATATGAACACTGAAGATGCTCTAGTAGCCATAGATGGAGAAGAAAAACCAAAGGAGAAGAAGAAGGAAAAAGAAGATGATCGAAGAAGAAAAAAAAAAAGATCGAGCTAACTGACGGAATGACGAAGGAAGTAGACAAAGAGATGACAAAAATCCTCGACCAATGAAGTTCACGCCTTTAGTAATGCCCGTTGACCAAATTTTGACGGACATAAGAGACGAACCATCTCTTAAATGGCCCAAGCCACTCCACTCATCGCCAAGTGTGCGCGACAAGAGGAAATACTGTCGTTTTCACAAAGACCACGGGCATTACACAGAGGATTGCTGGGATTTGAAGGAATAGATAGAAGAACTCATACGGAAAGGGAAACTACAGAAGTATATAAAAAGGAGAGATTCTAACAAATACAGTAATAAGGATCAGGACAGAGGTTCCCAAAGAGATGAAAATCTCCCACCACCTCGTCCACAGAGTGCACTAGGGGAGATAAAAACTATCATGGGAGGACCAACCACAGGGGGATCGTTCAGATCCCTCAGAAAGTCACACCAAAGGCAGGTAAACAGTGTTCATAGCCTACCTTCCCTAAAACAAAGATGGACAAACCAAGACATGTACTTCTTAAAAGAAGATGTTAGAGGAATAAAGCAACCTCATGATGACCCACTGGTCATTATGATCATGATCGAAGGGTTCAATACAAGGAGAGTTCTGGTAGACAATGGGAGCTCAAACACAATTAAAAATAGTGACGTTGACAGTTATGGCAGGATCATACCCCTTCCAGGTAACCAACAGACACAATTTTCTGGTGGTAGACTCACCCTCATCCTACAATGTGATCATAGGGTGACCTACCCTCAACCACTGAAAAGCAGCTACTTCCACATACTGTTTGAAGGTAAAGTTTCCAACAGAACAGGAGGTTAGAGACATAAGAAGAGACCAGGTGTTGGCAAAGGAGTGTTACCAGGCTATCCTAGCCTCAAAAGAGAACCACACATGGGTAATCGAAGATAAAACACCAGAGATCGTCGAGAAGCTAGAAACGATAGAATTGGTTAAGGGAAGTCCGGCGAAGACGACCCAAGTAGGGATAAACCTAAGTACAAAGACAAAGGAAGGAATCATCAACTTCTTGAAAGATAACCTCAACGTATTTGCTTGGAGCCACGAGGATATGCCAGGGATCCCAGCAGACATCATCCAGCACCGCCTAAATGTAGACCTAAAGAAGAAGCTCGTCCAGCAGAGAAAAAGAGTCTTTGCCCCAGAACGAAACAAAGCAGTAATGGACGAAGTAAATAAGCTACTTGCTGCAAATTTTATTCGGGAAGTCTACTATCCTGAATGCGTGGCCAACGTTGTCATGGTCAAAAAGGCAAATGGGAAATGGAGAATGTATGTTGACTTTACGGATCTAAACCAAGCCTGCCCGAAGGATAGTTTTCCCTTACCCAGAATTGATCAGCTAGTAGATTCTATCGCCAGACATAAACTTCTCACTTTCATGGACGCATTCTCTGGATATAACCAGATACAGATAGCCGAGGAAGATCAAGAAAAAACATCTTTCATCACTAGCCAAGGACTCTATTGCTATAGGGTCATGCCCTTTGGTTTAAAGAACACAGGGGCCACGTATCAGAGATTGGTAAACCAGATGTTCAAAAAACAAATTGGGAGAAATGTGGAGGTATACGATGATGATATGTTCGTCAAGAGCAAAAAGGAAGAGGATCATCTGGACGACCTCAAGGAGATGATCAACACACTCAGACAATACAACATGAAGTTAAACTCGTCCAAATGTGCTTTTGGGGTTTCCTCAGGGAAATTCCTTAGGTTTATGGTGTCGCGAAGAGGAATTGAAGCAAACCCCCAAAAAGTTAGGGCTATCCTTGAGATATCCTCACCAAAGACGATTAAATAAGTACAATCACTCACAGGAAGAGTGGTAGCCCTCAACAAGTTCATCTCCAAGGCAACAGACAAATGCCTTCCTTTCTTCAAGACCTTGAAGAGAGCATTCATTTGGACGGAGGAATGCGAGACAAAATTTCAAGAATTGAAGCGCTACCGGAGCAACCCCTCACTCTTGACTCCGTCCAAGGAAGGCGAAGACATATTCTTATATTTGGCAGTATCTGTCACAGCAGTTAGTGCATCTATGATCAGAAAAGAAAACAAGGTACAACTCCCTGTGTACCATGTCAGCCAGGCCTTCCAGGGTGCTGAAGCTCGATATCTACGCATAAAAAAGATCACCTTCGCCCTAATAGTGACTTCAAGAAAACTCCATCCCTACTTCCAAGCTAATCCTATCATAGTAATGATGGACCAGCCCATCAAGAAAGCAATTAACAAACCCGAGGCCACAGGACGAATGGTACAATGGGCCATCGAATTCAGCCAGTTTGATATAGAATACCGCCCACGAACGGCCGTAAAAGCTTAGGCATTGGTAGATTTCATAGCAGAATTAACCGTCCTCGAGCAAGTAGGTGACCAAGAAGACCTTTGGATGATCAATACAGATGGATCGTCCACTCAGAAAGGAGGCAGAACGGGTGTCGTTATCACCTCCCCTCAAGAGGACGTTCTCAAGTATGGGGTCCAGCTCAAATTCGCTATAACCAATAACGAAGCGGAGTATGAGGCTTTGTTGATAGGGCTAGGAATAGCTCAGGCACTTGGAGCTGAAAATATCACGCTTAAGAGCAACTCACAGCTCGTAATTGGGCAAGTCAGAGGAGATTTTAAAGCAAAAGAGACAAGAATGCAGAAATACCTCAAATTGACTAATCAGTTGGTAAGCAACTTTCATCATGCAAAATATGTTCAGATTCCACGGGATCAGAATGCAGAAGCTAACGAAGTAGCACGGAGTGCATCAACAGATGACCAGAACAAGATAAGTGATTGGAGGCTGGAAGAACAAAACTCTCCTAGCATCAAAGAGCTTTAAACTTTCCTTGTGCACACCCACTTAAGATGGACGAGTCCAATTTTGTCGTTCCTCAGAGATGGATGATTACCACCAAATCCAAAAGAAGCCAAGAAGATCCAAAAGTGAGTTGCCTGGTTCACAGTACTAAATGACGAGCTTTACAAAAAGGGCTTCTCCCAACCCTACTTAAGATGTATAGAAAAGGAAGAGACCAGATATGTCCTGGAAGAGGTACATGGGGGAGTTTGCGGAGATCACATGGGGTCAAAGTCCCTTGTCAGGAAGATCATGAGGGCAGGCTATTTCTGGCCCACGATGCAGCAAGACACAGCAGATTTCGTGAAAAGATGTGATAGTTGCTAAAGGTATGGGAATGTTCAACGAGTCATAGGGGAAAAAATGACGACCATTTCCTCGCCCTGGCTGTTTGCACAGTGGGGGATCGACATTGTGGGTCCCCTACCATAGGGAAAGAGACAAATGAAGTTTCTACTCGTCGTAATTGACTACTTCACAAAGTGGGTCGAAGCGGAAGCTCTTGCAACGATCATAGAGATAAAGGTACAAAATTTTGTATGCAAAAATATTGTTTGTAGGTTCGGGATACCAAGGACGATCATCTCAAACAATGGTCGCTAGTTCGACAGTAATAGGTTCAGGTCATTTTGCTCGAACCTAGGTATCAAAAACAAGTAATCATCACCAGGACATCCTCAGGCCAATGGACAGATGGAAGTAACCAACCAAACCTTGCTCAAGATTATCAAGTCCCGGTTGATAGGGGCAAAGGGAGCATGGCCCGAGGAATTACCAAGTGTCCTGTGGGCTTACAGGACGACGGCACGAACACCAACAGGAGAAACACCCTTCAACCTAACATACAGCATAGAAGCAGTCATCCCAGTCGAAGTAGGGCTCACCAGCCTCAGGAAGGAGCTCTTTGACGAACAAAGCAATGACAATCAATTGAAGCTGAACTTGGATTGTCTGGGCGAAGTCAGAGACCAAGCCTCCCAAAGAATAGCCAAGTACCAGCAAAAGATAGCCGAATACTACAACCAAAGAGTGAAACAAAAAAGATTCAACATCAGGGATCTCGTCCTCTGGAAAGTGACTCCTGCAACAAAAGATCCAGCACAAGGCAAGCTAGGTCCAACCTGGGAAGGACCCTACAGAGTCATCCACTATTCACAACAGGGAAGTTACCACCTAGAAGATTTAGAAGGAAATAAGCTGCCTCGTCCGTGGAATGTCGAACATCTAAAGAGGTATCACGAGAAGGAACCATAGCCTGATTATAAGCAGTTAAAATAATTTGGTTCCGTTCTTTTTAATACAAGTTATGTATTCAAATAAGTGATTGTTCAGAATTTAATAAGTGATTATTCAGAATTTCATAAGTGATTATTCATAATTTCACAAGTGGTTATTCAGCATTTCACAAGCATTATTCAGCAATTCATGTGCTCTAATTACTCTTCCTCAAAAACCTAAAATAGCCGTCCACACTGAAAAGCCGATAAGATTCCTTAAATGGATGTACATCGTCCGAACCAAAAAGGACGATAAAATTCCTTAAATGGATGTACATCATCCAAAACCAAAGAGACGATAAGATTCCTTAAATGGATGTACATCGTCCAAATAAAAAAGACGATAAAATTTGTTGAATGGATATAGATCGTCCAAAACCAAAGAGACGATAAAACTCCTTAAATGGTTGTACATCTTCCAAATTAAAAAGACTATAAATTTTCTTAAATGTATTTTGGGCAAGATTCTTGAAACAAATAACATTGTCCAAAAGTACTTCAACAAAAATTCTCTAAATCCCTATAGGGATGAAAAGGGTACTTCGATAAAGAATTCTCTAAGTCCCCATTGGGATGAAAAAGGTACTCCAATAGAAATTCTCTAGGTCCCCCAGAAGGACGAAGAATATGCTTCCACAATTGAAACGAACAAGGAAAATACCAACAAAATATATCATATATAAAAAGATGCAAATCGTTCAAAAAAGCCCCAAAACCAAGGGAACATTCAGATACAAGTTGTCCAATGGCCTTAAAACATACAAGGCACTTTCCCCACCCCCCCTCCCCCAAAAAAAAAAAAGAGTGTTTTCTTCGTCCTTATCAACCTGAGAAAGGTCTGCACCAGCAGATGCTACAATCTGAGTTGCAAGGGCCGCTTCGTCCTCCTCCATTTCTTTATCAATAGCCTCAAAGTCCAATTCCTCCAAATCAGTCCCCAAGCCATGTTTGATCAGATACCTCCTCCACAATTCGAAGCCTTTAAAATACCACTGAAATAGAATGGTATTATACTCGTTAGTGGATTGAAAGGCAAGGACGGCCTTAGCAACGACAGCGTTCATCCTTTGCCCAGCTGAGGTGAGAAGCTCGTCTTTTTGCTTCACCAACAATTTCTCAGAATCCAACTTCTCGGACAAAACTTTGAGTTACTCTTTAAAAGCATTGTTGGCATCCATAACAGAAATCAAATCTCTCCGTAACCCTAAAGCCTCGACCTCTAGTGCTTTCACTTTTGAATTGGCCATAACGGCCTTCTCGGTAAAAGTAGTACAACTACCTGCACAAGCTTATGAACGTGACGGCTCACCATCTCGAGGGAAGGCACACTTGAAATCTCTTTCATCTCCCCGGGAGTGAGGAGCTCGCTTACACAATCCATTGCCACTCCAGTGTCTTCCCAAACATTGCAACCTACTTTTTCTTTCCCCTTGTCTCCAGTCTTTCGCTTTTTGGAAGGATGGACAACTTCTTTAATTGAAACACCAGAAGAAGCTGCCTGACCTTCGTCCAGATCCAAAGCAGGGGTGGACGAGACTCTCTCCACCATCTCCTATTCCTTATCCTTGTCTATAATCCTCAACTTTCTTTGTCCGATAGCAGAAAGAGGTTCATTCTTCTTCCCCTTAATTTTAGCATACATCTCCTTGTTAAATTTTGTCGTCATCTCTACACCAAGAAGAGTAAAGTTAATCCCAAGGAAAAGTAGAAGAGACAATCTTACATAAAATAACTCAGATAGCTCATGTTTTTCTCTTCCCAGTCAATTGCACGAAGGACGTAATTTTATGGCTTCGGCCCCAAACAATGACAAGCTAAAGTACGCAGATCAACCAGCTCGTCAAAATTGTCAATAGTACTCGCGTACTTGATGGCCTCTTGAACTTTCTCTTTAAACTTCCCTTCAAGCTCTGGACGCTCTTTCACTACAAGACAGAAAAATAGGCAAGGTAAGAATGACGATCAATACAACAAAAGGATAAAAAAAAGAAAAAAAAAGAAAAAGAAAACATCTCTTGAACGCACAAAGATGAGGGGTCTCCCACCGGCGCAGCAACCTAGGGACGTCTCCCCAAAAGTCATCAGAAAGAGTCTCCCAACCATCGCCAGAAACGAAGAAAAACCTAGACTTCCAGTTACGGAAGGACGATGAAAGATCAACGACTAGACGGGATTTCCTATTCCAGGGCACAAACTCGTAATACCCAAACTCCTTGAATTCTTTCAAATGGTAGAGATAGATGAACTCGTTTGTCGTGATCATATCCCCGTTAGCTATGATCGTCCAAATCACCATGCAGCTTATGACGATTCTCCACGAATTCGGCATAAGTTGCCCCGGGGTAAGCTTCAAATAATGAAGAAGCTCTAAGATGAAAGGATGAATGAGAAACCTGAGGCCGCACAAAAACGTAGCCTATAGAAACAAACCTCCCAATGGGTAAAGGCACAAGCCTTCTCACCCTTCCTAGGAAGACGAGCCCTAGTCTCATTAGGGAATTGAAATCTGTCCCTAAATTTGTTGAAAACCTCTATCTTCAAGGAGCACTTTTCCTTGAGAGCATGGAATGAACAAGCTTCACCAGAAACAGGAGGATGAGAGGACGAAGGTGCACCAGAAGGCGCAGAAGTAGCCATATCTACCCCTGCTCCAACCGTGCCTACATCAGAGGACGAGTCCCTCTCTAGATTGTCCGAACCCATCTCGGACCCCATATTTTCCCTCCTTAAAGCCTCTCTAATGGACTTAAACCAAACTAGGGAGTTACGCAACAGCGGGTACAATTCACCCAATACAGACCCTAGACCACTACCAGCCACCACAAAATCCCTAATATATGGATATAGATTACTAGATGGAACGACACCTAACGTATCACTACGGGAATCTACCAACGCCCCTAAACAAGCAAATAAGAAGGTGATGGAGGGGGAAGCACGCCTAATTTTAGAAGAATCCAGTAACACCAACCGAAAAGGAAAATAAGAACACAAGAAAAAGAATACAAATGAAAACTCGGAAAGGAAAGGGAGCAAAAGAAGGGGCATACCTGAAAATAAGGGAGGAAACTGAGAAGACTAGGAGCAAAAACGCACAACTGGGAAGTCAGAAAAACCAAACACAAAAAAGAAAGTGTAGAAATGAGAAGAGAAAAGCAAAAATTAAAACTTTTACCTTAAAAAGTGTGGGAAATCTGAAAAGGCTTCACTAGAAATAGGACCCATCAACCAACCAAAAGGAGACATGTGGCCACGATGCGTGCCACGCCGCCACGGAGCAGTCAATGTGGGAGCAGAACCCCAAGCACCCCAACCGCAAAAAAAAAAAAAAAAAAAAAACTCATATTCCTTTGATCGTCCAAAATATGGACGACCTCGAAATAGGGGGGTAGCTGACGATCCCGATTATACCTTCGTCTATAGGACGAAGCAATGACGAGGATGATTCTGGAGACTGTCTAAGCAATGAACGCCATCAGGCCAGAACAGACTAGTCGGTCCTCAATCATTAATGAGGCATTACAAAGCAATGATGAATCTCTATACCGTTGGGGAAATAACCCACCATCAATGTTCTATGAAGACGTTGCTGATTCGAGAATAAAATCACCATTAAGGCAGTCCCAACTGCTAGAAGAAAGAGGAAAACACCTGTATAAATACGAACCCATAAGATCCAAAAAATAGGTACACATGCACTAAAAACATTCTACATCAGATATTCTGTTGCTCTAGTCATTCTAACTTTGGCATTGGAGACCTTGTGGTAGGCGCCACAACGGTGACCATTTTCTTTCTTTTCATAGCTTAACTCACTGCAGGATCAGGATCAGCTAATGACGACTCCATTTAGGACGAACATCTCTACTGACGATCTAAGCATCATCGGAGCCCATTGAGCCCGCTACTCCACTAGCAGTCTCGACATCAGGCACAAATAAATGAGCTACATTGGAACCCTTTCTTTCGAAAAGCTCAAAATTATTTGAACTACCTGACCCTGAGACTAAGCAAATTTCTCTTGAAAAACCCGAGTTGTTATCTGCGCATGGTACGAAGGTTATGGAGAAAAAAGGGAAGAGGTCCATTCCTAAAACAAATATTGAGATTGTGCCTTCATAGCCTACAGAAGAAGGTCAAATGAATTTTCAATTGGCAAAGCATGTTGGTAACCAATTGAACCACTAGGGAGGAAAAAGCGTAGCATCTATTGGGCATATGTGACCCCCTCTCACAAGGATGGAGTATAGGATCCATTTCTATGTGAGAGAGGCATTACATAGTCCCAATACTTGAGATAACTTCCCCTCACGGAGTGGGTGTTATTATCGCCTAGCCTTATAAAATTCCACCACTCCTATATTTTTTTATAAAATAAAAAATAAAAATTTAGAGATAACATTTAACCATTGGTTCTACACTTCTACTAGAATTTTTATATAAAAAAAAATATATATATATATATATATATCCTACATTTATTTATATAATTGACTAATATCTTTTTATTTCCTTTTATTACTCTTATTTAATTCATAACTCATCATATTAATATGTTTTCAACATATAATTTCTTAAAATAAATAGTTAATACATTTTTTTTTTTTGGCTTATTAGTCATAAATTATGACTCGTAATATATGTAGTTCACTAAGAGCATCCACATTAGTGGATGCAAAATCTTGTATAATAGAAAAAGACACCACTTTTACACATTTTGCCTAAAAAATGCTCCATATCAATGTTTCTAAAAGTGTGCAAAGATGTGTATATTTATACACTTGCTACAGTAACCATGTATATTTACACGATTACTGTAACTCGTCCATTTATTATTTTATTAATTTCACGTTCGCACCTTTTTTTTCTCTTTTTTCTCCGTGCACAACAAACTCAGTAACTTCTCCTCGTCTCGTCTTCTTTTTCCTCAGATGCACACAAACACACCCACACACAAACACATCCACACAGATAAATCAACATAGAGATACACAAACAAACCCACACAAACAAACCAACGAAGAGACAGATCAGTGCTTGATCGAAACGATCGGTGCTTGTGGAACGATCGGTGCTTGACTGGAACGATCGGTGCTTGTGGGTCTTACTTGATCGGTGCTTGTGGGTCTTGTTTGATTGGAGTTTGTGTGTCTTGCTTGATCGGAGCTTGTGCATCTTGCTTGATCGGTGCTTGACCGAGTTTGATCGAAGCTCGTGGGTCTCGCTTGATCAGAGCTCGTGGGTCTTGCCTGATCGGAGCTAGGGAGATCTGACTGAAAGGGTGTGGTTTACACTAAGAGGGAGAGTTGATCTGTGTTCATAAATGGGGATAGAGATGGGTATAGAGAGAGAGCAACAAATTAGAAAAAATGGGTAGAGAGAGAGAGAGCGCTTATGTAAAGGGGGTAGTTGAGAGAAATAATAAAAGAATTGAGAAAATTGATTATTTAAATAAAATAGATGGTAGAATAGATGGACTGATGTGGAGTATTTTGAGAAGTGGTTATGTAAAATAGAAAAAGTAGGTTTTTAATGTAAAATAGATGAAAAATTATAGCCGAACTGATGTGAATGCTCTAAATCAAAGCATATTCAAGATATATATTACTAGATCCTAAAGATAGATAAGTAAAACTTTCTTTTAATATAAGCCTTTTTTTTTTTCGCATAAACAAACTTTTTTTTTTTTTTACTTTTGTATATGGAGAATTAGAAATATGGACACAAATCTTTTTCTTTAAAGATTAAAGGACAATTATATATTTTGTGGTCAAGAGTTATAAATTCATATTGCATTTGTCATCTTAAAAAGGTTACACCCAATGTACAAAATTCCCACTTTTGCAAGGTTCTGGGAAAGATCATAGTATGCAACCTTACCCTCAATTTATTGGAGAGGCTAATTCTTGTGCAATTGTCATCTATGGAAGATAATTTTTTTAATCCATATCATCTATGACAGATAATTTTTTTTCTTTTTAGTTGTTGTTATAATGGATTATTCTTTAGATTCAATTTTTTGTAAAGAATATGTCGTGTATAGTATAATTTGTCCAAGCCACGGTTAGAATTTCATCCCCTCTCTTAAAAAAAAAATTTATAGGTATATATATATATATATTTCACTTGGTCCCTGAAAAAAAAATTCTGGCTCCTGCAGGTACAAGCAAACAAGCTGCAGTAGAACCAATCTCAGTGACCATGCTATTGCTCCGACTGATAGTCAACTGTTGCTTGAAGTGAGCACATATTCCAGCAGGTCTATTAAGCGCACTTCGTTGGAGATCTTGGGATACATGAATGGTGTTGCAGCTCGAAGAATCGGTTTTCATGGAAGTGATGAGATTGGGAGGACCAGTGTATTGGAAGCCTTGATCAGTAACCCCAAAATAAAAGACTTGTTTGACGTGGTTATTTGGGTGACTGTCGCAAGAAATTGGAGCACCAGAAAGGTTCAAGATATTGTTACGACAGTTACCATTGTCATCAGAAGACTTCAACACTGATTTTGAAATTGCAGGGAAACTGCTTCAAGTTCTAAGAAGCCAAATTTAGCCAACGGTTTTTGTTGATTTTGGATGATGTTTGGGAGCCGATTGATCTAAATGCTGTTGGTATTCCTGATCCTGCTTTAAAAAAGGGTTGCAAGATGATACTTTCAACAAGATTCCAGAATGTGTGTCACGTCATGGGTGCTGATAGAGAGGTTCAAATGGAGGGACTCCTACCAGAAGAAGCATGGAAGTTGTTTCAGAAACTAGTGGGTGAGATCATTGACTCTCCAAATATTCAACAATTTGCTAGAGCTATAGCTCAAAAGTGCCATGGTTTGCCATTGCTGATCATTGTTACAGGAAGGGCACTGGCTAAGGAGAATGACGCTTTAGCCTGGATGCATGCATCAAAGAAATTTTCACGGTGCAGTGCACATGGGATCTATGGTTATGAAGCTCTAATCCAAAAACTGAAATTCAGTTATGACAGATTGGAGGGTCCCGACGTGAAGAGATGCTTCCTATATTGTGCCTTATTTCCAGAAGATCAGGAGATCAGCATAGATGAATTGGTAGATTATTGGATTCAAGAAGGTTTAGTTGCTGGAAATCGGCCAGATTCTTATAAGAGGGGACGTGGTATAGTAGATATTCTTGTAGGAGCCTCTCTTTTGCAGAGCGTGCAAGTCGGACTTTCCATCAAAATGCACTATTTGATTCGGGATTTAGCATCAAGGATCTTATCATTGGAAGTCGAAGGTTGTCAGTTTCTGTGTGGAAGTCATTCAAAAATGACTCAGCTATCACACACGGGAAATAGACTGCCGATTCTTGAATATCATCGGTTCTTATCAAGGGCTGGTGCAGGCCTAATTGAGCTGCCGATAAAAGAGGATGGGAAGAAGCCAAGATGATTTTTTTTATGGACAATGAGCTAACCAGCCTACCAGAGAGACCCAATTGCCCCAGACTTTTGGCATTGTTCCTCCAAAGAAATCATAATCTAAGAGTGATACCTACCTCCTTCTTTGTCTTAATACCTTCTCTTACAATTTTGAACCTATCTAAAACCAGGATCAAATTCTTGCCAAAGTCAATTTGTAAGCTTACAATACTTGGAAGTGCTTATTTTAAGAGATTGTGAACGTCTGGTTCAGCTACCATCTGAGGTTGGATCTTTGAGACGACTTGTGGTTCTTGATCTCCAAGGAACTAAACTTAACAAATTACCAAATGAGATTTCTGAACTGGCTTCTCTGAGGCAGAGGAGTGAATACGTTAACCTGCCTCCTGAATTGCTTTCACATGTTGTAATAAAGAATCTCAGTGAATTGGAAACACTAAGTGTTGATGTGTACCCAGGAGATATGAGGTGGAATGAGAACGTGAAATCTGTCATAGATGAGGTGAGCAACTTGACAAATTTGACTACTTTTTGTTGGTATTTCCCGAAAGTAGAGTTTCTTGAACTCTTTCTCCAAACGAGCGCTACATGGAAAATTGGGGGTTTAACTGAATTCAAATTTGTAGTTGGCCATGATGTGAAACGCTTTGCATCTCAAAATGTGGATCTGGAATTAGATTATGTTCAATGGGGTCAATGCTTGAGGTTTGTGAATGGTGAGATGATACCAAATGCGGTGGTAGAAGTATTAACTCGCACTACTGCGTTCTGTATAGAGCATCATATCAATGTTCTCAGCCTTTCAGAGTTTGGACTTGGTAATTTCAATGGACTGAGATTGTGTGTAGTGAGGGAATGTCCTGAGATTCAAGAAATTATTGCTGGTGCGGAACTTTCTGATGCTGTGTTTCCGATTCTGGAGCACCTAACCATTGATTCTCTGCCAGACTTGAGGAAGATTTGTAAAGAAATGATACCACAAGGAAGCTTCGCTAAGCTAAGAGTATTGACGGTGTATACATGCCCCAATTTGGAATTTGTTTTTGCAAGCTCCATGGTCCAGTGTTTCTCTAACTTAGAGGAATTGATAGTTGAAGATTGTTCAGCTATTAAGAAGATAGTTGATTCTGATAGTGGTACACTCCCTAGCTTGAAAAGATTAAAGCTTCACTCTCTACCCAACTTGGTTAACATTATGAAAGGTGCATGGCCCCCTTTAGAAAACATTAGCTTCTATGATTGCCCTATGTTGAAGAAGCTTGGCATCGACTCCAATTTAATTCAAACCATAAAAGAGATTAAAGCGGAGAAAGATTGGTGGGAAGAATTAGAATGGCAAGATAGCTCATTATATTCACGTCTTCAAGCTCGTTTCACTGTGATTAGTGACGAGGATTTGTAATACTAGAATGGACAAAGTTTAGCTACAAAATTGGTTATAGTCTTAGGCTACAAACTCACTTAATAAAAGAAATATTACTGCATATTTTGAAAATCTAATCGTTGAATTACATGTTCTTTATGCTCTTAATACACATGTCAAATTTTGTGTCAATCAGATATTATTTACTATATCATCTATAATCTTATATTTTATGCATAATTTTAAATTACAAAAACTTGCAATTTAAAAATTTATTGATGATATAGCTATTGATCTTTAATTTTCTTGAAATTTTGCAAAGATAGAGGATATAAGAAGAAGATGTAATCCAATAGTGGATTTATCAAAATTCACTTTTAATAAAAAGATATTGAGTGAGTTTGTAGCCTAAGACTACAATCGATTTTGTAGCTAAATTTTGTCATACAAAAATTTACAAGCATTATGGTTGATTTATTCCTTTTTGGCATTATCAGACTATCAGTTGTTCAGTTTCCTTAATCAGGCGCAAGAGAAGGCCGTGGCAGGATCAAACAAGAATAAGAAACTAAGGGTCATCAAATAGCCCATGACCCATGGGCTGGCCCAGTAGCCCGCTAGCCGACCAGGCTAATGGGCAGCCCGGCCCGGTAATATTGAAGGCCGTAGCCCAATGGGACAGGCTATGGGTTAGTTTCTTTACCCATGGGCGCCCGGTGGGCCGGCCCGTTAGCCTGGCCCGTTGGCCTAGCCCATTAGCCCGACCTGTTAGCCTGACTCATTACCCAAAATTTATAACAAAATAATTTGGGGGTTAGGTGAGTGAGGGATTGAACTTTAGACATTATAAAAACTTTAAGACTACACACCTAACCACTAAATACTTGGAATGATTGTGATACAATATGCATAATAAATATATATATTTTGGTATTAGTCTAGTAGCTTTGATTTTTAAACCAAAGTTACTAAGATGACTGTTGCCCTACCTCTGTGCCTGTGGAAAGAAAGTCATTTTTTCTTTTGATAAATTCCAATTTTTTCCTTACAAGTTACAATTATAGAAGAAATTCCTTATAAAATAAAAAAAATAAAAAATAAAAAGCTTACCGTTGGTTGGAAGAAATTCTTTCCTTAATGAGTTGATATTTTCTTCATATATTTCCTTTAATTTCCTTTAAGATTTGATATTTGATTCTTCAAATATTTAAAAATTTGATTAAGCATTTTTAAAGGAAATTTCCTTTAAGAATGCTTACAATACCATTTGAACAATATTTGATTTTAAGAATTGATATTTGATTCTTCAAATATTTAAATATTTGATTAAGCATTTTTAAAGGAAAATTCCTTTAAGAATGCTTACAATACCGTTTGAACAATATTTGATTCTTCAAATATTGTTCAAATGGTATTGTAAGCATTCTTAAAGGAAATTTCCTTTAAAAATGCTTACCGTTTGAACACAAAAGTCAATTCTCTTTTTTTTTTTTTTTTTTTTGTGTGTGTGTGTGTTTGTGTTCAAGTATCCAATCTATAAATACCTATGCCATTTCTCTCATTTTACTCACAAAAAATCTCTCAAATTCAAACTCTCCCTAGACTATTCTCAATTTTTCATCTCTTATTATTTTTGTCCTCTTATAGTTATATACTTTATAGAATAATAGTATTATATTTTTAATAGTTATATTTATACAATTACAAGTATCAAATAATCAAATTCTTCAAGTTGGAGGCTTGGAACTTGGAGGCTTGAGCATCCAATTGCATTTGAAAATCAACTTCTACAAATTGGAGTGGAACTGTGGAAGCTATTTGTCTCAAAATTCGATTGATTGGGTAACATCTTTTCATAACTTTTATTATATACTTGCTGTCTCATTATTTGTATACATTATTTTTGTTAGTTTTCAAAATTTTAAAATGACTCATAGAAATGATCACATCATACTAGATGATTTAGATGAGCAAGGGCAACATTTTGAGTCAATTGGTTCCCCCACATCCCCAATTTCCCCTACATCTAATGTACCAACTAATAATAATACTACACTCGGCTCAAATCCAAGTGTTACTAATAAAAAATTAAAAAGTGAAGTTTGGAAAATTTTTGATAGGGTAGAGAGGATAAAACAAGATGGAACAAAAGAAATTAAAGCTATATGTAGCAAATGTGGTGACGAGCTTGCTGGTGGCCCAAGTGCGGGTACTAACCATTTAAAACGTCATATGTTAAATAGTTGTAAGCGAAAAAATCAAATGGATATTAGAGATTTTCAACAATTAGGAAAAGATAAGGAGGGAAATTTAACTACGTTTATTTACACTGATGCAAATGCACGGAATGAAGTGGTAGAATATCTTGTTAGAGCTAAACACCCATTTACATTTGTTGAAAAACATGATTTTACAGGAATGGTGCAACGTGGTTTTACTCCACAATATAAAGGATTTTTTGCATCCACCGCAAAAAGAGATATTATGAAGAGTTTTAAATTTTATAAAGAAAAATTAAAAAGTATTTTGCATGCACATAGTGGTAGATTTTGTTTAACTTCTTACCTGTGGACATCAAGAAATAAATTAGGTTTTCTCTCTTTAACTATTCATTATATTGATTCTAATTGGAATTTAAATAAAAGAATAATATCATTTAAAATGTTGGAATCTCCACACACGGGATATAACATTGCAAATCTTATTAGTGAGGAACTTCAATATTGGGGGATTACTGATAAAATATTTTCAATAAAACTTGATAATGCAACAAATAATGATACAGCGGAGATGTTTTTAAAAGAAAAATTAAGTTTACCTTTACATGGTACATTATTTCGAATACGTTGTTGTGCACATATTTTAAATATAATTGTTCAAGATGGTTTATCAAATTTATCCTCATCTGTTGAAAAAATAAAAGATATTGTTCGTAATATTAATAGTTCTCAAGCAAGATATGAATTGTATATAAAATGTTGTATGGAATTGAAAAGAAACAAAAAAAATATAAATATTGATGTGCCTCATAGGTGGAATGCTACTTATCTTCTTTTAGATTCAGCAATAAAATATAAAGATGTTTTAAATTTATATTATTCTCATCTTTCTCAAAATTCACGTTGTCCTCTAGAAAAAATTGAAGAGCATGATTGGATGTTAGCAGAACTTGTAAGAGACTTTTTAAAGGTTTTTGATGATTCAACAAAAAAATTTTGTGGCGTATATTATCCAACATCTTGTAGAGTTATAATTCAATTGACTAACATTTGTGCAAAATTTTCAAAATTTTATGGGCAAACTTTTGGAATATTTGATGAAACGTTAGATTTAATGAGACAAAAATTTGACAAATATTGGGGAGATATTCCTTTGATTTTTGGAATGGCTATTATTCTTGATCCTAGATTTAAGATTGAAGAGTTGAATGTTTTTTTAGAAATAATTTATAATAATGAAGTTGAAAAAATTCAAAAGACCATACAATCATTTCAAAATTCAATGACACAATTATTTGATTATTATGGAAATGCTTATAAAAATTTTGATATTGGTGCCCAAACACAAAACACAAGAAGCTCTTTGTCCTCTACTAGTTCTCTAAGTGACCAAGAAGAACAAAATGCTTATCACATGGTTAAAAGAAGAAGAGAACAAGCATCTTCAGTAACATCAGGTGGGTTATCGGAATTTCAACGTTATTTAAATCAACCTTTATTTGAAATTGATGAAGAAGGATCATTTGATTTATTGGGCTGGTGGAAAACAAATCAAAGTAAGTATCCCATACTTTCCATTATGGCTCGTGAAATATTATCAGTTCCTGTTTCCACAGTAGCATCGGAAGCATCTTTTTCTGCAGGTGGTAGAGTTGTATCTGACAAGAGATGTGGTCTTAGTCCTGAGACTGTTGAGGCACTTGTGTGCTTAAAGGATTGGAACTTAGCAGACACAAGACGACAAGAAGCAGAACAAGAAGCAGAATTAGCAGAGGCATTTGAATGATTGAAGTTAGAAAGGCCCGAGTGGATGCCAAGAAGGATCATTTGATTTATTGGGCTGTTGAGGTGGTAGAGTTGTATCTGACAAGAGATGTGGTCTTAGTCCTGAGACTGTTGAGGCACTTGTGTGCTTAAAGGATTGGAACTTAGCAGACACAAGACGACAAGAAGCAGAACAAGAAGCAGAATTAGCAGAGGCATTTGAATGATTGAAGTTAGAAAGGCCCGAGTGGATGCCAAGAAGTCCACCACATGACCAACAATCCACCACTTCAAGATAATGCTTAGCAAATAGTTATAAAATTTATGTAACAAGTTTTTCAATTTTTTTCTTAGATAAAATTATTTGATGTTTCAACACAAATAGATTGGGAATTGCAAATGATAGACAAGTGTGTGGGTGTCAACCTAGTTGGGATGTACACATTTTGTAGTGATGCAACTATTTTCAGTCTAGTATATTCATGAAAATTTCAATGTACTTATTTATTCTTATCAATACAAGTTAATTAATCTTATTTTAATACCTTTTTAAGAGGTATGTCTTAGTATTTTTTTTAATAGAATTTTTTAGTAGATTTAATTGTTCAATTCGATAGTTTGTAATAATATATAATTATAATTTTTTTGGTTAAATTTTTAGAATCCCATTGAAGACCTGTTAAAAATGCCCATGGGTAGCCCATTAAACCCACCTCACTAGCCCAGCCCACTAAAGCCCAAATGGGCATTGCCCATGGGTAGGGCCACGGGCTAGGGTTTTTCCATCCAGCCCGGCCCGACCTAGCCCATTGACTAGTCAACGACTCGTTAAGCCAAGCCCATTAGACCCATGGGCCAAGTAAAAATGGGCCGGGTCGGCCCGGCCCGGCCCATTGACGAGGCCTATAAGAAACTTATGAATTTCTGTTGACAGAAGGTGGACAACCCAGCAAATCACAAATTCTGGCGACAGTTCCAAAGTGCTTTTCCAACTAGCCTCTTTCATAATTCGTAGAATTTGTTGTTTTCATGATCTTGAAATATTTTTCACTCGGTCACTGTTAATTTCTTTGGATCATAAACCTTTTTACATTTTTGTATGTCCTAGGGTTACTCTCGTGCCCCTTTTACATAATTTAAAAAAAAAAAAACAATTATATATAAATATGTATATTATAAGGGAAAAAGGCCACGGGTAAAAATTAATAAAAACCAAACGGTTTATTCTTTAAAAAAAAAAAATTAATAAAAGAAGAAGAAGAAGCAAAATTAAATTAATGCACAAAATAGCGGGAGAGTACAAAGGGGTAGATGAGTAATTTCCCTTCAAACCCCTCTCCTCTCTCCATTTTCTCCCCAATTTGTGGGGTTGGATTTTGGTGGTTCATGGAGTGAACAAGACAACACCCCCCCCCCCCCCCCACCCCCC
Source organism: Quercus wislizeni (assembly GCA_023055345.1). Classification (NCBI taxonomy): domain Eukaryota; kingdom Viridiplantae; phylum Streptophyta; class Magnoliopsida; order Fagales; family Fagaceae; genus Quercus; species Quercus wislizeni. Next base: position 45,028,054 of record JALGQJ010000003.1, on the reverse strand, counting down.
TTTTTCCCTCCTAACCAAAATCTCCTTTATTTTCTCCTCTCTATTTTACATTCCTAAAATTATCCCAACCAAAATACACAAAAAGATGTCATTTAACCCAGAAGCTTAAAGTAATGAGCTTAGATCCAATAATATTATAGTATCTCTTATGAGACGTCAACACTTAACTAACCACACCACTCACACGTTAATATATTGACAAATTTCTCTATATATGTGTGAGTCTTATATGAAGTCACTTTTGACATATTGGTTAGTCTCTCTGGTGAACAAAAGTCCTTCTTATTAAAAATTTAAGTGTCATTCAAAGAAACTAAAAAGTGTCATGCAAAGAGTTTTGAGCTAGGTTAGATCAAGTTGACTAGTATTTTTCAAATGATTTTTTGTTTAATTACAAAAACAAATCAATGGCAACCTTTTTAGAGAGAATAAATAAAATCAATCAAAAAAATGGATTGCACCTAATGCCACTTGTAAATATCCTTCAAATTTTGACAATTTTTAGCATGACTAAAATTCTCTATAGTCATGAATTCATGATGAAAAAGTCTTCAATGTTAATAACTCATTGCCAAAATGCTTGTAATTAAAACTTTACAACTTCAAAGAGAGATAGATCTTAAGGAGCACCAAAAACTATATATTTTAAGTTTACACCACTAATAATATCATTCCCACCAAAAAATAAATTAGAAAAAAAAAAACTGTGGAGCAGTGGAAGCGTATAGGTGTTAGGCTCGCTTGTTTTGACTTTTTTTTTTTTAAATTATTTTTATTTTTTCTTTAGTTTAGTAGCTTCAACTTGTTTTGTCACTTTGTGTAAGTAGACAAGTAGTGTTATTGTGTTAGTAACTTAGTAGTATTAGATTAGCGTATAGTCAAATCAAATGTCTTGCTTTGTTTACTTGTTTTCAATTTTCTTTTCATTTATTTTTTTTTTTAATAAATGGATTGTCAACTTGTCATGTGACTCTTATTGGCTACCAGTTAGACAGTAGGCTGCTAGTCAACCATGTTTTGTGCTTGATGCACCTAGCACCTAGGGCATAGTCTAAATATTTTTTAGGGTAATTATAAAAAAAAAAAGGTTTGGTTACAGGTTAGTCAAGTTGGGTTGACCCACAAAAAAAATATGGTCGGGTCATAAGTCAAACCCATTTTGTTTTGGGTCAAAAAATTCAAGTCCAAATCAAGTATTTTTTAGGTCAACTCAGCAATTTCGAAACCATTTTGCCATGTCTACGATTATGACATGATTAATTCAACAATTCTTGTGGTGAATTAAAAAAAAAGAAGAAGTTATGTTAAGAAGTAAAATTAAGTATATGAATAGATTAAACCAAGTATGTACCTCAACTAATGATATCCTTACAAGGTTTTTTCATTATTGGCAAAGATTTAAAAACAACTATTGATATTGAAACTAGATTAAATGTTTCATATATAACTAATTGTGATTATTCTTTTAAATGCATCATTTTGTATGTGGGAGTCATATAAAATTCTACAATTTTTCTTATTATTTTTACTTTAGTTAAAATACATTTTGATCCACCTACTTTGGATTGGTATCAAAGTAAGAGGATACCCTTTTTTTTTGGGGAAGAGGATACCTTATATATAGCTACTAAATAGCAAAGACAAGCTACTTGTAAGTTTTTGGTTGATTTCACATTCTTGTGTTATGTTTGTAATTTGCATATTTAAGCATTTGCTGACTTGTACTTTATCTTATGTCACACACAAACTTTCCTTGAATAGAAAGACGGTTGAAAATCAATATGTTATTGAAGTCAACAATGAAATTAGATGAAATTCAGTGACTTGAAAAGTAATTAATTGTTGTGAGGATAAAAAATCATTGCCTTACAACCATGACCTAGGTTGTTTTTAAGGAAAATTCCTTTATTCAGGCCTTTAATTAGTCTTTGTTATTTATGGTAAATTTTCTTTTTATTACTGCTTTTAATTTAAAAGTCTAAATAACGTCTTGTTTATTTTGAGATGTCTTTTATAGCAGTAGGGTTTTTTTATTTTATTTTTGAGAATCTAAACCCAAAGGATACTAGTAGACTAGTAGGGTTTGAATTTGTATTTTATTTTATTTTTTGAATGATGTGACCTCATAATTAATTAGTCCAATAATTAAAACAAATAGGTTGATTTGTAAGAATTAGCAATATCATTTTACGAAAGGCATAAGGATTCGGCCAAAATCTGAGACTTGTGATGGAGACATTCATGGCCTGTTTGGTAAAGGAGTTTGAATAATATTTTTGATATACATGTAAGTGCAAAAGTATATTAAAATGTATGTAAAATTATTTAAAATGCTTAAAAATGTGCTCAAACTTACTTCCATTTGGCCACAAAATTTCAAATAGCTCACTCCCAATTGAATAGGGGGAATTTGCAGAGTAACAGTTAATAGAGATTTAATATAGTAAGTTAGGCACTCACGGAAATAATTAAGAAAACTAGCATCTCGAGTTTTTAAAACTCGAGATCCATATTAGAACTCGAGTCCTTCAGACTCGCTTTGCAAGTGTGATAGATCTCAAGTCTTTTTATGCAAAAAAAATTTCACCTATAGTGGCGTTTTTAAGCCTTACAGTGACGTTTTACAGCCCTATAGTGACGTTTTCCTGCAAAAAAATTTTAAGTATCAGGTTTAGGGAGCCCTATAGTGACGTTTTTAAGCCCTATAGTGACGTTTTAAAGCCCTAGCGGCGTTTTTTTGCAATTTATGGAAATCGAGTCTTTAAAACTCGATTTTGACGTTGATTTTTTTCTAACTTTAAACCAATCCTCTTACAAATCGAGACTTAAAAACTCGAGTTTTATTTTAGAACTCGAGTTTTAGACACTCGAGATGTTAGTTTTCAACATTGTTTTGAAACGTGACAACTAACTAAATTTTTTAATATTTATTGTTATTTAGAAAAAAAATTCCAATTGAATGTATAAAAGAAAAGAAAAAATTAGTGGGGGCCAGCAGGTAGATCCACGTGTTATGATCATAGTGGCATGAGAAAACATCCGTGGAAGATCACGCAACGCAGAGCAGCTTGTCCTAATTCCCACATTTTTATCTCTGAAGGCTAATCCCAAACTCATAAATCTTGTTTTCGCGGGCGATTGTACTTCATACTTCACACACTCAAAGCTTTGTCGAAATCAGGTTAGAGAAAATAAACTCTCTCTCTCAAAATTTGATTTTTCACTTTTTCTCCTTTTGGTTACCGAGAAAATAACATAGAAAACAACATTAGGGTTTGCTACTGTTTTTTGACTCCAGAAAACAAACCCTAAGAATTTCACTCACTCAGTGGCTGTTACGAACTTCTGGCTTACTTTTTGGTAAGGATTTTCGCCAGCACACAACTGAAAAATATTAGAATTCTAATTTTCCCTCAGTTTCTCGGCAACCAAACAGCAGGTTTCAGTTAAACCACTAAAGAGGATTGTTTAAGAAATGTACCAGCTTTTATATGTTAGGTAGTTCAGTGAATGTTGGAACTTGTGTAAGAAATTGCTTAGTTATGAACATATAGGGTTGGCTTAATTACGCTATTTTGTTTTTTAATATTCACGTAAACGAGACTTTGATTTGACTTGGAAAATAATTGTTTTTTTTTTCATTGGTGGAGTTTTTTGGTTTAATTTTCACTTTTTGCACTATGTTTGGTTGCCTAGAACCCACAGGAAAAGAAAAGAAAATGTTTTTTAACACCTCATATTATTATTGTTTTGGTTCTTGGAAAGTATAGTACTGTAGGTAACTGAATATCTGATAGGAAATAATTAATTTTTAAAAATCGTTATTTTAGTAGGGTTAAATTTTTTTTTTCCATCTTGTATTATTCCATTGCTTTTGGTCATTTTATTATGCATGTAATTCTGATATGGTCAAAATCATTGGAATTTCAGGGCATTGCAAACATTACAATGTAAGGTTTGCTGCTATGAATTCATGGCATCCTATCAATCTTCGCTTGTCCACATTCATTCCTTCTGGAGCAGCTTTACATGCTTAGGGAGAAATTCGTTAAGGACGACGAACATTGGAAATTATTTATGCAATCTAAAGAGATCACATGTGATTCTTCCTTCCTACAAGCTATTGAGAAAGGTGTACTTAATTATATGTATCTATTATCTACTGATTATTACTTATTAGATTCTCTGAAATATAACAAGCTTTCTTCCTTAGGATTGGCAGTTTCAACAATGGATATGACATTACTAATATTAGGGAAATTTTCATTTTTAGAGCACAGACAAGTGATTTTAAATGTTGTGTTTGTCATTCATTCATCTTATTTTGGTACCCAATTCTTATGTTTTCAGGGCTATTGTAATTTATCCAATAATGCAAAGTCGTCTTTAACTGGTGTTGCAAATGCAACTTCTCTTAATAATGTAATCATTCCTTCTGATATACTGCGTCAAGATGCACAGCTTAATTTAGCCAAGTGTGAAGAAGGGGCACTGAATACTAATCCTTCAGATGGTAGAGTAATGCTCATTGATGGCACATCAATCATCTACCGGGCTTACTACAAACTTTTAGGTATGTTATGATATTTTCCTCTAGGCTTATATCAAATGATTTTTATATAGGACAAAGTCTGAACCTTTTATTTTTTTTATTGGTAATTACACACATTCAGTGCGTCTTGAACCGATGACCTTACTCTCCACCTTGCTCTTACAAGGGGAGGAGGTGTTATTTGAGCTAGATCTCATTGGCTTAGGACAAAGTTGGAACTTTTGTCTTGCTTCTTATGTTTTGGACTAGATTTAGTATAATTGTGCGGGATGATGGGTTCTTATATTTAGTAATTTTTATTTTACTGCATGAACTAGGATTATTTGAAACATGGTTACTTTGTGCTTAATGTGGACTGTTTGGAAGGAACGTAACCAGCGCATATTTGAAAATGTGGAGTGTATGGGGAGTCAGTTGCTATCAGCTTTTTCTAACTCCTTATTTGATTGGTTTCATACATGTGGGCTTTATGAATTGTGATTCCATTGCGGTGTTTTTAGAGGTCTTTTTGTACATAATTTTTCTTTGTAAATCTTTTGGTTTCTTCATGGTCATTGTTTTTTAAGTAGTCTTTTTTTTAATAAAATTATTCTTACCTATATAAAAATAAGGAACTTGGATTACTTCATCCAAAATATTGAAAAGAGTGCTTGAGTTCAGGCTATGGGTTTATGGTTATGTAGCTAAGCTAATTTATAGTATATGTTTTACAGTGCATATGAAATGGGGGTGTATATATATATATATATATATATATATTTTTTTTTTGATAGGTAATAAGAATAATATTAATCAAGATGAAAAAATAAAGAAAGCAAATACAATGTGTTCATGATGGTGAACACATTGTATGCCTTGGCTGTAACAGGTTTGAAGGTTAATGTGCACAAGAGTGAAATGGTTCCAATAGGGGAGGTTGATGATGTGCATGCCTTGGCTGAAATTTTGGGATGAAAAGTTGGAAAGTTGCCTATGTCTTATCTTGGCATGCCTTTGGGGGCTTCACATAACTCCCCTTCAATTTGGAATCCTATTTTGGAAAAATTTGAGCGGAGATTAGCCGGGTGGAAGAAGCTGTATTTGTCTAAGGGGGGTCGATTGATGTTACTCAAGAGTACACTATCTAGCCTTCCTACTTATTTTCTATCACTTTTCACAATTCCTACTCATGTGGCTAATAGAATTGAAAAGTTGCAAAGGGATTTTCTATGGGGTGATAGCAAATCTCATTTGGTAGGATGGGATAAAGTTTGTGCGCCTATAGCCAATGGTGGTTTGGGGATAAGGAAACTTACTACTTTCAATAAGGCCTTATTGGGGAAATGGTTGTGGCGGTTTGGGAAGGAAGAGGATCGCTTATGGAGGAGGGTGGTAGCTTCAAAATATGGGGTAGAATGGGGGGGTTGGACCTCTAAACTGGGTAGGGGAGTTCATGGGTGTGGTTTGTGGAGAGGCATTCGTATGGGGTGGGAGGATTTTAGCAAAAATTGTCATTTTGTTGTTGGGTTGGGGAATAGAGTGAGGTTTTGGCAGGATGGGTGGTGTGGGGATCAACCTCTTCACTTGGCTTTCCCAAGGTTGTATGGTATTGCTATTGATAAGGAGGTATCTGTTGAAGCTTCTTTGTCAAGGCAGGGGGCGGAGGTTAGAAGAGTATGGAATGTTCATTTTATTCGAGAATTTAATGATTGGGAGATGGATGAAGGGCTGCATTTTCTTCGTATTTTGGGAGCTAATACTCCTCCAATGGATGTGGGAGATCGGATGAGATGGAAGTTGAAGCTTAATGGGGATTTTGATATCCGGTCATATTATAACAAATTAAGGAACTCTCCCTCAATTGTCTTTCCTTGGAAAGCTATATGGAAAGTAAAGGCCCCTAGACGAGTTTCCTTTTTTGTTTGGTGTGTAGCTTGGAATAAGATCCTAACAGGTGATAATCTAAGATTGAGGAGATTTTTTGTGGATTGGTGCATTATGTGCCGACACAGTGGAGAAACGGTAGCTCACTTACTTCTTCATTGTGAGATGGCTTATAGGATATGGAGTTTTGTCTTTATAACTTATGGCTTGTCTTGGGTTGTTCCTAGATCGATCCCAGATGTGCTTTTTGGCTGGTGGAATTGGTTGGGGAAGCACTCGTCTCAGATTTGGAATTTAGTTCCGTTGTGCATCTTTTGGTGTATTTGGAAGGAACGGAATCGGCGGACGTTTGAGGATTTGGATAGTTCCGGGGATCAGATGCTTGCTTCTTTTAGTGGAACTCTTTTTGATTGGTCTCGAGCTTGGGGACTCACAACTAGTGATTCTCTCCCTTCTTTCATTAGCTCTCTTTCCCTTTGTAATTAGTTTGTGGACTGGGTTCCTATTTTTTGTTTTTTCTTTGTTTTCCTTCTTGTATTTTCTGGATTTGCTCTATGTTCTTCATGCATAGAGTAGCCATTCGTATATATAACATTTTTACTTATCAAAAAAAAAATGATGGTGAACACAAGAAAAAGCAACAAACAACAAGGAAAAAAAACTTTAAGGTGCAATACTAAGAGAAGAAAGAAACTCAAAGATAGAAGAACAATTTGAGTAGCCCCAACACCTAGACCAATCAAACAGAGTCTTCTGGCATAGAGCTTGTAACTGAACCGGTGATTTCTCAATATCCTCAAAAGAGCGCTGATTTTTTTCTGTCCAAACAATTCACATCAAACAGCTAGGAACCAACTTCCAAAAGTCTGAATTAAATTTTCCCAGCCAATAGCTCCAACAAAACACCAAGCTTTCCACAGAGCCTAGCATGACCCATTGGATCTCGAAAAACTGAAGCATATGCACCCATAGCGAGTGAGCCATAGGACAATGGAGGAGGAGATGATCCACAGATTCTTCATTACAATAGCACATACAACACCGATTCGCCAAAGAGCGCCCCCTAAGCATAAGATATCCAAGGTAAGGATTCACCCATGAACTGCTATCCACACAAAAAATGCCACCCTCTTAGGAATTTTAACTTTCCAAACATCCTTCCAAGGAAAATTGGAGATAGATGCACCCCGAATCTTATTGTAATAGGACTGTAATAGGACCGAATATCAAACTTGCCATTCCCATTGAGGCGTCTATAGGAAATATCACACCCAACACCCCTAGGAATTTGAGAGTGAATGAACTCAAGGAAAGAGAAGGCAGCCTCTAATTTCCTTTCATGAAAGTCCCTATAAAATCTCAAATTCCAAATTTTATCATTTCCACCCCCCTGATAGCATAGAACATCCGAAATGCAAGCTTCCTTGTCATTTGAACACGCATACAATTGAGGACGGAGCATTTTAAGTGAGTTATCCCCAACTCACTTATCATGCCAAAAAAGAATATGAGAACCATCACCCACCACTAGGGCCACTGTTTGGAGAAACTCTCCCATTCATCGTGAATACCACACCATAGACCACACCTGTGGGCCCTTCTACATACTTTAGTATTCCACCCCCCTTGAACCTCCCCCTATTTAGTTGCAACAACCCTCTGCCAGAGATGGGCGCCTTCTTGTCCAAACCTCGATAACCATTTCCCTAATAGGGCTTGATTAAAATGCACTAACTTTCTGATCCCCAAACCACCCATCTCTAATGGCGAACACACCTTCTCCCAGGCCACCAAAGGATATTTGAAACACTTATCTGAAGATCCCCATAAAAAGTTTCTTTGAATATGCTCCAACCTATCAGCCTCAGCTACAGGGATGGTAAATAAGGATAGGTAGTACGTAGGAAGACTTGAAAGAGTACTCTTCAACAGAGTAAGTCCACCACCCTTCGATAAATAAAGGCGCTTCTAACCTGAGAGTTTCTTCTCTATCCTCTCCAAAATAGGATTCCAAACAGATGCTGTTTTATATGGAGTACCCAATGGCGTTCCCAAGTATTTCATAGGTAGACTACCCACCCTACATCGAAGTATGGTAGCCAAAGCGCCTATATTTCCAACTTCCCAACTGGAACAATCTCACTCTTCCCCACATTTACTTTCAAACTAGTAAACGCTTGAAAGCAAGTCAAAGCCAGCCTAATGGACAACAATTGATCTCTAGAAGCATAAAAAAAAAAAGGTGGTATCATCTGTAAACAGCAAGTGTGAAATGCGTACCCCGATAGAGTTAACTGGCCCCACATGAAAACCACGAAGAAGACCACAATTAGGTAATTGACTGCATATATGGTTCATAAATGATGATGTTGTTATCTGCTGTCAGGATCAAGTTATTAGAATATTTGGGGCTTTAAAGAGAACTATTCTGTTTGTACTGGTTGTCCAGTCACTATAATTGTCTCAAATGTCATGTGAAATAGCTAATGAACCATTTGAAATTTACAGTAATAGCCATTGGTAATCTTTCACTTATTTTTATCTGGAGTTGCTTCCTAAATCCATTAATTAAAAAAAGGGGAAATTGCTCAGTGTTCCTAGCACTTATTTCATCAGAAAATAGAAAGGTTTGAGCTATTATTATTCCTTTACTTTGGTGGAAACTAAGTTATTTAGAAGTTGAATAAGTTTTTAACCTTTGATTGCATAGGCCAATTTTCTTCATAAGACAGTAGTGAAATTCATCTTGTTCCAATTTGGTAGAGCTGAAGTCATGAAGTGTTGTCCCAGCCTGAAGCTGGACTAGTTTTTCCATTCATTACACATACAAAAGAGATGAACTTCACCATTTGACTTGTCCTGTTTTCTGAAGTCTTAGAGATTTCCTTTTGGGTGAGGTCATGGGTTTAGGACCCATTGGATGCGTGTATGTGTAACGTAGCAATTTAAAAAAAAGAAAAGAAAAAAAGCTTCCTATGTAACAGAAACTTTTAGCTTCTGGGTGCAACTAATGTTAGCATAGTATAATGAAAATGTGTTTTCTTCCTATTTATTGTTGACTATAATATAATTCTACTTACCATTATTTTGTTTTCTTTTGATCGAGAGTAGCAAAATTGCACCATGGCCATCTATCACATGCTGATGGAAATGGAGATTGGGTCTTAACTATATTTTCAGCTTTATCTCTTGTAAGTAATGTTTATACTGGGTTTATAGATTTCTTTCAGTCTGTTTCTTCTACTGTGCTTGAAATGACTTTATTAAAGCATTGACCTGCTGTAACTCCTTTTCTCTCAGATCCTTGTTAGAGTTATATTTTCTCTTAATATGAGATCTAGTGGCAAACCTACGTAATTTTGTTCTTTTCTCTTTCCTATTAGAAATTTGAGTATCCAATATGCGCTATGTTACCCTGAATATCTTCTTGTGAGCCTGAACATGTGTGTGTTTATATATATATATATACATATATATATTTTATAAGTAATAAACTTTTATTGAAAATGAGGATTTACCTCATGTACACAGGGTGTATACATAAGGTATCCTAAAGAATTACAAATGAAATGAGAGAGAATTAGTTGAATCTACAAAAAGAAAAAGAAAAAAGAGAGTAGCTCTAGAACTTAAAGCAGAAGACTGCTTATATAATGATGTATTGAAACACGTTATCAATTGAATCGCCAAGTTTTCCTCATCATCAAAGTGCAATGACTCCTCTTCCTCTATGATGTCCTAGAATGGCTACATTCCAAACAAAAGAAGTGTTCTTGCCAAACCAACTCCTCCAACTAAACAAAAGATCACCAACACTTCTTGGCAAGACCCACTGGACTCCTAGTACGAAAGAAAATATAAGTCTGCAGAGCATATGCAGTATCACAGTGCAAAAACAAATCTGTCCACAGACTCGTCACCATGCCTACACATGCAGCACCAATTTACTTCATCAATTCTCTCCATGCTTTGAGTCAATGACCTACCTCCACAATCCATTTGCCCAACATGGCTTGGTTGAATGTGCCCAATTTTCTTACCCCGAAGCCTCCATTTCTTATTGGAGAGCACATAAATTTTTTTTTGAACCCAAGAAAATTCTCACGTACCTAATATCAAATAATGTGCAAAACCAACATATTCTCAAAAATAATGAAGAAAATAGCAAAACAAAACTTAACTGACATAGCCGTCTCAAAAAGGCCAGTCATAGTTTGAAAAAGAAATGATGATCATTATTGTCTTATATCTAAAGTTCAGCTTACTCTTCCTCATCTTCGTCTCCTCCATCTCCACCAGCAGCCTTCTTAGCAGCTGTCTTTTGGTTCCTGCGCTTCACTCTCCCAGGGCGTCCACCACCGAAAGGACTATTCAATGAAAAATCAATGTGCTTCTGTGAGTCCACCCTAACCATAAATGAGGGGATATTGACCACCTGTCTCCCTTATATGCTTTTGCCTGATAAGTACTCTAGCGTGGTGAATGGACTTGGCCATACCAGACTTGAACACCGGGGTCTGTAAACTTCGCTCAGAAAGTTCTCGACAGTGAGTGACAACACATAATCGAGCTTGTTCTGGCTCTCGTCTAGTAACCCATACCTGTTAATCCTCCTCAGAAGTGCTTCACCCTCAAAAATACGACGTTGGTTCTTCTCATCCAGGGTCAAAAGCATTCTAGCATTGTTACGAATTCGACTCAGAGCATGCTGTACTCTCCACAGCTCTCTCTTACACCTCAGCCCTTACTCTCCCACCAGCTTCAACTCTGCATCTAGACGCTCCTTCTCGTAGGGACGTCTTGGCTTCTTAAAGGTTTTCCCATAGTTTCGGTAAAAGGCAATGTGGATGGTGGACCATGGTGTGAGTTAAGCCGTACTGTTAGTCCTCTGGTTAAACGATCTGAATACGGTGAGAGGTTGGAGAGCACATAAAATTCCAATCCACAAGATCGAATTTAACACATCACGCTGCCCTCTATATAAGCAATTAGGCTGTAACCTTTTTATACTATTAGTCACAAAAGAAGGTATGGTAAATGGAGATATGTAGATGTTGGGAGACTCGATTTTTTTTTTCAAGTATTGTACTAAGTATGTTTAGTTGAAGGATTATGGAGCCCAGGAAATACAATGGCAGCATTTTCATTTGTCTTGTTGATGAACCCTATTATCTTTTCAATTTTTATTGAATAGTAGGTCTAAGACATTTCTCATTGTTCTTGTTCTTGCAGATAATTGATGTCTTGGAATTTATTCCTTCCCATGTGGCGGTATGATTTCTTTCTATTATGTGCGTGCGTGTGTGCGGGCTCGCAAGTTGATGCATGGTTGTATAAACATGCAGTTGTTTATCTCCCAAAGAGTTGCTTTATTAGAATGTTTGTTTTTTTAAAGGATTCCTGTTTTGCATATAGTGTATTTTTTTTTTACCTATGAAAGAAAAGATATCTTTTTACCGTTTTCACCTTTTGTCAGATTTTGCTTATATTATCTTAATGGGTTTTCCTTATTCTTTTGGACTTCCTTTTAATATCTTTTTTCTCATTTAATTATAAAAGTTGGCTCATCATTTTTCTTTTTCTTTGCAGGTGGTATTTGACCATGATGGTGAGATATTTGGCTGCATTTTTCTTTTGGATTTATTCCCTTAAAAATATGCACATTCTTCTATTTTTTGTTACCTTATGCTTATAATGTATTCTTCTATTCTCTATATTTTATAACTATGTTAGCTGTTATGCATGCCATGCAGGATCTCTTTCTGTATGAATTAAGCCTTTTAAACTTGCTAATTTTTGTTCTGGAGTTCATCTGCAATGTATACATAATTTGATAGTGATGTGACTCCAGATGTTCTTGGGTTACCTCAATCTTTTCCATCCATCTTGACAAATTATATCTGCCCTTGGTTCTGGGTTTGGCATCAACCTCTGGGATGGTTGTGGTTAGACAGAGAAATAAAGCTACCCAACTGGTGTAGTGCCTGTAGGATTCTCAACAAGGGAGAAAAAAATTGGATAGCTTGTTATGTTCCATATTCTACCTTAGAGGAGTTTCTAGATTTATTCACTTTTAGTTGAAACTTTGTTGACTCCTTTAGTACACTGCCTGTGTACCTGGGGAGCAATTTAGTTACCTTTTTAGTAAAGCATTATTGCTTATAGAAAAAAAATTCCATCTCCTGCGATTCTTCTAATGATTGTTGCAAACATTTTTTCCAGTTGTCTCCTGTGATTTTACTTTTAAAATAAAAGTTTTCTCTGGTGATTTCTTCTTCTGTCTTAAGTACTGTGATGGGAAATGTGACTAGACTGGGGAATGCATTATAGAGTTCCTCCAAGTACGCAATCTTTACCAATATACTCTGAAATAAGAGTGGAAGCCACTCAACCATTAGGGATTTGGACACCTATGAGGCAAGCTTTTGGGTGTGGGATGCTTATTTTATATTTGTATTCATCTCATTTCATATATACTGGGGTGCATAGTGTTGGGTTCATATAGAGTCTGATCCTAGGTGTATCAAAAAACAATCATGAACAACCTTGGACCATGTCTACCCAGAAGAGCTTCATATCCTTCTTGCTCTCTGTCTAAGATTGGACAGGTATCTTTTTCATAGGTTTCTCTTTTATCTAAGAAACCTTAGGTTGCATGCTAGCCTCAATTTTAGCTGAGACCATGTCAAGAGAAAAATTTAGGGTTATGTTTGTTACCATTTGGGATGAATTGAAATCAATTTTGACAAATTAAGACTAATCAAATCTGATTGTACTCGCTAGAGATCAAAAAGAAAATAAGATAATAATTATTAGCATCATGCCAGTGGGTTCTTAGGAATCACTTCAAAGAAGAAACCATCATGCTTTCTAGGTTTAAGAGAAACTATAAACTGATAGCAAACTCCAATAAATACTAATAGTAGTAATAATACTGTTCTTAAACTCAATTAGGCTTCCCAATGACCTAAGAAACTAATTCTCGACTTAAATAGACTAATTTGGAGAATGCATTATTGCTAAAGAGAATACATATGAAAGACCAGAAACCCTTGCTAACTGGATCCACAAATAAATAAAAATTAGACTTGTAGCAAGCAAAAGTCGATTAAGCTTCTGTATAAGGTGCACATTATAATCATCCCACTAGATCTTACTTAAGATTGATAAATATTTCCCTTCTTATTTCTCCTTTAAACTTTAGACGTGGAATTTTCTCCTAAAGATCATTTCCCAGATTTGTTCAGTTTAGCAGTGGATGAAGAAGCCTCAGTGCATCCAATTTGGGTATTGTATATGATCGAAATGCATGGAGTTGGGATCATGAATTTATTCACCCCTTCCATGATTGGGAACCATACTCTGTGGCCAAGTTTTTTAGATTGTTGTATTCAAACTTTTTGGCTATTATGAGTTTTTGAAAGGGTATGAAGGGGAGTTCTTCCCTTTGGGGATTTATATGGGGTGCCAAGGTGCCTCACAATGTATATGGACTGCGGCACGGGGTGAAATCATCTTGACAATAGATAATCTTTGGAAAAGAAATTCATGATTATTGACTGGTGTTGTATGTGTAAGAATAGCGGAGAGTCAATCTAGCATCTTCTCCTCCATTGTTAAATGGCTATAGATAAAGGGTTGTTTGTGTTTCCATTAGATTGTGCTCTAGTTGCTGTAGTGTTGGCCAAATGGATAACCTTGCCATTTTGAGTTAAAGGTTTGGAAAGCAACTCGTATGTGTGTTTTGTGGACAATTTGGCGAGAGAGGAATAGAAGAATTTCTTATGGTGTTGAATTCCCAAATCATATTATCAAACAACTTTTGCTTAGATCTTTTTACGAGACTACGAGTGTATGGCTACTTTGGGTAGCATCACTTCATTGTGTTATTCTGATTTCATAGATCTTTTGAATCTGACTTTGAAATTCTTTAGGAGTGGTTCAAGTGCACATTTTGTACATTTGACAAGTCTCCTCTTTTGAAAAAAATTATTTTTACTTATTAAAAAAAACTTTAGGTGGCTCATCTCTATCAACATGTCACCATCGTACTCCTGGATGTGAGGCTTGAGTGAATGATCATATTGGTCAACTTTTATGTATGATTATCCATTTCTCTCTCCCTGTCCCTGTTATGTGCATGTGTATGCATGTGCATGTGCTTATTAATTCAATCTTAGTTCATGTTGTTCTTGCAGAAATATATTGGTGTTCAAGCTTGTTCTCAGTCAAGGCACTTACTTAAAATGACGAAGACTGAGTATACTATTAAACTTATTGGAAAAAATAGACGAGTATATGTTTAATCTCTTTATGCATATGGCTGACTCTGACTAATCTAATAAGGTTCCATAGCTGACCAAAAAAATTTGGGACTAAAGTTTGGTTGTTATTGTTGTATGTTTAACCTCTTGAATGGGGATGGAAGTGAACATTTTTTGCCAAATTTGTATGTGCAAAGCTGAAAATAGTCTCATAGCTCTCGTTTTGGGATGTAAGATATTAGCTGTACTCTCATGTTAACATGTTGAAAGTAGGTAGTATCTCATGTTAACATGTAAGATATTAGTACTAGTTAATTTCTAGGTAGTATCTTGTGTTAATATGTTGAATAGGATTTTTAGTCTTACAAACCTTTTACCCCAAACAGTGACTAATTTATATGGGTTTTCGGAAACTTTTGTTTGTGAAGATGTTCCTTCAATCAAAATTTTTGATAGAGCAAACCTTTTCTTTTCAGGATTTCCATTTGGTCATACTTGTAATTCATCCAAAGAAAGTGTAAGAGCAAAAGGTATGTATTTTTTTTTTTTTTCTCTTTTTTTTTTTTCCAAATAAAATTTTCTTTTACATGATAGTGTTGATAATATAAGTTAATTTGTAAGAGACTAGGAGATCACAATCTCTCTTAGAAAAAAGAGAAAAAAGACCAGAATTACAGAATTACAGAGGTAGATGTGGGTGATTATGGGTGGCCCTTACGCAAATGATTAAAGAATACGGTATTAAAATACAGGGTGAACTAAATTTTTGTACTTCAAACTCAGTGAAGCATTAGTTCTAGAACTTTTGATTTTGGAAATTTAATCTTAAGCTTGTGCATTTTAAAGTGAACCTTCTGTTGGCCCTATTTTGATTTTGACTAATGTTATGAGCATGTGACCATACATATAACTTATGTTTTCCTAATTGCTTACTAGTGAAGCTGTATCTTGCCATGTGGGCTAATTCTACACTATAAATGAGAGATTTAATGTTCAGAGAGAGAGCTAAAGGCAGTTCACAATGGAAAATAAGTCATGTTGAGTCAGGTGCTCACAATGTTAGTCAAAATTGAAAGAAAGCTAATGGAAGTTCCCCATTGAAAATAAGTCATATGTTGAGTCAGGTGCTCACAGTGTTAGTCAAAATTGAAAGAAAGCTAATGGAAGTTCCCCGTCGAAAATAAGTCATATGTTGAGTCGGGTGCTCACAATGTTAGTCAATATTGAAAGAGGTTTTTTTATTTATAAGAAGTAATAATCTTATTAAAAAGAAATAACCCATCAAGTACATGGGTGGTATACTAGATTTACATACAACTATGATTTAAAAGAACAATAATCAATTAGTTCCATCTAGTTTGAGAAAGAAAACTTCCCTGAGGCTGATAACCACTAGAACAAAGTCCTCAGAAACTGCGACTTCAGATCTAAAATTGTCATCTCACACCCATCAAAATGTCTTGCATTTTGCTCCCTCCAAATACACCACATCAATCAATGAGGAATGGCCTTCCTAATCTCCCTATTATGATGCTGCCCAAAATGGCCTTGCCAACTTGCTAGTAGATTAAGAGCCCTCCCAGGCATCACCCACTAAACCCCAAATTTATAGTGCATAAACCTTTTCCCATGACTCCTTGGCAATAGGGCAATGCAATAATAAACAATCCACTGTTTCCCTATCTCCCTGACACACAACACCAACTCATGAGAATAATATGACACTTACTCAAGTTTTCTACTGTTAGAAATTTCTCCATTGAAGCTGCCCAAAGTAAGAATGCTACTTTTGTTAGTGCTATTGGCTTCTAGATGCTTTTCCATGGGAACATTTCATCACCCTTACAAGCTAAACCTCTATAATAAGTTCAAACCTCAAAACCCTTGTGAATAGACGACCTCCAACATAGTGGAGGTATTTTTATTCCCTTTCTTGAACATATATGGTAATATATGGTGAAGAAGAGTCATTTGAGATGGTTTGGTCATGTGCAAAGGAAAGTGCTTGATGCACTGGTGAAATAGTTATTTGATTCAAGTTATAGGGAATAAAAGGAGATATATATATATATATATATTTTGATAAATAACGTAAGAATATTATTAATAATAAAAAGATTGCCAAACCGAGTACATTGGGGATACTATGGGGGCACAATTCAGGAAACAAAAGAACAATGGTCAAGAAACAAAAAAAAGGAAGAACAAGAAAAATGAGAAAAAACCACACTCCATTCAAAGAGTGTGTAAGAAGAAAGACTTAATCTCTAGCAAAGAGCGTTCACAACCCTCAAAACTTCTAGCATTCCTTTCATGCCAAATGCACCAAATCAAGCAATGAGGCACTAGTCTCCAAACATCAATATGACGATGTCGCACAAACTTTCCTTGCCAAGCCTCAAACAACTTAAGAACAGTATGAGGCATAACCCATTGAATACCAAACAAGCAGAAGACCATGGACCACAACTCCCAAGCTATGGAGCAATGAAGTAGAAGATGATCCACTGACTCCCCACACCTCTTACACATATAGCATCAGTCAAGCACCATCACTCGTCTTTTACGAAGGTTGTCTGTTGTTAAGATCTTACCTAAAAGGAGATATAGGAAGACCTAAAATAACTTCAGTAGAAATTGTAAAAAATAGCACCTTAATTGAAGAGGTGATAGAGAGAATGATTTTGGATAGGATAGAACATCGGTGAAAAATACATGCGGCCGACCAAATCCATAGTTGACCCAAATTTTTGGGACTAAGGCTTTGTTGTTATTTTGACATGGTATGTATATTGTGTCTATTTGCTTTCTTGAATTATTGGTGCATCCAATGACAAGAGAGGTTGTTTGCAACTAGTAATACTAGAATTGCAGGATGGTACAAATGACTCCCTAGTATAAAAATTATTAGCATATGACTTTGAACCTGATATGCATGATAAACCTCGTTTATTACATTTTATTGAATTTCCATGTGTGCATGTTGAAGGCATGGCCTCATGTCTTGCCACTTGTCATTTTCACTGAATGCATTTGATTTAGGTTATATATTTTTGAAATCATTATAGACTGCCAATTCTCTTCAGTCTTCCTCTCATGAGACAACATTCTTTGAAGAATGTTTCTCTCAAAGTAGATTTTATGGATCTCTATCTCCCTGTCTCTCTCTCTCTCTCTTATTTACTTATTGGTAAGTTACATACGTACCGTTTAGATCTTGAACCCACGACCTCAGCCTCTATCCATTATTATGGGAGAAGAAAGTGCTAGTTGAGCTATAACTCGTTGGCTAGATTTTATGGATCTCTTATATTTCAAAACTCTTTCGGAGTCATTATTGCTTACCTAAACGAGGTTGAGCCTGAGCATGTTTGTCCTTTTAGTACCCTTTTTTTTAATAATGATCTAATCATTAATTTAACCAAATTACCAAATCAGCCATTTTCAGATCCAGCCAACTGGGCTTTTCACCTCTTGCCATAAGTTGTTTTACTTGTGTACATGCCACTTTTCTTTATCTTTACGTGGATTGTTACCTCGACTCTCCATGTTGACAAATGTCATAGACACTGGTAGGGGTTACAGCTACCATACCCCCAGATATGGAAAGGTTGACAATAAAAAGATAGGTAAAACGTGCCTTTTTTCCAATTTTGTTGTTGCCCAAGGGTTGGTGTGGGAACAACTAGCTGGAATGGTTAATATTTCTCATAATTTGTGAGAAAGGATGGTTGGCGATGATCTTGATAGGATGAAAATAATATGTATCGTATATCCTTTTATGTTTCAGCATTATTTAAAAATCTACAACATACAATTTTTTAATATTATTTTAGTTAGCCTATAATCAGTTCTTTTGGCATCTTAAACATTTCTAAAGTTACAATATAAAGCATCTCTAATTGGGAAAATGCTTGACAATCGACAATTTGAGAAAAAGGAAGATTTGGATATTGGATTGGTGTTATACATGCAAGTGTAATTGTGAATTGGTTGACCATCTTTTCCATCATTGTCCGGTTGCTAGGGATTTGTGGTCTATGGTTTTTGGTTTATTTGGAGTAAGTTGGGTTATGCCACAATTAGTTGTCAGGGCTTCTAGCTTGCTGGCTAGGTTGGTTTGGTCATCATCAAAATGGGAATATATGGAGAATCATTCCCCATTGCTTAATGTGGTGTCTTTGGAAGGAAAGAAATAGTAGATGTTTTGAAAATATTGAGAGATCCATACCTGATCTTAAGCTTTTTTTCTTTAGAACTTTATTGGATTGGTTGTCTGTTTTGCAAAACCAATCATTCTCTTCTCTTTTCATTTTTCTTGATTCTTGTAATTTTTATTTTTGATTGTTGACCCCTGTACACTCCCTGTGTACTTGGGTATCCTTTTTTGATATCAATAAAGCTTATTACTTATCAAAAAAAAAAAAAAAAAAAAGAATTCTTAGACAAGTGGCACATGCATGCCCCATGTCCATGTGGCTTGGCTTTCTAGTTAGTGCTATTGCTAATTTCCTTTGTGTTTGTGGTACCTAATAATTATGACTAGTGCTGATACTTGAAATCTGTGGGTGCTATTGTATAGAATTTCGAGACATATCCTGAACAATACAAGGAGTTAGTGATGTTAAAGTCAATGTTCAAATTGCAGTTTTCTGTTGAACCTAATGGGGCCCTGTGTCCCAACCACTTGGGGTTGGCTTTGGCTTCAAAAGACATTTTTCCCATTCTGCTCTTTTGAGGGTCTTTGATGTAGGGCATTTCAAGCAGCTGCATCCTAATCTTCTAGAAACTAATTACTTAGTTAGATGATTGTTTAAGCATTGGCCAATAGGTTTTAGACATTCGTCAATCATCTAGAGGTTGCCAATGCCAAAAAACTAGTATAAGTAGCAGAATGTAAGCACTTTGTAAATCAGTTTGTATATGTGAATGAAAATAAGCCTTGAGAGCTTTTATTTCAGAACTTTGTGTTCTTTGCAGAGGTGCCTAACCACCTATCAATGTGTTCTAAGCAACTCACTTTCCATCTAATTCTAAATTGTATCACAGTCCATCACTTTCCCTGCATCATTCTTATATTTTGTTAATTGATGGTTTCTTAACAGCCTGACCCTTGTTTATCTGTTTGTATGTAGTTTTTTCTCTCCTTTCTCTTTCTTGCTCCTTCAGTTGACTTAATTATTTCTTAATGTAAGGATATTTATTTTTACATTTGTATAATTATAGACATATCTTTTATCACATTGTATTATCAAGGCAATACATCATGTAGGTTAGCTCCCTTGGAAGTTATATTCACTTTTGTTTCTTCTTTGTTTGAAGGCCTGAATTTTCGTCACACTTTATATCCTGCATACAAGAGCAACCGCCCTCCTACACCTGACACTATTGTTCAGGGACTTCAGTACTTGAAAGCATCCATCAAGGCAATGTCAGTAAAGGTGATTGAGGTAATAGCTTTTTATTGCAAATTTATATGGCTACTAGACCCTAGTCAAATTTGGTTGTTGATCATGAGTATACTCAAAGGCAGGTACCGGGTGTAGAAGCTGATGATGTGATTGGAACATTGGCAGCACGGAGTGTTGATGCTGGGTACAAGGTGATGTTCTGAATCCATATTTGAGAAAAATGGAAAAATGTCCTTGAAACATAACCAATATTCTTCCAGTAGGGATTGTTTTGTCTCCATGGTTGTCACATGTTAGTATCCTGTGTTAGTGATGCAGCATGGGCGTGTAGAAGCAAAATCTGTAACACACAAATACTACAATTCTTCCACTAAACCTAAGTTCTACAAGAACACTAGGCTAATAGGCAAAATAATAGAGAAAACATCTCTAGCAAACTTTTATTCAAAAACACATATAACATAAATAACCTCTCTATAAAGAGTATTTATAGGAATAAAATTTCTTCTACTCCTTTTAGGAAAAGAAATAATAAACCTACTTCTACTAGAGAAAGGAAAAACAATTTAACTAGGAAAAGAAAAACAATTAAAATCCCAATTCAACTAGGAAAAGGATTTTAATTCAAAGTATTAGAGTAAATAAATCCTAATTCAACAAGGAAAAAGAAAACAACATAAAATATTAAAATATTTTATTCTTCCTTAATCAATTTGCATCAGTTAGATTGGATACTTCAGACTGTTTTGGAAGCAAAAAATACAGCTCTGTGAATAAAACGTTTCTCTTGCTGTAAGGATGACCATTGGTTAACTTTTAAGAACTCTAAAGCGGTATTGATGACTGAAACCAATGGCTCGTGACATATGAGTAATGTTTACAATCAATAATGGTGGCTGTGCAATAATGGTTTTTTTGTCAGTAATTTATACATGCATTCAACAGGCCATGATCCAACAATCTCAAACTCCTCATTTTTGTGGGAGAGGAAGTTTCATTGAGCCAAAGCTCATTAAGCAGTTTTCAATAATTTATTGACAAAAAAAATGAGTGAAATTACTTTTCAAAAAAATGAGGGAAAATAGACACGCTGAAGAGGCTTGAATAGCTATGTCATTGTTAAGTAGCCAGTTATGAGTGTCTGCTTTTCAATAGTTCTAGCTAAATGCATTATTATGTTCAATTAGGGCCATTTTGAGTTTTAGTTAATGGTCAATTGGTATTATAGTGTAACATAAGTGCAGGTCTACCCATAGCATTCAGCATTAAAATTTTTCTCAATTTTAGGATAACTTGAAATTTGAAAGCCAATGAGCTTTAGCTCAAATTGCACTAACTCCTCTCACAAGAGTGGGTGGATGGAGGGTGAGATCGTGGGTTCAAAACCTACTTGGTGCATGTGTAACATCCCAACAAAAAAAGTGATAGTCATTTCTGTGGATGAATTTTCCATGCAAAATATGTACTCTTGTTTTATTCCTTATTCATACAGGTCAATGACTTGCATTCAGCATATAAATTCTTTCTTTATTTATTATACCTTGAAATTTGAAATTCAGTTCTTTGAATGAGTTTTCCAGATTGTTTTAAAAACCAAACTGGGAGCCGAACCGTTTTTTCAAAATGTCCGGTTCAACCCGGTTTTTGACCGGTTGTCACCGGTTTTAAGGGTTTTTATCGGGTCGGACTGGCTCCCTGATCCCGGTTGAACCGGTCGAACCGGCTGGTACGGTCCAGTTTTTAACACATAGGTTTTCCATGCAAAAGATATATGTATACATATAGATATATATATATATATATATATATATATATATATATATATATATATATTTTCTGGTTGGTTTTAGGTATCTTCCAATTAGTGTTTTGGCGATTTGTTAGATTTGAGCTCAAGTTTATTTGTGGACTTTAAGAATTTGTTTGCTGTCTAACCCCTCTGATAATGATAATGATAATGGTGATAGAGTAAAGAAACTCTACATGAGTTCTAGGACTGCATTTTATCCTAGAAGGCCAGCTATGCTTTATTGTATGGGATGTTAGGTAATTAAGAGATAACATATCTATCAAATGACTAGTTGAGATAAGTATATTAAGATGGAAACACAATAAAAATAGATTAAAGGAGGAAGATTTCTAGTGAAAGGCGCAGGCAACATCAATTGTGGTTGAGATGATGATGGGAGTTGCTTAAGCTGGTCTAGTCACGTGCAATGAAGACCTATCGGTTCATGGGTGAAGAAAAAAATGATTTGTTTCAAGTTGGAGTGAAACATTTTAATGGGAAGCCAAAAATGACACAGCAAAATAGTGAGAAAGGATATGATCATTAAGAGATATGATTGAGAAGATTACATTAGGTAGGGTTAAAAAGTGGATCAATGGAGAATTGGGATATTGGACCGTGAGACAAGAGTTATATATTTATATACTATAGGAAATACATATTTATAGAAATTTCTTTTGTTAGAAAAGAAATTTACTATTGGTCCTTTTAAGTTTCAAAAATTTCAATACATTGAGTCCTGTGGTTGGATGGTATTGCTCAATTCTTCTTGATAGGTATAAAAAAAGTTTTAAGGCTTACAATTAACCCTCTAAACATTCAAATTGACGTTCAATTGGCCTCCCATCAGGTTCTGATAACTACAAACAATTCATCACCCCTAAAAAATGTCAATTTGTTTTAGAACTTAGAAAAAAAAAAAAAATTCAAACTTAGTCCCTGAGGGACCAAAATGACAGTAAGCCCAAAGTCAGAGGGACTAAAATGCATTTTGGCCTTTTTTTCCTATGTTTTTGACATTTTTGTTTTTGTGGGGCCATGTGTTGTGTAAGTTGTCATTTTGATTACAGCGGTGAGAATTTAAATTAGAATGACATTTTGACCATGCAACATAGCATTCTATTAGTCAAAAGTGTTCTTGCAAAGGTGAGGAATATACTTTAATCAGAAGGTTATGGTGGGCAATGTAGCATTTTGAAGTAATAAACAACAAATGGTACAAGTTAGAAGAAATATATGTAAATTTTTTTAGTCACTCTTGATTGTGATGTCTTTTTGACAGGTACGAGTTGTTTCCCCGGACAAGGACTTTTTTCAGATCCTAAGTCCTTCATTACGACTTCTACGGATTGCTCCACGTGGCTTTGAGTAAGTGTCACATTTTTATTTCAACCTTTTTGTAGTGCCATCCTCAATAAATATTTTTTAATTAGTGATAAAATTTTATTAAAAGTGAGGAACCACCTCATGTACACAGAAGCTTCCCTCTGTTAATCTTAGTATAATATCTTTAGGAATCTTCCCATTTTGGTTGGTAAATGTTTGTACATGTCCCTTTTTTTTAAATTTATTGTTTTATGCTTAATCTTTTTTAGTGTTGTCTGCTGCCTAACACAACAGTATTCTTTTACTTATATTCTTTGATTCATATAGTTTTGGGCTTATCGTTTGCTTTCTCAGGATGGTTTCATTTGGAATTGAAGATTTTGCTGAAAAATATGGAACCTTGAATCCTTCTCAATTTGTTGATGTGATTTCACTTGTTGGTGATAAGTCCGATAACATTCCAGGTCATTGTTTTTATTCTCTTTGTAAAATTAATTTCAGAATCCTCTGGTCTGAAACATTTTAGTAGTTTCTTTTTATAATTTTTACGTGCCTAGTTGTCAGAAAGTAACATATCTATTATTTATCACATATCAATGCGTATTGGATGCGGCTGGGATGTGTTAGATGCTGATGCAGCCATGGTAGATTGATGCAAAACTTGAGGAAAAATTTTTCTTTTAGAGTGGGGATCCTGATGTAGGGCATTTTAACATGGCAATTGCACAGGGAAATGTTAACATGGCCGAGTATGCTACATAGCTATGATAATGATATGGCTGAGTATGTCATGTGGAAATGGAAATGACATGGTTGAGTATTCCACTTGCCAGAATGCATGAAGACCTAGCCAAAACATGTGGCTATTGTTTCTTATGCTTTTAAAACATGTGATCAATTGTTTTTACACATATGCTGGCTATAGTTTGTTAAGGAGTTGTTATTAACATGAAGTCAGCATGACCAAGTCCTAGTGTATAAATAGCCAAGGATTGGCCATTGTAATTAAAATTTGTCTTTGAACAAAATTTCCTTCTATAAAAATATTCTGTGAAGGACTGTTATCCGTAATCTGGATAGCAGTTCTTCGGAATATCAATCATAAATCTGGACTGTGATTTGCAACTTTTTTCATTGAATTTTTACAATCCTTGAGAAAGAAGCCATTTTTGTAACTTCTATAAAATCTTCTCGATATTTAAATTAGTGTGAATTATTGGTGCCTCATACATCTATATTTTATAAATGCAGGAGTTGGTGGAATTGGAAATGTTCATGGAGTGCAACTGATCACTAAATATGGTACGTTAATATCTCATTCTCATATTCTCTTTAGAAAATGCGAAACCAGAGTATATTCTGTATATCCTTATGCAGTGAAAAATAGGTGTAATATTATGTTTTGACATTTGCAAAAGTTGTTGCAGACCCAGCGTATTTGCAAACTATTTTATTTGTTTATTTCTCTTTTATATGTAGCTTTTTATATTTATATTTTAAAGCCTTGTTGGCCCAACTAATAATATATCTGACAAGATATATTATTAGTTGGAAGGGAGAAACTATTAGGGAGAAGTCACATAATTGGAAGGGAGAAGTTACATAATTGCAAACTATTATGGTACTGAGAAGTTAATAATTGGAAGGGAGAAACTATTAGGGCCACTCAAGGTAAAGCAGCTATTATCTACCTTTTGACTTTGAAACTTGTTTTTTTTTTTTTTAAAAAAAATAAATAAAAAAAGTCCTGTTTGGCATGCTTTGACTTAAGCCAATTGTTTACCATCATTGCCTACTATCCCTCTGCCTGTTTGGTGCACACATCATCTCCTGACCTTCTGTCCCTTTTTCTTCACACCCCCCACCCCCCCCAAAAAAAAAAAAAAAGCAAAAAAACTTTGTATTGTTTAAGCGGCCATTGATAACTACTCTGTTTAACACTGAGTGGGTTTTGACTTTTGAATGCATGACCTCAAATTTACCTATTCTTGCGGAAGAAGGAAGTGGCATTTGAGCAAGAACTCATTGGCCAACTGTTTTACAAGTTTTTTATACCCATCACTTTAATCTTTCTAACTTCCAATCGTAAGTTTTTTTTATCTAATTATTTTGTCATTTCACTATCTCAAATTAAAATCTTCATATAATTTAAAATTGTGAGGTCTCTCAAGCTTCTTCTATTTAAATCATACTGGTACCCAAAAAAAAAAAGAATAAATACAGGAGCAGATGTGGTATACTCCCAAAATGCCAAAAAATTGTTTCAGTAAATTTATAAGAAATTCAGAAACTATCAGTTGGTTCTCTAATTAAAATCTTCATGTAATTTAAAATTGTGAGGTCTCTCAAGCTTCTTCTATTTAAATCATACTGGTACCCAACAAAAAAAAAAAAGAAAAGAATAAATACAGGAGCAGATGTGGTATACTCCCAAAATGCCAAAAAATTGTTTCAGTAAATTTATAAGAAATTCAGAAACTATCAGTTGGTTTGCTTTATATTGTCAAAAAATATTCAAAAAAAAAATGCATGAAGGTGTATGTTAATGCTCGGAAACTTTTCCTTCCAATAAATTGTTTAAATACCAATGGCATCAACCTTTCTTACATTTTGTTAAATGTTATTAAATTTTTAATGGTAAATGATTGGCTATTGATTCCAAGCAACCCAACAATTTTGGGAGTCATCCTCTAAAATTATATTCAACTGTCCAATTACTCATTAAGCATAATTGTCCAAGATCTGTAGTCTTTCATGATGTTCTAATTTGTTCATTTTCAATTACTTTCTTTCTGGTGCTTGAACTTTCTTAACTGCTGATTGGTAAGATAACCTCACTTCTTTGGGCAGGCACATTGGAGAATTTGTTGCAATGTGTGGATGAAGTTGAAGAGGAGCGTATAAGAAAGGTAGAACTATTCAGGCAATGACTATCGCATGAGTGATCTGGGCATAAATATATATTGATCTTTACCATGGTTCATGTATTAAAATCAACATTGATCTCTTAAAAATTCATAACCAGGGCATCCAGGAAATTGGAAAACATTATCTTATTTGAATTTTCTATGCACTGTGAATTAGATCAAGTATGGTATAGTACATTGGGCAAGTTTTAGAACCCATTTTGTATCTATTCAAAATTTACAAAGAAGATAGGTATCCACTTTTAGATTTGTTGTTTTGGTTCTATTAGTGGGAGCTAGATTCCAAAAAAAGAATAGCGTTTGCTAAACCAAATAGATAAGTTGATGATAGGTGAAGGATAGTAAAAGAAAAAAATTCCTCCAAAGGTCTATGAATGTGTTTGTTAAATTATTGATTCTCCCAAAAGTTTAAACTATTAGGAAATGATGAATTTAATCATTTAACCATTATTCTAACACTCTCCCTCACGTTTGAGCCTTAACTTCCCCTTAATAAATGGGGCCCAAAATGTGGGATTTTTAACATTTTAATTGGGAGGTAGAGTAAAGACAGAGATTACATTTAGGATCTTTTGTTATGATACCATGTTAAATTACCAATTCTCTTAAATTCTTAAGCTGTTAGGACATGTGAATTTAATCACTTAACCATAATTCTAACAATATTGTTTCAGTTCATAATAGAAAATGTGATTAGTGAGAAGAAATTTTCAGATAAACATAAAACAATGCTGCAAGAGTTTGGTACTTTTATTCCTGTCCATCCAGGTTAAAAAAAAAATACAAAAACTGTTTTAGTGAGCGTCTTGACTAAAGTCTTTGTTAGGAAAAGCAATAGTAATTTTATTTATAAGGTTCTTGGAATGAATACATGCCTTGATTTCCTTTCTAGTTGAATATGACCCATATATAATAATAAATGCAAATGTTCTGGCTATATAAATGTTCTGTTGTTCATTCGTACATACATACATGCATATTCCTTTGAACTGTATTCTGCACCTTGTATTCTTGCATAATTACAGTCTCGTTAATTAGTACTCTTATTCCCATAATCCCATACATGTTTTTACCCTTGTAGGCCTTGATTGCAAATGCTGATCAGGCTGTCTTGAGCAAGAACTTGGTAATTTTTCTAACCTTTTGATATTGTTTGCACTGGTAACTTTTCTTTAGATATATATTTTGCATGGGAGCTCATTCTTGTGATTTTATCTGTAACAAAAATGATGATTTTTGAGAGCATAAGGAACTTAATATCTTAATTATCAAATTTAAAAAATGACACCTTTCCAACCCTCAACATAAAGAAACAAGAAACTTTTCAACTGGTATGGAAACAAATGAGCCTGGCACGTGGAGTCCTAGAAGGAACAAACAAACCAAGTCTGATACAATGCTAAAACATCCAAACCAAAAAGCTTAAATTATTAGGCTGACAGGCCTAATTTATTCAGTGGATTGGAATATGTTGTGCTCTCCATTGCTTAATGGAGGGTTGGGGTGAGAAAGTTATCAAGATTCGATCAAGCTTTCTTGGCAAATGGTTATGGCAGAATGGGGATGAAGAAAATCATTTATGAAGACATGTTATTGGGGTGAAATATTGGGAAGCTTATGGACATTGAACGTTTGATTTAGTAAGGAGACCTTGAGACCTTGTGGATGTTGTTTGTGGTGAAGTACTAAGGCAGGTTGGACTACTGGGTCTGATTAGAGATGGTAGAAGTGTGCAATTTTGGCATTATGTGTGACATGGAAACACAATGTTCTTAATAGCTACAGATAAAAAAATGTGTGTATATTCTTTTTATGGATTGATCTGAAAATGGGAGATCTCGTTTATGGAATCCTACTTTTATCCATGCATTTCAAGATTGGGAGTTAGGAAGTAGTGTTCTCCCTTTTCAGCCTAGAATATGCCGAGGGGCTGTGGGAATGGTAGATTACATTGGAAACTAAAACGTGCATGTAAATTTGATGTGGTCTTATTAAGAAGTTACAATGATATACAGTTTTCTTGGAGTTAGAAAGGTTGTTTTCTTAGTTTGAACAGCAGCTTTGGTGAAAATCTTAACAGTAGATAATCTGATTAAAAAAAAAAATGTCATCCTTGTGGATTGGTGTTGCATGTGTAAGGGAAGTGGAGATGGTTGATTTTTTTTACAAATATAACCATATTTAGTTATTTAAGTTTCCCATGAAATTAATTAAAATGAACATCAATCAAAATATAACCAAACTCTTGCCATAAAAGAAAAATGAAAAAGAAGTTAGTTGTGCACCATGGGCTTTAGGGTCAAATTCAATTGTTCTGCCCCCCAATTTGTTGTCCATTTTATCTCTATAC
The DNA here is from genome assembly GCA_023055345.1 of Quercus wislizeni. Taxonomy (NCBI): domain Eukaryota; kingdom Viridiplantae; phylum Streptophyta; class Magnoliopsida; order Fagales; family Fagaceae; genus Quercus; species Quercus wislizeni. The sequence goes on along the minus strand of JALGQJ010000003.1, from coordinate 44,999,572 downwards.
ATGAATACTAACTGCCCCCACCAAAAAAAAAAGAAAAAGAAAACTATTTTTAAGTCCCAGGTCCAGGAAGGTGAAGTCTGTAATTTTTAGTGCTTTAACAATCAATAGCGCGTCACAGCCTGTATGCGTTATCTGGTCCTTTTCATTTTCATCCATTTTGCATTGCATATCTTTTTTTCTTTTTGATAAGTCATTTTGCATTGCATATCTTGTAGGAAATGGTTAGAATAGAAGACTGTAAAAACTAGATTGGGTCTTATATATGCTCCAAATATTTGAGAAAATTCGAGTGATTCAGCCCTACTTTTCTAACAGGAAGTAACCAATCATCTTCATTTTAATTGACAAGCAATAATGTGCTTGAATATGTATTCAGTGGAATATATTTTGACATGTGAAAGCTTTATGTTATGGCAGGCTCTGCTACGTTCTGATCTCCCATTCTATATGGTACCATTTGCTACCGGAGATCTCGCATTTAAGAAACCAGAGGTGTGTGCGGTTACCATTAGACTAATCTTTCTTTATTTAAGGCTATTATTTCCAGAGTATTTATCTCTTTTTTTTTTTCTTCTTTTGAAAAGTAAGTTTTGGCCCCGAGGGGAATCTCCCCTTCCCCCTTCCCTTGGCCCAAAACTTACTGGGAAAAAAAAGTCTTTTAAGTCAAACTATTGACTTGGCTATTTAAAATTGGTTGCAAGAATAAGTGCTTGAGTCATGCATTACACAGGACCATGATTAGTTTTAGTTTCTTAGTGGTATATTTGCTTCAGTTTTCATGAAGCATTGGCCTTTAAAAGCTAGTCTTCTTGAATAGTTGAATTCCTGAATTTTCATGCATGATTGTTATGAAATGAATTCTTGAGAAAATAATAAAGTCAGCAGCATTGGGGTTTAGGGATTTCCATTCATGTAACTCTTGTTACCATGTTGTGTTAATGTCTTTTCAAATTTACTCCTTTGGAGGAATTCATTGATCTCTTTGGATATACTGTGTGAATTATTATCCCCACACTCTAATTAGGGACGGAACTACAGGGGGGCCAAGGCCCCCCCCCCCCTGGTTTTTTAAAAATTTCTTTGTTTAATTTATTTAAATTTTTTCTCTTGAATGTTTAGAGATGGAGAACAAACATATATGTCATGCTGTAACTACAGGGCTTATTTCTTCATTTTCTTTTCCTATTAAGTGGGTTCATTGTGATCTTCGACACACCTTTCTTGGTGGCACCTTGCCCTCTTTAGACATTTTGACATGTACCATACTACTAGTGCAATCATAGTTCTATGTTTAATATATTTATATTTTATTCTCTTGAATGTTTCTCCAAAAAAAAAAAAAAAAAGAGATGGAGCACAAACATATATGTAATGCAGTTACAACTGGGCTTATTTCTTTGTTTTCTTTTCCTATTAAGTGGGTTTATTCTTGTTGAAAATGCATTAGGGTGTGGTTAATCAAAAGAATGAATATATTTATATTCTAATTGCATTTACCCATTAAAATACATTTTGACACGTCTACCTTGCACATTGATACTTTTGCGTATTGATGAAGTCTTTAATGATAGTACTTCATATGCATCTTTAGTAACTAATTGAAAATGGGTACAGGATAACGGGGAGAAATTCACGAGCCTCTTAAATGCCATCAGTGCTTATGCAGAAGGATTTTCAGCTGATCCTATCATTAGAAGGGCGTTTTACTTGTGGAAGAAGCTTGAAACTCAACGTTAAGTTGGTTCTGCAATTGGGCATCACAGACAGCCTGTTGGCACTGGATTTTCCAGCAAGTGAGGCATGGCAAACTTCTTTGTACAGTTAACTTGGCAAGACTGGCTGATTTTAAAATTGAAAAATATAGGAAGATGGTCCAAATCTGCTGGTTCTTAATTTTGTCATTGTCTTATTTTGGAGGCCTCAAATCTTTGAAGGAATATCAAGTCTCTATATATAGAAACTTTCTATTTTCTTTTATAACTCTTCCAAAAGAAAATCAATGCAATGCCCTCTACTAGCAATTCTTTTATAACTATTCCAAAAGAAAATCAATGCAAAGCACTCTACTAGCAATTCTTTTGTTACTCTTGATGGTGTGGTTTGTCTTTGTCATGTTTAGCCTGTTCCTTTGCTTTGATTGTTTGTTGATAGGACGGATTGCAGAGTAAAATTTTCCCTGGCAAAAGGCCGAATGTTTCTCATCTTTACAGAAGTCTAACCTCTAATGATGTTTCTTGTCCTTACCGATCTAAGGTTTCAGAAGCTGTGAAATTTGTAAGAAATAGCAGGCAAATGAAGGAAAATGGTCTAAGCAGACTCACGGTTGTGGAGTTTCTCATTGCGGTTTAGATGTCTATTGATGTGATGTCATAAAAAAGGAACTGTTTAATGTATGCCTCTTATATCCCGAAGGAGAAAAGAAATTCTTCAAAAAAAAAAAAAAAAAGCAAAGAAAATCAGTTGGGCAAAGTTGTCTTAAAATGTCACATAGATGAAAGATATGACAGGTCCCATTGTACATTGTGTAACCATCGCCATAGCCAAGATCTGCATGACTGAAGCAAAACAAAAACAGACCTGGATGTCGAATATTGTATTGTATGGATGTGCACGATGGTATTCGTGTCTTCCCATGTATGACGAGTATATGGTTGAATGATTGGCTATGAGAAATTTATAATGCAGTGAAAGTTTTAACAGAACTCTTAAGTTCTTTATTTAAATCAAATTTATCCTTTATTTATTTATTTTAAGTGGATGGACATGAATATTGCATTGCATTTGCTTTACAAATGTGGCAAAATTTTGTTTCTCCTTAATGTTATTTTATTTGTTTATGTTTGGCCACAACCCTAACATCAAAACCCTTGATCACTGGTAGGGAAATAACATTTTTATATGAAGAGATGGAGTCACTGTGGTAACTGTTTACAGTCATAAACGGACACAACTCAATATTAATCATAACATTTATTGTTGTTACGCTTTGGTTGAGTCACATTAGCGTAGTATTTCGATTTATTTTGGACTAGTTCAGTTCATTGGGTCCACTTTAGCCAATTTTAGACTAATTGGGCTTTAGATTAATTTTTTTTATAGGATGTATTTTCAATTTTGGCCTAAAAATTCTTCTTCTTTTTTTCCTCCTAATTTTTGGATTAAAAAGTATGAAATTTTATTCTATTTGGACTAAACTCTTTAGTTTTTGGCTAAAAAATTCAAACAAAATGGACATCAGAAATTTGAGATATGACCCTAACTAAAAAAGAAAAATATTCAAAAGTTTACCTTAAAATTCAAGTTTTAATAATATAGGTATTATACTTTATATATATATATATATATATATATATATCACTACAGAGATTTATTATTATTATTATTTAGACTTCCACCTCAATAGAATTTGTATTTATATCAAAGTATTAGTTCATTGAATTAGCCGATAAAGTAAATGCATATATTAATTATTTATAGTTGTTCTTTAATAGTTTATAATAGAGGAATTTATATGATTATTTTAATAAATTTTATATAACAAACTATTTTTATTTGTAACTGAACACATCAATTTCAACATTGAATGAGTAAAGAAGACTCAAGAGAGAAAAAAGAAATGAATGTTTCATAAAGAAGAATGTCATCATGAGAATCAACTCAATGTCTTGATTTCTGAACCTTCAAGTTCAAGAACAGCATTAAATCTGAATTCTTTGCCAGGTATAAACGATGACATTAGCTCTTCTGCCTTCTGGATTGTGTTAATTTTGTTGTCCTTCACATTCAAATTTTCCTGGCATGGAGTTGAGAAACAAAATAATTACCATGACTTAAGAAATAAATGGCGATAACTAGTGAGTGTCGACAATGGCTTACATTCTTCACATAATCATCCATGGTTGAGTTAACTATTTCTTGTATAACAAACTTAGTGACACGCTCTTCACCAAGCATTTGTAAGAGAAAGCTTTTTGGGACCTGAGGAAAATTATAAGTTTGCCATTTGTGATACTACTATGTTGCATGTAACCAAAGAAAATATTTCTAAATATGCATAAATCCTTCACAAGAAAAACTACAGGATGAGAGCATCAGCTATTTTATCAAATCACAATTTCTTCCATATGAGTGACATAGGTTTGGTAAAAGGAGACAAGTGCAAGGCACTGCATACTTAATTTACCTCAGATATTTATCAGATAATTATAACTTACATGTTAAGATAACAGATCAATAGGATCAAGTCAATCCTATTGATGATAGTTTGGAGAAATGTAAAGATAAGCACCAAGTTCAAGTCTCATCATCTCAAGATCATGATAAGACCGAATATTTAGAGCTGCTGTAGAACATTGAGATAGAAAGGGATACAACTAAAATTTAATCTTCTTGTATTTGAATTGTTGCTATATCTTATTAGGTGTAACAGATTTACATGTATAGCTGTATAAATATTAATGTAAATACACTGGTTTGGTTCGTTGAAGCCAAAACCAATTCCCCAACTTTATTTTCATGGTATCAGAGCCTTCTTAGGCTAACGCCAATAATCTTCTGATCCTGTGACAATGTCTTCCACTGCTTCCAACCTTGACTTATCTACTAATATCTCATCACCTTCCTTTCTTCTTCCCAATTTTCCTCAAGGGATCCCTGCCAAGTTAGATGGCAGCAACTACCTTAATTGGCTCTCAAGATTTCTTCCTGCCTTACGCAGCAATGGACTGATGGGTATCGTTGATGGTTCTGGTCTGTGCCCACCAGAATTTTTAGTTGATGCTGAAGGGAAAAAGACTCTTAATCCCGAATTTACTCTTTGGACTAAGAAGGATCAATATCTTAGTTGGATCAATTTTACTCTCTCAGAGGATGTACTGTCTACTGTTTATGGACTAGACACTTCGAAACAAGTTTGGACTGCACTGGCCAATTGCTTTGCCTTGCAGTCTCGCTCTCGCATTGCTCATTTGAAGAGACAATTGCAAAATTTAACTCAAGGCCCCAAGACCTGTTCAGAGCACTTGCAGACAGCCAAATCTTTGGCTGACCAACTAGCTGCAGTTGGTAAACCACTCCCTGAAGATGATCTCATCTCATATGCACTCAATGGTCTCAATCCTTCATTTAACAACTTCATCACATCTTTCTCTCTTGCTACTCGAGACAACCCATTGAGTTTCGTAGACTTCAGAGATGAACTCTTGAATCATGAAATGTTACTCAACCAACAAAATGCTGCTGTATCTAATGCAACAAACTTCGCTTTGTTCACCAACAGGCCTAGATCTAATCAAATTCCTCCCAACAATAAGATGCAGTACACACCCAAATTTCAACCAAGAAACTTCACTCCCAAACATGCTCATGGAACATCTGATTCTCGTCCTAAACCCTCTCAAGTCAATAGTGGTGCCCCTTTCAACAATGGTGCACGTGTTCCATGCCAAATTTGTGGCAAGACCAATCATCAAGCCCTTGACTGTTATCATCGCATGGATTACTCCTACCAAGGAAGACATCCTCCAACGCAACTTGCAGCTATGGTGGCCCATACAAATGCTGCCTTTGAAGATCAAAAATGGTTTGTTGATAGTGGTGCAAATGCTCATATCACCAATGAACTTGAAAATTTGACAGTTTAGCAACCTTTCCAAGGCACTGACACAGTAGAAGTGGGAAATGGAGTAGGACTTGCTATAGAAAACTTTGGTTCAATCACTCTTCCCTCTTTTTCTTCAAACTTGCATCTTAAAAATGTCTTACATTGCCCAAATGCTTCTGCCAACTTACTTTCTATTCAAAGATTTTGTTTAGATAATTCATGTTACTTCATACTCACCTCATCTCATTATTTTGTGAAGGACCTTCGCACACATGCAATTCTCTTGGAAGGGAAAAGTGAAAATGGCTTATATCCACTATGGCTTCAAAGGAACTCTCTTCATGGCAACCGAGCTTTTACTGCTTTGTTAGGAATAAAAACATCTTCATTGGTGTGGCATTTTAGATTAGGTCATTCATCTTTTGATGTTGTTTCTCGTGTTGTTAAACACAATCATTTACCTCTTTCTTGCAATGACTTTAATAAAAATGTTGTTTGTACTTCATGCCAATTGGGCAAAAGTAAACGACAACCATTTCATTCATCTACTCGTCTCTCTACTACTCCTCTCCAACTTGTTCATACTGGTATTTGGATTTCACCTGTCCAATCTGTGAGTGGATGCAAATATTATGTGGTTTTCATTGATGACTTTTCACGCTATACTTGGCTCTATCCTCTTTATAATAAATCTGAAGTGTTAACATGCTTTGTCAAATTTAAATTGATGGCAGAAAATCAATTCTCTACAACCCTTAAACAATTGCAATCTGATGGAGGTGGTGAGTACACCTCACTTATCTTCCAATCATTTCTCACCAAGCATGGCATTGTCCATCGAAAGTCTTGCCCATACACTTCACAACAAAATGGTCTTGCTGAACGAAAGTTGCGACATATTCTTGAAACTGGATTAACACTATTGGCTCATTCTCATCTCTCAAATCGTTATTGGGTTGATGCTTTTCTTACAGCTGTTTATATTATTAATCGTTTGCCTACCCCTATTCTTGATCATATGTCACCCTTTCTCAAGTTATACAATAAAGAGCCAGATTATAACAATTTGAGAGTCTTTGGTTGTGTGTGCTATCCACTTTTGCGTCCTCAAGGCCTTCATAAGCTGGAATATAGATCTAAGCCTTGTATTTTTATTGGATATAGCTATGCAGGTTACAGGTGTCTTGATCCTATTACTAATAAAGTGTACTTATCTCGGCATGCTATTTTTGATGAGAGTTCCTTCCCAGCCAAGGACAAAGCTACTTCACATTTGCCTTCCAAGATTCATGCATCAGGTGATGTTCCTTTCCCCTTTCCCTTTCCTCCTTACAATACTTTCTCAAATCTTCCTTCTTCAATTCCTTCTACAACACTTCCAAACTCTCCATCTACAACACCTACTCCTGATTCTGCACCAGTAAATGAACCACTTGTACACGGCCCACCTACATCTCCTACTCCTCTGCCTTCCATATCATTATCACCACAATTCCCACATTCATCTCCAAGTCTGTCAACCTCTACAAGTTCTGATGCACCACTTACTCAACCCATTGTTCCTCATCCAATGCTCACTTGTTCTAAAACAGGTTCTCTTCAGCCCAAAACCTTTCCTGACTATAAATTATTCCACACTACCAAATACCCCTTCCAAGGCCTCCACACTACTGTCCAAGAGTTTGAACCATCATGCTATAGCAAGGCTGCTGCAGACTCACGATGGAGAGTAGCCATGAAGCTAGAATTTGATGCCTTGATGTCCAATGGCACTTGGACCTCGTGTCCTTGCCCTCCAAATCATAATATCATTCGCAACAAATGGGTGTATACAATTAAACACAAATCTGATGGCTCAGTAGAAAGGTTTAAGGCTAGATTAGTTGCTAAGGGGTTTGATCAACGAAGTGGAGTGGACTACACTGAAACTTTCAGCCCTGTAATCAAAGCTTCTACCATTCGGATTATATTGGCTTTAGCAGTCTATTTTGATTGGGAAATTCGGCAATTGGATGTATCCAATGCTTTTCTTCATGGGAACTTAAGAGAAGAATTGTTCATGGAACAACCTCAAGGGTTCATTGATAATGCTCATCCTGATTTTGTTTGTAAGTTGCATAAAGCTCTCTATGGCTTAAAACAAGCACCAAGAGCTTGGTTTACACGACTCTCCACATTCTTATTAGAGCTTGGATTTAAAGCTTCATTAGTTGATTCATCATTATTTATCTATGCTTGTGGAGCTGTCCGGGTTTATATGCTAATTTATGTTGATGACATAATCATCACCGGAACTCATGTTCCCATAATAAGTTCCCTCATTTGCAGCATGCAGCAGGAATTTCCTTTAAAAGATTTGGGTTCTTTAAGCTTCTTCCTTGGCATTCAGGTTTCTCGCACTCCAAAGGGCCTGCATATCTGTCAAACAAGGTATATTTCAGATTTACTTACTCGCACTCACATGGCTAATGCAAAACCTTCCAAGTCACCTTGTTCTTCTACCTCTAAGCTTTCTAAATATGATGGTGACTTACTAAATGATCCTATTGTCTATCGGCATATTGTTGGCTCCTTACAATATTGTACTCTCACTCGTCCAGAGATTGCTTTCTCAGTTAATCAACTCTGTCAGCACCTACATGCTCCAACTTCAACTCACTTATCAGCTGCAAAGCGTGTATTACGCTATCTTAAGGGTACACCTGATCATGGGTTGTTCTACTCTAAAGGTTCTCTCCAACTTAATGCCTTTTGTGATTCAGATTGGGCTGGTAGCCTTGATGATCGACGCTCTACTTCCAGATTTTCAGTTTTCCTTAGAGATTGTCTTATTTCTTGGAGTGCTAAGAAACAAGCTGTTGTTTCCCGGTCTAGTAGTATCGTTCCTTAGCCATCACCACAGCTGAACTTTACTGGTTGCGAATGTTGTTTCAGGAAATTCAGATTCCTCTTAAGGTAGCTCCTGTGCTATGGTGTGACAATGTCAGTGCACTTGCCTTGGCCTCTAATCCGGTGTTTCATGCCCGTACTAAACATATTGAAGTTGACTATCATTTTGTTCGCGAGAAGGTAGTCAATCGCGACATCATAGTCAAGTTCATCTCTACCCTTGATCAGGTTGCTGATATTTTTACCAAAGGATTGTCTTCATCACGTTTTTTTTATCTCAAATCCAAGCTGATGGTTGTTCAACCCCCATCACCTTGTGGGGGGCTGTTAAGATAACAGATCAATAGGATCAAGTTAATCCTATTGATGATAGTTTGGAGAAAGATAAAGATAAGCACCAAGTTCAAATCTCATCATCTCAAGATCAGGATAAGACCGAATATTTAGAGCTGCTGCAGAACATTGAGATAGAAAGGGATACAACTAAAATTTAATCTTCTTGTATTTGAATTGTTGCTATATCTTATCAAGTGTAACAGATTTACATGTATAGCTGTATAAATATTAATGTAAATACACTGGTTTGGTTCGTTGAAGCCAAAACCAATTCCCCAACTTTATTTTCATTACATACCAACAATTCAAACATAAACCTGGTATTTGGAGATGACAGAAACAGTTTAAAATAGTTTCACTTATATATGTTCATATAATATTTACATATGACCAATAACATTGTCAAGTTTAAAGTTTAAAATTTTTGTGCTATAACTTAGTTTGTCAATTTTAAACCAAGTAATGTGAAATTGCAAGATTTGCTATGAGAGAAGTAATTTAATCTCTATTTTATTTTTACTCTCAAGTGCGAAAGGATGTTTTCTTGTAGAATACCTGAGCTTGTGAAGCACTTGTAAGTTATGGTGAACAGGCAAGTCCCACCCAGAGACAGAAAACTCCTAAAATTAGTTCCTTTTGTACATGTAGGATACTTGCAGATATTCAAAAGAGAGCAAAGGTTCTATAAAGAGGCTGTAGGAAGCAGAGCTTGCTGGTATGAAGAATAATTCCATTGGTATGCCATAAATACCTTCTATGAAAGCTGAATCACAGTTTGAGACTAAGATGTTTAAGTATTGATCTCTTTTCCAAATAATCAACATCAAAGTTGGAACTATGAAGATCTCAAGCACATAACTAGAAAGAGGCTAAAAAATTACAGATTAAACATGGATACCAAAATTCGGGCAATAACAATTGTTATATATATATATATATATATATATATATATATTTTTATAGAAAGCCTAAGATCAGAGGCCACTTGCCTGCGATGTTTTTCCTTCAATAGCACCAGTGCACAAGCAAAACAAAATCTTGTTAGAATTCATGAACAGAAAAATTAATAAGCTGCAACAATATGATATCATAAACAAAAGGATGTCATAGTACTATCATTATAAACTATGCCCTTCACACATATAACTGTTCAAAATTAACTACCTTGGACTAAAGTTCAAGTTTATGATCATAAGCTTGTCAAAGTGATCAAGCCCTTCTCAATGTTATTTCAATCATTAAATATCATGTAATTAATCACAAGGATAAAACCGCCAGTATGAGCCATTAAAAATGTCGTTAAAAGCCCAAAAAGTATCATGTAATTTATCACGAGGCAAGCTACCAGTTTGAGCCATTATAAATGCAGTTAAAAGGCTAAAGCATATGAACTGAATTGTTTTTTTTAACAATTCTTATGTTTTCAATTGGATATAATACAAGAACAACTAAACACAGTAAAATGAATATATTTTATACTGGCTGATCTTAAACCTCAATAATTGAAGTAAAGCCAGGCTATGCAAGGTTAGGAAAAAGTTATTACAACAAAGTAAATATATTCTAGAAGGAACAAAAGAATAATAAGTGTGCGTCCCCAACGTAGGGTCTTTGGGCTGGACCTGACTTGGGCTCACAACTTATTTGTATCGTGGGCTTGGATTTCCTAGCTTGGGTAGTTCTCGGCAGAGTGACTCAATGAGATCACTTTTCTCTCTCTCTCTCTCCTCTCTTTTCTCTCTACTTCTTTGGGAACCTTTCAACAACCTTTTTCCTCCTCCAACTTCTCATATTTATAGCTACTTAGTAGTGGGGTGATCATGATTACGTTTGTAACTAGTGTGTTGAGGGGTCCAATATTGTTAATTTTAAGTGTATTTTAGGTGAGAGTGGCTTTGGAAATGGTTCCCACTTCAGCAGACATGCTCGGTGGCGATACTCCCTAAGGAATTGCCGGGCACACAGGCGACGGAGAGATTGAACGACCATAGTTTTGCTCGGTGCCGACTTACTGGGCAAGGACAGCATTGAAAGGCCGTAGGTGAACTAGTCCCGGCTGTCCGGTCTTTGGCCTTCGCTGAGTATGGGCTCATTACTTTTACAGGTTTGGATTGAGAACTTGGGCCAGATGGAAGTTGAAGCCTTGGGGCATACTGTTGACCCATATTCTGGGGCCCAAATGGGCCTGGGTATTACGGGCACGTACAATAAGCATTATAATTTTTGTCACATATTTACATTCACAATTATGTATATTATTGTTTTCATGAAATTACAAAGCATCTGAGAATTTTAGAGGTCATCAATAAAATAACCATAATCTGTTTTGTATCCACCTATGCCAGTCAGATAAAATAACCCCTATCCTGAGAAACTTCTTGCCATGACCATATCTAATTATTTCTAAAGAGAATAAACACAAAGCATGGTTATAACTTGAACAACATTGGCAAGGGATATCAGAATTTTACCTCCTTTTTGCCTGCGAAATCCTGGAACAGGTGGTGCTGTGCGAGCCAAATTTGTTAAAACCTGATCAAATACTTTTTCCGTCTCATCCCCAGTCAAGTCCACTTGTATCTACCAATTGAATGTCATGAGAGCATTGCAATATAAGTTTCCAAGACACCTAAGTAGAGGCAATCCAAGAAACACAACCAAATCTGGCCATCTATTTCACAAAAGGTTTAAGAAACCATATGTTGTCCACGGGACAATTGTTTTTAATAAAGATCCATTCAGACGCATTTCCAAAGATGAATTATATGGTCAACTTGATAAAAATAGTATTGGAATTTCTAATTAGCATAGACAAAACTAGTTCTGTCTTCATCCATCTTCTTAAATTGACATACCAAATTTTAAAATTATATCCAGAATGAAGAAAGTCACAAGTCAAACATGCTTAGTCAAACCAGGTAGAAGATCAATTCATATTTGGTAATTATTTTATTAATTCACATTCACGCATAATTAAAGAGAAAAGAAAGCAGGAAAGAAGCATAAGATTTAATTCACAGAAACATCATATCACCTTGTACAAAAGCCAAAAAATCTGTTATGTGAGATTATCTATCAACAAAACAAATGAGTAAATACAAATTTAATCTTGCAGGCTCACTTGTATCTTATTTTCATCTTGAGACTCAATAACTATCTTAGCACTCTTCAACTTTATTGTTTTGCCCTTCTGATCTGTAATAGATGCATCAAGACCTACATTGCCAAAACAACATAATACTTGATTACTTACGAAGAATAAATGTAGGGGTAAGATCAAACTGCATTACTACCAATGAGGTGGAAGAAAGACAAAACGAAGACGAAAAGAAAAAAAAATTGCATGAATTTATAAGTGTACTTTAAAGTTACTTCACCTGAACTAGAAGCAGATATCGGCTTGGTCAAATGTGTTAGACCTCTTCTTTGGGGACTGCTAGGGAATAATAAACTGAAAACAACAAAAATATGTAACATGAGTGTTCCTATAACTACAATTTATAAATCTCAGAAACAGTAGCTAATTAAGTTAAACCCGTATTTGTATGGTGCATTAAACAGCTTAAAATTTAGATGTAGAACATCAAAAAAATTGGCACACAAAAAGATTTAACTTCAGAGAACTAAATCCTGTACTAAGCCGGAGAAGTTAAGGTTCAGATTAAGCAGCATAATGAAGTAGCCTAATAAATACTTGACACAAACACACAGAGAAGGAATCTGTAAGGATATTCAGCAGCTTATAACAATTAATGTGTAATCAGTTGATTCAGCATGTTCATATTGTCTTACTGTAAATCTTTGTCAACCTTTTCAATAGACTTATTGCAGTCCAAAATTTTAATTAATTTGAAATATATATATATATATATATATATATATATATATATAAACTAGGCACTAACTAAGGACTACTATTGAAATGGCAATTGATTCAAAATCAATGCTTCCTAGAGAGTAGTCCAACATGGGAGCTCTCATTTTATATCTTGATATGATTATTCTAAACTAAAAGAAAAAAAGTCCAACTTTTGGTGTATAATTCAATTCGAATGAACTGATATATGCCTGTCTCACATTGTATGTTCCAGTATCAATTTGTACATTGGAAATTAATTCAGTTTGTGATCACAATAAGAATGCACAATCCATTGGAGCCAGTGAAACAATCATCTTATCTTAATTACGCCTCTTTCATTATGCAATAAGCTACAGTAGATTCTCTATATAAGCATAAAATAACTGCTAAAACATTGTACATAAATAAGTGATTTACCTTCTACACGGATAGTGCTGCATATCACAGAAAATGGTGCATGTGGACTTTGGACATGTAAGAACATGACTGCAGCCATTTGTTACACGACAAGATTGCTGCAGAAGAGAGCTAAGCTGAATTATCTGCTTAAAAATAAAAATAAAAACCTAAGCTTCCTAATCTTTTTAGACACTCTCTCCACAGGAGTACAGGACTGATGTGGAACATGATTTATGTTGCACTCTTGCCACAAGAATAACTAGGTAATCACTTGCAATTAATGTCTCCTAGCTTCAGTCTTTTTTTTTTTGTTTTTTTTTTTTTTTGAAAAATGAAATAGATTGCATTGAAAAACAAACCAAAGTACAAGCACCAAGCAGAAAAGGGCTGCACACAGAGTCAAACCAGCAGCAAAATAGCATACAACACAACTCTTACATGCAAAACAACAACTACAACCATACTATTCCCACAACACACAGATAAATTAATAAGCATCAAGAGCTGAGACACAGACAGAAGCCTGCACAAAAAACAAAGAGATTTTGTTTAGGATTAAGTTCCTAAGATTTTTTCGCCACAACAGCCTATGTCATTCCTGAATTTCCTTGAACCAACAATCTTAGTTAGTTTACTCTTTCTTTAATTACCTATCCTGGTCTGCGAATTCCTCTTTTGGTGCTAAGGTTTTTATTCTTTGCTCAAGCTGGAATCTTGTGAATAAGGTCCCCTTGAAGCGCGAATACATTCAGTCTTATGGTCATTTGAAAGCTCTCTCATTTTGATTTCTTCAAAGCCCAACCTGCCTCCTCATTCCATCCTCCAATCTGCCTACCATAGAGGCACTTAGACAGAACCTTCATCCAGAACTCTTAGAGAAAGAGCAATCAAAATAAAGATAATTATGAGATTTTGATTCTACTCTTACAAAAGGAGCAAATCAAGTAACCTTCATATCCCCAAGAAGCAAGCCTATCCATAGTTGTAAGCTTTTTGTGAAAAGTTATCCAAGACATAAATGCATGATTGGAGTATTTTTAGCAAAACATATCATGTGCTACCAACAACTTTGAAGGCTTTGACAGCTCTTATAGCTCTCCAGTTATCCATGCAGTTATAAATATTTTTTGCAGCAGGGAGCCAAATCACAGCATCCACACCAACAAGCCGCATTTCACAGACTTTTCTCCGAATTTGCACAAAGTCATTAGATCTTGCAGGAGGCCACATTCAATTACCATTGATAATAGGTAAATCATCACGATTTACGTATCATCAACCATCAACAAGGAATTTAGACAATCTGTCAGTGGAAAACTAGTAGCATCATATACATTCCTCTATTGCCATAGTTTTGAAGCAAAGGGCCATGCTAATGGCAAGAGTCATGCCAAACAAAGATATGCTTGCCACTACCCACAATGTGCTTCAACAGAGACCCCTGCCACACCTCTCAACTAAAGTATTTTTCTCCAATTCCAGTAACAATCAACTGGTATGGACACCTCCCCAAAATATCTCCCTTCAAGGAGGTCAGTTTGAGCCCCAAAAAGGTCCCAAATAAACCTCAACACAGCAACCTAGCTTATTCCAATCCGCAATCCAAAAGAATTCCACCCCTCCTTTTATGCCATACCCAAGTCATTTCATAAATTATAGTCTAATTTCTGCTCCACCAACTTAATTACCCTCATTGGGAAGAATAAACAAGCTAGCCCAATATACGTGGATACTATAAAGACATTGCAACAGCTCCCAGCAAACGACAACTGTTTGCCACAACGTGAAGTTATCCTACTAGTGATCTTATCAACCAGGGGCTTGCAATCATAAATTAATAGCATCCCAGAAACCAATAATAATTATATCATGCATCAATATATGCATCCAACCTCTCAAAGTGTGTGGACCTCACAACCGATACATATATCCAATCCACGAGATACCTCCTCAGCAACCAAAGGGGTCACTACTCACTAAATTTCTAATCTAAGAATTTTAGTTTCATTTGAAGCATGGGAATATAAGGAAACCTTTAAAAAAAACATTAATTTTCTTTGTTACCCACTAAGCCATGAACTCATAAAAAATAAAAATAAAAACGTCAACGTTGTAATTCTTCATTCAATTGTTTTCTCTTGAGGTCATCAATGTTAGTACTACTCTCTCGAAGCTCTCTTAACACGTGCAGTTCCATTCTTACACATGCATGGACATAACTAACCATGTATATATGCAGTTCATGATCATATCTAATTCTTAAGTTGGCGTTTGGTTTGTGATAATTTATAAGTTGAGGTCTCTTACCATGGAGGTTCGAGGTTGTTGTTGGAATTCTGAGGGAATTGTTGTCATCATCATCGTCGTGATTGAAGCCATGCTGCTACTGCTGCTTCTTCCTTGACGATTCCTGTTCTTACAAACGGGCTCTTATCCGTTTTTTTTTTTATCCTGGGACTCAACGACATACCGTTTGGTATGCGACTTGTCGTTTGACTTTAGGATTTAAGGAGATTCGAGCCTGTTTGGTCTTCCAATTTTTGTATTTTTTGTTCTCCAAACTTAGAAAACTTTTGTTACTCAAAAAAAAAAAAAAACTTAGAAAACTTTTTTCTAAAAATTATATTTGAAACCAGTTTTCAAAACACAATTTTCACCGCATTTGTGTTTGGGTCTTATTTTTTAAAACAAGTTTTCAAGAAGAGAAAACCAAAACTTGTGTTTGGCTCCTATTTTTGAAAAACAATTTTTTTTTTTTTTTGTTTGAGAAAATTTTGAAAACAAATTTTGATTAGTCTGAAGGAGACAACATATAGTGTGGGCCCCACAAATTTTCAATGTATTTACGGGGTTGCTACCAAATGTAGTTCTCAGTTTTTAAAAAATACCAAAAAATTGTATAGCCATTAACCATTGCGTGCAACAAAGACTTGAAAGAATTAAGCGAGAAATACGTGATATGGAAAATATGAGGCACCAATGGTAGTAAGTGATGAATACAAATCCTCTCTATTGTTTTTTGTGTTCTACTTTATGTTTCACAAATCATAATTTGTTATGCATTTATTTAACTTTTCGTAAAAAAATAGTCAAAGTTTAAAATGAAAAAAAAAAAAAAAAAAAAAAACATATAACACGTTGTAATTGATGAAATATAAAAAAGTTGTACAAAAAATTTGTATTTGCAAATAATGGGTACATTATGAGAACATATGTTTGCTGTCAATCAATTCTAATAGGCATCGCAGTTTTATCTCTAGAATGAAATATGCTCTCTTAAAAATAAGAAGAGGACACTACTCAAAGAACAACAAGAGAGCTCATGTTTCCCATGGAGTTAGACCTAACCATTTTGAGAGAGAAATCTTGCACGCAACTTTATACAGAATAATTAATCATAGTGGACATGGATGACAATGGATATTTAGTAGGATTTTTTTTTTAATCTCAACCCATTCATAATAGTGAGGGTTTAGGTTCAAATCTTTAAACCCAAGATTTTTTTTTTTTTTTTGAGAAAGAACAATGTAAGTTTGGGAAAGGTTTGATCTTACACGTAATGTACTTGAAATCGTTTCGATTATGTATTTAAAATTTTAAAATGCCTCAATATTAATTTTATTTACAAAAACATACTAAATATAACAAAAATAATTGTCACCTATAAAAAAAAAAAAGGTAAACTATATATTTGGTCTCTATCTTTTATAGCATATTTTAATTTGGTCCCTAACCTTTCAGTAGTGTCAATTTAGTCTCTAACCTTTCAGTATCATATCAATTTAGTCCTTGTTGTTATATCTTAGATGAAAATTGATGACATGTTAAATAGTCAAAATAAAATTTTAGTATATTGTCACATCAACAAAAGCTAATTTTTTATTTTGACCATTAGACACGTTATCAATTTTCATCCAAAAAATAATAGTAAGGACTAAATTGACACGGTAGTGAAAGGTTAGGGATCAAATTGACACAATTGAAAAGTTAGGAACCAAATTGAAATATAATGTATAGGATAGGGACCAAGGACGTAGTTTACCCCAAAAAATACAAAAGTAACTGTGTCTCATTTTTTCTCTTAAAATATTATTTAATATAGTATAAAAGTGATTCCAATACCTGAATTTATGTAACTAATATTTCAAATGTTCAAGTTTCAGTGACCACAACTTGACTAAAATTGTTAAATAAACAAGCGAGTTTGTCTTTTTCAAATATAAATGGTATAGGTTTGGAATTTGGATCCTAAAATTTAATACAATTTGGCATGTAACTAAAAATTTGGGTTTAGACTTTAGAATTAAAAATGCTTTTTTTTTTTTTTAATAAATAAATCCTATGGCAGGTAGAATCAAAGAAATTCAAACCCGGAATTCATGTTCCACAGTCTGACTTTTGGTGATTGAAAAAATAATGGAAAACACCTTATATGATACGCATGCTTAAAGGTTCTTCCAAATTTTTTTAATGGTTAATAATTTTGTTGATGTGAAATGGTTAAGACTTATTAAAGGTAAACAAAAAGGCCTTAGGATCCTCTCTACAAATGAATCTATATATTGTGGTTGTCATAAGTCTCTCTCTCTCTCTCTCTCTCTCTCTCTCTCTCTCTCTCTATATATATATATATATATATATCAAAAATCTAAAACCTAGTATTTATTGTTACTATGCTTGTATTACGCTACCTCGTCCGCGATGTCATTGGTTATATAATCATCTTTTTGTTATTTATTTTTTATTCCTAAATTTTGTTGACAATAAATAAATAAATATATATACACACACACACTGACTTTACACATTCAACTTTGATGATTTTAACTTTACGTATGATTTTGCATTTACATATTGACCTACATTAATTTAGATCTTTATACATAAACAATAAACTCAATGAATAATCTAAAACCACAAACAATATCAATACACACACACAAAGCTCTTTTTGTGCCATGTCATTAGCATCCTTTCTTATTTTTTAATTTTTGTAATTTTGACTTTGTTCAACTTTTCATCTTCTTCAACCATTGTCTTTTTAGTTCAATTCTTCATCTCTTCCAATCTCTATCTTCTTAAATTTTTTATTTGATTTCGTATATATATTTTTAAATTTCTCCTTTATTACTTTCTAAATTCCACCGTTTCACTTTTTTCAATATTTCATATACTTTTATCCTAACTCTTCCATCTTAATTATCTTATAAATTTCTTTTTACTTCTTTTCCACCTCTCTCCCATATTCCTTCCAAGTTGTTCATGGCAAAAAGGTCAATACTCTCTCTCTCTCCAATTTTCTTTCTTTTTTAGTGAATTTTTTTTATTGTTTCAACTTTTTTTTTCCGTTAATGGTTATTTTTGTTATTGTTGATTTAATTGTCACATCACATTTTTTTTAATATCTTTTTGGCAAATTTGTATTGACTTTTATGCATATTTATTAGGAATTTTGTTATTCCAATTCCCGATCACATTGTTTTCTTTATCCTATTGGTTTGAATTGATTTAATTTAATAATTAGCTATTTTGCAAGTTAGAATTTGATTTTTTTTAGTGATCCATTTAGATGTTAAACTATGAGACTTTATGAAGTTTCATTTATTTTTTTTATCCTTTTGGGTAGGCAAAATTGTAGTTTTTGTAGAGAAAGTACTCTTAATAGTTTTATTAGAAGTATTCTATAGTGTCACTTATTTAGATAAAAGCAAAGTTTAGCCAAACAAAAATAATTGAATGAGTGACATATTTTTGCTTTTGTAATTGTATTATTATTATTATTATTATTATTATAGAAACTTAATAATGAGATTTTGCTAATAGTTGTTTATTTGATAATCTATTTGGGTGAAAAAATTTGCAGTTTCTACATAAAAAATAATCTTAATAGATTATCAACAACAAACTATTTTCTAATTAGTCAAATTAATCATTGTTAAGTGATGATTGATATAACATTTTGTTTGTTTGAAAAGCATCTTCATATGGATTTGTTTTGATTAGGTATATTTTATGAATGTATTGAGATAAGTATCGTATTCAAGAAGAGAGATCATGGCCATACTTTGTGCACTTTAAAAGAGAGAGAGAGAGAGAGAGAGAGAGAGAGAGAGAGAGAGAGAGAGAGAGAGAGAGAGAGAGAGAGAGAGAGGATAACATTAAAATAGAAGGCTACAAGTTGAAATTTTGAACGGTGGCAAAAATATTTTAATACACACTATATTCTATTACTAGCAAATTGGCTCATAATATGAGTAGATAAAAATTTTAATATTAAAAGAAAGCAAAAAAAAAAAAAATATATATATATATATATATATATATATATATATATATATAATTTTTATTTATAGAGAACACAAAAGTCATTACTTAAAAAAATATTAATAAAGTAGTATAACATTGTCTATTTTAGGGGGGAAAAAAAAGATTCTTGCCCTTTGTTTACTGAACCCTTTATTAGTTTGGTAAACGGTTATATAAAGAAAATTTTTTGATTAATAGTTTAATACATCTAAAATAAAATTCTCTTATGAGAAAAATGCTTTGTTATAGATGATTAGTCATAATTATATAATTTTATGAATATTTTAGAAAATAAATTATATATTATATTTCATTACAAAATAATTAGATATTCCCATGTATTGCGCGGGGTTGCGACTAATTTAAAATAATTTTCAGTACCACATCATTTACATCAACCGTTGAATTTTCATAAACTAAAATTTTAATCCTTTGAATGAAAATTTCAATATCTTGGCATATCCATTCAAACTCACAAACATGAAGATTTCAAACTCACAAACATGAAGGTTTTAGATTTTCTTTACATTGCATCACTAGCATCTTACAATAGATGGCAATTTGCGATTAGAGAGAAGGATAACTAGGCAGTAGTGATAAGATTCTTTGGAAGAGTGAATAATTTCAGGCATGGGATGATAGAAATACTTTTTTTTATTCTTTCTTTTTTGAGAAAAATGATAATAGTAATGCTTTATGAGTGAAAAAAAAAAAAAAAAAAAAAATTCAAAGATGAAATCCACTACTTTATTTCAATAAAACAGGACATCAATATTATTGCTTTTAAACCATAAACACAAATAAGAGTATAGCACAACAAGAGGATAGCACAACAAGAGGCTTTTGTTCAATGGCCAGTTCCATTGGATACGCTAGGATACAGATACATGTTTAAAACTGGACATATGTCCATATCTTAATGTGTCCAGTGAAACTAGCCACCGGACACAAGCCCTTATTATCATGTCAATTCTTATTTAACAGCAACTGGTCCATATCTTATATCTGTGACCCCATCAATATTTTCAACTAGTTTGCACCGTGATATTCAACTGGACAACCGAGTGTTGGGTAGCAGTGTCCAAGAAATATATCTTAGAAGTTGCATAGCCCCTAGCAAATCGGAATTTCCCAGTCCCGCCCACCACTGCAACCTCTGTATCAGGATCGTTATTAGTACCTTGTATTTGTATGGTGCTTCCGTTGTACTCTTCATTTGTGAACACTATTGATGCCGTAGCAAATGCACGCAACCCATCCAATGCGGCTGACACGTACAGGCCTTGAAATTGCGCAACTTTGGGTGACTTTGGATCTGGGGTTTTGGTGATATTGTCGTCGACGACATAGACGGTGCCAAATTGGGTGAATGTCCAAGCCTTTCCAGCAATGCCTGCAACTGGGATTGTCGTGGCTTTGGGGTCGCCGAAGGCTGAGATGTCATGAAGGTAAAAGGATAGCTTGGTTTCTTTATGGTCCGTAGCTTTGGCTGCATACATGGCCGCGGTTACGACCAATAGCAAGAAGATATTGGTAAGAATTTTTGGTGAAAAGCTTGTTGCCATTATCAACTACTAGGAATAGATAGAGTGGCCTTCTTTGTACTCCTTACATGGGGTTTTGATCTCTATTTATAATCTAGTGCGGGTGACATGTTCAAGGCAACGCATACATGGGGTTTTGATCTCTGTTTGGATAGGACTTATTTTGCTGAAACTGAAAATTTATTGCTGAAATAACTGTAGCAAAATAATTTTTAAATGTGTAAATAGTATCGTGGGACCCATTTTTAATGAAAAAGTTGCTAAAAAGTGAAATTTGTGGATCCATGAACAGTACATAATGCACTGTTTGCGTCAGAAAAGTCAACATTTGCGGTTACTGTTCATTGAACAGTACATGAACAGTAACCGCGTTTGCCAAAACGCGTGAAAAAAAAAAAACGCAAAACGCAGTGTAAGAAACGCAGACGTGCTATCCAAACAGAGGCTAAAATAGTAAAATACAATACCTTGTTTAATATTTTATGGACAAAACTTAGATAAAATTATTTTAGTGTATCTTAGGTTTACAATTGAATACAACCACTTTTTTTTTTTTTTTTTTTGAGAATGAAATACAACCACTTAATTTAATTAAAAATATACAAAGGGGATGTTATATTTTTCAAGAAAAACTAATTCAAGTGATTTATTAGTAAATACAACTACATGATTGAAGTTTTTTTTTTTTGAGAGAGTTCCAACCTATGGCGTCCACTTCTGATGATAACTCTTTATTATCAGGTCAAGACATCAATCAATTTTTGGTATAGCGCAGGAATTGAACCCTAGATCTCTTATACAACCATAAAAAACTTTACCAGTTGAGCTAACTGAAACCTACTATGATTAAAGTTAATTGAGGGGTTTAAAGTGCACCAAGTCACCAATTAAGAAATTGTGCAGATATTTTATTTTATACATTTATACTTTTTGTCCAGGTAATAAATCTAAAGAAAACGTATAAGGATTTTGTGCAAATACATTTTTATGGATTAGAGTATAAATTATCTAATATCATATTATTAAAAATTGATCCCAAAGGATTACTTTAATTATTAAATGATGTTTGTCCCTCAAAAAAAAAAAAAAAAAATTTAATGATGTGATAGTTTTTTTTTTTTTTTTGTTTTAGAAAATTGATGCAGTAGTTACTAGTGGTTATTAGTTATTACATTGTTGAATTAAATTGAGAAAATAAAATCTTATTTGGAAGATTCAAACATGATACTGTTTTGTTACAAAGAAACGCCATCGTTTTTACTTCCTAACGCGACAACGTCGTCGTTTCCACCACGGTCTCTTTTTCTGAGAGCACTGAGCATTGCTTGGAGAGCCAAAAACCCAAGGGAGAGATAGAGAGAAGAATTGAAGATAATAATGGAAATAGGAATAGCCGTTAATTCTCTCTTCTCAGCTTTAAATCCAAAGGTTCCTCTCTCTCTCTCCTCTAACTTTTCATTACATTCTAATTGTATATAATTTATTACTTACTTCACAAATTGGAGTTTTGGGTACAGATAACAGTAAGTCACAAACACAAACACAAACACAAGCAAGCAGTATTAAACGGCTTTACTCCCGGAAGCTTGCGTTTTTCACCTCATTTCAGATATGACGCTCCACATCAAATGAAAAGGTATAAAAGTTTTCAACTTTGTCTTCTTTAGTTTAAAATCATTGAGTTATGCTTATTGATATTTCAAAGTGAATAATGTTTTGGCACACCCCAAAATAATGCAGGTTTTTTTTTTTTTTGGGGGGGTATGATAAAGCAATTTATGTATTTTGGTTGTTAAAAAATGTATTATATGCAAACTCATTTGTCATAATTTTTTTTTTAGTTAAATTACAGCAAACTTTTTTGAGGATTAATGAAATGATACTGAAACTCCAACCTTGAGGTTTTTGAGATGGGTTTAGAAATTATTTCAAATTCAAGGATTTTAAGGTTTAAAATCCTTGATGGGTTTGTGAATTCCAAATACTTGACCTTCGTAAACTATCCAAACAAGGTATTTGGATTTTAATCATCAAACTGCAAATCTATGTGCCCAAATCCTGCCATCCAAACATACCATTAATGCAATAGATAAGTCTATGCCTGACTTTTAACAGAATATGCCTTTAAAAATAAATAAATAAATAAAGCCTACCCAAACACAAACTATGGACAAAGTGACACTCCTCTCCCTTGAGATTTTATAAATGATTGAGGTTTGTACAAATGAGTGAGACTCTTCTTAAAAAAAAAAAGAAGGAATATTCTAATTAGGGTAGTAATGTTAGAGGGCATAGACTTATTTGTTGCATTTTTAAAAACCTCAAGGGGGGAGGGTCATTTTGATAAATCCTGAGGGAATTTAGTGTAATTCACTTTTTTTTTTTTTTGGGGGGGGGGGGGGGGGGGTGGGACTTAAGAGGAGATTGGATGTACCATGGAAAAATGTCAATCCATTGTGGCTTAGATTATATTTTGGATGAAGAAGTTGGTAGTATATAATAGGGAGGCATCAGTGCATCGCCATAACAATTGAGATTGAGGTCATTAATTGGAGTTCTTCAATGTCTCTGTTTAAAGTGGACTTACTTTTAAGTGCTTCATAAGTACTATAGACTTGTTTAAATTATTGGGGGCATATATATATATATATATATTGTATGAGGTCTTGCAAAAAAAGTGTCGTTTAATGTATCAATTCCAGTCATTTTTAGTACTGAAAAATTCCGCATGTATTCCTTATTTGATCTTCGTGTTTCCCTTTCATTTTACAGGAGAATTCATAAATATCATCCTGCTGTTAGTGCTGTAATATCAGGTGCAGATCCAATTTATTCTCCTCCAAAATGTACCGTTGAGCTTCTTCCTAATGATATTATTAACTATTCTGCACAATAATGGTCTGTGCTACTTTTTAGGTGTCAAAGATGTTGGAGTTTCTTCTTCTCAGTTTGATGATTTTTCTGTTGCTGCCACGAGTACTAGTAAGGGTAGAGAACTAAAGGTATGCTAAAATGATTTTTATTTTTGGTAGTTAGTAGTATTAATGATGATATGAAGACATCTATTCCCATATTGTTATAGAGATCACCTTTGTTCTGTTTATTTTTTTTGTTGGTGGATTGGTAAATTTGTAATGCATATGTTCATAAATAGTCTTTGCATTTTGCAATTATTGAATTTTGACAACAAATGGTATTTGTAAATTTTACTACCAGATAAGCGTTGAGGTTTTGACCACAAATTATATCTGTAATTTTTGCCACCAGATAAGTGTTGAGATTTTTGGTGCCAAAACTCAAGCAATTTTTGACAATGTTTTTGACAAAATGGTTGCTGCAGCACAGCCAATACCGGGCTTTCGAAGAGTAAAAGGAGGTAGGATTTTCAATTTGATGTATATTTTATCATGGAGAAGCTCATTTCTTTTGTTTTTTTTTTGTTTTTGTTTCTGTTTTCTAACTGCATATGGTCATCTATGAAGAGTTACAGTAGTCAATAGAAGTGGCTTCCAGTCATTTAATGACTATTTAACTATCCTTTGTTGTGGTTGACTAGTTTAGAGCAGCACTCCATGTACTTGTGGTTTTTATGGAGGGGCCTCCGCATGCTCTAACCATGCACTTCTTGGTACCACTTCTGTGTTCTTATGTGCATGCGGTTTGAGAAATTACACCTCTAATAGGCAATTAAAAATATCAGACCATTGTGTCCTCCAATATTGGTACTGTTTGTAGCTTCGACCATGACTTTTGTTGACCATCTGTGTTCCTTAAGTGACATGGTTGATGTATTCTATACACATTATAATAATTTATTGAGAGTTGAAGCTTGAAATTATGGACTGTATGTAACAGAGCTTTAAAAATGATAACTGGGAGTTATTATTAAATATGGTAAAACATAGAAGTTTGAGAATGGATACAAGTCAAGAAAAATTCATCATTAGTACTAGTAACTTCCAAAAATAAAAACATTGACAAAAGGGCTAGAACGGGAAATAGAGACAGGCTCACAAGCATAGCAAGGCAATCGCCTCATCTCCATTGTTCATTGACATTTTCTAGCAGTAGTCTCTCTTGTCCTCTTCAGTTGATTATCGCACTCTTTCCAGAGTTCTTTGCCACCAGAGGGAGTTCTTGTGTAAACTTGGATCGAAAAGTAAAAGCAACATGAACAGAGATATTTAGTTCATCCTTTTCTGGATGTTTGAACACTGTTAATTTGACTGCTAATATAAATTGTCTAAATGATATAAGTTAGGAAATGATTTTGTAACTTATTTTATATATATATATTTCATCTACCATGTTTCTTTTTTTGTTTTCCTCCTACGAATATACCTCTAACATTTTCTTTTCATGATTTCTTCCCTTGGCTATTTTGTCTTGGACAAACAATTTGACAACTCAGGAAAAACACCAAATGTAAGTTTGTGTACTTTGATTCTGCTGCAACCTGCAATCAACTTGTTTAACTTATTGTGATTAGTAATCCAATTGGGAAATGGTTTTCAAGTGTAAGTGAAGGATGTCTCACTGTGGCATTCTTGACATGCATCATCAACCCCAACCACAACCAGCAGCACATGCTGCGTGCCTGATACACCTTACAGATAAAGGCTTGGAAAGGGGTGGGTTGGGGAAAATATGTGGCATATCAAGGTTTTTTGTTGTTGAAAATCTATGTGGGTGTATCAAATTTTGTTTGTTGAAAATCTATATATGTGTGTGTCTGTTACCTATGGATGAAATCTTTTGAGATTATCTATTCCTCCTGACCAGAAATAGAAAAAAAGAAAAAATTCTTTCCTAATATAGTATGGTTCATTATCTAAACATTAATTCATATGCTTACCAAGCTACTACAAACTTCTTTAATTTTTACAATTAGGTGAACTGAGAGTGAGATTGAGGGTAGTTCCTTTACTCAACCAATATCAACGACTTGGGTAATGGGACTAATTCCTTCTCTCTCTCTCTTTTTCCCCTTCTATTGCACTGTCTTTTTTTCCAGTGTTTAGAACTGGTTCTTCTTTAACTGAAACCATTAGTGTTTTTTCCATTTTGATTTTATAACTTATACTCTTCTTCTCCTTCCTCTCTCTCTCTCTACCCACAGTATGATGTGTGTTTGAAATTATTATTCTTCAAATGCAACCATGGCCGTTTGGGTTGGAAGCTCTCTCGTTTTATTTATGGCTCCTTTGAATCTGTTATGTTAGCTTTTATCTGATCCATGTGGTTGCGTCCATGTGATTGCATGTGTCTGTATCTCAGTGTGTGTAAGAGAGAAAGATCTGTACTAACATGATTATATATGTTTACGTGGATTGATATACATAGCACACAAACAGACACAAGCATAATGGATGCAGATTTTGTTGACTGTGGTGGGGGTTGCATTATACATTTTTTTGTGTCTAACAGATACCAAAAGACATTCTGTTAGAGGTCCTTGGACCTTCTAAAGTTTATGAGCAAGTAATCAAGGAGGTGATTAACTCTACCATAGCTGAATATGTAGAAAAGGTAGGTATGATATTTTATTTTATTTATATCTTTATTTAAATTACATATTTTTTACTTATTTTTCTTTTGTCTCCTTCATCTAGACAATGCTCTCTATTTACTTCAATATGTTAGCTTCATTAATGTGCTCAATAATAGTAGGTGAATGCTTTCAAATGCCTGCATTTGATGGTAGGAAATTGAAATCATGGTTTCAAATTAGATATATATTTTTTTATAAGTAATATTATTAAAGGAGTGCCAGAGGGGGTGCCGGGGTGATTTATACAACCATACCAGAAAGACACCAAATAGTAAAAAATCAAGGTTTCAAACTATTGAACCAAAAAAAAAGAAAAAAAAAAGAAATGATTTCAATATTGGAACCATTTTAAGTTTTAAACCAAGTTTATCTTTTCCAATATCAAAAGTTCCAGAATTGTTATAAAAAGTCAAAAGTTGAGCATTTTGTAATGGAAACTAGAACATTGTGTATTGTAGTTTGATTTAGTGCCTGGAATGTTAGCCTTAATAGCTTGTGCATAGTTTGAACATATGACCTGTCTTCCCATTGAACATTATGAGGGATGAAATGATCTATGAGTGGGTGGTCAATGTTAAGGATAATAATCGCATTACTGTAGATTTGTAGTTAATATGCATTATGTGTTGACACGCTGACTTATAATTTCATTTGTTGTGATAGGCATTAGTTTTGTTGGGTGCTAGGAGGAACTTTATTTATTAGGGAAAGAGAGGCAGCTTGTTTCTAGTATTCATGCATATGATGGGTAGTGTAGGAAATTTAGGGAATTTACGAAAATCTTGTGCATATAATTTTTATTTTTTGCAATTTTATTAAATTTTAAAAAATTTATGTAGATATCTGTAAAAAGTTTTGTGTGTTTTAGTCAATAGAAAATTTGGCAACATACAAATGTTAATGCCTATATTTTAACAATAAGGTTAGAAATACAATTTTTTTTTACAATTGTTGACATGACTTGTTGCAATTTATGCACGATAGGAGTGGTGTCCATAGTGGGTCCGTATAAAAGAAAAGTTGATCCAATTACAATCGCCACCTTTGCAAGTTATGCAAAAGATTGTGAAAGTAATTGTGTCCCTAGCATTACTCATATTTTAATGATCTACCAATTGATTTGCATATGAAGAACATAATTTTGCAAGATAAGGTATTTTTGAGTGGATGCCTTCTACTTATAAACTAAAATGATTTTGGGATGAGTTACATTATTATGTCCCACTTGGTCTCATATACATTCCTCAAAGTTGACCACTTTCAAACTTGTAGCTATAATTACTTGGTCTTAGTTAACATTGATGTGGTTGAGATCAATAGGCAAAACAACAAGGGAATGGGCTGGTATTAAGTTGCTTAGAGGGGAAATAAGGCTAACAACTCTTCAAGATTGCTATCGGAAGAAAACTCAATTCTAAACTAAATAGTGTTTACTTTCAATCAAAGACCTCTTTACAAATTCTTAGACTTTGTTGTTCATAGGTGCAAAGTCAGGTGGCTTAGGTTATCTACTTTGTAACTAAGCAATTTTTGACTAACTGCTTAACCAAGCTTTCTTGAATATGCCATGTATAATTGTTACATCAGTGCATTAACTGATTGTTACAAAAGAACACAGCCATGATGAAGTGTAATGTTTCTTCCATCATTTAAATCATTGTTCATGTACTTCACTTACATTAATGCCTAATCTCTATTCCTAGTCATGCATCATCCAACAACATGATTGCCCCATTCTCTTGGCTATTGAGATTTTGTGTTATGTACAATCCCATGGAGCCTAAATTTAGCTCTCTGCTTTTAAATTATTGCAGGAAGGTTTAAAAGTCGGCAAAGACTTGAGAGTTGAGCAGAGCTTTGAAGATCTTGAAGCCACATTTGAGGCAGGTCAAAAATTCAGCTTTGATGTAGTCATTCAGCTTCAAGAAATGAACTGAACATTAAGTAAATTTTGACTTCTCATTCAGATATGGTATATCTTTGTTTAGATTATGGAAGGAGCTTGTATACAAACTTAACTCGTTTAAACTGAAAGGTGGCCAATTCCTCCTTCAATATTTATTTAGAGCAGGGACTCAGCAAGGGCTTTCATTGTAATTGGTATAAACAATAAGCAGTCTAGATAAAGCATTAAGATCAAAAGACAGAAAGCTTGATAATGAAGCATAACAAATATAAGTAGTGCCCCTTCAATCTATAAAGGGGAAGCGACTAATCACTCTGAAGCAAGCAATCATTCTCCTCCAAACATTTCAAATGGGATTAAAATGCATTAGGGAGGATGATTTTTAACACTCATGCTAAAAAAGAAAAAGAAAAAAAGCAAGCTTCATGCCGGAAAAGTGAAACTGTGTTAGATCTAAAACACAATAAATGGGAGAGGAGAGGGGAGGAGACATCCAAACATAGGGAAAGTTTCTACTTTTTCACTAGTATGTTCACTACATAGGAATGTGGGATAAGAATTGTTAAACTCTTAAAAATTTATAAAATTTTGATAATTCATTTGACAAAAATTACTGAGAATTACAATTTTTCTTTTTAAGTGAGAAGTTTAACTCCAACCTTTTAGATATAAAATGTCACTTATCGCGTATAGATTACTAATTATTTAAATCCAATTTTTCACACTACTTTCCTAAAACTACTTACTGAATAATAAATAAATAAAAACTACTTACGTAGATTTATTTTTAGAATAAAAATATTTAATTTTCACAAATACAAATATTACCTATAATATTCAAATAATTAATTATTTTATTACTAAAATAATTAATTATTTTATTACTAAAATAATATGTATAAAATTTAAGCAATTAAAATTTGTAATAACAACGATCAAGCCTTAATCTTGAAATTTTGGGGTTGATTACAGATATCCAAGAGAATTATTTTCCTCCACTTTATCCTTAATTCAATTTTTTTATTAATATTAATGCTATTGTAGGTCTTCCTTTGATTTTATGTATGTAGTTTAAGAAACCAATCTCTTTGAGATATCAGCTAAGTTATCTTATGTAATTTGCATCTCTAATTTGGAGGTTATCTTATGTTATAATTAATATCATAACTCCAGTTAGAGTGGATGGGCATGAATGCACTTCCATATAGAGATAGAGTTGACTTTTTTTTTTTTTTTTTTTTTTTTTTTTTTTTTTTTTTTTTGGGATGGAAAAGATAGGGTTGACTTGGTTAGTTGTTTAGGAAGCCTTTTTGCGCCATGGCTAAGTTGCCACAAGGCCCACAACACCAAGTTGACTTACCATGCCATCAAACTCAATCTCATTTCTAAACCGAGATGACGTGTCATTATTTTCTTCATCAATTATTATGAGTTTAAACTTTGACAAATTTATAAATACCAAAATTTTTAACTATCCCAATAAAAAAAAAATATTGAAATTATTGACCGTTGCCAAATGTAATCTTATAAATCGAAACCTACAACACATCAAACCATAACATATCATTAAAATATGTTGATTAACATATAAATTTTTTTAGAAATTAAACAATTCAAACACTATTAAATCTGCAAAACTCAATCATATATATATAGAGAGAGTTCACTCAATTATGTTTGCTTTTTACCAAAGACATCAATTTTTTTTGGGTTTCTTTTTATTACTTTATCAGCCCTTCTTATTTTTTGTTATGATTAATTTTAAATATTATTTTAAAAATATATATTTTTATTTTAATTTTTTGACAAAAATATTTAAATATTGTTAGAGAGTAACAAAGTGGTGGAAGACCCAAAAGACTTCTGGTCCAATTATTCGTAATTACGTACATATTAAGCACAACACTTGAGCGTTATATATATAAGTGTGAGGTATTCAGTTTTTAAAGAATCGCAGAAAACTTGTGCGCTACTCTTTTAAGTTCAAAAAGAGAGAAAGAAACAAAGAAAGAAAGAGCGAGAGAGAGAGAGAGACTGTTAGGGTTTCTGCATCGGCGATCAGATCTCATTCACAGCCTTCATCATGGTAAATTATCTTCTCTCTCACTTTCTATCTCTCAATTTGTGTATGTATATATATTGAATTGCAGAGTACGGAGCTTCTTGTTTTCAAAGCTGAATTTCTTTATTCAAAGTTTTTTGGGTGATCCTGTTGTTTGGTTTTGTGTATAGATATATTCTATGTGTATGTATAGGTTTGGTTGCTCAAAATCAAATCTGATTAGTGCTTTTAAGCTTTTGTGGTTCAATTTATATAATGCACAAAGTGTATGTATGTATACATGGGTGTATAGACATACATTGCTTTTCAGATTTGTATATGTATTGTATGGTTTTCGAATTCCACATTGGCCAAGTTGGAAAATAGTTGTTGTTATGGGTTTATGATTCATTGTAAATAAAATTGTTCTTATGTATTACAAGTGGTTTCTACTGGTATAGTTTTATTTCATCAAATAAAGGATGTGGGTTCGAATTCCGCTTATTGAAAAAAGAAAAGAAAAACCCTTTTGGTGTCTTGGCTTGATAATAAGGAGAAATCATCATGGAGTGATTTCCTTAGGTTTAGTATGCTATTGTATCCACAAAAAAATTCTATGTATTTCGTGTTGAAGATATAATTTCTTTATTGTATGTGTGCTGCTCTTTGTGATTTGATTCCCTATTGGTGTACATCATTTGATTCCCTTTTTTTTTTTACTAGGCTCTATTCTGAAACTAAGTTTGTTTGGCTTTTTTTTGGCCCCGGAATTTTCAGGTTCTTTTACAGCCAGACCCGTTTCTTAATGAACTCACCAGCATGTTTGAGCGCAGCACCGAGAAAGGTTCTGTTTGGGTTACTCTTAAACGATGTATGTATAATCTGCATTCCATTGTTTTCTCTTAAACGATTTTGTGGTGTTATGTTTAGTCTTCTGATCAGTGCTTTTCATTCTTGCAATGTTTTAGCATCTTTAAAGTCGAAGGTGAAGAGGAATAAAATGACAACTGCTGGTGAAGCGATTGAGTACAGATGCCTTATCCGTGCTACTGATGGGAAAAAGACAATTTCTACTTCGGTATGTTTCTTTTGGTCCCTTATACTCATTGCATCCCCTTCTGTTCTTTAGCTTAGTTATTGAAGTTATATAGTTAAGAAGCTTTGAATTGGGTGCTTGACTTTTAGTATTGTGGATTTTTTTTTTGGTCAAGGGATTCACATAGTTCTGTTGTTGGAATTGAATGTAAGTTTAGATCTGAGATCTGAATGACGAATATGTCTCAATTATTGTTTCATGTTATTCGATAATACAATCTTATATGTTTGTTACACTGGCATTTAAAATTGTTGGTGCCTTAGGATTGGTAGGGCCTTTTTTTTGTGGATTCTATTCTTTGAAACATTAGTTTTTCTGGAAAAAGTAGTATTATGGTGGAGCACATCAATTGAGGGCAACTTCAGCGGTAATTTTTCTCCCTTGATCTGAAAATTAGAAATTTTTGGGAGATGGTTCAAGATGTTAGATGGAGAGTCATTAAGAATTAGTTAGATAGAACATATACTTCTCGATCTTTTAATTGGTTGATTGATGAGAGGAACATGCATGAGTCTTGGGAAATGAATCTTTGGATGTGATACAGGAACTGTGATCACCTCTTTTTACACACTATATGAAGTCCTACTACCTAAGCAAGACAATAGTTGTTCAGACAAGAGAACCATACAAAACACAACTAGGAAGTAAGGGATAGTTGAGACTTGAGAAGGCTTGGTTTAACTAATGAATGAAATAACTAAATATGTAGGAGGCTATAAAGCTCACTAACATGATTTTTGTTATTGTGCCACCACTCCATTTGTCCTTTCTGTTTCCTTTTTGTATCATCCATCAATATGGGAAAACAGAGCTGTCATTTTATGTGGTCTACAACTAAGTCTGACTTTATTGGACCTTAAACCCATGCTGTGGCCAAATATTTTGTTGGACTAGATGGTTTTTCTACTTAAAGCTTTGAGAGTCCATTGGGGTCCATCCTTTAGTTTATAATTGAAAAAAGCTTTGATTGGGTACATGATTAGATTAAAATCAAAATTAGCTAGAATTTAGACGTCATCCCAACGGGTAGCACAATCAATTATGGATCATAACTCATTAAGCGTAGGTCTCTTATATGCCTCCCGTTCCCCTTCTCCTTCCCCTTGGGGCCAAAACTAGCTTATGAAGAAGG